>BLIW01000004.1:18762851-20030057 GCA_016586305.1 Ophiorrhiza pumila | reverse complement strand
TCTTGATCTTGTTTGGAAACAATCTAAGGCAGGCTCATGGTTGGATTCTCCATGGCGGCACCTTAACTTAATTTCTTCATGATGGATAAGTTTTTGGCCAAGTATTAAGAGTACCCTCATGGTCTATGGCCCACAATGGTTATCAATTGAGTTAAAAAACAAGTATACTTAAAAAATATTATATTTCCAAATCATTTAATGAAATCAAGACTCAAGAAATAAAATGCAAACCTATATGTGTCCAAGCGATGGTCTTAGGTTGATGGGTGTAGTATTTGTTATATATTTTAGGGTTTTGTGTAACTTAATTTGAATATAAATTACACTTAATTGAGTGTTTATTCACAGAAATTGAAGTCACTAAATAATTGGAGCAGTTTGCAAGGAAAAGAAAGTAAGAAGAGTAATTTATAAGTTTTTGGGTTCGTTTGGGCGTGTAAGAGATGAGTTCGGAAAGAAAAGTTTTTCTTGATCTTGTTTCGGAAACAATCTATGACGGTGAACTAATGGAAGATTTCTTAAGTTGAGTAAAAAAGAAATTCAGGAAGAAGAAGAAAAATTAAACAACAGTTAGAAGATGGCTTATATGCCTTATTTTGACCCCTTGTGGCGTACTTATTTGAAATAAGAATTATTTCTTTTAATACTTTTAGAAGATTTGGAACGATTTTTTCTTATTTCCTTACTAGAGTACTTGTTTTTCCTTTATAAAGGGAGCAAGTTAGTTAATTAGAACTTCTACAGCTTTTAATTAATATAGTTCATACTGTTCCTTTATCGTTTCAAATTTAATCACTGTGTGGTTGAATAGTGGTTGATTCTAGACAATATTGTATTTCTTAAATTTATTTTGCTAATTTAATTATATTTTTTCTTTATGTGATTTGTTTGTCGTTAATTATGCTTAATGAGTAGTTTACATTTTCGACATTAGAGTGATGAAGCATTAGCTCATTAATAATCGTGAGACCGAATTGTTCTTATTAGATTAGTATTTTATGAATTTCGAAAGTTGTTTGTGCATAGTATTAATTGTTTAGATTATTTGAAAACTGATCATCTTTAATTAATCTAGATAGTGTCAATTAATCTCCTGTTATTTCTCTATATCTAATCGATAGGATTATTTAGTGGTAAAGTTACTGTGAGGCATACGAAAATATTAGGCTAATAAATTGTGACATGTTGATATTGATTACAGTTTATTAGAATTGGTTTTCTCTAGTGCTTATTGTTGTTTTAACATTAAATGTGGTGTTAGCTTATTCTAGTCGGGTTGTGTAATAATTAAGGAGGGATTGAGCTACGTTGAAGCTGATTTTTGGTGTCCTTAACTGATTGATTCATAGATATTAATTTATTATTTCTTTGATGAACGATTGATAATTAGTTAGTGTGGGTTTACTTGCTTGCTGGATATCTTTAATTAATTGAGTTATCATTTCTTTGTCTTTTTAATTTCAGTCATTTAGTTTTGTTAGATTGCAATAATTTCTACTCAACTATCTCTTGGAATTAACTAAGAAAGAAAGTACTTCTGTTTTCTGTGGAAATGATCTTGCTTCCATATACTGCTTTATATCTTATTAAAGTGACCATTTAATTTTGGTGATTTGATGACGTAGCAAATTTTTGCGCCATTGCCAGAGAACGACAAATATTTTCTTAATTTTAGTTAATCTACTTTTGCTCATTGGTTTATATGTAGATTGTCTAATCCTAATCCATTGTATGATTTAGAAATTGAAAAGAGCATGCAGACTAAGGAAAGAGAGGAGGAATGACGTCAATGAACCACATCTAGTTCTAAAATTACTGCACTATTTGCCCAAACGATATCTCCAACAAAAGAAGAATTAGAAATAACAACTGACACCAACACTATGGCCGAACCACCCCATGGTGAAGATCAGGCTCCACTCAATAGAGCGCAGGTTCTTCGTGCTCAAATCAAAGCCTCTTAGAACGATCAACGTTTAAGGGAAACAATTAACCCAATGATTAATTATGGAGCATCATGCATTGTCTTACGTACACTTAATGTTGATTTTGAATTAAAACAATCTTATTCGAATTCACTACCCAAATTTCAGGGTATGGTTGGTGAAGATCTGCATAACGTCTTGCATGAATTCTTAAGAATCTGTGAGACTACGAATAATAGTGAGGGTTTCACATGAATACATTGCATTAGCTAGTTTTCATTTTACCCAAACAAGAACAGCTAATATATAGTTTAAAAGTTTGACCCCTAATTCTATCACCTTTTAGGATGGCATGCAACGAGTTTTTCTTCAAAATTTCTTTCCTGTATCTAAGATTGTGTCAGTTAGAAAAGAAGTGGTTGGAATAAAACAAGATTACAATGAATCATTATCTGAAAATTGGGATAGATTTAGAGGATTATGTGAAAGTTGTCTTCATCATCAAATAACTGATGATCTTTAGTTCAATATATTTTTGAAAGGTTGCAACATGAGGAAAAGAGAACACTTGGTGCTACAAGTAGTGGGGCATTTATGGATAATAATGTAGCCCAAGTTAAGACTTCAATTACAAGAACATACTTATCTCATCAACAATATCAGACCAACCCCGTACTACAAAACAGGTGAGTGAGGTAAACATATTATCTGTGTAAAGTAGATTGGATGAGTTGACTTTGTAAGTGAAA
This sequence comes from Ophiorrhiza pumila, assembly GCA_016586305.1. NCBI lineage: Eukaryota > Viridiplantae > Streptophyta > Magnoliopsida > Gentianales > Rubiaceae > Ophiorrhiza > Ophiorrhiza pumila. Next base: position 20,027,383 of record BLIW01000004.1, on the reverse strand, counting down.
AAGCTAGTTGCAGGTTTAGGTACTGTTTAAAGGAAGACCATGTGGAATATATAGAAATCTAGGCCATCTTATAGACTTGTGTCAAATAGCCCAAGATCACGCAACAGCCAAAGTGAATACAACTGGAGGATTTCAATCCCAACGTCGTCCCGATCCCTACTCCAATACTTATAATCCTAGATGGAAAGACCATCCAAACCTCAGCTACAGGAATCGAGCATAGTGATAACCATCTCGCAACAAGCAATGCCGTAGTATGATCAAACAAGCCATGGTTAAGTGCCCACATTGAAAATAGGTGTTCCTCAACCATGGCCTGATTCAAGGGGATTTGCAAAAGTTCTAACAGGAAATTAGAGCAGCCATAAATGGTTTAAATAATCAAATCAACCAATGTCAAAAGCTATAAATGCCTTGGAAGATAATCAAAGGAGGTTATTCTCACATGTACATATCAATCCAAGGGGGAACGTTAGTCAGATGATGTTACCAAGTGGAAAAAAGCTCTAGAAACTCACATTAAAGATAATGAATTAGCAACCTAGCAGCCCAAATATAAAGCCACCGCTCACCCAAATGGCAAAACCTCAAAAACCAGAGATAAAAACTACAAAAACAAAGATTGATGTGGACAAAGACATACTCACATGCGAATTCAATAGTGAGTTTATAACATTTAATATCTTGATGCTATAAGACACCCTATTGATGTAGAGAATGTTAATATTATTAATGTGACAGAACTTTTGGTTCAAGAGCATCTTCAGTCCAAATATTAGCAAGATAAATTAGAAGTGGTTGTCACAAAGAGTCTGGCTGAAATTGAGGTTGAGAATATGAAAGACAAAGATGTACATGATGCAATAATGTTGTTGCACTCAGAGGAATTTTTAAGTAAGTCAAAAAAACTATTGTTTGCCTAAACATGATCTTACTAATAAACTTTTACCTTCTATTGTGCAGGCACCTGTCCTCGAACTCAAGCCTCTGTACGCAAACGTAAAATATGCTTATTTAGGTAATGAAAAGACACTTCTTGTTATCATTAATAAGCATCTCACACAAATCCAGGAAGAGAGATTGATTCGAATCCTTAGAAAATATAAGGAAGCGATAGGATGGACACTTGCTGATATCAAAGGAATAAGTCATGTGGTTTGTATGCATCGAACCTTGTTGGAATAAGATGCCAAACCAATGAGAGATCCACAGAGAAAACTTAACCCGAATATGAAGAAACTTAATCTTAAAGAAATTCTCAAGTTGCTTGAACTAGCAATCATCTTCCCATCTTTGATAGTAAATGGGTAAGTCATGTGCACGTAGTTCCAAAGAAATCTTATTTTCAAGTGGTCTAAAATAAAAAAATGAACTTGTCCTTATGCGTCTCCAAATTGGGTGGTGAATGTGTATTGATTTTAGAAAGTTAAACACTACTACTAGGAAAGATTATTTCCCAGTACCATTCATTGACCAAATGTTAGAGAGATTGGATGGTAAAATATTTTTTGTTTACTTGATGGGTATAGTGGATATTTTAAAATTTTTGTGCCTCAAGAAGGTTAGGAAAAAGCCACTTTTACTAGTCCTTTTAGGATTTTTGCATTGCGAAGAATGCCCTTTGGATTATGTAATACTCATGGTACTTTTCAAATATGCATTATGAGTATTTTTTGTAATTTAATTGAACAATGCATTGAGATTTTCATAGATGATTTTACTGTGTATGGAGAATCGTTTTATGATTATCTTGTTAATCTTGAAAAAGTGTTACATAGGTGCATAAAAAAGAATTTGGTGTTAAACTATGAAAAGTGTCACTTTACTGTAAGTGTCACACTCTGGTTTCTCTCTAAAAATCCCATAAACTAGGCTGCCTCCCCAACCAAACCCTAGATTTAGAAAGTAACCAAATTTAGGGAAGTAGCAGATCTAAAGGTGGAGCGGCCCTTCAACCTTTACTGAAGCGGCTTATCCAAACATGGTAACCAAAATCTCACTCTAAAATACTAATTTAGTTAGCCAAATAATTATGAAAATCAAAATTAATTATCTGATAGCTCCCAAAAATTTTTAACAAAGATATATAATAAACACATCAAGGAAATTTTGTGGAAGATATGGAGCAAATTCTGCCACCCCTGAACTCCAAAGAAACCACCCATACAGAGTGGGAAATTTTGAAGGACAACTGGCGATCTTCATCTCTAAACAATAAGAAGCAAAACTCGTAGCTTCCCTCAATATGGCTCTTATCGTAAAGGTTTTTCAATGGTAGACCAAAGATTGATGAGATTCGAGGATTCTTCATCATCAATCAATTTAAAGGGAACATTGAAGTTGGGCCCCTTAACAAGAGGTTCGTCCTAATCAGATTCTCATATGAAGAAGGTCATAATCAATATTGGGCTAGAGGTTCTTGGTTCATCTATGGATTCTAAATTTGGGTTTCCAAATGGACAATAAATTTCAAACCGGAGATCCAATCATTGAATGCCTCGGTATGGATAGGAATACCCGATCTATCGTGCCATTTATTTGATGAAGAATTGTTTTTCACCATAGCCAAGACAATCGGAACTCTGATAAAACTAGACACTACTACCTCTGCTTTTATAAGACCTAATATTGCTAGATTAGCTATCAAGATTGATCTTAGGAAATCTTTGCTAGAATAAATATAGGTTAAAACGAGAATTCTAATTTTTGGCAAAGAGTGAAATCTGAAAATGTTCTAATATGCTGCTTGTGCTGTCATAATTTTGGACATTTAGCAGATAATTATAGATTGAAAAAAATGAACTAGTGACAGCGAAAAAAACCTGGAAAGAAATTAAGGACAAAAATTCCTAATCAAGCTAATTACAAGAAAGAAATTGCAAGGGATGTTGAGAGATTCTCCAGTGCAAATCTGTAGAATGGAAACAAGGTTGAATATGTGATGGCTAATTTGTTGATCTCCCCTATCCACGAAAAAACCAATCATATAGAAGCTAAAATCAGAAGCAAAGCTAAGAACCTGGAGTTATTTAGTAAAGAACACATATTTCTTATCGATTTATCCAAAACACAGAAGCTGGCTGTAGAAAAAAAGGAGGTAAAAGTACTCCCTATAGACATGACAAAATCTGGTGAAGAAAATCAGATAGAAGGGCTAATCTCTTACTGCGCTAAAATAGAAAAGTAGAATTTGGAAGGGAACAAGTTGCTAGTTTTCTCACGTTGGATTCAAAACATGGAATTGATCCTTGTGCCTGATAAGATCAACTATAGCATATATAGCCTAGAACTTGATCAAGCCTACAATGACTTCCATGTAGCAACAGTAACTGACAAACAGGCTTCAGACTCAGTAGACTTAGAATCTCAAACATATGCCTCTGATGGAGATCCAATTTCCATGGCAATTAAATTTGAGAAACTAAATTCTGGATATCAGCATTCAGAGGTAGAGTTTATCAATAGAAAAATAAAAGAAGCGATAAGTCATACAAGCGATAACAGAAAATTACGATCAAGTTTGTATAACCAGTCCAAATTAGAAAATAAAGAGGAAAAAATGAAAAAAAATTAAGCAAGAAAAGAAAATCAAAGGCTAAAAGTATTTGTATCCCTGAGACCTTCCTTCTGGCAGGTAAGTACATATTTAAAAAAAAACAATTGTGATTACAAATAACCAGGGTTGAACTCACCTGCCAGAATGTTATTTTGATGAAATCTTCATTACAGGATTAACCTAGCGGTTTTATGAGATTTCCAGATATAGGCTGATTATATATGTTGATTGTTTGTTTCAAATTATGTGCAGAATGTTGTTGGTTAGTAAGGCCCCTGGCTATAGAAGTTAGGCCGGGTTTTGGCCCTTTTTGAAATCTATTTTGGTTGTTGAATTTAGATTAGTTTGCAGACTTTGTGTATTGTCTTTGTAAAAATGGATGGCCTACTGGTGTTATTATGTCTATTTCTTGTGAACTGATTGCATGATTAGCAGAGTTTTTGAGGGTTTTTTGGAAGGGTTCTACAAGTAACTGTGGCATTTTCTCTTTGGGCCATTAGTTTAGGCTGCTAGGGTGCTGTTTGTCTTAATTTTGAGGAGCTAAGATGGTTGTGGAACATTTTTTGTAAGAGGTAGTTTGACAGGATGAGCTATACATGTAATTATTTTGCTACTCTGCTACTATAAGCTTTGCTTGTAATGCTATGATTATGCTTTTGTGATTGTGGCCTTTTATTTAAGGTCCTAGAGTTGTGGGATGCAACTTAGGCTTTGCTATTAACTTCTAATGGTGATGAGGTGCATCGAAAAAGCTGTTATGTGCCTGCTAGTTAGTTGTGATAGGCCCTATGATGTGGTAGTGATGAAGACGATATGAATTTCCTGATTTCAATGTTTCTTCTTGTACTAGAATGCTCTACTGATTATAGGTTTGTAGTGCTAACTTTTGAGGGTGGAGACTGGGTAGCATTGCTAAGTTCCCCTTATCCTGAACTCTTAGGAAAAAAGACAAAAATATTATTAATGATAATGAATAAAGCTAGTTATGAGAATAAAAAAATAAGATATACTCTAATCGGCAAGCCTTTGGCATCTAAGAAGATGCCATATCCTTTGATTTTTAAGATGGTGGTGTTTTTTGGTTGCAAGTGTGTACCTTTTGTAATGATAAAGTGTGGCTTTCGAATAGTTGTAGAATTGTTGAAACTCACTCGGGATTTTCTAAGTATGCACATTCAAGCCTGGTAGTACTTGATTAAAATTGGATTGGCTTTTGAAAGTATGGCTTCACTTAATAAAAGTTTTTCTTAGCGCTAAAGTAGAAAAAGAAATGTGGTATATGTTGAGCCCAAATCTAAGCTGATGGCTATCTAATGGGGATTTTGAAGGTGATTATAGTTAGATCCCACCGCTCATGAAGCATTCTTAGGAAATAGTTAGGATGATTAATTTTATTTTGTTCAAAGGGTTCTAGAGTTTGGGTATAACACGAAGGTTGTGGAGTTCATGTTCTTCTCAAAGTTTCAAAACCCAAACACATGTAAATGAGGGAGTCCTTCATATTTACATTTGGTTTTTTTCGCACTTAAATGTAAATGAGAAGTTCTCATAATCTACGATCTTTTACTTTTGTAATGGAGTATGGTTATATCCAACTCCACTCTTTATTCCATAAAATTAATAAAATTGGGTGTGGTCCCCCACTTCATCTTCGGGGTTATGCCAAAAAATGGGGCATTGTTCTTCGACATATTGTGTCTAACCGAGGAATCCAAGTAGACAAGGATAAAGTTGATTTTAGTTCTCAATTGCCTTATCCTACTAATGTTAGAGAAGTGCGTGGTTTTCTAGGTCATGTAGGATTTTACATATGCTTAATCCATGATTTTGAAAAGATTGCCTGACCTTTGACAAGGTTACCTGCAGCAGGAGGTACTGTTCGCTCTCACAACGAACTCTCGGGAAACTTTAGACTTCCTGAAGGAAAAGCTGATTTCAACACCTATTGTTCAACCACCACTATGGGATCATCCTTTTAAATTGACGTGTAACATGAATAACTATGCGTTGGTTCAGGGCTTGGTCAAAAAATAGGGAAAGAGATCCACATAATTTACTATGCATCAAGGACATTGAATACAACACAATGCAAATACACAACTATAGAAAATGAGCTTTTAGACATTTTTTTTTCATTTGAGAAAATTTAATCTTATATGTTGGGCTCTAAAATTATTGTTTATACTAATCATTAAGCTTTGAAGTATCGATTTGACAAAAAGGAGTCCAAACCGTGCTTTATCCAATGGATTTTGCTTTTCCAAAAATTTGATTAGGAGATAAGAGACAAGAGGGGAGTTGAAAATTATGTAGCGGATCATCTGAGTTGCCTAATCCAGGATGGAAACCGTTTGCTCATGATCGGCGTAAATATAGATATAAAAGTAAGGCGTGATTGCTATTCACTATCCTATAAAAGATAATGCCCTACAATCACTTAATCGTGATAGTATTGTAAGGAACGTACCCACAGGAAAATGACTGATGCCAAAATTTGGTAAAATGGTGTTGATTTTTATTAATTTAAAAGCAAGAATGTAAATACAGGAAGAGAGTTTAATTGCAAGATTCTTAGTGAAAGCTAAGGTTATTGAGCAAGAGCATTCCTAAGATTATTGTTAGGGTTTATAAAAGATCATAGACTAATTTTATCTACAGACCGAACATGAAGGGTAAACAATTACCCATAGTCTAGGTCTCTATACTGAGTACTCAACCTAGTCATAAAAATATACCACTCCCCCTTCTATGTGATAAGAGACAAGGAATAGTATACGCGTCTACCTACTGGACATTAACAAGTAGTTAAATCCTTCTTATATGGTAAGAGACAAGGTTTACTTCCTAAATAAATTCGGAATCTAACATTTTACCTACCAACAACCCTCAAATTCTACCGCTCCTATGTGGTGAGAGGCAACAGAGAACCAAGTCACACTAATGCTATGCTAATCAACCCAAACTTCCCCTATGTGGTAAGAGACAACATTAAAGGAAAGGAAAGCCTAACAAATTTACAACTAACCTACGTAAGATTCCAAACAATCTACCCTAACCCTCTTATGTGGTAAAAGGCAAGATTAAATGATAGGAATCAAGATGTGCCTAATGGTGAACAACATTCTGATGATCCTTTTCGCAGAATTGGAGGACCAATGACTCGAGCTAGAACCAAAAAGTTTAAGCTTGCTCTCAATGGTTTGATCATGGAAGTTGTAGATGAAGCATACAAGTTGCTGGAACAAGGCTTTGGTGAAGAGAAGCATAATTTGAAGCTTTGGAACCTCGTGGTTTTGACAATACATGTTAATACATCAATAGAGAGCAAGAATTGTCAAGTGTTGGTCGCCAAAGGTCCCACGCCGTGAGGCCGAGACACCTCCACGTCGCGATGATCGAGAATAGAAAATGTAGATTTTTCATGATTCTCGACGTCACAATGTCCAGTTGTCCATGTCGCAACGTCTAGTAGTCCACGTCGCAACGTCCATATGGCTCCATATCACGACGTGGCTCACTGTTTTGGAGGTTTTAAAAATTGGAATTAAAAATCCAATTTAATTGGTAACGACGTGTTTTTCTGCACATCGCGACTTGCGACATCCCACATCATGACATCCAGACCCCTTACACATAGCGACGTTGGGGATTTTTGTTAGATTTTGAGTTTTCAATTTTTAATTCATTTTAATACGAGATATGATCTAATGTCTTGCATGAACATTGATATGTTGATTATGGTACTTTCACATGGCTAAAGATCTTGTACGATTGAGGTGTGTGTTAATTATTTTAGGAAGTTAAGTCCTATTAGAAAACTACCTTTTCGGTATTTAGGTTTGTTATTATTGGAAGCTTTTCTTCCTATAAAAAGGAGCTTGTAAGCCATGAATTTGGTTGTTGAAATTTGAAATAAGAAGTTCATTATTTTGCATAACAAAATTTGAATTAAAAACCCTTAGAAGCCTTAAGCTAAGTTTGAACTTTTGAATTCTAAACCCTAAAGTGAGATTAAGACCATTAGTCTTATTTTTTATCTAAGTTTGAGAACAACCAATTCTGATTTGATTTAGGTGCCGTCCGAATCAAGTTGATCTTGTAATAGTATTAGGGCTTTGGGCAAGTTTCCATTGAATCGCACTCAATATCCTCCTTTATTTTCTTTTTTCTATGTTTGCTTGTTCTAAACGTTTCTTTCTTGGTTTCTTTCTTTTGTGTTCATTATTTTTGTGATCTTGTTGGTGGAATTTTCCAAGGTAGACCTATCCTGTGGATAAATAAGGTCGTCAATCCTCCCAAAGTTGGATCAAATCAACGTGAACCTTATCATTAATTAAAGGTAGATTATTTCCAGTAAATTATTGCACTAATGAATCATATGCATTGTACATAACACTCGCAATATATCATGCATAATTATGAAGAACATGGAAAGTAAAACCCAATAAACACAACCCATATAATAGAAAACATAGCCTATCAAATTAAGCACAAAACAACCATATTAATAATGCTGGGAGTACAATAATTTAGTCGAGCATGGCTAAACTGAATAACAACATGGTATTAAAAAGTAAGCACGCAATTGAATAATAGCTTTAAAAGAAAGAAAACACCTTGAATCATGAAATCCTTGGGAGACAACTTCCAATCCAAAATCAAAATCCATAAAAAGCAAATGGAAATTCGAAGTTGTAATTGCTCAAAAGCTATAAAAACCCAAAGAAAATAACTAGAAGACAAAACCCTAATTATTACAAAAGAGAAGATAAGATAATTCTTGTAATGGCTTTCCTATCAATAGTAACGTTTGTAAACAAATGAAACCCTAGTCCTATTTATAAAAAATCTTCAATAATATTCGTAAATAGGTCTTTCTTGAAGTCCTCCTCAAACACAAACTCTCGGAAGGGCAAGAATGCAAAATAGGAAAGATTAAGTTATAATTCTTCGTCAAGCCTAACATCATGATGTGCAGGATTGTACATCGTGACGTCCACCCACGTTTTGATGTCCAACTCCCTGATGTCACGACATGGCTCATTGGAACCTGCTTCAACTTTTTGCATCACCGACATCGCAATATGGTACTTTACTTGTTGCGACGTCTAATGCTAGCGTCGCAATGTTGAGACTTTTCCATCTTCTCACAAACTTTTTCTTCTTTTTCTTCCACTTCCATTCGATTTGACTTCTTTTAGTCTATTCTCGTCCAACTGATTCCATACTCAAAAGCCTACACAAAACATACTAAAACGAATCAAATCAAATAAAATTACTCAAGAATTAAGTATAATTATAAGAAATTCACCTTATCAATTCCTCCCACACTTAAGTTCTCGAACAAGAGAAATAAAAACAACCATACTAAAACAAAACAAACTAGAACAAAATCTTAAAACCTATTAAAACATAAAACACAAATAAGCAGCTGATTCTGGGAAAATGTTACGTACATGTCTTATAATGTCAAGATTACATAACATACGTTCCTAAAAATCATTGAAGTACCTTAATGTACACATTCAAATACATTGAGTCAACCATGTGTGTGTGTGTGATAGGTTTTACCTTAGTTCATAACTCATCCACAACCACGCCACAAGTTGAAGTCCCAACAACTAAGTCTTCGTCTACTTCTTCTCCTCACCAATAAAAATACTAAGAAATAATTCTTAAATTAGCAACAAGGGACAACTGAGACGATTTAAGAACACTTGTAAGTTAAGTAGAAGAGTGAGAGTATAATTGGAACTAGAAGGAACCCTCTATATAGTTCAACCTATGAGGATTGACATGAATATTTGAATAACGAATATGGATCCATTTAATCTCTGAATGATTGACACTCTAACTTCATCCCGAAGATACATATTCTCCATTTGTGTTATATTAAATCTTCATTTACTTTAGTTTCTCATATTTTGCATTGCTTTTAGTTAGTTGCCATTGTTTAGTTAGAGTACTTAGTGTTTGTTCTTTTAACATACATTTGGAGGCCAATATAAGGGAAACCAGACAATACACCCTCCTCGTGGGATCAACTTTTTATATATTGCTTCAACCATTTCATTGTTGTATGCGAGCCCAACAATTTGGTGTCACTGCTGAGGAGGGTAACGATTGTTAAATTGCTTTGTTTTTGTTTGGGTAGTTTAGTAGATAATTTGAGTTTTGTTTAGTGTCCTGCTTTCTTTGTGACTTTGAAGTGATTTTTTTTTCTATTGTGTTATAGCTTTTGATTTGCACCAAGCTACTATTTTTCTTGTTTTCTTCATAGGTACTTGAAGTTAGATGGTTTCTATGTTGCATACCACAAACTCGATCTTAATGAAAACCGCCATTTAATTTGATTGAGGAGCTTGAAAATACTTTGAGAAAGAGCAAGAAAGCTAAGAAAAGTGTTAACAAAGAAGTTATGGAAGCACAAGAAGAAGAGGAGATTCCTATATTTGAAGATCCTTATGAGCTGCATTTTGATAAAAACGGATATTATGAGATAGGGGTGGACAATATGCAAATTCCTTCTTATCTCATTAACATGATCCATCATAGGACAGTTTTTACTGGATTTGACAATGAAGATCTGATCGGGGCTAAAAATATCTATTTTTACCTCACCATTTATTTAAGTTTATGCTTGTCTTTGAGGATTTTATTGTTGTTTATGTGTTGTTTTTGGAATAAATGCAGGGTTTCAAGTTCAATGAGGCTAAAAGAAACAAAATCTAGATTTGATGTGAAAAAGTGGGAAAAAGAACTAAAAATCACTCAATTCAGATTACCAAAGACAAGATGGTACACAGGAGCGAAAATGGGAATGCAAGGCAAAACTGGGCAGAATACAAAGCAAAGTTCAAACGAGCATATCACGACATCTACTTAACAAAAAGAAGAGTTATTGGATGTTTTGGAAAGCTCTATGTGAGTACTAAAAGTTTTATATTTGGAATTACTCTAAATCTGCTGGCAAGATGGTTTAAATTGAGGCTCAATTCAACATACACCAAAGAATTCGGAAAATCAGAAGCCTATGTCACAGTTTGGTAGAATATTAATAACTCTCATTCCAGAAATCTAAATTCAAGGATTCGTAATGCATTAGAAAGCCAAGAGGCAGAGCTACAATTCTTATGAAGCCTACAACGCCACGTTCGGCGCGGACGACATTCAAAATAGCGTCCCAATATCATTTAAGTGTGCTGTCTGAAATCTTGAAAAATAGTGGATGCGGGACCAACACTTTCGGAAATTGTATTTCTGCCCGTATTTTAGAATAAGTGGGGTAATTTATATAGTTATTGAATTTTAGTCATTTCACTAACTATTTAAAATTTCTTAAAGACTAAGTTAGGTATCTAGGACACAATTAGCAATAGCTCACAAGAACACACCTTTTAGTGTGTGTTCTTGATTTTTTCATTTCTTGGGAGAGAATTCTTGTAACTCTTGGCTAATTGGAGTGAAAATCAAAGGGAAGCTTGGACCTTTAAATTGGAATCAACATTTGGGAAGCCTCCTCATCTTGGGTTGTCTCTTCCTTTGTACTTTCTTGCTAAATTCATTGCTTAATTTATCATTTGGGTTTGCTCTAATTAGCCATGATAGGCTAAATTGTGTGGTGTTTTTGGAATTAAGCAATGGGCTATTGATAATTTATTTGTATGGTGATGAAATGTTATGGGCTTGATTATATGTTTCATATGTTTGATTTTAAAGTCACATTTCTTGTGCAATATCCTTGACTTGAAATTGAGAATTGGGTCATGTTGTGATTAGAATATTAATCCATTACATGTTGTGATGAAGAGTCCTCTTTGTCCATGATAATATTTATTGAGTCTATTCCATGAATTAGCCCTAAGCATATGGAAACCAAGTCTACACTAGCTTGACAATCTAGTTGGGGGCTTGGCTTGGAAATTGTGGATTTGCAATGACATAGAATCGTTTGTTTGATTTATCTATTAATTGTGGTTGAGTTTTGTCCCGTTATAGTCTTAGCCACCAAATTTCCACAAGACAACATTAAACCACATTCTTCAAGCTATCACATGAATCACCAATGCTACAAATAATTGAGAAACCTAATCCTAAATTCCAATGATACCCTTATCTACTTGATTTCTACTCCATAATTTTGAGCTAAAGTCTTAGATCAGTTAAGTTGACTTTATTGTAGGTTTAGTCTTCTTGCATTTATCTTGTTTTCTTTCCTTAGTGGCATTTTTCATTACTCTACATACTAATTATTGATTTTTAGTCATTTCACTAACTAGTTAAGATTTCTTAAAGACTAAGTTAGGTATCTAGGACACAATTAGTATTAGCTCACAAGAACACACCTTTTAGTGTGTGTTCTTAGTGTTTTCATTTCTTGGGAGAGAATTATTGTAACTCTTGGCTAATTGGAGTGAAAATCAAAGGGAAGCTTGGACCTTTAGCTTGGAATCAACATTTGGGAAGTCTCCTCATCTTGGGTTGTCTCTTCCTTTGCACTTTCTTGCTAAATTCATTGCTTAATTTACCATTTGGGTTTGCTCTAATTAGCCATGATGGGATAAATTGTGTGGTGTCTTTGGAATTAAGCAATGGGCTTTTGATAATTTGTTTGTATAGTGATGAAATGTTATGGGCTTGATTATATGTTTGATATCCTTGATTTTAAGGTCACATATCTTGTGTAATATTCTTGACTTGAAATTGAGAATTGGGTCATGTTGTGATTAGAATATTAATCCATTGCATGTTGTGATGAAGAGTCCTCTTTGTCCATGATAATGTTGATTGAGTCTATTCCATGAATTAGCCCTAAGCATATGGAAACCAAGTCTACACTAGCATGACAACCTAGTTGGGGGCTTGGCTTGGAAGTTGTGGATTTGCAATGACATAGAATTGATTGGTTTGATTGATCTATCAATTGTGGTTGAGTTTTGTCCAGTTATAGTCTTAGCCACGAAATTTCCACAAGACCACACTCAACCACATTCTTGAAGCTATCACATGAATCATCAATGCTACAAATAATTGAGAAACCTAATCCAAATTTCTAATGATACACTTATCTACTTGATTTTTACTCCCCAATTTTGAGCTAAAGTCCTAGATCAATTAAGTTGACTTTATTGTAGGTTTAGTCTTCTTGCATTTATCTTGTTTTCTTTCCTTAGTTGCATTTTTCATTACTCTACATACTAATTATTGATTTGTAGTTATTTCACTAACTAGTTAAGATTTCTTAAAGACTAAGTTAGGTATCTAGGACACAATTAGTAATAGCTCACAAGAACACACCTTTTAGTGTGTGTTCTTGGTGTTTTCATTTCTTGGGAGAGAATTATTGTAACTCTTGGCTAATTGGAGTGAAAATCAAAGGGAAGCTTGGACGTTTAACTTGGAATCAACATTTGGGAAGTTTTCTCATCTTGGGTTGTCTCTTCCTTTGCACTTTCTTGCTAAATTCATTGCTTAATTTACCATTTGGTTTTGCTCTAATTAACCATGATGGGCTAAATTGTGTGGTGTCTTTGGAATTAAGCTATGAGCTTTTGATAATTTGTTTGTATAGTGATGAAATGTTATGGGCTTGATTATATGTTTCATATATGGTGTGTCATTTTGTACCAAATTAATTTACTTACTCTCTAAAGATAATTTAAGTATAATGCAAGTAAGGTCGATCTCACGAGGAACAACTCTATTTTCTAATTCAATCAATTTGCATATAGTAACTACAAGTTATTCAATGATTAAAACTATGAAGTTTAAAATATAATTCACGAAATAATGAAATAACAAAATAATAAAATTCAGAAGTTAATTAATTAAAGGGAAAGATCCGGCTATAAATAAATCCACACTAATCAATTCTTAATTGTTTATCGACTCAAAGATAACAATCTTTATTTAATCAATTAGTTATAGATTACCGAGATTCGGCTCTGACATAACCCAATTCTTCCTTACTATTCGTTAATTGACAAGTATCAGCTTAATCAATTAATTCCCTATTCATAACATAACCCGGCCGGAATCAGCCGAACACCAAATTTAATGTTATAAAAGCATTACATAGTGAAGAACCTAACTTTAACAAATCATATCATGATCAGCATGCAATAACTTGTTAACAAATTATTTCCATCTACCGAGACAGTAGCTTTGCCACTAATTAATCTTACTTATCAAATCCAATGACTTGATAAGGGATTAATTGGCGCTACATAATTAGATTAAAGGTGATAAGTCTTTAATTAAATTATATAATAAACTTTAGGCTCAGAAAACTCTTGGAATCAAATAAGAGAAAATCAATTCAAACACTTCGGTCTCACAATTTACGTATGATTAGTGCTTTATTACTCACAGCCAGACGAAAGACTACTCACAATTTATAACTAAAATAAGACAAGAATAATAATTAGAAAGGAAACTAAATTAAACTGAAAATATCAAACCAGGTTGCCCGTCGTTCGGGCAAACGACGAACTACTATCTTGCTTCTAAAATCTGGGCTGCTGCAATTCTGCTGACCCAGCTGCGATGAAAACTTTTAAAATGTAAAGTAAAGCTATCTAGAGATCTTTTTCAACCCTAACTAATCTACTCCCTTATATAGGGGAGAGAATAAAACTTCCTAAACTAACTCAAATAATGAATCTTCATTGTTTCCAAAAATATCTATCAATCATATTCGGTTACAACAAACTACTTCCAATTCAAATTCATCCATCATTGTTAACAGTCTATAAATCCTTTTGCTGCAAAAATTTTATCTCTCTTGGTAGCTTCTACAAAATCCTCTCATTGTCATACTCTTTAATGCATCTTCAACCCAAATTCTCTACAAAATCTCTCTAAACCAGTTCTACTTCAACAGCTTATCCTTTGACTGAATCTCCCAAATTCTGCAACAATTAAACCATTTAAGTACATATTTTTCCCACCAAGCACATTAAAGTGTGCATAAAAATATGAAGTATTTTATGCTCATCAAATATCCCCACACTTGAATCATGCTGGTCCCTCAGCATTCAAACAGAAATGATAAAGAAAATAAACAAATAATAAACTGGCAAGGCCGTCGTCGTACCTTGCAATTTTACCCAGTATCACCAAAACAAGTAGAAGTGGAAAGTGGTATCGTATCCAACAGGGAGAGGATTGAACCAAGAATTGTACAAGTGATAGAATAGTAAATTGGTAAAGAACGAGTAACAAGTATGAAGCAAATACTCAATTCAATCAAGAAGTAAACTGGTGTTGCCTTCAGGGAGTCAGTGATGATGACCTCTTCCAATTATCCTTGACTTGTGTACAAGCATGTATGGGGAGACTGACCTCTAGTGAGATTAGGACTGATCTTCTTGGTAGATCTCACAACCCTAATTCACAATACTCCCGTGTCTTCCCTTGGTAGGGCAAGATTCAGGCTCAGCTTCCTAATTCCAGATCCCTATTTGGTATTAAAGCCCTAGTTAAAGGTTCAAGTGTTAATACTCAAATAATCCTAACTCTCTTTCACTGGATTGACTTCAATTGTCAGTGGGTACCGCACGATTAAAATCACAACAAGGCACAGAAATTAGGACTCATACAAGTTTGTTCCATATTTGAGTGATGTTGTTTCAATTTCCTTTATCAGCACTAGATTGACTTCAGTGGATACCGCAAATCACATAAAGGGCATAATCGTGTGTGAGTAAACATTGAAATGAAACATCAAACGATATGAACCAAAAATCAAACACATAATGAGCAATACGAATGTCTTAAATCGGTTTTAAAGTCATCACACTTAATCCCTCAAAGCAACAACCTAATGTTTAGCCGATCATGTTGATCGGCTTTGAAAACAAGTTTGACAAAGCCTAATCAAACATAGCTATTAAAAAAAGATAAAATGGAATGATCTCCACTCTGATCTCCTTTTTCGTTGAAACCCTAACTCTCTTGATTGATCTCCGTCTCTCTCTCGATGATCTCTCCAAAAGTTCCCCCTCTTTTCTTCTTCTCCTCCTCTGGCTTTTATAGTTTTCTCTCCATGTCCTAGCCAAGTGAGCTTCCTGGAAGTTTCCCCCTCTATGCCCAGATGTTGACAAGTGTCCCTGTGAATATAAGCCAAGAATTTAGTGAAGACACGTGTACTTAACGAATAAGAGTGGCGAGGCAAAATATCAAACAGATTGGATGCTGTGTTTGCTAAGTGCGCTTGGACCAGATGTGAAGTGTAGTGTATACAAAATGCATGAGAAAATTCCTAAGTAAAAATATAACAAAGGAAAAATGCATGAAATAACAAAATGTGCACAGTGTGTGAGGTTAGTGTGGCGGGCGCGTGGTGCGCCCACCGTGTGAGTGGCGGTCGCACAGTGTGGCAGGCGCATGGTGTGCCCGCCGTGTTGTGTGAGGCGGGCGCTTGGTGCGCCCGCCGTGTGTGTGGCGGTCGCATGGTGCGGCCGCCATGTGTTGTGCGTGTGTGTGATGTGTTTATGCTAAGTGTGTTGTGCAAGTGTTATGTTGTGTGCTTCTGTTATGTGAATAGTCATTGACCTCCATAAAAGCTTGGAGGTTAGTGGTGTGCATGACTAAGTGTCTAGCATATTTCGAAGATCACAGCACTTTCACATTGTTTTACACAACTTAGGCATTTTCACAACAATCTCCGAAACATGCACGTTCTAGCATACTGTCAACACACCAAGCATCATTTTCGCACAAAATCCATAGCAAAAGATAAAGAAAGTCAAGCGAATAAGTCGGTGAAATACCGACTTATCATCCCCCCACACTTAAATCTTTGCTAGTCCCGAGCAAAGTAAAGAAATAACTAAGCTCTTGTCTATCCCACATTCAAACACTCACAACCTCATCGACAGTCCATTTTCAAAATTTTCGCACGCAATAAGAAAGATCTGAGTAGTGAGTTTACAGTTCATCTAACGTATACAAATTTTCAAGTAGGGTGCAACGAATAAAGACCAAACCGTCAGCTTGTAGTGTGTGCTGAGAGTTTCCTATGTTCCTGCACAACGTCTATGCAAAGTACTCAAGTAGACACTTAGCAAAAATTCTTGCACTACAATCCTTTTTTCCACACACACGAACACTTAAACATTACAATTCAATAGAAATTAACTTGCACATTGATGCTTATTTGCTTTTTCTTTTGAAATTCATGCCGCACATTGGTGCTTGGCTGCCAGGGATTTGTGGCTCTTTTTTCCCTTTATTCACCTTCTGGCTTTTTCTTTCACATTTTGTACAACTTTTAAATAATTAGTGTTCGTGTGTGTCTTCAATAGACTATATACTCAAAATGCAAGAATAAGTGTTTACGAGTAGAAGACACATACAAGAAAAGAATCATAAGATCTCTCCTATGTCAAATTTGTTGCTGGCGTTTCTATCTTACTTTGACATCGCACTTTATCTAGCAATTTGTATGCATCAAATGTATACTGTAAAACTCAAAAAAGTTTCGCATACGTTGAACAGTTTGTGGATTCGTTGATAAAATTGGAAGTGCGAATGTAGTGGATGTGCAAGTGTGTTAGATGGACAGTGGCAATCCTTGCACAACACAACATCAAACTCTTATATTCATAACATCTGGAAATCAAAGCACACTGCATCACAACTTGAATGGAAAGCACACTACAAGGTCAGCGCTAGTCACTGCCTTGTTTTTCATTCCCACACAACAACACAAGGAAACGGAAAATGAAAAAAAATACACCCCCTACTACTAATATAATATCACACCACTGATCCCTGCAATAAGATCACACCACTGATCCCTGCAACACATAAGCACACATAGCATAATATTTAAGAAAATCAACAAAGGCCCTAGGCCTCATCATCACAAGCATCAAGCATCAACCATCAAAGCAGAGCAATTTCACACAATCAGCATCATAGCCCAAAACTCCCCCCCCACACTTAAATCATGCAATGGTCCCCATTGTGGAAAAAGGAAAGAGTTTACCCAGTCTATGCGTCACGCCGGGATCGTTCTCCCCATTCCTCTTCCAGATAGATTTCCCATTGTGGGTTTCCTATGGTTCCTAGAGATTGTTGGGATGTCTCTGTGGGAGATACTTCGATTCCTTGACTTCACGCCATCTGCTGCAGTAAGTAAAGGAAGAATATCGGTACTCCAGTGCAATTTTGTGCTCGCACAATGGATTTCATGATCAGCCTCCCTACATCGATCGTCATCTAGTGTTGGATGGCGTAAATCAGAAGTACTCTGTCTCTGGTTGCTTTGGTGTGGCGGTTTGTGGGTATGAGCTTGGAGTTTATAAACATCAACTTCCGCTGTCAAATCCTTGGTTTGCACGTGTACAGCTTCAGACTGATTGTTACGCACCCAAACGGCTCCTGGTAGCCCAACAGATTCGATCAAGAAATCGACATTGGCCTCCTCTACCAATTGTTCAAATTCATTTTCTGGGCAATCTGGCAGTTGATAATGAGCATTGATGGTTTGGCTCGTTATTCTGAGGTAAGTTCCCCAGAGGTAAACTCCATCTGGTTGCTACCGTTTGTGTAACTTGCATTGGAGTTGGCGTAAAATTCCCTGGCCAACTCCACGTTGGACTCTGCTGGGGCGACTGCGAGGGTTTCCCATTTGTAAAAACGGATAGCCTTGACAAACATAGGCGCTGGAGCGTCAAAGTTCCGTTCCACCAGGATGTGTCTGTGGATAGATCTATCGAACCGTCTCATCGCTCTTTCATTGACAAACCGTGGGGGTGATTCAGGGGTATACTCCTTTTCGCCTTCAGAGTCCCAGTCGGGTGGTTCTGGAATACCCAGGACTCCCCGAAGGTACATCATGTAGTCGCTATCATCGTGTGCCATTTACCTGTACTTTCCTTACCCGTGACCTCAGGCTTGCTTACCAAATTCTCGTGATTCCTATGCTTCAGAAGTGCACATTCCACTGCCCACTGTTGAGGTTTCCAGGCTCACCGCATTGACTTCCTGCGTTTGATAGAGAGACGAGTGAATTTAGATTCACTGGTTATTGCAAACTCAACTACTATCAAAAGACGAAATAACTAAATAAAGGAAATTAAACTGTCGGGTTGCCTCCCCACTAGCTCTTGGTTTATTGTCCTCAGCCAGACACAGCAGTGTTGCTCTCAGAGTGGTGGAATGTCGAGGTACTGTATGTGTCCCGTGTCTTTCCAAGCTGACTGGGTGATCTTCGCCTTAGGCCCCTTGTCTCTCCACCTTGCGTCTGAGGCCCCCATTCTCACCTCTCTGGATGGTGGGTCTTAGTTGGTTTTCTTTTTTTCTCGCCACATCACGCGTTTGAGATATCTGAGTAGAGACGGTTGTTTCTTCTTAGGTTGTTTTTTATTTCGAGGTTCCCAGGCATTGTTCCTATCATCAACATTTCCGGACCTCACCTCGGTGGGCACCACTTTCACCATCTCATCAGTATCAACATTGGCATTTGTCAAATTTTCACAACATGCAATTTTTTCATCATTCTTTTCAATTTTCATGTTCAACGCCATTTTTCTACTGTGATCATGCACCTCACAATTTTCATGCACATTTTTCATTTCACTTAAATTCTCACCATTTTCACAATTTTCATCAATCTCACATGCAAAGTCCATTTCTTTCACAGACGAATCAATTTCAAGTTTTTCATCATAAGAGCTCAATTCTTGCAGTGTATTAGTTTCTTCAACAACCAACACAGTCTCAAAATCTTCACACATGTCATCATCAAAAGAATCATATAAATTAAGGGAAGACTTACGTTTATGTTCAAAGCTTAAAGGTTGGAGATCACCTTCCACCAAGCTTGCCAAACAACATTGTTCTATGGAATGAGGGTGTTTCATAGCATAGTCCACATTGAATACGACCTCCTCACCCTTGACTCTGAATGTGATGGTCTTACCCTTGACCCCAATGAGAGCGTCCCCTGTAGCTAAGAATGGCCTCCCAAAGATGAGTGGGACCTCGGGGTCCTCCTCCATGTCCAACACTATGAAGTCCACTGGGAGCACGAATTTATCCACAGAGACCAGAACATCCTCCACCATCCCGGTTGGCTGAACCAATGATCTATCTGCTAACTGGAGCATCACTGCCACAGGCTTAATCCGTTTTCCCAATCCTATACTCTCGGCAATGGATAAAGGCATGAGGTTGATTCCAGCCCCAAGGTCACACAGGGCTTTGCTAAAAAATCTTCCACCAATTGAGCATGGCACCGTACAGCTACCAGGGTCCTTGAGCTTGGGAGGCAATTCATTGTTGATCCATGCTTGGCTTTCCTTGGTGAGCGAAATTGGTACTTCACATCGCAGAATATGTTCTTTGTTAGCAATCAAGTTCTTCAAAAATTTTGCATACCTCGGTACCACTGTAACCAAATCTAACAGAGGAACATTCACGTTGACATTCTTCACCATATTCAAGAACCTTGTGAATTGAACCCCCTTCTTAGGTGGAGGTTGAAGTCATTGGGGAAATGGAGGGGGTGGTGCATATGGGGAGTCATCGCATGGGCTTGGAGCTCACTTCTTCCTTTTATTCTCCTGAGCCTTCACACTCCCGTCCTTGCCTTGGGCTTCATCTCCCACCAGTGTGGTCTCCTCACTGACCTCTTCCTCTGGGACTTCCTCTCCCTCTTTTCTCTTGTTACCACTAAGCTCCTTTCCATTTCTCAATGTTATAGCATTTCAGACCTCTGGTCCTTTTTCTTTTGGATTTAACTCGGTATCACTCGGGAGGGTGCCTTGTGGTCTTTGATGGCTTGCCTTAGCCAACTGTCCCATCTGCATATCAATGTTCTTGATGGAAGCCTCCACGTTTTTCACTTGAGTTTCCAGTATGGAGGTCTTCTTCTCATACATGTCCATTTTTCCCAGAATTTCATGGAGCAAATCATCGGTTGACTTTCTCTGTTCTTGGTTGCTTGACTCCCCACTCTGGTAGTACTGCCTTTGCTGAGTTCCCTGATTATTTTGTCCCCAATTGCCTTGGCTTGACTGATTTCGATATCCTCCGTATTGTTGGCGGTTGTTGTAGTTAGTCACATACTGCACTGATTCCTGGGTGAGCTCGCACTCATCCGTGTGGTGTTCTCCTTTGCTCAAACCACACATTAACACGGGGGCGACCTTGGCAGCCTTTAGACCTTGGACTTGTCTTGTGAGAGCCTCAAGTTTTGCTTCCAAGGAAGTCTCCTCGTCTAAGTGCAACACACCTCGTTGCTTTCTCAAAGGAGTCTTTCTAGCTTCTGAAAACTGATACTCGTCGTCCGCAATGGAATCAAAGAGCTCCCTGACCTCGGGCACGCTCTTTTCTTTTAAAGCCCAGTTAGCACACGCTTTAACCATTAGCAAAGACTCCGGAGATAGACCTTTGAAGAATGTGTTGAGCTCCCTTACCTCCCTGAGGTCATTGTTCGGACATTGGCGGAGTAAGTCGTTGAAACGATCCAAGGCTTCCTTGAATGTCTCTCCATCTTTCTGCTGGAAGCTGCGGATCTCCATCCTCATCCGTTCCAACTTGGCTGGAGGGAAACACTTGGCTAAAAACTTCCGCTCAAGTTCCTCAAAAGAGGATATTGCTAGTCCACCGATTGAGTTGAACCAATGCTTCGCCTTTCCTTTCAGAGACAGTGGGAATAGAACTCTCCTCACATCATCCGGAGTCACTCTTTGCAGCTTGAAAGTGTTACAAAGCCCAAAAACCAGTCCAAATGCTCGTTAGGGTCCTCGTTGCTCAAGCCTTGAAAGATCTGCCCTTGAGTGATCATGGACACGATTTGTGTCGGGATTTGATAGCTCTCTACGTCTATTCCCTGGTGATTGTTCCTCCTCTCGAAATTAACTGCGAAATGGTCCCCAAACCGAGGTGCTTGGGGCTGAGGCCTCTCCTCATTCTGTTCCGCCATTTCTATGACCCTTCTCCTTTGCCTTAAAGTCCTTTGCAATTCTAAGTCAAGTGCAAATTCCGGAGCTTCACCACGTAGCCTTGCTCTAGGTTGCATAAACTGGAATTCTCACAAGAAAAAGAAACAACACTAGAACCCGATATCAGTGGAACAAAATCAACAGAGACTAGTAATGAATTAAGATTTCAACAAAGCAAAATAACCAACAATTTCAAATATGAATTCGTAAAGTAACAACAAAGTAAAACTATCACCAACAACTCTCAACGCTATGCCTCTCCCCGGCAGCGGCGCCAAAAATTGGTAAGGCCGTCGTCGTACCTTGCAATTTTACCCAGTATCAACAAAACAAGTAGAAGTGGCAAGTGGGATCGTATTCAACAGGGAGAGGATTGAACCAAGAATTGTACAAGTGATAGAATAGTAAATTGGTAAAGAACGAGTAACAAGTATGAAGCAAATACTCAATTCAATCAAGAAGTAAACTGGTGTTGCCTTGAGGGATTCAGTGATGATGACCTCTTCCAATTATCCTTGACTTGTGTACAAGCATGTATGGGGGAACTAACCTCTAGTGAGATTAGGACTGATCTTCTTGGTAGATCTCACAACCCTAATTCACAATACTCCCGTGACTTCCCTTGGTAGGGTAAGATTTAGGCTCAGCTTCCTAATTCCAGATCCCTATTTGGTATTAAAGCCCTAGCTAAAGGTTCAAGTGTTAATACTCAAATAATCCTAACTCTCTTTCACTGGATTGACTTCAATTGTCAGTGGGTACCGCACGATTAAAATCACAACAAGGCACAGATATTAGGACTCATACAAGTTTGTTCCATATTTGAGTGATGTTGTTTCAATTTCCTTTATCAGCACTAGATTGACTTCAGTGGATACCGCAAATCACATAAAGTGCATAATCGTGTGTGAGTAGACATTGAAATGAAACATCAAATGATATGATCCAAAAATCAAACACATAATGAGCAATATGAATGTCTCAAATCGGTTTTAAAGTCATCACACTTAATCCCTCAAAGCAACAACCTAATGTTTAGCCGATCATGTTGATCGGCTTTGAAAACAAGTTTGAAAAAGCCTGATCAAACATAGCTATTACAAAAAGATAAAATGGAATGATCTCCACTCTGATCTCCTTTTTCGTTGAAACCCTAACTATCTTGATTGATCTCCGTCTCTCTCTCGATGATCTCTCCAAAAGTTCCCCCCTTTTCTTCTTCTCCTCCTCTGGCTTTTTAGTTTTCTCTCCATGTCCTAGCCAAGTGAGCTTCCTGGAAGTTTCCCCCTCTATGCCCAGATGTTGACACGTGTCCCTGTGAATATAAGCAAAGAATTTAGTGAAGACACGTGTACTTAACGAATAAGAGTGGCGAGGCAAAATATCAAACAGATTGGATGCTGTGTTTGCTAAATGCTCTTGGACCAGATGTGAAGTGTAGTGTATACGAAATGCATGAGAAAATTCCTAAGTAAAACTATAACAAAGGAAAAATGCATGAAATAACAAAATGTGCACAGTGTGTGAGGTGAGTGTGGCGGGCGCGTGGTGCACCCACCGTGTGAGTGGTGGTCACACTGTGCAACTGCCGTGTGTGTGTCGGGCGCATGGTGCGCCCGCCGTGTTGTGCGTGTGCGTGTGTGAGGCGGGCGCATGGTGCGCCCTCCGTGTGTGTGGCGGTCGCACCATGTGTTGTGCTTGTGTGTGATGTGTTTGTGCTAAGTGTGTTGTGTGAGTGTTATGTTGTGTGCTGTGTGCTTGTGTTGTGTGAATAGTCATTGACCTCCATGAAAGCTTGGAGGTCAGTGGTGTGCATGACTAAGTGTCTTGCATATTTCGAAGATCACAGCACTTTCACAACAATATCCAAAACATGCACTTTCTAGCATACTGTCAACACACCAAGCATCATTTTCACACAAAATCCATAGCAAAAGATAAAGAAAGTCAAGTGAATAAGTCGGCGAAATACCGACTTATCATAAACCATCTCAGTAAATAAACACTAATCTAGCCAAACCAAAAGCTTTCCAAACCAGTCATGACTAGTCCAAGTAACAAAGTTTATGCACAACCCAGTCCTCCAAGTCAAATTACAAAATTTTGAGCAACTCTCCAAGATCACTCCAAGCTCTCGAAAAATATATATAAAATTAGGTCCATCCACTTAATTAAATTGCACATAGAAGACTTACAACAAACATGCAAATATGTCACAAAATAACCATAATATCAAAACTAAAAAAGATTCAAAAGATCTTTCAACAGGTTGTAATGGGGTTGGGGTTTACATGGTAATATTTAAGATAGATAAAAAGGCTAAAAATAAAACTAAAGTGTAAGCAACTCAATAACATCCCCACACTTATATTGCACCAAGTCTCAACCTTTGATTTCCAAAACAACTCAAAGTTACTTCAGCACAGTGATCATTTTTTTCTCGTACTTTTTCACATATATATATATATTTTTCTTTCTTTTTCTTTCTTTCTCTTTTAGCAGATCACTCTTTTTCCAATTTATTATTGCTGCTGTTCTCTTTTTTTTTCTTCTGCCCAGTATTGTTCGGGCAAACCATGGACTTCGACATTTCCCTTCAACAGTACATATTGAAATACTTAACTTATAGAGACTTAAAATATGCAATTTTCTCTTATTCAATCAAGGGGGAAACAAATTATACACAAGTTACTTACACCTTAGGGCCAAAAGAGAGCTAAAACGGTCTTAGGTGAAAATGTTTAGTGGTTAAAACTAAAAGAAAAGGTTAAAGGCTCAACGGGGTTCACTAAGGGTCAAAATAAGGTAGGAACGAAAATTAAAGTAAAAACGGGTCAAGTCCTAAATGCCTTTATCATATTCAAGTTAATTTTAACACTATAGTATCCATGCACAACAAAGCAAATTCAATAAATCAACTATGAGCAATTACACTCATTCAAGAAATAATCATTTAAGCACCAACAAAGTGGTCATTCAGTGCTTAGGCTCAAATCCTCACATTTAAGTGGGCAAAATAAACTCAGAACTTGTATTCGTCATCCTTGGAGTCATTCAAAGTCATACATAACCCAATATGATGAATTAAACAAGTTTTAATCACATTTAGTTTGGCCAGACAATGTTTATAAGGTGAAATAGTTCAAAACATCCTACAAATCTATTAACAAACTGAAAACAAAACAAAATTGTTTTTGTGAAATTTTTTTTTTTTGAGTTTTGAAAATATTTTAAAAAATAACATAAAACTACACAATTGAAAACAACTCATAACATATAACACCCTCCCCACACTTAAACACATACATGTCCTCATGTGAGAAAGAAAAACAACTAAACAACAATAAAAGAAAGCAAGACTCAAAAACATAGAAAAGGGAAAAGAAAGGGACTGCCTGATTATTGTGGGTGGTTGCTGCGGGGGCGAACGAGCTCGTAAAAGTTGGAGAATTTCAGCTTGAGTATGGCGCATTTTCGTCATAGCTGCCGTCAATGTATGAATGCGCTCATCAGTGTCAGCATACCCTGCAGCTATAGACAAAATCAATAGCTTTAAATCCTGCACATCCTGTTTTAAATAAGCGAAACCTACAAATTGTAAATTGCTCGAAGGGGGATCCTTTGGCTCATTGAAACGCAGAGTGCCAGTACGATCTTCAACTAGTAATCTAGCATTCTGTAAAAACGAAATATCAATGAAAGATTAAGTACAATCATTCGGCCAAGTAGCACTTAAGTTGACATAAACTGGATATTTGGCTAATAAGATGGCAACTACATGACCTAACACAAGATTTATTTCTCGACCTTAGCAACACTTTGCAACACATATGCTAGCCAATAAGATAAATTCAATTTAACCGCAGTTTTCATTGCCCATAAAATTGTCAACTCTAAAGAAGAGACCACTGTAGCCTGGTCATTTCTACCAAAAAGGGTAAGATGCAATGAAGCGATGACATAACAATAGGGCAGGATCAGTAATGAAATACGCTTTAGAGCGTGAAGGAACATATGACCTAGGATCAGAAGGGGCAATTGCTTTCCAAAAGTCATTGACAGGGACATCCTTGGGCATACCAGTTTTATAAAACAAGTCATCATCATGCAACTCAACATCAGAATCGAGAATACCTAACTGGACAGCTAACTCAGGGAAAGAAAAATGATAAGAAGTATTAACCAAACGAAACATGACACCAGGAGCACAACGCAAAATAGGAGAATCAGTTAATTCAGCAGAAAATGATGCATAAAATTCTCTTAAAAATCTAACCGGCAACTTATACACAGGCAATGTCAACAGCCAAGACCACCCAATATTTTCAAAGTATACACGAATCTGTGGTTCTACATTTAAAATAGACAAACTAGCAAAATCAAAAGTTTTATAGGGAATCACTGAGTTAGTCTGCAGAACCTCATAGCGTCGTCGCATAGATGCTTTGGTGAAAGGTATGAAGTCAGGGTAAATGGCATTACCGTCTTCTGGAGTGGTTGCCGTAGAGGAAGATGCACGGGCTTTGCCCTTTTCAGCAGTTGTGGCACGTCGAGGAGCAGAAGGTGCAGATGGTGGCGGAACTGAACTACTGGTTTGTTGAGTAGCCAAACGGCGAGACTGACGCCGACCAGTTGTAGTTGGCGTAAAAGGTACCTGAATCGGTGTTCTCTCTGTGTCAGAAATGGAGATGGTCGGCGGCAAATCGAATTTAGTGGCCTCGTCGGCACCGGAATCGGAGTCATGGTCCATGGGCCTCTAGGATGGTGAATCGCTGACGGGTGGCATTACATGCTTGACTGCCGCTTGTCGTTGATGTTTAGCCGGTGGCGAAGTATGTGAGGGTTCCGTGGCCGGAGTGGAGTTAGTGGTCGGTGAAGAAGCTTCAGGCGAGGAAGAGGGCTCCGGTGGTGGTGACGGAAACTTTATGTTCACCATACCTCAAGACTCTGTCAGCGACGAAAAGGCGGCGGACAACAAAGAAGAAAACCTTGTTGGTGGCACGTGGGTGTTAGACGTCCACATGTTGGAGTCGGGAAACAAGGAAATAGACGGCTAGGGTTGTGGGGAAAAGACAAGAAGAAGAATGGGTTATTGGGACCACTTGGATTTGGTTTGAAAATAAAATATGATGGGCCTGTGTAAAAAAAATAAAGGAATGTTGGTATTGGGCCCGAATCCCATGGAAAAGGATTTGTCTCCACTCCTCATTACTTGGTAGAACTCCATGTCTGCAACTAATTTCACTCCACGTTTTAATCCATGAATTCAAACAAAATCTGGAACAAGAAGACAACTTATTAAATGGTAAAAACAATAATAAAATAAAACTAATAAATTAAACAAATGAAATACTAATATAGAAATGGGTTGCCTCTCACAAGCGCCATTATTTAATGTATTAGACTAGACAATATCTGACAGCTCAAGGAATGTAGGGAAATAGCTGCAACTCTTCTACCACCTCCACTGGAAAAGCTTCGTAAAAAGGTTTAAGTCTCTGTCCATTAACCTTAAAGACTTTCCCAGTGTCAAGTCCTTGTATTTCCACAGTTCCATTCGGGCAAACAGCAACTACCACAAACGGGCCAATCCACTTAGATTTCAATTTTGCACCCATGAGTCTGAGCTTAGATTGAAACAACAAAACCTTGTGGCCAACATGGAACTCCTTCTTTCTCAAAAGACGATCATGGTAAAGTTTGGTTCGATCTTTGTACCACAGTGCGTTATCATAAGCTTCTAAACGAATTTCCTCTAGTTCTTGTAGCTGAAACTTCCTTTCCTCCCCACACTTAATATCATCCATATTAAATTGCTTGATTGCCCAATATGCCTTATGCTCCACCTGAACTGGAAGTCGACATAACTTTCCAAAAATAAGGCGGTACGGAGACATCACGATTGGAGTTTTAAAAGCGGTTCTATACACCCATAAGTTATCATCAAGACGAAGACTCCAATCTTTGCGAGAAATGTTAACTATTTTCTCCAAAATTTGTTTGATCTCACGATTCGAAACTTCTTCTTGGCCATTAGATTGTGGATGATAGGGTGTGGTTAGTCTATGATGCACTCTTTATTTCTTCATAAGAGCTTCAACTGTGCGATTACAAAAGTGGGTGCCGTTATCGCTGATGATTGCAAAAGGAATTCCATAGCGATTGAAAATATTAGACTTTAAAAATCTTGCAACCACTTTTGAATCATTAGTATGGGTGGCTTTTTCTTCCACCCATTTCAATACATAATCAACAGCTAAAAGGATATATAAATTAGAGAATGAACTAGGAAAAGGACCAATGAAATCCATACCCCAAACATCAAATATTTCACATACAATGATAAATAGTTGAGCATTTCATCATGTTGGGTAATTACAAAACAAATATGCATCACGAAAAATAGACTTCCAAAAAAACCATTATCAAGAACTTTTCGTGCAGTACGTTTGGGACCAAAATGACCTCCACATGCGAATGAATAACAATGCTGCAAAATATCATTAACTTCATTTTCTGGAATGCATCTCCTCAAGATTTGGCCAGTTCCAATATTCCATAAATAGGGATCATCCCACAGATAATATTTTGCATCACTTTTTATTTTTAATTTTTTAGCATGTGAAATACCTTTAGGAAATTCTTTGCTAACTAGGAAATTAACCAGGTTTGCAAACCAAGGGTCCTTACCTAAATTACCTGCTAAGCTGTAAAGTTCTTCATCGGGAAAAGTCTCTCGTATAGGCAAACGTTCATCTTCAAAAACCAGTCTGCTTAAATGATCAGCAACGTGGTTTTCAGCTCCTTTCTTATCTTTAACTTCCCAATCAAATTCATGCAAGAGAAGAAT
Source organism: Ophiorrhiza pumila (assembly GCA_016586305.1). Classification (NCBI taxonomy): domain Eukaryota; kingdom Viridiplantae; phylum Streptophyta; class Magnoliopsida; order Gentianales; family Rubiaceae; genus Ophiorrhiza; species Ophiorrhiza pumila. The sequence goes on along the minus strand of BLIW01000004.1, from coordinate 19,999,020 downwards.
CCATCGAATCAATTGCAGTTTAGATTCTTTCTTAGAAAAAAGATATTTTAACGGAGCATGATCAGTATAAACAATGATTCTAGAATCTAGCAAATAAGATCTAAATTTCTCAAATGCAAAAACAATAGCTAAGAGTTCTTTCTCAGTGGTTGTGTAATTGCACTGTGCAGTGTTTAAAGTTTTCGACGCATAATATATAACATGACTCTCTTTGCCAAATTTTTGACCAAGTATTGCCCAACATGCATAATCTCTTGCATCACACATTAATTCAAAAGGAAGGTCCCATTGAAGAGGCTGAACTATAGGAGCTGAAACTAATTTTCCCTTCAGCTTATCAAAAGCACTATTGCACTCAGTTGTAAGATCAAACGGAACGTTCTGCTAAAGTAACCTTGTCAATGATTGTGCGATTTTGGAAAATCATAGATGAATCGTCGATAAAAACATGCATGTCCTAAAAAACCACGAATTTCACGCACGTTAGTTGGGTAAGGTAACGGAGCAATTAAATCAATCTTTGCCTTATCTACTTGAATTCTCTTATCTTAGACAATATGCCCCAAAACAATACCCTCTCTAACCATGAAATGACAGTTTTCATAATTCAAGACCAAATTCTTTTCAATACAGCGTATAAGCACATTATTGAGATGATGAAGACACTCATTGATATGGATGGCCAAGAATCAATACCTTAGACCACTCAAAATCCACCTATTTTGGATCGTTGCACACCAAATTCCCGAACAAGAACAAGACTCAACAAGACATGCGGAAATAACAAACAAGAAAACAAAAGAATATTAATGATAGCAATCCGTCCATGTCCGTGCCAAAGTTGACTCCAGTTGTTCATCCATTGACAAATCTTGATGGTCCAATGACTAGGTTAAGGAGCAAGAGGATGAAAAAGGCGTTGCAAGCATTATTGATAACTCATTGTGAAGAGTTGGACATTTTTGAAGAAGAACATCTTTCGGTCAAAACATCTTCCACCAATGGAGTTTTATGGAATATTTGTTCCATCACAATTCATGAAGAGATGGATAAATCACATTGAAGACCAAGAAGGCGTGAACTTGGACTTTGCAATGGATCACGCCATTTTTAAGTTATAGGTTTTAATTAATTAAGTCCAATTCATAATTGGTAGGTTTTAATTAATTCGTTATTTACTTTGTTGTTAATTAATTAAGTCCAAATTCGTACTTAGTGGGCTTTAATTAATTCATTAATAAGTTAATTACTTAGCCCAATTATCTTGCATGATTATGGAAAGTAAAAGTTTAAGAAACTTAAGAAGTCAATTCGGTTTTTGCCTCTTAAAGGATAAAACCATGTGCTTCAATTTTTAGGAAACTAATCTCCTACTTTTTAGGAGCTTGGCCGAATTCCTACAATTAAGGAGCTTGGCGTGTTTTTGTCTTAGTTTCCATTAAGGAAAAGGATTAGTTAGTTGGATGTCAGTTGGTTAGCTAAGAAGTCAAGTTGTACTTTACTTCTTCTAGGGTTTTGTTTCCTTTTTCCTTCATGGCCGAATTTCACCCTTATTTAAAGGGGAGGTTTTGACGTTTTATGATAGATGTTTTTTGATGAATTTTAGCTTTGCTAAAGTGTTTTTGCAGCCGTAATAAAGTTGTAAAACAAACGTGAATTAATTCAACTGATTTAAGTTGAATTTTCATAAGAACCGTGAACTTAGAAGCTAGAACCTTCAGGTGAACTTACAAGTTCTTGATTTAAAGAACAAGCCAAACTGATTTGTTTAGCTCATGAATTTTCATAAGTTAGGCCGAATCTTTTTGTGATAATACGTGGGGGTTTGATTACTTCATATCAAATGTTTTCGTGTCAATATTCTTTTGTTTTCTTGTTTGTTATTTCTGCATGTCTTGTTGAGTCTTGTTCTTGTTCGGGAATTTGGTGAGCAACGATCCAAAGAAGGTGGAATTCGAGTGGTCTAAGCTGTTGATTCTTTGCCATCCGTATCAATTGGTATCAGAGAATTTGCAAAAATAAACAAAAATTTGGCTAATATTACTCCAAATCTATTATCAAGGAAAAATATAATATTCTAGAATAAGATTTTAAATAATTTCCTCAGACCAAAAGAATAGGACGGGCAGAATATGTATGCATGCTTAAAACACATAAGTTATCATTATTCTTGACAATTTGTGCATGCTTCATAATGTTAAAGTAATGAGAAATTGTGTCTAAAAGATGAAATTTAGTGAAGGAAACACAACATTGAAAAGCGAATGCAAAACAATTATGCAAATAAGTATCATGAAGTTTATTCAAATCAGAAAACCTAATACTAAATGCATCACAAAACGATTTCAAAAAATAACACTTCATATAAAGACACATGTAGTTTCGAGAATATGAAAATATTCAAGACAAACTTACTAATAACATGCATATACACGCTAGTCAAATTTTTGCAAATATTGATATTAGCCAATTGATACCAAATTTAACAGTTCCAAATTTTTGATGAATGATGAGAATCCATCCAAGCAATCTACTCCAAATCCTAATGGGAATAGGATTACCAAACTAAATCCTAATGAGACTAGGATTCACAATCCTAATTGGATTAGGATTCGCTTATTCATGGTTGTTATTTATTGAAGACCAAGAAGGCGTACTTGGGCTTTGCTATGGATCACGCCATTTTTAAGTTATAGGTTTTAATTAATTAAGTCTATTTCATAATTAGTGGGCTTTAATTAATTCGTTATTTACTTTGTTGTTAATGAATTAAGTCCAAATTCGTACTTAGTGGGCTTTAATTAATTCATTAATAAGTTAATTACTTGGCCCAATTATCTTACATGATAATGGCAAGTAAAAGTTTAGGAAACTTAAGAAGTCAATTCGGTATTTGCCTCTTAAAGGATAAAACCATATGCTTCAATTTTTAGGAAACTAATCTCCTACTTTCTAGGAGCTTGGCCGAATTCCTACAATTAAGGAGCTTGGCGTGTTTTTGTCTTAGTTTCCATTAAGGAAAAGGATTAGTTAGTTGCATGTTAGTTGGTTAGCTAAGAAGTGAAGTTGTACTTTACTTCTTCTAGGGTTTTGTTTCCTTTTTCCTTCATGGCCGAATTTTACCCTTATTTAAAGGGGAGGTTTTGACGTTTTATGATAGATGATTTTTGATGAATTTTAGCTTTGCTAAAGTGTTTTTGCAGCCGTAATAAAGTTGTAAAACAAAACGTGAAGTAATTCAATTGATTTAAGTTGAATTTTCATAAGAACCATGAACCTAGAAGGTTGGACCTTTAGGTGAACTTACAAGTTCTTGATTTAAAGAACAAGCCAAACTGATTTGTTTAGCTCATGAATTTTCATAAGTTAGGCCGAATCATTTTGTGATAAAACGTGGGGGTTTGATTACTTCATATCAAATGTTTTCGTGTCAATATTCTTTTGTTTTCTTGTTTGTTATTTCTGCATGTCTTGTTGAGTCTTGTTCTTGTTCGGGAATTTGGTGAGCAACGATCCAAAGAAGGTGGAATTCGAGTGGTCTAAGGTGTTGATTCTTGGCCATCCGTATCAATTGGTATCAGAGAATTTGAAAAAATTTACAAAAATTTGGCTAATATTACTCCAAATCTATTATCAAAGAAAAATATAATATTCTAGAATAAGATTTTAAATAATTTCCCGCACCAAAAGAATAGGACGGGCAGAATATGTATGCATGCTTAAAACACATAAGTTATCATTATTCTTGACAAGTTGTGCAAGATTCATAATGTTAAAGTAATGAGAAATTGTGTCTAAAGGACGAAATTTAGTGAAGGAAACACAACATTGAAAAGAGAATGCAAAACAATTATGCAAATAAACATCATGAAGTATATTCAAATCAGAAAACCTAATACTAAATGCATCACGAAACGATTTCAAAAAATAACACTTCATATAAAGACACATGTAGTTCCGAGAATATGAAAATATTCAAGACAAACTTACTAATAACATGCATAGACACGCTAGCCAAATTTTTGCAAATATTGATATTAGCCAATTGATACCAAATTTAACAGTTCCAAATTTTTGATGAATGATGAGAATCCATCCAAGCAATCTACTCCAAATCCTAATGGGAATAGGATTACCAAACTAAATCCTAATGAGATTAGGATTCACAATCCTAATTGGATTAGGATTCGCTTATTCATGGTTGTTATTTATTGAAGACCAAGAAGGCGTACTTGGGTTTTGCTATGGATCACGCCATTTTTAAGTTATAGGTTTTAATTAATTAAGTCTAATTCATAATTAGTGGGCTTTAATTAATTCGTTATTTACTTTGTTGTTAATTAATTAAGTCCAAATTCGTACTTAGTGGGCTTTAATTAATTCATTAATAAGTTAATTACTTGGCCTAATTATCGTGCATGATAATGGCAAGTAAAAGTTTAGGAAACTTAAGAAGTCAATTCGGTTTTTGCCTCTTAAATGATAAAACCATGTGCTTCAATTTTTAGGAAACTAATCTCCTACTTTCTAGGAGCTTGGCCGAATTCCTACAATTAAGGAGCTTGGCATGTTTTTGTCTTAGTTTCCATTAAGGAAAAGGATTAGTTAGTTGGATGTTAGTTGGTTAGCTAAGCAGTCAAGTTGTACTTTACTTCTTCTAGGGTTTTGTTTCCTTTTTCCTTCATGGCCGAATTTCACCCTTATTTAAAGGGGAGGTTTTGACGTTTTATGATAGATGATTTTTTAAGAATTTTAGCTTTGCTAAAGTGTTTTTGCAGCCGTAATAAAGTTGTAAAACAAACGTGAATTAATTCAATTGATTTAAGTTGAATTTTCATAAGAACCGTGAACCTAGAAGGTAGGACCTTTAGGTGAACTTACAAGTTCTTGATTTAAAGAACAAGCCAAACTGATTTGTTTAGCTCATGAATTTTCATAAGTTAGGCCGAATCTTTTTGTGATAATACGTGGGGGTTTGATTACTTCATATCAAATCTTTTCGTGTCAATATTCTTTTGTTTTATTGTTTGTTATTTCCGCATGTCTTGTTGAGTCTTGTTCTTGTTTGGGAAGTTGGTGAGCAACGATCCAAAGAATGTGGAATTCGAGTGGTCTAAGGTGTTGATTCTTGGCCATCCGTATCAATTGGTATCAGAGAATTTGCAAAAATTTACAAAAACTTGGCTAATATTACTCCAAATCTATTATCAAAGAAAAATATAACATTCTAGAATAAGATTTTAAATAATTTTCTCACACCAAAAGAATAGGACGGGCAGAATATGTATGAATGCTTAAAACACATAAGTTATCATTATTCTTGACAAGTTGTGCATGATTCATAATGTTAAAGTAATGAGAAATTCTGTCTAAAAGACGAAATTTAGTGAAGGAAACACAACATTGAAAAGAGAATGCAAAACAATTTTGCAAATAAGTATCATGAACTTTATTCAAATCAGAAAACCTAATACTAAATGCATCACAAAACGATTTCAAAAAATAACACTTCATATAAAGACACATGTAGTTTCGAGAATATGAAAATATTCAAGACAAACTTACTAATAACATGCATAGACACACTAGCCAATTTTTTGCAAATATTGATATTAGCCAATTGATACCAAATTTAACAGTTCCAAATTTTTGATGAATGATGAGAATCCATCCAAGCACTCTACTCCAAATCCTAATGGGAATAGGATTACCAAACTAAATCCTAATGAGACTAGGATTCACAATCCTAATTGGATTAGGATTCGCTTATTCATGGTTGTTATTTATTGAAGACCAAGAAGGCGTACTTGGGCTTTGCTATGGATCACGCCATTTTTAAGTTATAGGTTTTAATTAATTATGTCTAATTCAGAATTAGTGGGCTTTAATTAATTCGTTATTTACTTTGTTGTTAATTAATTAAGTTCAAATTCGTACTTAGTTGGCTTTAATTAATTCATTAATAAGTTAATTACTTGGCCCAATTAGCTTGCATGATAATGGCAAGTAAAAGTTTAGGAAACTTAAGAAGTCAATTCGGTTTTTGCCTCTTAAAGGATAAAACCATGTGCTTCAATTTTTAGGAAACTAATCTCCTACTTTCTAGGAGCTTGGCCGAATTCCTACAATTAAGGAGCTTGGCGTGTTTTTGTCTTAGTTTCCATTAAGGAAAAGGATTAGTTAGTTGGATATTAGTTGGTTAGCTAAGAAGTCAAGTTGTACTTTACTTCTTCTAGGGTTTTGTTTCCTTTTTCCTTCATGGCCGAATTTCACCCTTATTTAAAGGGGAGGTTTTGACGTTTTATGATAGATGATTTTTGATGAATTTTAGCTTTGCTAAAGTGTTTTTGCAGCCGTAATAAAGTTGTAAAACAAACGTGAATTAATTCAATTGATTTAAGTTGAATTTTCATAAGAACCGTGAACCTAGAAGGTAGGGCCTTTAGGTGAACTTACAATTTCTTGATTTAAAGAACAAGCCAAACTGATTTGTTTAGCTCATGAATTTTCATAAGTTAGGCCGAATCTTTTTGTGATAATACGTGGGGGTTCGATTACTTCATATCAAATCATTTCGTGTCAATATTCTTTTGTTTTCTTGTTTGTTATTTCCGCATGTCTTGTTGAGTATTGTTCTTGTTCGAGAATTTGGTGAGCAACGATCCAAAGAAGGTGGAATTCGAGTGGTCTAAGGTGTTGATTCTTGGCCATCCGTATCAATTGGTATCAGAGAATTTGCAAAAATTTACAAAAATTTGGCTAATATTACTCCAAATCTATTATCAAAGAAAAATGTAATATTCTAGAATAAGATTTTAAATAATTTCCTCAGACCAAAAGAATAGGACGGGCAGAATATGTATGCATGCTTAAAACACATAAGTTATCATTATTCTTGACAAGTTGTGCATGATTCATAATGTTAAAGTAATGAGAAATTGTGTCTAAAAGACGAAATTTAGTGAAGGAAACACAACATTGAAAATGAATGCAAAACAATTATGCAAATAAGTATCATGAAGTTTATTCAAATCAGAAAACCTAATACTAAATGCATCACAAAACGATTTCAAAAAATAACACTTCATATAAAGACACATGTAGTTTCGAGAATATGAAAATAATCAAGACAAACTTAATAATAACATGCATAGACACACTAGCCAAATTTTTGCAAATATTGATATTAGCCAATTGATACCAAATTTAACAGTTCCAAATTTTTTATGAGTGATGAGAATCAATCCAAACACACTAGCAAAATTTTTGCAAATATTGATATTAGCCAATTGATACCAAATTTAACAGTTCCAAATTTTTGATGAATGATGAGAATCCATCCAAGCACTCTACTCCAAATCCTAATGTGAATAGGATTACCAAACTAAATCCTAATGAGACTAGGATTCACAATCCTAATTGGATTAGGATTCGCTTATTCATGGTTGTTATTTATGGAAGACCAAGAAGGCGTACTTGGGCTTTGCCATGGATCACGCCATTTTTAAGTTATAGGTTTTAATTAATTAAGTCCAATTCATAATTAGTGGGCTTTAATAATTCGTTATTTACTTTGTTGTTAATTAATTAAGTCCAAATTCGTACTTAGTGGGCTTTAATTAATTCATTAATAAGTTAATTGCTTGGCCCAATTATCTTGCATGATAATGGCAAGTAAAAGTTTAGGATACTTAAGAAGTCAATTCGGTTTTTGCCTCTTAAAGGATAAAACAATGTACTTCAATTTTTAGGAAACTAATCTCCTACTTTTTAGGAGCTTGGCCGAATTCTTACAATTAAGGAGCTTGGCGTGTTTTTGTCTTAGTTTACATTAAGGAAAAGAATTAGTTAGTTGGATGTTAGTTGGTTAGCTAAGAAGTCAAGTTGTACTTTACTTCTTCTACGGTTTTGTTTCCTTTTTCCTTCATGGCCGAATTTCACGCTTATTTAAAGGGGAGGTTTTGACGTTTTATGATAGATGATTTTTGATGAATTTTAGATTTGCTAAAGTGTTTTTGCAGCCGTAATAAAGTTGTAAAACAAACGTGAATTAATTCAATTGATTTAAGTTGAATTTTCATAAGAACCGTGAACCTAGAAGGTAGGACCTTTAGGTGAACTTACAAGTTCTTGATTCAAAGTACAAGCCAAACTGATTTGTTTAGCTCATGAATTTTCATAAGTTAGGCCGAATCTTTTTGTGATAATACGTGGGGGTTTGATTACTTCATATCAAATCTTTTCGTGTCAATATTCTTTTGTTTTCTTGTTTGTTATTTCCGCATGTCTTGTTGAGTCTTGTTCTTGTTTGGGAATTTGGTGAGCAACGATCCAAAGAAGGTGGAATTCGAGTGGTCTAAGGTGTTGATTCTTGGCCATCCGTATCAATTGGTATCAGAGAATTTGCAAAAATTTACAAAAATTTGGCTAATATTACTCCAAATCTATTATCAAAGAAAAATATAATATTTTAGAATAAGATTTTAAATAATTTCCTCGCACCAAAAGAATAGGACGGGCAGAATATGTATGCATGCTTAAAACACATAAGTTATCATTATTCTTGACAAGTTGTGCATGATTCATAATGTTAAAGTAATGAGAAATTGTGTCTAAAAGACGAAATTTAGTGAAGGAAACACAACATTGAAAAGAGAATGCAAAACTATTATGTAAATAAGCATCATGAAGTTTATTCAAATCAGAAAACGTAATACTAAATGCATCACGAAAGGATTTCAAAAAATAACACTTCATATATAGACACATGTATTTTCGAGAATATGAAAATATTCAAGACAAACTTACTAATAACATGCATTGACACACTAGCCAAATTTTTGCAAATATTGATATTAGCCAATTGATACCAAATTTAACAGTTCCAAATTTTTGATGAATGATGAGAATCCATCCAAGCAATCTACTCCAAATCCTAATGGGAATAGGATTACCAAACTAAATCCTAATGAGACTAGGATTCACAATCCTAATTGGATTAGGATTTGCTTATTCATGGTTGTTAATTATTGAAGACCAAGAAGGCGTACTTGGGCTTTGCTATGGATCACGCCATTTTTAAGTTATAGGTTTTAATTAATTAAGTCTAATTCATTATTAGTGGGCTTTAATTAATTCGTTATTTACTTTGTTGTTAATTAATTAAGTCCAAATTCGTACTTAGTGGGATTTAATTAATTCATTAATAAGTTAATTACTTGGCCCAATTATCTTGCATGCTAATGGCAAGTAAAAGTTTAGGAAACTTAAGAAGTCAATTCGGTTTTTGCCTCTTAAAGGATAAAACCATGTGATTCAATTTTTAGGAAACTAATCTCCTACTTTCTAGGAGCTTGGCCGAATTCCTACAATTAAGGAGCTTGGCGTGTTTTTGTCTTAGTTTCCATTAAGGAAAAGGATTAGTTAGTTGGATGTTAGTTGGTTAGCTAATAAGTCAAGTTGTACTTTACTTCTTCTAGGGTTTTGTTTCCTTTTTCCTTCATGGCCGAATTTCACACTTATTTAAAGGGGAGGTTTTGACGTTTTATGATAGATGATTTTTGATGAATTTTAGCTTTGCTAAAGTGTTTTTGCAGCCGTAATAAAGTTGTAAAACAAACGTGAATTAATTCAATTGATTTAAGTTGAATTTTCATAACAACCGTGAACCTAGAAGGTAGGACCTTTAGGTGAACTTACAAGTTCTTGATTTAAAGAACAAGCCAAACTGATTTGTTTAGCTCATGAATTTTCATAAGTTAGGCCGAATCTTTTTGGGATAATACGTGGGGGTTTGATTACTTCATATCAAATCTTTTCTTGTCAATATTCTTTTGTTTTCTTGTTTGTTATTTCCGCATGTCTTGTTGAGTCTTGTTCTTGTTCGGGAATTTGGTGAGCAATGATCCAAAGAATGTGGAATTCGAGTGGTCTAAGGTGTTGATTCTTGGACAACCGTATCAATTGGTATCAGAGAATTTGCAAAAATTTCCAAAAATTTGGCTAATATTACTCGAAATCTATTACCAAAGAAAAATATAATATTGTAGAATAAGATTTTAAATAATTTCCTTGGACCAAAAGAATAGGACGGGCAGGATATGTATGCATGCTTAAAACACATAAGTTATCATTATTTTTGACAAGTTGTGCATGATTCATAATGTTAAAGTAATGAGAAATTGAGTCTAAAAGACGAAATTTAGTGAAGGAAACACAACATTGAAAAGAGAATGCAAAACAATTATGCAAATAAGCATCATGAAGTTTATTCATATCAGAAAACCTAATAATAAATACATCACGAAATGATTTCAAAAAATAACACTTCATATAAAGACACATGTAGTTTCGAGAATATGAAAATATTCAAGACAAACTTACTAATAACATGCATAGACACACTAGCCAAATTTTTGCAAATATTGATATTAGCCAATTGATACCAAATTTAACAGTTCCAAATTTTTGATGAATGATGAGAATCCATCCAAGCAATCTACTGCAAATCCTAATGGGAATAGGATTACCAAACTAAATCCTAATGAGACTAGGATTCACAATCCTAATTGGATTAGGATTCTGATAAGTCGAGGTTTAGTCGACTTATCTGCTTTGCTTTCTTAATCTTTTGCTGTGATTTATGAGTGAAAATGATGCTTGGTATGTCAATGGTATGCAAGAATGTGCGTGATTGGGAAATATTGAGAAATGGCTAAGTGTTCGTGTAACAATGTGAATATTTTGTGATTTTATGCAAAATACTTAGTCATGTATGTCACTGACCTCCAAGATCACTGACCTCCAAGGTCGCTGACCTCCAAGGTCACCGACCTCCTTGCCATCATTGAAGTCCACAACAATTCACTAGCACACAACACACTTTGCTTAAAGTCCACAACTATTCACTTGATGACCATGAATATTCACACACTACACAAACACTCAGCACACAACACATTCAACACAACACGCACATTGCACATGGCGGTCGCATCGTGCGACCGCCAACCCCTCAATGCGGCCGCCCTCTCACACTCACATTGCACGGCGGCCGCATCGTGCGGCCGCCACTCACACACGGCGGTCGTATCGTGCGACCGCCACACACACATGCGCACATGCACAATTTTGCACTACTATGCATGTTTTCTTCCTTTGACATTTTTCAGTTTAGTTTCCTTTGTTATATTTTCGTAAGTTAGGGATTTTATCATACATCTTAGGGTCAATGTACACCACTTTCGGGTAAAAGCTTACTTAGCTAACTTAGCTTTCATTTTACATATAGTTTTGCCTTGATTATTCCCATTCATTAAGTACACGTGGCTTCACCAAATGCTCTGTTTGTAATTACAGGAGCACGTGTCAACATCCGGGCATAGAAAGGGAAACTTCCAGGAAGCTCACCAAGCCACATCATGAAGCTCCACAATTCACTATGCAGAAGTCCATACCATGAAAGTCCACAATGCTGACCTCCAAGTTTTCATGGAAGAGCCACGTGTGGACATCCCAGCGGAAGAAGGAAGCTTCCAGGAAATTTACAAGCCAAATTATCTGGGAAAAACTATAAGATCGGGAGGGGAGAGAAAGAAGGCGACAGACAATAGAGTATAGCATTTTTTAGATTAGGGTTCATAGTTTAGTTTTGGATTTTCTCTTTCTTTTCCCTTTCGCACATTTTGCTGTCTTGAGGATCAATTGTATGGATCTTTAGCTTATTTGAGACATTCGTATTGCTCATTAAGTGTTTGATTTCTGTTTCCATATGTCATTTGCATATTCATTCCAATATTTACTCACACACGGTTATGCCTATACGTGGTTTGCAGTGCCCACTGAAATCAGTCTAGTGCGATAAACGGAAATTGAATTGAAATCACTTGACTATGGAGCAGCTTGTATGAGTCCTAGGATCTAATCAAGGAGTCGATTTGTACTGTGCATTGCCCAATGACAGTGGAGGTCAATATAACGGAAAGACCTAGGATTGTTTGAACACTAGAGCTTGTCTGGTTCTTAGTGTCAAATAGGGATCTGGATTTAGGAAGCGAGCCTTGATCTTGCCCTGCCCAGGGAAGATAATAGGAGTATGGTGAATTAGGATTGTGAGATCTGCCCAGATGAATGACCCTAAGCTCACTAGGGAACCGACCCCCTAATACATGCCTTTACACTAGTCAATGATTATAAGCTGAGATCCATATCAGTTGGTTTATCCTCAAGGCAGTGCTTTGTTTTTGCATTCATTCACATTTTGCATTCATCCATATTAGCTTGCATTTGTCTTGTTCTTCCCTTTTATTTCATTTCAGTGTCTCTTGAACAAGTGATCTCTTGACAACTAAACCTTCCATGTGGATACGATCCCACTTGCCATATCTACATTATTTGAGTAAGTTGGGTATTTGACGAGGTTGAACGACGAGCCTCGGCTCAAATTGGCGCCGTTGCCGGGGAAGGCACGGTTGTAGGAGATCAGTTGTTTTCTTGACTTGTTGAATTTTTGGTGTTTTCTTTTATTATTTATTTATCTCTGTTTTTGTGTGATTTTCTTCTTCTTTTTTTTTGTGTGTTAGCTTTGTGTTCTTGTTATATGCTACTGTTCTCAGCTTGTGGAAAGTGCAGGGATATTTGAAATTTCATTGAGATTAAATTGTGCATACCACAAGAGACCAAATATGTCTAGGTTGTTTGGGGACTCCATTGAGCCTCATTATGATTATCCACCAGTTTGGATGGATGACACCCGACCAACCCCTGGAGTATTTGATAAATTCTCTCCACCCAGATATTTTGAATCATGGCATGACCACCAACAAAGCAATGAGTCTTATTCTGAAGAAGATGAAAATGTGCAAAACATGTTGTTCCAGATTTTGGACAAAATGGATAGAATAGAAACAAAGTGGGCTCAAATGGAAGACAAGGTTCCAGAGAAACAACAGAGTCTTGATCATATGAGTGCCTTAATGAGCGACATGACGGAACAACTTGAGACACCAGTTGAAGAAGCTCAAGGCCACTCAGAAGGTATATCTCTCATTACTGAAACACCAACTCTTGAGGAAATTTTTTTTGATATGAATGCCAACATTGATTGCGGTTTAAACTGTCCAAATGAGTTGGAGTCTACAAATGTTATAGAGGTCATACCTGAGTGCTTTGTTGAGGAATCTCTTGTGCATGAATGTTTGAGTTCTTCTGATGAGAATGATGTCTCTGGTTATGAGCTTACTTCTGATCAACTTAGGGCCTTTTTGGTTGCTTACTATCAATTGGGGATTTGTCTAATGCTAGGTCTTATGTTGAATCCATAGAGTCCCATGAGAACATTGATGATGTTAGACTTCCTTTAGACACCTCTCCTTCACTTGAATGCCCTGTAAAATGCACTGAGACATCTCTCATTGAGCCTTGTGTGAGCATGAATGAAATCAATGTTGCACATACTAAAGAAAATGACAACATGACCATTGAGCATTTTGTTGATGCACCAACTTTTGAAACTATGCATGAATCTGAAACTTTGAATGGTGACCAACAAATAGAGAGCATTGAGATACCTTTCTTGAATGTGCATAGTGAACCATGTTTTGACAGCAAAGGAAAGACCCAAAATTTCAACCATGTTAGGTTGTGTGATGATGATTTAATTCTTTGTAAAGAAATTTCTAACATGGTGGAGAATTGCTTTGTTGATGCACCCATTTTTGAAATTACTGATGAATTATTTGAGACCATGGATGCACAAACTATGGTTGAGCCTTGCAGGGTGTTAGAGCCAAAGGTGGTGGGAGAAGTGAAAGAGGTGATTCCTATAGGGGAACATACATGGTATAAAAAGGAGTTTATTGAGATTGTCCCCCATGACCGTGAGCTCCCACACCTCTTTCCTGAAAGTGCTTGTCCAGTGCCCTACTGGAGAAAAAAGAGTGCTCATGAAAGAGCATTCTTCTGGTACAGAGATGGATACTCTGAATCTTGAAGAAGGAAGCTTCATGAATAAAGTCTAGCTGGAGACTGAATAAACCCAGAACTACTTAATCCACTTTCTTGAATAAATCGTTGTTTGAATTCTTAGCTTTCTTTTGCTTTTGTTTCGCTTATGTAGTTAGCTGTCTCTTGTGTGCAGGAGCCTCAAGCAATGGTTCTCGAATGCTAAGTGTGGAGGAGTGTCCTCAAAGTGCTGATAGCAGGACATATTATACACCACCATGACCCAAGGTCATGGTGTGGCACTCACTTGCACCCCACACTCATTTTCTAACCTCTCTCGCACATCAGAAACCACAACTCACACACACGCACAGTAGTTATGTAGCACCACCACTTTACCACCAATTTTCCAACAAGTCATTATTCACTCATATTTGCACGGTATAAGGTATGAGCTCATTCCCTTCTGATTTGTTGGATTCCATTATTTGTGGGAAATACCTTCAAGGATGTTCATGGTTTATATGAGGTGAATGTCCAGTTGGTTGGGTTGCAAATTGTAGAAAAAAGTGAAGTGGCAACCATGTCTAAGATTTTAATTGCTATGAACATAGTGCATTTTTGGGACGCCTTTCTTGCATGAAAATGGAAAACGTGGTTAGTGTGCCTACATGAACATATGATTCATACATATAGTGAGTTGGGTGCTTTTGATGCAAGGATTCTTGAGTCCAAGTGTGGGGGTCTGCAAAGGAAGACGCTGACCCAAAGCTATTAAGCACAAATGCTGGACCAAGTGCACCAAATTTCAGACATGCTCCACCGCCTTTCCCTGGTTTCTCCCGATTTGCAAACCAGCCTCCACCTCCAGGAACCTAAATTGGGTATACTCATTCCTTTCTCACAATGGGGACCATTGCTAAGTTCTATGTGTGGGGAGGGATAGTTGTGACTTTCGGTGCTGGTGGAGGTTGACTGATGTTTATGCTTGTGTGACTTTACTGGCTTCGGTTGGCTTGCTGTTATGCTGATGTTTGTGAGGCCTAGGGCCTTTCTCCTTTGAAAAATTTCAAACTTTTATGCTATGTTTGCTATTTATGCAGGGAACCGAAGGTGGTGTGTAGTATAATTAGTATTAGGCAGTGTGATTTTTTGTGTTTTCTTTCTCGTTTATCTTATTTTCTTCCATATGTTGTTGTGTTGGAATCAAAACAAGGCAGTGATTAGCACTGACCTTGAAGTGTGATGTTGTGATTTTTCCTTTCCAAGTGTGCTGTAGTATGTGGATTTAAATTTCAAGTGCTATGAAATGTGAAAGTTGATGTTGTGAGTGTGCAAAGGTCCACCACTATTCATTTAACACACTTGCACGTCTATAACACACTTCCAATCTCATCAGCAATCCATAAACTGTTTGATGTATGCGAAAATTTTCGTGAGTTTCACGGTATTCATTCGATGCATATAAAGTATTGAGTAAAGTACTATGTTAAAGTAAGATAGAAGCGCCAGCACAATATTTGACACAGGAGAGTGCTTATTTTTTTTCGTTGCTTGTATGTGCACTCTACTCGTACACACTTATTCTTGTATTTTGAATATATAGTCTATTGAAGACACTCACGAACACCAGATGTCTGAGTTATTATTTCGATACAAAGCAAAAGCCAATGGGCGAATAAAGGGAAAAAAAAAGCCACAAAACCCTGGCAGCCAAGCACAAAAGTGCGGGCACGAATAAGCACCAATGTGCATGTTAAGAAACGTTTTGTACTTTACGAGTTTTATTTTTGTGAAATTTTCAAAGTGTTCGTGAGTGTGGACAAAGGGACTGCAGTGCAAGAATTTTTGTTTAAGTGTCTACTTGAGTACTTTGCATAGACAGTGCGATGGAAGTAAGGAACTCTCAGCACACACTTCACGTCGACGCTTTGGTCTTTATTCATGGTACCTTATTTGATACTTTGTGTAAGTTGAATGGACTGTGGACTTGCTGATTAAAATGTTTGAATTGCATGCGAAGGTTTTAGAATGGATAGTTGATGATGTTGAGAGTGTTAACTTTGAAGTGGCTGGTTGGATTAACTTTGCTCGGGACTAGCAAAGACTTAAGTATGGGGGGATGATAAGTCGAGGTTTAGTCGACTTATCTGCTTTGCTTTCTTAATCTTTTGTTGTGATTTATGAGTGAAAATGATGCTTGGTATGTCAATGGTATGCAAGAATGTGCGTGATTGGGAAATATTGAGAAATGGCTAAGTGTTCGTGTAACAATGTGAATATTTTGTGATTTTATGCAAAATACTTAGTCATGTATGTCACTGACCTCCAAGGTCACCGACCTCCTTGCCATCATTGAAGTCCACAACTATTCACTAGCACACAACACACTTTGCTTAAAGTCCACAACTATTCACTTGATGACCATGAATATTCACACACTACACAAAACACTCAGCACACAACACATTCAACACAACACGCACATTGCACATGGCGGTAGCATCATGCGACCGCCAACCCTTCAATGCGGCCGCCCTCTCACACTCACATTGCACGGCGGCTGCATCGTGCGGCTGCCACTCACACACGATGCGACCGCCACACACACATGCGCACTTGCACAATTTTGCACTACTATGCATGTTTACTTCCTTTGCCATTTTCAGTTTAGTTTTCTTTGTTATATTTTCGTAAGTTAGGGATTTTGTCATACATCTTAGGGTCAATGTACACCACTTTCGGGTAAAAGTTAGCTAACTTAGCTTTCATTTTACTTATAGTTTTGCCTTGATTATTCCCATTCATTAAGTACACGTGGCTTCACCAAATGCTCTATTTGTAATTATAGGAGCACGTGTCAACATCCGGGCATAGAAAGGGAAACTTCCAGGAAGCTCACCAAGCCAAATCATGAAGCTCCACAATTCACTATGCAGAAGTCCATACCATGAAAGTCCACAATGCTGACCTCAAAGTTTTCATGGAAGAGCCACGTGTGGACATCCCAGCGGAAGAAGGAAGCTTCCAGGAAATTTACAAGCCAAATTATCTGGGAAAAACTATAAGATCGGGAGGGGAGAGAGAGAAGGCGACAGACAATAGAGTATAGCATTTTTTAGATTAGGGTTTCATAGTTTAGTTTAGGATTTTCTCTTTCTTTTCCCTTTCGCACATTTTGCTGTCTTGAGGATCAATTGTATGGATCTTTAGCTTATTTGAGACATTCGTATTGCTCATTAAGTGTTTGATTTCTGTTTCCATATGTCATTTGCATATTCATTCCAATATTTACTCACATGCGGTTATGCCTATACGTGGTTTGCAGTGCCCAATGAAATCAGTCTAGTGCGATAAACGGAAATTGAATTGAAATCACTTAACTATGGAGCAGCTTGTATGAGTCCTAGGATCTAATCAAGGAGTCGATTTGTACTGTGCATTGCCCAATGACAGTGGAGGTCAATATAACGGAAAGACCTAGGATTGTTTGAACACTAGAGCTTGTCTGGTTCTTAGTGTCAAATAGGGATCTGGATTTAGGAAGCGAGCCTTGATCTTGCCCTGCCCAGGGAAGATAATAGGAGTATGGTGAATTAGGATTGTGAGATCTGCCCAGATGAATGACCCTAAGCTCACTAGGGAACCGACCCCCTCATACATGCCTTTACACTAGTCAATGATTATAAGCTGAGATCCATATCAGTTGGTTTATCCTCAAGGCAGTGCTTTGTTTTTGCATTCATTCCCATTTTGCATTCATCCATATTATCTTGCATTTGTCTTGTTCTTCCCTTTTATTTCATTTCAGTGTCTCTTGAACAAGTGATCTCATGACAACTAAACCTTCCCTATGGATACGATCCCACTTGCCATATCTACATTATTTGAGTAAGTTGGGTATTTGACGAGGTTGAACGACGAGCCTCCGCTCAGATTCGCTTATTCATGGTTGTTATTTATTGAAGACCAAGAAGGCGTACTTGGGTTTTGCTATGGATCACGCCATTTTTAAGTTATAGGTTTTAATTAATTAAGTCTAATTCATAATTAGTGGGCTTTAATTAATTCGTTATTTACTTTGTTGTTAATTAATTAAGTCCAAATTCGTACTTAGTGGGCTTTAATTAATTCATTAATAAGTTAATTACTTGGCCCAATTATCTTGCATGATAATGGCAAGTAAAAGTTTAGGAAACTTAAGAAGTTAATTCGGTTTTTGCCTCTTAAAGGATAAAACCATGTGCTTCAATTTTTAGGAAACTAATCTCCTACTTTCTAGGAGCTTGGCCGAATTCCTACAATTAAGGAGCTTGGCGTGTTTTTGTCTTAGTTTCCATTAAGGAAAAGGATTAGTTAGTTGGATGTTAGTTGGTTAGCTAAGAAGTCAAGTTGTACTTTACTTCTTCTAGAGTTTTGTTTCCTTTTTCCTTTATGGCCGAATTTCACCATTATTTAAAGGGGAGGTTTCGACGTTTTATGATAGATGATTTTTTATGAATTTAACTTTGCTAAAGTGTTTTTGCAGCCGTAATAAAGTTGTAAAATAAACGTGAATTAATTCAATTGATTTAAGTTGAATTTTCATAAGAACCGTGAACCTAAAAGGTAGGACCTTTAGGTGAACTTACAAGTTCTTGATTTAAAGAACAAGCCAAACTGATTTGTTTAGCTCATGCATTTTCATAAGTTAGGCCGAATCTTTTTGTGATAATACGTGGGGGTTTGATTACTTCATATCAAATATTTTCGTGTCAATATTCTTTTGTTTTCTTGTTTGTTATTTCCGCATGTCTTGTTGAGTCTTGTTCTTGTTCGGGAATTTGGTGAGCAACGATCCAAAGAAGGTGGAATTCAAGTGGTCTACGGTGTTGATTCTTGGCCATCCGTATCAATTGGTATCAGAGAATTTGCAAAAATTTGAAAAAATTTGGCTAATATTACTCCAAATCTATTAGCAAAGAAAAATATAATATTCTAGAATAAGATTTTAAATAATTTCCTCGCGCACCAAAAGAATAGGATGGGCAGAATATGTATGCATGCTTAAAACACATAAGTTATCATTATTCTTGACAAGTTGTGCATGATTCAAAATGTTAAAGTAATGAGAAATTGTGTCTAAAAGTCGAAATTTAGTGAAGGAAACAAACATTGAAAAGAGAATGCAAAACAATTATGCAAATAAGCATCATGAAGTTTATTCAAATCAGAAAACCTAATACTAAATGCATCACGAAATGATTTTAAAAATAACACTTCATATAAAGACACATGTAGTTTCGAAAATATGAAAATATTCAAGACAAACTTACTAAAAACATGCATAGACACACTAGCCAAATTTTTGCAAATATTGATATTAGCCAAGTGATACCTAATTTAACTGTTCCAAATTTTTGATGAATGATGAGAATCCATCCAAGCAATCTACTCCAAATCCTAATGGGAATAGGATTACCACTAAATCCTAATGAGACTAGGATTCACAATCCTAATGAGACTAGGATTCACAATCCTAATGGAATTAGAATTCGCTTATCCATGGTTGTTATTTATTGAAGACCAAGAAGGCGTATTTGGGCTTTGCAATTGATCATGCCATTTTTAAGTTATAGGTTTTAATTAATTAAGTCTAATTCATAATTAGTGGGCTTTAATTAATTCGTTATTTACTTTGTTGTTAATTAATTAAGTCCAAATTCGTACTTAGTGGGCTTTAATTAATTCATTAATAAGTTAATTACTTGGCCCAATTATATTGCATGATAATGGCAAGTAAAAGTTTAGGAAACTTAAGAAGTCAATTCGGTTTTTGCCTCTTAAAGGATAAAACCATGTGCTTCAATTTTTAGGAAACTAATCTCCTACTTTTTAGGAGCTTGGCCGAATTCCTACAATTAAGGAGCTTGGCGTGTTTTTGTCTTAGTTTCCATTAAGGAAAAGGATTAGTTAGTTGGATGTTAGTTGGTTAGCTAAGAAGTCAAGTTGTACTTTACTTCTTCTAGGGTTTTGTTTCCTTTCTCCTTCATGACCGAATTTCACCCTTATTTAAATGGGAGGTTTTGACGTTTTATGATAGATGATTTTTGATGAATTTTAGCTTTGCTAAAGTGTTTTTGTAGCCGTAATTAAGTTGTAAAACGAACGTGAATTAATTCAATTGATTGAAGTTGAATTTTCATAAGAACCGTGAACCTAGAAGCTAGGTGATACGAATGGAGTAGCTTTTGAGTTCTATTCCACACGTTTTCCAAAACCTTTGGATCGTTGTTTCTCAATTAATCTGAACAAGCAACAAACAACACAAAGCGGAATGAAACAATGAGATGAAACAAGATATTGAACGAGAAGGATTGGAAGAAATCAACCAAACCCCAACGTTAACACAAAAAGATTCAGCCCAACTAATTGAAATCAAAAGTTAAACTTCCTCAGTTCGGCGTGTTCTATAAATCTAGAACGGGTAAGCTCAACCTAAAGCTCCTCACTTAAGGTTTTCGCGGGTCTTATGATTGTTCAACTAAACTTAGAAGAACTCTCACGTTTTCTCTCAACTTATCACACTTGGAAGAAGGTTTTAGCAAAGTTAAACTTTATCAAATTTCATGTCTCTGAAAAACGTTACAATGGCCACCCTTAAATAGGGAAGAATTCGGCCATGCCCAAACAGGAAAAGGAAACAAGAAGCAAATTACGATTTGACTTCTTGACTAACAAGAAAGTTTCCTAAAAGACTACTTTCCAAATTACCATGCAAGGCAATTGGACAAGTACTGGACTTATTAATCAACGAAAGTAATGACCAATTAATTAATGTTAATGGACTTATTATTACAACCCAAAAGTAAATCCTAAAATTAACAATGGCGTGATCCATAATAAATCCAAGAACACGCCTCTTCATGGACTTCTTAAAAATCGGCCTTGATGTTTCTTCAAGGTGGAACATGAATTGTTAATGAAGAAACATGCAACAAAACTCCTCCTTGAGATGATTGAGATAATTCGGCCTCCATAGCTTCAAAATGTGAAGACAATAAATTGTGCAAGGCTGCCTTCATCTTTGAACTCCTTGATCTCGTCATTGGTCCATCAAGATTCAACAAAGGGTCTTGAGAACTCGGCCTTGGCACCATGGACATGGGTTGATGTCCATCAATCCCTCCCTCCTCGAAAGGATTCGTCCTCGAATCACCTACATCAAACAAAGATAAATCAGTAACATTAAAGGTAGATGAAACATTGCCATACTCACTAGGAAGTTCAATCTTGTAAGCATTATCTCCAATCCTTTCCAAGACCCGAAAGGACCATCTCCTCTTGGATGAAGCTTAGTTTTCCTTTTTTCAGGAAACCTCTCTTTCCTCAAGTGAATCCAAACCCATTCTCCTGGTTCGAAAATCACTTGTCGTCTACCCTTATTAGCTTGCTTAGCATATTGCTCATTACGCCTCTCAATGTTAGCTCGAACCCTTTCATGCAACTCTCTAACAAAATCAGCTTTCCGCTTACCTTCAACACTAACAAACTCATTAGTAGGCAAAGGCAAAATATCCAAAGGAGTTAAAGGATTAAAACCATACACAATCTCAAAAGGTGAGAAATTAGTAGAGCTATGCACAGTGCGATTGTAAGCAAACTCAATGTGTGGTAAACACCCTTCCTAATTCTTTAAGTTTTTTTGAATAAGTGCACGAAGTAAGGTAGACAAAGTCCTATTAACTACTTCAGTTTGTCCATCAGTCTGTGGATGTGCAACAGTAGAAAACAACAACTTAGTACCCAACTTATTCCAAAGAGTACGCCAAAAATGAGACAGAAATTTAACATCTCTATCACTAACAATACTCTTAGGCATTCCATGCAATCTTACAACTTCCTTAAAGAATAAATTAGCAATATGTGTAGCATCATTAGACTTAGAACAAGCAATAAAATGTGACATTTTGCTAAATCTATCAACTACACCAAATATGCTATCATGACCATTGCGTGACCTAGGCAAACCAAGCACAAACTCCATAGAAATATCAATCCAAGGATGACTAGGAACAGGCAAAGGTTGATACAAACCATGAGGCATCACTTTAGATTTTGATTGTTTACACACAATGCATTTATCACAAACACCTTTAACATCTTTAATCATGTTAGGCCAATAAAAGTGTTCATTCAAAACAGCAAGTGTTTTAGCAATACCAAAGTGCCCCATTAACCCTCCCCCATGGGTTTCCTTAACAAGTAAAACACGAATGGAACTTTGGGGAATGCACAATTTATCTTTTCGAAACAAGAAACCATCATGCACATAAAAATCACCATTCGGTTTGGTCTTACAAATCTCATAGGCGGTGGCAAAATCATGATCATGCTCATAAAAGTCTTTAATCAAATCAAAACCAAGTAACTTAGCATGCAAGTAAGTAAACAAAGTAAATCTTCTAGACAGTGCATCAGCTACAACATTATCTTTACCAGACTTATACTTAATCACATATGGAAAAGACTCAATGAATTCTAACCATTTAGCATGCCTCTTATTCAACTTACCTTGAGTCTTCAAGAATTTAAGGCTTTCATGATCAGAATGGATTATGATTTCTTTAGGCCATAAATAATGTTTCCAAACCTGTAAAGACCTTACCAAAGCATACAACTCCTTGTCATAAGTTGCATACTTCAAAGCTGCCCCATTAAGCTTTTCACTAAAGTAAGCCACGGGCCTTGATTCCTGCATCAAAACAGCACCAATACCAATCCCGGAGGCATCACAGTGTATCTCAAAAGCTTTATGAAAATCCGGCAATGCAAGCACAGGGGCGTGAGTCAATTTATCTTTTAAAGTGTTAAAAGCATTTTCATGTTCCTTATTCCATACAAAGGTGACATTCTTTTTAACAAGTTCATTCAAAGGTGCAGCTATAGAACTAACGTCCTTAACAAACCTCCTATAAAAACTTGCCAATCCATGAAAGCTTCTAACATCACTAGCATTTTGTGGTCTCAGCCAATCCATGATTGCCTTGACTTTTGACTCATCAACAGAAATACCTTGAGAACTAATAACATAACCCAAAAAGATAATAGATTACATGCAAAAAGAACACTTTTTGAGATTAGCATAAAGTTTGTTCTCACGTAAAACAACAAACACTAGCTTAAGATGTGCAACATGTTCATCTAGTGATTTGCTATAAATAAGGATGTCATCAAAGTAGACTACCACAAACTTACCAATAAAGTGACGAAAAACATGATTCATGAGCCTCATAAAAGTACTAGGTGCATTAGATAAGCCAAAAGGCATAACTAACCATTCATACATCCCATACTTTGTTTTAAAAGCAGTTTTCCACTCATCACCTTCTTTCATGCGAATTTGGTAGTATCCACTTTTCAAATCAATCTTGGTAAAAATAGAAGAACCATGCAATTCATCAAGCATATCTTCTAATCTAGGAATTGGATGTCTATACTTAATGGTGATCTTATTAATAGCACGGCAATCAACACACATTCTCCAAGACTCATCCTTTTTAGGAACTAGAATAACAGGAACTGAACAAGGGCTAAGAGACTCACGTACAATACCTTTGTCAAGGAGTTCATCCACTTGACGTTGAATCTCTTTGGTTTCCTCCGGGTTTGCTCTATAAGCTGGACGATTTGGAATTTGAACTCCTGGTATGAAATCAATTTGATGTTCAATACCTCGAACTGGTGGCAATCCAATTGGTAAGTCCTCGGGAAACACATCACTATATTCCTGCAAAAGAGAGTAAACAGCACTAGGAAGAGAAGCAAGGTGATCACTATCAACAATAAGTACAAAATCCTTGCGAATCATTAAGTACAAAGGCTGTCTATCTAGTATAGCTCTCTTAACCTCACTAGAAGAAGCAAAGTAACAAGACTTCCTATCAACTAACTTACGACCTTCACTATTACAAGATGAATATGAACTAGCTATTACATTTTGTTTCTCTTGACCTTTCTTCTCCTTGGCGGCATTGAAATCTCTACAAGCTTGAACAATTTTAGCTTGATCTTCAAAAACTTGAAATGGGGTTAAAGCACAAATATTGTACTTCTTACCCTCAAAGTTGAAACTGTAGTAGTTCTTCTTGGCATAATAAAGTACATCATGATCAAATTGCCAAGGCCTACCAAGTAAATTATGACTAGCTTCCATGGGAACAACATCACATACAACTTGATCAACATATTTCCCAATGGTTAAAGTAAACTTCACTTGTTTTGTCACACGAGTTTCGGCTGAATTATTTAGCCATTGAAGTCTATATGGCTTGGGATGTTTCATGCAATTCAAATTCAGCTTATTAACAAGTAAGGTGCTAGCCACATTGGTACAACTTCCACTATCAATGATCACATTACATACCTTATTTTGAACCATGCATTGAGTGTGAAAGATATTTTCTCTTTGCATCAAATCTTCATTGATTTGTGGTTGCACATTAAGAACTCTTCGAGCAACTAAAGAAAAAGCACCAACCTCATATGTTTCAAGATCTTCACTTTCTTCACTTTGGTACTTTTTTTCAAGAGCTGGCATGTCGGCACATTCCTCATCACTTTCAACCTCTCCTTGATCATTCAAGAACATCAATTTCCGCGTTGACATGTCCAAAACCTTGACACTTATAGCACTTGATATCCCTCAACCTTTGAGAAGGTTGTGGCGCCGATTTAGGAGCAACTTCAGCAACCTTTGGGACTGTTTTTGGAAAGCTTGATATTGTAGTTGAAGGCTGGTTTGGAGTGAATTGGCGCCGCTTTGTTGATGGAGTGAAAGGAGCCACATTTGGTTTGGAACTTCTTTGCCAAGGCGGATTAGGTTTTGTGAACCTTTGCTTTCCTTTCATGTGCCTCTCAATCTTTATTGCTCGAAGAAATCTCTCAATGGTTGAATCCGGATCTTCATGAACATTAGCCTTGATCATAAGAGCCTCCATCTCATTGTAGTATGCTTCCACGGATTTACTTCCTTGCACAAGTGTGTGCAATTGCCTAATGAGTTCACGATTAAAGTGTGAAGGAACATACTTCTTCCTCATAAGCAATTTCATTTGGTTCCAAGTCGTGACTGGAGCTTCGCCATCTTGGCGTCTAGTTCTCATTACCTCATTCCACCACAA
The DNA here is from genome assembly GCA_016586305.1 of Ophiorrhiza pumila. Taxonomy (NCBI): domain Eukaryota; kingdom Viridiplantae; phylum Streptophyta; class Magnoliopsida; order Gentianales; family Rubiaceae; genus Ophiorrhiza; species Ophiorrhiza pumila. The sequence continues at coordinate 19,973,917 of BLIW01000004.1, read as the reverse complement.
GCTAGCATAATCTTTGAGGTGCATGAAGGCCAAACGGTATCTTTTATCCTCGGGATAACTATTGCCTTCAAAGAAGTGTTCGAATTCTCGAACCCAATCAAAGTATGCCTCGGGATCTGCCTTTCCATGAAAAGTAGGTAATGTCAATTTAACAGAACTAATTGAAACGTCAGACTTTTTACCAATTTTTGTAGAACCTACAAACTCCTCCTCCTCCTCATTATCGGATAGAACTTCATCAAAGTTGATGTGTCGTGAGGTGGAATTCTTTGTACGGTGTTTTGGATTGGAAGCAAAACTATCCATTTGCAATTGCAACTTTTGAATCATATCAAAAAGTACTTCCATTTCAGATTTCTGTGCACCTTGAGATACAGTATTATCTCCGTCCATTGTACCTGCAAGTTAGTGAAAACAAGAAGAAAACAAATGTAATCCTCACAGGTTCTCACTATATGGTGAGTAAATGCTCTCCTCTCTAGTGTAAAGGCTTTTCTCGTGTATACCCTAACTAATCTCTCAACAATGTTTCTCTCAGACTAATTGAAACTTACCGTTCAACAATTTATATAACAAATCGCAGCCAATTTAGTTCAACAAGTCAATTCACACAAGTTAAACCAAAGAAGTTTGAAAAGAACACGTCACAAGAGTATGTCAAAGATCACGTATGGGGTATAACTTGGTTTATTTCAGAAAACTACGAAAGTAGCAACTAGGCAAGAAAGCAAGATGAATGATTTTGATTTCACCCAAGCAAGATTTGTCACGATCAATATTGATGATTTTCAAACTCAACTTAAGAACACTTAGTTCTTTCAAATGGAAATTAGAACAACAAATAAAGACAAGTCCGAAGATATATATAGATTTGATTTTTTTGATTTTTTTGAAATTTTTTTTCTTTCTCTGCCGAGTTTCGGACGCTAGTTTCGGACGACTGCCTTAGTTTCGGACGGCCGAAACTTAAAATTCCTGGGACGACGACTTTTCTGTTGAGTTTCGGACGCTAGTTTCGGACGCCTGTCTGAGTTTCGGACTGACGAAACTGTCGCGACTGGGTGAAAAATTCTGATTTTTCTGACGAATTTTTTTGGAAACTTTGGATGAAACCCTAGCAATTTTTTTTGACGTGCGACTCAATCAACGAAAACACAAAGAATTCAACACTATGAAGACAATTCAAGAGTGTAGAATGTAGACACCAAAAGAACACAAAAGAACAGCAAGAAAACAACACAAGAAGCACAAAACAGCAAGAACGTAAACGGATTACCTTGAATTTGGAAACAACCACCTTTGCTCTGATACCACTTGATACGAATGGAGTAGCTTTTGAGTTCTATTCCACACGTTTTCCACAACCTTTGGATCGTTGTTTCTCAATTAATCCCAACAAGCAACAAACAACACAAAGCGGAACGAAACAATGAAACGAAACAAGATATTGAACGAGAAGGATTGGAAGAAATCAACCAAACCCCAACGTTAACACAAAAAGATTCAGCCCAACTAATGTAAATCAAAAGTTAAACTTCCTCAGTTCGGCGTGTTCTATAAATCTAGAACGGGTAAGCTCAACCTAAAGCTCCTCACTTAAGGTTTTCGTGGGTCTTATGATTGTTCAACTAAACTTAGAAGAACTCTCACGTTTTCTCTCAACTTATCACACTTGGAAGAAGGTTTTAGCAAAGCTAAACTTTATCAAATTTCATGTCTCTGAAAAACGTTACAATGGCCACCCTTAAATAGGGAAGAATTCGGCCATGCCCAAATAGGAAAAGGAAACAATAAGCAAATTACGATTTGACTTCTTGACTAACAAGAAAGTTTCCTAAAAGACTACTTTCCAAATTACCATGCAAGGCAATTGGGCAAGTACTGGACTTATTAATCAACGAAAGTAAAGCCCAATTAATTAATGTTAATGGACTTATTAATACAACCCAAAAGTAAATCCTAAAATTAACGATAGCGTGATCCATAATAAGTCCAAGAACACGCCTCTTCATGGACTTCTTAAAAATCGGCCTTTGTGATGTTTCTTCAAGGTGGATCATGAATTGTTAATGAAGAAACATGCAACAAAACTCCTCCTTGAGATGATTGAGATAATTCGGCCTCCATAGCTTCAAAATGTGAAGACAATAAATTGTGCAAGGCTGCCTTCATCTTTGAACTCCTTGATCTCGTCATTGGTCCATCAAGATTCACCAAAGGGTCTTGAGAACTCGGCCTTGGCACCATGGACATGGGTTGATGTCCATCACTAGGACCTTTAGGTGAACTTACAAGTTCTTGATTTAAAGAACTAGTTGGCAATCAGCGCGCTATAATTATATGTTATTTTTCATTATAATTTTAATTCAGTATAATAGATATAAGTAATATAATATTTGTTGCACAATACATGTACTAACATTTACGGTTAATATTTTCACAAACCTACCCATAACTTTACTCGCTATACATGTATGTATATATTTAAACATTTTTATAAGATACATGGTTGCAAATATTTGTACAGACACTTATACATATACATATATATGTATACACTATACGCACTTTTGTATATTTGCATATATTACACTTATTTTGATACTATAGAGTTGTACACATTTTGCACATAATGTGCACACGACGTATATACATATACTATATACATTTTCACACATTATAAATATTTACAAATTCTTCTTACATCTGCACACATTACAATGTACATGTGTTACATACTACACATATTATACATACTTATACACACACTTATACATACTACGCATATATATATATACTAAACATATTTTTATATATTGGCATATATTTAATTATTTATCACACTTTAATTTTTTACTTATTTTCCACATATTTTCGACGATACATATATTGCATATAATATTTATATTTGCACACACTTTAAATATTTGCACATTCTTCTTACATTTTAACACATTTCATATGTGCATATATTTACACATACTTGTAAACACACTTATTCATAATGCACATATATATATATATACATTATACATACTTCTACACATTTTGCACATATTTCTCATACACATATTAATACGTGCTTCACATATTTTTTACACTATACATATTTATACATACTACACATATTTTCACACACTATATACTTTTACACGCTACATATGTTAATACACACTACACACAATATCACAAACTCGACATATTTATACATACTATATATTTTTTCACATGCTATACATTTATGCACATTTTCCACAACATAATTATTTACATATAATACACATTTTTTGAAACACTATATCTGTACACATAATTGCATATTTTAATTTGCTACATATATTTATACATAATTCATACATTTTAATACACTATGCATATGAACACATATACATATATTGCACATATTTTCACACACTATACATGTTTACACATAGTACACATATTTTACTCACTACACATACATATACATATTACACATATTTCTCATACACTATATATTTACACATATTTACACATATAACACACATTTTCGCACACTATACATTTTTATACATACTGCACATATTTTTGTACACTACATATTTATACATATTACACGCATTTTCATAAACTATACATATTTGCACATAATTTATACATTTTCACATATTGTACATATTTACACATACTACAAATTTTCAACCGCTAAAATAATTTATACATACTATAGATTTTTTCATATACATATATCTACAAATATTACACACATTTTCAAATAATATACATATTTATAAAAACTTCAAACATTTTCTCACACTATACATATTTAACGCATTTTCACACATTACACCTATTTATATATATTACCTATATTTTCACACATTATTTATATTTATATATATACACATTTTCAACCACTATACATTTTTACAAATACTTCACACGTTTTCAAACTCTACATATTTACACATAGTACACATATTTTCACACATTATACATATTTATACATACTACATATATTTCACATACTATACATATATGCACACATTTCATACACGATATGTATTTACACATGCTACATAAATTTTCACATACTATAAATATTTATACACGCTATATATATTTATACATACTATACATATTTTCACATACTATACATATTTATACATACTACAAATATTTTCACCTACTATATATATTTCCACATATTACACATGTTATACATTTTTATACATATTACTCACATTTATGCACATGTAATCTATTTACCAACATTACATATATTTCTATATACAATACATATTTACAAATATTTCACACATTTTCAGAACAATTTTCATATCTTTCTTTTTCAATCATTTATTAATTTCCAATTCTCTTCATATCAAAACTTTATACATTACTTAACTTTCTATAATTAGGCTAATTATATTAGCATAATATATTGTTTGAATTTCATATTATATACATTTTCATACTCTACTACAGTTACAATTAAACTTTTATCCACTATTACGGGATTACTTACATGGACAATATTTCATCATCTTATTAAGTCTATACAAGTGTTATTGAGTTTACTCCAAATTTCCATACTACACATAATATACATATATGTACAGACACTTATACATATTATGCATATATATATATATATACACTAAACATATTTTCATATATTTGGACATATTTAATAATTTATCACACTATAATTTTTTACTTATTTTTCACATATTTCGACACTACATATATTGCACATAATATTTACATTTGCGCACACACACTATAAATATTTGCACATTCTTTTCACATTTAAACACATACTTGTATACACACTTATTCATAATTCACGTATATGTATACACTATATATAATTCCATATATGTTGCACATATTACACTTAGTTTCACACTATAATATTTTACACATTTTGCACATAGAAACACTGTACGTAATTACACATACTATCTACTAATAAATATGTACGCATTATAAATATTTGCACATTCTCCTTATATTCACACACACTACATATGTTCACATACTTTTTTACAAGTATATACATACATATATGTATACACTATACATACTTATATATATTTGCACATATCACACTTATTTTAACACAATAAATGTATACACCTTTTGCACATATTTTCAACACAGCATATAATATATACAATTGCACACAATATATATATATATATATATATATTTGCGCGTCCCTCTTATATTTCCCAAACTCCATATGTACAATTATACATACTTGTACAAACACTTATATTTATTACACATATATGTCCACACTATAAATACTTCCATATATTTGCACGTATAATACTTATTTTCAAACTATTAATTTGTACACAGATCTTCAAAACTACATAAGTTACACATACCATATACAATTTCGCACATTATAAATATTTTTGAATCATTCGTACATTTTCACAAATTATATATGCACACACTATAAATACGTCCATATATTTTGCACATATAATACTTGTTTTCAAACTATAAATTTGTACACATCTTGCATATATCTTCAACACTACGTAAATTACCATATACAATTCCGTTCATTATAAATATTTTTGCATAATTTACAACAGGAGGGAAGAACTTGAAAGAACTTCTTAACTCCTTAGCATAAACCTGTAAAATATAAAAACTTAAAGAAGAAAGAAGAAGATAAGCTTGCTTGAAGAAAAGAAGAGAAAATATTTATAAGGACATGTTCTATCTTTCTTTTGACCATTTAAAAGATAGAACATGTTCTCTTCTTTTCTTCAAGCAAGCTTTCTATTATTCCTCAAAATTTCAAAATCCTGAAATCTTTGGAGAATCCTTTCTATTATTCTTAATAAAATTCCAAATACCATGGTTATTTGCATGGAAATATGAAGTAGGATATGCAATTGATGGCATTCCACAGCTCAGAAGAATATTATACACAAAATGGTGGCCAAAGTGTCAAGTTGATTATGATTCAATTCAAAAAATCTTGGCACAAGAAGATGTTCTTCTAGCAAAAGGAAAATTATTAGATGTTTCTTTCAATGTATCTCCTTTCAAAAGAGACAATTTTGTTGAAAATAAGAAAAAAGAAATGATTGAAAAAATGAAAAAAGAAATTGATAGAATTTTTGCTGTCTCTACTCCACTTAAGGAGAAAAAGGAAAAATTAGCAAAAGAAAAAGAAAAGGAAAAAGTTGAAAAAGAAAAAATTGATAAAGAAAAAATTGAAAAAGAGAAAAATAGAAAAGGAAAAGAAAAAATAAATGCCTCAACATCTTATATATCAAATGAGGATTTAATAAATCTTAATGATGAAGAAGAATTTGATACATCTGTATATCAAAATCATGATCCTTATCCTGAGATGACAGAAAAAGAAAAATATAACTTTGAACAATTAATATATGATCTTTATAAAAATAAAGATTATGTATTAAAAGTTTTAGATTCTAATTCTGATAAATCCAGAGCAGTATCTCCAGTATCTACTCAAAAGACATTCTCATCTGAAGAAATTGAAGATGATAAAATGCCGATAAGAAGATCTGCAAGATAGAAGAAATCAAAAAACTGAAAATACAAATTTCCAAGAAATATGAAGACAAGTGGAAGACTTTGCAAGGAAAATTACAAGAAATATCAAGACAAGTGGAAGATAAAGACAAGTAAAGGATAAAGTGGAGTTAAAAAAATGTCACATAACTTTGAATTGTTGTCTTTTTGAATTATTGTCTTTTACTTTTTTATTTGGTTTTTAGTGTTTATAAAGTCTATAAATAAAGCCCAAAATGGGTTGTTTACAACAGGAGAGAAGAACTTGAAAGAACTTCTTAACTCCTTAGCATAAACCTGTAAAATATAAAAACTTAAAGAAGAAAGAAGAAGAGAAGCTTGCTTGAAGAAAAGAAGAGAAAATATTTATAAGGACATGTTCTATCTTTGTTTTGACCATTTAAAAGATAGAACATGTTCTCTTCTTTTCTTCAAGCAAGCTTTCTATTATTCCTCAAAATTTCAAAATCCTGAAATCTATGGAGAATCCTTTCTATTATTCTTAATAAAATTCCAAATACCATGGTTATTTGCATGGAAATATGAAGTAGGATATGCAATTGATGGCATTCCACAGCTCAGAAGAATATTATACACAAAATGGTGGCCAAAGTGTCAAGTTGATTATGATTCAATTCAAAAAATCTTGGCACAAGAAGATGTTCTTCTAGCAAAAGGAAAATTATTAGATGTTTCTTTCAATGTATCTCCTTTCAAAAGAGACAATTTTGTTGAAAATAAGAAAAAAGAAATGATTGAAAAAATGAAAAAAGAAATTGATATAATTTTTGCTGTCTCTACTCCACTTAAGGAGAAAGAGGAAAAATTAGCAAAAGAAAAAGAAAAGGAAAAAGTTGAAAAAGAAAAAATTGAAAAAGAAAAAATTGAAAAAGAGAAAAATAGATAAGGAACAGAAAAAATAAATGCCTCAACATCTTATATATCAAATGAGGATTTAATAAATCTTAATGATGAAGAAGAATTTGATACATCTGTATATCAAAATCATGATCCTTATCCTGAGATGACAGAAAAAGAAAAATATAACTTTGAACAATTAATATATGATCTTTATAAAAATAAAGATTATGTATTAAAAGTTTTAGATTCTAATTCTGATAAATCCAGAGCAGTATCTCCAGTATCTACTCAAAAGACATTCTCATCTGAAGAAATTGAAGATGATAAAATGCCGATAAGAAGATCTGCAAGAAAGAAGAAATCAAAAAACTGAAAATACAAATTTCCAAGAAATATGAAGACAAGTTGAAAACTTTGCAAGGAAAATTACAAGAAATATCAAGACAAGTGGAAGATAAAGACAAGTAAAGGATAAAGTGGAGTTAAAAAAATGTCACATCACTTTGAATTGTTGTCTTTTTGAATTATTGTCTTTTACTTTTTTATTTGGTTTTTAGTGTTTAGAAAGTCTATAAATAAAGCCCAAAATGGGTTGTTTACAACAGGAGAGAAGAACTTGAAAGAACTTCTTAACTCCTTAGCATAAACCTGTAAAATATAAAAACTTAAAGAAGAAAGAAGAAGAGAAGCTTGCTTGAAGAAAAGAAGAGAAAATATTTATAAGGACATGTTCTTTCTTTCTTTTGACCATTTAAAAGATAGAACATGTTCTCTTCTTTTCTTCAAGCAAGCTTTCTGTTATTCCTCAAAATTTCAAAATCCTGAAATCTTTGGAGAATCCTTTCTATGATTCTTAATAAAATTCCAAATACCATGGTTATTTGCATGGAAATATGAAGTAGGATATGCAATTGATGGCATTCCACAGCTCAGAAGAATATTATACACAAAATGGTGGCCAAAGTGTCAAGTTGATTATGATTCAATTCAAAAAATCTTGGCACAATAAGATGTTCTTCTAGCAAAAGGAAAATTATTAGATGTTTCTTTCAATGTATCTCCTTTCAAAAGAGACAATTTTGTTGAAAATAAGAAAAAAGAAATGATTGAAAAAATGAAAAAAGAAATTGATATAATTTTTGCTGTCTCTACTCCACTTAAGGAGAAAGAGGAAAAATTAGCAAAAGAAAAATAAAAGGAAAAAGTTGAAAAAGAAAAAATTGAAAAAGAGAAAAATAGATAAGGAACAGAAAAAATAAATGCCTCAACATCTTATATATCAAATGAGGATTTAATAAATCTTAATGATGAAGAAGAATTTGATACATCTGTATATCAAAATCATGATCCTTATCCTGAGATGACAGAAAAAGAAAAATATAACTTTGAACAATTAATATATGATCTTTATAAAAATAAAGATTATGTATTAAAAGTTTTAGATTCTAATTCTGATAAATCCAGAGCAGTATCTCCAGTATCTACTCAAAAGACATTCTCATCTGAAGAAATTGAAGATGATAAAATGCCGATAAGAAGATCTGCAAGAAAGAAGAAATCAAAAAACTGAAAATACAAATTTCCAAGAAATATGAAGACAAGTTGAAGACTTTGCAAGGAAAATTACAAGAAATATCAAGACAAGTGGAAGATAAAGACAAGTAAAGGATAAAGTGGAGTTAAAAAAATGTCACATCACTTTGAATTGTTGTCTTTTTGAATTATTGTCTTTTACTTTTTTATTTGGTTTTTAGTGTTTAGAAAGTCTATAAATAAAGCCCAAAATGGGTTGTTTACAACAGGAGAGAAGAACTTGAAAGAACTTCTTAACTCCTTAGCATAAACCTGTAAAATATAAAAACTTAAAGAAGAAAGAAGAAGAGAAGCTTGCTTGAAGAAAAGAAGAGAAAATATTTATAAGGACATGTTCTATCTTTCTTTTGACCATTTAAAAGATAGAACATGTTCTCTTCTTTTCTTCAAGCAAGCTTTCTATTATTCCTCAAAATTTCAAAATCCTGAAATCTTTGGAGAATCCTTTCTATGATTCTTAATAAAATTCCAAATACCATGGTTATTTGCATGGAAATATGAAGTAGGATATGCAATTGATGGCATTCCACAGCTCAGAAGAATATTATACACAAAATGGTGGCCAAAGTGTCAAGTTGATTATGATTCAATTCAAAAAATCTTGGCACAATAAGATGTTCTTCTAGCAAAAGGAAAATTATTAGATGTTTCTTTCAATGTATCTCCTTTCAAAAGAGACAATTTTGTTGAAAATAAGAAAAAAGAAATGATTGAAAAAATGAAAAAAGAAATTGATTGAATTTTTGCTGTCTCTACTCCAGTTAAGGAGAAAGAGGAAAAATTAGCAAAAGAAAAATAAAGGGAAAAAGTTGAAAAAGAAAAAATTGAAAAAGAAAAAATTGAAAAAGAGAAAAATAGAAAAGGAAAAGAAAAAATAAATGCCTCAACATCTTATATATCAAATGAGGATTTAATAAATCTTAATGATGAAGAAGAATTTGATACATCTGTATATCAAAATCATGATCCTTATCCTGAGATGACAGAAAAAGAAAAATATAACTTTGAACAATTAATATATGATCTTTATAAAAATAAAGATTATGTATTAAAAGTTTTAGATTCTAATTCTGATAAATCCAGAGCAGTATCTCCAGTATATACTCAAAAGACATTCTCATCTGAAGAAATTGAAGATGATAAAATGCCGATAAGAAGATCTGCAAGAAAGAAGAAATCAAAAAACTGAAAATACAAATTTCCAAGAAATATGAAGACAAGTGGAAGACTTTGCAAGGAAAATTACAAGAAATACAAGACAAGTGGAAGACAAGTGGAAGATAAAGACAAGTAAAGGATAAAGTGGAGTTAAAAAAATGTCACATCACTTTGAATTGTTGTCTTTTTGAATTATTGTCTTTTACTTTTTTATTTGGTTTTTAGTGTTTAGAAAGTCTATAAATAAAGCCCAAAATGGGTTGTTTACAACAGGAGAGAAGAACTTGAAAGAACTTCTTAACTCCTTAGCATAAACCTGTAAAATATAAAAACTTAAATAAGAAAGAAGAAGAGAAGCTTGCTTGAAGAAAAGAAGAGAAAGTTTTGAAACCAAGAAATTTCTATTGCATAAGAACTCTTGATTACAAAAGAGAATTACAAAGAGAGCTAGAGAGCTTTCTTCAAAGATTGAAAGATGTAGTAATGAAAAGGTGTCTTTACAATCCATTTTGGGCTTTATTTACAGACTTTCTAAACACTAAAAACCAAATAAAAAAGTAAAAGACAATAATTCAAAAAGACAACAATTCAAAGTGATGTGACATTTTTCAAACTCCACTTTATCCTTTACTTGTCTTTATCTTCCACTTGTCTTCCACTTGTCTTGATATTTCTTGTAATTTTCCTTGCAAAGTTTTCCACTTGTCTTCATATTTCTTGGAAATTTGTATTTTCAGTTTTTTTATTTCTTCTTTCTTGCAGATCTTCTTATCGGCATTTTATCATCTTCAATTTCTTCATATGTGAATGTCTTTTGAGTAGATACTGGAGATACTGCTCTGGATTTATCAGAATTAGAATCTAAAAATTTTAATACATAATCTTTATTTTTATAAAGATCATATATTAATTGTTCAAAGTTATATTTTTCTTTTTCTGTCATCTCAGGATAAGGATCATGATTTTGATACACAGATGTATCAAATTCTTCTTCATCATTAAGATTTATTAAATCCTCATTTGATATATAAGATGTTGAGGCATTTATTTTTTCTTTTCCTTTTCTATTTTTCTCTTTTTCAATTTTTTCTTTTTCAATTTTTTCTTTTTCAACTTTTTCCTTTTCTATTTTTCTCTTTTTCAATTTTTTCTTTTTCAATTTTTTCTTTTTCAACTTTTTCCTTTTCTTTTTCTTTTGCTAATTTTTCCTCTTTCTCCTTAAGTGGAGTAGAGACAGCAAAAATTCTATCAATTTCTTTTTTCATTTTTTCAATCATTTCTTTTTTCTTATTTTCAACAAAATTGTCTCTTTTGAAAGTAGATACATTGAAAGAAACATCTAATAATTTTCCTGTTGCTAGAAGAACATCTTCTTGTACCAAGATGTTTTGAATTGAATCATAATCAACTTGACACTTTGGCCACCATTTTGTGTATAATATTCTTCTGAGTTGTGGAATGCCATCAATTGCATATCCTACTTCATATTTCCATGCAAATAACCATGGTATTTAGAATTTTATTAAGAATAATAGAAAGGATTCTCCAAAGATTTCAGGATTTTGGAATTTTGAGGAATAAATATATTGGAATTGGCTAAAAACTGGTTGTAATTTTTCAGGTAAAAAATTTTCTTGTTTTGGTCCCATATTTTTGAACCATTCAATAAACCAATTTGGTATGGGTTTTTCAAAAATGGAATCATCAATGCGTATCCACCAAGTGTGTCTACACAAGGAATTTTGATATAAGAATACTTTGGAGAAACTATCCACCATATCATAATAGGTAAATTGATATTCAATTTTATTGTAATTTGAAATGAATTTTAAGGCTTGGGTAGATGGTATTTTCCAATCTGAAAATGAAGGAATTTGGTGGATATATATTTGAGAAAGGGCTATTTCACTATCCTCATAAGTAGGAGACCATTCTTGAGGATGATTTGTTTTTGGTTTGTCTTTAACATCTGCAAATTTTGTGAAATTTAAAAAATCTGCATATGTATGACCGGTTTTTAAGGGTAAAGGTCCTTTTAAACCAAATTGAGAACTAGAAGGATGATTAAAATATTTATTTGCTACATCATAAGGATCTAATTTAAGATCACTTGTAGATATAGTTAAAGCATGTACTTGTACTCCATTTGGAATGTAATCATAATCCTGATTTGAGGATGTTCCTTCTAAAATATTTCTTTTAACATTGGGATTAAAACCTATAGAAGGTGTAGTAATTTTCTGACTAAGGAAATTTTGTCCTCTCATTTGACATGACCATTGAGAAGAGGAATTAGGAAGTCTATTTTGACTTATTTGATTTATATTGTAACCAAATTTATTTTGGGATTGACGGCCTCTGTCTCTCATTTCCTGCAAAAAAGAAAATATTATTGTAGAGAACCAAATCTTTTCCTCCTTTATCTTAACTAAAACCTGCAAAAAACAATATTGTGAGATTTTAAGATAAATTAAGGTAAGTATTTTAAAGATCTATAATTTTAGGAAGAGTTACAAATTGAAATGATAAATTAGAATTTATTTTTGATAATTTTTTACCATCACATTGATAAGGATGCATTAAATTTAAAAAAGGATTTCCTAATATTACATGTTGACCAATTGCATTAGTAATTACAAATGGAGAACAAATGTAATTATTTTCTTCAGAAAATATGCAAACATCTGATATTTTATATTTTATATTTATTTGTGTACCTTGTGCTGCATGTGATTCTACATGAGTATTTTCAAAATATTTTGAAGGAATTAATCCTTCTTTTATACAATTTAAATCTGCACCTGAATCAACCATTGCAATTGTTTGAATTTTATATTCTCTATTTATTATTAATGTAATAGAAATATAATATTTATGAGAAGTGACTAAGGTATTTATTTGAAGAAAATTATTTTGTTCATAAATTTCTTCTATTTGTTCTTCATTCTGTGTATTTAATATATTTGTTAAATTTAATTCTTCTAAAATTAAAATTCTTTCTTTTAATTTTTGAATTTATATTTTTTAATTCATTAACTTCTTCTTTTAAAATTGGTAAAGTAATTTGTTTAGGATTTTGATTTTGTAAATCATCTATTACATCTTGTATTGTAAATGAAGTATTTATTCTATCTAATTTTCTTTTTATTTGAGAATTTTCATAAGAAGTAGTTGGAGAATGATTTAAAGAATTTTTATTGCCTTCTTCTAATTGTAAATATTTTTCTAAATATTGTCTTTTTCTTATTGGATCTTGAATTTCCTCAACTAAATCAAGCATCATTTTATGCTTTTCAGATAATGTGAATATTCCTATTTCATTTAATCCATTAGCTTCAATTATTGCTTTGTAATAATCTGATTTCGAATTACAATTTTCACAATTTTAATCAGTATCACCTGAACTTATATTATTTATTTCTACAGATTCTTCACTATCTGATGAATCGGTTTTGTAAATTTTATTTTCTATTGTTTGTATTAAATATTCTTTTAATTCTTTATCTAAATTTATATCTTCTAATTTTTCCAAAAGAATTTCATTAATATTTGTCCTAGAAGTACATTTATTAGCATAATGTCCTTTTTTATCACATTTTCTACATGTTATATTTTTTTCTATCCATTTCTTTCTAGATTTTTTCTTTCTTTTAATTCTTTCTTCAGAATTTTCAGATCTTTCTGATGATCTTTCATATTTTTTATGTTTTTTCTTTAATTTTTTTTCTATTTTTCTAAGAGGTGGTTTTAATTCATGTGGATTATAAGCAAATTGATGACAAAAATCACCTAATTCTGATTTTTGAGTTTCTCTTTTTATTTGTGCTTTTAATTTTATATCATTGCATAATTTTAAGCCTTCTTCAGTACATACACTGATTAATTCTCCATAAGTAATTTGAGAAAATGGGATATTTATTCCATCAAAACAATTTCTTAGATTTCCTCTAACTTTTTCAGCAAATAATTTTGGTAAACCAGAAAGAAATTTTTCTTTCCAAAAATCTGCTTGAGAATCAGATCTTGAGTATAATTTTGATAAGAAAACATCTTTATACCATCTAAAATGAGATAGTGTAGGACATTTTAAATTCATTAATAATTCTTTATGAGAATTTGTTAAGTAATTATTTCCAACAAAATGTTTAATTATTGCACATACAAGATTAAAAGCAGCATCTGGAATATTAGTTGTAACAGTTATTTCTTGTGGTTGATTATTTTCTGGTTTTGGAAATATGGGTGTGGTTGTAGTTATTTGTTTAGTAGCTTTTATAATTTCACCTCTTTGATTTTCATTTAGATAATGATCCCACCAACCACGTAATTGTCCAGTAAAACCTTGAGTACAAGCTCTTACAGCTTGTTCTTCAGTAATATTTTCCATTTTTAAAATATTAATATACATTGATATTTTATGACACATATTAGCAATTTGATAAGGTGTAAACCCATCAAGATTCCATTCATATATAGCATTATTTTGATAACAATTTTGCCAATCACCATGTTCTTCGCTTAAAAGATCTTGAGGAGTTGGTCTAGGATAATAAAATTGAGTTTGTGGATATTTTGGTCTAAATTTTGAGTTAGGTTTTTTTATTTTATTTATTTCCAATTGATTTGAATCTTCATCTATGTATAAATTATTAAACATTTCTTCTAATTGATCTATTTGTAAATTATTATTAATCATTTCTTCTTTTTCAGAACTTAATACATTGAGTCTTAATTTATTAAATTATGAATTTAATTTTTCTAATTTTTCTTTAGTAAAACCTGAAGGTAAAGACTTTAACATATTTAAAGGTAAATCAGGCATAGGTTTAAATGAAAA
This sequence comes from Ophiorrhiza pumila, assembly GCA_016586305.1. Classification (NCBI taxonomy): domain Eukaryota; kingdom Viridiplantae; phylum Streptophyta; class Magnoliopsida; order Gentianales; family Rubiaceae; genus Ophiorrhiza; species Ophiorrhiza pumila. The sequence continues at coordinate 19,958,916 of BLIW01000004.1, read as the reverse complement.
TGGTTGAGTTTTACTAGACCCTAATTTTATATTTTCTAAAGGAAAAATATTTTTTGGGGTTTGAAGATTAATTTTATCTTCAATACGACATAATTGTTTAGAAATGGTATTTAAATTAAGATTTGTAAAATTATTTTGTTTGGCTATTTTTGCTAATTCAACATTACTAACATCAATATAAGGACAAGCCTCAGTTGAAGTATTTGCAGCTTCTATTTTTATTAACTGTGAAGGAGGATGAATTGCTTTTAATAATTTATCATCAGATAATTTCCAAGTCTGATGAGCTTCTTCAAGAACATTTAGACTATATTGATCATCAATGTATTTTACTTTTTGTTCAGTATTAAACCATGATATGAATGAAATTATAACACCAGTGACTTTAATAAAATTATAATACTGATCTTGAAATTGTTTTTGTTGTTTAGTATTATAAGTTTTAAAAAACCAATTTCTAAATGGTGTATATTGTGGAAGATTAAAATCTTTAACACATATTTTACTTATTTCTTTTAGATTAATTTTATTTTCTTGAGAAATTGTATTTATTTCAAAATTTATTTTATTTTTTTGAGAATTTGTATTTATTTCAAAATTCATTTCTGATCCAAGGCTTATATCATCTTGTGATTTTTGTGTGTATATTGGTCTTGGAATTTGATTATCTGTTTCTCTAATTCCTTCAAAGTTAAACCTATCAGATCTTGATGCAGAAGAGTATGGAAATGAGGAGTATGAATTTCTTCTAGGAACATGATGAGAATGAGCCGTGTCCATGTTCGTGGTGTTAAAGTCACTTGGTCATCCTGAAAGTTTCTGTCACGTTTTGGTATTCTGGACATAACTCTTTCGATATAACTTGGAATTGCATGATTCAAGAAGCTCTGGAACGATAAGAGATAGAGCTACAACTTTCATGTTTTATGTTTTCCAAGATTCTGACGGTATCATCGTGTAATATGGCTGCCAAAATGAGTGACGGGATTCTAGCAGATTTCCATCTCGAATTTCATGGACTATATTGAAGACCAAGATGGCGTGCTTGGGCTTTGCCAACTTTGGATCACGCCATTGTTTAATTTTAGGGTTTATTTTTAATTTGTAATAATTAAGTCCATTAATTATGGGCTTAAGTCTTGGTGTTTTAATTATGGGCTAAGTAATTATTTGATCCAATTATCTTGCATGATAATGGCAAGTAAAGCAAATCCTTTTTGGACAAGGATTTGGTAGTTAGTTGTAGTTTCCTTTTCCAATTTGGAAAGTTGATTAGTTTAGGAAACAAGAAGCCAAAACACGTTTTGCTTCTTCATTAAAAACTGTCTAACCTAATCCTTTTACAACTTGGATTAGTTAGTTAGCTAGTTTGTTAAGAAGTCAAGTTGTACTTTGCAACTACTAAGGGTTTATTTCCTTTTCCTTCTTGGCATGGCCGAAACTCATCCCCTATAAAAAGGAGATGCATGTAACGTTTTTACACAATAAGTTGGTGAATAAAATTGAGTTTTTAGCTTTGCTAAAATTCGTGAATTAACTCCTTGAGTTGTTCAAAGCCTTGAAGAGTTATTTAACTGTTCATTGTAGTTAATCCCCTTTAGCGTGACCTATAGGAGATTACACTAATTGTTCTTTATTTAAAGAGCAGGCCTAATTAACTTGTTTAACTGATTGAATTTTCATAGGTTAAATTAAGTTCATTAGTAATAAAACGTGAAGTTTTGATTTACTCAATTCCTAGCGTTTTTCCTTTGATTTCGTTCCATCCAATTTTGTGTTCTTGTTGTGGATTATCTTGGTAAGAGCAACACGGTCCTATAGCTTGTGTGGGAGATTCGAATTTGGTCCAGGAGTTGGAGCCTCGGCCATACAACATTCGCATCAATTGGTATCAGAGAACAAGTTGTTGCCCAAGAAAATTCAGGTTAATCCGTTTTCAATTCTTCCGCAAAATTTCTGTTCTTGTTGCGTCAATTCTGCCCGTTTTTTTGTGTCAATTTTCTGCAGTTTTGCTGGCATCTTTCTTGCTGTTATTTGGTGTTCTTCTTGCTGTCCAAAGTCGATACATATTCACCCATTAAAATCACCAAAATCGCATGCAACAAATCATTCACAATCTGCCCGAAATCGTCTAAATTGAGTCTATCTTCTTTTGCGATTTTTGTGTTGTTTCTTGCTGTTTCTTGTTGCGTCTTCTTGCTGTCTTTTGGTGTTAAATTCTGCACTCTTTTGTCATAATCATAGTGTAGGATTCTTGAAGTTTTCTTTGCTGTTTTCACGTCATAACATTGTTAGGGTTTCGTGTGTCAAACTAGGGTTTCATAACTAGGGTTTCTAGGTCAAGTTTTCATAACTTTCTTGATTCTTATCCGTTTCTTGATTTTCTTTTTGCGTTTGATTCTTTATCTTGTCCACCATATATTGAGTTTTGATCAAACTTTTACTCCACTCGAAAAAGATAAGTTCTTGATAACTTTCTTGAACTTCTTGATTTTCTTGAAAACTCAAAGTGGTCAAAATTGAATTCTTGAGTTGGATTCTTGATCTTTGTCTTGAATCTTGATATTCTTGTTAAAGTGGCACATCCGAATTCATTGTCCTTGGTGAGTTAATAAAGTTTGAAGTTTTTAAGGTTGTTAAAACAAGAAGACAAAACATTCTTAAACCTAAATCCTAGGTTGTTGTCTTCAAACCTTAATTTTTGTGGTGTTTAAGGTTCTTGTCCGAACCTAGTATTTTGATTGGTCCAAGGTTTATGTTCAAACCTTAAAAGTGTAATTTTGTCCTTTGTTGTCCGAAGTTAAAAAAAAAAAAAAAAAAAAAACTCACGGTCAAAAAAAAAAAAAAAAAAAAGAGTGACCGAATCAAAAAAAAAAAAAAAAAAAAAAAAAAAAAACAAAAAAATAGTCGGACTTTATTTATTGTTATTATTTTCTGTTATTTAATTATTTAATTTATTTTTGAAAAGAACACATTGTTCTTAACTTGTTTCTTGAAAACCACCTTGGATTAAAAGTGCCATAACTTTTTCAATACAACTCGGAATTAGTTGATTCAAAAACCAATCTCTTTGTTTTGAAATCTAGTTTCTGAATTTCTTAGTTTCTGGTGGTAAATCAAATTATAACTTTCACGTGTTCTAAACACTCTTGACGTGATTTCTTGTTACATCTCTTGATTTGATTTGTGAAAATTTGTGTGTGGAACTTGCTGATTGAGATCTTGCTATTAAAGTAATTGAACTTTGGTGAATCTTAATAACCCCACATATTCATTAATTGAGAGTAGTAGCTAGGTTAAACAAGAGAGAACACTACCCAAAAAGAGAGGAGAGTACCTACTATCCAATAGTGAGGAACCCGAGAGGTATATACACATATATTTCTTGTGCTTTCACTAACATTGCAGGTTTATTAATCAATGGGGAGAAAAAGTAATAATACTCTTAAGTTGGAGATTGATGAATTAATGCAAACATTCCAAAAGTTGATACAACCACATGATGAAACTCAGGAGGCTACAACTATATCTTCAGCATGTGTACAAAAGTTTTATACAAGGTGCAATGTTCAAAGTACAGTATGTGCTACAGTGATTGACAGTGGGAAAAGCTCTAACTTTGCTAATGAGCTCATGGTAGAAAGGTTGAATTTACAAACCACTCCACATCCAAATCCTTACTTGCTGCAATGGAGTGATAATTGTGGTGAAGTATGGGTGACAATGCAAGTCAAGGTTGCACTCTCAATTGGAAGGTACAAAGATGAGGTACTATGTGATATATGTCCTATGCAAACATCTTGTCTTTTATTGGGAAAACCGTGGCAGCTTGATTGCAAGGGTGCTTACAATGATCTCAAAAGTTGCTATTCACTCATGAAAGATGGTAAGAAGTTTAATATCCGAGCTTCAACACCTTGTGAAGTTTCTGAAGATCAAACTAGAATTTCTAAAGCTTGTAAAGAGATGAGTGCCGCCAAGGAGAAGAAAGTTCAAGAGCAACAAAGTGTAATAGCTAGTGCATCTTGTAATGGCCGAGCTTTAAGTCTTTTAAAGTCTTGTTATTTTACTTCTTCTAGCGAGTTTAAGAGAGGAATACTAGATAAGCAATCAATGTACTTACTTGATGATAGTGATCACCATTTGAATTGTTTGCTGCCTAGTACATATGTTTTGCAGGTTTTTGGAGTTCCTAAGAGTTTAATGGAGTTCGAAACAATCCAATCCGCCTTAGCTTGTTTCCCACAAGGTAAGCAAGGTAAGTTAGGTAAGTATGAAAGTTTCTTGATTGATTTCAATGGTTTAAATGTCAAGAACTTTGTTAATGTCAATGCTATTGATTTTCAAAGTTTGAATTCTGTTTTGACTCAATTTCAATATCTTTCATATACCTTTGAAACATTAGTTCGAAATTCTTTACCATGTGTTTTAAAATCCAATGATTTGTGTTTTGGAAAGCAACTTATTTCACATAATTCTTCAATAATAAATTCCTATTATTTTATATTGAATGAGTTTATGTATAGTTTCTTCACATGCTATGTTGCTTATCTAATACATGAATTATATTTTGAGCTTATTGATTATAATTTCGAACTACATCATTCCTTTGTATGCACTCATTCAAGTGTTAATTATATTAACTCTACTTGCTGGATTATTCATTCCTTTGATTATTTGTTTCGTGACTTTGCTCACATCCATCAAGTTCAAAGAGGTCCTTTGGTAACTCAACACTTGTATGGTAAGTTATCTCCTTTCTAACTTTCTTTTGAATTCCAAGAGGTAAAATTTTCTGTTTACAACTATTCAATAGATTGTTTACATTCTAGTCTTTGGAATTACACTCTCATATTTGATAACTTTTGCATGTTTTTCAAGGTATTAGTTCGTCCATGTGATTTCCAATTTTGTCAAGGTGCATTTAGGGATAGCTATTATGATACATTACATGCACTATCCACACTTGTGAATTATTTTGACATTGATGCAACTTCCTCTTATATAAGAACATATATTCGTCCATATAAATTTATGTTTATTATTCATAACTTTGTTCTTTGGACTAATAGATTTCTTTTGTTCTTTGGGGAAATAAAGCGTGATTGCTCGCGAGGTGTTGCATTCCGAAACAACTTGATTCTTGTGAAGTTCGTGATTTTGGTGTTTGATCCAGGAACTCAACTTCTAAGATTCGAGGACGAATCCTTTCGAGGAGGGAGGGAATGATGAGAATGAGCCGTGTCCATGTTCGTGGTGTTAAAGTCACTTGGTCATCCTGAAAGTTTCTGTCACATTTTGGTATTCTGGACATAACTCTTTCGATATAACTTGGAATTGCATGATTCAAGAAGTTCTGGAACGATACGAGATAGAGCTACAACTTTCATGTTTTATGTTTTCCAAGATTCTGACGGTATCATCGTGTAATATGGCTGCCAAAATGAGTGACGGGATTCTGGCAGATTTCCATCTCGAATTTCATGGACTATATTGAAGACCAAGATGGCGTGCTTGGGCTTTGCCAACTTTGGATCACGCCATTGTTTAATTTTAGGGTTTATTTTTAAGTTGTAATAATTAAGTCCATTAATTATGGGCTTAAGTCTTGGTGTTTTAATTATGGGCTAAGTAATTATTTGATCCAATTATCTTGCATGATAATGGCAAGTAAAGCAAATCCTTTTTGGACAAGGATTTGGTAGTTAGTTGTAGTTTCCTTTTCCAATTTGGAAAGTTGATTAGTTTAGGAAACAAGAAGCCAAAACACGTTTTGCTTCTTCATTAAAAACTGTCTAACCTAATCCTTTTACAACTTGGATTAGTTAGTTAGCTAGTTTGTTAAGAAGTCAAGTTGTACTTTGCAACTACTAAGGGTTTATTTCCTTTTCCTTCTTGGCATGGCCGAAACTCATCCCCTATAAAAAGGAGATGCATGTAACGTTTTTACACAATAAGTTGGTGAATAAAATTGAGTTTTTAGCTTTGCTAAAATTCGTGAATTAACTCCTTGAGTTGTTCAAAGCCTTGAAGAGTTATTTAACTGTTCATTGTAGTTAATCCCCTTTAGCGTGACCTATAGGAGATTACACCAATTGTTCTTTATTTAAAGAGCAGGCCTAATTAACTTGTTTAACTGATTGAATTTTCATAGGTTAAATTAAGTTCATTAGTAATAAAACGTGAAGTTTTGATTTACTCAATTCCTAGCGTTTTTCCTTTGATTTCGTTCCATCCAATTTTGTGTTCTTGTTGTGGATTATCTTGGTAAGAGCAACACGGTCCTATAGCTTGTGTGGGAGATTCGAATTTGGTCCAGGAGTTGGAGCCTCGGCCATACAACATTCGCATCAGAACATGTGTTTCAAATATTATTTCTACATTTCCTTCGTTATCTTCATGAATTTGAGCATCCTTAGATTTTAAAGGAATTGTTGGTCTACTTATTTTTTCTAAGACCCAATTTGATGGCAAAGATATTTCATCCCAATTTATTAATCTAGGTATTTGTAATTTTGATCTTTTTAAATTAGTTTTCATTAATAATGTACTTTTTCCATTATCTGTTATTCTTGCTCCTGGACTTATAGTATTCATTAATTTATAATAAAGTCTATATGTCAAATTAAAATTTTCAGATCCAGGTTTCATATCATAACCTTTAGTTTGTAAATTAACAGTTAGTACATAATATAAATTTCTATCAGTTAAAGATACAGAAAAATTTGGATACGTATTAAAATAAATTGGACCATTGGAAAGACTAGACTCAATTAAGCCTAATAAAGAATCATGAAATTTATTATGTCTACAATCTCTTAAAGCAACTAAAATTGTAGTTTCTAATCCTTGTCTATTTAAAGGTTGTACAGCAATTTGTATAAGACCAATATGTAGATAATTATATCCTTGTTGTCTAATTTGAAACAAATAATCTAAATCTAGTAAATGTATTTCTTCAAATTGATTTTGTATAGAAATTGTTTTTTCTACATTTTTAGGGTTCTTTTAGTTTTTTTATCAAAAGTTCCATATTTATAAATTTTTTTATGTTCAATTTTTGGAATATGCCAATTTTGTATTTTTTGTTCAATTTCAGAAAATTCAACTAATTAAGAATTTTTAGTATTTTTATTTGAAGATGAAGCAGTAGAATTACTTCTAGACAATATAGATGTCATAATAATTGATAAGAGCTTCGGGTAGGATTACTAACAGAATTTTTGGTAGTATACACATAACTTAGTTTCTTTCATATGGAATCACGTATTGAATATCTTAGATTTTCTCCAAACTTGATATCACTTATTGAATATTTTAGATTTCTCCACACTTGATAACTTATTGTGCTAATGAAACTTAGCAAAACTTTGGTTTATATATCAATCTTTTGACCATTTAAAAGATAGAACATGTCTCATTTTATTATGGATGATCTTGCTCGACTGTCAACGACATATTACCGGCTAAAAAGAGGACTTACAACATCATCAACCGCCTCATGAAACGCCGAACGCGACTTGGGTGTCGAGCCACAAGATCATACCATAAGAAATTTTAAACCGTTCATTCTTTTAAGAGTCATTACATTTAACATATAAAATAAGTTTCAACTAAGAAACAACGCCTTATTGTTATCAATATGAATAGATCTAAATATTCATATTGTGAAGTCAAACTGAATAGATCTAAAACTTCTTGTTGTGAAATCATATGTTCATATCCAAAGTAACGTTACCATAACTGCTAGTAATCCCCCCCCGAAAGGAGGCTTAGCCTTCCATGGCTCTGATACCAAATTTACACCAGGAATTAAACATTAAAATTAAATAAACAAAAATAAAATAGTAAGGGACTTACTACTTATTTTCTCTAATCTTGAAGCATTTATCTTCAAGCTTTATGTGCAAAACTTGAATGTAATTTACAACAGGAGGGAAGAACTTGAAAGAACTTCTTAACTTTCCAAGCATATAACCATGGAATTTGAAATTTTATTAAAAAGAGTAAAAATGATTGTTTTGGAAATGTGAGACTTAGAGTCTTAATCTTACTTATTTTGATGATTAACAAACAATTATGTTTATGCTAATGGTTGAAAAAGTGTTTCAATGTAATAGATATACAAAGAAGCTAAGCATGGAGCTCTATCATATGGAGAAAGAATTGGAAGAAGCCAAGCATGGAGTTCTATCATATGGAGAAAGAATTAGAAGTGCAAAAGATTTCAAAGTATGGTAAATTAGGTTATTTCCCCAAGCCTAAACCTTATATTATGTAAATAGCTCAAGAAGTTGTTTTACTCTTTTAAGGCTCAAGTAAAAATGTTTTCAAAGTGTTTTTAATCTTCAAACGATGCTCAAGTAAAAATGTTTCCAAAGTATTCTCAAATGATGCTCAAGTAAAAATGTTTTCAAAATGATTTTAATCTTCAAATGATGCTCAAGTCAAAATATTTTCAAAATGTTGTTAGTCCTCAAATGAACTTCAAAAGAAGTTGTAAAAGTGAGGAACACACTTGCACAAATTCATAAAAAGTTGCACAAATGATTTGGAAAACAAAAATTGAGATTAAGCTGAAGAAATCTGTCAGGGTTCAGTATTTCGATCATATCTCTCTCATTTTAAGTCTAAATGGAGTGCTTCTGGTGCCATTAGAAAGCTAAGAGAAAGAGCTACAACTTTCATGTTTTACGTTTTTCCAAATTCTGTCGGGATCATATCGAAAAATGGCTGTCAAGTTTCAGATGCCTCCATTGGAGTTTCGGCCGTCCGAAACACCCGTCCGAAACTCATAACGGCTAGTTTTTTAAAGGTCAAACATGAACGTTTTCTTGTCATTTTTTGTGTAGTTTAAATACCACCAAATGCACAAACGTTTAGAAGACTTCTCCCTTGATTCCTTGAGCTTCTAATCTTGAAAAACACTCTCTATAACTCTTGCACTTCATCTTTGATTCATCAAGAAACAAAAGATCAAAATTCTTGAGCCTTCTTTGAGTTCTTCATTTCATTCTTGAGCTATATAGTTTGAGTTGTAAATTTCATTATAGGAATCATATTGTGAGCTTCAATTTATCATATCCACCCAAATTATAGTGGGTTGTAATTTCATTCTAAATCTTCTATTGTGAGGAGGTTGAAATCCTAAGTAGGGATACTTGGGTGGTTGAAATCCTAAGTTAGATACTTGGATAATTGAAATCCTAAGTTAGATACTTGGGTGGTTGAAATCCTAAGTTGGGATACTTGGGTTGTAAAAGTGGTTCTTTTGATCTCACCACAAGAAAAAGATCAATTCATAGTGAAGGTTGAAATCCTAAGTTGGAGAACTTGGGTAGTGGATGTAGAGTGCTCCAAGGGGGAGACTTGAACCACTCTAAATTGATTGTGTCAATTGCTCTTTATTGCTTTCAGTTTTTACTATTATTTCATATTGTTCATGATTTAATTTACTGCACTTGGATTTAAGTATATATTCATTGTGTTGTTGGAATATTACATCAAACATCATTTTACATTACACTTGATGCAAGTCACACTACTCACTCATCATTGTTGATTGAATTTGTTCAAATTGATTTGATTGTTGTATAAGAAATTTTTAGAAACCTAATTCACCCCCCCCCCCTCTTAGGTTGCCTTAGACCTTACAATTGGTATCAGAGCTTGGTCTCTAATTAATTAGGCTTAACAACCTTAGAGTAAAGATTATGGCAACAAACAATGCTATGTTTATGGAGGAACAATCTATTTCTAGGCCCCCAATGTTTAATGGAACCAACTATAGTAGTTGGAGAGATAGGAAGGAAATTTACCTTAAATCCATAGACATTGAAATGTGGTATATAGTTGAGGAAGGGCCTTACATAGCTGAAATAACCATAGGAAATGAAACTAGAGAAAAGAAGAGAAGTGAACTTGATGAATATGATAGGAGAAATCTTACTTTGAATGCTAAGGTCACAAATGTTTTATACAACTCTCTAGATGTTAATGAAACAAGCAGGATTAAGGGGTGCAAAAATGCACATGATATTTGGAAGAAACTTAGGGAAATACATGAGGGAGAAATCTCCAAAATCAACACATGTATTGAATATAATCAACCTACTCATTTTATGGCAGATTGTCCAACAAGAAAGAAGGAGCTTAAACATGACAAAAAAGGCAAAAGAAGAAGCTCCAAAGTCACATGGGATGATGACCAATCCAAAGAGGAAATTGAAGAAGAAGAGGAAGGATTTGCACACATGTGCTTTATAGGAATTGAAGAGCATGAGGTAAGTACTTCTTCTAGTGATGATGATGATAATAATTGCAATGATCAAGATGAACTAGAGCTGTATATTGCTAAGCTAGTAGATGAATTAAGGAAAACTAAAATTCAAAACAAAAAGCTTGAGGCTAAAATAGAAGAAATCACTACTTGTAATCAAGAGTTAGTCATTAAGTATGATTGTGTAGTTAAAGAAAATTGTACATTAAAAGCTGAAAATGAGAAGATAACAATAGAAAGCAACAAGGTTAGGGAAGAAGCTAAGAAATATGATGAAGTTAAAATAGAACATATAGAGTTGAAAAAGAGAATTGAAGATTTTAGTAATTGCTTAGCTAAATTCACACAAGGAAATGATAACTTAGAAAAACTTTTAGGAAATCAAAGAATTGGAAATAGTAGACATGGATTAGGATATTCACATGAGATAGGCAATCAAAGCTCCACCTCCAAATTTGTGAAAAATGCTCACACATCATATAATCATGAAAAATGGGTAGAAAGTTTTAAAAATAGACCTCACCAACATCATAGGTATGGAATGCATAACACACATAATCAACATTATGGACATAAGATGCATAACTTTGAACCTAGGTTTAACAATGCTAGACCTTATCCTTATCATAAGACTTCACACTCTTTTAAATATCATGTAATATGTGATTATTGTTGTAAAAAGGGACATACCTCAAGAAAATGCTTTGTAAGAATGGATGTTGAAAATGGATCAAAAACATGGATAAGAAAAGATATCATTGCTAAGAAAACTTAAGTGCTTAAAGTCACATGTTTGATTCTTAAATGTAGATATGTTTAGAAAATAAAATTTTGGATACAAAAATTTGTTTCTTGATAGTGTATGCTCAAGACTCATGATAGAAGATTCCTTATTGTTTAATATTTTTGGAAATGATGAAAAAGGGAAAAATAATTGGATTTGGCAATGTAGCAAATAAGTATAGCAATGTGATTGAGAATGTGCATTTTGATTGATGACTTGAAATTCAACTTGATTAGCATAAGTCAAAAATGTGATAAAGATTTTGATATATTGTTTAAATGTGAAAATTGTGTAGTTGTTGATCCAATAGATGATAAACTCATTTTTACCGGTTCTAGGCATAACAATGAATATAAGTTCATCTATGTGTTATTATGGAACAAGACATGAAATGTCTTAGTATAATACATGACATAACTTGGTTGTGGTATAGGAAATTAGCTCATGAAGGAATAGACCACATAAATAATTTAGCAACTAAATAACTAGTTAGAGGCTCATCTTAGCAAAAATATGAGAAAGACAAAATTTTTGATTCATGTCAATATGGAAAACAAACTAAAAGCTCATTCAAACCTAAAAACATATTAACTACTTCTAACCCTTTGAAATTAATACATATGGATTTGTTTGGACCATCACAAACTACAAACGTAGGTAGCAAAAGATATGTGTTTGTGATTGTAGATGACTATTCTAGGTTTACTTGGGTAATATTTTTTGGCACATAAAAGTGATACCTTTAAATAATATGCAAGATTATTTAAAAAAGGGTTCAAAATGAGATAAGTGTAAATGTGGATGAATGTGGAACTTTGGTGAATGCTTTATTTGCTTGGATGAATGTGGAATATTTTAATTGCTCCCGGACCTCCGATTTTAATATGATTAATGGGTTTACACTAATGATAAGATTATATAGTTTGCCTTTTCTTGAATTGTTCCACCAATGATGTAGAAAAGAAGTTAACCTTTGATCATTTGGTGAATATAGATTTTAAGCTCACTTCCATATGCTTTCCATATCCTTGTGAGTCTTTATTGATAGTAGTGATAACATTCTTGTTCTTGTTGTCACAATATTTATTATGATTCTTGAATTCATTCTTGTTCCTTAGAGCTTTCAATATTTCCTAAATATTCACAATTCATTCTTATATTTTTTTAATCTTGGTTGACTCAAAGAACTCGTAAAGAAAATTAAGAGAGTTTCAATATATTGAGTGATCCTCCAAAAGCTTGGAAATTCATTCAAAGTCATCCTAAAGACTTAATCATAGGAAGTCCATCTAGAGGAGTCAACACTAGGTCATCTTTGCATTTAGATAATAACTTGGTCTTCCTCTCACAAATTGAGCCAAAAAATGTGAATGAAGCTTTAAAAGATGATAATTAGATCATAGCCATTCAAGAAGAACTAAATCAATTTGAAAGAAGTAAAGTGTGGAAATATTGTGCTAAACTTTTATATGATGACTACTTTGAGCATATTGAGTGTTTATTTAGAGATACTAGAGTTTGGGTGCCTATAGGTGAGTCACTTGCAAAATATACACATGAGGATAAATTGGTAAGGCAGTTTGGAATTCTTAAAATTCTCAGTGTCTTACATGAAATTGATTTCAGTTTTGAGTACTTGTGGTTTGCTGAATGTGTCAAACATTTTATAATGTTCTTACATAGAGAGTGTTATTTTCTCTCAAGGAAAGTATGGACAAAACAAATTTCATGAATTCGATTCATTTGTGCGAAGAAAATGGTTTCCAACTTTGCTCATTGCTTCTTAAAATTCATGTTTGAATACAAATCATCTTGTTAATTTTAATGGTATGATAATGGTAAGTTTTGTAAAGAAAATTGTTTGGTATTACGTTGAAATTTGTGCTAACATCAAGAAAATGAATGAGAATCAAGCTTGGCAATCAAACATTAGAAGTCATGGTGGATTTGAAGTCTTTATTGTATGGTGCTATTTCCTTTGGTGGAAATATAATTGTGCATTAGTTTTTATGCTTCTTGTGAATGACAAATGATACATCAATGGAACGATAGAACATGGAACGATAGAACATGGATTGTAGTACCCTAGGATTTGCATTAGTCTCTTGTGTTTCATTATTGAAATCTTGATGATCTTTATCTCATTCCTTCATTTGTTTAACCATTCTTGAATTTGACTATTTTCATTGGTGAAAGATTAAATTGAATGTTAATCGTGTTCTTATATTTTGTGCAAAATGGTGAAGTAATTTGTTTGCAAACTTTGCAATATGGTATATTGTGCAAATTAAAGTTGCAAAACTTTGAAATATGGTATATTGTGCATTTTTGTGGCTTGTATTGGGTAGTAAACATTTGAGAAGATTTCCATTTTCAATTGGCATTATGATGGCCTTATGCACTTCAATGAACACATTGTAGAGAAGAATCATGTGATCACTAAGATAGCTTGATAAGTTTCTTATGTTTTTCCTATGATTCATTATTGACGACGATGATGTCATTAATTTGGTATCATTCTTGGTTTAATTTGGTATCCATGTTGTTTCAAAATTTGTGGTCTTTACTATATTCCTTGATGAAATTTTAATTGTGCATTAGTCTTTATGACTCTTGTGAATGTCATATGATTGCATACTTATATGTTGTACATTGGATTTTTGTCAAAATTTTGGGTTGATGGCATGTGGAATTAGTTTATAAACAAAGGAAACTCTGCCAAAATTTTTACAAAATTTCCTATACTTAACCATTTTAGTGTTGCCTAGCCACCCATTAGGTTGCAAGGAGTGGAAAGGTAGTCCTATGATTTGTTGATGGTTTCCTATATCATATGTTGTTGTTCAAAGGTAAAGGAAACAAGGTAAATGAAAAGATATAACATGATTTTATATGCTCACATTCTTATTTTCACATTCTTATTTTGATGATGTCAAAAAGGGGAAAGGACAAAAGAAAAATAAAGCATGTTGGTAACATGTATTGAATGTAATGGATAAAGAACAAAAGTGAGAGAAGAATAAAAGAGGAGAAGAATATTAAAAAAAAATAAAAATAGGTAATTGAGTGATGAAAATCATTAGTTGAAAAATGAAAGGGGAAGAAAAGGACATACATTTAAAAGTTAGAAGTTAGAAGATAGTAAGGGTGAGAAAAATATCACAAAAAGATGATCATTGGTTTTATTTGTTTTACTTTGATTGATGTCAAAAAAGAGAGAAATACTCTAAAGGGGAGAAAAATAAACATAAGTATAATTTCTAAAAATAAACATGTAAGGGGGAGAAAGATGTGTTGTTTGAGAAAAAGAAGCACAAAAGACTGAAAGGGGTAGATAAATGTGTTATGAAATCATATTATTAGCTCACTTGTTTTGTTTATGCCAATAAAAAGGGGAGAAAGATATTATTTTGTTGATGCCAAAGGTGATGCAAGGTATGTTATTTTATGGTATCATGTCATTTTAGCTTACTTATTTTGTTGATGACAAAAGGGGAGAAAGGTTCACTTTCTTAGTTTGATGATGCCAAAAGGGGGAGAAATATATTAAAGAATTTAATTATGTGATGAAAATTATAAGATATAAGATGTATATGTAAAGGGAGAAAAATAACATGAAAATGAAGTAATCATTTAGGGGGAGCATATACTTAAATGTTCATATATTTACAAAGTACACACATAGGGGGAGAAATACTCATGCATTACACTTGTTATTTACTAAATCACATAATTGGTTTGTCATCATCAAAAAGGGGGAGATTGTGAGACTTAGAGTCTTAATCTTACTTATTTTGATGATTAACAAACAATTATGTTTATACTAATGGTTGAAAAAGTGTTTCAATGTAATAGATATACAAAGAAGCTAAGCATGGAGCTCTATCATATGGAGAAAGAATTGGAAGAAGCCAAGCATGGAGTTCTATCATATGGAGAAAGAATTAGAAGTGCAAAAGATTTCAAAGTATGGTAAATTAGGTTATTTCCCCAAGCCTAAACCTTATATTATGTAAATAGCTCAAGAAGTTGTTTTACTCTTTTAAGGCTCAAGTAAAAATGTTTTCAAAGTGTTTTTAATCTTCAAATGATGCTCAAGTAAAAATGTTTTCAAAGTATTCTCAAATGATGCTCAAGTAAAAATGCTTTCAAAATGATTTTAATCTTCAAATGATGCTCAAGTCAAAATATTTTCAAAATGTTGTTAGTCCTCAAATGAACTTCAAAAGAAGTTGTAAAAGTGAGGAACACACTTGCACAAATTCATAAAAAGTTGCACAAATGATTTAGAAAACAAAAATTGAGATTAAGCTGAAGAAATCTGTCAAGGTTCAGTATTTCGATCATATCTCTCTCATTTTAAGTCTAAATGGAGTGCTTCCGGTGCCATTAGAAAGCTAAGAGAAAGAGCTACAACTTTCATGTTTTACGTTTTTCCAAATTCTGTCGGGATCATATCGAAAAATGGCTGTCAAGTTTCGGACGACTCCCTTGGAGATTCGGCCGTCCGAAACTATTGCGTCAAAAATTACACACTTTCTGTTGAGTTTCGGACGCCTCCATTGGAGTTTCGGACCCTTCTGCCAGTGTTTTGTATTTTGATCATATCGCTCTCATTTTACATCCAAATTGAATGCTTAAGATACCATTGGAAAGCTAAGAGGAAGAGCTACAACTTTGATGTTTTACATTTTTCCAAATTCCGTCTGAAACATATAGAAAAATGGCTGTCAAGTTTCAGATGCCTCCATTGGAGTTTCGGCCGTCCGAAACACCCGTCCGAAACTCATAACGGCTAGTTTTTTAAAGGTCAAACATGAACGTTTTCTTGTCATTTTTTGTGTAGTTTAAATATCACCAAATGCACAAACGTTTAGAAGACTTCTCCCTTGATTTCTTGAGCTTCTAATCTTGAAAAACACTCTCTACAACTCTTGCACTTCATCTTTGATTCATCAAGAAACAAAAGATCAAAATTCTTGAGCCTTCTTTGAGTTCTTCATTTCATTCTTGAGCTATATAGTTTGAGTTGTAAATTTCATTATAGGAATCATATTGTGAGCTTCAATTTATCATATCCACCCAAATTATAGTGGGTTGTAATTTCATTCTAAATCTTCTATTGTGAGGAGGTTGAAATCCTAAGTAGGGATACTTGGGTGGTTGAAATCCTAAGTTAGATACTTGGGTAATTGAAATCCTAAGTTAGATACTTGGGTGGTTGAAATCCTAAGTTGGGATACTTGGGTTGTAAAAGTGGTTCTTTTGATCTCACCACAAGAAAAAGATCAATTCATAGTGAATGTTGAAATCCTAAGTTGGAGAACTTGGGTAGTGGATGTAGAGTGCTCCAAGGGGGAGACTTGAACCACTCTAAATTAATTGTGTCAATTGCTCTTTATTGCTTTCAGTTTTTACTATTATTTCATATTGTTCATGATTTAATTTACTGCACTTGGATTTAAGTATATATTCATTGTGTTGTTGGAATATTACATCAAACATCATTTTACATTACACTTGATTCAAGTCACACTACTCACTCATCATTGTTGATTGAATTTGTTCAAATTGATTTGATTGTTGTATAAGAAATTTTTAGAAACCTAATTCACCCCCCCCCCCCTCTTAGGTTGCCTTAGACCTTACAATTGGTACCAGAGCTTGGTCTCTAATTAATTAGGCTTAACAACCTTAGAGTAAAGATTATGGCAACAAACAATGCTATGTTTATTGAGGAACAATCTATTTTTAGGCCCCCAATGTTTAATGGAACCAACTATAGTAGTTGGAGAGATAGGATGGAAATTTACCTTAAATCCATAGACATTGAAATGTGGTATATAGTTGAGGAAGGGCCTTACATAGCTGAAATAACCATAGGAAATGAAACTAGAGAAAAGAAGAGAAGTGAACTTGATGAATATGATAGGAGAAATCTTACTTTGAATGCTAAGGTCACAAATGTTTTATACAACTCTCTAGATGTTAATGAAACAAGCAGGATTAAGGGGTGCAAAAATTTTAGTTGGTTAGCTAAGAAGCCAAGTTGTACATTACTTCTTCTAGGGTTTTGTTTCCTTTTTCCTTCATGACCGAATTTCACCCTTATTTAAAGGGGAGGTTTTGACGTTTTATGATAGATGATTTTTGATGAATTTTAGCTTTGCTAAAGTGTTTTTGCAGCCGTAATAAAGTTGTAAAACGAACGTGAATTAATTCAATTGATTGAAGTTGAATTTTCATAAGAACCGTGAACCTAGAAGCTAGGTGATACGAATGGAGTAGCTTTTGAGTTCTATTCCACACATTTTCCACAACCTTTGGATCGTTGTTTCTCAATTAATCCGAACAAGCAACAAACAACACAAAAAGGAACGAAACAATGAAACGAAACAAGATATTGAACGAGAAGGATTGGAAGAAATCAACCAAACCCCAACGTTAACACAAAAAGATTCAGCCCAACTAATGTAAATCAAAAGTTAAACTTCCTCAGTTCGGCGTGTTCTATAAATCTAGAACTGGTAAGCTCAACCTAAAGCTCCTCACTTAAGGTTTTCGCAGGTCTTATGATTGTTCAACTAAACTTAGAAGAACTCTCACGTTTTCTCTCAACTTATCACAGCTAGAAGAAGGTTTTAGCAAAGCTAAACTTTATCAAATTTCATGTCTCTGAAAAACGTTACAATGGCCACCCTTAAATAGGGAAGAATTCGGCCATGCCCAAACAGGAAAAGGAAACAAGAAGCAAATTACGATTTGACTTCTTGACTAACAAGAAAGTTTCCTAAAAGACTACTTTCCAAATTACCATGCAAGACAATTGGATAAGTATTGGACTTATTAATCAACGAAAGTAAAGCCCAATTAATTAATGTTAATGGACATATTATTACAACCCAAAAGTAAATCCTAAAATTAACAATAGCGTTATCCATAATAAATCCAAGAACACGCCTCTTCATGGACTTCTTAAAAATCGGCCTTTGTGATGTTCTTCAAGGTGGATCATGAATTGTTAATGAAGAAACATGCAACAAAACTCCTCCTTGAGATGATTGAGATAATTCGGCCTCCATAGCTTCAAAATGTGAAGACAATAAATTGTGCAAGGCTGCCTTCATCTTTGAACTCCTTGATCTCGTCATTGGTCCATCAAGATTCACCAAAGGGTCTTGAGAACTCGGCCTTGGCACCATGGACATGGGTTGATGTCCATCATTCCTTCCCTCCTCGAAAGGATTCGTCCTCGAATCACCTACATCAAACAAAGATAAATCAGTAACATTAAAGGTAGATGAAACATTGCCATACTCACTAGGAAGTTCAATCTTGTAAGCATTATCTTCAATCATTTCCAAGACCCGAAAAGGACCATCTCCTCTTGGATGAAGCTTAGTTTTCCTTTTGTCAGGAAACCTCTCTTTCCTCAAGTGAATCCAAACCCAATCTCCTGGTTCGAAAATCACTTGTCGTCTACCCTTATTAGCTTGCTTAGCATATTGCTCATTATGCCTCTCAATGTTAGCTCGAACCCTTTCATGCAACTCCCTAACAAAATCAGCTTTCCGCTTACCTTCAACACTAACAAACTCATTAGTAGGCAAATGCAAAATATCCAAAGGAGTTAAAGGATTAAAACCATACACAATCTCAAAAGGTGAGAAATTAGTAGAGCTATGCACAGTGCGATTGTAAGCAAACTCAATGTGTGGTAAACACCCTTCCCAATTCTTTAAGTTTTTCTGAATAAGTGCCCGAAGTAAGGTAGACAAAGTCCTATTAACTACTTCAGTTTGTCCATCAGTCTGTGGATGTGCAACAGTAGAAAACAACAACTTAGTACCCAACTTATTCCAAAGAGTACGCCAAAAATGAGACAGAAATTTAACATCTCTATCACTAACAATACTCTTAGGCATTCCATGCAATCTTACAACTTCCTTAAAGAATAAATTAGCAATATGTGTAGCATCATTAGACTTAGAACAAGCAATAAAATGTGACATTTTGCTAAATCTATCAACTACAACAAATATGCTATCATGACCATTGCGTGACCTAGGCAAACCAAGCACAAAATCCATAGAAATATCAATCCAAGGATGACTAGGAACAGGCAAAGGTTGATACAAACCATGAGGCATCACTTTAGATTTTGATTGTTTACACACAATGCATTTATCACAAACACCTTTAATATCTTTAATCATGTTAGGCCAATAAAAGTGTTCATTCAAAACAGCAAGTGTTTTAGCAATACCAAAGTGCCCATTAACCCTCCCCCATGGGTTTCCTTAACAAGTAAAACATGAATGGAACTTTGGGGAATGCACAATTTATCTTTTCGAAACAAGAAACCATCATGCACATAAAAATCACCATTCGGTTTGGTCTTACAAATCTCATAGGCGGTGGCAAAATCATGATCATGCTCATACAAGTTTTTAATCAAATCAAAACCAAGTAACTTAGCATGCAAGTAAGTAAACAAAGTATACCTTCTAGACAGTGCATCAGCTACAACATTATCTTTACCAGACTTATACTTAATCACATATGGAAAAGACTTAATGAATTCTAACCATTTAGCATGCCTCTTATTCAACTTACCTTGAGTCTTCAAGAATTTAAGGCTTTCATGATCAGAATGGATTATGAATTCTTTAGGCCATAAATAATGTTGCCAAACCTGTAAAGACTACCAAAGCATACAAATCCTTGTCATAAGTTGCATACTTCAAAGCTGCCCCATTAAGCTTTCACTAAAGTAAGCCACGGGCCTTGATTCCTGCTTCAAAACAGCACCAATACCAATCCCGGAGGCATCACAGTGTATCTCAAAAGCTTTATGAAAATCCGGCAATGCAAGCACAGGGGCGTGAGTCAATTTATCTTTTAAAGTGTTAAAAGCATTTTCATGTTCCTTATTCCATACAAAGGTGACATTCTTTTTAACAAGTTCATTCAAAGGTGCAGCTATAGAACTAACGTCCTTAACAAACCTCCTATAAAAACTTGCCAATCCATGAAAGCTTCTAACATCACTAGCATTTTGTAGTCTCGGCCAATGCATGATTGCCTTGACTTTTGACTCGTCAACAGAAATACCTTGAGAACTAATAACATAACCCAAAAAGATAATAGATTCCATGCAAAAAGAACACTTTTTGAGATTAGCATAAAGTTTGTTCTCACGTAAAACAACAAACACTAGCTTAAGATGTGCAACATGTTCATATAGTGATTTGCTATAAATAAGGATGTCATCAAAGTAGACTACCACAAACTTACCAATAAAGTGACGAAAAATATGATTCATGAGCCTCATAAAAGTACTAGGCGCATTAGATAAGCCAAAAGGCATAACTAACAATTCATACAACCCATACTTTGTTTTAAAAGCAGTTTTCCATTCATCACCTTCTTTCATGCGAATTTGGTAGTATCCACTTTTCAAATCAATCTTGGTAAAAATAGAAGAACCATGCAATTCATCAAGCATATCTTCTAATCTAGGAATTGGATGTCTATACTTAATAGTGATCTTATTAATAGCACGGCAATCAACACACATTCTCCAAGACACATCCTTTTTAGGAACTAGAATAACAGGAACTGAATAAGGGCTAAGAGACTCATGTACAATACCTTTGTCAAGGAGTTCATCCACTTGACGTTGAATCTCTTTGTTTTCCTCCGGATTTGCTCTATAAGCTGGACGATTTGGAATTTGAACTCCTGGTATGAAATCAATTTGATGTTCAATACCTTGAACTGGTGGCAATCCAATTGGTAAGTCCTCGGGAAACACATCACTATATTCCTGCAAAAGAGAGTAAACAGCACTAGGAAGAGAAGCAAGGTGATCACTATCAACAATAAGTACAAAATCCTTGCGAATCATTAAGTACAAAGGCTGTCTATCTAGTATAGCTCTCTTAACCTCCCTAGAAGAAGCAAAGTAACAAGACTTCCTATCAACTAACTTACGACCTTCACTATTACAAGATGAAGATGAGCTAGCTATTACATTTTGTTTCTCTTGACCTTTCTTCTCCTTGGCGGCATTGAAATCTCTACAAGCTTGAACAATTTTAGCTTGATCTTCAAAAACTTGAAATGGGGTTAAAGCACGAAGATTGTACTTCTTACCCTCAAAGTTGAAACTGTAGTAGTTCTTCTTGGCATAATAAAGTACATCACGATCAAATTGCCAAGGCCTACCAAGTAAAATATGACTAGCTTCCATGGGAACAACATCACATACAACTTGATCAGCATATTTCCCAATGGTTAAAGTAAACTTCACTTGTTTTGTCACACGAGTTTCGGCTGAATTATTTAGCCATTGAAGTCTATATGGCTTGTGATATTTCATGAAATTCAAATTCAGCTTATTAACAAGTAAGGTGCTAGCCACATTGGTACAACTTCCACTATCAATGATCACACTACATACCTTATTTTGAACCATGCATCGAGTGTGAAAGATATTTTCTCTTTGCATCAAATCTTCATTGATTTGTGGTTGCACATTAAGAACTCTTCGAGCAACTAAAGAAAAAGCACCAACCTCATATGTTTCAAGATCTTCACTTTCTTCACTTTGGTACTTTTTTTCAAGAGCTGGCATATCGGCACATTCCTCATCACTTTCAACATCTCCTTGATCATTCAAGAACATCAATTTCCGCATTGGACAGTCGGCTTGTACATGTCCAAAACCTTGACACTTATAGCACTTGATATCCCTCAACCTTTGAGAAGGTTGTGGCGCCGATTTAGGAGCAACTTCAGCAACCTTTGGGACTGTTTTTGGAAAGCTTGATGTTGTAGTTGAAGGCTGGTTTGGAGTGAATTGGCGCGGCTTTGTTGATGGAGTGAAAGGAGCCACATTTGGTTTGGAACTTCTTTGCCAAGGCGCATTAGGTTGTGTGAACCTTTGCTATCCTTTCATGTGCCTCTCAATCTTTATTGCTCGAAGAAATCTCTCAATGGTTGAATCCGGATCTTCATGAACATTAGCCTTGATCATAAGAGCCTCCATCTCATTGTAGTATGCTTCCACGGATTTACTTCCTTGCACAAGTGTGTGCAATTGCCTATTGAGTTCACGATTAAAGTGTGAAGGAACTTACTTCTTCCTCATAAGCAATTTCATTTGGTTCCAAGTCGTGACTGGAGCTTCACCATCTTGGCGTCTAGTTCTCATTACCTCATTCCACCACAAGCTAGCATAATCTTTGAGGTGCATGAAGGCCAAACGGTATCTTTTATCCTCAGGATAACTATTGCCTTCAAAGAAGTGTTCGAATTCTCGAACCCAATCAAAGTATGCCTCGGGATCTGCCTTTCCATGAAAAGTAGGTAATGTCAATTTAACAGAACTAATTGAAACGTCAGACTTTTTACCAATTTTTGTAGAACCAACAAACTCCTCCTCCTCCTCATCATCGGATAGAACTTCATCAAAGTTGATGTGTTGTGAGGTGGAATTCTTTGTACGGCGTTTTGGATTGGAAGCAAAACTATCCATTTGCAATTGCAACTTTTGAATCATATCAAAAAGTACTTCCATTTCAGATTTCTGTGCACCTTGAGATACAGTATTATCTCCGTCCATTGTACCTGCAAGTTAGTGAAAACAAGAAGAAAACAAATGTAATCCTCACAGGTTCTCACTATATGGTGAGTAAATGCTCTCCTCTCTAGTGTAAAGGCTTTTCTCGTGTATACCCTAACTAATCTCTCAACAATGTTTCTCTGAGACTAATTGAAACTTACCGTTCAACAATTTATATAACAAATCTCAGCCAATTTAGTTCAACAAGTCAATTCACACAAGTTAAACCAAAGAAGTTTGAAAAGAACACGTCACAAGAGTATGTCAAAGATCACGTATGGGGTATAACTTGGTTTATTTCAGAAAACTACGAAAGTAGCAACTAGACAAGAAAGCAAGATGAATGATTTTGATTTCACCCAAGCAAGATTTGTCACGATCTATATTGATGATTTTCAAACTCAACTTAAAAACACTTAGTTCTTTCAAATGGAAATTAGAACAACAAATAAAGACAAGTCCGAAGATATATATAGTTTTGATTTTTTTGAAATTTTTTTTTCTTTCTCTGCCGAGTTTCGGACGCTAGTTTCGGACGACTGCCTTAGTTTCGGACGGCCGAAACTTAAAATTCTTGGGACAACGACTTTTCTGTTGAGTTTCGGACACTAGTTTCGGACGCCTGTCTGAGTTTCGGACAGAAGAAACTGTCGCGCAACTGGGTGAAAAATTCTGATTTTTCTGACGAATTTTTTTGGAAACTTTGGATGAAACCCTAGCAATTTTTTTTGACGTGCGACTCAATCAACGAAAACACAAAGAATTCAACACTATGAAGACAATTCAAGAGTGTAGAATGTAGACACCAAAAGAACACAAAAGAACAGCAAGAAAACAACACAAGAAGCACAAAACAGCAAGAACGTAAACGGATTACCTTGAATTTGGAAACAACCACCTTTGCTCTGATACCACTTGATACGAATGGAGTAGCTTTTGAGTTCTATTCCACACGTTTTCCACAACCTTTGGATCGTTGTTTCTCAATTAATCCGAACAAGCAACAAACAACACAAAGCGGAACGAAATAATGAAACGAAACAAGATATTGAACGAGAAGGATTGGAAGAAATCAACCAAACCCCAACGTTAACACAAAAAGATTCAGCCCAACTAATGTAAATCAAAAGTTAAACTTCCTCAGTTCGGCGTGTTCTATAAATCTAGAACGGGTAAGCTCAATCTAAGCTCCTCACTTAAGGTTTTCGCGGGTCTTATGATTGTTCAACTAAACTTAGAAGAACTCTCACGTTTTCTCTCAACTTATCACAGTTGGAAGAAGGTTTTAGCAAAGCTAAACTTTATCAAATTTCATGTCTCTGAAAAACGTTACAATGGCCACCATTAAATAGGGAAGAATTCGGCCATGCCCAAACAGGAAAAGGAAACAAGAAGCAAATTACGATTTGACTTCTTGACTAACAAGAAAGTTTCCTAAAAGACTACTTTCCAAATTACCATGCAAGGCAATTGAGCAAGTACTGGACTTATAAATCAACGAAAGTAAAGCCCAATTAATTAATGTTAATGGACTTATTATTACAACCGAAAAGTAAATCCTAAAATTAACGATGGCGTGATCCATAATAAGTCCAAGAACACGCCTCTTCATGGACTTTTTAAAAATCGGCCTTTGTGATGTTTCTTCAAGGTGGATCATGAATTGTTAATGAAGAAACATGCAACAAAACTCCTCCTTGAGATGATTGAGATAATTCGGCCTCCATAGCTACAAAATGTGAAGACAATAAATTGTGCAAGGCTGCCTTCATCTTTGAACTCCTTGATCTCGTCATTGGTCCATCAAGATTCACCAAAGGGTCTTGAGAACTCGGCCTTGGCACCATGGACATGGGTTGATGTCCATCACTAGGACCTTTAGGTGAATTTACAAGTTCTTGATTTAAAGAACTAGTTGGCAATCAGCGCGCCAGCGCGCTATAATTAGATGTTATTTTTCATTATAATTTTAATTCAGTATAATAGATATAAGTAATATAATATTTGTTGCACAATACATGTACTAACATTTACGGTTAATATTTTCACAAACCTACCCATAACTTTACTCGCTATACATGTATGTATATATTTAAACATTTTTATAAGATACATGGTTGCAAATATTTGTACAGACACTTATACATATACATATATATATATATACACTATACGCACTTTTGTATATTTGCATATATTACACTTATTTTGACACTATAGAGTTGTACACATTTTGCACATAATGTGCACACGACGTATATACATATACTATATACATTTTCACACATTATAAATATTTACAAATTCTTCTTACATCTGCACACATTACAATGTACATGTGTTACATACTACACATATTATACATACTTATACACACACTTATACATACTACGCATATATGTATATACTAAACATATTTTTATATATTGGCATATATTTAATTATTTATCACACTTTAATTTTTTACTTATTTTCCACATATTTTCGACGCTACATATATTGCATATAATATTTATATTTGCACACACTTTAAATATTTGCACATTCTTCTTACATTTTAACACATTTCATATGTGCATATATTTACACATACTTGTAAACACACTTATTCATAATGCACATATATATATATATAAACATTATACATACTTCTACACATTTTGCACATATTTCTCATACACATATTAATACGTGCTTCACATATTTTTTACACTATACATACTTATACATACTACACATATTTTCACACACTATATACTTTTACACGCTACATATGTTAATACACACTACACACAATATCACAAACTCGACATATTTATACATACTATATATTTTTTCACATGCTATACAGTTATGCACATTTTCCACAACATAAATATTTACATATAATACACATTTTTTGAAACACTATATCTGTACACATAATTGCATATTTTAATTTGCTACATATATTTATACATAATTCATACATTTTAATACACTATGCATATGAACACATATACATATATTGCACATATTTTCACACACTATACATGTTTACACATAGTACACATATTTTACTCACTACACATACATATACATATTACACATATTTCTCATACACTATATATTTACACATATCTACACATATAACACACATTTTCGCACACTATACATTTTTATACATACTGCACATATTTTTGTACACTACATATTTATACATATTACACGCATTTTCATAAACTATACATATTTGCACATAATTTATCCATTTTCACATATTGTACATATTTACACATACTACAAATTTTCAACCGCTAAAATAATTTATACATACTATAGATTTTTTCATATACATATATCTACAAATATTACACACATTTTCAAATAATATACATATTTATAAAAACTTCAAACATTTTCTCACACTATACATATTTAACGCATTTTCACACATTACACCTATTTATATATATTACCTATATTTTCACACATTATTTATATTTATATATATACACATTTTCAACCACTATACATTTTTACAAATACTTCACACGTTTTCAAACTCTACATATTTACACATAGTACACATATTTTCACACATTATACATATTTATACATACTACATATATTTCACATACTATACATATATGCACACATTTCATACACGATATGTATTTACACATACTACATATATTTTCACATACTATAAATATTTATACATGCTATATATATTTATACATACTATACATATTTTCACATTCTATACATATTTATACATACTGCAAATATTTTCATCTACTATATATATTTCCACATATTACACATGTTATACATTTTTGTACATATTACACACATTTATGCACATGTAATCTATTTACCAACATTACATATATTTCTATATACAATACATATTTACAAATATTTCACACATTTTCAGAACAATTTTCATATCTTTCTTTTTCAATCATTTATTAATTTCCAATTCTCTTCATATCAAAACTTTACACATTTTGCACATAGAAACACTGTACGTAATTACACATACTATCTACTATAAATATGTACGCATTATAAATATTTGCACATTCTCCTTATATTCACACACAGTACATATGTTCACATACTTTTTTACAAGTATATACATACATATATGTATACACTATACATACTTATATATATTTGCACATATCACACTTATTTTAACACAATAAATGTATACACCTTTTGCACATATTTTCAACACAGCATATAATATATACAATTGCAAACAATATATATATATATATATATATCGCGTCCCTCTTATATTTCCCAAACTCCATATGTACAATTATACATACTTGTACAAACACTTATATTTATTACACATATATGTCCACACTATAAATACTTCCATATAATTGCACGTATAATACTTATTTTCAAACTATTAATTTGTACACAGATCTTCAAAACTACATAAGTTACACATACCATATACAATTTCGCACATTATAAATATTTTTGAATCATTCGTACATTTTCACAAATTATATATGCACACACTATAAATACGTCCATATATTTTGCACATATAATACTTGTTTTCAAACTATAAATTTGTACACATCTTGCATATATCTTCAACACTACGTAAATTACCATATACAATTCCGTTCATTATAAATATTTTTGCATAATTTACAACAGGAGGGAAGAACTTGAAAGAACTTCTTAACTCTTTAGCATAAGCCTGTAAAATATAAAAACTTAAAGAAGAAAGAAGAAAGAAGAAAAGAAGCTTGCTTGAAGAAAAGAAGAGAAAATATTTATAAGGACATGTTCTATCTTTCTTTTGACCATTTAAAAGATAGAACATGTTCTCTTCTTTTCTTCAAGCAAGCTTTCTATTATTCCTCAAAATTCCAAAATCCTGAAATTTTTGGAGAATCCTTTCTATCATTCTTAATAAAATTCCAAATACCATGGTTATTTGCATGGAAATATGAAGTAGTATATGCAATTGATGGCATTCCACAGCTCAGAAGAATATTATACACAAAATGGTGGCCAAAGTGTCAAGTTGATTATGATTCAATTCAAAAAATCTTGGCACAAGAAGATGTTCTTCTAGCAAAAGGAAAATTATTAGATGTTTCTTTCAATGTATCTCCTTTCAAAAGAGACAATTTTGTTGAAAATAAGAAAAAAGAAATGATTGAAAAAATGAAAAAAGAAATTGATAGAATTTTTGCTGTCTCTACTCCACTTAAGGAGAAAGAGGAAAAATTAGCAAAAGAAAACGAAAAGGAAAAAGTTGAAAAAGAAAAAATTGAAAAAGAAAAAATTGAAAAAGAGAAAAATAGAAAAGGAAAAGAAAAAATAAATGCCTCAACATCTTATATATCAAATGAGGATTTAATAAATCTTAATGATGAAGAAGAATTTGATACATCTGTATATCAAAATCATGATCCTTATCCTGAGATGACAGAAAAAGAAAAATATAACTTTGAACAATTAATATATGATCTTTATAAAAATAAAGATTATGTATTAAAAGTTTTAGATTCTAATTCTGATAAATCCAGAGCAGTATCTCCAGTATCTACTCAAAAGACATTCTCATCTGAAGAAATTGAAGATGATAAAATGCCGATAAGAAGATCTGCAAGAAAGAAGAAATCAAAAAACTAAAAATACAAATTTCCAAGAAATATGAAGACAAGTGGAAGACTTTGCAAGGAAAATTACAAGAAATACCAAGACAAGTGGAAGACAAGTGGAAGATAAAGACAAGTAAAGGATAAAGTGGAGTTAGAAAAATGTCACATCACTTTGAATTGTTGTCTTTTTGAATTATTGTCTTTTACTTTTTTATTTGGTTTTTAGTGTTTAG
The DNA here is from genome assembly GCA_016586305.1 of Ophiorrhiza pumila. NCBI lineage: Eukaryota > Viridiplantae > Streptophyta > Magnoliopsida > Gentianales > Rubiaceae > Ophiorrhiza > Ophiorrhiza pumila. The sequence continues at coordinate 19,930,364 of BLIW01000004.1, read as the reverse complement.
AAAGTCTATAAATAAAGCCCAAAATGGGTTGTAAAGACACCTTTTCATTACTACATCTTTCAATCTTTGAAGAAAGCTCTCTAGCTCTCTTTGTAATTCTCTTTTGTAATCAAGAGTTCTTATGCAATAGAAATTTCTTGGTTTCAAAACTTTCTCTTCTTTTCTTCAGGCAAGCTTCTCTTCTTCTTTCTTCTTTAAGTTTTTATATTTTACAGGTTTATGCTAAGGAGTTAAGAAGTTCTTTCAAGTTCTTCTCTCTTGTTGTAAACAACCCATTTCGGGCTTTATTTATAGACTTTCTAAACACTAAAAACCAAATAAAAAAGTAAAAGATAATAATTCAAAAAGACAACAATTCAAAGTGATGTGACATTTTTCTAACTCCACTTTATCCTTTACTTGTTTTTATCTTCCACTTGTCTTCCAGTTGTCTTGATATTTCATGTAATTTTCCTTGCAAAGTCTTCCACTTGTCTTCATATTTCTTGGAAATTTGTATTTTTAGTTTTTTGATTTCTTCTTTCTTGCAGATCTTCTTATCGGCATTTTATCATCTTCAATTTCTTCAGATGAGAATGTCTTTTGAGTAGATACTGGAGATACTGCTCTGGATTTATCAGAATTAGAATCTAAAACTTTTAATACATAATCTTTATTTTTATAAAGATCATATATTAATTGTTCAAAGTTATATTATTCTTTTTCTGTCATCTCAGGTGAACAGGCTTATCGCGTACCCTCAATTTTACCCTAACAACTACTGTAGAAGTGGAAGCAGGGATCGTAATTCCCAGGGAAGGCGTAGGTCACGAAAATTGAGTAAATTGTTCTAAAAGTCTTGTCACAGAATCTAAGTACTAGAAAGAATGTAAATTCAACACAAAAGAACAAGAACAGAGATACAAAAGGTAGCGACAAATAAGGATGAAACAGATATCTCAGGATTCTTGTATTGGATGAACACAGGCTTAGTAAATCTATGCTATGCAATCGGTAAACAATTAAATGCTTTGGAGACCTAAATTGCCTAGAAGTTCAAGCCGTGGTTAGCATGGTGACCACACCACCTCTTGTACCCCCAAATCACCATTCTCTCCCATGGCGAGGCCTGAGAATGGTGGAATAAGCTCCGGAAAGTCTCAACTCTTCTAGCTAACCACTCTAACATGCAAAGTCCTAAGAACTCCCATGTCGAGGCCCATCCTAGGGTTTACATATCATTGTTGTTAACACAGAAAGCTCCTTCAACACTTTTCCTAATGTTTCAATTCATTAACACTTCCTCTGGCGAGGCCTGAGTTTCAAAATTGATTCGATTACAGAAAACAAGTACAAAGGCTTATACAATCACAATTTTGTTCTCAATTCATGCATCTTCGCTAACTTTGATTAATCACTCCTCAATTTAGCATGTCGACCACAATTGAAGCTTGATCTATTCAAGATTAGCTAAGAGTTATGAATTTCAACATATGTTTATGCTCAGTTCAAATGTGATTTCAATACTCAACAATTAAATCAAATTGCATAGCATTCAATTTACTAAAACACGTATTCATCAATTAAGAATCCTAACATATCATAGATTTAGCTAGAAAACATCTTTCTCATTTCAAAATCAACAAATTCCAACATTGATAAGCTCATTCTCATTTAATTGGAAGAATTTACCACTTAAGTCGAGAGAATTGTAGAATCCTTTGTCAATTGAGAATAAGAAAGATAAATCCAGTCTAAATTCACAATCGGAGTTGAGATCCGAGATGAAAAGTTTAGTGAGAGAAAGTAGATCTAGAGAGAGAAAATGAGAGGGAGAAAAGCTCCCGCTAAAATTCAAAAATGATAATTCTCCAAAATCTCCAATCCCCCTTACATGTTAGCTACCTTCCCTATATATAGAGTTGGGAAAACGTAACTAACACGCAACATAAAATGTACAAAGTATGACATAAGTGTCTTTCAAAGAGAATGACTAAAATCAGCCCAAGAAATGAAAATTCAAAGTTTGGAGGAAAGTTCAGCATTCCAGCGCCTTCAATGTTCATTTCCAGCGCCTTCAGTTGCCCAGTCAGTCTTCCAGCGCCTTCCAGCTTCAGCACCAGCGCCTTCAGCTTCTCAGACTTCCAAGTGAAGAAATCAGGATCAAACCACGCCTTCAAGCAGCAACCAATCACGCCTTCAGCATCCTTGCGAGCTTCCAAGCAGAATAGCCTTCAGGAAATAACGCCCTCTTGCCACCGAACTTCACGCCTTCAGCTGCCTGGAAATTCAGAAATTCAAAGATTCAACACTTAGCCATTTTTTCAGCAAACTCAACCACAAAATATTTCATGGCCACAACTTCCCACCAAGATTTGATCATGATGCACTATGAATTAAAAGATTCGTAAAACACGAAAATTGTAACCCTTTGTCTTAGCTATCCATAGCCATTTGAAACACCCAATTCGGACCTAAGACGAAAGAGTTATGACCCAACTAATAAAGTGTGACAAAGCTGAAATTTTCATGGAGCAAACCTTCCAACACTTTGCCATTTAAAACATCATAAAAAAAACAAGTTAAAGCAAGTAGCCTACGACAATGTTCTTGCTCCAAAATTGGCCTACAACATGTCGTAGGCTAAAAATCCTCCTTCCAAGAATTGCCCACGAAATGTCATGGGCAAAAAGTTTTTTCCTTCAAGAATGGCTTACGACATGTCGTAAGCCATTTTTTTCCTTCCAAGTTTGGCCTACGACATGCCGTAGGCCAATTTTCTTTCCTATGCCAACTGAAGTCTGTTTAATGTGATAAGTTTGAATGTAAGAAGTTGTGTACAAGTGGTGCAAATGTTGTGCCAAGAATGCTTGAGTAGTGTGCCAAGAGTTTGTGCTTGCTGATATGCCAAAAATGTGAAAATGGTTTGTGTGTGGTGGCTGCTTAAGTGATGTCCATGTCCTAGCTTGGTAGTATGAAAGCAAGTGAAATGAATGTAAAGTAGTTGTGAAGTGATGGTATTGCCCAAAATGTGTATTCTGCTGGTGTGCCAAGGTGTATGAATGGCGTGCCAAAAAATGTGCATGAGTGTGGCAAAGTGTAGCAAATGCTTGGCATGGTTGTGTTAAAGTTTGTTGGCAAGACTTGGCAAAGTATGTTAGCAATGCTTGGCAAGGTCTTTGCAACGTTGGCTTGGAAAGTCTTGGCATGTTGGTTTGGCAAAGCTTGGCAAAGTGTGTCAAGGTTGGCAAGTTGGCAAGGTTGGCAAGGTTGGCAAGGTTGGCAAGGTTGGTTTGGCAAAGCTTGGCAAGGTGTTGGCAAGGTTATGTTGGCAAGGCTTGGCAAAGTTGTTGTGCCCGACGAGCTCGTGCAAGGATGGCATGCCAAACGGTACAATGCAAGACCATGTGTGACTTAGTGTTCATTCCAACACCAAGCTCCACTTCCATGCCAGATTCATGTGTCTTAGCCTCTGAATTAGACCCAGTGGTACACATAAATGTTCTCCCTAATCCTCTTAGCTTTCCACCAGTTCAAGAATCAGTATCATTGGGTACCTGTAACTCAAGATATACACATTTTGTCAAACTGTGGCAATGAACTTTAACACAGAAATCCTGAACGTAGCAATCTTAAAGAAGCCCCCGTTTCTCATGCTTACACACAGAATTAGAAAATAGTTAAAACAAAAGAAATGTAGTGCACCCAAAGGGCTTTCCAGAACATGCAAGATCGCATCATCGGACAAGAATTGAAAAAGTTATACCCAAAACAAGTTGCACCAACATTCTGCCCAAACCCTAATTTGGCCAAGTAATCATGTTTAGGTTTCCTCATAACCAACCTAGACACACATTACATTGTTTATCACCATTTTTTCTCTTTTTGCACCATTTCATCACTATCAACTAGCACACCACGAATAAACATAAAATAGTACAAATTACCACACACTTGCACCAAATACAAGACAAAAGCCAAAAGATTTAACACAAATTAGTTGGTATAAAACCAACTCATCAAATTCCCCCACACTTGAACTTTTGCTTGTCCTCAAGCAAAGACACAAAATATCATTTAAACTCAATCACAACAACATGCCACACACACACCATGCTTTGAACTCTTGATAGAAACAACTTTCCTTTCCATTTCAACTTAATTCACACTAACTTGCTTCTAAGCAAATTGTACACTCAAAACTCATTTTCATCACCCGTATCTAACACATTGTTCATCCATCCACAATGGCCATATCCTAGTTCATCAAAACATTTTTTCCACACAAGAATTCATTCCAAGGTTTCTGGCACCAAGCATTCAGATTTCAGCACAAATTATCAACTAAAGCACAATGAATAAAGACCAACATGCCACGCGTGCAAGTGTGTGCCGAGGAACATGAACTTCATCTATTCCCTTGCTATACACCATCTAGTTGTCTCACTCATTCAATACAAGCCCATCTCCTTAGCCACTCTCATGAACATGCAGTCACAAGATCCATGTAACCTATGCGCACACAGCTCTATGGGACATTGCCCTTATTAAGCACATTAGTGCATTTGTGATACTCATTGGTACCATTTGCCTGGGTATTTTGGCTATTTTTTCCCTTTAATCATTTGCCAGGTTCTTGTGGCTTTTTCCTTCCCGGATGCCAAAAGGCTTTTTCTTCCATGTCTTCTCTTATGCATGCACATGTTCATAAGAGTTTCAAGTTGATTAGCATGCACGAACTCTGGAAACATCCAGACAAATGCATAGCAAGAAGAGTAAGCTTCCATACACATACCTCCTGTGTCATTTAGTTTTGCATGGCATATCTATCTTACCTTAACATCGGGCTTTAGCCAGCAAAATGTACCAATTTCCTCAAACTAAGTACCAGGAAACAAAAAATTTTCACATGCAAACTCAAAAAGAGTAAAGTTGATGAACTTGAATTAAGCCATAGTGAACTAAGAACAAAGTTTCAAATACATGTGTGATATTAACTTTATAGTCCACACTCAAGCTCTTGACACCTTTTCCACAACAACACTCACCCATACTAACACCGTATTTCATTGAAACACATCAACTCCATCACTTATTCAAAAAGTTCAAATTTTTTTACCATAAACTTTAAAATTTTGCACAACAATGAAAAACACAACATGTAACGGGAAATAACATGCAAACGACACAACTTTACTCGACAAACTAGAAAATAGCATACTTGTTCACAAAAAATTTCATCACAAAAAATTTCATCACCCATGCAAGTCAAATACAAGACAAATTATCATCTAAAGTCCAAGAGATACAAACCATAGCCAACATACACTCCCCCACACTTAAAACATACATTGTCCTCAATGTGAAGAAATGATAGGTTTAGGAGCTCCCTGGTTTTGATATTGACATGAATTCCAACGTTGCTTTGTGGAGATGTCTTAGTCCATCTTCCTCATATGAAAATTCCCATGACATCACTCCCCCACACTTAGCCTTTTGAGTGCGTGGCTAATCTCTTGCAATGTCCTCCCTGGGTAAACACCTTTAACATGAGTGATTATGATGAATGAATTCCAAAATGAAAGAAACGTAAAGACAAAACAAAAAGAAGAAAACAAACTACTTATTAAAGCTAAAGGAAAAGAAGTAGTTCTGGATTTAGATAGTCTCCAGCTAGACTTTATTCCTCCACAACGTATGTCTTGGTCATAAAAGGAACTCAGTAAATCCATCTCTGCACCACACAAAAGATGAACTCTCATAAGCATGCTCCTTCTTCCCAGAAGACACTGGAGTGTTGAGGAGATGTGTAAGCACAGGATCATGAAAAGAGCTTTCTCTTAATATCACATTCATTTGAAGCACATCATAGCCCTCTTCTACCACACTATCCAGAGTCGTCCTGCAAGGCTCAACCAAGGAATGCACATCCATGGTCTCAACAAGCTCATCAGGAAGTTCAAAAGTAAACGTCTCAAATTCACACTCGTTCAACATGCTATCCTTGTCCTTCAAAATGTTAACATCTTTATCATCCAAACTAGAGTTAAGAACTTCACACATTTTCCCAATGTTAACAACACAAACACAAACAGCATTGTCATCGTTTACCAAAAATTGCTCATTGTTCACCTGTGGAGAGGTACCAAATTCACACCTAGATTCATTCATGGCTTCACAAGTTGGTGCTCCAACGGAAGTCCCAGCAATTTTCACGTTATCTTGAGTTATGGTGTCAGAATGTTTTTCTAGATGAGACTCTATGCAATTTATCAAGGTATCAAGAAAAGAACGACCATCATCATCAACAAGAATAGCATGGCTCTCATTATCGTTTGAACAATTCTTAACACATGCTTCCTGTAACGTATGATCTACCAAAGTTTGGCTTGTCAATTCAAAGCTTGACTCTTTTATTGGACAAATTGAATAACATTCTACCACAGATGCATTATCAGGTAAAATCAAAACAATTTCTTCATCATCAACAAATTTATCGACAGAAATGTAGAGAGCTTAACACCCTCATCAACTAAAGTTGAAGAACATTCAACAACTTGAATGGAACACAAAGACTCTGTGTACACGGGTTGTTTAATGGCATAGTTCACATCAAAAACTACTTCCTCATTATTAACTCTAAATGTGACCGTTTTGTTTCGAACACCAATTAATGCATCACCAGTGGCCAGGAAAGGACAACCAAAAATGAGAGGTACCTCAGGGTCCTCTTCCATATCAAGTATAATGAAATCAACAGGCAAAGTGAATTTATCAATACTTACCAGAACGTCTTCTACCAAACCTGTGGGAGTCACTAATGATCTGTCTGCTAATAGGAGTGTGACTGCAACTGGCCGAATCCTGCTTTCCAATCCAACATTAATGGCAATGGATAATGGCATTAAGTTTATTCCAGCTCCCAAATCACACAAAGCCTTTGAAAAATGCCTCGTGCCTATTTTGCATGGGATAGTGCAGCTCCCAGGATCCTTAAGCTTCGGAGGAAGATCATGAACCATCCATGCTTGAGTGCACTCAGAAACCATCATGGGCACATCACATCTCAAGATTTGCTCTTTGTTTGAGATGAGATCTTTGAGATACTTAGCATATTTTGGCATTGATGTCACTAAATCCATCAGAGGAAGATTCACTTTCACCTGCTTGAGTACATCCAGGAACCTCTTGAACTGAGGGCCTTGTTTTGGAGGTGGTTTCTTTCTCTCTAGAAAAGGAGGTTTAGTGTCATACTCAGGGAAGTTGAAAGGATTGGAATTCTTAGTGATTTCATTACCCACTCTAGTTGGTATCTCTTTCTTCACAGTTTTTGTAGCATTTTGCTCATCCTTCTTTTCCAATGCAATCGTTTCCTGTTCATCAACCTTCTTTGGTGCCATTTCCTTATAAACATTCTCTTCCTCAATTTGAACACTTTCCTCCTCCTCAGGCTTAGATGATTTTTGCACTTCTTTACCACTTCTCAACATAATGGCATTAATACCCACCTTCTTTGGATTTGGCACCGTATCACTGGGAAGAGATCCACTAGGCCTATGATGTACAGCATTAGCAAGTTGTCCCAATTGCATTTCAATGTTTTTAAATGAAGCACCATGATGTCTCACAGTTGTCTCCAAAGCAACAAATCTCTCCTCATTTTTATCTACCTTTTCAATAAGAATCCGGAGCATGTCTTCCACTGATGATTTACTTTGTTCCTGAGCACTTGGTTGTTGCTCAAAACCCGGTGGAGGATTGGAAGCTCTCCTTTGCTCATTCTCTTGAGTGTATTGGCCTCCCTGGCTTTGGTTTTGTTGGCCCCAAGTACCTTGATTACCTCTAAAGCCTCTATTGTTCCCTCCTGAGTAGTTTCCTGAGTACTGTGGCCTGTTGCCATAGTTATTCACTTATTGAATGGATTCCGTGGTGACAGAGCACTCATCAGTATAATGTTCACCCTTACATATTCCACATGACAACACAGATGCCCTGGCTTGAGTTGCCTTAAGAGATTGCAATTGCTTTGATAAGGCTTCGACCTTTGCATTGAGTGAAGTATCCTCATCTAACTCCAGGACTCCTCTTTGCTTTCTTCCATGAGTTTTCCTTGTCTCAGGAAATAGATATTCATCCTCAGCAATTTGGTTGAACAATTCACGAACTTCCGGCACAGATTTATCTTTGAGTGCCCCATTAGCACATGCCTTGACCATCATGGAAGATTTAGGAGTTAAGCACTTGAAGAATGTATTTAGTTCCCTGATTTCGCCCAAGTCATGGTTAGGACATTTCCTGATCAAGCCGTTGAATCTCTCCCAAGCTTCCCTAAATGACTCACTGTCTTGTTGTTGGAAATTCATAATATCCAACCTTCTCTTTTCAAGCTTAGCAGGAGGGAAGTACTTAAAAAAGAATCTTTTCTGTAGATCATCAAATGACATATCTGCATTGGCTCCTCCAATGCTCTTAAACCAGTGTTTAGCTTTTCCACGCAGAGATAAAGGAAACAAAATCCTGTGAACCTCATCCCTATCAATTCTTGGTAGCTTGAAAGTGCTACATAGGCTGAGAAACCAATCGAGGTGGTCGTTAGGATCCTCATTGTCAAGGCCTTGGAAGAATTGGCCCTGGGTGATCATGGAAACAATTTGGGGAGGTATATGGTAACTTTCTACGTCTATGTCCTGCTGCCCAAATCTGTTGTCGAAATTGACTGCGTAATGATCTCCAAACCTAGGTGCTTGTGCCCCTTGAGCTGCCATTTCTCTCTGTTGCTTCAACTGTGCTCTCAAAGTTTTCTCCAACTCAAGATCCAATAGGAATTTTGGTTCTCCTGCAAACCTGCTAGACCTTGGCATACACAACACACACTAGTGAAGTGTAATAACAAAGAAACAAGTACTTCAAATATGCAACAAAAAACAGACCACAAATCTCAACACGTACTCAAAACTATGCACAGAACAAAACACACACAAAATGACAGCTAAAGTAAATGTCACACACAACAACACAAAGTAGAACAAGTAAAAATCAAGAACAATTTAACAAATTCCAAAACCGATTGCCTTCCCCGGTAACGGCGCCAAAAATTGAGCAGGCTTATCGCGTACCCTCAATTTTACCCTAACAACTATTGTAGAAGTGGAAGCAGGGATCGTAATCCACAGGGAAGGCGTAGGTCACGAAAATTGAGTAAATTGTTCTAAAAGTCTTGTCACAGAATCTAAGTACTAGAAAGAATGTAAATTCAACACAAAAGAACAAGAACAGAGATACAAAAGGTAGCGACAAATAAGGATGAAACAGATATCTCAGGATTCTTGTATTGGATGAACACAGGCTTAGTAAATCTATGCTATACAATCGGTAAACAATTAAATGCTTTGGAGACCTAAATTGCCTAGAAGTTCAAGCCGTGGTTAGCATGGCGACCACACCACCTCTTGTACCCCCAAATCACCATTTTTTCCCATGGCGAGGCCTGAGAATGGTGGAATAAGCTCCGCAAAGTCTCAACTCTTCTAGCTAACCACTCTAACATGCAAAGTCCTAAGAACTCCCATGTCGAGGCCCATTCTAGGGTTTACATATCATTGTTGTTAACACAGAAAGCTCATTCAACACTTTTCCTAATGTTTCAATTCATTAACACTTCCTCTAGCGAGGCCTGAGTTTCAGAATTGATTTGATTACAAAAAACAAGTACAAAGGCTTATACAATTACAATTTAGTTCTCAATTCATGCATCTTCGCTAACTTTGATTAATCACTCCTCAATTTAGCATGTCGACCACAATTGAAGCTTGATCTATTCAAGATTAGCTAAGAGTTATGAATTTCAACATATGTTTATGCTCAATTCAAATGTGATTTCAATACTCAACAATTAAATCAAATTGCATAGCATTCAATTTACGAAAACACGTATTCATCCATTAAGAATCCTAAGATATCATAGATTTCGTTAGAAAACATCTTTCTCATTTCAAAATCAACAAATTCCAACATTGATAAGCTCATTCTCATTTAATTGGAAGAATTTACCACTTAAGTCGAGAGAATTGTAGAATCCTTTGTCAATTGAGAATAAGAATGACAAATCCAGTCCAAATTCACAATCGGAGTTGAGATCCGAGAAGAAATGTTTAGTGAGAGAAAGTAGATCTAGAGAGAGAAAATGAGAGGGAGAAAAGCTCCCGCTAAAATTCAAAAATGATAATTCTCCAAAATCTCCAATCCCCCTTACATGTTAGCTACCTTCCCTATATATAGAGTTGGGAAAACGTAACTAATACGCAACATAAAATGTACAAAGTATGACATAAGTGTCTTTCAAAGAGAATGACTAAAATCAGCCCAAGAAATGAAAATTCAAAGTTTGGAGGAAAGTTCAGCATTCCAGCGCCTTCAATGTTCATTTCCAGCGCCTTCTGTTGCCAAGTCAGTCTTCCAGCGCCTTCCAGCTTCAGCACCAGCGCCTTCAGCTTCTCAGACTTCCAGGTGAAGAAATCAGGATCGAACCACGCCTTCAAGCCGCAACCAATCACGCCTTCAGCATCCTCGCGAGCTTCCAAGCAGAACAGCCTTCAGGAAATCACGCCCTCTTGCCACCGAACATCATGCCTTCAGCTGCCTGGAAATTCATAAATTCAAAGATTCAACACTTAGCCATTTTTGCAGCAAACTCAACCACAAAACATTTCATGGCCGCAACTTCCCACCAAGATTTGATCATGATGCACTGTGAATTAAAAGAATCTTAAAACACGAAAGTTGTAACCCTTTGTCTTAGCTATCCATAGCCATTTGAAACACCCAATTTGGACCTAAGACGAAAGAGTTATGACCCAACTAATAAAGTGTGACAAAGCTGAAATTTTCATGGAGCAAACCTTCCAACACTTTGCCATTTAAAACATCATAAAAAAAACAAGTTAAAGCAAGTAGCCTACGACATGTTGTAGGCAAAATGTTCTTGCTCCAAAATTGGCCTACGACATGTCGTAGGCCAAAAATCATCCTTTCAAGAATTGCCCACGACATGTCGTGGGCAAAAAGTTTTTTCCTTCAAGAATGGCTTACGACATGTCGTAAGCCATTTTTTTCCTTCCAAGTTTGGCCTACGACATGTCATAGGCCAATTTTCTTTCCTATGCCAACTGAAGTCTGTTGAATGTGATAAGTTTGAATGTAAGAAGTTGTGTACAAGTGGTGCAAATGTTGTGCCAAGAATGCTTGAGTAGTGTGCCAAGAGTTTGTGCTTGCTGATATGCCAAAAATGTGAAAATGGTTTGTGTGTGGAGGCTGCTTAAGTGGTGTCCATGTCCTAGCTTGGTGAAAGCAAGTGAAATGAATGTGAAGTAGTTGTGAAGTGATGGTAGTGCCCAAAATGTGTATTGTGCTGGTGTGCCAAGGTGTATGAATGGCGTGCCAAAAATGTGCATGAGTGTGGCAAAGTGTAGCAAATGCTTGGCATGGTTGTGTTAAAGTTTGTTGGCAAGACTTGGCAAAGTATGTTAGCAATGCTTGGCAAGGTCTTGGCAACGTTGGCTTGGCAAGTCTTGGCATGTTGGTTTGGCAAAGCTTGGCAAAGTGTGTCAAGGTTGGCAAGTTGGAAAGGTTGGCAAGGTTGGCAAGGTTGGCAAGGTTGGTTTGGCAAAGCTTGGAATGGTGTTGGCAAGGTTATGTTGGCAAGGCTTGGCAAAGTTGTTGTGCCCGATGAGCTCGTGCAAGGATGGCATGCCAAACGGTACAATGCAAGACCATGTGTGGCTTAGTGTTCATTCCAGCACCAAGCTCCACTTCCATGCCAGATTCATGTGTCTTAGCCTCTGAATTAGACCCAGTGGTACACATAAAAGTTCTAGATAATCCTCTTAGCTTTCCACCAGTTCAAGAATCAGCATCATTGGGTACCTGTAACTCAAGATATACACATTTTGTCAAACTGTGGCAATGAACTTTAACACAGAAATCCTGAACGTAGCAATCTTAAAGAAGCCCCCGTTTGTCATGCTTACACACAGAATTAGAAAATAGTTAAAACACAAGAAATGTAGTGCATCCAAAGGGTTTCCAGAACATGCAAGATCGCATCATCGGACAAGAATTGAAAGAGTTATACCCAAAACAAGTTGCACCAACATTCTGCCCAAACCCTAATTTGGCCAAGTAATCATGTTTAGGTTTCCTCATAACCAACCTAGACACACATTACAATGTTTATCACCATTTTTGCTCTTTTTGCACCATTTCATCACTATCAACTAGCACACCACAAATAAACATAAAACAGTACAAATTACCACACACTTGCACCAAACACAAGACAAAAGCCAAAAGATTTAACACAAATTAGTTGGTATAAAACCAACTCATCATCAGGATAAGGATCATGATTTATTTTTCACATATTTAATAATTGGACATATTTTCATATATTTGGACATATTTAATAATTTATCACACTATAAGTTTTTACTTATTTTTCACATATTTCGACACTACATATATTGCACATAATGTTTACATTTGCGGACACACACTATAAATATTTGCTCATTCTTTTCACATTTAAACACATACTTGTATACACACTTATTCATAATTCACGTATATGTATACACTATATATAATTCCATATATGTTGCACATATTACACTTAGTTTCACACTATAATATTTTACACATTTTGCACATAGAAACACTGTACGTAATTACACATACTATCTACTATAAATATGTACGCATTATAAATATTTGCACATTCTCCTTATATTCACACACACTACATATGTTCACATACTTTTTTACAAGTATATACATACATATATGTATACACTATACATACTTATATATATTTGCACAGATCACACTTATTTTAACACAATAAATGTATACACCTTTTGCACATATTTTCAACACAGCATATAATATATACAATTGCACACAATATATATATATATATATTTTTGCGCGTCCCTCTTATATTTCCCAAACTCCATATGTACAATTATACATACTTGTACAAACACTTATATTTATTACACATATATGTCCACACTATAAATACTTCCATATATTTGCACGTATAATACTTATTTTCAAACTATTAATTTGTACACAAATCTTCAAAACTACATAAGTTACACATACCATATACAATTTCGCACATTATAAATATTTTTGAATCATTCGTACATTTTCACAAATTATATATGCACACACTATAAATACGTCCATATATTTTGCACATATAATACTTGTTTTCAAACTATAAATTTGCACACATCTTGCATATATCTTCAACACTACGTAAATTACCATATACAATTCCGTTCATTATAAATATTTTTGCATAATTCATACATTTTTCACAAATTACTTATGCACACATTTTACATATTATACATATTTATACATACTTGTACATACATTTGTTCATGCTACACATTATATATACACTATACATACCTTCATACATTTGCTCATCCTACAATTATTTTTATATTATAGATTTTTAACATGTTGTGCATATTTTGCATACTACATATATACAATTACTATATATTTCATATACCACAATATTTATTAACACATACCAATGTCTTTTAATACTTATTACATGCATTGTAACACACTTTGAATATTTATATTCATTATATTTATTTACACATATTATATATATTTCGCACACTATGCATATTTACAAAAACTATATATATTTACATATATGTCACATTATGCATTCTCTTACATATTAACTCATTTGTGTACATTACATTGATTTACCCATGGTACATACATTTCCTCACAAAATATATAGTAACAAATTTTGAAATACTTGCAAAATACTCTTCATATATACTTATTTTTCAATATTAATCCTTCATAATTATCTTGATATAAAAACCCTATATTTTAATTAAATTGTGACTACTATTGCAATAATATTATCATATTAATTTCATATTTATTTATATTAATAGCATGCTTATTATTGGAATATCCTTATTGTTTTAACATATTTATTTTTTATTTATAATTTCTTTACTACTACTCAATATACCTATTCTCTATATATAAATTCTTTTTTATAATTATTATAAATTTTACATTTAAATAAATAATTTAATTACCCTGCTAATAACATTTTTCTTTTGTATATTAATAAAAGAAATAAACATGATATAAGAGAATATTATACAAAAAAATAAATATATAAATTTGAAAATAGCATTGGACTTGATAACATAATTTGTATAATAAAACTAAAAAGTGCTATATCGAAAGGTAAAAAACAACTAAAGATTGGACTCCAATATGTGATATGCAATATCTAACTTATTCCTCATCTGCAAATCGCACATTCGTTGTTGAATAACGGATTATATTGGGATATCTGTCTAAGCATTCTAGGGCCTCCTTCGTAATTGGATTCGTAACACAGAAAAAAGAGAAAAAAGTGTGCACTATCATCGCAGGAGCTGCCACTGAAATCCATGCATTGTCCAGGAATTATTGTAACGTGCGTTTGTAGCCACTGTTGTACCATTTTGCCTCTTGCAAGTAGGCTTTGCATATATCAACCCACTGAATTATTTATTTTAATATGATCAAATAATTAAAGTTAGATTAGATTTCATAGAAAGAAAAATCATTAAAATTGAGGAGAACCATTAATAATAATTATAATACTTACAGGTTTTCTTAGGTGTGATATGATGTGTATGCCTTGCTCATTCATTACATCATAAGCCAATGCATTGATATTGTCGTAAACAGTAAAGTAACATATCTTCATGTACTCCGGTAGCTTATCTATTACTTCAATGTCGCATCTGAAATAGTAAATTATTTTGTTCTGCAATGTTCAATAATGGTCAATTTTAGTTTTGATCAATCATATTTATGTATGCCGAACCTTTCAATGGCAGTAGTAAAAAGTTCTAGCTCGTCCAAGGTGCCATAAACATCACATATGTCATCTACTACTGTGAGCAAAGCATTGACCTTTGTCGATATTCTTCTGCAATATCCATGTTGAGGTTCAAAAGTTTCTCCAATAGTCCAAAAGAAATTCTCTACCAATATGTCCCTAGCAAAGGTCAATTTCTCAGCCAGGCATGTACTCCTCCACCACCTGCTCAACCGAAAACCAAAGCCATTATGTACTATCGTAAGAATTAGTATCTTTTTAAGACATGATCTTTTGAACTCTCACCTTGACGCATATTTTAGATCCTCCTGATGCGTTGCTTGGACAATAATGAAGTTTAGTTTTTCAAATTCAAGCAAAATCGGATTCGAGTCTGCTCCCTTCTCGTATATGTCTATGAACCACCTTGCCTCAGCGAGCTGCATTCTCCAATGCAACGGAAGCTCCAAGGGTTAAATAGGAAGAAAGTTTGACTAGGAGTAAACATAATCTTCAACCAATAAATGAAATAAATCTAGCAAGCAAGAAAATATACATTACTCCAACTAATCGGATGAAGCTTTTGCAAGGAGCAGAGTATGCTAGATGATAAATGTCATTTTTTTCTTACCATGCACATACTGTTCCACTGTCTAAGGAATTGTTTACTGATAGAACTCTTACTTGTGACTATTTTATTTCAATTTTGGGGGGAGAGGTGGAGGTGAAAATCACCAGTAAGAAGTTCTAGTTGTGATGGTCTTAAGGACGTAGATATGCTCAAAAATTTTTAAGGGTGAAAATCAACTAAAGGGAAATGTTTGTAGGAAGCTAAGAAAGTAAGCATACCTCATAGCCCTTCAGTGACTGTTCAGATGCCTCTTTTCTCTCTTGCTCAGTCTTAAGCTCAGTAAGGTACCGAAAATAATCACCCTTCCTGCATCCAATGTGCACCAGAACAAGGTTGTGCACCAGAACAAGGTTAGTCCAATATTTTGGACTACATGATTTATAGCTTCCTTAAATTGCTTCAACTTCCTCTAAAAAATATTTGATTTGGTAAATGATTTCCCTTTAGTTGAGAAACTGCATTAGTTAATTTTATGCAGTTGAGAAACTCTGTAAACTTTCATGAGGCTCATGCTTCCATGTTGAGGTCTATAAAGCTGAGACTGTGTATAAGAAAGGAAGTTCTTAAGTTAAAAGATTCATGACTGTATAACACCTACATATCAGCTTGAATCTGGGATTCAGCAGTCTGCAACTGCAAATTTATCCCTTCAGCAACAGACGTCAGAATTTCAGCAGATCGTTTTCTGACCACTACCTTCATTTTGCTTTTAACTCTCTCTAAAGTCAAACCAAATAGAGAAACAGCGCTGAAATTTTTAGCAATAGAAGTTAATAAATTTAAACAAGAGTAGCAGTTGTGAAATGATTTTAACTGCACTCTCATACCTAGCAAGTCCATCCTGTTCATTTAGGTCTAAATGTCGCTAAAGCTTGCTACTATCTTCCAGTACTGTTCATGGAGTGTACAGCCAAAATATGGAGTTAGATAAACCTAACTGAAAATCAAACACTTTTTTTTTCAAATAACAAAGCAAATTAACCCAGTTTTTTGCAGATATGCCTTCTTGAGATAATAAGGTTGGAGAAAATCCAGAAAATTAGACTGTTTCCTGATAGTGATGCTCTTTGTTCAGATGAAGCACAAAAAACCCATCCCTCAACAGTAGCAATCTCAGGGGAATTAGTTCTAATTTCCTGAGACTGCAAATGCATCACAAGTGCTCAGTAAAAGATAGAGTCTCCACCACATATACGGAGGTTCTTTAGGCACGGAACCTAGTTTTCCAGGAACAAAAATCAAATATCAATCTTTCGTCCCTGTTTGCAGTAACACTTGCTTAAGTTTTCAGGTACTTGTGCATGAGATTCTCAATGCTCAAATTTATACCAGAAGACATTTCAGAACATTGACCAGCAATGAGGCTAAACAATTAATGAACCCAGCCAAGAAGATAAAACAATAGCATTACAAAAGAGCAACAAAAGAAATGATATAAGGGAGACTGCTATGAGGTGAAACATGGTTCGTACAGATTTTTCCTTCACAGTAAGCATAATGAATAAGCAGAAAAGATTACATTCTTGATCTTCCTGATCCTCTAGTACGTAATCAAATTGAAAGCAGAACTCTTAAATCCTTTTGGCAACCGTTTCCTATACATGTCAAACTGGCTAGAAAAAACTAATGCATGCGTCTTCTATGCAATTGACTTGCTCAAGCAATTGTTAATGCATCCTCTAGTATGTAATCAAGTTCCATTCAAGCACATTCAGAGAAACAAATATTTATTGTTAGTTATTTAATATTCCTTAACACCGGTTATAATTTTCACTTAGTGAGATAAAGAGTTAATTGTTGTTACTGTATTAACACCATTATAATGTGAACATTAGGCATGAAACACATGCCAATAACAGTTGAACTATCATGGATAATGAATAAAGTAGCTTCAAATATCCTTTTATCTCTGGAGTTGGTACAAAAATTTTATTTTGCCAATTTTTAGATGAAACCGGTAGAGTGATTGTTAATTTTAACAAGGAAAGATCCAGTAGGGCGTTTAGCACTCCTCTCTCGGATGTACCCCCATAGTGTCATATATTCTATTCTTCCCCAGTGTGCACATGTTTCAAAATTGATTCTCCTATCATTCTTCAATTTTCTCATCCCTGGAAAGTTCTTTCCTTTTGTCAATTCTATTGGCTCCATTATGCTAAAATAAAGCCACTCCTGAGTTCTTAAAAGTTGTTGTGAATGTGTGTCTGGGGAAATTGATGGTGGGGTGGCAAGGAAAAGGGATGGAGTGGGGCCACGGATGGCTTAATGGCAAATGGTAACAATTGACTAGTAACATCAACAACATGATTGTAGCAAAAACATAAATCAAAGAAAGCACAACTATGCCATAAATGAGGTCAACCTGTGCTTTAAAATCATCAAGGAGCTTCATTTTTTCTCTTACGTTCGTTAATGCCTGAAGTGTCTGTTGAGCTTTAGCACGATCATCCCAAAGAGAGCTATCTGCAGCAGATTTCTCCAATTTCATGAGGTCTTCTTCTAGTTGCTTTAGACCAGCAGCAGCCACAATTTCTTCTACACGCATTGAGGTAATCTCAACGTTTCTCCTCAGAGCATAGAAATCTGTCTAGCAGTATTGGAGCTGTTAAGACAGAGCAAGCACTTGAGCAATACAATATGAGGTCATAACATAAGATTCATTAGTGATATAGTATTTAAATGGCAATGGTGATGGAAATGGAATCCAAATTACTCCAAGTTCTAAGAAGAGCTTGTTAGAAAAGAAAAACACCAATCTTTTTGTTGGTTCTAGGAATTCAAAATACTATCATGACAACCTAAATGGTTATAGAACAATCTGATTTTATTTGAAATCATCAACAAATTATCTTATACATTTAAACACTTTCTATCCCTTTTCGTGTTCAGAGAAATTCAAAAAAAAATAGCTCAATCGGTCTGTCTAATGTGCATTACTTCTCCTCTGCTGCTCCTAAAGCACGTACTTCCATAGTTTCTCAAAATCCATTAATGTAAATTGTTCGGGAAGGACTAATGTTAGAATTAGTAACTGCTCATTACGAGAACATCATCATCTTAAATTACATTTCTTGAAACCTTACAAGACATTGAGAATCCCACATGTTGACCATTAAAAATAAACTAATTCTCATTTTTCCATATATCATAGTCAAATTGACATCATTACAGTATAGCTACAACTTTGCTTACAAGGCGAACTTTTTCCTTATAACTATAAATATGAGAAACAAAGGAGACAAGGAAAAAGTGTACAAACATAAGAAAGTTTAAAATTTAGATACATTCGAGAGCGATCGATCAAATAAACAAATGAAATCACTCATTCACAGCTCAATTGCTCAAATGCATTACATCATTGATCATCCTAGGTTTTAGCCAAATCACTATTAAGGATAAACTCTTAGTGCTTGTCAGCAAAGGCGTACCTTGCAAGGCCCATTCACTTGTTTCAGTACTCAGTCCCACCTCGGGTGCTGCAAACAAGGCTTTACCACCTTCAAACAAAAAAACCACAGAGTAATCAGGAAAATAATCATGAAAATCGAATTTAAAAATAACCCATTGGACCTTAAAATAAACTAAAGGGATTTTACCACAACCAGAAACCATAAAATTGCCAAAAACATAAAAGCTAAACATAAGATAAGACAACCAAGATGACATAAATTAGTTCCAGAAAAATAAAAAAAATCCAGAAAATGTCCTAAACAATTATATAAATAAATTTTAAAAAAACCCAACAATATTCCACAAGAATACAGTAAAGAAGTAGGAAAAAAAAGATTGAAACTTTATATACTAACTAACAAAAGACAACAACACAAGAATCATTACTCATCCGCTACTAACCAGTGAGAAAAGGAGCAGAATGAGTGGAAGAGAAAACAAAGGAGGCTAAGAGTGAAGAATTGGAAAGACAACAAGAATGATGGAAGGAGAAAGTGGGATTAAGTTGATAAAACAAGAGTGAATATGTTGAAGGTGATCTTGTCTCCAAATGGAGTGCCTTAGAGATGCCACCACCCAATGATGCAACTGCGACATTGATGGGCTGATGATGAGCTATGAAGTTCAAGTTCAGCGTTAGTACAACAACAGCCACCATTGTTACATTAAGATTAAGATGATGGGAGGGACAGCAAAGACAACTCCAGGATCCAGCAGCAAGAAACCAAAAAACAGAAAAATGGAGAAGGAATGATCGGTAGAGAGTTACCTTCTTCCAAGTCTTCTTCCAAGTATGAGCAACAATTTGTACTTGTTTACCGACAAAAAAGCTAACTTCAATTCAACCATTTCTTTATTCATTTGAGATGGTCTTGCTTTTGTTGGTATTTTTTGTTCATCAAAATCTCTCCTCCTTCTCTCTAAAAAATTCCATTTTTGATTCTTTTCTTCTAGTCTCTTACACCCGACCAACAGATCCTCCTTAATCGATTCCACTAAATTCTTTCTTCCGCTAAAAGATCGGCCTATCTTCACTTTAGATTCTTATCCTAATAGCTAAGAGAACACGAGATTCCGAGTATCTACTTGGTCGGAGCCACAAACCACTCTTCCTCATTCACGCCGAAAATAAGCAATAAATGAAAAAACCCTAACAGTTCTGGTAGTCATGACATCTAAATCGATGCTTGCGAAGGCCAGATCTATTACACAGGGCGATTTTTTCCAGGATCATTTCCCTGTCCTTCAACGGCCCATTCGATCTCCCCCCCCTTTGTCGAACACAGCCGCCGACCTTGAGATTAGGTCCTCATACGGATTTTAACTCCAGCAACTCAGCTACCCCAATCCTCAATTGGTTCCTAGCCAAGGACTCCCTTGTCCGGCAAGCTCTAAGGACCTCGCATGGTCTAAAAGGTAAAAATAATGCTATCGATGAAGCTGAATACCCTCCAATTGCCCACCGGCAGACCATAATACTCCGGCAGAGAAAGGGCAAAATCGATCTGAGGTGACCGCTCAAGGCCAGGCCCCTCCAATTAAATCCAACAGGGAAGCAGTTTCAACACAATGGGCTCAGTCCATTGATGTCTCCCTCCCATCGGTGCCGACTTCAGCCATTTCAACTTTTATGGGAAAACCGGCGGTCATCATTTCGGAGGAAGAAGAAGTGAGACTCGCCAAGACCTTCCATTATGCCCTTATTGGTAAGTTTATCCGGGGAAGGCCGTCAATGGTTTCAATCCGAAAGACCACCCGTGCTACCAGCTTTAAAGGCGAATGCCATGTAGGCCTAATTGATTACTGGCACGTTATATTCCAATTTCAACTGCAAGAGGATTTTCATAGATTATGGTTGAAAAAGTCATGGAATTTTGATGGCTTCACTACAAAGATTTTTCGTTGGACCCCGGATTTCAGTCCTAACAAAGAAGCCTCCATTGTTCCAGTGTGGGTCAATTTCCCTCTTCTACCGTTACACCTCTGCAAGAAAGATATGCTATATACTCTTGGATCGATAGTCAGAACCCCCCTCAAGCTGGATTTGGCAACAGCGGCTATGGAACGGGTTCTCCGTCCGAGTGAAGCAAGACTTTGTATTGAGGTCGATCTTCTTAAGCCTCTACCGAATCGGATATGGATTGGTATGGAGGGCAAAGGAAAATGGCAACCAATTCTATATGAGAACCTCCCTGATTACTGCACCAAATGCTCTATGTTGGACCACACAACTACATCTTGTAAAACTAAGCCTTCTACCCCCTCGACCAAGGTTTGGGTCCCAAAGAAGCCACCTGCAAATATGGAGAAGGATCCGAATGCAGGGGGTACAAATTCAAGGCCATCCAGCTCTGGAGAAGACAGGGGGAAGAAGGGCGAAGCATAGGTGTTAAACACTCCCCTTGGGGCAAATGTTTCGTCTGAAAACAAGGAAAAAACAGAGATACAAAGTATGAATCTGGAACCAGGTAATGAGTCACTACCATGGTGGTTCATTCGGTACAAACTAATATGGGGCTAAGCAAATTTGGAAACAATAAGCTCAGCCCTTCCATAGTCTATCTTGGTCAACTGATAGATTTCATCAATAAGGAAAAAAGAATTTTGAAGATTTTGAAGATTCTGGGGTTAAGCCCTTAGGGGATGGGCACTCTATAGCAGGCTCAAAGTTCTCCATAACTAAAGAGGATGAGAGAAGTAAAGGACTGAACTCGGGGGCGATTAATGTTTCAATAAATTGGAAAGAAGGTGAATCCTCCAATCATGGTAATGGTAGCCTCTTGAAAGAAGGTGGCTCCATGACGGAATTGGAAATCATACAAGGCATCCAAACGATCCGGTGGGATAAAGGGGATCTAGCAAAGCTGTTCTCTCTAAATATGCCTAGCAAAGTGAGCAGGAAACAGGACTCTAATGTCTCAAATTTGTGGGAAGAAGGAGAACCTTCTTCATTACATAGAGTTAATTCGAGCCCGGATGCAGCGACCCTACAAGCCATGCAATTTGAAGAGGAATAAGATGATGATGGCACGGATCAATGGACAGAACACAGCTACGAGGAAGAACCAGAAGATGTACTCAGTAGCTTTCTTGAAAAAATGGAAAACAGTCGGAAACCGGTCAAGAAAACCAAGTACGTGGAAGCTCTTCTCAGTCCAAAAGCTAATGCCTTATCAGGGAGAAAACTAAGGGATCGCAACCGTCGCGTATGTTACTCTGAAGGCAAGAACTGGACTTTAAGGTAATCTCCTTTTGTCACTGGAATGGCCCATGATTACTGAAGCTTACATCATTTGGCCAGATAACAAATTAGCATGTTCATTCAAACTTAGTTTGGTTCTGGTGTCGAGGATAGTGTTTGTAATTTGCTGGGCTGGTAGTCTTGGAGAAATGTTATTAAATTAAATGCCCTTTGGCTTGTGTTTTGCTTGACTGAAGTGTGGAAGTTGCCACAGACTTCTTTTGATTGATGGTCTTAGTGGATTACTGGGATATACTTGGTTGGGGAGTTTGGTTTGCTAGCTGATATGACTAGAGAACTACTGCTGCAAATTGGACCCTGTTATCGTGATTGGCAGTAGGCTTTGCTATTAACTCTTGATGCATTTTGAAGTTGGTAGTAGCTTTGTTGCATTTGTGCAATCTGAAACCTGCAGGGGTGTCATTTTAAATGATCACTTATCTGTTTCGCTAACTCTGCTATTGGATTATGAAGAGAGATCGGGTTGTAGTTGCTTTACACGGTCCCTTGGTATCATTTGGATTCTAGAACTCCCTTGTTGCCAGCCATGATGTTTCTGTTGATATTTTGCTGATGGTTGGTGAATATGGAGACCCTGATGCTGTTATGAGCCTGTGGGAAGATATTGATTAAATTGGGAATTACTTTGGTACTAGGAAGGCTGAGGAAAAACGAGGGATATGCTGCCCAAACATCCCTGCCTGGCCAGGTTTTGTTTTGGTGATTGTGTGGATGGTGATTCTGACCGGGCTGATGGGCTGCTTGGCAACGGTGGTTTTGATGGGATGCTAGGTTGGTTGATAATTTTGTGCTATATTGGGCTGAAGATAACAGGATAGAAAATGGGGCTAAAGGATATTCAGTCCAACTCTAGTGAAGAGTTCAAGAAATGGGCTGAAGACTATTGAATTGCAATGATTATGGACTGATGACTCTAGTCTCCTAATCATTAAATTTACATCACCTATTTTGTACACTTAATAGAATTTTTGTAATGGAAATAGAAAGATATATTCTAGGAGTCCTAGAATAAACCTTTCTTCTTTCCAATCTTTAGGGTCAAATACACAATGTAATGGAGTAGTACTCCATATTTATTGCCCTCTTCATTGTAACGGTGTTGCTGGGTAAGTACGACACCGCTTTTGCCTAAGTATGTATATAAAGCCTCTTGTTTTTTTTTAAAAAAAAATGCTAACTTCAGCTCCCACCCAAGATGATTCTTTATCTTCCACTCAAAACCTTTCGGTAGAGAGTCACCTTCAACAAAAATATTTAAATACAGACAAAAAACACCCAAATTTACAAAAGTTTACATCTATATATAAACGGAAAAGGTTAATTCAGTTTAATTCAAAATAAAAGTTGCATTTTTGCACTATTCTATGTCGAATATTAGTCCTCTCTTCTTTGTCCATCACAAATTTGAATAGAGGCAGTAAAGAACAACCAAACCGAGAAAAAGTTAGACGAAAACCAAACAAACACAAAACTAATTTTTTAGAAATATTTGTAAAAAATGCAACTTTCCTCAAAATTCATATGAAGACCGTATGAAAACCGTGGCTGCAAAATCCGGTTCCACAATCGTATGCCATCCAGGATTACACGCCAAGATACGGTTTCGTAAAAATGATGGAACGAAAAAGGTGAAGAGAAAGAGGAGGACAGGGAGAAGAGAAAAGAAACAAGCGTAAGGTGTGAGATGAGGGAATGAGCCGGTGCAGAATGGAAAGTATGAGATAAAACCCTAATTCTAAAGGCCATAAACAGAACGGAGTCATTTTGGTAGATAAATGTTTTTGTTCAATCAGCAGAGGGAGAACGACGGTAATCAAAACCTTTTGCCGAAAAAAAGGACTTCCTCAGGCGATGATTTGACCACAGCACCAAGCGCAGCAAATTCTGAGAGCATCCAAGGGTTTTTGTTGGGAGGAGATAAAGAAATTCTGACAGTAACAATTCGGCGGAGGATTTGACAGGATAAGCCACCTAATACTAATAAAAAAAAGAGAGGGCCATGAGCAGAAGAAGCGGAGGCGCAAATTACGTCGTTTGCTAAGAAGGGGATCTTTTGCTTTGAATCAGTCACGTGACCGCAGCTTTGGCATGTGCGGTGGTCGTCCATCCCTTCGTGTTTATAGTTTTTCTGTTAACAAGCCAAACTGATTTGTTTTGCTCATGAATTTTCATAAGTTAGGCCGAATCGTTTTGTGATAATACGTGGGGGTTTGATTACTTCATATCAAATCTTTTCGTGCCAATATTCTTTTGTTTTCTTGTTTGTTATTTCCGCATGTCTTGTTGAGTCTTGTTCTTGTTAGGGAATTTGGTGAGCAACGATCCAAAAAAGGTGGAATTTGAGTGGTCTAAGGTGTTGATTCTTGGCCATCCGTATCAATTGGTATCAGAGAATTTGCAAAATTTTGCAAAATTTTGGCTAATATTACTCCCAATCTATTAGCAAAGAAAAATATAATATTCTAGAATAAGATTTTAAATAATTTCCTCACACCAAAAGAATAGGACGGGCAGAATATGTATGCATGCTTAAAACACATAAGTTATCATTATTCTTGACAAGTTGTGCATGATTCATAATGTTAAAGTAATGAGAAATTGTGTCTAAAAGACGAAATTTAGTGAAGGAAACACAACATTGAAAATAGAATGCAAAACAATTATGCAAATAAGCATCATGAAGTTTATTCAAATCAGAAAACCTAATACTAAATGCATCACGAAACGATTTTAAAAATAACACTACATATAAAGACACATGTAGTTTCGAGAATATGAAAATATTCAAGACAAACTTACTAATAACATGCATAGACACACTAGCCAAATTTTTGCAAATATTGATATTAGCCAATTGATACCAAATTTAACAGTTCCAAATTTTTTATGAATGATGAGAATCCATCCAAGCAATCTACTCCAAATCCTAATGGGAATAGGATTACCAAACTAAATCCTAATGAGACTAGGATTCACAATCCTAATGTGATTAGGATTCGCTTATTCATGGTTGTTATTTATTGAAGACCAAGAAGTCGTACTTGGGCTTTGCAATGGATCACGCCATTTTTAAGTTATAGGTTTTAATTAATTAAGTCTAATTCATAATTAGTGGGCTTTAATTAATTCGTTATTTAATTTGTTGTTAATTAATTAAGTCCAAATTCGTACTTAGTGGGCTTTAATTAATTCATTAATAAGTTAATTACTTGGCCCAATTATCTTGCATGATAATGGCAAGTAAAGTTTAGGAAACTTAAGAAGTCAATTCGGTTTTTGCCTCTTAAAGGATAAAACCATGTGTTTCAATTTTTATGAAACTAATCTCCATCTTTTTAGGAGCTTGGCCGAATTCCTACAATTAAGGAGCTTGGCGTGTGAAATGGATTAGTTAGTTGGATGTTAGTTGGTTAGCTAAGAAGTTAAGTTGTACTTTACTTCTTCTAGGGTTTTGTTTCCTTTTTCCTTCATGGCCGAATTTCACCCTTATTTAAAGGGGAGGTTTTGACGTTTTATGATAGATGATTTTTGATGAATTTTAGCTTTGCTAAAGTGTTTTTGCAGCCGTAATAAAGTTGTAAAACAAAAGTGAATTAATTCAATTGATTTAAGTTGAATTTTCATAAGAACCGTGAACCTAGAAGCTAGGACCTTTAGGTGAACTTGCAAATAAGCACATTAATAAGTTAATTTCCTCGCACCAAACCTGTTTTCTTGGGAACGACATGAACTGGGCTCACCCAATGGCTATCTGAAACAGGGAATATGACCAAGTTCCAACAACTTGAGTATCTCTTTGAGAACTACCTCCTTCATATTTGGATTGAGTTTCCTTTGCGGGTCACGAACTGGTTTGGAATCAGCTTCAAGTAAAATCTGATGCATGCAAATTGTTGGACTGATTCCTTTAAGATCAGCAGGGTCCAGCCAATGGCTTTTTTCCTTTCACGAAGAATTTGCAACATTTTTTATTCTTGGCCTTGGGTTAGATGCTTGTTAATGATCACTGGAAGTGTTTCTTCAGCACCTAAATAAGCATATTTTAGATTGTTTGGCAAAGGTTTTAATTCAAGAGTAGGAGCTTGAAAAATAGAAGGGAGAAATTTATTCTGTGTCTCCTGGTTGGGCAGACAATGAGTGTCCAATCTGGTTGCCTGTTCTTCCAAAGAATGAATGGACATGACTGCAGCTGCTATGTCTTTATTAAATTGATGATTAACCTCTGATCTAGCCAAACTTCTTGTAATGGCCAATTCGAGCTTGTCCTATACAAATTCTGTCTCAAGATGTTCTTGGACAAGAGATTTTATTATATCAAGTGAATACACATTTTCTACATCAATGGGGTGATCCATAGCCTCGAAAATATTAAAAGTGTAATACTCTCCATTGAATTCATACGTTAATGTTCCCTTTGCAGTTTTCAAAAATGGTCTTCCTAACAACAAAATTGCGGAATTTGTGTCATGAGAGTTGTTTGAATCAAGGACACAAAAATCAGCTGGATAAATGAAATTGTTTACCATAACCAATACATTTTCAAGCACTCCCATAGGATAAACTAACGACCTATCAGCAAGTTGAATAACTACCCTTGTTTCAGCTAAAGGACCTATGTTCAAACCTTGGTATGTAGCAAGGGGCATTACATTAACAGATGCATATAAATCCAACATACATTTTTTGATTTTCTTTTCACCAATAACACATGGGATAGAGAACATACCCGTGTCCTTGCATTTAGGAGGAAGTTTTTGTTGAATGACAGCTGAGACATTTTCTCCTACCACAACTTTGTCCTTCGCTGCATAAGGATTCTTTCTTGCAAGGAAATCTTTCAAAAATTTGGCACACATGGGCATTTTCTTAATAGCATCAAGGAATGGAATGTTGATTTTGATCTTGCTAAAAATTGTCAAAATATCATCCAAATCTTCGTCGTTGGCATTCTTTTTCAACCTATTGGGAAAAGGAGGAGGTATCTTAATATCAGAATTTGGTAAATTTAAATCAGGATTTACCTCTGATTTCTGTGGTTGCGTCATTTGGTCAAACGATGCTGCTTTATTTTTCTGATTATCAGATTTTTCCTTAACAGTTGTTCCCTCAAGTTGCTTCCCACTTCTCATTGTTATTTGACTTACATTTTCACATGGGTTAACCTGCACTTGTGATGGTAATTTGCCCTGTGGACCTTGTGTCTCATTAAAGTGTTTCGCCATTTGGGTCATTTGAGTGCTTAACCCACTTATGGCCGCCCTTGTCTCTTGCTGAAATTTCTAGAATTCTCCTTGATTTTGGACTTGCGTATTCTGCATTAAAGTGACAGAAGTAGCTAAATTAACAAGCATATCCTCAAGAGGTACCCCTGTCCTTGTGGTAGCTATAAAGCCTGGATTTATTTGGGCAGAAGGTGCTGTTGGACGAAATTGATTCTGCTGTTGAGCTTGCTGCTGAACTGGTTGTTGCGGAGGATTTTGTTGAGGTGCACAAGCTCTGTAGCTTAGATTTGTATGGTCTTGCCAACCTGGGTTGAAAGTATTAGCATATGGATCATATCGCTTTTGTTGATATCCTCCCATTGCATTAACTTGGGCATCTAACTCGTCTTGAGTCACGGTGCATAAATTTGTGGAATGGTTGTGGTTTTTGCAAATTGTACACACATTCTCCATCTGACCCACACTTCTTCCGCTAATTAACTTCTCAACACTTACTGTCAAGGCTTCTAGTTTGCTCTCTATTGAAGAACTGGAAATTTCACCTACCTGTTTGGTTGCTCGACGGAAAGGTTGATATTGTTGGCGGGACTCACAAGTCTTAACAATTAAGCTCGTGGCTTGTGTTGTACTATTGTCCATGAAAGGTCCGTCACTTGCTGCATCAAGCATGCACTTTTCCTCTGATTGCAATCCTTCATAAAAATATTGAATCAAAAGTTCGTCAGAAATTTGATGTTGAGGACATCCCTCACATGAACGTTTAAATCTGTTCCAATAAGCAGTTAAAGATTCATCATATTCTTTCTTAATGCCTACAATTTCTTTTCTACCAAATGCAATCTTAAAAGCTGGAAAATAATTCATCAAAAATATCCTTTGCATACC
Source organism: Ophiorrhiza pumila (assembly GCA_016586305.1). Taxonomy (NCBI): domain Eukaryota; kingdom Viridiplantae; phylum Streptophyta; class Magnoliopsida; order Gentianales; family Rubiaceae; genus Ophiorrhiza; species Ophiorrhiza pumila. The sequence goes on along the minus strand of BLIW01000004.1, from coordinate 19,902,012 downwards.
TTCCCACGATGTAATGGATCTAGCAGAAATAGTTTTAAACCAAGCACTAGCATTTCCAGTCAAAGACCATGAAAAACTAGCTAGTTTAATGTACTCTTGTGAGACTCCTTTATTATTCACAGTTTCACACACCTTAATAAAATCATGTAAAAAACTATGAGGATCCTCCCCAACATCTCCATTAAATTTAAGCAATAAATTCAGAAATGATGCCTTCAGTTCATAATCAGTAGTAAGTGCAGGCAAAACAATGCAAGAAGGCCTGTAATTAATAATTGAATTAGTGGACTCCCTTAATAGTTGATCTTGCAATGGGACTTGAATCTGTATTGGCCCATTTTGATTATTCGCCGGATTTGATTATTCGTCGGAGCTCTGGGTTGCCGCTCGAATCCAAGTGGTGGCTCATCACCTACGTGTGGTTGATTAACAGGTGGAAGATTAGCCATGGAAATTTCGTCAGAAGAAGAATCTGATTCAAATGGGTCTTTGATTCAGCTAGTCATCATTTGGGCAAACGACGCTTCAACTTCTGAACCAGAATTGATTCTTTGGCGATGTTCCTTCGTCTCTTTCTTCAATCTCCTTGCTGTCTTTTCGATTTTTGGATCAAAAAGTAAATCTGGGTTAGACGATCTGGACATAAACCAAAGAACAAAAACAAATTAACTAAAAAGAAAATAATGCCGTTCCCCAGCAACGGGGCCAAAATTTGGTGTGTCATTTTGTACCAAATTAATTTATTACTTTCTAAATATAATTTAAGTATAATGCGAGTAAGGTCGATCCCACGAGGAACAACTCTATTTTCTAATTCAATCAATTTGCATGTAGTACCTACAAGTTATTCAATGATTAAAACTATGAAGTCTAAAATATAATTCATGAAATAATGAATAACAAAATAATAAAATTCAGAAGTTAATTAATTAAAGGGAATGATCCAGCTATAAATAAATCCACACTAATCAATTCTGAATTGTTCATCGACTCAAAGATAAAAATCTCTATTTAATCAGTTAGTTATAGATTACTGAGAATCGGCTCTGACATAACCCAATTCTTCCTTATTTGTTAATTGACAATTATTAGCTTAATCAATTAATTCCCTATTCATAACATAACCCGACTGGAATCAGCCGAACACCATATTTAATGTTATAAAAGCATTACGTAGTGAAGAACCTAACTTTAACAAATCATATCATGATCAGTATGTAATAACTTTTTAACCAATTATTTCCATCTACCGAGACAGTAGCTTCACCACTAATTAATCTTACTTATCAAATCCAGTGACTTGACAACGGATTAATTGGCGCTACCTAATTAGATTAAATGTGATCAGTCTTTAATTAAATTAGACAATAAACTTTAGGCTCAGAAAACTCTTGGAATAAAATAAGAGAAAGTTAATTCAAACACTTCGATCTCACAATTTTTGCATGATTAGTGCTTCATTACTCACAGCCAGACAAAAGACTACTCACAATTCATAACTAAAATAAGACAAAATAATAATTAAAAAGGAAACTAAATTAAACTGAAAATATCAAACCAGGTTGCCCGTTGTTCGAGCAAATGACGAACTACTGTCTTGCTTCTAAAATCTGGGCTGCTGCAATTCTACAGACCCAGCTGCGATGAAAACTTTTAAAATGTAAAGTAAAGCTGTATAGAGATCTTTTTAACCCTAACTAATCTACTCCCTTTTATAGGGGAGAGAATAAAACTTCCTAAACTAACTCAAATAATGAATCTTCATTGTTTCCAAATATATAAGTTAACCATATTCGGTTACAACAAACTACTTCCAATTCAAATTCATCCATCATTGTTAATAGTCAATAAATGCTTTTCCTGCCAAACTTTTATATCTCTTGGCAGCTTCCACAAAATCCTCTCGCTGTCATACTCTTCAATGCATCTTCAACCCGTAATTCTCTACAAAATCTCTCTAAACTAGTTCTACTTTAACAACTTGTCCTTTTACTGAATCTCCAAAATTCTGCAACAATTAAACCATTTAAGTACAGATTTTTCCCACCAAGCACTTTAAAGTGTGCATAAAAATATGAAGTATTTTATGCTCATCAATATGCTTGATTTTAAGGTCACATTTCTTGTGCAATATCCTTGACTTGAAATTGAGAATTGGATCATGTTGTGATTAGAATATTAATCCATTGCATGTTGTGAGTCCTCTTTGTCCATGATAATGTTGATTGAGTCTATTCCATGAATTAGCCCTAAGCATATGGAAACCAAGTCTACACTAGCATGACAACCTAGTTGGGGGCTTGGCTTGGAAGTTGTGGATTTGCAATGATATAGAATCGATTGGTTTGATTGATCTATTAATTGTGGTTGAGTTTTGTCCGGTTATAGTCTTAGCAACCAAATTTTCACAAGGCAACATTAAACCACATTCTTCAAGCTATCACATGAATCACCAATACTACAAATAATTAAGAAACCTAATCCTAAATTCCAATGATACACTTATCCACTTGATTTCTTCTCCCTAATTTTGAGCTAAGTCCTAGATCAATTAAGTTGACTTTATTGTAGGTTTAGTCTTCTTGCATTTATCTTGTTTTCTTTCCTTAGTTGCATTTTTCATTACTCTATATACTAGACACGAACTCTTAACAAGACCCCCCTCTTCGTGGAATTTGACCCCTTGCTTCCAAGTGCTACATATTTAGAGTTAGGGTATTTGTTTGTTTTGGTTGCACAACGAACTCACTCAACAAAATGGTGCCGTTGCTGGGGAGAGGCTATTTGTGTTGAGATTAGTTTTTGGTATTTTGAGTAGATTGTGTACATATTTTTTTTATTTTTCATTTGTGCATAGTTTTTGCATTTTGTGATTATCTTGTTTTCATTTTCGACTTGCTATTTTACATTTTGTCTATTTTACTTTTTTTTTTGTGTTTTGTGGTCTTTTGCATTTTGTGATTATATAGTTTGGTGTTTTACTTGGTATTCTGTCTTTGTTGCATTTTACCTGTTATTGTTTTGTGGCTATTGTAGGTTAATTTGGAGGCACTTGAGGATTCCTTTTTGCGTCAAGGTTCAATCTTAGAAAAGATGGCTACCCATGATGAACAACGTCCAAGAACGTTTGGGGAGCTATATGAGCCTCGGTTGGTATATCGTAATAAATTGTGTGAAGTCTTCCTCATTCGACCCGAACTCATATGTTTCATTCAAGAGAAGGTTGTTTTCCAAGGTTTTGAGCATGAAGATCCTTATGACCATATTGAGGATTTCCTCCATATATGCAACACATTTATGATACAAGGAGTTTCTCGAGATGCGGTAAGAAGAATTCTCTTTCCATTTTCCTTGGAAGGGAAAGCAAAAAGAAGGTACAAAACATTGAGAGCCCTTTCTTTAGCGACATTTGAGGAGCTAAGAAGGAGATTTATCATGAAATTCTTTCCCCCTACCAAGATTGAGAAGTTGAGGATAGAAATCTTCATGTTTTGGCAAGATGAAGGAGAATCTCTTGGTGAAACTTGGGAACGATTTGGAGAGATGTTGAGGAGATGCCCAAATCATAGTTTTGATAATGGAAGACACCTTCAAGTGTTAATGGAGCAAAGACTGAATCAAAATGATATAAGCATCATGAACCTTGAAGCTATGGTAAGGAGTATGCAAGATCAATTGGGGCAATTAGGCCAAGTTACTCAAAGTAGACCTCAAGAGATTACCACTAGTAACTCTTTGCCTAGCCAAGAGGATGAAGATCAATGTAATGCCATCTACTTGAGAAGTGGAAAGAAAGTTGAAACCACGAGTGAGAGAAAGAGGAAACGTAGTGAAAACGATAATGTGGAAGATGTGGCCATTGAAGGAGAAGAGTTGGAGTTTGAACCGGAATTGATATAGACTATTAAGGAAGGTCCCAACTCTCTTGAATTTGAGAATGATTTGCCATGTCCTTCATATCCTTCTAGGATTGTGAAAAAACTAACCATGATGCATAATTTGCTAGGTGGGTGAAAATGCTTGCAAAGATTAATGTGAATGTGCAACTTGTTGAGCTCTTGAGCAATGTAACAAAATATTCAAAGTTCTTTAGGAAATTCATTGCCAACAAGGAGAAGCTTCAATGTGAGGGGGTGATCTCTTTGACAGAGATTTGTAGTTGTTTAATCAAACGAGAGATGCCTAAGAAGTTGAAAGATCTGGGTAGTTTTACTTTCCATGTTTGATTGGTACAAGGTATTTTCCTAAAGCCTTATGTGATTTGGTAGCGGGAATTAGTTTAATGCCCTTCTTAACCGCTTTGAGTGTTGGGCTAAAGGAAAGAATTAATCCTACCTTGAAAAATCTTCAACTTGCCGATCGATCATTGGTAAGTCCAACTGGGAAAGTTAAAGATGTCTATGTAACCGTGGATGAATTTGTGTTCTCGGTAGACTTTGTGATTTTGGACATGGAGGAAGATAGAGATATTCCCATTATACTTGGGAGACCATTCTTGGCTACCAGTGATGCAACTATTGGGATGCAAAGAAGAAAAATAACATTCAAGATTGAAGATCAAACTATCACTCTCAAGGTTGGTGAAGAAGGGAAGAACCCTAATAGAGGATGTCAATGCTTCATTGTTGGGATTCATCCAATGGCTATTGGTACATTCATACCATAGCCCAAACATCGAAAGAGGAAAAGAAAAAGAAGGAGAGGAGCTAACAAGGGAAAATTTCCAAAGAAAACTTGGATGGCCATGAGTGAATCACAAGAAAATGGTAATAGTGTTGGCTTGGATATGAAAATGTACAAAGCAAAGAGAAAGAAGGAGCTCCAAGGAAACAAACCATGACAATAGCAATAAAGTCTAGCTAGGGACTAATAAGTCTAAAACTACTTCTAATCTCTTTTTGTTTTCTTTTGACCTTAGTTATTTTTGCTTTGAGTTGTTTATTTTCTTATTTTGTAGTGAATTAGGTTGAATTATTGTTTGAAGGATTCCAAGAGGATGCCACAAAAAGAATGAAGAAAAAAAAGGAGGACATTTCAACAAGTATGGAGCTAGGATCAAGCCAAATCAACTTAGCAAACATTCGAGTTCATTGCCTACTAAAAAGGGAGTTCTTTACCTTATTCTTTGACTTACATTGGGGACAATGTAAGATTCTAAGTGCGGGGAGGGAATGTTTGCTTTTGTTGATTCTTGCTTATGTTGGGAAATGATCATCATCCTTGTTGGAAGGAATTGAATGAAAGAGTTGATGCAATACAGTTTGTTGTTAGTTTTTTTCAGTTTTTATTTTGAGCTTATTGTGCAAAGTGAATTGCTAGGGAATCAATATTGCGTGTTTTACCCCGTATGTTATGTGATTTGTTTTATTGGTGAATTGTTTTTCAAAATGTTTTGTGATCTTGTCAATAATTTGTGTTTTTTACACAAAGTGTAAGGTTGGCAACTTTGTTAAAGATCATAACTATCTATGGAAAGTGAACTAATGTAGGAAATGAATTTTTGTGTGACAGATGATACAAGTTTTATGCAATAAGACTTGATGGTTGAGGATAACTTAGTGCTAAGTGATAGAAGTTGAAGTATATTGTGGAAAGTTTGTGTTTCAATACATTTGTTTTCAAGCATAAGTGGGGAAACATATGGGATAGGTTGCATCATTAAACAAATTGAAAACTAGGAATGTCTTTTTCAAAATGAATAAAGCTTACCTTTTTCCTAGTGATCTTGTGAAAACTAGTGTGAACACATACGCATTGGAGGATATGATTTGAACTATGTCTTAGTTTTAATTTTCTTACTTCTATACATTCCCAATTCGATACGAGATTGCCTCTTGAACTTGAAAGAAAGTTTGAAATCAAAGGAACTTGTATGATTGGTAATAGGTATAAAAAGCCATAAAACCATTGGCATATGTTTAATTTGTTGAATTTCTTACCCGTCCTCTATGAGATAGCCTCTTGAGTGAAAATGACATTCGTACATGGAACTCATACGATTGGGTAGAGGTATAAAGATGCCAAAAACCCAAGGCACATCAAATTACTTATATGTGTAGGGAATAAAGTTCATTAATCCTCAATACAATGTATGAGTGTATGTATGCTAGTGAACATGTAGATTATTAGTGAATAGGAAGAGCTAGTTTTAAAAGCTAGAAACTATATATTCCCTATTATCGCTTATATAATGATATAAACTTTGACCATGTGGAACCCGTTGCACACTACACACACAAATGTGTTGGAGTATTAAATGAGTGCTACTTAGCCTAAACACTTATTATGAAGCATTGAATATATCCTGTCCACAAAGGTCAAATAGGTTTTTTGAAATAAAGGCACACAAAATTCATCGGTCACATGAATGCACTTGAAATGGATGGGATGTTATCTTTGCAAGTGGCCAACCAAGTTATGTGTTATGTGTTATGTTTAGTTCTCCTTTGTTTTGTTTACTCGAGGATGAGCAAAAAGATCCTCATGTGCACCTAAACGATTCCTCATATTAGTTAATACTCATAAACCTCAAGGTGTGTCAAGGTGTTTCTTCAATCTCCTTGCTGTCTTTTCGATTTCTAGATCAAAAAGCAAATCTGGGTTAGACGATCTGGACATAAACCAAAGAACAAAAACAAATTAACTAAAAAGAAAATAATGCCTTTCCCCGGCAACGGGGCCAAAATTTTGTGTGTCGTTTTGTACCAAATTAATTTACTTGCTCTCTAAAGATAATTTAAGTGTAATGCGAGTAAGGTTGATCCCACGAGGAACAACTCTATTTTCTAATTCAATCAAATTGCATATAGTAACTACAAGTTATTCAATGATTAAAACTATGAAGTCTAAAATATAATTCACGAAATAATGAAATAACAAAATAATAAAATTTAAAAGTTAATTAATTAAAGGGAAAGATCCGGCTATAAATAAATCCACACTAATCAATTCTTAATTGTTCATCGACTCAAAGAAAACAATCTCTATTGAACCGGTCAGTTATAGATTACCGAGAATCGGCTCTGACATAACCCAATTCATCCTTATTATTCGTTAATTGACAAGTATCAGCTTAATCAATTAATTCCCTATTCATAACATAACCCGACCGGAATCAATTGAACACCAGATTAAATGTTATAAAAGCATTATGTAGTGAAGAACCTAACTTTACAAATCATATCATGATTAGCATACAAGAACTTGATAACCAATTATTTCCATCTACCAAGACAGTAGTTTCGCCACTAAATAATCTTACTTATCAAATCCAGTGACTTGACAAGGGATTAATTGGCGCTACCTAATTAGATTAAAGGTGATCAATCTTTAATTAAATTAGATAATAAACTTTCGGCTCGGAAAACTCTTGGAATCAAATAAGAGAAAGTTAATTCAAACACTTTGGTCTCACAATTTACGCATGATTAGTGCATCATTACTCACAGCCAGACAAAAGACTACTCACAATTCATAACTAAAATAAGACAAAAATAATAATTAAAAATGAAACTAAATTAAACTGAAAATATCAAACCAGGTTGGCCGTCATTCGTGCAAATGACGAACTACTGTCTTGCTTCTAAAATCTGGGCTGCTGCAATTCTGCAGACCCAGCTGCGATGAAAACTTTTAAATTCTAAAGTAAAGCTGTCTAGAGATCTTTTTCAACCCTAACTAATCTACTCCCTTATATAGGGGAGAGAATAAAACTTCCTAACTCAAATAATGAATCTTTATTGTTTCCAAAAAAACCTGTCAACCATATTCGGTTACAACAAACTACTTCCAATTCAAATTCATCCATCATTGTTAACAGTCAATAAATCCTTTTCCTACCAAAATTTTATCTCTAATGGTAGCTTCCACAAAATCTTCTAGCTGTCATACTCTTCAATGCATCTTCAGCCCATAATTCTCTTCAAAATCTCTCTAAACCATTTCTATTTCAACAGCTTGTCCTTTGACTGAATCTCCAAAATTCTGCAACAATTAAACCATTTAAGTACAAATTTTTCCCACCAAGCACATTAAAGTGTCCATAAAAATATGAAGTATTTTATGCTCATCAATATGCTTGATTTTAAGGTCACATTTCATGTGCAATATCCTTGACTTGAAATTGAGAATTGGGTCATGTTTTGATTAGAATATTAATCCATTGCATGTTGTGATGAAGAGTCCTCTTTGTCCATGATAATGTTGATTGAGTCTATTCCATGAATTAGCCCTAAGCATATGGAAACCAAGTCTACACTAGCATGACAACCTAGTTGGGTGCCTGGCTTGGAAGTTGTGGATTTGCAATGATATAGAATCGATTGGTTTGATTGATCTATTAATTGTGGTTGAGTTTTGTCCGGTTATAGTCTTAGCAACCAAATTTCCACAAGACAACATTAAACCACATTCTTTAAGCTATCACATGAATTACCAATGCTACATATAATTGAGAAACCTAATCATAAATTCCAATGATATACTTATCTACTTGATTTCTACTCCATAATTATGAGCTAAAGTCCTAGATTAATTAAGTTGACTTTATTGTAAGTTTAGTCTTCTTGCATTTATCTTGTTTTCTTTCCTTAGTTGCATTTTTCATTACTCTATATATTAGACACGAACTCTTAACAAGACCCCCCTCTTCGTGGAGTTCGACCCCTTACTTCCAAGTGCTACATATTTATAGTTAGGGTGTTTGTTTGTTTGAGTTGCACGACGAACTCACTCAACAAAATGGCGCCGTTGCCATGGATGGGCTAATTGTGTTTAGATTAGTGTTTGGTATTTGGAGTAGATTGTGTACATATTTTTTTTTTGTTTTTCATTTGTGCATAGCTTTTGCATTTTGTGATTATCTTGTTTTCATATTTGACTTGCTATTTTACATTTAGTCCATTTTACTTTTTTTGTGTTTTGTGATCTTTTGAATTTTGTGATTATATAGTTTGGTGTTTTACTTGGTATTTTGTCTTTGTCGCATTTTACATGTTATTGTTTTGTGGCTATTGTAAGTTAAATTGGTGGCACTTAAGGATTCCTTTTTGTGTCAAGGTTCAATCTTAGAAAAGATGGCTACCCATGATGAACAACGTCCAAGAACGTTTAGGGAGCTATATGAGCCTCGGTTTGTAGATTGTAATAAATTGTGTGAACTTAATGTTGAAAGCTTCCTCATTCGATCTGAACTCATATGTTTGATTCAAGAGAAGGTTGTTTTCCAAGGCTTTGAGCATGAAGATCCTTATGACCATATTGAGGATTTCCTCCATATATGCAACACATTTATGATACAAGGAGTTTCTCGAGATGCGGTGAAAATAATTCTCTTTCCATTTTCCTTGGAAGGGAAAGCAAAAAGATGGTACAAAACAATGAGAGCCCTTTCTTTAGCGACATTTGAGGAGCTAAGAAGGAGATTTATCATGAAATTCTTTTCCCCTACCAAGATTGAGAAGTTGAGGATAGAAATCTTCATGTTTTGGCAAGATGAAGGAGAATCTCTTCGTGAAGCTTGGGAACGGTGGAGAGATGTTGAGGAGATGCTCAAGTCATGGTTTTGATAATGGAAGACACCTTCAAGTGTTTTGCAAAGGGTTGACTTATGATACTATGAGAGAGGTGAGAATGAGTGCGGAGGGCTCTTTATCATCCATGTCCATTCAAGGAGTTGAAGAGCTATTGACACGCATGGCCGAAGAAGTGCTATTTTGGCCAAATACTAGAAACTCTCCACGAAACACACAACAAGGAGCATTAGAACGGGATGTTATTTCACTCTATGGGACACATTTGAAATTGGGAGATCATAGGCATCTTTGGAGCAACTTTGAGAGACAAACTCAAAAGGAGGTTCCACTATTGAAGCAAGAAGAGACGAATCCTACGGTTCAGGAAATGTTTTGTAACATCTTGGATAAGATTGTCATAAGGATAGAGGTAATGGAGCAAAGATTGAATCAAAATGATATAAGCATCATGAACCTTGAAGCTATGGTAAGGAGTATGCAAGATCAATTGGGGCAATTAGCCCAAGTTACACAAAGTAGACCTCAAGAGATTACCACTAGTAACTCTTTGCCTAGCCAAGAGGATGAAGATCAATGTAATGCCATCTACTTGAGAAGTGGAAAGAAAGTTGAAACCACGAGTGAGAGAAAGAGAAAAAGTGGTGAAAACTATAATGTCGAAGATATGGCCATTGAAGGAGAAGAGTTGGAGTTTGAACCGGAATTGATATAGACTATGAAGGAAGGTCCCAACTCTCTTGAATTTGAGAATGATTTGCCATGTCCTCCATATCCTTCTAGGATTGTGAAAAGAACTAACCATGATGCATAATTTGCTAGGTGGGTGAAAATGCTTGAAAAGATTAATATGAATGTGCAACTTGTTGAGCTCTTGAGCGATATACCAAAATATTCAAAGTTTTTTAGGAAATTCATTGCCAACAAGGAGAAGCTTCAATGTGAGGGGGTGATCTCTTTGATGGAGATTTGTAGTTGTTTAATCAAACGAGAGATGCCTAAGAAGTTGAAAGATCTGGGTAGTTTTACTTTTCCATGTTTGATTGGTACAAGGTATTTTCCTATAGCCTTATGTGATTTGGTAGCGGGAATTAGTTTAATGCCCTTCTTAAGCACTTTGAGTGTTGGGCTAAAGGAAAGAATTAAGCCTATCTTGATAAATCTTCAACTTGCCGATCGATCATTGGTAAGTCCAATTGGGAAAATTAAAGATGTCTATGTAACCGTGGATGAATTTGTGTTCTCGGTAGACTTTGTGATTTTGGACATGGAGGAAGATAGAGATATTTCCATTACACTTGGGAGACCATTCTTGGCTACCAGTGATGCAACTATTGGGATGCAAAGAATAAAAATAACATTCAAGATTGAAGATCAAGCTATCACTCTCAATGTTGGTGAAGAAGGGAAGAACCGTAATAGAGGAGGTCAATGCTTCATTGTTGGGATTCATCCAATGGCTATTAACACATACATACCACAGCCCAAACATCGAAAGAGGAAAAGAAAAAGAAGGAGAGGAGCTAACAAGGGAAAATTGCCAAAGCAAACTTGGATGGCCATGAGTGAATCACAAGAAAATGGTAATAGTGTTGGCATGGAGAGGAAAATGTACAAAGCAAAGAGGAAGAAGGAGCTCCAAGGAAACAAACCATGACAATAGCAATTAAGTCTAGCTAGGGACTAATAAGTCTAAAACTACTTCTAATCTCTTTTTCTTTTCTTTTGACCTTAGTTATTTTTGCTTTGAGTTGTGTATTTTCTTATTGTAGTGAATTAGATTGAATTATTGTTTGAAGGATTCCAAGAGGATGCCACAAAAAGAATGAAGAAAAAAAAGGAGGACATTTCAACAAGTATGGAGCTAGGATCAAGCCAAATCAACTTAGCAAGTATTGGAGTTCATTGCCTACTAAAAAGGGAGTTATTTACCTTATTCTTTGACTTACATTGGGGACAATGTAAGATTCTAAGTGTGGGGGAGGGAATGTTTGCTTTTGTTGATTATTGCTTATGTTGGGAAATGATCATTATCCTTGTTGGAAGGAATTGAATGAAAGAGTTGATGCAATACAGTTTGTTGTTAGTTTTTTTTTTAGTTTTTATTTTGAACTTATTGTGCAAAGTGAATTGCTAGGGAATCAATATTGCGTGTTTTACCCCGTATGTTATGTGTTTTGTTTTATTGGTGATTTTTTTTTCAAAATGTTTTGTGATCTTGTCAATAATTTGTGTTTTTTACACAAAGTGTAAGGTTGGCAACTTTGTTAAAGATCATAACTATCTATGGAAAGTGAACTAATGTAGGAAATGAATTTTTGTGTGACAAATGATACAAGTTTTATGCAATAAGACTTGATGGTTGAGGTTAACTAAGTGCTAAGTGATAGAAGTTGAAGCATAGTGTGGAAAGTTTGTGTTTCAATACATTTGTTTTCAAGCACAAGTGGGGAAACATATGAGATAGGTTATGTCATGGAACAAGTGAAAACTAGGAATGTCTTTTCACAATGAATAAAGCTTACCTTTTACCTAGTGATCTTGTGAAAACTAGTGTGAACACATGCGCATTGGAGGATATGATTTGAATTATGTCTTAATTTTAATTGTCTTACTTCTATACATTCCCAATTCGATGCGAGATTGCCTCTTGAACTTGAAAGAAAGTTTGAAATCAAAGGAACTTGTATGACTGGGAATAGGTATAAAAAGCCATAAAACCTTTGGCATATGTTTAATTTTTTGAATTTCTTACCCGTCCTCTATGAGATAGCCTCTTTAGTGAAAATAACATTCGTACATGGAACTCATACGATTGGGTAGAGTTATAAAGATTCCAAAAACCCAAGGCACATCAAATTACTTATATGTGTTGGGAATAAAGTTCTTTAATCCTCAATATAATGTTTGAGTGTATGTATGCTAGTGGACATGTAGATTATTAGTGAAAATGAAGAGCTAGTTTTAAAAGCTAGAAACTATATATTCCCTATTATCGCTTATATAATGATATAAACTTTGACCATGTGGAACCCATTGCACACTACACACACAAATGTGTTGGAGTATTAAGTGAGTGCTACTTAGCCTAAACACTTATTATGAAGCATTGAATATATCCTGTCCACAAAAGTCAAATAGGTTTTTTGAAATAAAGGCACACAAAATTCATTGGTCGCATGAATACACTTGCAATGGATGGGATGTTATCTTTGCAAGTGGCCAACCAAGTTATGTGTTATGTGTTATGTTTAGTTCTCTTTTGTTTTGTTTACTCGAGGACGAGCAAAAAGATCCTCGTGTGCACCTTAAACAATTCCTCAAATTAGTTAATACTCATAGACCTCAAGGTGTGTCCCTCTTTCCATTCTCCTTGCAAGGAAGAGCTGCAAGTTGGTATAATAAGATAAATGAGAGGTCTATAGGGTCGTTTCTAAATTGACAAAGAACATCTTGGCAAAATTCTTTTCACCCTCTAAGATAGACGAATTTGAAATAGAAATTCCACAATTTAGGAAAATAGAAAGGGAGTCTTTCTCAAAAGGATGGGATCAATTTAAATATCTATTGAGATAGTGTTCAAGTGATGGCGGACCATCTGAGTTTATAAGTACTTCCAGTAGAGGACGTGATGCATTGCATGGACTTGGCGGTCCAATTACTCATTCAAGGACCCAAATAAGCTCTTAACACTTTGGTCCTAAGTGTTTCTGATGAAGATTATAAGGTTTGTGAGGTTGGAATTGACCAAAGAGTGCGAGAATTGAAGCCTTGGAACCTTGTATCTTTAACAATTCCTAAGGACTCAAGTCTGGAGACAAAATCATGCTTTCTGGTGAAGAAGGCTGCACGTTACGACTTTCATAACCCTCCATGTCATGATTTCCACTAGAAATTCAAGGACATGGATCAAGATCTCCACATCGCAATGTCCATCATCGCACGTCGTGATCTCCAGGACCACCCACGTCGCGATATGGCTCACTTGATTGGAAATTATGAAAATTAGATTGAAAATTCAATTTAATCGATAGAACGTGGCTTTTCCACATATCAGGGCATTGACTATCGCTCGTCACAATGTCGGTAAGTAAATCCCCAATGTCGTGATTTCCAGGACTGTCCACATCACAACTTCGGGCAATTTTCAATTTAGGGTTTTTCTTAATTCATTTTCTTTGATTTGTTTTAAGAATAAGGCTTGGTTATCTGATCTTGCATGATCATTAACTTGTCCATTAGGGTTGTTTCACATGGTTAAAGGTCTTGCATGGCCTAAAATGTGTGATGAGTTTATTTTAGGAAATAAATAGAGTTTGAAACCCTTTAGGAAACTAGGTCCTTTTAGGTTATTTCCATAAACTCTTGTAACTATTTAAAGGCTTTTAAGCGACGAAATTTAATAGAGAAGATTGAAATTTGCAGCAAGAATTTGAGAGAATTATTGTGAGAGAAGTATTACTTTTCCAAAACCCTTGAGTTGTGGTTGATCAATTCAAACCTTAATCATAGAACTTATTTTGGGTCATAGGATTTCCACCCAAAGATAGATTAAAGATTAAAACCCTTAATTGATCTTTTTGTTCTTAGTTTGAGAACGTCGAATCTAGTTTAACTTAGGGTCACTTAAGTTCAATTAATTCAAATCGTATTTTGGGCTTGGAGTGAGTTTGACTCCTTTTTTGATTCATACATATCCTTTGTCTTTTTTTGTTTGTTGTGTATCTGTTGTTTGGAAAGCTATTGAAAAGTGACAATGCAAAATAATTGGCGTTTTACATCTCTTAAAGGTGTATCTCGCTGTCACCAAGTCATTGTTATGAGCAAGGAAGCAAACTTCATGTTTTTCGGAATGGGTTAAATGATGAGAATAAAAAAATGGTTAATGTTGTAGCCAGTGACTCATTGCAAAGAAAAAATATCCATGAGATGGAGGCTTCGTTTGAGCAGATTGCAAAAGGTGCGGAGGCAAATTTGAACGAAAGGAGTACAAGCAATAATTTGATAGCCGCATAGAAAACATTGAGTCACAAAGGGGGGAAAATATATCTTTTAATGAACATTCACATCTTACTTAAGCAACTACAATTTTCATTTTTGTAAATAAAATGATGTTTCAATTTTGTGAAGCATAAATCATATTGGCTAAATATATGTAATAGATACATATATTCTTGTTGATTACATGTTAGATATTAGCAAAAAGACGTATAAAGTTATCATTCAATATTAGTATTCATATTAACGTAAAAATAAAACACTGAAAAAGATTAATATAATTATCCAAAATTTATATACAAAAAATTGACATAATCAAATTGATAATACAATTACATACACATTTTTTTGGCAGAACCTCTATTGTGAGGTGGGTCGCCACTCCCAAATTTTATATCTAAATTTTTTGGATGATGAATATACCCTAAAATCATTCTTACAAAATATATACTTCACTTGATCACTTAGCCATTTACAAGCATGAGCCCAATGGCTTCGTGATCAAGTGATTAACAAAAGAAAATGTGGAGTACTACTCCATTTTCACTTAAGACAAAAAATGATAAACTTGGAGCAGTAAACGTTTTTTACGAAGTCAGCCTATACTAAACAAAACAAGACATATGAAAGTCTTGGTTTTAAACCATGTATCTGTAAATAAAAAACTCCTTTGAACTAGGAGTGACAAAAGATCCCTCTTTGGGATTAGTATTCTTCAGTATGAGAGATATGTACACATCTGATTCTGGCTATTTCTACATGAGCAGTTTGGACTCTATTGCTGCCTATCAATACCACAAATTAGCTCCATCTATTCCTACTATTTTCCCAGCTCTAGATCTTGAGGAAATAGAACTTGATCATTTTTAAAAAACATTTAGAACCCCTTGTTCCTTCAAAGGCTACTGTTCTCACATAATCTTTCTTCCAGGCCAACAATAGTCCTGCTAGAAAATGAAAACAATTACCTGTAGGCTATTCTAAATCGTTTACAGTAAAGGAAAACTGGTCTAAACATCAGCAAGCAGGGCCATTTTAATCACTTAATGAAAATAAAAAGTTAGCAACCTGTCAGTCCTGCTACCAAATGAGGAGGAAACTTCTTGTAGGCTATTCTAAACACATATAGCAAAGGCAAATTGCTCTAACACTAGCAAGCAGGGCCATTTTAATCATTTAATGAAAATAATAAGTTGGCAACATGTCCTAACATCAGCAGACAGGGGCCCAAACGTGGTCCTTTCTTCCCTAGTTTGAGGTGTATTGAGAGTCTTTGTTTAAACCAAAAGAGGAGACCACTTCTGTCCAGATTGATATATCTCTTTAAAACTCTATAATGTTTCACCCTTTGCATGATTCTTTCCAGAATTTAATGAACTTTGAACCATTTGCTTTTTTTCCTAATAATCGAGGGGATCTGCATTTTGTCAGCTTTGATAACTAATCTGAAATGCTCATCACTTAAGGGTTGGGTAGTTGAATTCATTTCAATCCATCTGGCTGAACCATTTGTCTCTTTAATTGTTCTTTGTGTCTCCCCTTGTTCTCTAATCCATTTGAGGCTGGTGAGGCAGCTTTGGCTCTTCCAAGGAAGTGTTTTCAGGTATTAGGTAATCTCCACTCACCACTACAAAATGGCGGATTTAAACCGCCCTTTTTACAGCGGTTAAACATAATCCGGTGTAATTTATCAAAATGCGGTGGCATTATCGTAATATTAAACGAGAATAGTACACTTTTTACACCGGTTATAAGAAAACCGGTGTAAAAAGTACACCTTTTACACCGGTTTTCTTATAACCGGTGTAAATAACACTAAAACATCAATATATTTTTAATTAAATTATAATGAAATAATCATGTATAATATTATATAATTAATCATTTATCATATTATATGTCATTGATTATATATAATTATAAGGGTACATAAGTATTTTGATAAATGTATTTAATAGTTAAATTATCTACACGTACGCCCTAACAAAATTTAGGCAAAAGTTACGTCTTGTTTAATAATATTGTTTCTAGACACAAAAAGTCATAGAGATGTGAGGGACCTTTTTTCAGTTTTTATCTCTTTTTTTTGGTAAATTATAATATTACAAATTAAGTTATTTATATTCAATTTTGTAACTATGATTTTATCTTTTTCATTATAGTTCACACATAAGCATATTGGTACAAATATAGAAGGGTAAAAAAATACAAAAAAAACTCTTTATGTTTTTTTATTTCTTGTGGAATGAAAACTACAATTTTACAATGTATTTGGGCTACCAAAACCGCGGTTGCTTTTAACTTAAAACAGCATATTTCAGAAAAAATAATTATTTTACACCGGTTACTACACAAAACTGGTGTAAAAAAAACGTTCTACACCGGTTATTCTTTTAACCGGTGTAGAAAGTCATTTTTTACACCGGCTATTCTGTTAACCGGTGTAAATTTTTTTTTCAAAACTAGACAAAAGCCTTACTATCTAGTACTCTTCTCAGTTTCATTCCTACCAAAACTATCTCTCTCCATCGCAATCACTCCAAATCATCCTCTTCCTCTCTCGCTCCAAATCAGCCTGTTCCTCATCCTCGTCCTCTTCCTCGTCCTCTCCTTCTCGCAGTGCCAGTTCTCGCAGCCCTAGTCCTCCTCCCCAAAGGAAAAGGTTTCTTTTTCTCTTTCATATACACAATATGCTTTTTTTATGCATTTCGCATGTTCATTTAATATGCTCTTAGTGTTCTTCTCTTGCATTTTTCTTTGTTTTTTTTCTAATTGGTTTTCTTTTCTTAATGTGCAAATTCTTGCCCTAATTTTAGTACTCAAAATTTGGTAAATGTCATGTGAGGAAATCTATTTTGGTACTCAAAATTTGGTAAAAAGTACTTATTACACTGGCAATTTTGACTTAGCTTCTCTTTAATTTTTTTTAATTGCTGAAATGAATAGCGTCACTCAGATTTGAAGCCATACGTCATACGTGATAAGTCGGAGTTATACCGACTTATTTATCTCACATACTCTTCATTTTTATATAGAAATCGAGTGAAAGGAATGCTTTGTGAATGACTTGTGCACATAAATGTCATAAACATGCAATTGCATGAAAATGCCTAAGTGTGGAGAATATGTTGTGATTTTGATTCGATTATGGAAAAACATGCACACACTCTACCTTAGCCTCACAAGTCACTCACAACTCACAACATTCACGAGTCACTCACATCGCACACAAACCTCACAAATCACACAACACATATATCACACTCACAACACATGGCGGGCACCTAGCGCACCCGCCCACTACACATACACACACGGCGGGCGCGCACGCACACAGGGGCGGGCGCCTAGCTCGCCCGCGCCTCATGCACACACGCACACGGCGGGCGCCTAGCATGCCCTCCCTCCCTCACGCACACACGGTGCGGGCGCCTAGCGCGCCAGCACCACACACGCACACAAGCACGGCAGGCGCCTAGCGCGTCCGGCCACCACACACGCACACTCACGCATTTTCACTTGCACACTTGCACAGATTTTTTTACTCGCATACACCTCACATATTCTATGCACACTATCAGGCACTCACGCACGATCACTTTTGGGCACCAACTGTTTGAAGAAATGCATTAAAATCCTTAATGGTTAAGTCTTGCGTGAACTACATGGCCTCACTTTATCTTTGCTAACTTATTCGCAGACACATGGCAGCTTCTCAGAAAAATACGAAAATTTCCAGGAAAGTCACTAGGCCAATACAGCGAGGGAAAAGTATAAAAGGAGCTGAAAGAGAAAGAAGAAGAGGGCGGAGAGATCGGGGAGATTGAGGATCAAGAAAAACAAAGAAAATTACAGAGAGAGAGAAGAGCTTGATAAATTGCCCATTTTACTTCACTCTTGTAATCATGAATTCTGAGCCGATCAAAATGATCGGCTAGACATAGAGTGTTGCCTTGAGGGGTTACATGTATGGATTTAATCTTATTTGAGACATTTGATTGAGAATTTTATCCGTGTTATTCTTGTTCATCATTATGTACTTGTTGTGTTTGATGTTTTTCATTAGCTTAGATTCATATTAAATATGCAGTGACTACTGAGATTGGTGTGAACTTACTTAAGGAAATCAATCATAACATGTGCTGATTATGAACATGTTTGTGTGAGTCTTAGGTCCTGCATATTTTGTGATTTCTGCTGTGCAGTGACCACTGACAGTGGACATCATCCATTGAAAAGGTCTAAGAGTGTTCTTGTATTGTGGGTCTAGATTATGAATTGGGTGACTGCCCTGACAAGGGAGCTAGTCATGGATTAATCGGGGTTTCATTAAAGAAGAATAGGTATCTGGGGGAGTGCCATTCGTGCCTGGATCTTGCCCTGACAAGGGAAGTTCGAGGAGTATAGTGGAATGAATTTGTGAAAACTGATAAGTTGATCAAATCCTAGTTCACTAGCAGAGAAGTCACCTCACATTTGTTTACACAAGTCCGGGATAATAAGAGAAAGATCCATACTAATTGTTCTATCCTCAAGGCAACACCTTCCATTCTATTGAGTTTTACTCCATTCGATTTTCCCGTATTTCAATTTAGTTAACTATTTGTTTGTGCCAGTTTAATTGTTTACACCTTCTATCATTAGTCAATACTTGATCATAGTCCTCTCCCTGTAGAGACGATCCCACTCGCCATTCTACATTATTTGACTGAGTTTGGGTTAAATTGGGAGCCAACGACAGCTCACACCAATTTTTGGCTCCGTTGCCGAGGAGAGGCTAGGTGTTAGGAATTGATTGTGATAGTTTTGTGTTTTGAATTTTAGGTATTTCGTATCTTTGTGTCACTATCTGTTTTGTTTTATTTGATTGGATTTTGATTATAGTTGTGATTCCGTCAAGTTCATTTCATTTCTATAGTTTTTTTTTTGCATTCAGTAAATCTATCTACGTTGGAGGTGTTTCTGACTTGTGTAGGTGATATAGCTTATGCAAGTGGGAGCCAGACTTCGTGGGATAGAACCTGAGTTTGATTTCGATCCAGAGCTTCAGCGAACTTTGAGGCAAAGGAAAAGAGCTCTAGAAATGGCGGAACAGGATGAAGAGAGAGTTAGACCCCAACAGGGGGAGGAGAGACCAAGAGACCGACCACCTAGATTTGGGGACCATTTCGCAGTAAACTTTGAGAGAAGAAATAATCGCCAATGGATAGACGTAGAGAGCTATCAGATACCAACCCAAATCGTCTCCATGATCACCCAAGGGCAAGTTTTCCAAGGCCTGAGCAATGAGGATCCGAACGAGCATTTAGATTGGTTCTTGGGAA
This sequence comes from Ophiorrhiza pumila, assembly GCA_016586305.1. Taxonomy (NCBI): domain Eukaryota; kingdom Viridiplantae; phylum Streptophyta; class Magnoliopsida; order Gentianales; family Rubiaceae; genus Ophiorrhiza; species Ophiorrhiza pumila. Next base: position 19,882,160 of record BLIW01000004.1, on the reverse strand, counting down.
TTTGTAACACCTTCAAACTGCAGAGAGTCACTCCGGATGACGTGAGAAGAGTTCTGTTCCCCTTGTTTCTCAAGGGGAAAGAAAAGCACTGGTTTAACTCAATCGGAGGACAGTCCATAGCCACGTTAGAGGAATTGGAAAGAAAGTTTTTGGCCAAGTACTTTCCCCCATCGAAATTGGAGCGGTTGAGGATGGAGATCCGCATCTTCCAACAGCAAGATGGTGAGACATTTAAGGAAGCATGGGACAGGTTCAATGACTTACTCCGACAGTGTCCAAACAATGACTTGGGGAAGTGAGAGAGCTCAATACCTTCTTCAAAGGGTTATTTCCGGAATCTTCACTAATGGTAAAGGCCAACGCCAACGGGGCCTTAAAGGACAAAAGTGTGACTGAGGTTAGGGAGCTCTTCGACTCAATTACGGACGACGAGTATTTGTTCCCAGAAATTAGGAAGACACCCATGAGAAAGCAGCGAGGAGTGTTGGAGCTGGAGAAAGAGACTTCCTTGGAGGCAAAGATTGAGGCTCTAACAAGACAGATCAAAACTCTTAAGGCCGCGAATACCGCTCCCGTGCTGATGTGTGGTTTATGTAAGGGGGAACATCACACTGATGAGTGTGAACTCACCCAGGATTCAGTGCAGTATGTGAATAACTACAACAACCGCCAACAGTATGGAGGCTATAGAAACCAGTCAGGTCAAGGCACTTGGGGACAGAACAATCAGGGAAATCAGCAGAGACAGTACTTCCAAGGTGGAGAATCAAGCTACAAGGAACCGAGGAGGACCACAGATGAAATGTTTTAGACAATCATGGAAATGATGGATATGTATGAAAAGAGAACTTCTGTAGTAGAGGCCTCCATCAAGAACATAGACATGCAGATAGGCCAATTGGCTAAGGCGAGCAACCAACGCCCACAGGGCTCCCTTCCTAGGTTTACCGAGCCCAACCCCAAGGGTATAGAGGTGTGCAACGCCATCACACTCAGATGTGGAAAGGAGTTCAGCGGGAATCAGAAGAAAGGCGAGAATGAGGAATCAGTGGAGGAAGTCCCAGAAGAGTCTATCGTTGTCGAAGAGGAAATACGGGAGGACAAGGAGGAGAGTGTGAAGGCACCTGAGCCTAAGAAGAAGAGGGGACCTCAAAGCCCCTATAACTATCCGGAGTATGCACCACTCCCACCTTTTCGCCAATGAGTTCCTGCTCCGGCCAAGAAGGGGGCCCAATTTACAAGGTTCCTGGACATGGTGAAAAGTGTTAACGTGAATGTTCCTCTTCTGGACCTCGTCACTGCGGTGCCTCGGTACGCTAAGTTCCTGAAAGATCTGATCGCAAATAAAGAACAAATATTACGTTGTGAGGTGCCAATTCCACTGACCAAGGAGAGCCAGGAGTGGATAAACAATGAGCTCCCTCCCAAGCTCAATGACCATGGGAGCTGCACAGTCCCGTGCACTATCGGAGGAAGATTTTTCAATAAGGCATTGTGCGACCTCGGGGCAGGGATAAACCTCATGCCATTATCCCTCGCTGAGAGAATAGGTTTGGGGGAGAAGATTAAGCCTGTGGCCGTCCTCCTACAATTGGCAGATAGATCATTGGTGGAGGATGTATTGGTTTCGGTAGACAAATTTGTGCTTCTCGTAGACTTCATAGTCTTGGACATGGAGGAGGATCCCGAAGTCCCACTCATTTTATGTAGGCCGTTCTTAGCAACAGGTGATGCCCTCATAGGATTTATAGGAAAAACCATCACGTTTAGGATCAATGGTAAAGAAGTGGTATTCAATGTGGATTATGCAATGAAACATCCTCAGATCATCGAGCAGTGTTGTCTAGCAGGCATTGTGGACAGTGACCCTCGCTCTCTTGAGTCAGGACATATAGGTAAGTCTATTGTTTCCTTACATGACTCTGATGAAAATGATATGCATGACAATTCTGAGAATGTGTTAACTCCTGAAGAAAGAGATACTGTGCATGAATTGCAAAACATGATTGAACAAACTGTGTTGGATGGCTCTGTTGAGAAAATGAACTCTGAGTGCAAAGATAACGTAAACTGTGTTGATAAGATAAAATTCAATGAATTTAAGGGAGAGCTTGATTTTGTTGTCACTACTGATAAAAAAGTGGAATTTGTGCCCACTGAGGTGAGGCTTGAAAATATTGAGTGCAGGTCTGAGGAGCCGAAGACACATGTCAAGAAGCCCCCCAAGCAGAAATGACACCCACTACGCAATTTTTTCAAGTGCGTATTTTGGAAAGAAAAGAAGAACCCCCTAGAAAACCTACCGAGTAGTGTGGTGGGAGTAGGGACTGCAGGCACAATTTCGAAGAAGAAAAAGTTCAAAAGGAAAGTCTTCAAGTCTGCGTGGGACAACACGGGGCACACTCAGTTCCTTGACAACCCACCTCCTTGACATCAACTCTTCCATGTCGGGCTGAGGAAAATAAACCAAGCGCTGTGTTGGGAGGCAACCCAACCATTTAATTTCAGTTGTTTGTTAGTTTGTTGCTTTCAATACATTGTGACCCCAATAAAACACCTGAGACTAATGGCCATCATTTGTGCATGATTGCAGAAATCACGAGGGAAGACATCAGTATAAGAAAGAATCAGAAGCAAAGAAAGGGACAAGAAGTCGGGATTCATATATCTGGATGTCACGAGCGACAAAGGTATCAATGTCGAGAATATTCTCTGCACTGACGAAGGGTGAGAATAAAATCTCATACATGACGTGATGAACACACCGAGATTCTCTACCCTTCTAAACTGTTCAACGTAAATCTGTACCGCATTGTCGAAGTCCAAACAAGATAATCTAACCGACTACACTGAGCTTTGCCGGGAACGGTCAAATCAATTTGGAGAGAAAGCATGAGTGGTAGTAGAGGCGTCACTTTCACAAGCACCGCTGCACACAATGTTATCATTAACACCTTGAAAAGCTTGACCCAAGAATTGCTCACAAGAAATCTGCCATATGTGATAAAATGGATGAAATATTGATGATATGTGATAATGTGGGGCCAAGAATTTTGTTTGGTAGCAACCATTTGTTCAAGTGGCCGAATCATGCAAAGAAAAGTTGATGTGATTACACAAGCCCACTCTTGTCATCTTTCTTGTCATTTAGTATCTTGTCATCTAGTTTGATCACATGCTAGTTGTTTTCTAGCTTGAGATAGCCGAATCATGCATGCCAAAAATTCCCTATAAATACCATGCATTATGCATTCCATTCATTCATCAATTTGCATGCATCAAGTGTGCATGTTCGGCCGAGAGAAAGTGCAAAAATAAGAAGAGGCCATCTCAAGAAATTGGAAACACTCCACAAAAGTTTGATTCCTTGCTTTGCATTTTGTTGTGCCTAGTCTTCAAACCAATTAAGCATCTCTCACTCTTTAACTCCATGCTCATTTGATTTATTCCCGAGATGTGATGACTTACATGGGTTGGCCATGGATGAATTTGAATAGCTTAACTGGAATGTGCACTTTATTTCTTACAATGGACCGTGTGCGTGATATGCGTTTGAGTGGAAGTTGAGCTATTTTTATTATTATTATTATTTGCATTTAGCTTTGCTTAAATCCGATTGAGAATATATATCACTCTGGGCAATTTTATAGGCTGAGGAAAATTGTTGGGATTTTAATTGTTTCTGGATTGTAACAACAAGAATGGTAAAATTGTGGGTGCTTAAATTCATGAATACGAAAAATTGGTCGGACCCAAAACTCGCGTGAAACTGTCGTGAGTGGCCTGTGATATTGTGAAGCATGAATTAGATAATGGAATTAATGGTCTTGTAAGGCTTAATGAGAAAATTTCATGATCATGAATAGTGGAGCATACTTGGGTTTTATGTTAATTCAAAAGATATGGTAGATTTGGGTGGTACACAGCTCATGCAATGTTATAATTTTCAGGTACCATGCCACCAAAGAAGAATACCCAAACTCCCACATCTACATCCAAAGGAAAAGCCAAAGCTATAAGATGTGAAACATCATCGGAAGACTCTGGGTCTGATAAAGAACACATCCCTGAAGGAAACGAAGAGTATGACCTGATCACACCCCTAAGGTTTGCGAACTAGAGGGCAGCACGACAATTTGAGGGATGCATCTACATAATTGTGCTGGTGGAACGCCAGTTCACTACTCCATCAAAGTCATTTGAAGAAGCAATCCGCTTCTACAAATGGAAGCCCCTCACTTTCGCCCCAGCTACAGTCAATGTGGAGGTAGCCCGAGAATTTTAAACCAACGCCAACTCACTCAACTCAAATTTCATCCACCATTATGTGGTGTACCTGCGAGGGAGTATCTTAAGGTGACAAGCCAAACAATTAATCAACATTTCTACCTATCAGACCATCCAGAGGGGGAGTTTGAGCAATTAGTGGAGGCTGGAAATGTTGACCATCTAATCGAGTCAGTTGGACTACCGGGAGCTACATGGATCCGAAATGCACGGTCCAAGGCAGTTTTTGTAAAAACTGAGGATTTAACTGCCGAAGCCCAGATGTGGTTGATGTTCATAAATTCAAGACTTATGCCCACCAACCATCACATCAGAGCAACATGGGAACGGTTACTCCTCATCTATGCAATCCAGCACAGGATGACAATCAATGTGGGGAAAATAATCATGCAGTACATCTAACGTGCACAAAATCACAGTGGTGAGCCTATATTTTTCCCACTCTTACTGGCGCAAATGGCACTAAGGCACGGGATCACGGTCAATCCAACAGAGGACTCCCAACGTTCCTTGGGGATCATAGGCGGACCTCAATGGCAAAGCTACTTGGAGACCGAAGCAAGAGAAAGGCGTAGGCGCGACACTTAAAAGCGCTAGTCTCTTTCCTTTTCCACAATGGGGACCATTGCTCATTTCAAGTGTGGGGGCGAGACATTCATGCTTTGGGGCTGTTGTTGGAAATTGTTGATGTCTGTATGATTGGCTATCTTCTGGTTCTTTAAAATGATGCTTGTGTTTGTGAGGCCTAGTGCCTTTGTTTAAGATTGCTTTATGTGTGTTTGTTATGTGTGCGGGGAACGAATGTAGTGTGGTGTGTTTTTCATTATATTAGTAGTTTTAGGTGGTGTGATTTTTTTATTTTATTTTTCTTGTGATGTTGTGGAAAAATAAGTCAGTGACTAGCACTACCTTTGTAATGCGCTTGAATTTGTTTGTTGTTGCGATAAATGTGAGTGTTTCTGTTGTGATTGTGCAAATGTTCACTATCCAGTCCATCTCGTACACCTACACACCAAACTACACTCACACTTCTAATATCATCACGAATCCTTGAATGCTATCCAATTGTTATGTATGCAAAATTTTTTTTTTGAGCTTTACAGTATTTATTTGATGAGTGCAATTTGATGGGTAAAGTGCGATGTTAAAGTAAGATAGAAACGCCAGCATAACATCTGACATAGGAGAGGGCTTATGATTCTTTACGTGTATGTGCTTTCTACTCATAAACACTTATTCTTGCATTTCAAGTACACAGTCTATTGAAGACACACACGAACACAAACTGTTTGAAATTGTGCGAACATGAAGGAAAAAGCCAGCGGGCGAATAAAGGGAAAAAATAGCCACAAAACCCTGGCAGCCAAGCACCAAAGTGCGGCGTGAATTTCAAAGAAGAAAAAATATATATATATATCAAGCACCAATGTGCATGTTTAGCTTTGTAATGATTAAGTGTCCGTGTGTGTGGACAAAAAGATTGTGGCGCAAGAATTTTTCTCTAAGTGTCTACTTGAGTACTCTGCATAGACAGTGTGAGGGATTATAAGAAACTCTCAGCACATACTGCACGCTGGCGATTTGGTCTTTATTCATTTCACCTTACCTGCTAAATTGCATAAATCGGATGAACTGTGGACTTAGCAAAGTAGATATGCATGCATGCAAAAGATTTGAAAATGGATTGCTGATGATGTTGTGAGAGTTTGAATGTGGAATGGACAAGGGCTTAGTTTTTGTTTTCCTTTGCTCGGGATTAGCAAAGATTCAAGTGTGGGGGGTTGATAAGTCGGAGTTATACCGACTTATTTATCTCACATACTCTTCCTTTTTATATAGAAATAGAGTGAAAGGAATGCTTTGTGAATGACTTGTGCACATAAATGTCATAAACTTGCAATTGCATGAAAATGGCTAAGTGTGGAGAATATGTTGTGATTTCGATTCAATTATGGAAAAACATGCACACACTTTACCTTAGCCTCACAAGCCACTCACAACTCACAACATTCACGAGTGACTCACATCGTACACAAACCTCACAAATCACACAACACACACATCACACTCACAACACATGGCGGCCGCCTAGCGCGCCCGCCCACTACAAACACACACGGCGGACGCCTAGCACGCCCGTCCCCTCACATTTGTTTACACAAGTCTGGGATAATAAGAGAAAGATCCATACTAATTGTTCCATCCTCAAGGCAACACCTTCCATTCTATTGAGTTTTACTCCATTCGATTTTCCCGCATTTCAATTTAGTTAACTATTTGTTTGTGCCAGTTTAATTGTTTACACCTTCTATCATTAGTCAATACTTGATCACAGTCTTCTCCCTGTGGAGACTATCCCACTCGCCACTTCTACATTATTTGAGTGAGTTTGGGTTAAATTGGGAGCCAACGACAGCTCACACCAAAACGCATTGAACCATTCAGATAAAAATAAATTTCTTTCTGTATAAATAAATTATACACTAAATATTTACACCAATACGCATTGAACAAAGACAAAATAGAGATTTTAAGAAAAAGAAATACAGAAAGAAAAAATTAGTTTGCTACAAATGTGGTAAACCATGTCATATTGCAACTAATTGTAGAACTCAAAATAGAATTAATGAAACTAATGTAATATCTAATGAAAAAAGTAATAAAGATATTTTATTTGAAAACATAAGTAAAATTGAAAATCCAGAAGAACAAAGACAATATTTACTAAGATTAAAAGATTTAATACTTCAAGAAGATAAAAAACCAGAATTCTTAGAACCATTCAGTATAAATAAATTATACACTAAATATTCGTCAGATAAAAATATTCAAGGCACAATTCCTAAATCAATAACTAATTCAAATTCAAATCAAATTCAGGAACAAATAAAAGAATTAAAATTAGAAATAAGAGAAATTCGAAGTGATATTAAAGATTTACAAATAAAAGATTTAGAAATAGAGACAAAAATTGTATTAGAAAAACAAAAATTAGATAATAAGTTGGTTTTATACCAACTTAAATGTATTAGTTCACTTAGTTTTTGTCTTGTTTTTTATGCAATTGTGTTGTGTTATGTGCAAATTTGTGCATTTATGTGGTTTGCAGCTTGGTGTGTTGAAATGGTGAAAAAGGACCAAAAATGAGGATTAAAATAGACAAATGTGTGTTTGATGTTGAAGAACAAAACAAGGTTTGATATTAAGCTTGTGGAGTTGAAGGATGCCATTATATGCTTACTATGTGTTTTGGGCAGAACGGTTAGTGAATTTCATTTGCGTCTATCTTTCTCAATTCTAATCCAAATTGGGAGATATTGGATGATTTGGAAAGCTCTTTGTGTTTACTTTAATTCTTATGTTTGAACTCTCTTCTAATTCTGTTTGCAAATATGAGAAACGGGGGCTTTTTTGTTGTGCTTGGATTAGGGTTTTGTAAGGTTTTACCTTCTCGCCACAGTTTGGTATATTGACAATATCTTGAGCTACAGATCTCCAATTTCGATGATTCTTGATCCTATGGAAAGCCAAGTGAGGAAGCTACAAATTTGGTGTTCAAGGAAAAATCCAATTCGGAAAGGAAAACTGGAAAATCACGGTGGAATGAAGAAAAAACCCAATTAGGGTTTTAAGTCTGCGACGCGATTCCTTCTTGCCACAGCTCAGTTATTTGGTCGTAACGTTCTCTTCCAAGCTCTGAATTGGGTGATTCAAAAGGCTATGGACATCTAAGACTCGAGGCTACATCTTTCATGTTTTAAGCTTTGCCAAATTCACAACGCATCAGGGTCAGATGTCGGGTGGACGTTGCTGCACATTGGCACAATTGTGCATAACACTTGCGTTTGAACCACGATGCATCGTGGTGCTTTTTTGTGCCACGACTTGAATTTTGCATCGTAGCCTAAGTTGTGCTATGGTTTCACGTATTTTGCCATTTCATGTTTGCTGCCACACTTACTCACCTTTACACCACATTTGTGCACATCACTCTAGCACTTATGCACACACTAGTGCATAAAGTCTGACACTCTTGCACTGTACTTGTGCACATGCATGCACACTCTTGCACACACCACCGCACATCACAGCGCGCACTCTTCTCACACATCTCCTGTACACTATGGCCACACAGCCCACCTCACAACGTTCTTAATTAGCTACACTAGGCTCACACCATGCTTAACACTCATAAGTTCACTACTCAAGCTATACATTCGACAATTCATTTCCATGCATTTGGCTCATAATTCTCAAAACACTTCTCACTCAAGTTCACACATATCACTCAACACCCATTTCACTCAACACTCACACAAACACATTCAGGCATTCCTCACAACACTCTTCAAACACACTCACACATCACCACCACGATGCATCGTGGTGAAACTAAGTTTGGCCGACGATGCATCGTGGCGATGCATCGTCGCCTTAGGTGCTAACACCACAATGCATCGTAGCGATGCATCGCAAGCTTGTGAGGGTTTTCGAGTGAAGTTTTTGGCTAAGTGCTGGATGTTGTCACTTGGTGCGCAGGTGCAAGGAAGCGTGATCATGGAAGGCACAAAGGCGTGTGGATGCTGATGGAAGCGCAGCGACTTGGGCTTGAAGGCGCTTGATGACTTTGAAGGCGTGTTTGGTCCAAGCTTGGGAGCGTGGTTGGCGGGCTTGCACTAGTTTATCTGTTGGAGTTGTGTTATTGTGCTGTGGCATTTTTGTAAATACTCAATCATTTTACGTTTGCGTACTGTTTACGACTTTTGTAACCTCTATATATAGAGGATTAGTTAACATTTTTAGGGGGGAGAAGGATCGGAACATTCTAGTTTTTACCATATTTTTTTATTAGAGTTTGTGAGCGGGAATTTTCTCTCTCTAACTTTCTCTCTCTAGATTTTCTTATCTGTTTTTGATTCCGATCGCACCGTTGGACTGATCACGACATTTTGAGTCTCAATTAACAAAGCATTTCACAATTCTGAGTATTTTGATCGGTAAATTCTTCCAATTAAGTGGAAATGAGTTGTGTTCTGTTGCACTTTAATGATTATGAGCTGAGAATGCCGTGTTCCGGCTAAAAATGCGATGTTCTAGGGTTGTGAAGGATGAAAGCTTGATTTAGATGACTTCGTGCGGTGTAATTCACAAAACCTATAAAGCATTGAGATCATGTTTGGTTTGCACTTTGAAATTTGTTAAGTTTCATAAATTTGAACCAGTGTTGTTCAATTGAGATTTAGTTGCGGTCGCCATGCTGAATTGAACCTTAATTCACCAATATTTGCTAAGAATTCTGTGAAATAAGAATTGGAGCATGATTGCCTGAGTTTTCACACTTGCTTTGTATGTTCGTTTCCTGAATCCAGGCCTCACCATGGGAAGTTTTTAGGTTACAAAATCTTTAGATAAAGGTGTGAAGAGATTTCCTAATTCTAACGAAGACGTAAGAAGCTAGATTCAGGGCTCGCCATGGAAAGTTTCTAGGAGATTAATGCTAGAGAGTTAGGGTTGGGAAATTGAGAAGGTTGCAGTGCAAAATCCATCATCCTTAGGCCTCGCCATGGGAAAGGATGGTGTTAGGAAGCTTAGTTTACAGTGCGGTCGCCATGCCGACTGTAGTCTAGGTTTCTAGGCGGCTATTTCTCCTCCATTGTTTTGCATGTTTGTAATCGCACTGCACAAGTCACTTAGGTCAGCATTCATCCGGAAGGAACTCTAGATCATCCTTCTCCCTCATTTGCATTTCATTCTCTTTTGTTTGCATTACGTTTTATTTTAGTTGCACTTACATTCTATTTTTCTGTGCTTGTTTGTCTGTTTTGTCACAAAACTTAGAGCGATTTTGGAATTTCGGAAACCATCCCCTTCCCTGTGGATACGATCCCTATCACCACTACTGCAGTTAGTTTAGGGTAAAATTGGAGAGTAACGACACCTCTCGCCAATTTTTGGCGCCATTTCCGGGAAAGGCACGGTTTCTTGAATTTTGAGTGGCTCTGTTCTGTTTGTTTTCTGTGTAGAGTAGTAGTTCTGTTCTGTTTCATTGTGGTAGCTTTTGATGTTTTCTTTGTTTTCGTGTTTTGTTCTGTCCACTGTGGTTTATTTATGGCAAGTGTAGAATATTGGAACTCAATTGAAAGAGAAGATTGCACATCACAAGTACCCAAGCATGTCTAGGTGGTATAGGGACTCTGTTGGCTCGTATCAGTATACACAGCCAACACCTAGGAGATTTGGGGACTTTTCTTCACCACCATATGAAGAGCAATGGCAAAATCAAGCACAAAGCAACAACTCATATCACATTGGAACACAAGGACTCTTTGTGGAATACATGTTTTCTCAAATGCTGGAAAAACTTGACAAAGGCTTACAAAAGGGGGAGCAATGGCATAACCAACAACAAAGCAATGAGTGTTATCTCAGAGGAGAGGCAAAAATGGAAAACATGTTGTCTCAAGTTTTGGAGAGATTTGATAGAAGTGAAACAAGGTTGGCTCAACTGGAAGAGGAGCTTCAAGTGTGACAGCAAATACTTGATCGAATCAATGCGATAATCAGCAACATATGGGAGCAAATTGAGACACCAGCTCTAGATGCTCAATAGCACTCCGGAGGTACCTCTCTCATTACTAAAACACCAACTCCTGAGGATAATCATTTTGATATACATGCCAATGTTGATTGTGGCTTAAAGTGTCCAAGAGAGGTGGAGTCTACAAGTTTTGGGAATGGTATGCATGAGTGCTATGTTGCTGAGTCTGTTGTGCATAAATATTTCAGTTATTATGATGAGGATGATTCTTTTGTGCGTGAACAAAGTGAGCTACCAATTCAATATGCACAATGCTATCCACACACACCTCTAATTGCTAGAATACCAACCCCTGAGGAATATCATTTTGAATTGCAAGCTAATGTTGAATGTGGAGAAACGAATCCTAGGGAGGTGGAATTCACAAATAGTGAGGTTGTCGCACAAAAATGCTTTCTTGATGAACCTTTGTTACATGAGTCAAATTTTAGTTGTTTAATTCAGAATGATGTCTTCTATGATGAGGATGATGCCTAATGTGATGAGCTTGATACTGATGAATTTATGGGGAGAGTGTTTAATGCTGAGTCTTGCATTAATTTTATGGAGTTCCATGAGCCAAATGATGTTGATAGCCATTCATTAGATGTTTCTCCTCTTGATAGCTTTGTGAATTGAATAGAGACACTTCTTGAGGATCATTGTGATATCATGAATGAGGATAATGTAACAATTGCTAATGAGAATGTTAACACATTGCTTGAAACTCTTGTTGAGGCACCAATTCTTGAAATGGTGAATGGATCCAAGTGTCAAAATGGTGATTCACAAGAAGTACAAAGTGATATACTCTTGTTAATTGATGATAATACTTGTTGGGTTGTTGAGGAAGAAAAGACTCAAGAATTTCCCCATCTTAGTATAGATAATGAATATATGAGAATTTGTAACGAAATTGCTAACATGGTGGAAAATTGCTTTGTAGATGAATCCATTTTTGAACTTACTGGTGGCTTTGAACTTACTGATGATTTTGTTGAGACCATGGATGAACAATCCTTGGTTGAGCCTTGCAGGGTTACAGAGCCTAGTGTGGTGAAAGATGTAAAAGAGCCTATTCTGGTGGAGGAAGTGAACCAGATGCCTCTTATGAGGGAACCTCAACCTTGGGTTGAGTTGTGCATGGTTGAAGAGTCTAGTATGGTAGGTGAAGTAAAGGAGGTGCCTACAATAGGGGAGTTTCAGTGGTTCAAAGTTAAATTTGTGGTGGTTGCTCCCCATGTGCATGAGCTTAAGCACCTCCTTGCCACTATTTTACAAGTGCCCTATAGGAGGAGAAAAAAGAGTGATTATGAAATATATTTTTTCTGGTACCGAGAGGGTTATTCCGATTCTTGAAGAAGAACGTTTCATGAATAAAGTCTAGCTGGAGACTACAAAACCCAGAACTACTTCTTTTTCATATTACCTTAAATAAAGTACTTTGGTAGTTTCGTGCATTTTGCTTTTTTTGCTTATACTCACCAAGGCCACTCATGTTGTAGGGGCTTGCACATGAAGGAATTGCAAGGGAAATAAGCCATGCATACATGAGGCTAAGTGTGGCGGAGTGGTTCCATGGGCCACTCCCACAATGCACACAATCACTTTGTTTTACATTTCAAGCATAAATTGTGCACGTGCCACTTAGTGTTTCTAGTTGTATATTTTTTCACCACCATGACTCCTAGTCATGGTGCGACTCTTCGTTTGCATACTACTTCCATGTCATGTCAACTTTGCATCAATATGTAGTGGATTTGAGTGCGTGATTTCTAATAAGTTTGTTTTCAACATGTGCAGGAAATGTTTTATGCAAGAGGGAACTATGAACAAGGACACTCCACCAAGCAAACATTGGAATTCATGACTTATCAATACCAGGGAGCTTCTAAACCTATCTTTACTTTACATTGAGGACAATGGAAGTTTTAAGTGTGGGGGAGGGAATGTTTGCTATGGTTTGTGTTTCTTGGACTTTATATGCTTACTTTCTGTCATGAAATTTTTTGTGCTAGGTGATGCAAAGCATGTTTTTTTTAGTGTAGATGTGTGTTGTTTTGAGACTTTTGCATGTTATATCCCGTATAAAAGCATGCTATATTTTTTTAGTGTAGATGTGTGTTGTTTTGAGACTTTTGCATGTTATATCCCGTATATGTGTGTTTTTCATGTTTTGTGCAAAGTTTAAGTTTTTTGTGACATTTGACATTTTGAAATTTTTTGTGAAGTTTTTGGTGAAATTTTGAACTTTTTGTGAATAAGTGATGTTTTTGAACACAAGTTATGTGTAGTTGACATTTTTGTGGAAGAACTTGTCTATCCATGGAAAGTGCACTAACACTAGAGTTGGAAGTGTATTTAAAACTTGAATAAAAATGCTCAGTGGTGAGGATAGTTCAATGCTAAGTGGTAGGAGTTAAAACATAGTGGAAAGTTTGAACTTTAACATAGTTGTTTTCAAGCACTAAAATGGATTGCATACAAGGATTGTTGAACTTATGTGAGAAGGCAAGAAATAGAGAATTTTTGAAAATTTTCGTGGATAAGCAGAGTAATCCTTGGAAACCTGTTGTGACATTTAGGCACCAAGGGAAATGATTTGGAAAAAAGGCAGGTTATGCCAATGTGAAATTTTTTGCATGCTAAGTGCAGGGACAATGTTCCAAAAGCACACAATTATGAACCACTCCTCAGCGGGACTGCTCTATCACACTAAGTGTGGATTTTAAGAGAATAATCCGCATGAGTGGGGATGGAATTCAAAAGCCATAAAACCCGAGGCAACAATTGGAAAGGCCAAGGAGTTCCCCAGTGTAATAATGTCATGTGTGAAATGAAGGTAAAGCACTAAAGGATGACAACCTGGGGGAAAGAATGGTAAGAAACGAGGGCAACCAATGATCCTTAATTTGGTGCATTTATGTCTATACGAGGTTTACAAGTTGAGGACTTGAAAAGAAGTAATAATAAAATCTTTGCATTCTCTATTTTTTGCTTTGTTCATAAGTAAGACTTGAGCTGTATGTAGGCCTTTGCACACAACTCACACCTCTATGTTAGAGCTTCAAATGAGTACAGCTTAGTTTTAATGATTGCCATGAAGAATTGAGCATATCCTTACCACTATAGTATAACTGGTTAACTAAGAAATGTGCACCTCCTATAATAGTGTGAAATGCTCTCGAAGTGGATAGGTAGGTTTTCTACAAGAGAGTTCACTACGTAGCGTTGTGTGTATGTGCTGGGTATTGTTGTGACCGTGCAGGAGTTGTGCAAGTGTATTATGGTGTAAGTACAGTGTTGTGATCTTGCTTGAGGGCAAGCAAGAGTTCAAGTGTGGGAGAATTTGATAAGTTGGTTTTATACCAATTTAAATGTATTAGTTCACTTAGCTTTTGTCTTGTTTTTTATGCAATTGTGCTGTGTTATGTCCAAATTTGTACATTTATGTGGTTTGCAACTTGGTGTGTTGAAATGGTGAAAAAGGACCAAAAATGAGGATTAAAATAGACAAATGTGTGTTTGATGTTGAAGAACAAAACAAGGTTTGATATTAAGCTTGTGGAGTTGAAGGATGCCATTATATGCTTACTATGTGTTTTGGGCAGAACGGTTAGTGAACTTCATTTGAGTCTATCTTTTTCAATACTAATCCAAATTAGGAGATCTTGGATGATTTAGAAAGCTCTTTGTGTGTACTTTAATTCTTATGTTTGAACTCTCTTCTAATTCTGTCTGAAAATATGAGAAATGGGGGCTTCTTTGTTGTGCTTGAATTAGGGTTTTGTATGGTTTGACCTTCTTGCCACGGTTTGGTAGATTGACAATATATTGAGCTGAAGATCTCCAATTTCGATGATTCTTGATCCTATGGAAAGCCAAGAGAGGAAGCTACAACTTTGGTGTTCAAGGAAAAATCCAATTCGTAAAGAAAAACTGGAAAATCACGGTGGAATGAAGAAAAAACCCAATTAGGGTTTTAAGCCTGCGACGCGTCGCAGGCTTAATTCTTTCTTGCCACAGCTCAGTGTTTTGGTCGTAACGTTCTCGTCCTAGCTCCGAATTGGGTGATTCAAACGGCTATGGACAGCTAAGAATCGGGGCTAAAACTATGATGTTCTAAGCTTTGCCAAATGCACAACGCATCAGGGTCAGATGTCCGGTGAAAATTTATGCACATTGGCACAATTGTGCATAACACTTGCGTTTGAACCACGATGCATCGTGGTGCTTTTTTGTGCCACGACTTGAATTTTGCATCGTAGCCTAAGTTGTGCTATAGTTTCACGTATTTTGCCATTTCATGTTTGCTGCCACACTTACTCACCTTTACACCACATTTGTGCACATCACTCTAGCACTTATGCACACACTAGTGCATAAAGTCTCACACTCTTGCACTGTACTTGTGCACATGCATGCACACTCTTGCACACACAACAGCACATCACAGCGCGCACTCTTCTCACACATCTCCAGCACACTACGGCCACACAGCCCACCTCACAACGTTCTTAGCTACACTAGGCTCATACCATGCTTAACACTCATAAGTTCACTACACAAGCTATACATTCCACAATTCATTTCCATGCATTTGGCTCATAATTCTCGCAACACTTCTCACTCAAAGTTCACACATATCACTCAACACCCATTTCACTCAACACTCACACAAACACATTCGGGCATTCCTTACAACACTCTTCAAACACACTCACACATCACCACCACGATGCATCGTAGCGATGCATCGTGGTGAAACTAAGTTTGGCCGACGATGCATCGTGGCGATGCATCGTCGCCTTAGGTGCTAACTCCACGATGCATCGCTACGATGCATCGTGGTGGTGAGAGCATAAAGCTGCGTTGAATTGTGGCGATGCATCGCAAGCTTGTGAGGGTTTTCGAGTGAAGTTTTTGGCTAAGTGCTGGATGTTGTCTCTTGGTGCGCAGGTGCAAGGAAGCGTGATCATGGAAGGCACAAAGGCGTGTGGATGCTGATGGAAACGCAGGGACTTGGGCTTGAAGGCGCTTGATGACTTTGAAGGCGTGTTTGGTCCAAGCTTGGATGCGTGGTTGGGGGGCTTGCACGAGTTTATCTGTTGGAGTTGTGTTATTGTGTAGTGGCATTTTTGTAAATACTCAATCATTTTACGTTTGCGTACTGTTCGACTTTTGTAACCTCTATATATAGAGGATTAGTTAACATTTTTAGGGGGAGAAGGATCGGAACATTCTAGTTTTTACCAGATTTTTTTATTAGAGTTTGTGAGCAGGAATTTTCTCTCTCTAACTTTCTCTCTCTAGATTTTCTTCTCCGTTTTCGATTCCAATCGCACCGTTGTACTGATCACGACATTTTGAGTCTCAATTAACGAAGCATTTCACAATTCTGAGTATTTTGATCGGTAAATTCTTCCAATTGAGTGGAAATGAGTTGTGTTTTGTTGCACTTGAATGATTATGAGCAGAGAATGCCGTGTTCCGGCTAAATATTCGGTGTTCTAGGGTTGTGAAGGATGAAAGCTTGATTTAGATGATTTCGTGCGGTGTAATTCACATAACCTATAAAGAATTGAGATCATGCTTGCTTTGCACTTTGAAATTTGTTAAGTTTCATAAATTTGAACCAGTCTTGTTGAATTCACCAATATTTGCTAAGAATTCTGTGAAATAAGAACTGGAGCATGATTGCCTGAGTTGTCACACTTGCTTTGTATGTTCGTTTCCTGAATCCAGGCATTGCCATAGGAAGTTTTTAGGTTACAAAATCTTTAGATAAAGGTGTGAAGAGATTTCCTAATTCTAACGAAGACTTAAGAAGGTAGATTCAGGCCTCGGCATGGGAAGTTTCTTCGAGATTAATGCTAGAGAGTTAGGGTTGGGAAATTGAGAAGGTTGCGGTGCAAAATCCATCATCCTTAGGACTCGCCATGGGAAAGGATGGTGTTAGGAGGCTTAGTTTACAGTGCGGTCGCCATGCCGACTGTAGTCTAGGTTTCTAGGCGGCTATTTCTCCTCCATTGTTTTGCATGTTTGTAATCGCACTGCACAAGTCACTTAGGTTAGCATTCATCCGGAAGGAACTCTAGATCATTCTTCTCCCTTATTTACATTTCATTCTCTTTTGTTTGCATTACGTTCTATTTTAGTTGCACTTACATTCTATTTTTCTGTGCTTGTTTGTCTATTTTGTCACAAAACTTAGAGCGATTTTGGAATTTCGGAAACCATCCCCTTCCCTGTGGATACGATCCCTATCACCACTACTGCAGTTAGTTTAGGGTAAAGTTGGAGA
The DNA here is from genome assembly GCA_016586305.1 of Ophiorrhiza pumila. NCBI lineage: Eukaryota > Viridiplantae > Streptophyta > Magnoliopsida > Gentianales > Rubiaceae > Ophiorrhiza > Ophiorrhiza pumila. The sequence continues at coordinate 19,864,992 of BLIW01000004.1, read as the reverse complement.
GTAACGACACCTCTCGCCATTAGAGGATATACCAGAAAGCTCAAATAAAGGAAAAGGAATTCAAATTAATGAAAAAGATGAAGAAGAATATTTAAACATAATTGAAAAAGTAAATATAGAAAAATGGAATGTATTTGTAACAATAGGAGTTCAAAATTATAAAAAAAAACCTGTATTGCTATGATTGATAGTGGTGCAGATCAAAGTTGTATAAAATCAGGAATAATACCAACTAAATATTGTTCAAAAACAATCATAGATTAGTAACAGCAAATGGTAGCCCATTAATAATAAAAAATAAGTTACCTAATGGATTCATATGTAATAATAATTACTGTTTTAAACATTCATTTATTATTGTAGAAGATTTAACTTAAGATATAATATTAGGAAATCCTTTCTTATATCAAATAACACTATTTAAAAAGACTACAGAAGGATTAAGTTTAAAAATAATGGGGAATAAAATAACTTTTGAATTCATTACTCCAGTAAGACAAAAAGAATTAAATTTATTACAAAATAATAGTATATACTACAAAATCACACAAAAGGAAAATCAAATAAATTATATAAAAGAAGAAATTACATATAATCAAACCGAATTACAATTAAAAAGAGAAGACGTAAAACAAAAAATCACAGAATTAGAAATAAAATTCAAAGAGTTCATATGTGCCGATCATCCATATGCATTTGGGCAAGAAAAACTCATATCATTGAATTACCATATGAAAAATAATTTAAAGAAAAAGATATTCCAACTAAAGCCAGACCATTTCAAATGAATTCAGAATTATTGCAACATTGTAGAAAAGAAATTCAAGCATTACTAGATAAAAAATTAATTAGAAAATCAAAATCCCAACGGAGTTGTCGAGCATTTTATGTTGATAATCAAGCTGAGAAAGAAAGAGGAGTTCCAAGATTAGTCATAAATTACAAACCATTAAATAATGTTTTAAAATGGATAAGATATCCAATACCGAATAAAAAAGATTTATTAAATAGATTATTCAATGCAAAAATTTATTCAAAATTTGACTTAAAATCCGGATATTGGCAAATTCAAATAGCGGAAAAGGATAAATACAAAACAGTATTCACTGTATCATTTGGACATTACGAGTGGAATGTGATGCCATTTAGATTAAAAAATGCTTCTTCTGAATTTCAAAATATTATGAACGACATTTTTTCAGCATATACATTCATGATAGTATATATTGATGATATATTAGTTTATTCAAAATCTATAGATGAACATTTTAAACATTTACACATATTTTTTAAATTAGTAACTCAAAATGGATTAGTCATTTCAGCAGCAAAAATGAAATTATTTCAAACTCAAATTAGATTCTTAGGACATGATATTTACAAAGGAACTATTAAACCTATTAATAAAACCTTAGAATTTGGAGAAAAATTCCCAGATGAAATTAAAGATAAAAATTAATTACAAAGATTTTTAGGATGTTTAAATTATGTCGCAGATTTCTTCCCTAAACTAAGAACAATATGTGCACCATTATATCAAAGACTTCAAAAAGATCCACCACCATGGACTGAAAAGCATACAAAAATAGTCAGATAAGCAAAAGAGAAAATTAAGTCATTAGATTGTTTAGGCATTCCACATCCAGTTGCATTCATGATTGTAGAAATAGATGCCTCTGAAGTAGGTTATGGGGGTATCTTAAAACAAAAGTTAAACAATAAAATTGAATTAGTAAGATATACTTCAAAAGTATGGATAGTATCACAAAAGAATTACTCAACAGTTAAAAAGGAAATATTATCTATAGTCATGTGTATTTCTAAATTTCAAGATGATTTATATAATAAAATTTTTTTATTAAGAGTAGATTGTAAATCAGCCAAAGAAATACTTCAAAAGGATATTAAGAATTTAGTTTCTAAACAGATATTTGCTAGGTGGCAAGGTATTTTATCAGTTTTTTATTTCGATATAGAATATATTCAAGGAAAAAACAATTCATTACCTGATTTCCTTACTCGTGAATTTTTAACAGGTAAAATTCAAAATGACGGACAAAGGTGAATCTTCCTCGTTCAAAAATCAAAAGAAGCAAAGTCCAAGTGATTATGCTACTAATATGGTACTCATCCCAAAGCCATTATCACCAACTATTCAAGTGTCAAACAATTTCACACCTTTAGATGAATTTCCACCATTTCCAGCACTCACCTACACTCAAGTTGCTAGTACCCCATTCGCAAGACTAAGAAATCAGCCAAATAGTCAAACTTCTACTCCAAGAACAATGACTCCTTTACCCATCACAACTACACCCACTAATAATAATAATAAAACAAATTCATATCAACTCTAACAAGTATATGAATATTTAAATTTGACAAAATTTAAAGTTAAACCTGATATTCCTAATTTGAATTATTATACTCAAACTTTATTTACTGATACTGTTTTATGGTTTTCAGATGATCCAATAAAAAATCAAAGATTTTATGAATTCATTCTTGTAGATTCATTTTCAGTCAAAATTTTCCATAACAAAGATGATTCAAATAAAATCACTTATTCAAAATGTGTCATTAAAAATGTCTCAAATTTTCAAGATTGGCAATCTATTCATTCAAAAAATCCTTTTTCAATTCCATATAATCCTCAAGGATATTGATATGAAGATTACAAACAAGCCTGGAAAAAGGCATTTTATTTAAGATCTTTTGAACATTCATGGTTCTTTACATTTCATAAAGATTGCAAAAAAGAATTCCCGCTTTGGTTCTATGACTGGTGGGAAACTCATGGATCACAGACAGAACTATTGCCATCAAAGGCATTAGAAGGATTCAATTATTGGAAAACTCATTCAACTATGCCACAATATGTTAGAGAAGTTCAATGGTATGTAGTAATGAAGGTTCCATGGATTTGGTGTTGGAACTTTCAAATTCAACAAATCAAAGCTTAACCAATGCCAATGTCACTCATAAGACAATTCAAATGCAAATGGTGGGAGAAATACAACACATCATTATGTTGTCCAAAAGCAGTCAATACTATTTTGACAACTGGTCATAGACAATGGACTCCACCAACAACAACACAACCAAGTGAACAAGCAGGCCCAGTAATTCAAAAGTTCCTGTTCATTCAAGTCCTAATCCAGTTCCTAATCAGATTGCACAAACTCCAGCAACCAGTCAATTCAAGCCAGAAGATATGGAAGCATTTTTCCAATTTATGAAATTTCAAAGAAAGAGAAACATTCAGTAACAACAACAACCACAAATGTCAACCGATTCAACACCAAGCCCATCCCTAGAAGGCATGTTTGGGGGACAAATGGCTCAAGACCCATATGAATAAAAAAATTAAAAAAAATATTTGTAAATTAAATTTAATTTTTTTTCAGGAAAAGAGTCAAGAAAAATATCAGTTGAAGACATTCAAGAAGAAGAAATTTGACATGGATGACAAAGCACGGCATCAAATAAACTCCATCGACATTACAAAATTAATATCAAAACGAGAAGTTGGAGAAGGCAATTCAAGAGTTATTTATCAAAATGGGCCCTACACAATTGATGCTATGGAGGCCTACCAATCAGGAAAAAATTCAATAGTACAACCTTTGTGGAATTATTACTATCACAAAACCAAGAATGATTACTTTCAAGTCAAATCAGCAGTATTTTCAAAAAGCAAAAGTGAAGATTCCAAAGAGAGGTCCCTTCAAGAAAACACAGCAATGTGAAGACCATGTGAAAGAAAGCAACAAGCATTCAAGCATTATTCATAGATTATGACAAGCACTTTCGGATTTCAAAATTCTTTCAATTCCATGTAATAGAATAGTTTATTTTATGTCTATAAATTAGAAGGACTTCCATGTATTCATCATCGAAAGTTTTCAGAAAATAAAATCTTATTTGACTCACTCCCCATCTTACTCTTTATTTATATTTTGCTTAATTTCAAGGTACTTTAATATTCTACTCATTATTTTTATACTTAAATTTATTATTAAATCGGTCCTGCTTATTTTGAGGGTATCTTAAAACAAAAGTTAAACAATAAAATTGAATTAGTAAGAAATACTTGAGAGCTTTTGTTGTCTGTAGTTGGATTTCCTAGGAAATGAACTGTTAAAGCATAAAGTAAAAAATTAGCACTATCTGATACTTTGATTTTTTTAACATTTCCTTTATCATCTTTTACTATATCACCATTAACATCTTTTTCATCTTCTTCAGTAGTATGATTTAATATTTCATTTTTGTTTTCTTGAGTTATTAAATTGTCCCACCTAATTCTTAATTGTCCTGAAAATCCTGCTGTGAAAGCTACAGCAGTTGTTTTTTGATCATATCTTTCTTGCCTATAAGCAACTTTTGCCATTCCCATTTCTTGAAATAATCTTAATATTTCATATTCATATTTTCCATCAATATTCCATTCATAGACTGCTCTTTCATCATATTGACTAGCTTGAAATTTCGATCTTTCTTCTATTTGTAAGTCTGGAGGTGTTAATTTTGGGTAATAATGTTTTCTTTGATAAGGTGCATATGTTGATTTGTAGTAATTATTATACTTTCTTGGTCTATATTGTTTTCTAATTCTATTAATATTATCATCTTGTAATTCATCTTCAATGTTTTCTATTAATTCATTAATTTCATTATTTTGACTGTCATTGCTATCACTATCTTCAGAATCTTGTATTGGGCTAACTTGTTGAATATTTTGTATATTACCTATTGAGTTAGAGTTCTGACTGGTACTCGGTTTTGTTTCTTATAATTTATTTAATATTTTATTTAATATAGCATGATCTTTGTGTGGAAGTTGAATATTTGCAAATGCATCTTTAACTTGAAAATGAGGTTTAGATATTTCACTTGGAAAGCTTAAATTATCATCTTTAAAAGGATTTTTTGTAACATTATTATTTTCTTTAGGTATTGAATCTATTTTTGTTGAAACTACATCTACTTGATGAGCTATTGTTGATAATATTTGCGTTGAATAATTTAGTTGTTGATTAACTTTTCTAATATCTTCTATTTCTACTGGTCCTTTCTCTGTTCTAGCTTCTCTAAATGGTGTTGCTATTATTTAATTTTTATTTGTTTGGATTTTTAAATTTAATAATGGTGGATGAACCGAACTTAATACTTCTCCTCCTACAATATTCCATTTTTTATAAAGTGAAGTCTGAACATTTATACTTTCTGTTTTGTACATTTTTGTATTTTCTATATTTTGAGTTTCATATTCTAACCAAGAAAAGAAAGGAAAATTGAATTTTCTTTTTATTAATTCTTCTTTCCATCTGTTATTTAATGTTTCTTGGAATTCTTGACTTAATTTATTATACCAAAATCTTTTATGTATATTTTTATCATCATTAAATTCTTCATCTAAATAATCATAATTAGGAGTGAATTCATTATTAATTACGTTCAATGAGTCTCTACTAATACCATCTAGTGAATCAGGTTTCATATCAGACTTAGTTGGTGATTGATTAAATGATTGAGTATCAATGATTTATGGTAAAGGTAATTTATAATGAATTCTTTGGCTTCCTGAAATAGGTATTGAATATATTTCTGTATTAGTGTCTAAATTAGTATGCTGACTAAAATTCTTCTTAAGGTAGGTATATCTGAAGTTGAATATCTTGCAGGCTGAATTAAACTTTTATTAGCACCATATTTATTAGATCTTATTTCATCAAAGTGTATTACTAAGCTACCATCACTTTGTTTAACTATTTTTGAAGCATTACTTTGTTGTATATTTCGTGATTGAATTTGAGGATGATAAGTCGGTATTTCACCGACTTATTCGTGTGAATTTCCTTATCTTTTGCTATGGATTTTGTGCGGAAATGATGCTTGGTATGTTGACGGTGTGCTAGAACGTGCATGTTTTGGAGATTGTTGTGAAAATGCCTAAGTGTTGTAAAACAACGTGAAAATGCTTTGATGTTTGAAATATGCACAACATTTGGTCATGCATATCATCGACCTCCAAGCTGTCCTGCGCGCCACTGACCTCCAAGCCTTTATGAAAGTCCACAACCACAACACTTGCACAACACTCACACTTGCACAGCACATACACTTACGAATTTAGGCTCACCACACTTACACGCTTGACCTCCACAACACACACAACATTCCAGCACTCAAACTTCACTCGACACACAACACAAGACACACAACATTCCAGCACTCACACTTCACTCGACACACAACACAACACAACACACTCGCACACATAGTGCGCCCGCCTCACACAAGGCGGTCGCACTAGGAGACCGCCACACACATGGCGGGCGCACCACGCGCCCGCCTCACACACGCACACACACACAACACGGCGGTCGCCCACGGCGACCGCCACTCACACGGCGGGCACACCACGTGCCCGCCACACTCTCAGCACACACGTTGCACAGTTTGCACATTTTATCCTTTCTTTCATATTTTTCCTTTGTTATATTTTTAGTCAGGAATTCTTTCATACATTTTGTATACACTACACTCCGCGCTTGCTCCACGCACATTTAGCAAACACCGCATCCAATATGTTTGATATTTTGCCTCGTCACTATAATTTGTTAAGTACACGTTTCTTCATTAAATTCTTGGCCTATATTCACAGGAACACGTGTCTACATCCGGGCATAGAGGGGGAAACTTTCAGGAAGCTCACTTGGCTAGGACATGGAGAGAAAACTATAATAGCAAGAGGAATTGGAAGACGGAGAAGAGTGGGTAGAGAGAGACGGAGATCGATCAAGAGAGCTAGGGTTTCAAGGGAAAAAGGAGATCAGAGTGGAGATCATTCCATTTTATCTTTCTTTAATAGTTATGTTCGATCAGGCTTTGTCAAACTTGTTTTCAAAGTCGATCAACATGATTGGCTAAACATTAGGTTGTTGCTTTGAGGGATTAAGTGTGATGACTCTAAATTGATTTGAGACATTCGTATTACATATCACGTGTTTGATATTGTTTCTTAAATCTTGTTGATGCTTTATTTCAATGCTTACTCACTCACGCCTAGGCCCTTCATATGATTTGCAGTACAACTGAAGTCAATCTAGTGCTATCAATGGAAATTGAAATAACATCACTAGAATATGGAACAACTTGGATGAGTCCTTTGATCTGTGTATGGAAGCAACGTCAATTGTGCAGTACCCCTGACAATTGAAGTTAATATAATGGAAAAGACTTAGGATTATTTGAACATTAGAACTCAGACTTTGGTTGACTGTCTTGTCCAAGGGAGTTGGGGTTCTAGTGTCAGATAGGGATCGGGAATTAGGAAGCCGAGCCTAGGTCTTGCCCTACCAAGGGAAGATGAGAGGAGTATGGTGAATTAGGATTGTGAGACCTACCAAGGAGATCAACCCTAAGCTCACTAGAAGGTCGACCCCTTTATTCATGTTCTTACACTGGTCAAGGATAATCAAATAGAGTTGTTACACTGACCTCCCTCAAGGCAACACCAATTCACTTCTTGATTGATTTTTGTATTTGCTCATACTTGCTGTCTGCTTTATTGAACACTTTCTATTCTATCACTTGTACAATTCTTAATTCAATCCTCTCCCTGTTGGATACAATCCCACTTGCCACTACTACTTGTTTTGGTGATACTGGGAAAAATTGCAAGGTACGACGACAGCCTTGCCAATTTTTGGCGCCGTTGCCGGGGAGAGGCACAGCATTGAGAGTTGTTTGTTATAGTTATACTTTGTCGATTACTTTACGAATTCTTATCTTAAAATTGTTGATTTATTTGTTTTGTTGAACTCTTAATTCATTACTTGTCTCTGTTGATTTTGTTCTACTGATATTTTGTTCTAGTGCTGTTTCTTTTTCTTGTGAGAGATCACAGTTTATGCTACCTAGAGCAAGGCTACGTGGTGAAGCTCCGGAATTTGCACTTGAATTAGAATTGCAGAGAACTTTAAGGTAGAGAAGAAGGGTTATTGAAATGGCTGAACAGAATTTGGAGAGACCTCATCCCCAACCACCTCGGTTTGGGGACCATTTTGCGGTCAACTTCGAGAGGATAAACAATCACCAGGGAATTGACGTCGAATGTTATCAAATCCCGACACAAATCGTGTCCATGATCACCCAAGGGCAGATCTTTCAGGGTTTGAGCAACGAGGACCCTAACGAACATCTCGATTGGTTTCTGGGACTATGCAACACGTTCAAGATGCAAAGAGTGACTCCGGATGATGTGAGAAGGGTGCTATTCCCACTGTCCTTGAAAGGGAAGGCCAAGCATTGGTTTAACTCAATCGGGGGGCCAGCTATATCCACATTTGAGGAACTTGAGCTGAAGTTTTTAGCTAAGTATTTTTCTCTTTCAAAATTGGAGCGAATGAGGCTGGAGATCCGCAACTTTCAGCAGCAGGATGGCGAAACCTTCAAGGAAGCCTGGGATCGATTCAACGACTTGCTCCGCCAATGCCCGAACAATGACCTCGGGGAGGTCAGGGATCTTAACACATTCTTTAAAGGTCTATCAACGGAGTCCTCGCTGATGGTCAAGGCCAGCGCCAATGGGGCTATAAAAGACAAGAGCGTGCCCGAAGTGAGGAAACTCTTTGACTCGATTGCAGACGACGAATACCTGTTTCCAGAAACTAGAAAGATGTCTGCGCGCAAGCAACGGGGAGTGCTAGAGCTGGATGAGGAGACTTCCTTGGAGGCAAAAATTGAGGCCCTCACAAGACATATTCAGAACCTAAAGGCTGCCAAGGTCGCTCCAGTGTTGATGTGCAGGCTATGTAAAGGAGATCACCACACGGACGAATGCGAGCTCACACAAGAATCAGTCCAGTATGTCTCCAATTACAACAACCGCCAACAATACGACGGTTATCGAAATCAGTCAGGCCAAGGCAACTAGGGACAGAATAATCAGGGAAATCAACAAAGGCAGTACTACCAGAGTGGGGAATCATGCAACCGGGAACAGAGAAAGTCAACCGACGATTTGCTCCATGAAATTCTGAGAAAAATGGATATGTATGAAAAGAGGACCTCCACACTGGAAACTCAAGTGAAAAACGTGGAGGCCTCTATCAAGAACATCGATATGCAGATAGGACAGTTGGCTAAGGCCAGCCATCAAAGACCTCAAGGCATCCTCCCAAGTGATAAAGAACCGAACCCAAAAGGAAAAGGACCAGAGGTCTGCAATGCTATAACGTTGAGATGTGGAAAGGAGCTCAATGGACACAAGAGAAAAGAATGAGAGGAAGTCCTAGAGGAGGAGGTCAGTGAGGAGACCACACTTGTGGGAGATGAAGCCCAAGGCAAGGACGGGAGTGTGAAGGCTCAGGAGAGTAAAAGGAAGAAGGGAGATCCAAGCCCATGCGATGACTCTCCATATGCACCACCCCCTCTATTTCCCCAAAGACTTCGACCTCCACCTAAGAAGGGGGTTCAATTCACAAGGTTCTTGGATATGGTGAAAAATGTAAACGTGAATGCCCCTCTGCTGGATTTGGTTACGGCGGTACTGAGGTATGCAAAATTTTTGAAGGACTTGATTGCCAACAAAGAACAGATTCTACAATACGAAGTACCAATTCCGCTCACCAAGGATAGCCAAGCATGGATCAACAATGAACTGCCTCCCAAGCTCAAGGACCCTGGTAGCTGTACGGTACCGTGCTCAATCGGTGGAAGATTTTTCAGCAAAGCCCTATGTGACCTTGGGGCTGGGATCAACCTCATGCCTTTGTCCATTGCCGAGAATATAGGATTGGGAAAATAGATTAAACCTGTGCCAGTTATGCTTCAGTTGGCAGATAGATCATTGGTTCAGCCAACGGGGATGGTAGAAGATGTTCTGGTATATGTGGATAAATTCATATTGCCAGTGGACTTTATAGTGTTAGACATGGAGGAGGACCCCGAGGTCCCACTCATCTTTGGAAGGCCATTCTTGGCTACGGGAGACGCTCTCATTCGGGTCAAGGGAAAGACCATCACATTCAGAGTCAATGGTGAGGAGGGCGTATTCAATGTGTACTAGGCCATGAAGCACCCTCATTCCATCGAACAATGTTGCCTGGCAAGCTTGGTGGAAGGTAATCTCCAACCTCTAAGTTTTGAACATAAGCGTAAGTCTTCCCTTGATTTATATGATTCCTTTGATGATGACATGTGTGAAAATTTTGATACGGTGTTAATTGTTGAAGAAACTGATACCCTGCATGAATTGAGCTCTTGTGATGAAAAACATGAAATTGATGCTTCTGTGAAAGACATGGACTTTGCATGTGAGATTCAAGAAAATTGTGGAAATAGTGAGAATTTAAGTGAAATGAAAAATGTGCATGAAAATCATGACGTGCATGATCACAGTGTAGAAATGGCGTTGAAAATGAAAATTGAAAAGAATGATGAAAAATTTGCATGTTGTGAAAACTTGACATATGCCAATGTTGATACTGATGAGAAGGTCAAAGTGTTGCCCAATGAGGTGAGGCTGGAGAAGGTTGAATGCAGGAATGAAAAGCTCATGCCCTTCGCTCTGAGGCCACCCAAATTGGAAATGAAGCCTTTGCCTCCCCACCTGAAGTATGCGTACTTAGGAGAAGGTGAGACCCTACCAATTGTGATATCCTCTAAATTTGAGAAGGAGCAAGAGGAGAAACTCCTGGAGGTTTTGAGAAAGTATAAGGAGGCCATGAGATGGACCATAGCCGATATTAAGGGGATCAGCCCCAGTGTATGCATGCACAAAATATTACTGGAAGAAGGGGCCGTTCCTGCTCGGGAGAGACAAATGAGGCTAAACCTAGTAATGATGGAAGTGATGAAAAAGAAGGTGATCAAGTTGCTGGATTTTGGGATGATATTCCCCATCTCCGACAGTGAATGGGTCAGCCCGGTACAGTGTGTGCCAAAGAAAGGAGGTGTAACAGTGGTGGCTAATGAAGCTAATGAACTGTTGGCAACCAGAATTATCAATGCCTGGAGAGTGTGCATGGACTACCGAAAGCTGAACAAGGCCACTCGCAAGGACCACTTCCCCCTACCCTTCTTGGAACAGCTTCTGGATAGAACCGCAGAGTTTCTTTTTTACTGGTTCCTAGATGGTTATTCAGGCTACAACCAAATAGCCATTGACCCTGAAGACCAAGAGAAGACCACGTTCACTTGCCCTTTTGGCACGTACGCTTATAAAAGAATGCCTTTTGGGCTGTGCAATGCGCCAGTAACATTCCAGCTCTGCATGATTGCCATTTTCCAGGACATGGTGGAACACATTATAGAAATCATCATGGACGACTTTTCGGTGTTTGGGATGACCTTCGATAGTTGTTTGGAAAATCTGGCTCTGGTGCTGCAAAGATGTGTGGAGACCAATTTGGTCCTAAATTGGGAAAAGTGTCAGTTCATGGTTAATGAAGGCATTGTGCTCGGTCACAAAATTTCAAGGCAGGGCCTTGAGGTGGATAAGGATAAGGTCGAAGTGATAGCCAAGCTGCCGGTGCCCACCAATGTAAGAGGGGTAAGATGTTTCATGGGCCACGCAGGTTTCTACAGAAGGTTCATTAAGGACTTTTCAAAGATAGCCAAGCCACTGTGCTCCTTGCTGGAGAAAGACACCCCGTTTATCTTTGATGAGAAATGCAAGGAGGCGTTTGAATTTTGAGGAAAAGGCTTGTAGAGACACCCATCATTATCGACCCAGAGTGGGGACAACTATTCGAGATCATGTGCGATGCAAGCGACTTTGCGGTGGGAGCTGTGCTGGGGCAAAAGAAGGACAACATCTTCCGTGCAATCTATTACGCGAGTAAATTACTGAGTGGGGTGCAATTGAATTATACCACAACGGAGAAGGAGATGTTGGCTGTGGTCTTTGCCTTTGACAAGTTCAGAGCATATATCTTGGGGTCCAAGGTGGTAGTTCATACCGACCACGCAGCCCTCAAGTACCTCATGGCAAAGAAGGAGGCAAAACCGAGGCTCATAAGATGGGTACTCCTGTTGCAAGAATTTGATGTTGAGATAAAAGATAGAAAAGGATGTGAGAATGTGGTGGCAGACCACTTGTCAAGACTCGAGCTGGTTGGGCTTAGTGAGGAACAATTGCAATTATGGAACAAGGAGATCTTCCCAGATGAGCAGATTTTCAAGGTCCACCCTCGGGAGTTGCCTTGGTACTCAGATATCGCCAACTATATGGTCACTGGTCAAATGCCACAACATCTTTCGAGTGATCAAAGGAAGAGGCTCAAGTACGATGCTCAGTACTATTTCTTGGAGAGCGGATGTCTATATAAAAGGTGTAGCGACCAAATTGTTAGAAGGTGTATACCGGATGAGGAGATAGAGGACATTCTCAGGGCTTATCATGAATCACCATTTGGAGGGCACTTTGGAGTAGCAAGGACTGGGCACAAGGTCTTACAAATCGGGTTCTACTGGCCCCATGTATTTAAGGACTCCAAGCTGTGGGTGAGCCAGTGTGACAAATGCCAACGTGTAGGAAATATATCCATTAGAGATGAGATGCCTCGCACCAACATACTGGAGGTGGACTTATTTGATGTCTGGGGGCTGGATTTCATGGGACCCTTCCCAAGATCGTGCGGAAATGAGTACATACTAGTAGGAGTTGACTATGTATCCAAGTAGGTAGAGGCGGTGGCACTACCCCATAATGACAGCAGGAGTGTAATGGGATTCGTTAAGAGGAACATTTTTAACAGGTTTGGAACTCCAAAAGCCATTATCAGCAATGGGGGGAGCCATTTTTGCAATAAGATCTTCAACGCGCTCTTAGCAAGGTATGGAGTTCAACATAGAGTCTCCACACCCTACCACCCTCAAGCAAATGGACAGGCTGAAGTGTCAAACCGAGAGATCAAAGGCATCCTGGAAAAGGTCGTGAATCCGGAGAGAAAGGATTGGGCCCTCAAATTGGACGATGCACTCTGGGCGTACAGGACAGAATATAAGACCCCGATCGGAGCCTCACCCTTTAGACTAGTGTTTGGGAAAGAGTGTCATCTCCTTGTCGAACTAGAGCACAAGGCATACTGGGCGATACAAAAATTGAACATGGACCTTGACTTGGCTCAGGAAGCCCGAATGATGATGTTGAATGAGCTGGATGAATTCAGATGGAATTCATACATCAGTGCAAGTCTTTACAAGGAAAGGACAAAGAAATGGCATGATGCTAAGCTTAAGGTGAAAGAATTTGAGGTGGGGCAGCAAGTGCTGGTGTACGACGCTAAGCTCAGGCTTTTTCCTGGCAAATTAAGGACCAGGTGGGTTGGACCTATTGTCATTACGAAAGTCTCCCCATATGGAACTCTCGAGGTCTACAATGAGGCCTCAGGAGAGAGCTGGAAGGTCAATAGTCACAGGGTGAAGGTTTTCAACTCCACCACAGGCGACGAGAAGGGGTAAGCTCAGCGCTTCGACCACCCACCATCTCAGTAAAACATTTTCATGTCTGGCTGAGGACAATAAACCGAGCGCTTGTCGGGAGGCAATCCGACAGTCTACTTTCCTTTATTTAGTCATTTCATTTTTCTTTTGCGGTTAAGTTTGCAATAACCAGTGAATCTAAATTCTCCCAACTCTCTTACACGCAGGAAGTCAATGCGGCGAGCCTGGAAAGCACAACAGTGGGCACTGGAAGGTACATTTCTGAAGCATGCGAATAGTGAGGTTTTGGTAAGCGAGCCTGTGATCACGGAGGAAACAAAGGTAAACACGCCAAGAATCATCTAAGTTCTGACATGGACACGGAATAAAATCCAAATGTTTACACCAGTACAGGTAATGAATATTTGATTCCTTGATTATCTCCATGTTTCTGAGAGGAATGACGGAAGAGTGACTCAGTACACAAGTAAGCCACACATATGTATAAGCTGATAAAGAGTGACTGCCAAGTGCATGACATGACAAGATAGACTACACATAATTTGTTTGCATGCACATTGTAGCTTTGCGAATTGTCCTCTAGCTCTAAGTCACCAAACAATGCATGGGAGAGCTCTATAAATACCACCAATTGTTGCATGGCCAGCTTCACTCTAAATTACCTTCATTGCAGGTACATGGCACACGATGATAGCTACTATAGGGTGTTCCTTCGGGGAGTCCTGGGCATTCTAGAACCACCCGACTGGGACTCTGAAGGCGAAGAGGAATATACTCCTGAATCACCCCCACGGTTTGTCAATGAAAGAGCAGTGAGACGGTTTGATAGATCTATCCACAGACACATCCTAGTGGAACGGAACTTTGTCGCTCCGGCACCCATGTTTGACGAGACCATTCGTTTTTACAACTGGGAAGCCCTCGCCTTCTCCCCAGCTGAGACCAACGTGGAGTTGGCCAGGGAATTCTACGCCAACTCCCATGCAAGCTACACAAATGAGAGCAACCATAATGGGGTTTACCTCCGGGGAACTTATCTCAAAATGACAAGCCAAACCATCAATGCTCATTATCAACTGCCAGATTACCCAGAAAACAAATTTGAACAATTGGCGGAGGCAGCCAATGTCGATTTCTTGATCGAATCCGTTGGGCTACCAGGAGCCGTGTGGGTACGTAACAATCAGTCAGAAACGGTTCACGTGCAAACCAATGACTTGACGGCGGAAACCCGCATGTGGTTGATGTTCATAAACTCCAAGATCATACCCACAAACCGCCACAACAAGGCAACCAGAAATAGAGTACTTCTGATTTATGCCATCCAACACACGGCGGGTGCACCAAGCGCCCGCCACACTCTCAGCACACACGTTGCACAGTTTGCACATTTTATCCTTTCTTTCATATTTTTCCTTTGTTATATTTTTAGTTAGGAATTATTTCATACATTTAGTATACGCTACACTCTGCGCTTGCTCCACGCACATTTAGCAAACACCGCATCCAATATGTTTGATATTTTGCCTCGTCACTATTATTTGTTAAGTACACGTGTCTTCATTAAATTCTTGGCCTATATTCACAGGAACACGTGTCAACATCCGGGCATAGAGGGGGAAACTTCCATGAAGCTCACTTGGCTAGGACATGGAGGGAAAACTATAAAAGCCAGAGGAATCGAAAGACGGAGAAGAGTGGGTAGAGAGAGACGGAGATCGTTCAAGAGAGCTAGGGTTTCAGGGGAAAAAGGAGATCAGAGTGGAGATCATTCCATTTTATCTTTCTGTTATAGCTATGTTCGATCAGGCTTTGTCAAACTTGTTTTCAAAGCCGATCAACATGATTGGCTAAACATTAGGTTGTTGCTTTGAGGGATTAAGTGTGATGACTCTAAATTGATTTGAGACATTCGTATTGCATATCACGTGTTTGATATTGTTTCTTAAATCTTGTTGATGCTTTATTTCAATGCTTACTCGCTCACGCCTAGGCCCTTCATATGATTTGCAGTACCACTGAAGTCAATCTAGTGCTATCAATGGAAATTGAAATAACATCACTAGAATAGGGAACAACTTGGATGAGTCCTATGATCTATGTGTGGAAGCAACGTCAATTGTGAAGTACCCCTAACAATTGAAGTTAATATAATGGAAAAGACTTAGGATTATTTGAACATTAGAACTCAGACTTTGGTTGACTAACTTGTCCAAGGGAGTTGGTGTTCTAGTGTCAGATAGGGATCGGGAATTAGGAAGCTGAGCCTAGGTCTTGCCCTACCAAGGGAAGATGAGAGGAGTATGGTGAATTAGGATTGTGAGACCTACCAAGGAAATCAACCCTAAGCTCACTAGAAGGTCGACCCCCTCATTCATGTTCTTACACTAGTCAAGGATAATCAAATAGAGTCGTTACACTGACCTCCCTCAAGGCAACACCAATTCACTTCTTGATTGATTTGCGTATTTGCTCATACTTGCTGTCTGCTTTATTGAACACTTTCTATTCTATCACTTGTACAATTCTTAATTCAATCCTCTCCCTGTTGGATACAATCCCACTTGCCACTACTACTTGTTTTGGTGATACTGGGTAAAATTGCAAGGTACGACGACAGCCTAGCCAGAGGAATTATTGTAAACGTTTGTGGAATAGTGATTTCATCCCACTTCAAAGTTTTTGGAATATATACTGATGATTTAGTAGAATCTTCTTCAAATATTATTGTCTCTTCAGTATTTGTTTGTTCTAGTTTTAATCTTGGGTCTATTAGAGTTTTTAGTAATTTAAAACATACTTTGTATAGAATTACAAAACTACGACTTCTAGTATCAATTTTATGTTGATAAATTTGAATATCCATAATTAATGAATCAAGAATCAATTCATCATCTAAACTTGCTAAAAAATTAGGTACACAATTGAATGATATTGAACTATCACATATATTAGTCTGAATTAAAGCAAGTATTGAATCTTGATATTCTTTTAATCTTTTATCTCTTAAAGCTATAAAAATAGGATTATTAATACCTATCCTATGCATAGGTTTAATTACTACATTTATCAACCCTTAATGAATATATTTAAATCCTTGACTTTTATACCTATTTATTGTTGTACTTGACATTAATTTTATTGTCTTTGAAGTTTCTTTGAATGTTAAATCTTGTTCATGTATTTTGACTAAGTAAGAATTATTGAAACTTAAATTACCTATATGATAAACAAAACTTAATGTTTTTGAATTTATATCAAACTGTATCTCATGACTTTGATTAATATTATCAGTATCTACTATATTAGTATTATTACAAAAATTAAACAATTTCTTAAAAGTATTTAAATTCATAACTTTTAAACGTACATGAGTTGCTTAATGCAACATGAAGAATGCAGACTGTATGGGGAATACAAGAGTGCCTAACCGGGAACACCTTAAGCTGACGATGCAATGGCTTACCAACGGATTCACAAGGCTACTCAATCGTTTACCAAACCTTACAAATCTTTATTCTAGATGTTGATTAATTAACTTAAGTATTATTAAAAGATTAGAGTTTAAATAATTAAAAGAGATTGAATGAATAATGGCTCTGATACCAAAATAAGCAACAATATTTAGTTGGTATTATTCCTGATTTTATACAACGTTGATCTGCACCACTATCAATCATAGCAATACAGGTTTTTTTATAATTTTGAACTCCTATTGTGACAAATACATTCCTTTTTCTATATTTACTTTTTCAATTATGTTTAAATATTCTTCTTCATCTTTTTCATTAATTTGAATTCCTTTTCCTTTATTTGAGCTTTCTGGTATATCCTCTAATTTTTGTTTTTCTAATACAATTTTTGTCTCTATTTCTAAATCTTTTAGCTGTAAATCTTTAATATCACTTCGAATTTGTCTTATTTATAAGTTTAATTCGTTTATTTGTTCCTGAATTTGATTTGAATTTGAATTAGTTATTGATTGAGGAATTGTGCCTTGAATATTTTTATCTGACGAATATTTAGTGTATAATTTATTTATACTGAATGATTCTAAGAATTCTGGTTTTTTATCTTCTTGAAGTATTAAATCTTTTAATCTTAGTAAATATTGTCTTTGTTCTTCTGGATTTTCAATTTTACTTATCATTTCAAATAAAATATCTTTATTACTTTTTTCATTAGATATTAAATTAATACATTGACATGGTGAGGATCCATCGGAATAGTCTTCTTCACTATCTAAATATATTTCATTAATATTTGAATCACTTTCTGTTTCTTCATTAATCATTATTTTCATTATTTTATCTCTTAAATCTTTATCTTCATCTTTATTAAAAATTTCATTAATTCTATTTTGAGTTATACAATTAGTTGCAATATGACCTGGTTTACCACATTTGTAGCAAACTAATTTTTTCTTTCTGTATTTCTTTTTCTTAAAATATCTATTTTGTCTTTGTTCATTTTGATTTTGATTCTGTTGATATCTTTTACTTCTTCTTTTTTATGGTTTATATGGATATGTAATTCTTTTAGTATACTTAGAAGGTACTTTTATTCCTGTTATTCCAAAAGCTTCACAAAATGATCCTAATTCTCTCCTTTCAGAACCGTATTTTGCTTGTAATTTTAATTCTTGACATAGTTTTAAAATGAGATCATTCAGGGAGAAGCTAGCATTTTCAAATATAATACTATTTCTCATTTTCCAAATACACCAGCAAATGATAGAGGGGGAATTTTAAGAAGGAAAGACTGAATTTCAAAACTAGTTTTGGTATGCCACCATGTGAGAAAGGTTAAATTTAGTGATTCATGTTGTGTTAGGATTCCAACTTCTACACCAATCATCTTCCAAACCTTCCTAGACTAAAAATAGCCAGCAAATATGTGATTAAAAAAACTACTTATTGACACCACACAGATGACAGTAGAAAGGGCCAACAATATTCAGCTTATGGAGCATGTGACCTAGGGAAAGTCTACAGCGTACCAATTTTAGCATGAAGAAAGAGGTTTTGACAGGAAGAAATTTTTCCCAGATGAAGTGAGAGAATGGGGTCCTGGGCAAGACATTACCTTAAATCAATGAGTATGCAGATTTAGAAGAGAACTTACCTGATTAAGTGGGCTCCCAAATTATTTTGTCTGGCTAAGTATGTCTAGGGGGCAGATGGGTGAGGGAGTTAACCAAATCTTTAGAAAAGAGGCTCCTGAGTTTATCAAAATCCCATCCAAAGTCTCCATGCATCTCAGAGAGCCTGAAGTCTCCCTGAACCTGCATAACTTCAGCCAATGTGCCCTTTCTAGACCTGTTATCATAAGAGAAATTGCATTCACCGTTTCTAGACAGCAAACGTATGTGTTTATCAGAGCTGTGTGCCACCTCTAGGAATCTGATCCAAGTTCTGGAATCCCCTCTTCTATGTTGCACCTGTAGGGGATGTTTGTTCCTGCAATATTTAGACCAAAGAAATTCTACCCACAAAGAGGATCTTTGTCTAAACCTCCACCATAGCTTAAATGCTTGAGTTGATCCTATAGTTTGAAGGTCTTTAAACCCTATCCCTCTTCTTCTTGGAAAAGACATAGGTCCTTCCAATTGATCCAATGGTACTTTTAGATCTACTCAGATGAAGCCCAATAAAAATTAGCCATTGTAGACTCGATTTGATTCAGGATCTTCTTTAGAGGATTAAGACTCATGAGAGTGTACAAAGGGAAAGGGGCTAAGACACTTTTAATTAGGGTTATCTTACCTCTAGCTATCAAGAATTTTGAGTGCCAATCATCTATTTTCATTCCAATTTTCTGAATAAAATGGGTTTATTGAGTAGCTAGGATTCTCTTAAAATGTAGTGGGATCCCAAGGTATAGAATAGGATAAGACCCTCTAGAAACCTTGGTTATGCAACCCACTAGTTGCTTTTTATGTGTAGGGAGCTTATCATGAGTGAGGTAACAACTTTTGGAAAGATTCACTCTCTGCCCTGACACTATCTCATAATGGGATAATTTCTCCTTTACTGATTTAAGGGACTGGGCATTTAAGGAGGTAAATATGATGATATCATATGCATAACTTAGATGTGTAACTTTAGGACAGCCCCTAGGTACACAAAAAGAAAAATCCTGAGCATTTAGATCTCTTGATAAGTACTCAGCTCCAATTACAAAAAGTAGAGGAGAAATAGGGTCTCCTTGCCTAAAACCTCTTGAGATTTTAAACCATCCCTTAGGGGCACCATTAACTAGAACAGACATCCAAATATTAGACAATAACCTCCCCATTAGATCTATCCACACTTCCCCAAACCCCATTGCTCTCATAACTTGGATTAGGAATAGCTATTCTACCCTATCGTAGTCCTTTTCCCTATCTAGTTTGAGCGCTACATTACCTTCCTTCCATTTTCTAGAGACCGTAGAGATCAGCTCGCTAGCCAAAAGGTAATTATTTGTGATCAATCTCCTCTCAACAAAGCCACTTTGGTTTTCAGAAATAATCTTAGGCAGCAATTTTGCTAACCTATTAGCTAACAGCTTTGAGAGAATTTTGTTCAAGAAATTGCATAGACTAATAAGCCTATATTGCTTGATATTATCCGGATTTTGCACTTTAGGGATTTCTACAATTGATGTAGCAGTCACAAATTTACTTAGCTCTCCCCCATTTACAAAATATTGGACAGCCTTGACCCAGTCTTGTTCAATTATATCCCAGGATTTAATAAAAAAATTGCCATTGAAACTATCTGGACCTGGTGCGCTGTCTTTGTTCATGCTAAAGATAGTGTTTTTGACCTCTTTCCCATCTGGTATTGCTACTAAGACATTCCTCTCTACCTCGTTTAAGATTTAGGAAATTAACTCCGTTTTTAATCTTTGATAGCTACCTTCAGACTGATAGAGTTATGTAAAGTATTCCACAGCTAGGTCTCTTATTTGGTCGTCTCTTTCTACCCAACAGCCTTCTTTGTCTCTAGCCCCATGGATGGAATTTTTTGCATGTCTTTGCTTGACATAAGAATGAAAAATCTTAGTGTTCCTATATCCCTTCCCTAGCAAACTTTGGTTCGCTTTCTGCCTCCAAAATTGCTCCTGAATTCCCAGCTGAAGATTCAACAGCTTGATTAATCACCTCTCAAGGTACAGGGCTAATCTTATCCTCAATTTCTAGCCTTTGAAGTTCCTTTTCAGCTATCTCTACCTTATCAAAAATGCTCCCAAGCGTAATCATGTTCCAATTTTTCAGGGCATCTTTCAACAATTTAAGTTTATCACTAAACACTTTTAAAGGATTCCCCTGAACATTACATTCCCATGCAGATTTGATAACATTTAGGTAATCTAGATGCTTTACCCAAAAGTTTTGAAATCTAAAAGGTTTAGCTAGTCTATATTATTTCTTCCTAACTTCTAGGATTAGAGGAGAATAGTTTGAGGGAGACCTAGCTTGATGCTTGATACTAGCACTTAACTCAAATTGCATGAAATCAGAGTTGATCAAGCCTCTATCTAATTTTTTCCAAATTCGGGCTTTCCCCCTTCTATTGTTACACTAGGTAAATTTGGAGCCATAAGCTTGTATTTCTGTGAGTCCCTCTGTACTAACAAAATTTGTTAATTCTCTATGGTCTTTATCAACTACAGGTTTTCCCCCTTTTTTATACTCTCTACTCAAGATACAGTTCCAGTCCCCCACTAGCAATCAGGGAGATTTAGACACTGTAATCATTGTCAACGACTCCAATAGCTCCCTTTTTTGCATCTCATAGCACTTAGCATATATAATGGACAATATTAAAGGATTAGGAAGATTAGGATTGGTTAATATCACAGAAATGTGTTGACTATGCACCTGGATAATCTGACAGTTCAAAGGGGCTTTATGATTAACCATAGGAAACTCTCTTCATTAAACAATACTGAGTCAAACTTCAGTTTCTTTTTTATAGCCTGAATTTTTTATGTAAAGGCAAAAGGTTTAGCAATAGAAACAAATTCACAATTATTTTTCTGATCATTTTCCTCAGTTTTCTAAGGTTAGATTTCTTGTTAACACTACTAATATTTCAAAATATTCACATCATCAGAACTTAGATCATCCTTAAAACAAATACCTGTGTCCCTACTTCTTAAGGACCTGACTGAGGGGGGTTGGGATCGAGTTCTCATTTTCTCTTCCTGGGTCTTTTTTGCCTTTTTTCGTCTCATGTCCTCTCTCCCTTTATGATGATCATTGGTTTGGAGTGGTTCATCTTTTCCATTTTCATTCTCTTTACTTTCCTCAGAGGTTGTGTCTTGCTCCTGAAAATTAGAAAATGACATATTTTTAGTTAAAATAGGAATAGTTACTTTACTAATCCTTACCTCCTGTTGAGTACTTTTGTATGCCTCCATTAGTGGATTTTGTTGGATTGGTGGGCATTGATCCTTAGCATAGAGTAATGGTCCCAATTCAGTGATCTTTGCACCCTCTTAATATTTGTGATTTTCATGTATTAGGGGTTCAGCTGTGCCTGCATGATCCAAAATTTGATTCCCAACACTTTCCAAGTCATCACCACTTTACTTTTCCTGCTTGTGTTTGGTTGAAGGTTCCGGATTATCCAAGATAACCAAAGAAACATCCTCAGTGATAACACATTTACCCTTGTCTGACTCCACATTTGTTTGAGCATTCTTTTGCTGAGAGTGAGTTATTTTTTGGGACTTGGACCCATTTTTTTGATTCTGGACAGCAGGGGCCTGAGGAGCCACTTTCTTCACAACAGGTTTACAGGAAGAGCTAGAGTGACCTAATTTTAGACAAAGTGAGCAATATTCCGGCTTGTCCTCCACTTCAAGATTCTGCCATTTACCTTTCTCCCTGCTCCCTATCAAAGTTCTAGGTGGGATAGGCTTTACCACGTCCATTTCCATACACACTCGAGCCTCACTAAGCCTTGCCAAGGAGTTGACTGAGGCTGTAGCCATATCTACTTTAAGAGGCTTCCCTACTGCCGATGCCAGAGTGTATAAGGTTTCCTTATTGAAAAAAATGAATTGGCAGTAAAGGAAAGCGAATCCATACCAGATTCATTGATTGTTCAACCTCGAGACTAAAATTTTTGGACCATTTGAAAATTCGGGCTTGAAAACAGCTGAAATGCCATATTTTTCGAAGCCACATTCTCTGATAATCCATTTCTTGATCAAATTTAAAGAGCACATGTCTTTTGTCCAGCAAACCCATATGACATTCTCCTTTCAAAGCAGCTACTAATATATCTTTTTGGAGCTGAATCATTGAAGTCCTTCCCCACAAAAATTTCCCAATCAGATTCTATTTAAAAGCTCTTACAAGCTTGTCTTCTTCCTCCTCAGAGATTAGAAAAGTCGGCTCTCCCTTTAAGATGGATATAACTTCATTTTTATGAGTTGTGGCAAAGGAAATGGAGAAGATCAGAGTGAGAACATTTGGAGAGGCCAAAATTTCCTTGAAGCTAGGTTTTAGGTTTCCGAATTGTGTCGCCATTGGCGACCTTCCTCAGAAAACCAGGAGTAATAGTCGATCGGAGATAATGACTTAATGTAGTAGAAATGAAGCTATCACACAAGGGAATCCTTTGAACTGTTCTTGCTCCAAGTTGAAATTACAATATTATTCCCAAGTTCAGCAAATGTCTAGTCCCGATAAGAAGCTAGAGCTCTTATCTTCTTTGGAAGTTGAGGGCTAACCAACACCAAATTGAGCTTAGCACAATTTCTGCCAGGCTCTTCCAATACTGATGGTGACACCGGAGACTTTGTGGAAAATGACGAGGTGGCTCCGGTCAATAGGCCATAGCCGTTAGAGGAGGAGAGGCAGGAATCCATTGTTTGTTAGCAGAGGTAGCAATAGATCCGTTTTGTTGGTGGCTGAGTTTCAAAGTGTAGCTGAGGTTGTTGATCTAAAAGATTATGCTTCTAGAAACGGTAGGTAGCTTGAGAGAGTTTTTCTAGTCTTAAATTTGAATTCTAGTGATTAATTCAAAAAATGACCAACTACATACACATTATTGTCTATAAATTAATTGTCATAATAAATTATTTTAATTCATATTTCTTCTCCGTTCATTTATGTTACGTGTATAAACTATTTAATTATTAAGAACTACTCCCTTTGTTCTCTTTTAAGTGTCCTAACTACAATATTTTTTTGTTCTCAAATAAGTGTCCATTTCCACAATTCAATACAAAACATAAAAAAATACCAACTCTACCTTTATTTTATTTGTAGATATCTAATGGTATTAATTACTAATCAAAGTTGTAGAAATTTGTGCAGACATCATTATTAGGGGTAAATTAGTCAAATTTCTCATTTTCTTAAATTGTGTGTTTTTCTGTTTTGGGACACTTAAAAGAGAATAGAGGAAGTACACTTTTACTTTAATGCGTATAATTTGTTAATCCACTAACCTATAGTAGAAGCTAAAAACAAGGTGATCAATAGATAATGCTCAAAGAAATCTAAACATAATCTTTGATATCATAATTCAAAATTCAAACTTGTTCATAGAAAAAGTGTTGGGGTAGTTAAAATGGTGTGAAATTATTTAGTGCTCCCTATGATCTACTCATATCAATCATCAACCAAGTTACAGGCATCTTTTGGCATACACTATGACTTTATGGGAGTAACTTGAACCATTATCACCTTGAAAGATTTTACTGGTACTACACTATCTCTTTTGGGTTAGCCATAATACATTTAGATCAACTACGACTAATAATTAGCAAGAGATTCAAATGATAATCAACTCAGCTGAAGGTAATTATGCCAATCATGAAACCTGTTCAGCGTGAATCTTTTCTGCATCCAGGAGATAGAGCAAAAGAGAGAATTCCTGCTGGTGTCATTTAAGTAGTCTTCTATATAGTATTATTACTAACAATGTAAGTCATGAGGCATCCACGCATTGTTCATGTCATATAGTAAGAATAATCACTATCTATATATAAACTATCAAATTAGTTGCCTGACAAAATGGAATCCTTCAAGCCTTTGAGGTGATGCATAGACTCACTTGGATTTATGCCAAAATAACAACTAGGAAAGAATAAGTTACATAATGCACTCTGAATAAGCTAACAAACATACAAAATGGGATATGCTTGAAATTTGGAATTTGAAAGATTAACACATGGTTGTGCAATAAATTTAGTCCAAATTCAACAGAATGCTCGGTAGAATACTAGCAATAATAAACTTTGGAAAACATCTTGAATGGCCAATCAACCACCGATTGACTGAAATGAAATGTCTTGTATGTCAATTCCATATCTTTTATTCTCCTTTTATTCTCTTTTTCACACACACACACACTCTCTCCCAACCCAAAACCACCCAACGATCACAAACATCTTCTATAAATTAAAATTTTTGTCTAATCTTTCCTTGTTTCCTTCAATGGAAGTTTTTTGTCTCCTTTAGTAGGATTTTTCTTTTCTCTTCTGAGAGAATTTGTCTCCATTTTTGGAGTTTTTGATTAAAATTATAAAAAAGAAAGAAAGGGAGGTATGCACCTATCTTCGGGTAATCTACTCATGACAAGTAATGTAAAGGTTTATCCTCTACCATAACATTCTTCTTCAGATCTTGATTTTGATTGTTAAAGAGCCATTAAATTTGGATCTTGATGTCTTAAATATCTTTTGGGTTAACAAACGTTATAGAAGAAATTGAGAGTTTGGTATCATTTAGTTACTAGGGATGAAGAATACTTCAATTTCAACCTCCTATAAGAGAAAATAATCACTCCAATTTTAGCCTTACTATTATTGAAATGAAAGCACTAAAATTTTAGCTTTGCTATAAAAAGGATATTAGAATCTAATTTTAGTTTTCAACCAACTGAATATTGATAGGTTAGTAACCTAAATAACTCATTCCATTTAGAGGTTATCTCGTATTAAAACATGTTTTAGTATTTATATATACTTGTAAATCTTTTATTTTTTATGTATGGTTGGTGGCTTTAGAGGTGTTTTTTTTTCTTATCATCAAGCCATAGATTAAACACCAAAACTGAGATTGTGCAATGAACAGGAAATCATAAAGTATCACCAACTACATTGGCTGCAAGTCTAAGAACATGGAGTTTATTTTCTAGTAAACAAAAAAATACAACCATCTTTCATTATTAACAACTTCAGTATCTATGTTCCAGCTTCTCCTTCTACCTATAGTATTGGGCATACTAGCAGGTGCCGATGACGGGAGCGATTAGAAGTGTGGCGCTGATCCAATTCTCGGAGACCTTGTGGTGGATCTTAGTGGTGACATCATTCCAGAGGCCAGATATCACATTCTGCTGAAACGGAGAGAGAGCGTACACCTCCGCCTTCAGCTTCACCGGCTATTTTCCCATCTTCTTTGCTTTGCGTTGTTTTTCTCCGCCGCTCCGATTATCTTACTGTTCCCTTTCTTAGCAGACTTTTGCCTGGCTTTAGAGGTGTTTTTGCAGTGAAAAATGAGGTTAGAAGGAAAATTAGATAAGTTGGGCACAAGACCAACCATGCCAAGAGGCAAAGCAGAAGAAAAATTGATCAAGTGTGGAAAATAGTTTGGTGTTGTGGCACCAGTGCTGGGCCATGATTTTTGGCTTAGAAGTTGGTTGTGCTACGACATCAGTCAACTTCTATAAAAAATAAATAAGTCTTGTTGCACTGTATTAAAATCTGTAGTCATGGGACTATTGTTGACCACCCAACTTTAACTTTGCTAGTCTAAACCTACTTAGCCACTAATGACTATGAGGTTAATTTCATGTTCTATAAGGACTTAATTAAGTTTAGGATAAAAGGAAGAGTTAGAGTTTTTAGGGTTTTTTTTGTAAAAGCACACATTTAGTGTGTTTTTTAGTTCTGTCAAGTTTTCTCTTTTGCCTTTGGTGATGCTTGAGTTCATTGTAAAGGCAATAGATTTTGGATTAATTCTTAAGTAGAAATATTTTTAATTTGAAAAGGAAAGGGATGTATTCTCTATCTTGTATTTAACTCAATCTTTTACTGCTTTTACAATTGTGTTGTCTTAATAGTCATGGAAGGCTAATTTCTCTAGTTTACTCTTTAGATATAGTTATGGCCTTTTGATAATTTTTTATTATGTGTAGTTATATGTTATAGGTTACTATAAATTTAGTTCAATTGCCTAATTTGACTTGTGGCATCAAATAATATAAAGTAAAAACTTATATTGTATAATATGAAAACATGGTGGATAGCCAACCTACCTAGTTTGGAATACGTTAAGAGAAATTTTAGCCCATCTCACTTAGGAATAAAAGGGAAAAGCGCAAAATGATACAAGGGCAAAATGGAATTCAAGTTAGAGTTTAAAGTAAAGTAGGATATAAGTCTAAACCCTTAATTCTAAGAACTATGAATAGAACCTAGAGGGAAAAATTAGCCAACCCCTAAATTGACTACACCCATGGCATAAATTCCATATGAGAAGCGATTAGCTTTCCTCAACTATCTAGAGGGTAAGTATTTTAATATCTAATTTCTTCTTGAATTAGGTTCAATGTGGGTTTAAAGTAGTTACTAGTTATAATTCTATTTGGTTCCAATGCACTTTACTGTTATTAGAATTAGTAATTCCCTTATTTAGGCTAAAAGTAATACAAAATAATTTTATATCCTGGTGGGAAAAATCCCTACTTACCTAGCCACGAATTGACAATGTGTGCTTGCGTTCATATTGATTAGGGTTACGGTAAAACTCTTTGGTGCATTTACATATATATATTGATAAGGTTCTTGTTGAGATGATCCACCTTTGGGAGGATTGACAATCTTATTTATCCATAGGACAGGTCTAACTTAGGAAATTCCACCAACAAGATCACAAAAGAACTAACACAAAGGAAACGAAAACCAAAAGAAACGATTGGAATAAAAAAGAAACGAAACAAAGAAAACAAAGAAAGATATGGAGCGTGATTCAATGGAAACTTGTCCAAAGCCCCAACGCTATTACAAGACCAACTTGATTCGGGCGGCACCTAAATCAAATCAGAATTGACTATTTTCAAACTTGGAACAAAAGCAAGACTAATGGTCTTAATCTCACTTTGGGTATTAGTCGACAAAATCTCAAACTTAGCTAATGGCTTCTAAAGGTTTGGGATAAAAATTTTGCTACGAAAAATAATGAACTTTCAATTTCAAAATTCAACAACCGACCTCATGGCTTATTAGCTCCTTTATATAGGAAGCAAAGTTGCCAACAAAAACAAACCCTGAATACCGAAAAGGTAGTTTCCTAATAGGACTTAACTTCCTAAAATAACTAACATACGCCTCAATCATGCAACAACTTTGCCAAGTGAAAACACCATGATCAACATATCAATGTTCATGCAAAAACATCAGATCATGTCTCTTATTGAAAAGATTAAACAAAAAATGAACTAAAAATTAAAAACATAAAATATGCAAAAATCCCTAACGTCGCGGTGTGGAGGGTCAGGAAGTTGCGACGTCCGTGGACGTCGTGGTGTGCGAAAAATTATATGTAGTTAACAATTAAATTGTATTTTTAATTTCAATTTTCCTAACCTCCAAAATAGTGATCCATGTCGCGCGATGTGGAGTCCTCTGGACGTTGCGACATGGGCTACAGACATCACGACGTCGAGAATCATCCAAAATTGACGTCTTCAATTTTTGAACGTCATGACGTGGAGGTGTGTGGACGTTGCGACGTGGGAGCATTGGCGACAAACACTTGACAATTCTTGCTCTCTATTGACGTATTATCATGTATTGTCAAAACCACGAGGTTCAAAGACTTCAAATCATGCTTCTCGTCACTTAAACCTTGTTCTAGCAAATTGTATGCCTCGTCCATAACTTCTATGATCAACCCATTGAGAGCAAGCTTGAACTTTTTTGTTCTAGATCAAGTCATTCGTCCTCCAATTCTACGTAAAGGATCAATGGACCTTTGTTGAACAACAAGCGCATCTGTATTCCTATCATTCCCTCTCGTGTCAAAAGGATTCGTCCTCGAATCTCCTCCATCAAACAAAGAGAGCTCAAAAACATTAAAAGTAGCACTAACATTTCCATGCTCACCAGGCAAATCAATGCGATATGCATTGTCATTGATATGCTCGAGAACTTGGAATGGACCATTGCCTCTAGGGTGAAGCTTTGATTTCTACTTCTCAGGAAATCTTTTCTCGGGCAAGTGGATCCAAACCCAATCACCCCGTTGGAATACTACTTGGTGTCTACCTTTATTGGCTTGCCTAGCATGTTGCTCATTTCTCCTTTCAATATTGTCACGAACCCATGCATGCAGGTCTTTAACAAAAATGGCTTTGCTTGCACCATCAACATTAACAAACTCGTTAATAGTTATAGGCAAACTATCCAAAGGTGTTAATGGATTAAAACCATACACAATTTGAAATGGAGAAAAAGAAGTAGAGCTATGAATGGTACGATTGTAAGCAAACTCAATATGTGGTAAACAATCTTCCTATTTCTTTAGATTCTTTTGTATGATAACATGTAATAATGTAGATAAAGTTCTATTAACTACCTCGATTTTCCCATCAGTCAGTGGGTATGCAACAGTAGAAAACAGTAATTTAGTTCCCAATTTACTCCAAAAAGTGCGCCAAAAATGACTAAGGAACTTGACATATCTGTCACTCACAATAAAAGTAGGAATACCATTCAATCTTACAACTTCTTTAAAGAATATGTGTAGTGTCTTTGGTTCATGTTATGCAATAAATTGTGCCATTTTACTAAACTTATCAACTACCACAAAAATACTATTCTTACCACTTGGTGACCTAGGCAATCCTAAAACAAAGTCCATGGAAATGTTTAACCAAGGATGTAAAGGTACGGGAAGTGGTGTGTATAGACCATGAGGCATTATCTTTGACTTTGCCTTCTTACAGACAATACACTTTTGACAAATACACTGAACAACTTTTCGCATATGAGGCCAATAAAAATGTTATTGTAAAATATGTAATGTTTTGTTAACGCCAAAGTGACACATTAATCCACCACCATGTATCTCAACAACTAACAAATTACAAATAGAGCAATTAGGCACACACAACTTATCATTCTTAAACAAAAATCCATCATGCAAATAAAACTCTCCTTCAAATTTATGCAAACAAATCTCATACACAAGCTTAAAATTAGCATCTTCGGCATACAATCCTTTCATGACATCAAAACCAATTAGTTTAGCATGTAAGAAAGTAAGCAAATTGTACCTTCTCGATAATGCGTCAGTAACCAAATTTTCCTTTCCAGCCTTCTGCTTAATCACATAAGAAAATGTCTCAATAAACTCTAACCACTGAGCTTGTCATTTATTTTTATTTAACTTACCTTGGGTCTTAAGGAACTTAAGACTCTCATGATCCGAATGAATGATGAATTCCTCGGCCAAAGGTAGTACTGCCAAACTTGTAGAGATCTCACCACTGCATACAACTCCTTGTTATATGTTGGATAGTTTAGTGTTGCTCCAATAAGCTTTTCGCTGAAGTATGCCACGGGCTTGCCTTCCTGCATCAAAATAGAATCAATACTTTTTTCGAAAGCATTACATTGTATCTCAAAAGCTTTCTCAGAATTAGGAAACATAAAAACAGGAGCATTAGTTAATTTATGCTTTAATGTATTACAAGCTTCCTCTTGAGCATCAGTGATGACAATCTGCCCATGTCCATGGTTCCAAAGCCGACTTCACATGTTGATCCTTTGGAGAATCTTGATGGACAAATGACAAGATCAAGGAGCAAGAGGATGAAGGCCGCCTTGCACTCATTGGTGACAACATATTGTGGAGACTTTGACAATTTTGGAGAAGATCATCTTACGTCATTTACATCTCAAGAAGAAGCTATGTGGAATATTTCTTCAATTACAATACATGATGATGATGATTCTAAGAGTTCCAAATTGAAGCTTAAGAAAATTCCACCTTGAAGAATATTCATGGACAAAATTGAAGACCAAGATAGCGTGCTTGGGTTTTTTCCATTTATGGATCACGCCACTCTTAATTTAAAATAGGATTTATTTGCTTTATAATTAATTAATTACATGGCCTAAATTATCTTACAAGATAATGGCGTGTAACAGTTTTTAGGAAAGTAATTCCGTGTGAAATTATTAGGAAAGTAAAAACCGTGTGATGGTTTTAGGAAAGTAAGCAAGTTTGTTAGAAGTTTCCTAAAATTGGATTGGTTAGTTAAGCTTGAAGTTCAATTCGAAATTGACTTCTTGATACGGTTTTCTTTGTTCCTTTTTTGAAAGCCTATTTAAGGCACACTTTCACATTTTTTTATGAAAAAAGACGAATTATTCAGCTTTTAGCTTGAAATTGCAAATGTGTTTTGCTACCTTTGAAGTTCAATTGATTTAAGTTGTTCTTCATAAAATCCGCAAAGCCTTTAGCTAAGACCTTTAGGTGAGCCTACAAGTTCTTGATTTCTAGAACTCACCAAACTGATTAGTTTAGCTCTTGATTTACGTGGGTTAAGCCAATTCGTTTGTAATATACATGGGGGTTTGATTGGCTAATATCAAATCTTTTCGTTTCAATATCCTTTCTTTTGTGTTTTGTTGTTTTCCGTTGTTTTGTTTTTTTGTGTTCTTGTTCTAGTTTATGCCAACAACAGTCCAAAGGTGTGAGTTCGTGTGATCTAGGACATCAAGCCTCAATCATCCCGTGTCAATTGGTATCAGAGCATCCAGGTTGTTGCATAAAAATTAGGTTATCTCTTACTTTTGCATCTTGTTTTTGTTTTCGCGTCTTGTTGTTGTTTTGCATCATTCTTGCTGCTGTTTTTTAGTCGTTCTTGCTGCTGTCTTGTTCGTGTCTCATTCAGCCTGTTTTGTCCGTAATTTTTGTGTCGAATTCATATTAAATTGCTTACTATTTTGCGTCAAAATATTCACGTCAAAAATGTCAAAAAATTAGGGTTTCAGTCATAAAATCACAACTTTCTTGTGTCTTGTCCGTTTTACCTCATTCTTTTTGTGTTTGTTTCTATTGTGATTCTATAATCCATTAGCTTTTGGTCGAGTTTTGTTTCGAGTCAATCCGATAAGTTCTTGGTCACTTTCTTGAAGTTCTTGATTTTCTTGAATTTTAATTTGCTTAAAATCGAATTCTAAGTTCATATTCTTGATCTTTATCTTGAATCTTGAAAATCTTGTTGGCATTGTGAAATTCCAATTGGTTGGTGAAATCTTGATTAATTTTGGTTGCTGAAGTTTTAAGGTTAAGACAACAAAAGACAAACAAACTTAAGCCCTAGGTTTTGTCTTAATAACTTTAAACCCTAGGTTTTGTCTTAAAACCCTAGGTTATTGCTTGTCCGAATAAAAAAAGCCAACGTAAAAAAAAGTGCCCAACGTAAAAAAAAAAGTCGGACAATTCAAAAACAAATTCGTGCAGCCCAAATTGGAACTAAGTGTTCACATTGTTTCCTTAAACACCACCAACTTTAAAGTGCCATAACGTTTTCTATATAACTCCGATTTGAGTGATTCAAGTTGCGTTTTCTTCGTCTTTCTGTCTAGTTTCTGTTTTCATTAGTTTTTGTAGCTAAATCAAATTATACCCCACACATGTTCTTAAAATACTCTGACGTGATTTGCCTAAAATATTCTTTGACTTATCTTGTGTGAGTTTTGTTGTTGAACTTCTTGGTTGAGACTCGTTCTACAAATCAACGAACTGGTAGGTCTCTTATAGTTTAAATGATCTATTATTGAGAGCATAGTTAGGGTATACATTAAAAGAGAAAAGCTACTATATAAAGAGAGGAGTGTACCTACTCACCTAAAATGAGAACCCGTGAGGAAATTATATTGTTTTCTTGCTATTTTTCACTAACATTGTAGGTACAATGGAGGGTGGTGAACAAAAAGCTCTCCAAGGAGTACAAAATTTCACTAATAATGGAGTATCTTGTTTGGTGACCCAAAGGATACTTAATGCACAACCTGATTAGAATCCATCCAAGCAATCTACTCCAAATCCTAATTGGAATAGGATTTCTCAACTAAATCCTAATGAGAAAAGGATTCACAATTCTGATGGGATTAGGATTCACTTATCCATATCATGACAAAGAGCGAATCCTTATCATGGATTAAGGGCTTGAAGAATATTCATAGACCTTGAAGTCCAAGATGGCGTGCTTGGACTGTGCCATTTGTGCATCACACCTTTTGGTAGACTTTTTAGTAGGATTTATTTATGTTGTAATAATTAAGTCGAAAACATATTAAATGGGCTTATAATTTCATTTTTTTAATAAATAATTACATGGCCCAACTTATCTTGCATCAAAGTAATATTTATTTATAAATATTATGAATTATTAACTCTTTTTAATATTATTAACATTACTATTTTACTTATCTTGTATCAAATATTATGAGTGGGATTTATTTATGTTGTTTTTTTATCTTTTCGTCAAAATAGTAATGTTAATTGAAGTTTCCTAAATCAGATTTTAGCTTTGCTAAAGTAAAAACACTTTGTGTTTTGTTAATCCCGCGAGCCTTTAGTGAGGAACCTAAGGTTAGCCAACCCGTTCTTGATTTAAGGAACAAGCCAAACTAGTTAGTTTAGTCTCTTCATTACAATAGCTAGGTTAATTTTGTTTTTAATAAAATGTGGGGGTTTGATTGGCTAGTATCATTCCTTTTCATTTTCCCTTGATTTCTATTCCGCATTGTTATTTTGTGTTGTTTGCTTGTTCGAGTTGTTTGTGCAACACGGTTCAAAGGTGTGAGTTCGTGTGATCTAGGATATCAAGCCTCGATCTTCCGCGTCAATTAGTATCAGAGCAATTTCAAGAAACCCTAGGTTAATTGATAATTTGGGCTTAATTGTTTCCTTAAACCCTAGGTTGTTGTCTTAAAAACCTAGCTTGTCCAAAATTCGAAACAAATGGCTAATCCTATAGTGCTTTACTAAAGGCTTTGCTGGATTTCCCAAAACACAATGTGTTTTTACTTTAGCAAAGCTAAAAAGTGATTTCATTTAATTATTCATGTATAAAAAAATGTTACAATGGCCTCCTTAAATAAGGAAATAATTCGGCCAAAAAGAAACCCTAGTGAAGAAGTCAATTTCGAATTGACCTTCACTAACTAACCAATCCAATTTAAGAAACTTCCAAAAATGATGAGAATCCATCCAAGCAATCTACTTCAAATCCTAATGGGAATAGGATTTCTCAACTAAATCCTAATGAGAAAAGGATTCCCAATCCTAATGGGATTAGGATTCACTTAATCCAAATCATGACAAAGAGAGAATCCTTATCATGGATTAAGGGCTTGAAGAATATTCATGAACCTTGAAGACCAAGATGGCGTGCTTGGACTTTGCCATTTGTGGATCACGCCTTTTGGTAGCCTTTTTAGTAGGATTTATTTATGTTGTAATAATTAAGTCCAAAACATATTAAATGTGCTTATAATTTTGTTTTTTAATAGATAACAACTTATCTTGCATGATAAAGGCATGTAATGGATTTAGGAAAGTAACTTCCTACTTTTTAGGAAAAGTAATTCTTTTAGAAAAGTAAGTTTGTTATTAGTGTTCCATTCCAATTTGGAAGTTTCCTAAAATTGGATTGGTTAGTTAAGCTTGAAGTTCAACTATAAATTGACTTCTTGCTAGGGTTTTCTTTGTTTCCTTTTTGTAAGCATATTTAAGGCAACACTATTCACGTTTTTGAAGAATCAAGTGAAAGAATAAGAATTTTAGCTTTGCTAAATTGAAAACACATTGTGTTTTATTAATCCGCGAGCCTATAGAGATGATCCTTAGGTTAGCCATCTCGTTCTTGATTCCTTAGGTTAGCCATCTCGTTCTTGATTTAAGGAACAATCAAAACTTGTGAGTTTAGTCTTGAGATTTACTCAAGCTAGGTTAATGTGTTTGTTATAAACATGGGGTTCTGATTGCCTTATATCATTCCTTTTTTGTTTCCCTTTGAATTCTATTTCGCAATGTTACTTTGTGTTGTTTACATGTTCGAGTTGTTTGTGCAACACGATCCAAAGGTGTGAGTTTGTGTGGTCCATGACATCAAGCCTCGGTCATCAGCATTAATTGGTATCAAAGCATCCAGGTTGTTGCCTCAAATTTCAGGTTATCTTTTCAATTTTGAGTCTTAAATTCTTGATCGCGTCTTGTTGTTTGTCGTGTTTTCTTGCTGCTGTTTTGCGTCAGTTGTTGATGATGTTATTGCGTCATTCTTGTGTTATTTTGTTCGTGTCAATTCTGCACCTTGTTCATAATCTTGGTGATGAATTCGTTTAGTTTTCCTTGCTGAAATTTGTCAAAATTCACGTTATTAGGTTAGGGTTTTGGTCTCAAAATCATAACTTTTTGTTGCTGTCGGTCAAGTCCTTGATAAGAATGAACCATGTCCATGTCCAAGGTGTCAAAGACAAATTTTATGTGCTGGAAGATTCTGCCACATTTTGGTATTCTTGACATATCTCTTGAAAGAAGCCCTGGAACGATAAGCAATAGAGCTACAACTTTTATGCTTTACGTTTTGCGAGATGCGGATGTTATCATCGTCAAACGTGCATACAAAGTTGAGTGACGTGATTCTGGCAGATTACCATCGCGAAGTTCATGGACTACAATGAAGACCAAGACTTGGTGTGCTTGGACTTTGTGTTTTGGATCAAGCCATTTTGGGTTAATCTTAGGATTTATTTATGTTATTTTAGTTAAGTCTAATTAACGTTTTTAATGGGCTTAATTGTGGCATTTTTATTGAAGTGTTAAGTTAATTACTTGGCCCAATTATCTTGCATGATAATTAGGAAAGTAATCTTTTAGGAAAGTTAGTGTTTTTGGAAAGCAAATTTGCACTTTGCTTCCTCACCAAAACCGTTTCTTTGTTTCATTTTAGGATTAGGAAACTAGTTTGTTAGTTTGTTAGTATGATTAGGAAATATGATTGGCAATTATCCCACATTGGAAAATACCAATCATTGACACTTTTTGTAGCCTATTTAAAGGGCCTTTCTCTTAACGTTTTATACAATGAAAGAATTACGAAATTTAGCTTTGCTAAAAAGAAATTTACAGCCTTGAAAAGTTGTAAGACGTGAGTTATTCTTCTAATTTTAGTTGAATATTCATAAGACCCGCAAAGCCTATAGTGAGGAGCTTTAGGTGAGCTTACCCGTTCTAGATTTATAGAACACGCCAAACTGATAGGTTTAACTTTTGATTTACATTAGTTGAGCTGATTCTTTTTGTGTTAACGTTGGGGTTTGGTTGCTTCAATCAATCCTTTTCGTTCCTTTACAATTCCGCATTGAGTTCTTTGTTCGTGTCTTGTTCGTGTATTGGTGTAACAACGGTCCTAAGTGTGTGGAGATTCGTGTGATCAAGGATCTTTCCTAGGTCATCTCGTCTCAATTGGTATCAGAGATAAGGTTGTTCCATCGAATTCAGGTTTCATCTTTCTATTGAGTCTTGTTTCTTGTTTCGGTTTTTGTTCTTGAATTTGCGTCGTTCTTGCTGTTTTGTTTTTGCGTCGTTATTCTGCAGTTTGTGTGCGTCTTTTCCTTGCTGTTTTGGAGTCTATATTGTTGTCTTAGATCATGATAAATTCAGCTTTTCAATTCGTTTTTATTCTGCCCAAAATCGCATGAAAATTCTTGCTGAATTTTGTCCAAATCGTTTTTTGCTTGCTATTTTTCGCATCTTTTTGTGCTGCTGTTTATGCGTCTTTTTACTGCTGTTCTTGAATCAATATACTGCAATAAATTTGTGTCTTAATTCAGTCTTAAATTCGTTAATATTCTGCCCAAAAATTGCATGCAAAATTCGTGGTAAATTCTGCATAAAATCATACTAGTCTAGTGATCGATTTTTGCATATTGTTGTGTCGGTCTTGAGCTATTTTCTTTAGCGTTTTGCTGCTGTTTTTTTTCGTGTCTATTCTGCATTGTTTTGTTTATCATCATAGTGTGGAATTCTTGAGTTTCCATTGTTGTTTACACGTCCAAACAATTAGGGTTGTCAAAACTAGGGTTTGTCAAAACTAGGGATTCGGTAGAAATTTCATAACTTCCTTGTTTCTTATTCAATTCTTGATCTTTCTTTTGTGTTAGTTCCATCATTCTATTCTTATTAAAGTGTGTTTCGAACGAACTTTTACCACAAGTCAAAAAGACAAGTTCTTGCACACTTTCTTGAAAATCTTTAATTTCTTGAAATTCCAAAAGAGCTAAATTTGATTCTTGGGCTTGATTCTTGATCCTTACCTTGAATCTTGGATATCTTGTTAAAGTGGCATCTTGAAATTCATTATATTTGGTGAAATATTTACAATTCTTGTTGGCTGAAATTTTTGAGGAAAATAAGGTTAACACAACCTTAAAGACAAGACAACAACCTTAACATCCTAGGATCTTGTCTTAAAACCTTAAAATTTTGAATTTACAAGGTTTTTGTCCGAACATAAATATAAAGAGGCCAAATAAAAAAAAAAGAGGCCCAATTCAATAAAAAAAATCGGACCCTATACAAAAAAAAAAAAACAGCCCAAGAAAGGAACTAAAAGTTCTTGTTTTGTTCTTTGAATATCACCAATATTAAAAGTGTCATATCTTGCTCATTTTTAATCGGAATTGAGTGATTCACCCATCTTCTTCTTTTTTTAGTCTATTTTCTATTTTTTTTAGTTTCTGGTGTTAATCAGGTTATACCCAATACGTGAACTTTAAATTACTATAGTGATGTGATTTTTCTTTAAACTTCTTTGGCTTTACTTGTGTGAATTAACTCGTTTGAACTAATCAGTTGAGACTTGTTCTTAAAATCTTCAAACAGTAAACCTCAATTAGTTGAGAGATTCATTGTTGAGAGTAAGTTAGGGTATACACGAGAAAATCCTTTGTACTAGAGGGGAGAGCATCTACTCACCATATAGTGAGAACCCGTGAGGATTACGCATGTTTTCTTCTTGTTTTCACTAACTTGCAGGTACAATGGACGGTGATAAAACCTTATCTCAAGGAGAACATAAATCAGTAATGGCGGTACTTTTTGATATGATTCAAAAACTACAATTGCAAATGGATAGTTTTGCTTCCAATCCAAAACGCCATACTAAGAGTTCCACCTCACGACATATCAATTTTAAGGAAGTTCTATCTGATGATGAGGAAGATGAGGAGGAGGAGGAGGAGTTTGTTGGTTCTATAAGATCTGGTAAAAAGTCTGACATTGCTATTGGTTCTGTCAAATTAACATTGCCTACTTTCCATGGTAAAGCAGATCCCGAAGCATAGTTTGATTGGGTTCGAGAACTCGAGCACTTCTTTGAAGGCAATAGTTATCCCGAAGAGAAAAGATATCGACTAGCCCTCATGCATCTCAAAGATTATGCCAGTTTATGGTGGGATGAGGTAATGAAAAATAGACGCCAAGATGGCTAGACTCCAGTCAAGACATGGAACCAAATGAAAGCCCTCATGAGGAAGAAATAAGTTCCCTCACATTACCATCGAGAACTCAACAGAAAATTGAACTCTCTTGTGCAAGGAAGTAGAACCGTGGAGGAGTACTACCATGAGATGGAGCTCTAATGATTAAAGCTAATGTTCAAGAGGATTCCGACTCAACCATTGAGAGGTTCCTTCGAGGTATGAATTCTGATTTGGCTTACCATGTGGATTTGCAAAGTTATGTTGATATTAATGAGCTTGTTCATAAAGCTATAAAGATTGAAAGGCATATGAAAGGGAATAATAAGTTCACACAACCGCCACCACCATGGCAAAGAGATAGAAAGCCGAATG
Organism: Ophiorrhiza pumila; assembly: GCA_016586305.1. Taxonomy (NCBI): domain Eukaryota; kingdom Viridiplantae; phylum Streptophyta; class Magnoliopsida; order Gentianales; family Rubiaceae; genus Ophiorrhiza; species Ophiorrhiza pumila. The sequence goes on along the minus strand of BLIW01000004.1, from coordinate 19,826,646 downwards.
TTGTCCCTTTCACTCTATCCACAAAGCCGCGCCAATTCACCTCAAATCAGTCTTCTAGTAAGACATCAAACCTTCCAAAATCAGTCCCAAAGGTTGCTGAAGTAGCTCCCAAATCGGCGACACAATCTGCCTAAAGGTTGAGGGACATCAAATGCTATAAGTGTCAAGGATATGGGCATGTTCAAGCCGACTATCTAACTCGGAAATTGATGTTCTTGAATGATAAAGGTGAAGTGGAAAGTGATGAGGAATGTGCTGGCATGCCACCACTTGAAGAGAAATACCAAAGTGAAGGTAGTGAAGATCTCGAAACATATGAGGTTGGTGCATTTTCTTTAGTTGCTCGTCGAGTGCTTAATGTTCAACCCCAATTCAATGATGATTTGATGCAAAGAGAAAATATTTTTCACACTAGATGCATGGTTCAAAATAAGATATGTAGTGTGATCATTGATAGTGGAATTTGTAACAATGTGGCTAGCACCTTAGTTGTTAATAAGCTGAATTTGTCTTGCATGAAACATCCCAAGCCGTATAAACTTCAATGGCTAAATAATTCAGCAGAAACTCGTGTTACTAAACAAGTAAAGTTTACTTTTACCATTGGAAAAATATGTTGATCAAGTTGTATGTGATGTTGTTCTAATGGAAGCTAGTCATATTTTACTTGGTAGACCTTGGCAATTTGATCATGATGTACTTTATCATGCCAAGCAAAATTACTACAGTTTTGACTTTGAGGATAAAAGGTATAATCTTCGAGCTTTAACTCCATTTCATGTTTTTGAAGATCAAGCTAAAATTGTTCAAGCTTGTAAAGATATGAATGCCGCAAAGGAGAAGAAAGTTCAAGAGAAGAACAATGTAATAGCTTGCTCTGCCGAAAAGAATGAGTCTAAATCTTGTAATAGCTGAAAGTTAGTTTTTTCAAACTCTTGTTATTTTGCTTCTTCTAGCGAGATTAAAAGAGCATTACTAGATAGGCAACACTTGTATTTAATGATTTGCAAGGATTTTGTACTTATTGTTGATAGTGATAACCTTGCTTCTTTGCCTAGTGTTGTTTTATCTCTTTTGCAGATTCATGGAGTTCCTAAGTGTTTAATGGAGTTAGAAACAACTCATTATCAATTGGAAGGAGTCCAATCTGCCTTAGCTTGTTTCCCACAAAGTAAGCAAAGTAAGATAGGTAAGTATGTAAGCTTTTTGGTTGATTTCAATAGTTTACATGACAAGAACTTTGTTAACATCAATATTATTGATTTTCAAAGTTTACATTCTATTTTAAATCAATTTCAAAATTTTTCACATACTTTTGAAAATTTAGTTCAAAATTTTATAACATGCGTTGTGGAGTTCAATGATTTGTGTTTTGGTAAGCATATTGATTCACAAAATTCTTCAATTATGAAATTCAACTATTTTATATTGAATGAGTTTATGTATAGTTTCTTAACATGCTATGCTGCTTATCTAATACATGAATTATATTTTGATCTTAATGTTTATCATTTTGAACTTACTCAAATCATTGAGTATAAAAGTGTTGATTATGTTGATTATACTTTTTTTTTAAAATTTTATTGAAGTTCTTGGTGGGTGATGGTCGTACCCTAATCCACCCTTACAAAAGTTGTACCCTTTAAATGTAGTTCTATTTACAAGTCTACGACCTAATGGAGCAACATTCAAGGGGATTTCAAAGAGGAAACTTGGAATACTCCTATCATTGCAAAATACTCCATTAATCACAAGGAGTGACAAAAGGTCCCTATTTGGGACATTGAGAGAATATGCTTTATAGTCCGGTATTCATTCCTTAGACACTTGGTATTGACTTTTGTTCTGGCAGCTATACTTGCCTTTAATTCATACCTTGCCTTTTGGTCGTGGGTGGGGGGGTAAACTGAGTACAGTAGGCATTCTCTTACAACCCCAGATTATGTGAAGTAACTGCCCACGTAAGCCTGCCCAAGACTCTTGACTTCCCTTCAGATACTGTACTGAAGAACCCTCCTTAGACTTCAGTTCTTGCATGGTCCTGTTTCAGTCTGACCCTTCTAATTGTGGGGATCCCAAGCTTGTCTTTCTCCAGTGCTTTCTGGAGTCTTCCCTTAGCAGCTTGGTCCTCCTCGCCTGCCTTTTGAGCTAAAAATCTAGCAGCTTGATTCTCTTCAGCAGAACACAGGGAGAACTTACAGTGGGCCTGAATCATCTCCGCCATCCACCATGAGTTTGCTAAACTGCAACAGCCCTCCCTTGATCCCTGGATTGCTTTATGAAATCATTGGTTATTATCTTCCAAAATTATTTTTGAACACATTCTTTCCAAACAGAATCTGGCTCCTTGGTGCGTGATGAGTAGGTTTTGTACCAACGATTTTGTATTGAAATCCTTGGCTTTTGTCTTGTGTTTGATGAGAATGTGTGGTGTTTTATGCGTTTTATGTATATTTGAGATGTGCTAGTTGATAGTGTTGAAATGGTGCAAAACGTATGAAAATGATGGTAAATGAAGAGAAAAGTGTAGAGGTTGAGAATTGAGAAATTAAAATGCATATATGGCCAAATTAGGGTTTGGATAGTTTTGATATGCAACTTCATCTGAGCATAACGTCTTCAATACTAATCCAAATAATGAGATCTTGGATGTTCTGGAAAGATCTTTGAGTTTTCCTCATTTCTTATGTTTTAACTTTCTTCCAATTCCTTGTGCAAATATGAGAAACGGGGGCGTCTTTCCAATTGCTACTTCAGTTTTTCATACTTTTGTTCATATTGCCACAGTTTGGTAGATTGTTAATAACTTGAGTTACAGATCTCCAATTAAGGTGATTCTTAGATCATTAGAAAGCCAAGAGATAGACCTAGAACTCTTATGTTTACCATCAAGGCCAATTTAGAATCTAAGGCACAGGACTTTGGCGTAGAAGTTAGATCCTAAGCTGAAATAAACACACAGCCATTTCAAAGGCTCACACTCACAATACCTTCACGAGCATTCTCACAAACACCTCACGGGCACTCATCACTCTCGCAGCCTCACCGCACACTACTAGCACTACACACTCGCACATACCTCACATCACTCGCACACACGTTGTGCGGCGAGGCAACACTGCACCCACTTCATGCGACGAGATCATCTCGTCGTATGCACTCATGCACACACGATGTGCGGCGAGTTCACCTCGCCGTATGAATGTCTCGCACACACTCACTACAATGCACGCACACATCTGCACATTTGCACTCAAATATAACACACATCTCACTTCACTCTTGCATTCCACTCACATTGCATACTTCACACACTCATTATTCTTATGCACATATGCACTCACATGCACTTTACATACGATTCTTCACATGTCATTTGTTTTTCATCCAAGATTCACAGCTTTCATAACATGTGTTTTTTCATTCTTATTTCAGAATATCATAACACTCTTCACGAACACTTCACAATTCATTCTATCTCACACATTTACAACATCATTCTTGTTTCATATTTGTAACTCATTTTCAGCACAAAACACTTATCATCCATATTCAATGTCTTCATACCACTAATTTCACCAATCACTACACTTCATTACATCTCATCTCACTTCACTCATTCACCTCAGCTACATTAACTCACAAAACTCCATATGACACACAAACACTCAAACTCATAGCACACCCGCACAAGGCAGCGAGACCTCGCTGCGAGGTCTCGCCAGCCAACACTTTACATGGTGAGGTCTTGCCACGAGACCTCGCCAGCAAAATGAATACACAGCGAGACCTCGCCGCGAGGTCTCGCCATATAAATGCACAAAGCGGCGAGACCTCGCCGCGAGGTCTCGTCATACAATTTCGCCACGAAATTTTACTCTTTGTCGCATTTCAGTAGTTGGGTCGTAACTCTTTCGTCTTAGCTCCAAATTGGGTGGTTCAAATGGCTATGGAAAGCTAAGACAAAGGGTTACAACTTTCGTGTTTTGAGATTTTTCAAATTCACAATGTATCAGGGCCAAAATCTGGATGGAAAATGCTGCAAAGCATAATGGTTTCAGAAGTTTGTTTTTGGTTTTGAAAAATTGCCTAAGTGTTTGGAGTCTGAATTTTTAGGTTGTGGTTGGCAAGTGAAGGCGTGAAACTTCGGGAAAGAAAGGCTTGATCTCCTAAAGGCTGGACTGCGTGAAGGTTCGTGGAGATGCGAAAGGCGTGATTTGGAATGGCTTGAAGGCGCTGGATTGGTCTGATCCTTCACTTGGATTTGCTTTGAGCTATGAAGGCATGCGAAGTTGAGCCTAAAGGCGCGCTGCAGGATGAAGACAAACAGAAGGCGCATTTCTGTTGTACTAAAGGCGCTGAGTTGCTGAAGCAATGGTCTTCAACTTCGAATTTTTATAATTAGGCTGATTTTTGGTCATTTCTTTTGAGGACACTTTTGTAATACCTTAGATATTTTAGGGTTGCGTATTAGTTACATTTTTCATAACTCTATATATAGGAGATGTAGCTAATGTGTAAAGAGATCCCGGAGACTATTATTTTTCCATTAGTTAGGATTTGAACTTGTAACCAACTTTAGAACTAGAGAGAGCGGGAATTTATTTGAAGATCTACTTTCTCTCTCTAGTCTCTCTCTAGCATTTGAGCTCCATTTTCTATTTCGATCAAAGATTTGCTCTGATCATTGTAATTCTCATATCAATTAAGGAAGCTCTTGGAAGAATTCAATTGGTAAACTCTTTCCATTTATTGAAAATGAATTGTTTTAAGTTCCAAATTGTTGATCGTGAATTGGTAATGGAGTTCTATGGTTAGATCTCTCATGTTCTAAAGTTTCAACCGGTTAAATACATAATTAGACTATGCAATGCTATGCAATTGACATAATTTCTTAAGGATGAAATCATATGGGATTTTAATGATTAAATCTTGTTGAGTTTCATGAATTCACACTTTTATTGAATGAATTGAACTTTGATTGTGGTCGCCATGCTGAGTTGAAGTGAGATTTACCAATATTTGAGAGAATTGCATGAAATGAAGACTAAATTTATGATGATTGAGTCTTCCACTTGCTTTGCTTGAATCATGATTTGAGATGCGGTCGCCATGCTGGTGGAGAATCATTGAGTTGTTAGGAAAAAGTGAGAAGAAACTTTCTAAAGTAAGCAAACACTCTAGGTCCTAGGTCAGGCCTCGCCATGGGATACCGTAGGAATTGCATGCTAGATTTGCTAACCTTGGAGAGTTGAGACTTTGCGGTATGCATCCGCCACTCTTAGGCCCCGCGCCATAGGAAAGAGTGACGTTTGGGAGGGTAGAAGGCAATGCGGTCGCCAAGCTGATTGCAGACTAGTCTCCTAGGCAATTGTGATCTCCTCATTGAGTTAATTGTGTGTCAAGACCATTGCAATCATGGTCTAATGTGCAGTCAACTGGAGAATAACTCTAGAACATTCCCCTTCTTCCTGTCTTTACACTTTATCTACTGCAATTATTACTTTACTAGTTATTGCTGTGTTTTAGTTCTTTTGTGACATTTTGTTAAGAGCAACATTGAATTCAAAGAATCCAACCCTTCCCTGTGGATACGATCCCAACTCATCACTACTACGTAGTTTAGGGGTAAAATTGCAAGTACGCGACTAGCTTGTCAATTTTTGACGCTGTTGCCGGGGAAGGCACAGTTTCTTGAATTTGGATTTGCTCTGTTCTGTTTTCTTTTCCGTTGTGTAGCTTAGTAGTTTTGTTATGTTTCATTGTTTTTTTCTGTTTTTGTGTTTTGTTTTGTCTACTGTGGTGTGCATATGGTAAGTGCAGGATAATGGAACTCGATTGAAAGCGAAAATTGCATACCTCAAGTACCCAAGCATGTATAGAGGAGACTTTTCTCCACCACCATATGAAGAGCAGTGGCAAAATCAAGCACAAAGCAACAATTCATATCATATTGGGACACAAGCACTCTCTGTGGAAGACATATTTTCTCAACTTATGGGGAAACTTGATAGAGGCTTACAACAAAGAGAGCAATGGCATAATCAACAACCAAGCAACGAGTGTTATTTCAGAGAAGAGGCAAAAATGGAGAACATGTTGTCTCAAGTTTTGGAGAGATTTGATAGAAGTGAAACAAGGTTGGCTAAATTAGAAGAGGAGCTTCAAAGAAGACAACAAAGATTTGATCGAATCAATGAGTTAATTAGCAACCTGTGGGAACAAATTGAGGCACCATATTTAGATGCTCAATATCACTCGGAAGATACTTCTCTTTTCGATAAAACACCAACTCCTGAGGACAATCATTTTGATATGCATGCTAATGTTGATTGTGGCTTAAAGTGTCCAAAGGAGGAGGAGTCTACATGTTTTGGGGATAGTGTACATGAGTGCTATGTTGCTGATTCTTTTGTGCATGAATATGTGCATTTTGATGTTGAGGATGATGGCTTCTTTAGTGAGCTTGACAGTGATGACTCTAGTGTTCTAAGTTGCCATGTTACTAAGCTGGAAAGTGTGTCCAATATTGAATCTTGCATTAATTTCATGGAATTCCATGATTCAATTGAAGTTGATTGTTTTCCTTTTGATGATTCTCCTCTTAAGAGTATTGTGAATTGTATAGAGTCATTTCTTGAGGATCAATGTGATATCATAAAGGAGGAAAATGTCGCATTTGTTAATGACAGTGTTAACACATTGTTTGAAACTCTTGTTGAGGCACCAACTCTTGAAATGCTGATTGAATCTTCGTGTCTAAATGGTGACTCGCGAGAAGTGCTAAATGAGATATTCTTGTTATTTGATGATAATGCTTGTTGTGTTGTTGAGAAAGAAAAGACTCAAGAATTTCCCCATGTTAGTTTAGATGATGAAGATGTGAGAATTTATAACGAAATTGCTAACATGGTAGAAGAGTGCTTTGTAGATGAATCAATTTTTGAACTTACTGGTGGTTTTGAGCTTACTGATACGGTTGTTGAGACCATGGATGTACAAGCCTTGGTTGAGCCTTGCAGGATTGAAGTGCCGAATATGGTGGGAAAAGTAAAACGATAAACCTAGTGCGGTGGATGCGAACAAGAGGTGCCTAGATGGGGGAGCCTTCAGTGGTTCAAAGTCAAATTTGTAGAGAATTGCTTCCCATATGCATGAGCTTAAGCACCTCCTTAAAAACATTCATCAAGTGCCTTACAAGAGAAGGAAGAGCGTTCATGAGAGAGCATTTTTCTGGTACAGAGAGGGTTATTCCGATTCTTGAAGAAGAATGTTTCATGAATAAAGTCAAGCTGGAGACTACAAAAACCAGAACTACATGTGCTTTGCTCATTAAGCTACTCATGATGTCAGAAGCTCACACATAAAGGAAGTGCAAGGGAAAGAAGCCCTGCACACAAGAGGCTAAGTGCGGGGGAGTGGAGTCTATGAACCACTCTCACAATGCACATAAACACCTTTGTTTTGCATTTCGAGCTGATGAATTGTGCATGTGCTATTAGTGTTGCTAGATGCAGTACTTTTTACACCACCATGACTCTTAGTCATGGTGCGACACTTTGCTTCCATGTAGTTTTCGTGTCATATTTGCCTTGCAACAACATGTAGTGTACTTGAGAAAGTGACTTCTAATAAGCTTTGATTCTCCATGTGTAGGAGGTTTCTCATTCAAAGAAGGAGCTATGGACAAGGACACTCCACCAAGCACACATTGGATTTCATGTCATATCAGGGAGCTCTTAAACTTATCTTTACTTTACATTGAGGACAATGTAAGGTTTAAGTGTGGGGGAGTGAATGGTTGCTATGGTGTGTGTTTCTTGCGCTTTATATGCTTATTCTTCTTGCATGAGTGATGAATTTTTTTTTTATTGTTGTTGTTGTGATATGTGATGCAAAGCATGTATTTTCTAGTTTTGTTGTGTACATTTTGAGTGTTTACATATTATGTCCCGTATGTGTGTGATTGTTGTGTTTTGTGCCAAGTTTACGTTTCTTGTGTCATTTGACATGTTGAAAATTTTTTGTGAAATTTTTGGTGAAATTTTGAACTTTTTGTGAATAAAGTGATGGTGTTAAACATAGGTTGTGTATTGGTGGTTTCATTTCTTTAAATGTGTGTTGAGCTGAAATCAGAAAAATGAGTGTGGGTAAAGTAATGAGAAGAAAATTCGTGAAAGTGTGAGTAAAGTGGTGAAATGGATAGAATGGAGGAACACTTTGTACTATGCTTCTACTCTTTTTGTCAAGCTATGTTCAAAATTTGAAGTTCATCCATCTTTACTTTTGTTTTTCATGCGAAAATGGTTTGTTTTCTTTGATTCCAATCTTGATGAAATTGGTACATTTTGTTAATCAAGGCATCATGTTAAAGTAAGATAGATATGCCATGCAAACATGTTCTTGGACATAGGAGGAACATGAATCAATACGTTCTTGTTGTTATGTATTACTCTGATGTTTTGGATGCTCTTGTATACATAGTCTTTTAGAGACATTCAAGAACTTTTAGTCACACAAGAAATGATATGGAGAAAAAGCCTTTGGCAATTGGGAATGATAAGCCGAAATACCCTTGGCAAGCATAATTGAGAAAAAACAGCCATAAAACTCAGGCAGCTAAAGGGAAATAAGAGCCAAAAGCCCAAGGAAAGCACACCAATATGTGTAACAAGCAAAGAAATCAGTAAAGTGCAAATGCATATGAAATGTGAAATCAATAAGAAAGCACCAATGTTCACCATTGATCTTGTGTGAGTTTGAGTTCTTGAGTGTGGACATTATGATTGTTTATGCAGAGAGATGTTTTGGAACAAAAGAAATAATGCATGCATAAAGAGTGGATGAATTAATGTTCCTCAGCACACACTTGCACGCATGACATTTTGGTCTTTATTCATCGTGCCTTGATTGATAACTTGTTCTTAAATTTGATGGTTTGGAATTAAAGACAAGTTATGAGTTTATTGCATGAAAAATTCGTTTTGATGAACTCGAAGGAGAAAAAGCCTGACAGGAGAGTGGAGTCTAGTATTGAGTAGTCATGAAGTGTGAGTTTGCTTGAAGACAAGCAAAAGTTCAAGTGTGGGGGAATTTGATGAGTTGGTTTTGTACCAACGATTTTGTATTGAAATCCTTGGCTTTTGTCTTGTGTTCGATGAGAATGTGTGGTGTTTTATGTGTTTTATGTATATTTGAGATGTGCTAGTTGATAGTGTTGAAATGGTGCAAAACTTATGAAAATGATGGTAAATGATGAGAAAAGTGTAGAGGTTGAGAATTGAGAAATTAAAATGCATATATGGCCAAATTACGGTTTGGACAGTTTTGATATGCAAATTCATTTGAGCATAACGTCTTCAATACTAATCCAAATACTGTGATCTTGGATGTTCTGGAAAGCTCTTTGAGTTGTCTTCATTTCTTATGTTTTAACTATCTTCCAATTCCTTGTGCAAATATGACAAACAGGGGCGTCTTTCCAATTGCTACTTCAGTTTTTCATACTTTTGTTCATATTGCCACAGTTTGGTAGATTGTTAATAACTTGAGTTACAGATCTCCAATTAAAGTGATTCTTAAGTCATTAGAAAGCCAAGAGATAGACCTAGAACTCTTATGTTTACCATCAAGGCCAATTTAGAAGCTAGGCACAGGACTTTGGCGTAGACGTTAGATCCTAAGCTGAAATAAACACACGGCCATTTCAAATGCTCACACTCACAATACCTTCACGAGCATTCTCACAAACACCTCACGGGCACTCATCACTCTCGCAGCCTCACCGCACACTACTAGCACTACACACTCGCACATACCTTACATCACTCGCACACACGTTGTGAGTGCGCCATGTGCAGCAATGCGTTGAGAATAATTGAACAAGCAGGGTTAGTCCAATCGTATGTGACTGAAAAAATTTTAATAGTGTCACCTTGGTGATCCCTGATGATTCCTGCTGCTGTGATCCCATTATTGCTTTCCTTGTGAGCCACATTTATCTTAAGTGCACCACTTTCAGGGGGCTTTCATTTGGAAATGATAATCTTTGTTCTGTTCCTGTAATTACGAATCGAGCCCCAGAATGTTTCCCAGTCCCTTGCTTCCCCACTAACCTGGACCATTTTTGACTTGAATAGTAGAGTAGCAGAGTGGTGAATTTGAGTTGTGACTTGGTTCAGGTCTGTGCTTTGGCCTTCGAACACAGCTTTTAATCTTTGTTTCCATAATTCCCAACAAATGAGAGAGGGTAAAGCCTGTAATAGGAGTTTGTGAACAGCATTTGTGGCACGAGTGTCCCCCCACCCTTTTGCTTGATTGAGTTAGAGTGCTCATGCACCCCTAATTCTGCAGTGAAAATCTTCCAGACCTGTTTAACGATATCACAACTTGCAAAGGAATGGTTAAAACTTTCCTCATTTTGAGAACAAAGGTGGCAAATGGAAGGGCCAACAAAATTTAGTTTATACATAGCTTCCCCGAGTGGAATTCTGCCCAGCAATAGACTATACATAAAAAAGGATACTTTTAGTGGCATCTGCGGTAGCCACACCATTTGCCACTCAAAGGGTGACTCTTTCCTCTATCTAACTTGATCGAATGCAGATTTGAGGGAGAACTCCCCATCTCCGCACAACATCCATTTTAGTTGATCCTTCCCCTCATGTAAGGATGGAGTTTCCTTGGGCAGCCTGGTTCTCAGAGAGGCATGAAGTTGTGCCATTTTCACCCCTTCCCAGCTTCCATTGCATATGTATTTGCTAAGGGATAGGTTATCAGGAGAAGTAGACTCTGTGAGCAGCCTTTCGCTGGCTATCCAGTTATCATACCACATATGGCAATTTCTCTCCTGAATCTGAACCGCCATAAATCTCTCCGTTAGCTCTGCATGCTGCAGCATTCTCCTCCAAGTATGTGAATCCCCCCTGTACAGGCAGACTTGCGAGGGATGCAGAGATCCAACATATTTGTGATGTAAAAATTCTGCCCATAGTGTTTTTCTTTTTCGGAATTTCCACCACAGTTTTATGCTTTGAGCTATTATAATGTCTTCGAAGGCTCTAAACCCAACTTCTCCTTGGTCAGTAGGATAACACATCTTTTCCCACTTTATCCAATGGTAGCTTCTCTGGTTCTTCGTCTTCTGCCAAAGGAAATTAGCACAGATTTTCTCTAATTGATTCAAAACACATTTTGGTGGATAAACTGCCATGGTAGTGTAAATTGGCATGGAGGATAGCACACTTTTTATTAGCGTAATTCTCCCGCCTTTGGACAAGAATATTGTGTTCTATGCTCCTATTTTATTCTTTACTTTCTGAATAAGCATCTCATAATGTTTAGCCTTAAGCTTGCCATAGTGAAGTGGGATCCCTATATAGCTGAATGGCCATTTCCCTCGCCGAAACTTGGTTATCTTGCCTAGTAGGGATTTCTTCTGCCCCTGTAGCTTGTGGTGACATAAGTAGCAGCTCTTCTCTACATTGATTTTCTGGCCAGTCACTTTTTGATAATGCTCTAAATCCTCCATTACCCTGGACAGGAGATCTGTGAAGCCGCATAGAAGATTATCACATCGTCCGCGTATGCCAAGTGTGATATTTTTGGGCAACGTTTTGGGACACAAAAGTCAGGGACCTGTTCCATCGAAGCATTCTATAGCCTGGACAAATAATCAGAACCAATGATAAATAGGAGTAGAGAGTGTGGATCTCCCTGTCTTAGACCTCTTGTTGTGCTGAACCATTCTTATGGGGCGCCATAGATGATAATTGACATCCACACGTTTTATACAAGCCTCCATATTGAATCGATGAATCTTTCCCCAAATCCAAAATTCCTCATTATTTGCGTCAAGAGTGGCCAATGAACAAGGTCGTATGCTTTCTCCATGTCCAATTTGATGGCTATGTTCCCATTTTTGTTTTTGCTTTTCATGGAGGTCATCAGTTCGCTAGCTAGTAGATAATTATCGAGGATTTGCCTTCCTTCCACAAAGCCGCTTTAGTTCCCACAAATTATGGAAGGCAGTATCCTTCTTAATATCAGTGCGAGTAGTTTGGAGAGCACCTTGTTTACATAGTTGCATAGACTAATTGGTCAGAAATCCGAGAAGGATGAGGGGTTTGTGATCTTGGGTATTAGGACAATTCACGTTGCAGTAATGGCTGTGGGGATTAACTCCCCATTAAGGAAGCTTTTCACAGCTAGTAACAGGTCCTCCTTTATTATTTCCCATGTTGTTCTGAAAAAATGGCCATTAAAGCCATCTGGGCCTGGGACGCTGTCCTCCCCCAATGAGAATACGGTTTCTTTGAGTTCTTCCATCGAAGGATCCTTCATAATGTCTTCATTACTTTCAGGCGATATCAGTGTTGGAACCACCCCTGGCTTTATAAGTTCTATGATATTATCCGCTGTGTATAACTTAGAAAAATGGTCAGCCTCTGCTCCAATCTCTATTTCCCCCTTTTTCTAGTATCCCATGCTCCCTTTAATCCTATGGATTTAATTTCTGGACTACCTTTGTTTCACTGTAGCGTGGAAGAAGGCCGTATTTCGATCCCCGTCCTCCGCCCATTTTACGTTTGCCTTTTGTGCCCAGTATCTTTCTTCCCTGATTGTGGCTAGTTTCAGCTTGGCTGCAGCTTCATATTCTCGAAACTACATGTGTTTTTATATGAGGTGTTATTTTTAATATTGTTTCGTGATGCATTTAGTAATAGGATTTCTGATTTGCATTTATTACATGATGTATATTTGCATAATTGTTATAAATTTTCTTTCCAATGTTGTGTTTTTCAAGATTTTAACAATATACATCTAGCACAACTTGTTAAGAATAATCATGCCTTATGTGATTCACACATGCAAACATATTCTGCTCGATCCATTCTTTTAGAGAAAGACAATCATTTTAAGTCTTGTTCTAGATTGTTGAATTTTCTTTTATCTCATATATTTGGTTTGATCTTGCAGAATAGAAAATCATGTTGGCTGCGATTTTCATCTTTCCAATTTTACTTGGCTCGAGTTTTCAATGAGTTCGTGATATTGATGTTTGATCCAGGAACTCAATTTCAAGATTCGAGGACGAATCCTTTTCGAGGAGGGAGGGATTAATGAGAATGAACTGTGTCCATGTCCAGGTGTCAAAGATAAATTTTATGTGCTGAAAGATTCTGCCACAGTTTGGTATTCTTGACATTTCTCTTTCGATATAACTCAGAATTTGGTGATTCAAGAAGCCCTGGAACGATAAGCGATAGAGCTACAACTTGTATGTTTTATGTGTTGCGAGATTCGGACGTTATAATCATCAACCGTGCATACAAAGTTGAGTGACGTGATTCTGGCAGATTACCGTCGCGAAGTTCATGGACTACATTGAAGACCAAGACTTGGCGTGCTTGGACTTTGTGTTTTGGATCACGCCATTTTGGGTTAATCTTAGGATTTATTTATGTTATTTTAATTAAGTCCAATTAACATTTTTAATGGGCTTAATTGTGGCATTTTTATTTAAGTGTTAAGTTAATTACTTGGCCCAATTATCTTGCATGATATTTAGGAAAGTAATCTTTTAGGAAAGTTGGTGTTTTTGGAAAGCAAATTTGCATTTTGCTTCCTCACCAAAACCGTTTCTTTGTTTCCGTTTAGGATTAGGAAACTAGTTTGTTAGTTTGTTAGTAGGATTAGGAAATATGATTGGCAATTATCCTACATTGGAAAAATACCAATCATTGACACTTTTTGTAGCCTATTTAAAGGGCCTTTCTCTTAACGTTTTATACAATGAATGAATTATGAAATTTAGCTTTGCTAAAAAGAAATTTACAGCCATGAAAAGTTGTAAGATGTGAGTTATTCTTCTAATTTTAGTTGAATATTCATAAGACCCGCAAAGCCTATAGTGAGGAGCTTTAGGTGAGCTTACCCGTTCTAGATTTATATAACACGCCAAACTGATAGGTTTAACTTTTGATTTACATTAGTTGAACTGATTCTTTTTGTGTTAACGTTGGGGTTTGGTTGCTTTAATCAATCCTTTTCGTTCCTTTACAATTCCGCATTGAGTTCTTTGTTCGTGTCTTGTTCGTGTGTTCGGTGTAACAACGGTCCTAAGTGTGTGGAGATTCGTGTGATCAAGGATCTTTCCTAAGTCATCTCGTATCAGTCCTTGTTGTGTCTTTTTCTTGATTCAATTTTTGACCGTTTTTGTGTCAATCGTTGTGTTGAAACCGAATAGGATTGCATGTTATAGGGTTGTTTGTCAAATCGCCAAAATACAAGGGTTAGGGTTTCTGGTTTTTGGACCTAAAATTCCAACTTTCTTATTTCTTGTCCATTTGGCTTCATTCTTTTTGCAATTGTTTCTATTTTGTTTCTATAATCTATTCTCTTTGCTCAAGGTTTTGTTCCGTGTCAAAAAGATAAGTTCTTGATTACTTTCTTGAAGTTCTTGATTTTCTTGAATTTCAAAATTTGCTTAAATCAAAATCTTGAACTTGTAGTCTTGTTCCTTGGCATAAATCTAGAAGATCTAGGTTTTGTTTTAACAACCTTAAAGCCCTAGGTTATCTTAAACCCTAGCTTGTCCAAAATTAATATATATATATAGTGGGCCGACGTTAAAAAAAAAGTTGACTTCAAAAAAAAAGCTCAATACAAAAAAAGGATTCGAACCATACAAAAAACAATCGCAGCCCAAAGAACTAAGTGTTCTAATTTTTCTCTTTTAAAACCACCAAAATTGAAATTGCCATAACTTGCTCAATTTAAATCGGATTTAAGTGATTCAAGTTGCCAAATTCTTATCTCTCTGTCTAGTTTCGGTTTCTCTTAGTTTCAGTAGCTCAATCAACTGATACCCCTATGTGTTCTAAATACTCTTTACAGTTTCTTGCCTAAAATATTCTAATTGATTTATCTTGTATTTGTCTTGATTGATTGAACTTGTTAGTTGAGACTTGTTCCTTTTATCAACTAATTGATAGATCTTCTATAGATTAGTTGATTCAATAATAAGAGTGTAGTCAGGGTATAAAAGAGAAAAGCTACTTATAAAGAGTGGTGTGTACCTACTCACCAAAGTGAGAACCCGTGAGGAGATAAATTGTTTTCTTGCTATTTTTCACTAACTTTGTAGGTACAATGAAGGGTGGTGAACAAAAAGCTCTCCAAGGAGAACAAAATTTCACTAATAATGGAGTATCTTGTTTGGTGACCCGAAGGATTCTTAATGCACAAGCACAAGTTGATGATGATTTGATGCAGCGTGAGAATATTTTTCATACACGTTGTATGGTTCAAGATAAAATTTGTAATGTAATCATTGATAGTAGAAGTTGTACTAATGTGGCAAGTACTCTACTTGTCAAGAGGATGAATTTGACTTGCATGAAACATCCAAAGCCATATCGACTTCAATAGCTTAATCAATCCGCCGAAACAAGAGTGACCAAGCAAGTAAAGTTTCCATTCAAAATTGGAAACTATGTTGATGAAGTCTTGTGCGATGTGGTTCCAATGGAGGCTGGTCACATCCTTCTTGGAAGACCTTAGCAATTTGATAGAGATGTGATATATTATGCCAAGAAGAATGACTATAGGTTGCAACATAAAGGTAAAAGGTTCAACCTTCAAGCCTTAAAACTGTCGCAGCAAGTCTTTGAAGACCAAGCAAGAATTGCTAAAGCTTGTAGTGATATGAGAGATGAAGAAGCAAAAGAAAAGAGTGAACAAGAGAAACAAAAGAATGTAAACACTAACATAAGCAGTGAACTTGTAACTGAAAATTGTAATAGTCGAGAGTTAGTTAGTTCTAAATCTTGTTGTTTTGCTTCTATGAATGAGATTAAGAGAGCAATACTAGAGAAGCAATCATTGTACTTAATGATCCACAAAGATTTACTTATTGTTGATAGTGATCACGAATTATATTGTTTGCTGCCTAGAAATTTTGTTTTGCAGATTCATAGAGTTCCTAAACACCTAATGGAGTTGAAAACAACTCAAAATGCAATGGAAGGAATTCAATCTGCCATGATATGTTTTCCGCAAGGTAAGCAAGGAAAGTTTTCAATTGATTTTGATCTTAAAATTGTTAATAACTTTGTTGTTGTCAATTCGGTTGAGCTTCAAAATTTTCAATCTGTTTTTGAGCAATTTCAAAAGCTTCCCTATACTTTTCAACAATTGTTTTGAAATTTTGTAAATTGTGTTTTAGCGTCTAACCTCATATGTTTTAATAATCAAAGTGATTTACATAATTCTTCAATTGTTACATCAAAATACTTTGAATTCAATGAATCTATGTATAGCATGTTAGTATGTTATGTTGCTTATTTAGTACAAGAGTTATAATCTGAAATTCTTATTTATAATTTCGAATATAACCAAACCTTTGTGTGCACTAATCCAAGTGTTAATTATGTTGATTATATTTTCTGGAATAACCTTTGTTTTGATCATTTGGTTCATGAATTTATTCAAATCCATCAAGATCAAAGAGG
Organism: Ophiorrhiza pumila; assembly: GCA_016586305.1. NCBI lineage: Eukaryota > Viridiplantae > Streptophyta > Magnoliopsida > Gentianales > Rubiaceae > Ophiorrhiza > Ophiorrhiza pumila. The sequence continues at coordinate 19,810,132 of BLIW01000004.1, read as the reverse complement.
TAATCTAGTAATTCAACATTTGATTGGCAAGTTATCTAAGTTCCTAATTTCTTTTAAATTGCAAAAGGTAAAGTATTGTGTTCATAACTATTTATTAGATTGTGTACATTCTATTTTTAATCTTTGGAATTGTATTTTCATATGTGATAACTTAAGCATGTTTACAAAGTGTTTCAAACTTTATTGTGATTTACATTGCATCCAGGATATATATATGTTTAGTTGCTATGAATATTCTTATGAATCCTTGGATAATATTTGTGATTACAATTGTAAATGTTTACATCTTTTGCTTATGTTAAATATTAATGACTTAAATTTTATGTTAGTATTAGTGTGTCCATGAATGTTATTCGTAAGTTTGTCTTGAAAATTTTCATATTGTCAAAACTACTAAGTTAGCATTTATATGAAGTGTTCAAATTGTTTCGTGATGCATTTAGTCATAGGATTTCTGATTTGCATTTAATACATGATGTTCATTTGCATAATTTTTATGAATTTTATTTAACCATATTGTATTTATATGTTTTACGCATGCATAAATATTCTGCCCGCCTAATTCATTTGGGAAAGGAAAATGCACAAGGATGTTTACCTTATACATTTTTTTTTGTTTTGGCAGAATATAAATGTTTGCTGGCCGAGATGTGAAAATTTCCAATTTTACATAACTCGAGTTTGCAATGAGTTCATCATAATGGTGTTTGATCCAGGAGCTCAACTTCTAGATTCGAGGACGAATCCTTTCGAGAAGAGAGTGAATGATGAGAATCCATCCAAGCAATCTACTCCAAATCCTAATGGGAATAGGATTTCTGAACTAAATCCTAATGAGAAAATGATTCACAATCCTAATGGGATTAGGATTCACTTAATCTATATCATGACAAAGAGAGGATCCTTATCATGGATTAAGGGCTTGAAGAATATTCATGGACCTTGAAGACTGGACTTTGGAATTTGTGGATCACGCCTTTTGGTAGCCTTTTTAGTAGGATTTATTTATGTTGTAATAATTAAGTCCAAAACATATTAAATGGGCTTATAATTTCATTTTTTAATAAATAATTACATGGCCCAACTTATCTTGCATGATAAAGGCATGTAATGGATTTAGGAAAGTAACTTCCTACTTTTTAGGAAAAGTAATTTTTTAGGAAAGTAAGCTTGTTATTAGTATTCCATTCCAATTTGGAAGTTTTCTAAAATTGGATTGGTTATTTAAGCTTGAAGTTCAACTCTAAATTGACTTCTTGCTAAGGTTTTCTTTGTTTCCTTTTTGTAAGCCTATTTAAGGCAACACTATTCACGTTTTTTAAGAATCAAGTGAAAGAATAAGAATTTTAGCTTTGCTAAATTGAAAACACATTGTGTTTTGTTAATTTGCGAGCCTATAGAAAGGATCTTTAGGTTAGCCATCCCGTTCTTGATTTAAGGAACAAGCCAACTAATTAGTTTAGTCTCTTGATTACAGGAGCTAGGTTAATTTCGTTTGTAATAAAACGTGGGTGTTTGATTGGCTAATCATCAAGTCCTTCGTTTTTCCTTTGATTGCTATTCCGCCATTGTGTTGTGTTCTTGTGTTTGTTTGAATTTTCATTGCAGCACGGTCCAAATTTGTGGTGTACTTGGTGGTCAAGGACATCAAGCCTCGACACATCCGCATCAATTGGTATAAGAGAATCCGGGTTGTTGCCTCAAATTTCGGGTTATCTTTTCGGTTTGGAGTCTTAAATTCTTGATCGCATCTTGTAGTTTGTCGTGTTTACTTGCTACTATTTTGCATCAATTGTTGCTGCTGTCATTGCGACATTCTTGTGCTATTTTGTTCATGTCAATTCTGCACTTTTTGTTCATAATCTTGGTGCTGAATTTGTTTAGTTTTCCATGCTGAAACTTCGACAAAATTCACGTTATTAGGTTAGGGTTTTGGTCTCAAAATCATAACTTTTTGTTGCTGTCCGTCAAGTCCTTGTTGCGTCTTTTTCTTGATTCAATTTATGACCATTTTTGTGTCATTCGTTGTGTTGAAACCGAATAGGATTGCATGTTATAGGGTTGTTTGTCAAATCACCAAAATACTAGGGTTAGGTTTTCGGGTTTTTGGACCTAAAATTCTAACTTTCTTATTTCTTGTCCGTTTGGCTTCGTTCTTTTTGCAATTGTTTCTATTTTTTTCTATAATCTATTCTGTTTTGTCAAGTTTTTGTTCCTTGTGAAAAAGATAAGTTCTTGATTACTTTCTTGAAGTTCTTGATTTTCTTGAATTTCAAAATTTGCTTAAATCAAAATCTTGAACTTGTAGTCTTGTTCCTTGGCATAAATCTTGAAGATCTTTTTTTTGTGGCATATTGAAATTCAACATATTTGTGTATTCTTGATTAAGTTTTGTGGCCGAATTAAAAGGTTAAGACAACATAAGACAAAATAAAAAACCCTAGGTTTTGTCTTAACAACTTTAAAACCTTAGGTTGTCTTAAAACGTAGCTTGTCCGAAATTAATATATATATAGTGGGCCAATGTTAAAAAAAAGTTCGACGTCAAAACAAAAGCCCAATACAAAAAAAGGGATTCGGACAATACAAAAAAATCGCAGCCCAAAAAGTGTTTTAATTTTTCTTTTTTAAAACCACCAAAATTGAAATTGCCATAACTTGCTCAATTTAAATAAGATTTAAGTGATTCAAGTTGCCAAATTCTTGTCTCTCTGTCTAGTTTCGGTTTATCTTAGTTTCAGTAGCTCAATCAACTGATACCCCTGCGTGTTTGATAAGTTGGTTTTATACCAACTAATATGTGTTAAAATGCTTGGCTTTTGTTGACTGTTCTATGTGCATATGTGATGTTTTGAAAGGTTTTAGGCATTTATATGTTTGCAATATGAAAAGGATCAAAAGGTGCAAAAAGTGTTTAAACAATGATGGTAAATGGAGTTAAAAGAGTTAAGGCAAATGGAGGAACCGAAAGTGTATAATTGGCCATTTTAGGGTTTGGGCAGCTTGGTTTGGTAAATTCATTTGAGCATAACTTCTTCAATACTAATCCAAATGATGATTTCTTGGATGTTCTGGAAAGCTATTTGAGTGTACTTTATTCCTTATGTTTTAACTTGCTTCTAATTCTGTGTGTACATATGAGAAACAGGGGCATCTGTATGATTGCTACTTTAGGATTTAGTTATTGAATTCATTTTGCCATAGTTTGGTAGATTGTTAATACCTTGAGCTATAGACATCTGCTTCCAGTGATTCTTGATCCATTGGAAAGCCATGAGATAGACCTAGAACTTTTATGTTTACCATCGAGTCCAATTTAGGAGCTAAGGCACATGAATTTGGTGTAGAAGTTGGGTTCTAAAGCTGAAACAAGCACTCAGCCACAATGAAGGCTCACATGCACAATATTGTTTCGGGCATTTTCACAAACACCTCACGGGCACTCACTTCACACTGCACACTTGCACATGACTTCGCACACACCTGGTGCGGCGAGATCACCTCGCCCCACATCCTCACTCGCACACACGCACGACATCCTAGCACACACCGTGCGGCTAGATGACCTCGGCGCATGCACACTCGCACCTACTCACACTGCACTCATGCGCACACAAGCACCCATTTGCACACTACTAATACTACACACTCGCATAGCTGCACACTATCACTGCACTACACCCATGCGGCGAGGTCACCTCGCCGCAATGCACTCGCACACACTCACTACAAAACACACACACATCTGCACATTTGCACTCAAATAATGCACTCACCTCACTTCACTCTTGCACATACTCACACTACAATCGTACACAACAACACATCCACTTTTTCACAACTTCTTCTTCACATCATTCTTCAACAAGAAAACATTGCAATTCACATTTGTTTTGAAAATTTCACAATAATCACCCATAGCACTTCTCACTCATTTCATAACATTGACATGTCATGATTTCACCATTTCATTGGTTTTCAGTTTACATCTTATTCATTTAGTATAAATGCACACCATTCCATAGCATCCATTCTATCACACAAATCTAATAACATTGTTCATTCATGTTTTTTTCAGATTTTATTTTTCATCCTTCACTCTTTATCATTTCATTACACATCTCACAACACTTTATCACATCTCTTCTCACTTCACTCATTCATTCCACTCTCATACTCACTTCACTCAAACCTCACAGGACTCGAGGATCACTCAAACACTCACTCACACACTCGCACATTGCTGGCGAGACCTCACCAGCCAAACACTTACACGGCGAGGTCTCGCCGCGAGACCTTGCCAGCAAATGCACACAAGGCGAGACCTCGCGGCGAGGTCTCGCCACACACACGCACTTCATGGCGAGACCTCGCCGCGAGGTCTCACCATGCAATTTGTTCCATGAAATCTCCAGCTTTGTGCACTAAAATGATTGGGTTGTAACTCCTTCATCTGAGCTTCGAATTGGGTGATTTAGATGGCTATGGAAAGTTAAGACAAAGGGTTACAACTTTCATGCTTTAAGTTTTCTCTAATTCACAATGCATCATGATCAAATCTTGGTGGGAATTTGCTGCCATGAAATGTTTTGTGTTTGAGTTTCCAGGAAAATGGCTATGTTGAAGCTTTGATTTTCTGAATTCTCAGGCAGCTGAAGGCGTGAAGTTCGTTGGCAAGAAGGCGTGATTTCCTGAAGGCTGTTTTGCTTGGAAGCTAGCGAGGATGCTGAAGGCGTGACTGGAAGAGGACTGAAGGCGTGATTTGACTCTGATTTCTTCACTTGGAAGTCAGAGGCAGCGAAGGCGTGATTCTGTCTAGTCTGAAGGCGAGAGGAAGCTGCTGAAAACGCACGACTGAAAGCCTAAAGGCGCTGGAATGCTGAACTTTTCTTCAAACTTGAAATTTATCACATTTTAGGTGATTTTTAGTTCTTTCACTTAAGGCCACTTTTGTAACACTCTAGATGATTGACAATTGCTTATTGGTTACGTTTTCCCAACTCTATATATAGGGAAGGTAGCTAGCATGTAGAAGAGAATTCGATTCTAGACGGAGTTGGAGACGAGAGAGGATTCTAGATTTTAGAACCATCGTTTGAATTTTAGCGGGAGCTTTTCTCCCTCTCATTTTTTTCTCTCTAGATCTATTTTCTCTCACTAAACATTTCTTCTCCGATCTACATTCCGATTGTGAATTTGGACTGGATTCATCTTGCTTATTCTCAATTGACAAAGGAATAGACAATTCTCTCGACTAAATCGGTAAATTCTTCCAATTAAGTGAGAATGAGCTTATCAATGTGCAATTTGTTGATTTTGAAATGAGAAAGATGTTTTCTGTCTAAATCTATGATATCTTAGGATTCTTAATGGATGAATACGTGATTTAGTAGATCGTATGCTATGCAATTGATCTAATTGTTGAGTATTGAAATCACATTTGAATTATGCACAGACATATGTTGAATTTCATAATTCCTAGCTATTTTTGAATAGATCAAGCTTCAATTGTGGTCGACATGCTAAATTGAGGAGTGATTAATCAAAGTTAGCGAAGATGCATGAATTGAGAACTAAATTGTGATTGTTTAAGCCTTTGCACTTGTTTTCTGTAATCGAATTAATTCTGAAACTCAGGCCTCGTCATAGGAAGTGTTAATGAATTGAAACATTAGGAAAAGTGTTAAAGGAGCTTTCTGTGTTAACAACAATGATATTTGAACCCTAGGATGGGCCTCGCCATGGGAGTTCTTAGGACTTTGCATGTTAGAGTAGTTAGCTTGGAGAGTTGAGACTTTGCGGAGCTTATTCCACCATTCTCGGGCCTCGCCATGGGAGAGGATGGTGATTGGGGGGTACAAGAGGTGGTGTGGTTGCCATGCTAACCACAGCTTGAACTTCTAGGCAAATTAGGTCTCCAAGGCGTTTAATTGCTCATTCATTGCATAGCATAGATTTACTAAGCCTGTGTTCATCCAATACAAGAATCCTGAGATATCTGTTTCAACCTTGTTTATTGCCACCTTTTGTACCGCTGTTTTCTCATTTTTTGTGTTGAAATTACATCCTTTCTAGTACTTAGATTTTGTGACAGGATCTCTAGAACAATTTGCTCAATTTTCTTGACCTACGCCTTCCCTGTGGATTACGATCCCTACTTACGCTACTACATTAGTGTTTAGGGTAAAATTGACCTGATACGACTTTAGGACATCAGTGTTCTAAATACTCTTTACAGTTTCTTGCATAAAATACTCTAATTGATTTATCTTGTGTTTGTCTTGATTGATTGAACTTGTTAGTTGAGACTTGGTTCCTTTTATCAACGAATTGATAGCTCTTTTATAGCTTAGGTGATTCAATAATAAGAGTGCAGTTAGGGTATACAAGAGAAAAGCTACTTATAAAGAGTGGTGTGTACCTATTTACCAAAGTGAGAACCCGTGAGAAGATATATTGTTTTCTTGCTGTTTTTCACTAACTTTGTAGGTATAATGGAGGGTGGTGAACAAAAAGCTCTCCAAGGAGAACAAAAGTTCACTAATAATGAAGTATCTTATTTGGTGACCCGAAGGATACTTAATGCTCAACCACAAGTTGATGATGATTTTATGCTGCATGAGAATATTTTTCATACATGCTGTATGGTTCAAGATAAAATTTGTAATGTAATCTTGATAGTGGAAGTTGTACTAATGTGGCAAGTACTCTACTTGTCAAGAGGATGAATTTGACTTGCATGAAACATCCAAAGCCATACCGACTTCAATGGCTTAACAATTCTGCCGAGACAAGAGTAACCAAGCAAGTAATGGTTCCATTCACTATTGGAAACTATAATGATGAAGTTTTCTACGACATGGTTCCAATGGAAGCCGGTTATATACTTCTTGGAAAACCTTGGCAATTTGATAGAGATGTTGTTTATCATGCCAAGAAGAACTACTACAGATTTGAACATAAAGGCAAAATGTTCAACCTTAGAGCCTTAAATTTGTCTCAAGTCTTTAAAGACCAAGCAAGAATTGCCAAAACTTGTAGTGCTATGCGTGATCAAGAAGCAAAAGAAAAGAGTGGGCAAGAGAAACAAAAGAATGTAAATACTAGCTTAGGTCATGAACATGTTGTATCTAAATGTGATAAAAGCCGAGAGTTAGTTAGTTCTAAAACTTGTTGTTTTGCTTCTGCAAGTGAGATTAAGAGATTATTGAGAGCTAAGCAACTACATCTTGTACTTATGAATTATAGTGATCACAATTTATATTGTTTGTTGCCTAGTAATTTTGTTTTGCAGATTTTTGGAGTTCCTAGACATCTAATGGAGTTGGAAACAACTCAATACGCACTGAAAGGAAGTCAATCTGCCATGACTTGTTTTCCACAAGGTAAGTTAGGTAAGGTTTCAATTGATTTTGATCCTATAACTGTTAATAACTTTGTTATTATCAATTCGGTTGAGTTTCAAAGTTTTCCATATATTTTTAATCAATTTCAAAAGCTTCCCTGTACTTTTCAACAAATGATTTGAAATTTTGTGAATTGTAATTTAGAGTTTAATATCAAATGTTTTAATAAGCAAATTGATTTACATAATTCTTCAATGGTTACATCAAAACACTTTGAATTGAATGAATCGATGTATAGCATGTTAGTATATTATGTTGCTTATTTAGTACATGAGTTACAATCTGAAATTCTTATTTATAATTTCGAACATAACCAAACCTTTGTGTGCACTAATCCAAGTGTTAATTATGTTGATTATATTTGCTGGAATAACCTTTGTTTTGGTCATTTGGTTTGTGAATTTATACAAATCCATCAATATCAAAGAGGTAATCTAGTAATTCAACACTTGATTGGTAAGTTATCTAAGTTCCTAATTTCTTTTAAATTTCAAAAGGTAAAGTATTGTGTTCATATCTATTTATTAGATTGTGTATATTCTGTTTTTAATCTTTGGAATTGTATTTTCATATGTGATAACTTAAGCATGTTTACAAAGTGTTTCAAACTTTATTGTGATTTACATTGCATCCAGGATATATATGTTTAGTTGCTATGAATATTCTTATGAATCCTTGGATAATATTTGTGATTACAATTGTAAATGTTTACGTCTTTTGCTTATGTTAAATATTAATGACGTTAAACTTTATGTTAGTATTAGTGTGTCCATGCATGTTATTCGTAAGTTTGTCTTCAATATTTTTATATTGTCGAAACTACTAAGTTCGCATTTATATAAAGTGTTCAAATTGTTTCGTGATGCATTTAGTCATAGGATTTCTAATTTGCATTTAATACATGATGTTTATTTGCAGAATTGTTATGAATTTTCCTTAACAATATTGTGTTTATATGTTTTATGCATGCATAAATATTCTTCCTGCCTAATTCGTTTGGCAAAGGGAAATGCATGAGGATGTTTACTTTATACATTTTTTTTGTTTTGGCAGAATATAAATGTTTGCTGGCCGAGATGTGGCTCGAGTTTGCAATGAGTTCATCATATTGGTGTTTGATCCAGGAGCTCAACTTCTAGATTCGAGGACGAATCCTTTCGAGGAGAGAGGGAATGATGAAAATCCATCCAAGTAATCTACTCCAAATCCTAATGGGGATAGGATTTCTCAACTAAATCCTAATGAGAAAAGGATTCACAATCCTAATGGGATTAGGATTCACTTAATCCATATCATGACAAAGAGAGAATCCTTATCATGGATTAAGGGCTTGAAGAATATTCATGGACCTTGAAGACCAAGATGGCGTGCTTGGACTTTGCCATTTGTGGATCACACCTTTTAGCATCCGTTTTAGTTGGATTTATTTATGTTGTAATAATTAAGTCAAAACATATTAGATGGGCTTATGATATCATTTTTTAATAAATAATTACATGGTCCATCTTATCTTGCATGATAATGGCATGTAATGGATTTAGGAAAGTAACTTCCTTCTTTTTAGGAAAAGTAATTCTTTTAGGAAAGTAACTTTGTTTTTAGTATTCCATTCCAATTTGGAAGTTTTCTAAAATTGGATTGGTTATTTAAGCTTAAAGTTAAACTCTAAATTGACTTTTTGCTCGGGTTTTCTTTGTTTCCTTTTTGTAAGCCTATTTAAGGCAACAATATTAACGTTTTTTGAAGAATCAAGTGAAAGAATAAGAATTTTAGCTTTGCTAAATTGAAAACACATTGTGTTTTGTTAATACGCGAGCCAATAGAGAGGATCCTTAGGTTAGCCATCCCGTTCTTGATTTAAGGAACAAGCCAAACTAGTTAGTTTAGTCTCTTGATTACAAGAGATAGGCTAATTTCATTTGTAATAAAACGGGGGGGTTTGATTGGCTAATTATCAAGTCCTTTGTTTTACCTTTGATTGCTATTCCGCCATTGTGTTGTGTTCTTGTGTTGGTTTGAATTTTCATTGCAGCACGGTCAAATTTGTGGTGTACTCGGTGGTCTAGGACATCAAGCCTCGACACATCCGCGTCACAACCACAAGTTGAAGATGATTTGACGCAGCTTGAAAATATCTTTCACACACGTTGTATGGTTCAAAATAAAATTTGTGGTATGATCATTGATAGTGGGAGTTGCACTAATGTGGCAAGTACTCTACTTGTCAAGAGGATGAATTTGACTTGTTTGAAACATCCGAAGCTATATCAACTTCAATGGCTTAACAATTCTGCCGAAACAAGAGTGACCAAGCAAGTAAAGGTTCCATTCACAATTGATAATTATGTTGATGAAATTTTGTGTGATGTGGTTCCAATGGAGGCCGGTCATATACTTCTTCGAAGACCTTGGCATATTGATAGAAATGTTGTTTATAATGCCAAGAAGAACTACTACAGCTTTGAACATAAAGGCAAAAAGTTCAACCTTAGAGCCTTAAATCCATCTCAAGTCTTTGAAGACCAAGCGAAGATTACTAAAGCTTGTAGGAATATACGAGATCAAGAAGCAAAAGAAAAGTGTGACCAAGAGAAACAAAGAAATGTAACTACTAGTTTAGGCCGAGAACTTGTACTTAGCGATAAAAGTAGTAAAGGCCGAGATGTAGTTAGTTCTAAAACTTGTTGTTTTACTTCTATGAGTGAGATAAAGAGAGCAATACTAGATAGGCAATCATTGTACTTAATGATCCGCAAATATGTATTTATTGTAGATAGTGATCACCTTTCTTCTTTGACTAGTGTTTTTTTGTCTCTTTTGCAGGAATATGGAGATGTGTTTCCCGAGGACTTACCAATAGGTTTACCACCTATTCGAGTAATTGAACATCAAATAGATTTTGCGCCAGGAGCTCAAATTCCTAATCGTCCAGCTTATAGAGCAAATCAGAAGGAAAGCAAAGAGATTCAACGTCAAGTTGATGAACTCCTTGACAAAGGTATTATTCGAGAATCTCTTAGTCCTTGTTCAGTTCCTGTGATATTGGTCCCTAAAATGGATGAATCTTGGAGAATGTGTGTTGATTGTCGTGCCATCAATAAAATCACCATTAAATATAGATATCCAATTCCTAGATTAGATGATATGCTTGATGAATTGCATGGTTCTTGTATTTCTACCAAGATTGATTTAAAAAGTGGCCTACTATCAAATTAGAATGAAAGAAGGTGATGAATGGAAAACAGCCTTTAAAACAAAGTATGGATTGTATGAATGGTTAGTCATGCCTTTTGGTCTAACTAATGCACCTAGTACGTTTATGAGGCTAATGAATCATGCTTTTCGTCCTTTGATTGGAAAATTTGTTGTAGTTTATTTTGATAACATCTTTATTTATAGCAAATCACTTGATGAACATGTGAACATTTAAAACTCGTGTTTGCTATTTTACGTGAGAACAAATTGTATGCAAACCTTAAAAAGTGTTCTCTTTGCATAGAATCCATAATATTTTTAGGGTGTGTTCTTAGTTCTCAAGGAATTTCAGTTGATGAGTCTAAAGTCAAGGCAATCATGGATTGGCCGAGACCTACATGTGCTAGTGATGTTAGAAGTTTTCATGGTTTAGCAAGTTTTTATAGGAGGTTTGTGAAGGACTTTAGTTTTATAGCTGCACCTTTAAATGAACTTGTTAAAAAGAATGTAACTTTTGTTTGGAAAGAAGAGCATGAAAATGCTTTTAACACATTAAAAGACAAGTTGACTCACGCCCCTCTTCTTGCATTTTCGAATTTTCATAAAGCTTTTGAGATATACTGTGATGCCTTTGGGATAAGTATTGGTGCTGTTTTAATGCAGGAATCAAGGCCGGTGGCTTATTTTAATGAAAATCTTAATAGGGCAGCCATGACGTATGCAACTTATGACAAGGAGTTGTATGCTTTGGTAAGATCATTACAAGTTTGGCAACACTATCTATAGCCTAAAGAGTTCATTATTCATTCTCATGAAAGCCTTAAATTCTTAAAAACACAAGGTAAATTTATTAAAAGGCATGCTAAATGGTTGGAATTTATTGAATCTTTTCCACATGTGATTAAGTACAAATCGGGTAAAGATAATGTTGTAGCTGATGCATTTGTCTAGGAGTATACTTTGTTTACTTACTTGCATGCTAAGTTACTTGGTTTTGATTTAATTAAAGATTTGTAAAAAGTGATGCTAATTTTCAAACTGTGATAGATCAATATGATTTAAAACCAAATGGTGACTTTTATATGTTTGATGGATTTTTGTTTAAGAAAGATAAATTGTGCATATCCCTTTGTTCCATTCGAGATTTGCTTGTTAAAGAAACCCATGGGGGATGGTTAATGGGGCACTTTGGAATTGCTAAAACACTTTCTGTTTTAAATGAACACTTTTATTGGCCTAATATGATAAAAGATGTTAAAAGTGTTTGTGATAAATGCATTGTGTGTAAACAATCAAAGTCTAAAGTTATGCCTCGTGGTTTGTACACGCCTTTGCATGTTCCTAGTCATCCTTGGGTTCATATTTCTATGAATTTTGTAGTTGGATTAACTAGGTCACGCAATGGTAATGATAGCATATTTGTAGTTGTTGATAGGTTTAGTAAAATGGTGCATTTTATTGCATGCTCTAAATCTAATGATGCTACACATATTGCTGATTTATTCTTCAAGGAAGTTGTTAGATTGCATGGCATTCCACAAAGTATTGTTAGTGATAGGGATGTTAAATTCTTGTCTCATTTTTGGCAAACTTTATGGAATAAGTTATGTACAAAATTGTTGTTTTCTACTGTTGCACATCCACAAACTGATGGACAAGCTGAAGTAGTTAATCGCACTTTATCTACCTTACTTCATGCCATTATTCAAAAGAACTTAAAGAATTAGGAAAGCTGTTTACCTCATATTGAGTTTGCATATAATAGGACTTTACACAACTCTACAAATTGCTCTCCTTTTGAAGTTGTTTACGGGTTTAATCCTTTAACTCCACTTGATATTTTGCCTCTTCCTACTAATGAGTTTGTTAATGTAGAAGGTAGAAATAACTCAGATTTTGTGAAGGAGATACATGAAAAGGTTCGAAACAATATTCAAAGGTGTAATGAACAATATGCTAAACAAGCCAATAAGGGTAAAAAGCAAGTGATTTTCGACCCTGTAGATTGGGTTTGGATTCACTTAAGGAAAGAAAGATTTCTTGAGCAACGGAAATCTAAGCTTCATCCTAGAAGAGATGGTTATTTTCGAGTTTTGGAAAGGATTGGTGACAATGCTTACATAATTGAGCTTCCAAGTGAGTATGACAATGTCTCATCTATATTTAATATTTCTGATTTATCTTTGTATGATGTAAGTGATTCGAGGACGAATCCTTTCGAGGAGAGAGGGAATGATGACGATCCACCCATGTCCATGGTGCCAAAGCTGACTTCACATGTTGATCCTTTGGAGAATCTTGATGGACCAATGACAAGATCAAGGAGTAAGAGAATGAAGGCCGCCTTGCACTTATTGTTGACAATATATTGTGGAGACTTGGACAATTTTGGAGAAGATCATCTTATGGAATTTACATCTCAAGAATGAGCTATATGAAATATTTCTTCAATTACAATACATGATGATAATGTTTCTAAGAGTTCTACATTGGAGCTTAAGGAAATTCCAACTTGAAGAATATTCATGGACAAAATTGAAGACCAAGATGGCATGCTTAGGTTTTTGCCATTTATGGATCACGCCACTCTTAATTTAAAATAGGATTTATTTTCTTTGTAATAATTTAAGTCCAAAATCGTAATTATTGGGCTTTATTATTTCGTGTCATTAATTAATTAATTACATGGCCCAAATTATCTTACAAGATAATGTCGTGTAATAGTTTTTAGGAAAGTAATTCTATGTGGAATTATTAGGAAAGTAAAAACCATGTGATGGTTTTAGGAAAGTAAGCTAGTTTGTTGTGTTCCATTCCAATTTGGAAGTTTCCTAAAATTGGATTGGTTAGTTAAGCTTGAAGTTCAATTCGAAATTGACTTCTTTCTAGGGATTTCTTTGTTTCCTTTTTGTAAGCCTATTTAAGGCACACTTTCACGTTTTTTATGAAAAAAGACAAATTATTCAGTTTTTAGCTTGAAATTGCAAACGTGTTTTGCTACCTTTGAAGTTCAATTGATTTAAGTTATTCTTTATAAAATCCACAAACCTTTAGCTAAGACCTTTAGGTGAGCCTACAAGTTCTTGATTTCAAGAACTAACCAAACTGATTAGTTTAGCTCTTGATTTACATGAGTTGAAGCCAATTCGTTTGTAATAAACATGGGGTTTGATTGGTTAATATCAAATCTTTTCGTTTTAATATCCTTTCTTTTGTGTTTTGTTGTTTTCCGCTGTTTTGTTGTTTTTGTGTGTTCTTGTTCGAGTTTATGCCAACATCGGTCCAAAGGTGTGAGTTCGTGTGATCTAGGACATCAAGCCTCGATCATTCCGCGTAAATCAGTCCACACAAATGTGACATTTTTCTTAACTAGATCATTTAAGGAGGCTGCAATTGTACTAAATTCTTTTACAACCGTCTTATAAAACCTAGCTAAACCATGAAAACTCCTAACATCATCAGCTGACTTAGGTGTAGGCCAATCCCTAATGGCTTTTACCTTATTGTTATCAACAGAAATTTCTTCAGCACTTACAACAAATCCCAAAAAGACAGTGGATGAAGAACAGAAATCACACTTTTTAAAATTTGCATAAGCTGATTTTCATGAAGTACAACAAACACACTTCTCAAATGTAATGCATGCTCTTCAAGTGTCTTTGCTGTAAATAGGTATATCATCAAAACAGACCACCGCAAATTTTCCTATGAAAGACCTAAGTACATGGTTAATTAAACGCATAAAAGTGCTTGGGACATTAGTCAACCCAAAGGGCATAACTAACCACTCATAAAGTCCATACTTAGTTTTAAAGGCAGTTTTCCACTCGTCACCTTCTTTCATTCAAATTTGGTAATAGCCACTCTTCAAATAAATTTTTGTAATGATTTTGGAGCCATATAACTCTTCTAACATGTCATCTAACCTGGTTATCTTATTAATGGCTCACCAGTTAAAACATTCTCTATGTTTCATCTTTCTTAGGCGAAAGAATAACTGGAACAGAACATAGACTAAGACTTTCACAAACAATACCTTTATCTAGAAGACCATCCACTTGCATTTGGATTTCCTTTGTCTCCTCCGGACTTGCTCAATATGCTAGCCTATTAGGAATAGAAACACCAGGGATGAAGCCAATCTGATGTTCTATACCACGAATTGGAGGAAATCCAAATGGCAACTCCTTGAGGAATAAGTCCTCAAATTCCCGTAGAAGAGAAATCACATCACTAGTCAATGAAGAAATGTGATCACTAGATATCAAATACAAGCCTTTGTAAATAAGTACAAACAATTCACGTCTATCTAGTATTACTCTTTTGACTTCACTTTTTTGTGCATAGACTGTTAACCTCTTTTCTTTCTCCTCTTGTTTCATCTTTAGGCCTTCCAATTTCTTTGCATTATCACTAGAAGTAAAGGTTGTTCCCACTTCTTACTTCATCTTCTCGGCCTGAACCAATTGCCTACATTCCTTACAGATTTTTGCTTGATCTTCATACACTTCCGATGGTTTCAAAGAAGCTAAAGTGTACTTCTTACCATCCTTCTCCACGATGTAGTAATTATTTCATCCATCTTGCATGACATGTTGATCAAATTGTCATGTATGTCAAAGTAACACATGCGCTGCCTCCATTGGAACAACATCACAACGACTATCATCAGTATACCTTCCAATTGACAAAGATAAGGGCGCACCTGTTTGTTTACCTTAACCTCCCCACTTTGATTTAACCACTGTAACTTGTATGGTTTGGGATGTTTTGAACAAGTAAGCTTCAACTTGGATACCAATAATGTACTCACAACATTAGTGCAATTCCCACTGTCGATAATAAAATTGCACTGTTTATTCTGAATAATGCACTTGGTGTGAAAGATGTTCTCACTCTGCACTGGATCACCCTCAATCTATAGTTGTGTAGTCAAAGTTCTCATGGTGACAAGTGACTCAGCAACTTTCAACTTTTCTGGAGCACCATCATCACAAGCTTTATCATAAGTTCTTTCTTCAAGTTTGGGCATCTTGTCATCGCTCGAATGAACACTAGCAACATCCCCATCATCAAGGTAATAAATAGCCTTCTTGCTTGGACAATTAGCTTGTACATGCCCAAATCCTTGGCATTTATAATATTTGATATCACTCGTTCTTTGAGGTGTGTTCATGGCTAGTTTCTAGACAACTGGTGGTGTCCTCTCCATCGGCTTGGGAATAGCATTCTCTCCAAAAGATCTATTCTTCATGGCTGCATTAGGTGGAGTTTGTCGGCTTTCCTTTTGCCAAGGGGGTTGACGAGTTGTGAGTCGTTCTTTTTGCTTCATGTGACACTCTATGATAATAGCATTATGCAACAACTCTTCCAAATCAAAGGATTTATGGAATCCCATCTTATATGCCAATACAAGATTCATTCCTGTCACGAATCTCGCCATAGTGGTTTTCGATTCCTCCACAATATTAGCCTTTATCATGAGTAACTCTATTTCCTTAAAGTAATAATCAATAGGTCTGTTGCCTTGGGTGAGGGTCTGAACTTGTCTCCTCAATTGATTAGCAAAATATGATGGTATATACCGCTTTCTCATGATTGATTGCATCTCTCGCCAAGTTCAGATTGGACGGTCCCCATTCAACTGTCTATTCTTACCAATTGAGACCACCAATGGGCTGCATAATCCTTAAAATGTATAGTCACCATCCGCAACTTCTTATATTCTGAATAAGAATTCCCCACAAAACTCTACTCCACTGTATAGATCCAATCAAGAAATAAGTCAGGATCGAACTTGCCATGAAATTTTGGGAACTCCAATTTAACCGAAGCCACATCAAACTCGAACTTACCCTGGCACTTTGGCTATTCAGATTCTATAAGCTCCTCTTCATTAAAATCATCCTCATCAAATTCTTCTTCAAGTTTTTTTAGGCTGTTTTCTTAGAAGCCGATTGTTGAGCTTCCGTTAAATTTTGCACTTGAATTGATAATTTGTGCACTATGTTGTTAAGTACATCAATTTGAAATTTTGCATTATATTGGGCCTTTGAAGATTCCTCCGCCATTTTAATCACCTGCATGTTATATAAACAACACAAGAAAAAATAATAATAATTATGGCTTCTCACGGGTTCTCTCTTTAGATATGGTCAGTTCACCCCACTTTTTTAATGTAGTTATTCTCGTGTATATTTGCTCTCCCTATTTCTACTCTCCAAATGTGGGGACTCTCGTAGTTTGCTTTGCAAGTGCTAAGTTCAAAAATGACCTATCAATAATCCAACTCAAACACCACACAAATCAAGTACGGAATTCAAGAAAGAGATTATGAGAATAGCAATTTAGAACACATTAGGGCATAATTTTGGAGCAAATTAGACAAGATGTAGATACACCAAGAATAATTTCCAAGAACACCACAAATTAGGATTTCAATAGCGATTGTGTAACAAGAATTTCTTTTCAGATTTTGCTGTAGTCTGTTTTGACGAATTTCAAATTTCACATTTTTTTATACTTCACGAGATCAAGAATTCGAACAACACGGATATTTAGCAGCCAGAAATTCAAACAATATCACGATATTCAATCAAAAATTGAAAACTTTACGATATGGAAAATTTAACCTGAATTTTCAAGAACCCAAAAATTCTCTAATACCACTTGATAAGGTTCTCGTTGAGATGATCCACTTTTGGTTGGATTGACAACCCTATTTATCCACAAGACAGGTCTAACTTGGGAAATTCCACTAACAAGATCACAAAACAACGAACACAAAGGAAAAGAAAACTAAAAGAAACTATTAGAATAAGAAAGAAAAAAAATAAAGAAAATAAAGAAAGATATGGAGCGCGATTCAATGGAACCTTGTCCAAAGCTCCAACGCTATTACAAGACCAACTTGATTTGGGCGGCAACTATATCAAATCAGAATTGGCTGTTCTCAAACTTAGAACAAAAGCAAGACTAATAGTCTTAATCTCACTTTCTGGTTTTAGTCGACAAAAGCTCAAACTTAGCTAATGGCTTTTAAAAGTTTGGGATTCAAATTTTTCTACTCAAAATAATGAAATTTCAATTTCAAAATTCAACAACCAAATTCGTGGCTTACAAGCTCCTTTATATAGGAAGCAAAGCTACCAACAAAAACAAACCCTAAATACCAAAAAACCAGTTTCCTAACAGGACTTAACTTCCTAAAATAACTAACACACACCTCAATCATGACAGATCTTTGGCCATGTGGAAACACCATGATCAACATATAATGTTCATGCAAGAACATTAGATTATGAACTAAAAATTACAAACTTAAAATCTGCCGAAAATCCCCAACTTCACGACGTGGGATGTCGCACGTCGCAACGTGCAAAAAAAACCACGTCGTTAACAATTAAATTGGTTTTTTAATTACAATTTTTTCAACCTCCAAAATAGTGAGCCACGTTGTGACGTGGAGTCCTCTGGACGTCGCGACATCCACATGGACTACGGACGTCACAACATCGAGAATTATCCAAAATCAACGTCTTGACATGGAGATGTCTAGACGTCGTAACGTGGGAGTATTGGCAACCAACACTTGACAATTCTTGCTCTCCATTGACGTATTATCATGTATTGTCAAAACCATGATGTTCTAAGGCTTCAAATCATGCTTCTTGTCGCTTAAGCCTTGTTCCAGCAAATTGTATGCCTCGTCCACAACTTCCATGATCAACCTATTGAGAGCAAGCCTGAACTTTTTTGTTCTAGCTCGAGTCATTGGCTCTCCAATTCAACGTAAAGGATCAATAGACCGTTGTTCACAAAAAAGCATGTCTGGATTCCTATCATATGTATATTTATACCCTAGCTAGACACCCATCAATATTTTGGCATCGTTGCTGGGGAGTAGTGGCTTTTTCATTTCACTTTTGTGTTTAAGTGTGTAAAGAGTTATTTTCCCCCTGTTTTTAGTAGTTTTCTTTTGTGTTGGTGCCAACTTGCTTCATTAATTTTTTTTCTTTCATAGTAGTTTAGTTGAGTAGTTATTCTAGTAGTGAATAAAGCTTTAAGTACTCATTGTATTTTCATAGATTGGTGGGTTAGTTGTGTTCTTATTTCTTGTCTTGTGTGTTATAGGTTCTTGTTGGTTTTCTTGTAGTGTTGAACTTTTTTGCCAATGACTAGGTTTCAAGGGCAATCGAAACTTGAAATAGACTTGGAATTCGAAGGGACTTTAAGGAGAGAGCAACAGAGACTTTGAGTAGTCATTGTGTTTTCATGGATTAGTAGGTTAATTGTGTTCTTATTTCTTATCTTGTGCATTGTAGGTTCTTATTGGTTTTCTTGAAATGTTGAAGTTTTATGCCAAGGACTAGATCTCAAGGGCAACCGAAATTTGAAATAGAGTTGGAACTTAAAAGGACTTTAAGGAGAGAGCAAAGACCTTGTGTTGAAACCATGGAAAAAGAAGGACAACCATCTCCAAGAATGTTGGGCAAATTATTTGAGTTGCATTTTCAACAACTATAATGACTTTGGCGAAGTTAAAGCAGAGAGTTATCAAAGTCCACCACAACCATTGGGTGAATCCAACATGAAGCTTATTATGAAGGTCGTGAGAATGAAGACCCTGCTGTACATATCAAAACATTCCTTACATGGTATTACACTTTCAAGTTGAATGGAATCCCCCAAGAAACATTGAGGGGATCTTATTTCTATTTTCCTTGGGAGGACAAGCGGCGACATATTAATTTGTTGCTCATACGTTTAGAAATTCATATTTAGCCAAATTGAATATTATGAAATATCACTAACTAAATTATTATAAGTTTATTTCAAGTTATTATATATACCCAATTTTTATATATTTAATTTGATACAACAAAAGATAGGTTACATAAGGTTACAATATATTATCATTCTTAAATATATGTATCAAAATAAATATTCCTCTTGCTATGTTATATGAAATTAATTGATCATTGTAGAATAAATTATATAAATAATTATAATAATTGAATTTCATTTATACTAGGTATATATTTAATATAAATATAATATTTAATATTTAATTGAATAATAGTTATAATATATGTATACTAATATTATATTAATAATATTTATATAATTAAAATTATAAAGAATGTTTCATTTTGATACTAGTTATACTTATAACTTATAAGACAATAAGCAACATATCATTTATAGGTTTGTTTAAGGTAAATTTAATTTAAGAATATATAGGCCTTGAAACATATAATGTTAACATAATTAAATAATAAATGAATGAGTATTATTGTAGTGTTGTTACTAATTTTTTATATGACATAATTATTTAATACTTATATATAATACACATATAATAAGACAATTATAGACTTATCAGGTATTTGATGTATTATATAACTTAATATAATTAATTTGTTCCTGAAATTATGCTGGATTTTGCATGGCATAATCAAATTTAGAATTATTTTATTTTATTTTTTAAAGTTTTATATAACTAATTATTTATCATTTAGGGTTGGAGTATGTTATTTATTAGGTTACTAATTTAGTTGTGTGTTAGTACTAAAATTGTGGTGAATTATATTGGTATTATCTTTAAATTCTCTTATCTTTGATGGTTCTGTCTCTATCTAACTAATTTATCAATTTATATACAATGATTTCTTACTTTCCTTTTCTTTTTAATCTTAATCGTTTCTATTATCTATGTTAAATTTTTGTATTTAATCTTTTATACAAGATAAATACTAAGTAGTATAATTAAAAAAAATTATATGATTTTTTATCCATGATTACACAAATATTGAACCTAAATTAATATATATATATATATAACTTATTCAAAAAATAAACCGCTAATAATTATAAAATCTAAAATAATTTTCTGCTAAAATCTATTTTAATAAACTAAAACACAATCTTTAACTATTCAAAAGTCTAAAAAAACAAAGCATGAGAAGGTGGTGGATCACGGTGTTTGCGGAGTTCTACGTTGCATGAAAATAGAGACAATGGTTTTGCAATCAAACAGAGGCGCAGGAAGCTTTTGGATTGGGCTTTAATTTGTAAGCCTGGACCACTAAATTTTTTTTAGGGTAAGATGTAATAAATCCCCCTTATACTATTGTTTCGTCCACTAGCACTGTTGTAGTTTAATTACAACATTTAACTCCCTTAATTTTTTTAATTTTTGAATAATTGGTCTAAAATGATTAATTGTCATTAAGTGATTAAACAAAATTGAGCAATTAGTTTTAATATAAGATAGTAAAATGACAATGTTAACCTTAAAACAAAGAATTATTTAATAAAAATAATCAAGAATTGAAAACGAAAAATTCCTACAAAAGAAAAAAAAAGTAATCCTTTTGTACTTCTCTTTCATTGTTAGTGAGTTTCATGTCACTTAATTCCATTTTAGAGTTTAATTCATTGTTGTAAGTATTGAACAATTCTAATAGAGTTCTAATTATTATTGTAGGTATGGAGCAATTCTAATAGACTTAAAATTAGTGTTCTAAGTATTTAGTAATTCTAACATGGTTAAAATTTCTGGTATTATATTATGGAATAAGTTATTAAACAACTAGTAGAAAGTAGAGATATAATGTTATGTTACTACTACTATAAAACTATAACTAGAAGTATAGAATATGGTTATAATAGTAGAGAAAATGTAGATAAAAAATACAAACTATCCAATAAAAGTAGAGAGAAACTAGAGGAAAATCTAGTAAGAATTCACCATCCTATTTTCATTCACATAACACCTATTTATAGGTGTAAAGTTTACTCTTATGCATTGTAGGTTACAATGTCCCTCAATGTATACAAGAGTTACATGGAATTTAGGGGGTTATGAAAGTTGCAAAATAATGATACATCATGGGGAGAAAATGAATGGACATTAACAATTATTCATAACACACCCTCTTGGATATTCATCTTTAAGAAAAATGTCTCGTTAAATCCTTACTAGAAAAAATCCAGTGGGATAAAAACCTATTGAAGGAAAAAGAGTATATTTTTCATTTATTATATTGCCTCGTTAAAAACCTTACCAAGAAAAATCCTAACAGAAAAAAAAACTATGGTTAAGGGAAAAAATAATATAGTATATAAAAACTCCCCATCTTGAGCACATTATTTGACATCTTTCAATCGACACATTCCAATCTTATAAACCAACTTTTCAAATATTGAAGTCAGTAGTGATTTAGTGAATAAATCTACTAAATTGTCACTCGAACGAATTTGTTGTACACAAATTTCACCATTCTTTCGAAGATCATGGGTGAAAAAGAATTTTGGTGAGATGTGTTTTGTTAACTTGGTGAGATGTGTTTTGTTCTATCTCATTTGATGTATCCATCCTTCAATTGAGCAATGCATGCAACATTATCTTCAAACAAAGTAGTGGAAAATTTATTGTTCAAATGCAAACCACATGTTCCTGAAATATGATGGATCACAAATCTCAACCAAAAATACTTTCGATTTGCTTCGTGAATTACCAATATTTTAGCATGATTTGTAGAAGTGCCAGCTATAGTTTGAATGCCAAGCAATAGTTGTACCACCACATGTGAATACATAACCTATTTGTGAATAAGCATGATGAGGATAAATATGTCTCCTCACAACTTTTCTCAAACAAGTCATGCCTTATACCTCACAATTTTATTTTTCTCATTTTTTTTTCGCACAAAGACCCATTTATAATCCACGGGCTGAACATCTTTAGGTGTACATATTATTAGTCCAAAAACTTTACGTTTTGCCATCGAATCCAACTCCGCTTGAATTGCATTATTCCATTTTGGCCAATCATTTCTACATCTATATACATCCACAGATTTTGGTTCATGATCCTAGTTTTCATTCATAATAGTAATTGGTGCAGCATAGGCAAATTTATCATCGACGTCAATTGTATATCAGTTCCACATTTCCCCAATCATGACATAATTTATTCAGATCTCATGATTATTAGAATTTTCAGGTACCTGAACTTCTTTTGGAAATTTATTATCTGTAAAATCGGGAAACTCTTCAACAGTTTTCATTTTTGAAGATTCTTCTGGAATCTCAATTACCTTGATTTTAGCATCATTATCTTTGGAATCGATTGGTCTATTATAATTTATGGGCGCCTTTAATTGATTACTAGTGGTAAAAGGTCCTTTAAAGACATCAATTTGAATTGGAGCATCAACAGCCAGTATATGTGGCTTAGTCACACGTTTTAGGTTAGTAAAAGTATCTGGCAATTGATTTGTTAAATGCTACAAATGAATTATCTTTTGAACTTCTAATTCACATTGATTTGTATGACCAAAATGAGATAATGATAATTCATTTTAATTAATTTTTTTAACTAACTATTTATTTTCTCCTCCTAATGTTGGAAAATCTGATTCGTCAAAATGACAATAAGCAAAACGAGCCGAAATAAATCTCCAATTATTGGCTCAAGATACTTCACTATAGATGGAAACTCATACCCAATATATATTACCAACCTCCTTTGAGGTTCCATCTTTTTACGTTGTGGTGGAACAATTAGAACATAAATCGCACATCCAAAAATTCTAAGATAGGCAATATTTGGTTCCTGACCAAAAATCAATTGTCGGGGAGAGAATTCATAATAATTTGTTGGCCTTCTGCAAATTAATGTTGCAGCATGCAAAATAGCATGACCCCAATTAGATGTTGAGAGCTTAGTTCTCATAAGAAATGGTTCCGCGATTAATTGAAGGCACTTAATAAACGATTTTGCCAAACAGTTTTGTGAATGGACATAAGCGACAGGATATTCAATACTTATCCAAATAGACATATAATAATCATTACAATATTGGGATGTAAATTTACCAGCATTATCAAGACGAATTGTCTTGATAGGATAATTTGGAAAATGTGCTCGTAACTGAATTAACTCTGCAAGTAATTTCACAAACTCTAGGTTGCGATTGATAATAAACATACACGTGACCATCTAGTTGATGCGTCAATTAAAACCATAAAATATCGAAATGGTCCACAAGATAAGTGAATAGACCTACAAATGTCACCATGTATTCGTTTAAAAAATACAGGAGATTCGATACGATTTTTTTTTGATGATGGATTTATAATTAATTTACCTTGAAAACAAGCAACACATGAGAGTTCATTAGATTGAAGAATTTTCTGTCTTTTCAGAGAATGACCATATAAATTCTTTTATATTCTTTGCATCATTACAGAACTGGGATAGACCAATCGGTCATGCCAAACAACAAAATCATTATGATCAATAAACTTCTGATTTACTGTTGCATATATTTCAATTATGAAATATAGGTATAATATAATTCAGAGGAATAAGAAGGTAATTTTTCTAATACAATTTTCTTTCCAAAATCATACTTGTAATATACAAGTATTCATTCTTACATTCACTTTTAGTCTCAATATGATATCTATTTCGGCAAATATCTTTAAAACTTAACAAATTCTAGGAGACTTAAAAGAAAATAAAATTTTGTTCCTCTTGTTAAAATTATTGTTGCACTTTTGGAGACTTCAATCAATTTTGTACTACCCGATATAGTACTAACATGAGTTTCTTTCATTATTAGATAAGAAAATACTTCTTATCTTTTAGTATGAAATGTGTTGTTGCACTATCTGCCAGATATAATTTTTGGTCATTGATCATTGAAACGTCCATTTTCTTAACAAATAAAATTTTCAAATGAAAATTGTTTTAATTTCTTTAAGTATAAAAGAAATATTGAAAACAAATGCATTAATAATAAATATTTTCATTAGAGTGAATATTTATTCATTACATCAATGTCAGCAACTAAAATATTTATTCATTACATCAAATTAAGTAATTAAATTTTTTTCTTGGACATTTTAATCACTAATCAAATGACTAGTTTCACCCTTAGGATGACTGACAAAAAATGAACATTATTTGATTCTAATTATTTGGTATTTATTTTTCTTCCAGATGACATACATTCATTTCTTCTTCAGAAAGAAAAGAATTTGAAACATTTTCTTCACAAATAATTGAAAAATTACATAAAAGATACAAAACAATAAAATTATATAATCATATTACACATTCAAGGTGTCAAATGAAATATGATTAAATTATACATTCAGGGTGTTCAAAAAAATAATCTGCTATATATGTCGAGATTTATCATATTAGCATCATCATCATTTTTTATCAACAAAATTTGCCTCGACACCATTATCTTTCTTTTTCAATGATGCCTAATAAATTTTAACAATATGCTCTATAGTACGACAAGTACAGGTCCAATGATTTTCTATACCACATTTGTAGCATTTCTTTTTGAGATTTTTCTTTCTTTCTATTTCATCAAACCATTTCTGGAAGTTATTTTGTTTCTTGCCACGGTAATCATCACTATGGTCATAAGGTATATTTTTGTCCAACATATCGGGCTTTTGGAAGGACAACCAACTTTAGATACTTGAATCTTTCTTTCAAATTATCCCAAATCTAATATTCATGATATTATATCAAATAGTACAAATATTTCATAGTAAAAAGAAATTAATGAAAAGGAAAAATATTACCGTAAGAACTTACCAATAGTACAAACCTATATTTAAAAATTGTTTCAATATCTAGACTTGAACTTAATTTGCTCAAACTTCCTCTGTCGGTAAAGTTTCGTGCTGATAATGTGTTATAAAAATACTACAAAGTCTTGTAGTATTATATTATGGAATAAATTATTATACACTACTAGAAAGTAGAGATAAAATATTATGTTAATACTAATATAAAACTATAACTAGAAGTATAGAATATGGTTATAATAGTAGAGAAAATGTAGATAACAAATACAAACTATGCAATAAAAGTAGAGAGAAAGTAGAGAAAAATCAAGAAAGAATTAACTATCTTATTTTCATTCACATAATCCCTATTTATAGATGTAAGGTTTACTCTTATGCATTGTAGGTTACAATGCCCTTAGTGTATACAAGAGTTACATGAAACTTAGAGGGTAATAGAAGTTTTAAAATAATGATACATCATGGGGTAAAAATGAGGTTACAAATTAATGATACATCATGGGGAGAAAATGAATAGACATTCACAATTTTTCATAACAATACCTAGCTTGTATGATACTAAGGTTAATTAATCACAAAAACTCCTGTCTGACCGTTGCATGCATGTGACGGGATTAATGACGCACCCTCACGCACACGTATAATGCGCTTCACGTATAATTTATTATGTTTAGCGTATAACGTATGAAGTATGAAGTGTGAAGGCATTATAATTTGTGTATGAAGTATGAAGAAATATGAAGGCATTATGATTGGCGTATATTAAAGGCATTATGATTGGTGTATAATGTATAACGTATAAAATTTGAAGAAGTATGAAGGTATTATGATTGGCGAATAATGTATAACGTATAACGTATGAAATCTGAAGAAGTATGAAGGCATTATGATTAGCGTATAACAAATAACATATGAAATCTAAATAAGTATGAAGACATTATGATTGGTGTATAACATATAACGTATGAAATCTAAATAAGTATGAAGACATTATAATTGGTGTATAACGTATAACGTATGAAATCTGAAGAAGTATGAAGGTATTATGATTGGCGTATAACTTATAACCGACGAAATCTGAAGAAGTATGACATTATGATTTTCGCATAACGTATGAAGTATGAAGAAGTATGAAGGCAATATGAAGAAGTATAAATGCATTATGATTGGAGTATAATCTATAATGTATAACGTATGAAATATAGAGAAGTTTGAAGACATTATGATTAGCGTATAACGTATGAAATGTGAAGGAATTATAATTGGCATATAATGTATTATGTATTATTATGAAATGAAAATTGATATGCTAAAAAAAACACTCGCCTGTGATACGCCGCATACATGTGAATCTAATTCCTTGTCCTTGTTCTTTAAATTAAGAGGAGACTTCCTCTTAATTAATTGAATCTAATTCCTTGTCCTTGTTCTTTAAATCAACATTTCTATTTATTAATTAGTAGTGATGGATCGATTTAACTACTTGAGAGCATGATATATATCATCCTGCTTAAATTAAATTAAGTTTTTTCCGTTATACATCAAACTATTTCACGGCTTGTTAAAGGAATTTAAGGAATATTTTAGCCGTAGAAATCTGACTTCGAATCGATCATTACTGGGATATATCCATCTTTATATTAATTTTGTGTTGCTATTTATACACAATAGGAGCATGCATGGAGGATTACAACTACTTTAATTTCTCATGCATACATGATAATAATAAAAAATAAAAAGAAATCATGTCTAGTTTTCCCACGTCATACCTAAATCAAGTTATATATATAAATATTCGATTGTTTGGTCTTTTTTTAAAGATATTTTGATGTATAAATAAATCATTTTTAAATAGTATAAAATAATGAATAGTTAGCTTCGAGATAGCACAGTTACAAAATGTGGTCTATATAACCAACGGTGCCTAATTGTTCCTAATTGTTGAAGTTGTATGAAGTGATGAATAATTATCAATGTCAGTTTTTTTCCATTTGATAATAATATAAAAATGTGAAACAAGCAAACTAAACAGGTCCAATGTCTGGATTTTTAACATGCAAATTAATTGAGTTGAGTTGAGTAGCGGTTTTCTTTGTAATCTTGAGACTTTGGAAACTTTATTTAATAAGTGCCAACAAGTAATGGATAATGGGCATGTTTCCGAATCCAAAGAGTAATGGTTGTGATAACAAACTCGATAGAATAATCTGACAAAATTGATAAATCTAAGAGCAAATGAATACAACTTGGTTAAGTGTTATAGCTGCCATTACTAGGAAATCAGCGCATTTGTCCTGTCGAAGAATTCTTGTGAACTTTTTCATACAAGCGATACAGTAGAGTTGATTTTGACATTTGAGGATCCCTTTCCAGAACAGCAATCACATCCTTAACTGATATAGAGCGAGCCATGTTTGACTGTGAATCTACAACTTGATTTTTTCCTGCTTTTCTAACTGCCACTGCAAGACAAAGAGCAAGCTCAGGGAGAGAGGTGGGAAAGGGAACTAAAACCCGCGAAGAAGGAGAATATGCATTGTGAAGCAACTATATCTTAGGACTGGCACTCAAGGTCCAGCACCCAAATAAAAACATCAGCGAAAATTGTCCAATAAAGACGAGTAGCTGGTGTAGAAGAGATGGAAATTAAATCTGATGTATCATTCAGAAAATTGGTAAATGTCATCAAATATGAATAGTGATACACACATACACAGACTAAGGAAAAGCAAGAAATAGGTGATACAGACATACACAGGCTGAAGAAAGAAAGAAATAGGCCAGTAAGTACAAAAAGGCAGCCTAGTTTGTACTATCAAAGAATCACTATCAGCATTCAGCACGTATGAAGACTTGAAGTTAATATAATGTATGGCTTAAAGAACTAGCAAAGACATCACAAAGCTTTCCACAGAAAAATCAGGAAATTCTTTGGGCTAACATTTCAATGCATGACAATGAATTCTAGCCAACTCTTGTGAGAAGTGGGACTTTAAGAACAAATAGTACGACATATTATGGGCCATCAATAGGAGGATGGATGTTGCTAGGTTAAACATGCAACATCAACAAACAGGATAGTGTAGATTTTCAG
This sequence comes from Ophiorrhiza pumila, assembly GCA_016586305.1. NCBI lineage: Eukaryota > Viridiplantae > Streptophyta > Magnoliopsida > Gentianales > Rubiaceae > Ophiorrhiza > Ophiorrhiza pumila. The sequence goes on along the minus strand of BLIW01000004.1, from coordinate 19,781,815 downwards.
ATGATCCTTAAAAATAGTTTGCCAAGTAGCTAAAGCAAAACAAAAAATACCTGGTGCAGAGTGGCCACTTTTTTCTGCTTCTTGATTATATGAACTTCTTGATGGTGACAGCTTTTGGTCCATATCTTTTCTTGGCTGCACGCTAGGTGCTGCATCAATTCCTCCCCCACATTTCTCCCTGGACTGCAGCACTTTTAGTTGCCATCTAAACAACACTTCATCGTCTCCCACAGCAGCTCGGATGGCAGCATTTGCGGTTTTCACACGCCTCTTGTCAGCTATTTTCTTGTTTGCCTAATAGTCTAAAGAAAGTTAGAAACATTAAATGGAGCAAAGGATTGAACAGATGATGTCTACTGAATAGATAACCAAAGGTACCTTTACTAGTCTTACAAAACCATCATCCTTTTCCTTCTCAACATCAAGTATAGGCCCAGTATAATCCAATGTCTGCAACACAATCAGATTGAAAGTACTTAATTGCATTGAACAATGCTATAGTGAGGGCCAAAACAGAAAAGAATAAACCAAAATGCGTATATTAGTTAATTCATCCATGAATACGAGAAATACTCACTTCATTCAGATTTTGGAACTTTTCTGCTTCAGCTTGTTTCTTCTCCCATTCTCCTGGAGCTTTTTGGTTAGTCAACATAATTTGTTGGCGGACATCTGAGTTGATGCTTATTTTGTGTCTCAGCTTCTCTATATCTAAGCGCTAAGACAAGCATCAAAGTCCAACCAAGGACAAAGTTTTAAGTGCTTGCGCTTTTAATAAAGCAAGAATCACGCAACCTTGAACTATTTTAAGTAATATAAAATAGGATAGAAAGAACTATAGAATCAACCTGATTTGACAATCTGATAATGTTAACTATCAGTCCAAGCATTCTTTTTTCTACGCACTGAATGACGAAAAATCAGTAGAAGAACAATAAACGATGCAATATACAACAGAAATGAAACTATCTTAAAATATCACCAGAGATAGGCATTGCTCCACGTCATAGCTGATACCTTTTAAACCAAATTTTCCTACTGTCACACAAAGAACAAAAAGAATAATCAGAAGGTCAATTCACTAGTTCTAAAATTGCACTTCTAAAGCCAAAATTTCCATATATCGTACAAGCAACCAAAAGATGTGAGTTCAGAGAAGATTTTACTAATTTCTTCCAATTTCCGCTGAAGAGAAATCTTCTCCAATATCAGCCCATATTTTTCTTCTTGGACAAACCGCCCAGATGCTTCTGAAACACAAGTATCATCTTTTGGCCCAGTGAATAATGATTGCTCCTCTTCCTATTTCATACACTGAATAATTAGGATACTCAACACTTAGGCAGAATTCCACAGGGCATATAGCAACTGTCGTTGAAGTATTCAACTCAAAGCGATGGGCTTATTACCAAGAGATTAACATCAGCAACAACACAAATATCATTGATTTTGTCAATGCTTTGATCAGAAATTGCCCCAGAAACTTTTTGCTTTTTGCTGGAACATGCACCATAAATTTGAATAAGCAATAGTTATACGGCAATAGAAAACATCAATTTCGTAAAGAAATGAAAAGAGAATCTCAAGCAATCATATATCATTCATCACTTCTATCACCTTGATGGAGGTTGTGGGGAACCAGGGGCTTTCTTTGGATTCTTTTGGCCAATTGATGGGTTTTTAGTCGGAGGTTTAGCAGTGTTTCCAATCCAAATGGGAGATGTGGCAGGAAGCATCCTGCAACTTAACTGATAAAATGCGTAGGGGGAGAGGAACAAGGGTCAAGATGATAAGAAATAAAGGTGACATTAACGACAGTATCAACTGCTTCAGTAAGCAAAGAAATCGCGTTTCCCGAATAACAAAAAACTTCCAGGAAAATCACACAAAAAGAAGGGATAGTTACAAAATAGATGAAACAAGTAAGGCAAAAGCACAAGTTCCCCAACATAAAAAAGTTACTAATCAGGAACAAAATCCTGACCATAGCCAGATTCTTCAGTAATTCTGAAGACTATGCCATCACTTAGTTGACAAATCACCCTGATGAGTCTCAGAAAACTCACGTCGTCTTCGGGATCGTCTGGTGGTCTGAACACACCGCACGCTCCGAAGCCTGCAAAAGTCCCCGGGATTGGTCCCAGGGAGTAAACTCCGATGCCTAAGTCAGTAACGAGCCTTAAACAAATATCGATAAGCAATTGAGAATACTTGAATCGAATCCCCTTCTCAAGTGAGAGAGGGGTTGTATTTATAGAATACATACCTGAATTAAAGTTGTATTGAAACTCTAATAACATACCTTGAAGAAGGGTTTGTTGTAGTGTAAGAGTTGTAATAGGATTGTAGGTCTTTTCACATATGGAATAGGAATATGATCTGAGAAAGAGTTGGACTCCTATGAACTGAAGAATACTTGTTATATTTGTTCAAGGGTTGTCGCTACCCTGCAATTTTACCCAAACTCAACAATAAATGCAGCAGTGATGAGTGGAATCGTCTCCACAGGGAGAGGGTTGTAATCAAGTATTGAATAATGATAGCAAGTATGAACAATTAAAAAGGCACGAAATAATATGCAAACAGATTAAAATGCAGGAATGTTGGAACGGGAGATAACTCAATAAAACGGGAGGTGTTGCCTTGAGGGTGGAACAACTAGTATGGATTTTTCTCTTATTATCCCTGACTTGTGTGAGCAAGTGTGAGGGGACTTCTCTGCTTGTGAGATGGGATTCGATCAACTTGTCAGTTCTCTCAAACCCATTTCACAATACTCCTCTAACTTCCCTTGTCAGGGCAAGTTCTAGGTACGAGTGAGACTCCCCCAGATCCCAACTCTCCTACTGTGAGCCTCGATCACTTGGATATACTCCTTGTCAGGGCAGTCATCCCAGATGTAATCTCAATCCACAATACGAGAATATTCTTAATCCTTTCCTATAGTGACAGTAGTGACTCTCGATTACTTAGATATACTCCTTGTCAGGGCAGTCATCCCAGATGTAATCTAAACTCACCGTACAGAAACGCTCATTGCCCTTTTCTAAATCATGAAATGTACAGGACTAAGACTCACACAAGCATGTTCATAATCAATACAAGTTGGGATTGATTTCCTTAGGCAAGTTCACAACAATCTCAGTGGTCACCGCAGATTTAATATGAAGTTAATCTAATGCAAAACATCAAACACAACAAGTACAGAATAATGAACATAAATAACACGGATAAGATTCTAAATCAAATGTCTCAAACAAGATTAAATCCATACATGTAACCCCTCAAGTCAATACTCTATGTCTAGCCGATCATGTTGATCGGCTCAGAATTCATGATTACAAGACAGAAATGAAATGGGGCAATTTCCCAAGATCTTCTCCCTCTCTGTACTTTTCTAAGTTCCTTCTTGATCCTTAATCTCCCGATCTCCCCTTTCTCTTTCCTTTTCAGCTCCTTTTATACTTTCCCCTTGCTGGGTTGGCTGGGTGACCTTCCTGGAAATTTCCATCTTTTCCGGAGAAGCCGCCACGTGTCTGTGAATAAGTCAGCAAAGGTAAAGTGAGGCCACGTAGTTCACTCAAGACTTAGTCATTAAGGAATTTTAATGCATTTCTTCAAGCACTTGGTGCTCAATAGTGAACGTGTGTAATTGTCTGATAATGTGCGCAAAATATGTGCGGGAGCATGAGTGCGGTGAGGTGTAACTAAGCAATAAAATCGTGCATGTGTGCGAGTGAGTGAGTGAGTGTGTAGTGGTGGGCGGGCGCGCTAGGCGCCCGCCGTGCATGTGTGTGTGTGTGGTGCGGGGGCGCTAGGCGCCCGCACCGTGTGTGCATTAGGAGGGGCGGGGGCGCTAGGCGCCCGCCCTGTGTGTGCGTGTGGGTGAGGCGGGCGTGCTAGGCGCCCGCCCTGTGTGTGTGTGTTGAGTGGGCGGGCTCGCTAGGCGCCTGCCATGTGCATGTGTGTGTTGTGTGTTGAGTGATTTGTGTGTGATGTGAGTGATTCGTGAGTGTTGTGAATTGTGAGTGACTTGTGAAGCTAAGGAGAGTGTGTGCATATTTTACATAATTGAATCAAACTTAACACATATTCCCCAAACTTAGCTATTTTCATCAATTGTAAGTTCATGAACAATAATATGCACAAGCCATTCACAAAGTATTCCCTTTACTCAATTTCTATATAAAAAGGATGTGTATGTAAGATAAATAAGTCGGTACAACTCCGACTTATCAACCCCCCCTCACTTGAATCTTTGCTAGTGCCGAGCAAAGGAAAAACGAAAACCATGCCCTCATCCATTCCACATTCAATCACTCGTAACAACATCATCAGCAATCCATTTTCAAATTTTTCGCATGCACAAATATCCAGTTGCCGAGTTCACAGTTCATCCAACTTATACAATTTGCCAAGCAAGGTGAAATGAATAAAGACCAAACCGTCAGCGTGCAGTGTGTGCTGAGAGTTTCTCATGATTCCCACCTTGTCTATGTAGAGTACTCAAGTATACACTTAAAGAAAATTCTTGCACCACAATCCTTTTGTCCACACACACGAACACTTATTATTGCAAAACTTAACAGAAATTAACTTGCACATTGGTGCTTATTCATGCCGCACTTTGGTGCTTGGCTGCCCAGGGTTTTGTGGCTATTTTTTCCCTTTATTCGCCCACTGGCTTTTTATTCATATTTGCACAAATTCAAACAGTTTGTGTTCATGTGTGTTTCCAATAGACTATGTACTCAAAATACAAGAATAAGTGTTTACGAGTAGAAAGCACATACACGTAAAGAATCATAAGCTCTCTCCTATGTCAAATTTGTTGCTGGCGTTTCTATCTTACTTTGACATCGCACTTTACTTATCAAATTGTACTCATCGAATAGACACTGTAAATCTCAAAATTTTTTTTGCATACATAACAATTAAGTAACATTCATGGATTTGCAATGATGCTGGGAGTGCGAGTGTGATTTGACGTGCAAGTGTGTGGAATGGAATGGATAATGAACATTTGCACAACACAACAGAAACACTCACATTTATCGCAACAATAAGAAAATTCAAGCACACTACAAGGTCAGTGCTAGACACTGACTTTTGCTCCCAACAACACAAGAACAGTAAAACAAGAAGAAAACACACCACCTAAACACTAAACAATCCACCCTATCACTCGTCTCCCGCACATATGATAACACACATAAGCAATTTTTAAACAAAGGCCCTCGGCCTCACAAACACAAGCAAATTTCAAAGCACAAGCAGATCTCACAAGCATCATCATATTCCAGCAACCCAAACTCTCCCCCACACTTGAAAAATGCAATGGTCCCCATTGTGGAAAAGGAAAGAGGCTACCCCGTTTAAGTTGCTGGATGTGGAGGCTGGGTGGCAAAATGAGAAAAACCCGGGAAAGAGTGTTGTGCGGTTCTAAAACTTGGTGCACTTAATCCAACATCTTTGGTTCTCCTTTGGCCAGCACTTAGACTCAGGCATCCATTGAGAGAACTGACAAGTTGACCGAATCCCAGCTCACTAGCAGAGAAGTCCCCTCACACTTGTTCACACAAGTCAGGGATAACAAGAGAAAAATCCATACTAGTTGTTCCACACTAGCAATGAAGTCCCCTCACACTTGTTCACACAAGTCAGGGATAACAAGAGAAAAATCCATACTAGTTGTTCCACCCTCAAGGCAACACCTCAAAAGTCACTCACAATTCACAACACTCACGAATCACTCACATCACACACAAACCACTCAACACACAACACACACATCACATGGTGGGCGCCTAGCGCGCCCGCCCACTCAACACACACACAGGGCGGGCGCGCCGCCTCACCCACACGCACACACAGGGCGGGCGCCTAGCGCGCCCGCCCCTCCTAATGCACACACTGTGCAGGCACCTAGCGCGTCCGGACCGCACACACACACATGCACGGCGGGTGCCTAGCGCGCCCGCTGATAAGTTGGTTTTATACCAACTTAAATGTATTATTTCACTTGGCTTTTGCCTTGATTTTCATGCAAATGTGTGGTGCAATGTGCTATATTGTGTGTTTATGTGGTTTGCAACTCATAGTGTTTAAATGGTTAAAAAAGATAAAAAATGTTGTTAAAATGAGGAAAATATATGCTCGGTGTCAAATGACAAGGTTTAGAGTTTGAAACAATGAGAATGGTGAGTGGGAATTTAAGAAAAACTGAAATGAGCTTATTTGGCCAAATTAGGGTTTGGGCAGAATGTTGGTGCAACTTGTTTTGGGCATAACTCTTTCAATACTTATCCAAAGTAGGCGATCTTGGATGTTCGGGAAAGTTCTTTGAGTGTACTATATTTCTTATGTTTTAACATTCTTCTAATTCGGTGTGAAAGTATGAGAAACGGGGGCAACTTTGCAATTGCTACTCCAGGTTTTCATCTTTGATTTCATATTGCCACATGTTGGTAGAATGAACGTATCCTGAGCTACAGACCTCCAATGATGCTGATTCTTGAACCAATGGAACGCCAAGAGAAAGATCTAAAACTTTGATCTTTACCACAAAGTCTGATTCAGAACCGAAGACACACGAATTCTGCATAGAAGAAGGAAAATTTGCTGAAACAAGAAATTTGCCCACGACATGTCGTGGACAAACTTTGAGAACAAAAGTTTGGCCTACGACATGTCGTAGGCCAATCTTGGAAGGACGCAAAATGGCCTACGACATTCTTCAAGAGGAAAATTTGTTCCACGACATGTCGGAGGCTATTTATGAGCAATGGAAGTTTGCTCCACGACATGTCCTAGGCTTAAATTCCAGTTTTGCCACGCTTCAGTGTTTTGGTCATAACTCTCTCATATTAACTCCGATTTGGATGATTCAAATGGCTGTGGAAAGCTACGAGTTGGGGCTACAATGTTCGAGTTTTAGGTTTTGCCCAGTTCGCAGTGCATCAGGGCCAAACCTCGGTTGGAAGGAGACGGTTTGTAAGTTTTCAGAATTTGAGAGGTAAAAGGTTCCAAGTATCTTTGCTTGTGTTTTCCTTGTATCTTTGAGCTGAAGTTGTTGCACTCGATGGTTGTTGATTTTACACAGCTTGATGTCACACTTGGTGCCTAGTTGTTACTCACATGTATGCGTAACACTTGTACACACTTGCACCACAATGCAGAGCTCAAGTGCACACTTTGGCACATCACGGCAAGCACTTTGCCACACCTTGCCAAGCAACACCTTGCCAAGCATTCACTTGTTCACTTTGGCACGAACACTTGCACAATTCACTTGGCACGCCACCTTGCCACACCACTTGAGCACGACTTGACACATTCAGCAAGTAAAGAAGGAAAAATGGCCTACGACATGTCGTAGGCCAAACTTGGAAGAGAAAAAATGGCTTACGACATGTCGTAAGCCATTCTTGAAGAAAGAATGTCGTGGGCAAAATTTTGGAAGAAGGATTTTGGCCTACGACATGTCGTAGGCCAAGTTTGAAACAAGAATTTTTAGCCTACGACAAATTGCTTGATGGGTGCTGAAAAAATGGCAAAGTGTTGGAAGAGTTGCTTCATGGGTTTTCAGCTTTTTCGTACTTCACTAGTTGGGTTTTAACTCTCTCGTTTTAGCTCCAAATTAGGTGATTCAAATGGCTATGGAAAGCTAAGAAAAAGGGTTACAACTTTCGTGTTTTAAGATTCTTTTAATTCACAGTGAATTATGGTCGAATTTTGGCTGGAAGTTGCTGCCATAAAACATTGTGTTCTTGAGTTTTCAGGAAATTGGCTAAGTGTTGGAACTTCTGATTTCAGGAGTGCAGCAAGGCATCAGAAGGCGTGAAGTGTCAAGGCGGGAAGGTGTGATTTCGTAAAGGGTCGACTGCTTGGAGGTTCGCGGAGTCGCTGAAGGGGTGAGGAGTCCAAGCTCGAAGGCGCGAACTTGGTCTGATTTCTTCACTTGGAGTGCTGAGCAGTGAAGGCGCGGACACTGAGGCTTGAAAGCGTGACTTAGGCTGGCAAGGTTGATGAAGGCGCCGAAATGTACTACTGAAGGCGCTGGAATGCTGAACATTTTCTTCAAACTTGGAATTTTCACAATTTAGGCTGATTTTTAGTCATTTCTTTTAAGGGCACTTTTGTAATACCTTAGGTAGTTTACGGTTGCGTATTAGTTACATTTTCATAGCTATATATATAGAACATGTAGCTAATGTGTAGGGAGATTCGGGGAGACTATTATTTTTCATCCATTTGTTAGATTTTACATTTTGTAACAAACTTTTGAGAGCTGGAGAGCGGGAATAAATTTGAAGATCTACTTTCTCTCTCTAGTTTCTCTCTCTAGCTTTTGAGCTCCATTTTCTATTCCGATCAAAGATTTGCTTCGATTATTGTAATTCTCATATCAATTAAGGAAGCTCTTGGAAGAATTCAATTGGTAAACTCTTTCCATTTATTGAAAATGAATTGTTTCAAGTTCCAAATTGTTGATCGTGAATTGGTAATGGAGTTCTATGGTTAGATCTCTCATGTTCTAGAGTTTCAACCGGTTAAATGTACAATTAGACTATGCAAAGCTATGCAATTGATATAATTCCTTAAGGATGAAATCATATGTGATTTTAATGATTGAATCTTGTTGAGTATCATGAATTCACACTTTTATTGAATGAATTGAACTTTGATTGTGGTTGCCATGCTGAGTCGAAGTGAGATTTTACCAATATCTGTGAGAATTGCGTGAGATGAGAACTTGAAAGTGATTTCCTCAGTCTTTACACTTGTCTTAGCCGATCAATTCCTTACTGAGATTTAGTCCTCGCCATGGGAAACTTCGAAGGAATGAAAATTTAGGAAAAGTGTTGAAGAAACTCTTTGAGATAGCAACGAAGACATTCATACCTAGGTCGGGCCTCGCCATGGGAGTTCCTACGAATTGAATGTTAGATTTGCTAACTTTGGAGAGTTGAGGCATTGCGGGTTGAATCCATTCTACTTAGGCCTCGCCATGGGAAAAGTGGAATGTTAAGGAATAGAAAACACTGTGGTCGCCATGCTAAGTGTTAGCTAGCCTCCTGAGCAATAGAGATCTCCTCATTGTTTTACTTGTGTGTCAAGAGCATTGCAATCATGGCCTAATGTGCATTCAACTAGTGGAAATACTCTAGAGCATCCACTCCCTTCCTGTTTTTACACTTTATTTGTTGCATTTGATTCATTACTAGTTAGTGTTTAGTTTTGTTTCTTTCGTGACAATCTGAGAGCAAATTCTGAGTTCTTGAACCATCCCCTTCCCTATGGATACGATCCCTCTCACTACTACTACATTAGTAGTTTAGGGTAAAATTGAGCTGATACGACTTTAAGTTGTCAATTTTTGGCGCCGTTGCCGGGGAAGGCACGGTTTCTTGAATTTTGATTTGCTCTGTTTTCTTTTCTTGTGTAGTTTAGTAGTCTTGTTATTTTTTATTTTGGTAACTTTTGTTGCATTTTGTAGTTTTCGTGTTTTGTTGTCTGCTTTGGTGTATTTGTGTCAAGTGCAGGACATTGAAGTTAACTGTAATTGAGTATTGCACAAGTACCCAAGCATGTCTAAATGGTATGAAGGCTTCTCTCCACCACCATATGAAGAGCAATGGAAAAATCAAGCACAAAGCAACAACTCATATCATAGTGGAACACAAGGACTCTCTGTGGAATACTTGTTTTCTTAACTTCTGGAAAAACTAGACAAAGGCTTACAAAAGGGAGAGCAATGGCATAATCAACAACAAAGCAAAGAGTGTTATCTCAGAGAAGATGACAAAATGGAAAACATGTTGTCTCAAGTTTTGGAGAGAATTGATAAAAATGAAACAAGGTTCGCTCAACTGGAAGAAGACCTTCAAGGGCGACAAGAAAGGTTTGATCAAATCAACGCTTTAATAAGCAATCTATGGGAACAAATTGAGACACCAACTTTAGATGCACAATACCACTCACAAGGTACACCTCTCATTTCTAGCGTACCACCTCCTGATGACAATCATTTTGATATGTATGCTAATGTTGATTGTGGCTTAAAGTGTCTAAGGGAGGAGGAGTCTACATGTTTTGGGGATGATGTACATGGATGCTATGTTGCTGATTCTTTTGTGCATGAATATGTGAACTTTGATGTTGAGGATGATGACTTCTTTAGTGATCCTGATAGTGATGATTCTAGTGATCTATGTTGCCATGCTACTAAGCTGGAAAGTGTGTCTAAAGAGGAATCTTTCACTAATTTCATGGAATTCAATGAGTCATATGATGTTGATTGCCTTTATTTAGTTGTTTCTCCTCTTGTTAGTTTTGTGAATTGTACAGAGTCATTTCTGAAGGATCAATGTGATTTCATAAAGGAAGATAATTTTGCATTTGTTAATGAGAGTGTTAACACATTGTTTGAAGCTCTTGTTGAGGCACCAATTTTTGAAATGATCAATGAATCTAAGTGTCTAAATGGTGATTCACAAGAAATGCAAAGTGAGATACTCTTGTTAATTGATGATAATGCTTGTTGTGTTGTTGAGAAAGAAAAGACTCAAGAAATTCCCCATGTTAGTCTAGATGATGAAGATGTGCCAATTTTCAATGAGATTGCCAACATTGTGGAGAATTGTTTTGTTGATGAATCCATTTTTGATATTACTGGTGGTTTTGAACTTACTAATGGTTTTGTTAAGACCATAGATGTAGAACCCTTGGTTGAGCCTTGCAGGATTGAAATGGTTAGTGTGGTGGAAGAGGTAGATGATGTGCTTCCAATGGTAGAAGAAGTAAAAGAGATGCCTACAATGGGGGAGCCTCAGTGGTTCAAAGTTAAATTTGTAGAGATTGCTCCCCATGTGCATGAGCTTAAGCACTTCATTGGACATATTCTTCAAGTGCCCTACAGGAGGAAAATGAGTTCTTATGAAATATCATTTTTCTGGTACAGAGAGGGTTATTCCGATTCTTGAAGAAGGAAGTTACATAAATAAAGTCTAGCTGGAGACTACAAAACCCAGAACTACTTCTTTCATTTTACCTTTACTTCAGTTTTTGGTTCAATTAATTGTTATGTTATTTTGCATTTCTGCTTATACTCACCAAGGCCACTCATGTTATAGAGGCATGAGCATGAAGAAAGTTGCAAGGGAATTAAGCCATGCACATATGAGGCTAAGTGTGGGGGAGAGGAGTCATGAACCACTCCCGCAATGCACATAATCCTTTTGTCTTACTTTTCAAGCATGATTGAGCATGTACCATCTAGTGTTCTTAGTTGTAAAATTTTACACCACCGTGGTTCTTAATCATGGTGCGACACTTTGCTTGCATGCTTCCATATCATGTCTACTTTGCCACCAACATGTAGTGTACTTGGGTGAGCAATTTGTAATAAGCTTTGTTTCACCATGTGCAGGGATTTTTCATGCAATAAAGAACTTCAAACAAGGACACTATACCAAGCAATCATTGGATTTCATGATATATCAATACCAGGGGGTTCCTAAACCTATCTTTACTTTACATTGAGGACAATGTAAGTTTTAAGTGTGGGGGAGGGAATGTTTGCTATGATTTGTGTCTTTTGGACCTGATATGCTTACTTTTTGTTATGGAAATTTCTTTTGTGCTATGTGATGCAAAGTATGTTATTTTTAAGTTTTGCTGTGTTATTTTGAGTTTTTGCATATCATACTTGGTATATGTTGTGTTTTTCATTTTTTGTGCAAATTTTGTGCAAATTTTCATTTTGAATGTTTTTGGTGAAATTTTTGAACTTTGTGAATAAGTGATGGCTTTGGTGAGCACGAGTTGTGTTGTGTGTCAATGGAATATGGTGTTAGTGTTGGTGTGTGTTGAGGAGGGTGACAAAAGTTTGAGTGTGTGGACTACAAAGTTAATATCACACATGTATTTGAAACTTTGTTCTTAGTTCACTATGGCTTAATTCAAGTTCATCACTTAAATCTTTTTGAGTTTGCATGTGAAAATTTTTGTTTCCTGGTACTAAGTTTGAGGAAATTGGTACATTTTGCAGGCTAAAGCCCGATGTTAAGGTAAGATAGATATGTCATGCAAACCTAAATGACACAGGAGGTATGTGTATGGAAGCTTACTCTTCTTGCTATGCATTTGTCTGGATGTTTCCAGAGTTCGTGCATGTTAATCAACTTGAAACTCTTATGAACATGTGCATGCATAAGAGATGACATGGAAGAAAAAGCCTTTTGGCATCTGGGAAGGAAAAAGCCACAAGAACCTGGCAAATGATTAAAGGGAAAAGACAGCAAAAATACCCAGGCAAATAGTACCAATGAGTATCACAAATGCACTAATGTGCTTAATAAGGGCAATGTCCCATAGAGCTGTGTGCGCATAGGATACCATGGATCTTGTGACTGCATGTTCATCAGTGTGGCTAAGGAGATAGGCTTGTATTGAATGAGTGAGACAACTAGATGGTGTATATCAAGGGAATAGATGAAGTGCATGTTCCTCAGCACACACTTGCACGCGTGGCATGTTGGTCTTTATTCATTGTGCCTTAGTTGATAATTTGTGCTGAAATCTGAAGGCTTGGCGCCAGAAACTTTGGAATGAATTCTTGTGTGGAAAAATGTTTTGATGGACTTGGATGTGGCCATTGTGGATGAATGGACAAATGTGTTAAATATGGGTGATAAAAATGAGTTTTGAGTGTACAATTTGCTTGAGGCCAAGCTATTGTGAATGGTGTTGAAATGGATAGGGAAGTGTTCTTTTCCCTATCAGGAGTTCAAGCATGGTGTGTGTGTGGCATGGTTTTGTGATCGAGTTAAATGGTTTCGTTTTGTGTCTTTCCTTGAGGACAAGTAAAGGTTCAAGTGTGGGGGAATTTGATAAGTTGGTTTTATACCAACTTAAATGTATTATTTCACTTGGCTTTTGCCTTGATTTTCATGCAAATGTGTGGTGCAATGTGCTATATTGTGTGTTTATGTGGTTTGCAACTCATAGTGTTTAAATGGTTAAAAAAGATAAAAAATGTTGTTAAAATGAGGAAAATATATGCTCGGTGTCAAATGACAAGGTTTAGAGTTTGAAACAATGAGAATGGTGAGTGGGAATTTAAGAAAAACTGAAATGAGCTTATTTGGCCAAATTAGGGTTTGGGCAGAATGTTGGTGCAACTTGTTTTGGGCATAACTCTTTCAATACTTATCCAAAGTAGGCGATCTTGGATGTTCGGGAAAGTTCTTTGAGTGTACTATATTTCTTATGTTTTAACATTCTTCTAATTCTGTGTGAAAGTATGAGAAATGGGGGCAACTTTGCAATTGCTACTCCAGGTTTTCATCTTTGATTTCATATTGCCACATTTTGGTAGAATGAACATATCCTGAGCTACAGACCTCTAATGATGCGGATTCTTGAACCAATGGAAAGCCAAGAGAAAGATCTAAAGCTTTGATGTTTACCACAAAGTCTGATTCAGAACCGAAGACACACGAATTCTGCATAGAAGAAGGAAATTTTGCTGAAACAAGAAATTTGCCCACGACATGTCGTGGACAAACTTTGAGAACAAAAGTTTGGCCTACGACATGTCGTAGGCCAATCTTGGAAGGACGCAAAATGGCCTACGACATTCTTCAAGAGGAAAATTTGCTCCACGACATGTCGTAGGCTATTTATGAGGAATGGAAGTTTGCTCCACGACATGTCGTAGGCTATTTATGAGGAATGGAAGTTTGCTCCACGACATGTCGTAGGCTTAAATTCCAGTTTTGCCACGCTTCAGTGTTTTGGTCATAACTCTCTCATATTAACTCCGATTTGGATGATTCAAAAGGCTGTGGAAAGCTACGAGTTGGGGCTACAAGTTTCGCTTTTTAGGTTTTGCCCAGTTCGCAGTGCATCAGGGCCAAATCGTGGTTGGAAGGAGACGGTTTGTGAGTTTTCAGAATTTGAGAGGTAAAAGGTTCCAAGTATCTTTGCTTGTGTTTTCCTTGCATCTTTGAGCTGAAGTTGTTGCACTCGATGGTTGTTGATTTTACACAGCTTGATGTCACACTTGGTGCCTAGTTGTTACTCACATGTATGCGTAACACTTGTACACACTTGCACCACAATGCAGAGCTCAAGTGCACACTTTGGCACATCACGGCAAGCACTTTGCCACACCTTGCCAAGCAACACCTTGCCAAGCATTCACTTGTTCACTTTGGCACGAACACTTGCACAATTCATTTGGCACGCCACCTTGCCACACCACTTGAGCACGACTTGACACATTCAGCAAGTAAAGAAGGAAAAATGGCCTACGACACCGAACTTGGAAGAGAAAAAATGGCTTACGACATGTCGTAAGCCATTCTTGAAGAAAGAATGTCGTGGGCAAAATTTTGGAAGAAGGATTTTGGCCTACGACATGTCGTAGGCCAAGTTTGAAACAAGAATTTTTAGCCTACGACATGTCGTAAGCTAATTGCTTGATGGGTGCTGAAAAAATGGCAAAGTGTTGGAAGAGTTGCTTCATGGGTTTTCAGCTTTGTCGCACTTCAGTAGTTGGGTTGTAAATCTCTCGTTTTAGCTCCAAATTAGGTGATTCAAATGGCTATGGAAAACTAAGAAAAAGGGTTACAACTTTCATGTTTTAAGATTCTTTTAATTCACAGTGAATTATGGTCGATGTTTGGCTGGAAGTTGCTGCCATAAAACATTGTGTTCTTGAGTTTTCAGGAAATTGGCTAAGTGCTGGAACTTCTGAATTCAGGAGTGCAGCATGGCATCAGAAGGCGTGAAGTGTCAAGGCGGGAAGGTGTGATTTCGTAAAGGGTCGACTGCTTGGAGGTTCGCGGAGTCGCTGAAGGCGTGAGGAGTCCAAGCTCGAAGGCGCGAACTTGGTCTGATTTCTTCACTTGGAGTGCTGAGCAGTGAAGGCGCGGACACTGAGGCTTGAAAGCGTGACTTAGGTTGGCAAGGTTGATGAAGGCGCCGAAATGTACTACTGAAGGCGCTGGAATGCTGAACATTTTCTTCAAACTTGGAATTTTCACAATTTAGGCTGATTTTTAGTCATTTCTTTTAAGGGCACTTTTGTAATACCTTAGGTAGTTTACGGTTGCGTATTAGTTACATTTTCATAGCTATATATATAGAACATGTAGCTAATGTGTAGGGAGATTCGGGGAGACTATTATTTTTCATCCATTAGTTAGATTTTACATTTTGTAACAAACTTTTGAGAGCTGGAGAGCGGGAATAAATTTGAAGATCTACTTTTTCTCTCTAGTTTCTCTCTCTAGCTTTTGAGCTCCATTTTCTATTCCGATCAAAGATTTGCTTCGATTAGTGTAATTCTCATATCAATTAAGGAAGCTCTTGGAAGAATTCAATTGGTAAACTCTTTCCATTTATTGAAAATGAATTGTTTCAAGTTCCAAATTGTTGATCGTGAATTGGTAATGGAGTTCTATGGTTAGATCTCTCATGTTCTAGAGTTTCAACCGGTTAAATTTATAATTAGACTATGCAAAGCTATGCAATTGACATAATTCCTTAAGGATGAAATCAAATGTGATTTTAATGATTGAATCTTGTTGAGTATCATGAATTCACACTTTTATTGAATGAATTGAACTTTGATTGTGGTCACCATGCTGAGTCGAAGTGAGATTTTACCAATATCTGAGAGAATTGCGTGAGATGAGAACTTGAAAGTGATTTACTGAGTCTTTACACTTGTCTTAGCCGATCAATTCATTACTGAGATTTAGGCCTCGCTATGGGAAACTTCGAAGGAATGAAACTTTAGGAAAAGTGTTGAAGAAACTCTTTGAGATAGCAACGAAGACATTCATGCCTAGGTCGGGCCTCGCCATGGGAGTTCCTAGGAATTGCATGTTAGATTTGCTAACTTTGGAGAGTTGAGGCATTGCGGGTTGAATCCATTCTACTTAGGCCTCGCCATGGGAAAAGTGGAATGTTAAGGAGTATAGAAAACACTGTGGTCGCCATGCTAAGTGTTGGCTAGCCTCCTGGGCAATAGAGATCTCCTCATTGTTTTACTTGTGTGTCAAGAGCATTGCAATCATGGCCTAATGTGCATTCAACTGGTGGAAATACTCTAGAGCATCCACTCCCTTCCTGTTTTTACACTTTATTTGTTGCATTTGATTCTTTACTAGTTAGTGTTTAGTTTTGTTTCTTTCGTGACAATCTGAGAGCAAATTCTGAGTTCTTGAACCATCCCCTTCCCTGTGGATACGATCCCTCTCACTACTATTACATTAGTAGTTTAGGGTAAAATTGAGCCGATACGACTTTAAGTTGTCACCCGCCCACCACTCACACTCACTCACTCACTCGCACACATGCACGATTTTATTGCTTAGTTACACCTCACCGCACTCATGCTCTCGCACATATTTTGCGCACATTATCAGACAATTACACACGTTCACTGTTGAGCACCAAGTGCTTGAAGAAATGCATTAAAATTCCTTAATGACTAAGTCTTGAGTGAACTACGTGGCCTCACTTTACCTTTGCTGACTTATTCACAGACACATGGCGGCTTCTCCGGAAAAGATGGAAATTTCCAGGAAGGTCACCCAGCCAACCCAGCAAGGGGAAAGTATAAAAGGAGTTGAAAAGGAAAGAGAAATGGGAGATCGGGAGATTAAGGATCAAGAAGGAACTTAGAAAATTACAGAGAGGGAGAAGATCTTGGGAAATTGCCCATTTCATTTCTGTCTTGTAATCATGAATTTTGAGCCGATCAACATGATCGGCTAGACATAGAGTGTTGCCTTGAGGGGTTACATGTATGGATTTAATCTTGTTTGAGACATTTGATTTAGAATCTTATCCGTGTTATTTATGTTCATTATTCTGTACTTGTTGTGTTTGATGTTTTCCATTAGATTAACTTCATATTAAATCTACGGTGACCACTGAGATTGTTGTGAACTTGCCTAAGGAAATCAATCCCAACTTGTATTGATTATGAACATGCTTGTGTGAGTCTTAGTCCTGTACATTTCATGATTTAGAAAAGGGCAATGAGCATTTCTGTACGGTGAGTTTAGATTACATCTGGGATGACTGCCCTGACAAGGAGTATATCCAAGTAATCGAGGGTCACTACTGTCACTATAGGAAAGGATTAAGAATATTCTCGTATTGTGGATTGAGATTACATCTGGGATGACTGCCCTGACAAGGAGTATATCCAAGTGATCGAGGCTCACAGTAGGAGAGTCGGGATCTGGGGGAGTCTCACTCGTACCTAGAACTTGCCCTGACAAGGAAAGTTAGAGGAGTATCGTGAAATGGGTTTGAGAGAACTGACAAGTTGATCGAATCCCAGCTCACTAGCAGAGAAGTCCCCTCACACTTGTTCACACAAGTCAGGGATAACAAGAGAAAAATCCATACTAGTTGTTCCACCCTCAAGGCAACACCTCCCGTTTTATTGAGTTATCTCCCGTTCCACATTCCTGAATTTTAATCTGTTTGCATATTATTTCGTGCCTTTTTAATTGTTCATACTTGCTATCATTATTCAATACTTGATTACAATCCTCTCTCTGTGGAGAATATCCCACTCATCACTGCTGGATTTATTGTTGAGTTTGGGTAAAATTGCAGGGTAGCGACAACCCTTGAACAATATTGGAAGTCTATTTCTGACGTATTATACTTATAGTAAAATTCAACCCTCATCAATAGCCCCTCAGGTCGGATTGAATTTATTCATTCCGATCTGAATAATAATTTTTGTATAATGCCGATCTGACATGTATACATTCTCTTCTTTGAGTTTCGTAAACCCTGTTTTTGTATTTGCGAAAAATCAATGATACGAGCTGATGTTGATTAGTTCGAACTAAATCAAACTTGATTCGCATGTTTTCCTCTTCATCAGAAAATGAGTGATATGATGTAAAATCGATCAATCCGAACTGAATCGAAAATACGATGTGAAGTCAAATAATCCGAAGTAATCAAAATTCGATTTGTATTTTTTCCTTCTTGGCAGAAAATCAATAGTATGATCTGAAATCGAATAATCCGATCTGAATCGAACTTTGATTTGCATGATCTGAAATCAAAGATATGATCTGAAATCGCATAATCCGAACTGAATCGAACTTGGATTTGCATGTTTTCCTTTTTGACAGAAAATCAATTATATAATGTGAAATCGCATAATCCGAACTGAATCGAACTTGGATTTACATGTTTTCCTTTTTGACGGAAAATCAATTATATGATGTGAAATCGCATAATCCGAACTGAATCGAACTTGGGTTTGCATGTTTTCTTTTTTTATGGAAAATCAATGATATGATCTGAAATCGCATAATCCGAACTGAATCGAACTTGGATTTGCATGTTTTCCTTTTTGACGAAAAATCAATGATATGATCTGAAATCGCATAATCCGAACTGAATCGAACTTGGATTTGCATGTTTTCCTTTTTGACGGAAAATCAATGATATGATCTAAAATGGCATAATCCGAACTGAATCGAACTTGGATTTGCATGTTTTCCTTTTTGACGGAAAATCAATTATATGATGTGAAATCGCATCAGTTAACCCGAACTGATTTGAATTGAATGTTTCTTTTTTGGCGGAAAGCAATAGTTAGACCTGAAAACCATTAATTTGAACCGAATCAGACTGATTTGTATTTGGTCAGAATATTATCCTTTTTGTCGGAAAATCCATAAAATGATGTCGTAATATCCAATTAAGGGAGGAGTTTATAAATACGACATGATTAAATTAACAAACTCAAGTTATAAGAATGAACTCATAAAGAGTTGTTTTATTAATGTGTAGCCTTTAGGCCGAATTACACTTATTGACGCATTATCATGCTTAAAACGATCTGAAGAATAACTTGAAACTACTGGTAATATCTCCGCAAGTTGGTGATGTTCCACATCCTCGGGACTGTTCGTCCGTTGAGAGTTTCCAACTTGTAGCTTCCAGCACCTCTGACCTGAGCGACCTTATAAGGTCCTTCCAAATTCGGAGCAAGCTTTTTGAGACCTTCAACTCGGCTTGCCTCATTTTTCCGCAGGACCAAGTCTCCAGGTTGCAGCTGAGTTTTTCTGACCCGCCGATCATAATATCGGGCCATCTCAGCCTTGTACTTAGCCTCAGCACGGTGTGCCATCTCACGCTTTTCTTCCAGCAAATCCAAACTTAACTTCAGTTCTTCGGGTTTAGCCTCCGAGATGAAGTGGATAGTCCTTGGACTTGGGAGCCCAATTTCAGCTGGTATTACAGCTTCAGAAACATAAACTAAGCTAAACGGCGTTTCTCGGGTAGCCGTTCTTTGGGTGGTTCGGTACGCCCAGAGAACGTTTGGCACTTCTTCTACCCAATCACCTTTAGCTCTCCCCAGTCTTGTCTTCAAGCCTTGAATAATTATTGGGTTGGTGACCTCAGTCTGTCCATTTGCTTGTGGATGTGCTACCGAGGTGAAATGCTGTTTGATATTCACTCTTCACACCAGCTTTTGAACGGGTCATGAGCAAATTGTGTACCATTATCTAACACAATGGTGTTTGTATTCCAAATCGGCAAACGATCTGTCTCCAAACAAACTTAATCATACTTTTCCCGGAAATTTTTACAAATGGTTCGGCTTCTACCCATTTTGTGAAGTAGTCAATAGCCACTACCAAGTGCTTAAGCCGTCCAGGAGCTTCGGGAAAAGGTCCAGCGATGTCAATTCCCCATTGAGCGAATGGCCATGGACTTTGGATTGTAGTCATCTCTGTTTGTGGGATATGTCTGATGATGGCATGGATTTGGTACTTAGGGCATTTTTGCACCAAATCATGTGCATCCGAACTCATCGTAGGCCAATAATATCCCAGCCGCATCGCCTTCTTTGCCAATGTGCGTGCTCCGACATGACTTCCGTATGATCCAAGATGGATTTCTTTTAAAACATACACCGCCTGCTCAGGTCCTATACAACGCAACCAAGGCATTAAATAACCCTTTTTAAATAAAACTCCATTTTGGATAGTGTACCTGGCTGATCGCATAGTCAATCTCCGTGCTGAATGCTTGTCTTGCAGTAGTTCTCCTTTTGTTAAATAATTGATAATTGGAGTCATCCAAGTATCCGCCACATCTTCGACCGCTAAAACTTGTAGCTCATTGATACTCCTTGTTGGCAGGACCTCGACCAAGACCTTTTTGGTAAGATGAACATGAGCTGAAGATGCTAATTTGCTGAGCGCATCTGCTCGTTTGTTCAGAGCTCGGGGCACTCGCTCTATTATGAACTCTCGAAAATGTTTCTTCAAGGCTTCAGTTTTATCCAAATATTTCTTCATATTCGGATCTCGAGCCTCATATCCCCCAGTTACTTGGTTTACGATGAGCTGCGAATCACTATAAACCTGTAACTTATCAACTCCCATCTGAGAAGCTAACTTCATCCCAGTTATTAGTGCTTCATATTCAGCCTCGTTGTTGGTAGCTTTGAACTCAAAACGCAAAGCATACGTGAATTCTTGTCCATTGGGATTAGTTAATATTAGACCCGCACCTGAACCATCTTCACTTGATGCACCGTCCACATATAAAACCCAAAAGCCTTTGGTTTCTTTACAAGGGTTCCGCAAATCGTCTTCTTTTACAAGATCTTCTTCTGAAACGGAAATTTCCGCAATGAAGTCAGCGAGCACCTGACCCTTTACCGCTGTTCGAGGCGAAAATTTGATGGCATATTTCCCCAGTTCAATTGCCCACTTCATGAGCCTTCCTGAAGAATCGGGTTTTTGCAAAACCTGCCTCAGTGGTTTATCTGTTAAGACATGAATTTCATGTGCTTGGAAGTATGGTTTCAACCTTCTTGAAGCATTAACAAGTGCTAACGCCAATTTCTCCATGGTCGGATATCGCTGTTCGGCTCATTGCAAAGCTCTACTTGTGTAGTACACTGGTTTCTGTATTCCCTGGTCATCCCTGACCAGAACTGCACTAATTGCTGCATCACTTGTCGCTAAATAGACGTATAGAATTTCTCCGTGGATGGGGGTGGATAACACTTATACATTTGCCTGATATGTTTTCAGATCTTCAAACGCCTTGCTGCAGTTCGCATCCCACTCAAAGTTTTTTGCTTTCCTCAAAGCTTTAAAGAAAGGTAGACTACGATCGGCCGATCTAGACAAGAATCTATTCAGTGCAGCTAAGCGACCAGTAAGTCTCTGAACATCATTTAAGCTTTGTGGAGGTTTCATATCCAGAATGGCTTTGATTTTCTCCGGGCTTGCTGCAATTCCTTGGTTGGAAACCATACGACTAAGAAATTTCCCCGAGCCCACACCGAATGTGCACTTCTTTGGATTCAACTTCAACCCTGTTTCTCGTAACTTTATCAAAGTTTCTTTCACGTTGTCCAAAAAGGTAGCTATTCTTTTGCTTTTAATAAGCATGTCATCTACATATATCTCCATGTTTCGTCCGATCTGATCAGAGAAGATTTTGTCTACCAACCGTTGGTATGTAGCACCAGCGTTCTTCAAACCAAATGGCATCTTCGTATAACAGTATGTGCCCTTCTCAGTTATGAATGCTGTTTTTTCTGCATCGTCTTCATCCATCTGAATTTAATGATAGCCTTTATAGGCATCCAGGAAACATAAGACCTCAAAACCGGAGGTCGCATCCACTTTCTGCTCGATTATCGGCAACGGATAGCAATCTTTTGGACAAGCCTTATTTAGGTCGGTATAGTCTATACACATTCGAAGCGAGGTGTCTGGCTTTGGAACCATGACAGGATTAGCAAGTCAGGTCGGATAAAAAAATCTCTTTGATTATCTTTGCTTTCAACAATTTGTCGACTTCTTCAAATATAGCTTTATTCCGATCGGGTGCATACTTCCTTTTCTTTTGTTTGATTACTTGAGCTGATTTATCAATATTCAACTTATGAACCATCAGGTCGGGTGAAACTCCTTTCATGTCATCTGTGCTCCAAGCAAAAACATCTTTAAAATCCGACAAGAGATTTGCCAGTGATTTTTTAGTTTCTATTGGTAATGATGATCCGATGAGAACTGTGTTTTCTGCCTAAAATTCATCCAAACATACAGCTTCTACCTCATCTGTTAACATCATTGTTTCTGATCGGTCTTCGGTTTCTACGTAATTCACATTTGCAACTTGTTGTTTTTTGCTTCCCTTCAAAGCAATCATGTGACATTCTCTTGCTAACTTCTGATCACCTCGGATCGTAGCAATTCCTGCTTCAGTTGGAAATTTCATGATCAGATGGTATGGAGACCAGATTGCCTTTAATTGCACCATGGCAGGTCGTTCTAGAATAACATTGTATGGAGACGTGACATTAAGGACGGTGAACTCAATGTATATGAGTCTTTCCTTGGGATATTCTCCCAATGTCACTGGCAAGTTTATCGTGCCAATAGGCATTGACGTTTCTCCTGAAAAGCCGATGAGGTGTGAATGACAAGGTTTTAACTGTTTCTTGTCAATACCCATTTTTTGGCAAGTTTCGTAATAGAGAATGTCAGTCGAACTGCCATCATCTACATGTATTCTGTGAACTTCCTTATTGGCGATGATTGCTTTGATCAGCAATGCGTCGGCATGTGGAAATTTGGTCGGTACCGCATCTTCTTCTGAAAAGGTGATGGTGTCTGTTGATTTGAACCGTTTATGAACTGGTTCCTGTTCTGGAATTCCCCTATTCTTCGATTTCTTGGAGGTCATAGAATCACCATCATATGACCCCCCAATAATGGTGTGAATTACTTCTGTGCCATTCTTATTCACTCCAGGATTTCTATCATCACCATTCTCTCTTCTTCTTTTCTCATCTGGAAGATCTGGATCTTTCTTGTCTTCAGGTCGGTTTGAAGGATTTTTCAAAATAAACTCCTTTAGGTGACCGTTCTGAATTAATTCTTCAATATACCTCCTGAGGTCTTTACAATGTTCAGTGTCATGACCATGCTGATTGTGAAACCTACAATAGAACTTCTTACTTCTTTTGTTCTCGGGAGCTGTCTTGCATCGCGAGCTTGTTGTTCAACCAAATTATTACCTGGAGCGTGACTTGCTATCATAGCTTGAATTCGTTGTCCATTATCGAGCAGAAATTTGACCACATCAGGTGAATCCAGATTGACGATGGGAATTGAACTTCCTTCTTGATTCAGAGGAACAGAACCTTGTCCGTCCTGAAGAGGAGTTTCGGTAGGCGAACTCGTAGGATTCTCCCTTATGGGAGGATTGTTATCCGCCTGCTGATCAGGATTGGAAGGAGGTGGTTGATTTTTACGTCTTGACGTCTGCAAATGAGTAGTAGGCATGTTGTTTTCTGCCCCACGGTGGGCGCCAATTGATGAGTCTCAGAAAACTCAAGTCGTCTTCGGGATCGTCTGGTGGTCTGAACACACCGCAAGCTCCGAAGATCTGCAAAAGTCCCCGGTATTGGTCCCAGGGAGTAAACTCCGATGTCTAAGTCAGTAACGAGCCTTAAGCAAATATCTATAAGCAATTGAGAATACTTGAATCGAATCCCCTTCTCAAGTGAGAGAGGGGTTGTATTTATAGAATACATACCTGAATTAAAGTTGTATTGAAACTCTAATAACATACCTTGAAGAAGGGTTTGTTGTAGTGTAAGAGTTGTAATAGGATAGTAGCTCTTTTCACATATGGAATAGGAATATGATCTGAGAAAGAGTTGGACTCCTATGAACTGAAGAATACTTGTTATATTGGAAGTCTATTTCTGAGGTATTATACTTATAGTAAAATTCAACCCTCATCACACCCCAATCTATTTGTTGGGGTTGTTGTACAACAATAGGGAAAGCTGCAAATAATGAAGTACAAAAAACTGCTTTCTTGCTTATACTAGTTCTCGAACTTATAATTTGCAAACCTGCAAATTGTGAAATAACTTAAAACCAACAAATACATAAACAACAAGAATTTGGATGAATTTCTTGATTTTTAGTTTCAATGACTCAAGAATCAGACTCACAATCAATAACCGCACAAAATTACAATCAGGCAAGTAAAGAAGTTGAAAAGACACACGATCTCTCAATAAAACTCTGCACGATGAGTAACTTGGCTAAAGCATTTTGGCAGGTGAAAACCTAAGTTACTGGCGAGGACGTATTACCAAAAATTCCACAATCATTCAATTCAAACCCTAAAATACTATGCATTATGACAGACGGAGGAATTTAGAAAATTCAGAAAATACAAAACAATATAAACATAATAAAGCAACAATTATAAACTCGAAAATTTCAATTTAAAAGAGTTAATTATACATTTATTTATTCAATATACTAAAGAGGAGATACACATTTTCCTTCCCCAATAATCCAATTACTGCAAAATTTTACCCCCAAATCTAATTTCTAATTTCTAATTTCTAACCGCATAGAAAATGCTTGGAAGGAAACAAATATGGCGCTGCTGAATTCTAAGACAGTTTCTTCTAGATAGCGTGCCCTAATTTTTATGGCGTTGATGATGACGGAGTGTTCCCGTGGTTAAGAAATGGCTGCGATGGATACTCCGATGCGGTGGAATCAGAGACGGTGGTTTCAGTTGGATTTCATAGTCAGAGGCGCAGGAAGCTTTTGGATTGGGCTCTAATGAGTACAACTAGGACCAAATCAAATTCCCAGGCTCAACAATTTTTTTAGTATGATGTCATTGTTAAATTAGATATTGAGAAAGCTTATTATAGAATCAATTGATATTTTTTACAAATTACATTATGCATCATAGATTTTCCTAATAACGGGATTAATTTGATAATGAGTTGTGCGACAAGTTGCAAGATGTATATCCTTTGGAATGGAGCTAAGTCAAATATGTTTCGTCCAAAACATGGTATGCGTCAAGTCAAATATGTTACATATCCATTTGTTTTTTGTAGGGGAAGATTGGGGTTATTTATCCAAAATCAGGTGAACAATCAAATTTGGAAGCCAATAAGGATATCAAGAGGCGGTCCAGAACTCTCGCATATTTTCTTTGCTGATGATTTGATCTTTTTTGGAACTGCTTCAGTGCACCAAACAAAGGTTATGCAGACTGTTATGGAACTTTTTTGTAAGCTTCCTAACAAAAAGTGAACACTCAAAAATCTAAACTTTATGTCATTCCAATTGTGGAGACCACTTTGGCAAAATGTCTCAGTATTGAAACTGGTATCTCTTTGACCAAAGACATGGAAAATTATTTGGGTATTCCTATGCTCCATGGAAGAGTAACTAAACAAACATACAGGTTTGTGGGCGAAACTCTCTGACTAGAAAGCTGAAACGCTTTCATTTGCGGTAAGAGCAACCTTAGTTCAGGCAGTCACATATGCACTCTGATAAGTCAGTTTTATACTTACGTAATTGTGTCATTTTTCACCTGACTTTTGTTGGTTTGGGTAGTATTGTGGTTGGAATGAGTAAAAGAAGTTAAGACTGTGTGAAGTATGATGTGAGAAAACTTACGTTGTGGGAAGATGTTTGTGTGATTTAGCTGTATATGGAGTGGAAGTTGTGTTGAATTATTCATCATGATTTATGTGAAATGTGTGGGTATGTGTTGTTGTCTGTGAAGAAAGGTGTGAAAGATAAATTCATGTTGTATAAATGAGTTGCCTTGTTGAGAGTTTGGAAAATGATGCATGAAGGAATGGCATTTGTAAACTGGAGATGCATGGTGTACTTGGTGTTATTGTGCATCCTTGCACGAGCACAAGCTCATGGGTACATTATTGCACTCACTTCACCGCACACTCGCACTCTCCTCACTGCACTCACGCACACACCTTGCCGCATACACTCGCACACCTCGCCGCATGCTCATGCGGCGAGCTCCCTCACTCATGCACACACTTCGCCGCACATCCGTGCGGTGAGCTCATGCACACATGCACCTCGCCGCACAAACACATGCGGCGAGCTCTCGCACACATCACTCATCTCGCCGCACGGATGTGCGGCGAGTTCTCTTGCACCGCATACCTCGACGCACGCATGTGCGGCGAGATCTCACCCCTCCGTGCGGCGAGCCCTCACTTTCCACACACTCATTTCTTTCATTTGTGTTTTGTTTTCACCTTACTTGATCTATATGCAAGTTTGTGTTCCTTGTTGTCTCTAAACCTTTTTTTTTAAAACTTCATGATAGTGTTCACTTTACATTCATTGTGTTACATCTTCCATTCTTGGTTATGCATTGTATATATTTGTCTCACAATGTTAAAATATACGTTTGTGCATGTCAACACTCCATACTTCGACACTTCACTTGCAGAAGTTCCTTTCACTTGTTTTCACTCTCACTCTCACTTCACAACACTTAGCTCACAACACTCTTCACACACTTCACTTAACACTTACACCCATTTTTATCACAACACCTCACAACTCATCATCACACACTACACAGCGAGACCTCGCCACACATATGCACCTACACGGCGATGTCTAGCCGCGAGACCTCGCCACTCATATGCACAAACGGTGAGGTCTCGCCGCGAGACCTTGCCATAAAAACACTTCTATGCTGCTATGAAGCAACATGCATTTGTGGTTGAAAATTTTTCTAAGTGTTGGTTCTTGGATCTCTTGTGCAGGGAATGGCGAAGGCGTGGTGGACAGCGGCGCAAAGGCGTGTAGAGGCTACGGAAGGCGTGAGAGATGATGGCTTGAAGGCGCGGGGAGGCTGGTGAAGGCACAAAGTTTCAAGGCCTGGAGGCGTGGTTTGCACTTATACACAAGTTATCGTGAACATTTTGTTTGATACGCGTAGTGGCATTCTTGTAGTTTTATACTCATTTTACGTTTGCGTATTATTTATGTTTTGTAATCTCTATATATAGAGGATTTAGTTAGCATTTTAGAGGGATATAGATCATTCTAGAAGAGAAAACATTTTTTTGATTTTCATAGCGGGAAATTTTCTCTCTCTCCACTTTCTCTGTCTAGATTTTCTCTCTTCTTCCGTTTCTTCTCCGATTGTGACTCCGATTGAATAATTGTGCTGATTACTTCATTCCGATTCTCAATTGACGAAGCGATTGACAATTCTACGCTCTTTAATCGGTAAATTTGTACAGTTTGGAAGAAATGAAATGTTCAATGATGAATTATGATATTCGCGAATTGGTAATGATGTATCGCGGCTAAATTTGTGATGTCTTAGGGTTAAGACCGGATGATTGTGTGAATTGACTATGCGATGCCTTGCAATTGACACATTTTGTGAAGATTGAGTTCATACTTGAAATTACCGCTTCAATCTTGTTAAATTTTGTGAATTCATGCTTTTCTTGACTGAATCTCTCTTCGATTGTGGTCGCCATGCTAAGTCGAGATTAGATTCACATATAGGAGTAAGGAATGCATAGAATGAGAACATTGAGTATGATAATTGAGTATTCTCTTTTGCTTTGTTTGATCATGATCTGAAATGCAGTCGCCATGCCGGTGGAAGTTTATTGAGACCTTAGAATAGAGTGAGAAGAGGCTTCCCTTGGCTTACGAAGACAAACGAACCTAGGTCAGGCCTCGTCATGGGACGATCCTAGGATTTGCATGCAAGAGTAGTCAGTCTCGGGGAGTTGAGATGCTGCGGGTTGAAACCACCAGTCTTAGGCCTCGCCATGGGAAAGAGTGGTGTCAAAGAGTGTAAGATGGCATGCGGTCGCGATGCTGGTGGCATGTTAGGCTCTTAGGCAGCTTGGTCTCCTCTGTGCTTAACTTGAGAATCAATTGCATTGCATCTGAGTAGTCTATAATGCACTCATCCGGTGGAAAAACCCTGAGTCGTCCAATTCTTTCTTGACTTTACATTTTACCCCTGTTTTGTGACTTTTACTTGTTATTCTCATACAGTAGCATTATATTTCCATTCTGTGACATTTGTTAGAGCAATACTTGAATTCTCGAACCATTCCCTTCCCTGTGGATACGATACCTTACTCATTGCTACTACATTATTGAAAGCTTAAAGTCGTATAAGCTCAATTTTACCCTAAACACTACTGTAGAAATGGAAGCAGGGATCGTATCCTCAGGGAAGGCTTAGGTCAAGATAATTGAAACAATTGTTCTAAAAGTTTTGTCACAAAAAAATAGTCACGAGAAAGAATGTGATATCAACACAAAAGAACGAGAACAGAGATTCAAAAAGAAACAACAAGTAAGGATGAACAGATATCTCAGGATTCTTGTATCGGATGAACACAGACCTAGGCAATCTATGCTATGCAATCAAATAGCAATGAATCTCATGGAGACCTAAACTGCCTAGAAGTTCAAGTTGTGGTTAGCATGGCGACCACACCACTCCATGACCTTCCTATCACCATCCCCTCCGTTGGCGAGGCCTGAGAATGGTGGAATAAACTCCGCAATGTCTCAACTCTCCAAGATAACTACTCCAACATTCAAAATCCTAAGAACTCCCATGGCGAGGCCCAACTTAGGGTTTAAATGTCTTTGCTGTTAACATATAGAGTTTCTTTAACACTTTTCCTAATGTCTCAATTCATCAAAACTACCTATGGCGAGGCCTGAGTCTCAGAATTGAATTAATCACAGAAAACAAGTGTAAAGACTTAAACAATCACACTATAGTTCTTATCTCATGCAACTTCACTAACTTTGGTGAATCACTCCTTAATTTAGCATGTCGACCACATCAAAGCTTGATCCATTCATAATTAGTGTAGAAATATGAAATTTTAACAGATTTCTATGAATAATTCGAATGTGATTTTAATCTTTATCAATTATATCAATTGCATAGCTTCGGATCTACTAAATCATGCATTCATCCGTTTAGAATCCTAAGATATCACAGGATTAGCCAGAAAATTCCATATTTAACTCAGAAGCATCAAATATCAATATCAGGCAATTAAATTCCATCGAATGAGGAAACTTCACCGATTATAGTATATAGAAGAGTCAATTGTTGCTTCGATTGAGTTTAATATGCGATCTCTGGTACAAATTCGTGATCAAAATTCAAATCAGAGAAGAAATGTTTAGAGTGAGAAAAATAGATCTAGAGAGAGAAAATTGAGGGAAAGAAGAGAATTCCCGCTTGAATTCAAAAGATGGTTCTCGAGTCTGGAATATTCGAAAATCAATACCCGTACATTTTAGCTACATTTCCTATATATAGAGTTAGGAAAATGTAACTAATACGCAAAACGTAAAATAACTACAATATTACAAGAATGCCCTTAAAAGGAATGACTAAAATCATCAACATAAGAAAAATCTCAAACAAAAGACTTCAAGCCGGACCCAGCGCCTTCCAGCCAGTACTTATGCGCCTTCACCTCAGATGCAACGCCTTCCAGCTCCTGAAATTCACGCCTCCAACTTCAGCCCAAAGTTTGCTCTTGCCCAACACACTCCACACCTTCATAAGTGAGACGAAACACGCCTTTGATCTTCAATCCCTGCACCCGTTTAATTTGACAAGCCTTCTAGCCTCCAGCTCTCGCGCCTTCACTGCCATCTGTGCACCAAAAGAGAAGACCAAAATACTTAGCCATTTCAGTTCACCGAAATCAGCACTCAAAGGCAGAATTGACAAACTAAAGCTACGATGCATCGCTGTGATGCATCGTAGCACAAACTGAAGTGCACTACAGTGCATCGTGCCGATGCATCATAGTGTTGGCTACTTGCACGACGATACATCGCCATGATGCATCGTCAGCCAAACTCAACAAAGTGGCGATGCAGTGTGATCTTCACCACGATGCATCGCTACGATGCATCGTGGTGTTGTTGTGCAAGCGTGTGAGTGAAGTGTTCGTGTGGTGTGTAGTAGAGTGCTTGAGGTGATGAATGGATGGAGTGAAGAGGTGAAGAGGTGAAATGAGATGAAATGGAAACAATGAAGAATGTAAAGACGTTTGACTGAATGAAATGGAAAACTTATAAACCTAAGCTAAAAACCACGAATGTCATCGAATGATGGAATCATACAAACAATGAAAACAAGCAAGTGAATCTGTGTATCCAAGCTATTGTGAAGTGAGTGAGAAATGTTATGTGCAATTGTTGTGAAGTTGAAATGAACAAAGCAAAGATGCAAATGAAGGGAATTGGAAAGAATGAAACCGAAATGAATGAAATGTGTTTTGAAGTTTAAGTATAGCAAGCATGAATGTTGAGAATTAACACTACGATGAATTGTTGTGTTAAAGTGTGTGTGTATAAATTTGCACTACGATGCATCGTAGTGCAAATTTGTGCTTGAGCAGAATTGCACTACGATGAATCGTAGTGAAATTTCCATATTTGTGCACACAATTCAGCAATCTTCCAATCAAAATATAGCTATGATGCGTTGGGAATTTGGAGAAACTTAATGAATCAATGTTGTAGCTCTTGATCTCAGCTTTCCATATCCTTTTGAAGCATCCAAATCGGAGGTCAGGTGAGAGAGTTATGCCCAAACTACCAACGCAAGGCAGAATGTGCATTTTAAGCCTACGATGCATCGTAGGCTTAAAACCCTAATTTGGTCTTAACATTTCCCACGTTAAATTCCCAGATTTCCTTTCAGAACTGGCCTTCACCTTGAACATCAAAGTTGTAGATGTCTCTCTTGGCTTTCCATAGGAATTTTAATCCCCCAATTTGGACCCCGGATGAAGGAGTTATGGCCTGAATACCAAAACATGTTAGAACTGGACATTTGCACTGCGATGCATCGTAGTGCAAACTTCATCTTGGCACTTCATGATGCTAATTCTCCCTTTTCTCTTCCAGATTAGAACTTGGGTTCAACACAAAGATTGTAGAGCTTCTTCTTTTCTTTCCATGAGTACAAGACACAGCACGATTAGCCAACTAGAACTAAAGATATCAACAATCTCCCAATCCGTGGCAATGAAGGCAACATCAAAACCCTAATGTAGTGTCTACAAAGCAATCCTCGTTTCATGACCTTGCACCCAAACTTTGGTCAAAGTTAAAGCATGGCAAATGAAGTACATGCTAAGAGCTTTTCATAACATCCAAGATCTCACCAATTGGTTTAAAATTGAACAAGTTACACTCAAAACAATTTGCATACTCAATTCTCCCCAAAAAAACTAATTTAGCCAAAAGATCACATTGCACCTTCGTTTTTGTCTTCTTAACACTTTCACTCATTTTCCATCATTTTCACTCTTTTTGCATCATTTCAAAACTATCAACTTGCAAATCACAAACATGCATAAAACACATAAAACACCACTCATTTCATCAAATACAAGACAAAAGCCAAGAGTTTTTTAGTACAAAATGGTTGGTATAAAACCAACTCATCAAATTCCCCCACACTTGAGCTTTTGCTTGTCCTCAAGCAAACTCAAACTCAAAACTACTTAACACTAGAGCATAAGCTACCTTCAAAACCACTTAAACTAGACTCCACTTCTCCGTCAAACTTGTTCTAACTTGAGTCCATCATAGCAAAAATTTTTCATGCACTAAGCTCTTAACGTTTCCTTAACTCCAACCTATCAAACTTCATTACAAATTATCAATCAAGGCACGATGAATAAAGACCAAAATGTCATGCGTGCAAGTGTGTGCTGAGGAACTTTGATCCATCCATTCTTTATGCATGCATTATTTCTTTTGTTCCAAAACATCTCTTTGCATAAACAATCATAATATCCACACACAAAAAACTCAAAATCACACAAGATCAATAGTGCACATTGGTGCTTTTCATATTTGTTTTCACCTTTCCTTTGCTTTTGCACTTTACTGTCCTTGCTCTTTGTTTTTTTCTTTTTACACACATTGGTGTGCTTGCCTTGGGTCTTTTGGCTTCTTTTTCCCTTTAGCTGCCTGAGTTTTATGGCTATTTTTTTCTCAATTATACTTGCCAAGGGTATTTCGACTTTTCATTCCCAATTGCCAAAGGCTTTTTCTCCATATCATTTCTTGTGTGACTAAGAGTTCTCAAATGTCTCTAAAAGACTGTGTATGCTAAAGCATCCAAAACAACCGAGATAATGCAAAACAATAAGAACTCATTGAATCATTTTCCTCCTATGTCCAAGAACGAATTGTGCATGGCATATCTATCTTACTTTAACATGATGCCTTGACTAACAAAATGTAATGACTTCATCAAGATTGGAATCAAAGAAAGAAAACCATTTTCGCATGCAAAGTGAAACATATCATATAATGAACTCCAAATTCGAACAAGTTTTCCAAAGGAGATGAGTAAAAGTACAAAGTTGACCTACCCTACTACTTATCACAAAACACTCCTTACACCATGATCTAAATTTTATAACATACATATCACTCTAAACACAAAGTAACCAAAGTAGACCAAATAGGCAATCTTCTAAGCATGTCTTCACAAAATGTCAAACTTCTCGAGATTCCACAAGGCATATCAATCTTCAGAAGACAACTTCTCAAAATCTTCAACTAGCACCACCTCACAAGTCATTAACTCAAAACTACTTCCAATCTTCATTTCAAGCAATACTTCACTTCAAGAAACTTCAATTTACACATCTCAACAATATCAAAATGTAAAGCACCCACATGCACGAGAAAATTTTTTTTTTTCAATCAACACACAGAGTATCAAACAACACAGAACTTCTCGAGACTCCACAACTTCTCATTTTCAAAACACAACAACAAATCCACCCCCCACACTTGAATTATACATTACCCTCAATGTAAAAGTTTAAGAAGGAGGGGCTCCCTAGGAAGACGATGATGGAGCCGAGGAAGAAGAAGTTGCAAATGCAGCTGCCGTTGAAAATGAGGGAACACCAAATGGTGAGGCCACATAATGAAAAGGACCATGCACCGGTCCTTCAAGAGGCTGTCTAGATGCTATCAATGGAATCCTTGCTGCTGGCATGAACTCCGCAATTGGTTTGAATGTGGGGGTGTGAGGCATAGATAGAATACGTCCAAATATGGGTAACGGATGCAAGGAAGGGCTCGCAGTAACTCTTGTTGGAAGTTCGTGGACAGTACAACTAACTATATCGCATGACAGATTTGGAATTCGATACCCAGCTAACTGTGCCGAAGTTGGAGTTGGTTTCGGGGTTCCTGAATCCGAATGGTAGTAGACTGTCATTTTGTTACACCTATCGATCTCTCGCTGCATACACAACTGCCTATGATAAAGCACTTCAAACTGCTGCTGAGCCACTATGGTCATGTCATCCAATCTGTGATCCATACTCGAGGCATGAGTTGTCCATTCCTGATGCATATTATCTATACCCTCATGCATCCTTTCAATCCTCTCGTCCATATTTACAAAATGATTTTCAATTGACTGCATCCTCCCACCCATACTATCGAAACGACTCCCAATTGAGTGCTGAAATTCATTAAGACTATTATGGAAAGCACTGAAGTCATATGGATGAGGTTGGTGCTCAGATTGGTCACCATGCCCTGAAATGTCAGCATTAGCTTGAATCCCTTGCCCAGCTGCTTGTGCTCTCAGTATCTCACGATCAAGATTAAGATACTTCTTATATAAATGAGGTGCAATGTGTAGCTTAGTTGGTCTCCAATCACCACCAAGCTCATCATCCACTCCCTGAGCCTTGCATAATTCCTCAAGAAGCAATGGAAAATAGATAGCAGAAGTCTCATCCTCAATCCCCTCTTTTATGTCATTCAGAATAATTCGGCCCACGTCAATAGACATGCGTCCCTTAATTGCTGAGATTAGATACAAACGTTTTCGTGTCACTTCAGTCACTTGCGAACTAGGCATTAATCTTGAAAGCACAAAGGACAACCACAACTTCACATCAGACTTCAGAAATTGATGTCGAACATGTTTGTGCTCGCCACACTGATTTACTACCCAGTCAGCCCCAGGATGTGCAAGCTCATTCAGCAATTCTTGATCTCCATCTTCCTCCAATTGACATGCAAAGGGATCTGTGGGAAAACTCGGTGTACCCAAATGCTCATTGATTATTTCACTGGTGATTTTCACCTATACCCCTCTCACAAAGACAGCTCCTTCCTTATTCGGTGATTTGCCATTTGCATAATATTCCCTAGCAATACTGACATTGCAAAAACGAGGTGCAGTCGTCAAATTCTTGTCAAATTTATGGAATTGCATGAGTTTCTTGAAAGGCCCCGTGTCCACTGTGAAAGCTCTTTCCAGATGTAGCTTCTTTACAGGCAGCCCTATCTCCCAGCGTTGCTGTGCCGCATCATCAACCCACATTGATGGTGTATTAACACCCTTCCTTTTCTTGGGGGTTGGAGCTTGGATTGTGACTATAGAAGGGTCTTCAAAGATTGGTAGATCTTCGGCAAAATATTCTGAGTCCGTGTCCTCATGCATTTGTGCTTTTCCTTTTGCTTTTGCTTTCTTAGAACTTTCACCCTTTGAAGTTGATGCTGCCTTCTTGGAAGCCATACTCTTCTGAGAAATTGAGTCCTTCTTTGGCGCCATGTCTGTGAAGAAACAACTAACAAAGTTAAACCTTGTGCATTTGAATCTTCCTTTAACTCATCAATATCAGTGAAAATATTCAACATTGAAAAGTCCTCAAATACAAATTACACCAAAGTATCCCAACCAAAAGATATACAACCCAAAACATGTTGACTTGCATTTCATCAGCTTATGTTTACATGATCACATTCCAAATGTCTCAAATACACGCACGGCAAATTAACATTAATCTCCTCAACAACTTCCATCTTAACAAGATTTCACATTTTCCAAAACTATAACAAGCGGATCAAGATAAACCCCACAAGAATACACAAAAACTCAGATGTACAAAATCAAAACTTGGCTAACTTCAATAACTGGATATAACCAATGTAAACAAAATCTATCCAAGTTGCAATATCGTCTTGACCAAGGTGCATTATGACACAATGATGACAAAATTTCAGTTTTGGCACTTCACACTATAGCACAAGAAACACAGTGAATCCATTTGAATTAGTAAAACCTTCCTACTGCAAATGTATAAAGCATAATCTCATCAAAATTTGGGGATAAGAATCACATCATTCGGATCAAAATTGAGCAAATTATGGTCAAAATACCGAAACATTCCCAAAAGGCCGAATCCAGAAATTTTAGAATAACTCATCAACATGAATTCAACCTTTACTCTGAAATAAGACCCCTTTTCTAATCAAAACTGGAAAAAGTGCCCAACATAAAAACTGTAGTCCTATCTCTTAGCAAAAGTTTCCAACTGGAATCACCTCATTTGGACCGCAATTGCAAAAATTATGACCAGAATACCGACTGGTGACAGTTTGGGCAGATTCAAAAATTCCAAATTCTGATTTCATCATTAACTTCACATCCCAAGACAATTTAGCCTATCTTCTAGTCACAATTAGCAAAAACGTTCAACATAAGAATTGAAGGTTATCATGTTGGCTACATTCTGAAACTGGAATCATGCCTTTTCAATATTTCAAACTCAAGTTATGATTAAAACACGAAAGCAAGTAAGAGTTGGAACAGTTGAAAATCAACTTTGAACCAAGCCTCCCCCCACACTTATCATGCATTTATCATTTAGCTAGGCAACAAGATATCTTGCATGCTTATCATTTACATTATACTAGCATCATCATAACATTTCATACACTCAACTTCATTATTTTGCATGTTTCCTACAACAACATCAAGTCACAAAGCTTTAAGAAAAGTGAAACATACCTTTGTGGAGAGTTAACACTTAATCTTTGAAGAAATGAAATTGAGAAGTTCAATGTCCACACTATGCTCTTACTAGTGCCGAATTTTTGTGTATCTCACTTGTGGTAGTTTGAAATGAAGTATCAAGCCATGCTCTCATGCACTTATAAAAACATAAAGGAAATGAAATCGGTCAAACAAGAGAAGTAAATGCTCCCACCAAACACTCTAGTCATTCAAAGGTGGGACCCTTCTCTTACTCAAGCATGTGACTTCTTCAGCCTTTCATTACTGCCAACACATTCATAACTCACAAAGCTACAACAACAAAGCTGTACTCTCACCAATTCAACCGTCTACCTCCAAAATGTGTTCTCCAAATTCATGAAACAACAAAACAAAGCCTAGAGCTATTACATTTTGCATGTGAACTTGTCCTGCTACCCATAGAACCGTCCAACAAAATGTCAGCCTTTTTCCTAATTTCATTTCAATTTCCTATTCACTACTCAATAGCAATCCAATCTCGCAAGCAAGTGTTCAGAAGATTTAATTCATGTTCAAAAGTGTTCAGAAGTGCAGATATTCTTATCATCAATCCAAGTGTGCGATTGTCACTAAGAACAAAATAACAAAATACTAATACTACTAATACTACACTACACTCAATTCAATTATGGCAAACAATTCCTTAAAACATAATCATGGTACATATTCAATGCACAACTATTAATCAAAACATCGTGGCGAAGTCTCCCCCCACGCTTGCATAAGACACGGTCCCCGTGAGACAACATTAAACAACCAAGAACAAAGGAACCTGGCCTTCCACTAATTACAAGCCACGAGAAATTCTTGCAATTCTTTCCTCCTCTTGTAATACAGGCCATTGAGGAGGGCCCAAAAAACCAAGAGGATGCTGAGGATTGTCATCGGAAGTGATATCAACGCCCTTCGTACGAGCCATGGCTGTGATCAAAGCTGGAAAATACATCGGTGCAAACTCAATTCTTTGTGCTCGCCTGATGAACTTTAATATCAATTTCCCAACATCAATAGAGAAATCATGTAAAATAGCATAAATCAAAAGAACTCGTTCTCTAGATGCGATATCTGCACGGTTAGTTGGTAAAATCCTGGAATTTATAAACATTAACCACATTTTGGCCTCAGTTGTGGGCTCACTGGTGGGGACATATAAAGCCTCCTGTCTAGCATTCCTTACCCATGTAGCACAAGGTAAAGTCACCGCAGCCAACAAATGATCAGTATTTTAAGCCCTCATCAACCTGCAATAAGTGTTACGAGGAAAATCATCAAGAAGATAAAGCATATTGATGCTATATCGGTTGACTCTCAAATATTTCCCTCTCACAAACACTGAATGAACACCATTAGCTCGGGAATTAGCAAAAAATTCTCTAACTATGTCCATATTCACCACAATCGAGGCTCGTGCAAAATGAGACCACGATTGTCTGAAGATCACATTCTCAAATCTCCTAGAAGGGTTCTCGAATGATCTCTCAATCCTCACTGATCTATTGATAAAACTATGGTAAAAGTTTTCAGCAGTTGCATTGACAAAATGGGGATAGTTAGCCGGTTCAAAATCGACCATCATCTCTTCATCAGCTGAAGAAGAAGAAGAAGTTCCAGGATCCTCACTAAATATGGCATACTCAAAAGAATTCTGATGTGGAGCATAAAAAACCATGAATTGAAAAATGAAACTAATCCAGAGAGGCCATTGTAATGAACAAAGTAGTGAGGAAGCATAGGAAAAATGTGCAATATATAAAAGTTCATGCTAGCTATCAAACAAGCACATGTGAATGATTTGGAAACGAAAGCACATATGTCATAGCCTGTTGTCCGCCTTACTCAATTATTGGAATCATCCAAATTAGTCATGCACTTTTTGTCACGGGATGAACAACAATTCTTACCATCAGAGCTTTTACCTTAGATGTAGACAATGTGAAACTCATGTACCAAAATAGATAGAAAAGCAAAGATTCACTACTTGCTCTTAGCAATAACTCTCATCATTATCCTTATGAGAATCTGCCAAAAGAAATAACCATGAGTTATGTTCAGAGATTGTGCCATGAATTGCTACTAAATTCAACTGAGCTAAAATCTAACAAAAATAATCTTCAACAAAACAAAACATAAGAAACAAGTAAAGAAACACTGGGTTGCCTCCCAGGAGCGCTTGGTTTACAGTCTACAGCCCGACCATGTTTCATTGCTCAATGTGAAGGAAGAGGGTCATCCAAGAAAAGTTCTTGGGGAGGTTGTGCCACATTAGTGCTATCCTTATCCTGAGAAGTTAAGTAAGGCTTGAGACGATGGCCATTCACCTTCCAAACATTGTCATTCTTATCATTTTTAATTTCCACAACGCCATAAGGTTTGACGTCAACAACTCTAAAAGGGCCACTCCACCTTGATTTCAATTTCCCAGGAAACAATCTGAGTCTAGAATTATAAAGAAATACCAACTGCCCTGGAACAAAAATCTTGGATTGAATTCGTGAATCATGGATCCTCGTTGTCTTTTCTTTGTACAACTTCGAACTCATGTAAGCATGAAACCTGAATTCATCCAGTTCATTCAACTCCAGCATTCTTTTCGATTGAGCCTCAGATAGATTCATGTTGAAAGTTTGAATTGCCGAATAAGCTTTATGTTCAAGCTCCACTGAAAGATGACATTCTTTACCAAAAACCAACTGAAATGGTGAAGCTCCAATAGGTGCCTTGTAGGCTGTTCTGTACGCCCACAATGCCTCATCCAACTTCAAAGACCAATCTTTCCTTCCTGGATTGACCACTTTTTCAAGAACTCTCTTTATCTCCCGATTGGAAATTTCAGCTAGGCCAGAAGTTTGTGGATGGTAGGCTGTAGACACTTTATGAGTAACCCCATATTTTTCCAACAAAGATTCGAAGAGCTTGTTACAGAAATGAGCCCCACCATCGCTTATTATAGATCTGGGAGCTCCAAACCTATTAAAGATGTGTTTCTTCAAGAAGGCAGTTACACTTTTGGCATCGTTATGAGCCAAAGCCACAGCTTCGACCCATTTAGAAACGTAGTCCACTGCCACCAAGATATACTCAATTCCTCTTGACTTAGGGAACGGCCCCATGAAGTCAATCCCCCATACGTCAAAAATCTCTACTTCAATGATATTATTTAGAGGCATCTCATTTCTGGAGGATATATTACATGTCCTTTGGCAACGATCACACTTTCCAACCCAGATTCTGGCATCCATGAAGATATGCGGCCAATAAAACCCACATTGCAAAATTTTGAAACCTGTTCTGGTTGAACCGAAGTGACCACCACAGGGTCCTTCATGACATGCCTTTAAGATGTCCTCATTTTCTTCTTCCTTGACACATTTTCGTATCACTTGATCACTGCAGATTTTGTATAAAGCATTATCCTCCCAGAAGTAATATTTAGCATCACTTCTCAGTCTCTTCTTCTGATCACTGGTGTAGTAAGATGGAATTTGGCCGGCAACAACAAAATTTACAATCTCAGCATACCAAGGCAATGTCCTTTCAACCACTTTGAACACTTGCTCATCAGGGAAATGTTTCTTAACCAAAATATTTGACTTATCTTGAGCCTCTGATTCTAGTCTTGAGAGATGGTCAGCAACCACATTTTCAGAGCCTTTCCTATCTTTGATTTCCACATCGAATTCCTGGAGCAACAACACCCACCTAATCAATTGTGGTTTTGCCTCTTTCTTTGCCAGCAGATACTTCAATGCGGCATGGTCTGTATGAACAATGACCTTTGATCCCAAAAGATAGGCATGGAATTTATCAAATGCGAAAACCACAGCCAGCATCTCCTTTTCTGTAGTTGTATAGTTCATTTGTGCCTTATTGAGTAACCTGCTAGCATAATAGATGGTATGAAAAATCTTGTCTCTCCGTTGGCCAAGGACTGCTCCCAGAGCATAGTCACTGGCGTCGTACATAATTTCAAACGGTTCACCCCAATTAGGAGTGACTATCACAGGGGCTTCCACTAGTTTGACCTTCAAAGTTTCAAATGCCTCAAGACAATCTGATCCAAACTCAAACTTGACATCTTTTTCCAAGAGGTTGCATAAAGGTCTAACTATCTTTGAAAAATCCTTAATGAAACGTCTGTAAAACCAAGCATGACCAAGGAAGCTTCTGATTTCTTTTACATTAGAAGGTGGAGGAAGTTTTGCAATAACATCTATCTTTGCTCTATCCACTTCAATACCAGCATGAGAGATTTTATGGCCTAGCACGATTCCTTCTTGAACCATGAACTGACATTTTTCCCAATTCAATACAAGGTTCGTCTCTTCATACCTTCTCAACACCTTGGCCAAATTTTCCAAACATCCATCAAAAGTCATCCCAAATACAGAGAAGTCGTCCATGAAGATCTCTATGATTGACTCCACCATAGCGTGAAAAATGGCCATCATACACCTCTGGAAGGTTGCTGGGGCATTGCATAAACCGAAGGGCAGTCTTTTATAGGCACAGGTTCCAAAGGGGCATGTAAAAGTTGTCTTGTCCTGATCCTTGGGGTCTATGGCTATCTGATTATACCCAGAGTATCCATCCAGGAAACAGTAATACAAGAATCCAGCAATTCTGTCCAGTAACTGCTCCAAGAACGGAAGAGGGAAGTGATCTTTCCTTGTAGCTTTGTTATGCTTCCTGTAGTCCATGTATACCCTCCAAGCACTTACAATTCTGGTTGCCAGGAGCTCATTAGCCTCATTCTTGATAACCGTAACACCTCTCTTCTTTGGAACGCACTGGACTGGACTCACCCACTCACTGTCCGAAATAGGGAAGATCATACCAAAGTCAAGTAATTTAATCACCTCCTTCTTATCCACCTCCATCATATGTGGGTTAAGTCGTCTCTGCCTATCCCTCACTGGTACAGAGTTCTCTTCAAGGAGGATCTTATGCATACATAACCCTGGGCTTATTCCCTTGATATCTGCAATTGTCCACCCAATGGCTTGTTTATATTGCCTTAGCACACTCAACAATTTATCCTCTTGCCATTCTTCCAGCTTGGATGAGATCACCACTGGTAATGTCTTGTTATCCCCAAGAAAAGCATATTTCAAATATGGAGGTAACGGTTTCAGCTCCAACTTTGGTGCTACCATAATGGATGGTAAAAGCTTTTCATTCCTTCAAAGACTTCCATTGCTTCTCAACTCAGTGGATGCATTCAATTCATTAGTTGAAAGCTTAACCTCAACATTTTCTTTCACTTCATCATAACATGCTTCATTCAACATTTCTTTTATTTCACATTCATATGCTACTTCAACAATCTCAATTTGAATTTCACAAATGGATTCATCAATCACACAAAATTCAATGTCATTTTCAATCTCTGCCAAAATATTCTTATCTTCATCATCTAAATCAATTAAATCAAAATTATCCCCACAAACATTCAACTCATCAACAACAGAGAAAACATGCTTTTCATTCAAATTATTCAAAGAAGAACATGTTATAGTTTTGATAGAAAAAAAGAACTCAACATTTAGAGGTTGCTTCATAGCATAGTTTACATCAAACACCACCTCTTCATTGTTTATCCTAAACGTGGCTATCTTGTTTCTTACACCAATTAATGCATCACCAGTAGCTAGAAAAGGTCTACAAAAAATGAGAGGAACATCAGGATCCTCTTCCATATCAAGAATAATGAAATCAAACAGGCAATGTGATACGAATGTTGTATGGCCGAGGCTCCAACTCCTGGTCCAAGATTTGATCACCACAATTTAAGGACCGTGCTGCACAAGCAAGTTATTCCACAATGCAACAACCAAACAAAACGGAAAGGAATTCAAGGGGAAAAGCGCAGAAGATGAAGTAAATCAACCCCACGTTTTTAATACGAATGGACTCAACTCAACTCATGAAAATTCATGAATTAAACTTTTTCAATTCGGCAAGTTCTCGAAATCAAGAACAATGGTGAAGTTACCTAAAGGTCACGCTAAAGGTAAAGCTTCTACAATGGTGAATTAAATAATTCAACAAGGCTTTAGACAACACAAAGTGTTAATCTCGATTTTTAGCAAGCTAAAATTCTCAAAATTCGACTTCATTATTTCATGTGAAAAACTCACCTATAAATAGGCTACAAAAACATGAAACCCTAACTCAAGTCAAATACAACTTGACTTCTAAGCTATCTAACATTCCAAATTGGAATTGGAAACTCATAACTAACAAACTAACTAATCCTTTTCCAAAAAGGATTTAGTTACACGGTTTTTAAAGGTGGCCAAATACAATTTGACTTCCTTTGTTTCCTAAACTTTTACTTGCCATTATCATGCAAGATAATTGGGCCAAATAATTTATTATCAACCAATTAATTAAAGCCCACATTAAGTGTTTTTGGACTTAATTAATTAACACAAAAATAAATCCTAAAAAGTACCCAATGGCGTGATTCTCTTAAGCCCAAACACGCCATCTTCTTTGGACTTCACAAATTCGGCCTTCATTATTTCTTCAAGGTGGGAATTTTCTTAAGTTCTAGGGAAGAACTCTTGGGAACATCTTCATGAATTGTGATTGAAGAAATATACCAAAGAACTCCATGTTGAGATGGTTCGGCCTCCAAGTGATCTTCACAATGTGTTGATAACAAGCTTTGCAAGGCTTGTTTCATCCTTTTGCTTATTTGTGTTGTCATTGGTCCATCAAGATTCTCCAATGGATCATGTAAGCTCGGTTTCGCACCATGGACATGGATGAATTGCTATCATTCCCTCCCTCATCGAAAGGATTCGTCCTCGAATCACCTACATCAAACAAAGATAAATTAGAAACATTGAATGTAGGTGAAACATTGCCATACTCACTTGGTAGCTCAATTTTATAAGCATTGTCGCCAATCCTTTCTAAGACACGAAAAGGACCATCTCCTCTTGGATGAAGTTTAGATTTCCTTTTGTCAGGAAACCTTTCTTTCCTCAAGTGAATCCAAACCCAATCACCAGGTTCGAAAACCACTTGTCTTCTACCTTTATTGGCTTGCTTAGCATATTTCTCATTACGCCTTATTATGTTTTCACGAACTTTCTCATGTAACTCCCTAACAAAGTCAGCTTTATTTTTACCTTCAACATTAACAAACTCATTAACAGGTAAAGGCATAATATCCAAAGGAGTTAAGGGATTGAAACCATATACAATCTCAAAAGGCGAAAAAGTAGTAGAGCTATGCACAGTTCGATTATAAGCAAACTCAATGTGTAGTAAACACCCTTCCCAGTTCTTTAAATTTTTCTGTATAAGAGCACGCAGTAAGGTAGACAAAGTCCTATTAACTACTTCAGTTTGCCCATCAGTTTGTGGGTGTGCAACAGTAGAGTACGCCAAAAGTGTGACAAAAACTTGACATCTCTATCACTTACAATACTCTTAGGCATTCCATGCAACCTTACAATTTCATTAAAGAACAAGTCAGCAATTCGAGTAGCATCATTAGACTTAGAACAAGCAATAAAGTGTTCCATCTTACTAAATCTATCAACTACCATGAAAATACTATCATGAACATTGCGTGATCTAGGCAATCCAAGCACAAAATCCATATAAATATCAATCCAAAGATGACTAGGAACAGGCAAAGGTTGATACAACCATGAGGCATTACTTTAGATTTCGATTGTTTACACACTATTCATTTATCACAAGCACTTTTAACATCTTTAATCATGTTAGGCCAATAAAAGTGCTCATTCAAAATAGCAAGTGTTTTAGCAACACCAAAGTGCCCCATTAACCCTCCCCCATGGGTTTCCTTAACAAGTAAATCACGAATGGAAGGAACTTTGGGGAATGCACACTTTATCTTTTCGAAACAAGAAACCATCATGCACATAAAATTCACCATTCGGCTTCACAACACATGCATTATAGGTGGCGTTAAAATCATGATCATACTGGTACAAGTCTTTAATCAAATCAAAACCAAGTAACTTAGCATGCAAGTAAGTAAACAAAGCATACTTTCTAGACAGTGCATCAGCTACAACATTATCTTTACCAGACTTATACTTAATCACATATGGAAAAGATTCAATAAATTATAACCATTTAGCATGCCTCTTATTCAACTTACCTTGGGTCTTCAAGAATTTAAGGTTTTTATGATCAGAATGAATTATGAATTCTTTAGGCCATAAGTAATGTTGCCAAACCTGTAATGACCTTACCAAAGCATACAACTCCTTGTCATAAGTTGCATACTTCAAAGCTGCCCCATTGAGCTTTTCACTAAAATAAGCCACGGGTTTAGATTCCTGCATCAAAACAGCACCAATACCAATCCCGGAGGCATCACAGTGTATCTCAAAAGCTTTAGAAAAATTTGGCAAAGCAAGAAGAGGGGCATGAGTCAACATGTACTTTAGCTTATTAAAGGCGTTTTCATGCTCTTCTTTCCATTCAAAAACAACATTATTTTTAACAAGTCAATTCAAAGGTGCAGCTATAGAACTAAAGTCTCTAACAAACCTTCTATAAAAACTTGCCAAACCATGAAAACTCCTAACTTGACTAGCATTAATAGGTATCGGCCAATCCATTATTGCCTTGACTTTTGACTCATCAACAGATATACCTTGAGAACTCACAACATAACCCAAAAAGATAATTGATTCAAGACAAAAAGAACACTTTTTAAGGTTAGCATAAAGCTTGATCTCACGCAATACATCAAACACCAATTTTAAATGTTCAACATGCTCATCAGGTGATTTGCTATACAAAAGGTTATCATCAAAGTAGACTACCACAAATTTTCCAACAAAATGACGAAAAACATGATTCATGAGTCTCATAAAAGTACTAGGTGCATTAGATAAACCAAAAGGCATAACTAACCATTCATACAACCCATACTTTGTTTTGAAAGCAATTTTCCATTCATCACCTTTTTTCATGCGAATTTGATAGTATCCACTTTTCAAATCAATCTTGGTGAAAATACAAGAACCATACAACTCATCAAGCATATCATCTAATCTAGGAATTGGATGTCTATACTTAATTGTGATTTTATTTATGGCGCTACAATCAACACACATTCTCCA
The DNA here is from genome assembly GCA_016586305.1 of Ophiorrhiza pumila. Lineage (NCBI taxonomy): Eukaryota > Viridiplantae > Streptophyta > Magnoliopsida > Gentianales > Rubiaceae > Ophiorrhiza > Ophiorrhiza pumila. The sequence continues at coordinate 19,736,894 of BLIW01000004.1, read as the reverse complement.
AGATTCATCCTTTTTAGGGACTAATATGACAGGAACAGAACATGGACTAAGAGATTCACGCACAATACCTTTGTCAAGGAGTTCATCCACTTGACGTTGAATCTCTTTTGTTTCCTCATGATTCGCTCTATAAGCTGGACGATTTGAAATTTGTGCACCAGGAATGAAATCAATTTGATGTTCAATTCCTCTTATTGGCGGCAATCCAATGAGTAAGTCCTCGGGAAACACATCTTGATATTCCTGCAAAACAGAGTAAACAACACTAGGCAAAGAAGCAAGGTGATCACTATCAACAATAAGTACAAAATCCTTGCGAATCATTAAATACAAAGACTGCCTATCAACTAATGCTCTCTTAATCTCGTTAGAAGAAGAAAAATAACAAGAATTAATGCTATCACTATTTCGGCTATTACATGTTCTAGAAACAATGGTTCGGCCTACACTAGCTATTACATCACTCTTATTCTCTTTTTCACTCTTCTCCTTTGCTTCTTGTTCATTCAATTCACGCATGGCTTGAACAATTCGTGCCTGATCTTCAAACAGTTGAAAAGGACTCAATGCTCTAAGATTGTATTTTCGTCCTTCAAAATCAAAAGAATAGTAATTCTTCTTACCATGATATGTAACATCTCGATCATATTGCCAAGGCCTTCCAAGAAGAATATGACTAGCATCCATGGGAACCACATCACATAAGATCTCATCAACATACTTCCCATTGGTAAATGAAAATTTCACTTGTTTAGTAACTTTACTTTCAGCAGTGTTATTCAACCATTGAAGTTTGTACGGTTTTGGATGCTTCATGCAAGTCAACTTCAACTTCTTAACAAGTAAAGTACTTGCCGCATTTGTAAAACTACCACTATCAACAATCACACTACAAATTTTCCCTTGAACCATACATCTAGTGTGAAATATGTTATCTCTTTGTGACAAATCATCAATTTGTGGTTGTGTACTAAGAACTTGGCGTGAAACTAATGAAAACTTACCATCACCAACGTCATATGAAGCAAGATCTTCACTACCTTCACTTTGATATTTCTCCTCAAGTGGTGGCATGTCGGCACATTCTTCATCACTTTCCACTTCTCCATTATTAAGAATAATCATCAATTTTCGAGTTGGACAGTCCGATTGATAATGGCCATACCCTTGACACTTGTAACATCGAATGTCTCTTAACCTTTCACTAGGTTTAGGCGCCGATTTTGAAGAAGAATCAGCAACTTGGCTGACTGATTTGGGAGTATTGGAGGACATGTTTTGAGGTTGTTGGGGCGTGAATTGCTTCGGCTTGTTAGGCGGAGTGAATTGTGTGAAACTTGGCTTCACATCTCTTTTCCAAGGTGGATTCGGTTGAGTGAAATTTCGACCCTTTCCCTTCATGTGTTTCTCAATTTTGATAGCTTTGTGAACAAGTTCATTAATATCAACATAGCTTTGTAAATCCACATGATAAGCCAATTCGGAATGCATACCTCGAATGAACCTTTCTATAGTAGAATCGGGATCATCATGAACATTGGCCTTAATCATCAAAGCTTCCATCTCATGATAATATTCTTCAACTGTTCGACTACCTTGCACAAGGGAGTGCAACTTTCTATTGAGCTCTCAGTTGTAATGGGAAGGAACATACTTTTTCCTCATAAGTGCTTTCAATTGACTCCAAGTCTTGACTGGTCTCTCACCATCTTGAAGTCTAGACCTCACTACTTCACCCCACCATAAACTAGCATAATCCTTGAGGTGCATGAAGGCAAGTCGATACTTCTCAGTCTCGGGGTAGTCATGGCCTTCAAGGAAGTGCTCTAGTTCTTGAACCCAATCAAAATAAGCCTCGGGATCTGCCTTTCCATGAAAAGTAGGAATGGTTAGCTTAACATAAGTGATAAGTTGGTTTTATACCAACTAATATGTGTTAAAATGCTTGGCTTTTGTTGTGTGTTTTATGTGCATATATGATGTTTTGAAAGGTTTTAGGCATTTATATGTTTGCAATATGAAAATGATCAAATGGTGCAAAAAGAGCAAAAATGGTGATAATTGAAGTGAAAATTGTCAAAAGGCAAATAGAGGAACCGAAAATGCATATTTGGCCAAATTAGGGTTTTGGCAGCTTTGAGTGTGAATTTGTTTTGAGCATAACGTCTTAAATACTAATCCAAATGATGCGTTCTTGGATGTTCTGGAAATCTATTTGAGTGTACTTCATTTCGTATGTTTTAACTTTCTTCTAATTCTGTGTGTAAATATGAGAATCGAAAGCATCTTGATGATTGCTACTTCATAATTTAGTTATTGAATTCATATTGCCATAGTTTGGTAGATTGTTAATAACTTGAGCTACAGACCTTCAAATAAGGTGATTCTTGAACTTCTGGAAAGCTCAGAGGGAGATCTAGAACTCTTATGTTCACCACCAAGGCTGAATCAGAGGCTAAGACACACGTACTTGGCATGGAGGTGGAGCTTGGTGCTGGAATGAACACTTAGGCGCATTTGGTCTTGCTTGATCATTTGACTCACTTCTTGGCATGCCACTCGTGCACGGGTTCACTAGGATCAACACCACCTTGCCACACTTGGCACCTCACTTTGCCTTACCTTGCCAACCTTGACACACTATGCCAAGACTCGCCAAGCCAACATTGCCAAGGCCTTGCCAAGCTTTGCCAAACCAATGTGCCAAGACTTGCCAATCAACCTTGCCAAACCTTGCCAAGCCTTGCCAACACAACTTTGCCAAACATTGCCAATGCCAAACCAACTTTGCCAACTTGATCAACCAACCTTGCCAACTCTGGTGCCAGCCTTGCCACACATCATTGCCAAGCCTGCCAAATCCGGCGAACAAGCCATGCCACGCACCTTACCACCACAATGCACTTACCTTGCCACAAGATCATCACACAATTCATCATATTGGCATTCATTTGCACACCACTTAGTTAGTCATGAACACTACTTGAGCATTCACAACACACAAGCCACTTGCACATTTGCACCAAATGTACACTTGCTGCACACACTTGTTCACATATAGTACACAACGTGCACTAGCCATGCCACACACCTTGCACTCATCCGGCCATAAACTCACAACACACATCTTATGCACCACCATCACTTCACAACTTAACACAATAGCATACGCTCATGGGCACCTCACTTGGCATGAAACTTGAACACGAATTCACCAAGAACATCATTCTCGGCACATCATTTGTTCATGGCACAACATTTGCACAATCTTGCCACTCAAATGAATTCATTTTAACTTACATCACATACACACTATGCTGCATTACAAACTTCACCAAACACACATTGGCATAGAAAACAAACGGGTAAACTCACACATTTTCTCCACGAGATCTCGTGGAGAAAGAAAATGTGCTGAAAATTACTCCACGAAGTCTCGTGGAGAAAACTGAAACACCAATATTTTCTCCACGAGATCTCGTGGAGAAAATAAAAAGTACAAGAATTACTCCACAAAGTCTCGTGGAGTAAAAATACAGAAGAAAAATTTACCCACGAGATATCATAGGCAATTCTAGTGTTTTTGAGTAAGCTGAAAAAATGGCTAAGTGTTGGAAGGTTTGTTCCATGAATTTTTTCAGTTTTGTTGCACTGCATTGATTTGGTCGTAACTCTTTCGTCTTAGCTCTGAAATGAGTGATTCAAAAGGCTGTAGAAAGCTAAGACGAAGAGTTACAACTTTAATGTTTTAAGATTTCCCTAATTCACAGTGCATCAAGGTCAGAATCTAGCTGGAAGTGGCTGCCATGAAGTGTTACGTGTTTTGAGTTTTCAGAAATTTGGCTAAGTGTTGAAGCTCTGAATTTCTGATTTTCAGGGTGGATGAAGGCGTGAGGCTACGGGGCAGGAAGGCGTGATCTCATGAAGGCTAGACTGAGTGAATGTTCGCGGAGTTGCTGGAGGCGTGATTTTGAATGGCTTGAAGGCGTGAAGTGACTCTGATTTCTTCACCTGGAGCTCTGAGCAGTGAAGGCGCGTGAAGATAAGGCTGAAGGCGCGAGGAAGAACGGCGAGGATGATAAAGGCGCTGGAACTTGATGCTGAAGGCGCTGGATTGCTGGGAAAAGTTTTCCAACTTCGAATTTTCACATTTTTGGGCTGATTTTGATTTTTCCTTTCAAGGACACTTTTGTAATATCTTTAGATATTTTTAGTTAGCGTATTAGCTACATTTCTACTACTCTATATATAGGAGGTGTAGCTAATATAGAAGGGAGACTTTTGAGATCCCGGAAACTATTATTTTTCATCCATTAGCTAGATTTTACATTTTGTAACAAACTTTTGAGAGCTGGAGAGCGGGAATTAATTTGAAGATCTACTTTCTCTCTCTAGTTTCTCTCTCTAGCTTTTCAGCTCCATTTTCTATTCCGATCAAAGATTTGCTCCGATCTTTGTAATTCTCATATCAATTAAGGAAGCTCTTGGAAGAATTCATTGGTAAACTCTTTCCATGTATTGAAAATGAATTGTTTTAAGTTCCAAATTGTTGATCGTGAATTGGTAATGGAGTTCTATGGTTAGATATATCATGTTCTAGAGTTTCAACCGATTAAATGTATAATTAGACTATGCAATGCTATGCAATTGACATAATTTCTTAAGGATGAAATCATATGTGATTTTAATGATTAAATCTTGTTGAGTTTCATGAATTCACACTTTTATTGAATGAATTGAACTTTGATTGTGGTCGCCATGCTGAGTTGAAGTGAGATTTACCAATATCTGTGAGAATTGCATGAAATGAAGACTGAATGTATGATGATTGAGTCTTCCACTTGCTTTGCTTGAATCATGATTTGAGATGCGGTCGCCATGCCGTTGGAGAATCATTGAGTTGTTAGGAAAAAGTGAGAAGAAACTTTCTAAAGTAAGCAAACACTCTAGGTCCTAGGTCAGGCCTCGCCATGAGATACCGTAGGAATTGCATGCTAGATTTGCTAACTTTGGAGAGTTGAGGCATTGCGGGTTGAATCCGTTCTACTTAGGCCTCGCCATGGGAAAAGTGGAATGTTAAGGAGTATAGAAAACACTGTGGTCGTCATGCTAAGTGTTAGTTAGCCTCCTGGGCAATAGAGATCTCCTCACTGTTTTACTTGTGTGTCAAGAGCATTGCAATCATGGCCTAATGTGCATTCAACTGGTGGAAATACTCTAGAGCATCCACTCTCTTCCTATTTTTTTTACAGTTTATTTGTTGCATTTGATTCTTTACTAGTTAGTGTTTAGTTTTATTTCTTTCGTGACATTCTGTGAGCAAATATTGAGATTCTTGGCCCAAGCCTTCCCTGTGGATACGATCCCTACTTACGCTACTACATTAGTGTTTAGGGTAAAATTGAGCTGATACGACTTTAAGCTATCAATTTTTGGCGCCGTTGCCGGGGAAGGCACGGTTTTTTGAATTTTGATTTGCTCTGTTTTCTTTTCTTGTGTAGTTTAGTAGGCTTTGTTATTTTTCATTTTGGAAACTTTTGTTGCATTTTGTAGTGTTCGTGTTTTGTTGTCTGCTTTGGTGTATTTGTGTCAAGTGCAGGACATTGAAGTTCACTGTAATTGAGTATTGCACAAGTACCCAAGCATGTCTAGATGGTACGAGGACTTCTCTCCACCACCATATGAAGGGCAATGGCAAAATCAAGCACAAAGCAACAACTCACATCACATTGGGACACAAGAGCTTCATGTGGAGGACATGTTTTCTCAACTTCTGGAAAAACTTGACAGAGGCTTACAAAAGGGAGAGCAATGGTATTACCAACAACAAAGCAATGAGTGTGATCTCAGAGAAGAGGCAAAATTGGAAGACATGTTATCTCAAGTTTTGGAGAGAATTGATAGAAATGAAATAAGGTTTGCTCAACTGGAAGAAGAGCTTCAAGGGCGTCAAGAAAGGTTTGATCAAATCAACACTTTAATAAGCAACCTATGGGAACAAATTGAAACACCAACTTTAGATGCTCAATATCACTCAGAATGTACCTCTTTGCTTACTAGAACACCAACTCCTGAGGACAATCATTTTGATATGCATGCTAATATGGATTGTGGCTTAAAGTGTCTAAAGGAGGAGGAGTCTACATGTTTTGGGGATAGTGTACATGAGTGCTTTGTTGCTGATTCTTTTGAGCATGAATATGTGCACTTTGATGTTGAAGATGATGGCTTCTTTAGTGATCTTGATACTGATGACTCTCGTGTTCTAAGTTTCCATGTTACTAAGTTGGAAAATTTGTCTAAAGTGGAATCTTACATGAATTTCGTGGAATTCAATGAGTCAAACGATGTCGATTGCCTAGCTTTTGATGTTTTTCCTCTTGATACCTTTGTGAATTACATAGAGTCACTTCTTGAAGATCAATGTGATTTCATGCAGGAGGATAATGTTGCATTTGTTAATGAAAGTGTTAACACATTGTTTGAAACTCTGGTTGAGGCACAAATTTTTGAAAGTGTCAATGAATCTAAGTGTCTAATTGGTGACTCACAAGAAGTGCAAAGTGAGATACTCTTGTTAGTTGATGATAATGCTTTTTGTGTTGTTGAGAAAGAAAAGCCTCAGGAATTTCCCAATGTTAGTTTTGATGATAAAGATGTTAACATTTTGAATGACAATGACAATGATGATGCTGATTGTTATTCTCTGAATGTAACCTTTCTTGATGTCTAGATAAATTTCATAGAGTCATATCTTGATGAACATTGTGATATCATGAATCAAGATAATGTTGAACGTGCTAAAGAAAATGTCGATATTAGGCTAGCTGCTGAAGATGTTTAACATTTTGAATGACTATGAGTTTGAGTCATTTGTTTTTGAACTTACTGGTGGTTTTGAATTTACTGATGGTTTTGTTGAGACCATGGATATAGAACCCTTGGTTGAGCCTTGCAGCAATGAAATGGTTAGTGTGGTGGGAGAAGTAAATGATGTGTTTCCAATGGAAGAAGAAGTAAAAGAGGTGCCTACAATGGGGGAGCCTCAGTGGTTCGAAATTAAATTTGTAGAGATTGCTCCCCAAATGCATGAGCTCGAGATCCTCTTTGCCACTATTTTACAAGTGCCATACTGGAGGATAATGAGTATTGTTGAAATATCATTTTTCTGGTACAGAGAGGGTTATTCCTATTCTTGAAGAAGAAAGTTACATGAATAAAGTCTAGCTGGAGACTTCAAAACCCAGAACTTCTTCTTGATCTTTTACCTTTTCTTTAGTTTTTGGTTTTCTACGTGTTTTGTTAGTTTGCATCTTTGCTTATACTCACCAAGGCCACTCATGATGTAGGCATCCCAGAAGGAAGTTGCAAGAGATTAGCCATTCACTCAAGAGGCCAAGTGTGGGGGAGTGATGCCAAAGAATTTTTCTCATGAGAAAGATGGACTAAGAAATCTCCACAATTCAAACATTGGAATTCATAACAATATCAATACCAGGGAGCTCCTAAACCTATCTTTTATTTACATTGAGGACAATATATGTTTTAAGTGTGGGGGAGTATATGTTTGCTATGGTTTGTATCTCTTGAATTTTGGATGCTTATTTGCCTTGCATGAGTGATGAAATCTTTTGTGAAGTTTTGTGCTATATGAAAATTTTTTTAAGCTTTGTGGTGAATTTTGAGTGTGAGCATATAACGTCTAGTTATTTGTGATGTTTTTCATGTTTTGTGGTGTTTTTCATGTTTTGTAAAAAAATCAACTTTTGGTGAAATTTTGAAATTTTTGTGAATAAATGTTGATCTTGTCTATGCATGGTGTAATGTGGTGCTGATGTCCAAATGAAATGCAAAAGTGCAAGTAATGGAATGAAAAGAAAAGAGGTGTAGTGACAGTGAGAGCTATGGAATGTAGAACACTTTGTGCTATGCTTTTTCTCTTTTGTTAAGCTATGTTCAAAATTTGAAGTTCATCCATTTTACTTTTGTATTGCATGCGAAAATTGATTTAATGTCTTTGATTCCAATCTTGATGAAATTGGTGCATTTTGGCTGACTAAGGCCCGATGTAATGATAAGATAGATTATGCCAGCAAACATTCCAATCGACATGGAAGGTAATGTGTATGGATTCGGTTTCTTTTTTTATGCATTCTATCTGGTGTCTCCAGATTCGTGCCATGTTAAGTCAATTTGGGATTCTTTATGAACATGCTGCTTGCACCAAGAAATGAGTATGGAGGGAGAAAAAGCCATATTGGCAACTAGAAGGAAAAAAGCCATAAGACCTGCATTAAATTTGAGAAAAAGCCATAAAACCCAGGCATATTTTCAGTCATCAATATGTGGCATCAAATGTGCAGCACTAATGTGCAGGAATAAGGGCCAATGTCCCATAGAGTAACCAATGTACGCCATAGGTACCATTGATCTTGTGATTTAGCATGTTTCATATAGCCGGTGTACAAAAGGAGATTGGCTGGAATTGAGATGGTATGCCTGAGACCAGCTAGAGTGGTGTATAGACGAAGGGAATAGATGAAGTGCATGTTCCTCAGCACACACTTGCACGCAAGACATTTTGGTCTTTATTCATTGTGCCTTGGTTGATAATTTGTGCTGAAAGTTGATAGGTTGGAATTGAGGATATATTAAGAGTTTTTGATATTGCATGAAAAATCTGTTTTGATGAACTCAAATAAGAACAAGGTTTACAGAAGAGTGAGGTCTAGTGCAAAGTGGTTTTGAAATGTGAGTTTCGTGTTTTGTGTTTGCTTGAGGACAAGCAAAAGTTCAAGTGTGGGGGAATTTGATAAGTTGGTTTTATACCAACTAATATGTGTTAAAATGCTTGGCTTTTGTTGTGTGTTTATGTGCATATGTGATGTTTTGAAAGGTTTTAGGCATTTATACGTTTGCAATATGAAAATGATCAAATGGTGCAAAAAGAGCAAAAATGGTGATAATTGAAGTGAAAATTGTCAAAAGGCAAATGGAGGAACCGAAAATGCATATTTGGCCAAATTAGGGTTTTGGCAGCTTTGAGTGTGAATTTGTTTTGAGCATAACGTCTCCAATACTAATCCAAATGATGAGTTCTTGGATGTTATGGAAAGCTATTTGAGTGTACTTCATTTCTTATGTTTTAACGTTCTTCTAATTCTTTGTGTAAATATGAGAATCGAAAGCATCTTGATGATTGCTACTTCATAATTTAGTTATTGAATTCATATTGACACAGTTTGGTAGATTGTTAATAACATGAGCTACAGACCTCCAAATAAGGTGATTCTTGAACTGCTGGAAAGCCCAGAGGGAGATCTAGAACACTTAAGTTCACCACCAAGGCTGAATCAGAGGCTAAGACACACTTACGTGGCATGGAAGTGGAGCTTGGTGCTGGAATGAACACTTAGGCGCATTTGGTCTTGCTTGATCATTTGACTCACTTCTTGGCATGCCACTCGTGCACGGGTTCACTAGGCTCAACACCACTTGCATTTCATTCTCAACACTTTTGCACACTTGCACTTCAAACATTCATCCATTCATTCCATTCCTTAATTCACACACATGTGCAAGGATTTCAACACTTCACCACATATCACTCTTATCTCTCATTTCACAACACTTAGATTCAACAATTCTCACCACTCACAATTCATTCCACTTCACATTCACATTCACAACATCATCCTCATTTCACTCCATATGTTCACAACTCATTTCACCCACATTTACACTACACATTATCACATTATCACACTCAAGCTCACCAACATATTCCACATTCATTTCACTCACACTCATGCACACTACACTTAACATCTCATTTTTCATTCTTCATTCTTCATCCAAGAATTCACAACTCTCACAACGTATTTTCATTCTTGCTCAGAAGGTCAACACCCATCTCACACACTTCATTCTTGGTTGTTTGAATGCATTTCAAGATTCATCCATTCGCTTCACACATTCATGAACACTCACTCAAGATGGTAATCAGTTTGCACATAACCCATTTCATTTCATTTCTCAAGTTGGTTGTTTTCATTCTAGCTTAGTGCACTATCCTCACTTACATGAAGCTGCTACTTCCAGGAGCTATTGGCGAGACTTCGTGAGCTTTTGTCGAAGCTTCGTGAAACTGGAAAAGCTTCGTGGAGCAGCTGGCGAGACTTCGTGGGTGACTTCGTGAAACTGGCGAAGCTTCGTGGGTTATTGGCGAGGCTTCGTCGAGCTGGAATTTCTCCTTGCCACGCTTCTGTATTTTGGGCATAACTTCCTCATCCCAGCTCCGAATTGGATGATTCAAGAGGCTGTGGAAAGCTAACACATAGGGCTATAACTTTGGTCTTTTAAGCTTTTCCTAATTCATAGTGTTTCATGGTCAGTTTTTGGCTGGAAGTTGCAGCTTCGAGGTGTGCGCGCTTGAGCTTGCTTGAAAATAAGCAAAGTGTTGAAGCTCTGAAGTTCTGAATTTTCAGGCAGCTGAAGGCGTGAAGACTAGGTGCCTGAAGGCGCGACGCGGATGACGAAGGCGTGAACTGAATAAGGCTGAAGGCGCTGGAATGCTGAATGTTTTCTTCAAATTTGGAATTTTCACATTTTTTGGGCTGATTTTGGTTCTTCCTTTCAAGGACGCTTTTGTAATATCTTTAGATATTTTTAGTTAGCGTATTAGTTACAGTTCTACTCTTCTATATATAGGAGATGTAGCTAATTTAAAAAAGAGATTTTTTGGATCCCTGGAATATTATTCACTTTTGACATTTGTAACAAACTTTTGAGAGCTGGAGAGCGGGAATCCAATTGAATATCTACTTTCTCTCTTTAGTTTCTCTCTCTACTTTCTCTCTTTAGTTTCTTCTCTGAGATAACACTCATTGCTTTGTTGTTGGTAATACCATTGCCCTTCCTTTTGTAAGCCTCTATCAAGTTTTTCCATAAGTTGAGAAAACATGTCCTCCACAAGAAGCTCTTGTGTCCCAATGTGGTGTGAGTTGTTTCTTTGTGCTTGATTTTGCCATTGCCTTTCATATGGTGGTGGAGAAAAATCCTCGTACCATCTAGACATGCTTGGGTACTTGTACAATACTCAATTACAGAGAACTCCAATGTCCTGCACTTGACACAAATACACCAAAGCACACAACAAAATGAAAACTACAAAATGCAACAAAAGTTACCAAAATGAAAATAACAAGACAGCTAGACTACACAAGAAATGAAAACAGAGCAAATCAAAATTCAAGAAACCGTGCCTTCCCCGGCAACGGCGCCGAAAATTGAAAGCTTAAAGTCGTATCAGCTCAATTTTACCATAAACTACTAATGTAGTAGTAGTGAGAGGGATCGTATCCACAGGGAAGGGGATGGTTCAAGAACTCAGAATTTGCTCTTAGAATGTCACGAAAGAAACAAAACTAGACATTAACTAGTAAAGAATCAAATGCAACAAATAAAGTGTAAAAACAGGAAGAGAATGGATGCTCTAGAGTATTTCCGCCAGTTGAATGCACATTAGGCCATGATTGCAATGCTCTTGACACACAAGTAAAACAATGAGGAGATCTCTATCGCCCAGGAGGCTAGCTAACACTTAGCATGACGACCACAGTGTTTTCTATACTCCTTAACATTCCACTTTTCCAATGGCGAGGCCTAAGTGGAACGGATTCAACCCGCAATGCCTCAACTCTCCAAAGTTAGCAAGTCTAACATGTAATTCCTAGGAACTCCCATGGCGAGGCCCGACCTTGGTATGAATGCCTTCGTTGCTATCTCAGAGAGTTTCTTTAACACCTTTTTCCTAACATTCATTCCTTCGAAGTTTCCCATGGCGAGGCCTAAATCTCAGTAATGAATGGATCGGCTAAGAAAAGTGTAAAGACTCAGGAAATCATTTTCAAGTTCTCATCTCACGCATTCTCACAGATATTGGTAAAATCTCACTTCAACTCAGCATGGCGACCACAATCAAAGTTCAATTCATTCAATAAAAGTGTAAATTCATGAAACTCGACAAGATTTAATCATTAAAATCACATATGATTACATCCTTAAGAAATTATGTCAATTGCATAGCATTGCATAGTCTAATTATACATTTAACCGGTTGAAACTCTAGAACATGAGAGATCTAGCCATAGAACTTCATTACCAATTCACGATCAATAATATGGAACTTGAAACAATTCATTTTCAATAAATGGAAAGAGTTTACCAATTGAATTCTTCCAAGAGCTTCCTTGATTGATATGAGAATTACAATGATCGGAGCAAATCTTTGATCGGAATAGAAAATAGTGCTCAAAAGCTAGAGAGAGAAACTAGAGAGAGAAAGTAGATCTTCAATTGGATTCCCGCTCTCCAGCTCTCAAAAGTTTGTTACAAATGTCAAAAGTGAATAATATTCCAGGGATCCAAAAAATCTCTTTTTTACATTAGCTACATCTCCTATATATAGAAGAGTAGAACTGTAACTAATACGCTAACTAAAATTATCTAAAGATATTACAAAAGCGTCCTTGAAAGGAAGAACCAAAATCAGCCCAAAAAATGTGAAAATTCCAAGTTTGAAGAAAACATTCAGCATTCCAGCGCCTTCAGCCTTATTCAGTTCACGCCTTCGTCGTCCGCGTCGTGCCTTCAGGCACCTAGTCTTCACGCCTTCGGCTGCCTGAAAATTCAGAACTTCAGAGCTTCAACACTTTGCTTATTTTCCAGCAAGCTCAAGCGCGCACACCTCGAAGCTACAACTTCCAGCCAAAATCTGACCCTGAAACACTATGAATTAGGAAAAGCTTAAAAGACCAAAGTTATAGCCCTATGTGTTAGCTTTCTACAGCCTCTTGAATCATCCAATTCGGAGCAGGGATGAGGAAGTTATGCCCAAAATACAGAAGCGTAGCAAGGAGAAATTCCAGCTTGACGAAGCCTCGCCAATAACCCACGAAGCTTCGCCAGTTTCACGAAGTCACCCACGCAGTCTCGCCAGCTGCTCCACGAAGCTTCGCCAGTTTCACGAAGCTTCGCCAAAAGCTCACGAAGTCTCGCCAAAAGCTCCTGGAAGTAGCAGCTTCATGTAAGTGAGGATAGTGCACTAAGCTTGAATGAAAACAACCAACTTGAGAAATGAAATGAAATGGGTTATGTGCAAACTGATTACCATCTTGAGTGAGTGTTCATGAATGTGTGAAGCGAATGGATGAATCTTGAAATGCATTCAAACAACCAAGAATGAAGTGTGTGAGATGGATGTTGACCTTCTGAGCAAGAATGAAAGTACGTTGTGAGAGTTGTGAATTCTTGGATGAAGAATGAAGAATGAAAAATGAGATGTTAAGTGTAGTGTGCATGAGTGTGAGTGAAATGAATGTGGAATATGTTGGTGAGCTTGAGTGTGATAATGTGATAATGTGTAGTGTAAATGTGGGTGAAATGAGTTGTGAACATATGGAGTGAAATGAGGATGATGTTGTGAATGTGAATGTGAAGTGGAATGAATTGTGAGTGGTGAGAATTGTTGAATCTAAGTGTTGTGAAATGAGAGATAAGAGTGATATGTGGTGAAGTGTTGAAATCCTTGCACATGTGTGTGAATTAAGGAATGGAATGAATGGATGAATGTTTGAAGTGCAAGTGTGCAAAAGTGTTGAGAATGAAATGCAAGTGGTGAGTTGTGTGCAAATGTGTGAGATTGAGATAAGTGTGTGCATGTGTATTGTGGCGAAGTGAGCTTCGCCGCCTGCATGTGTGCGGCGAAGTGCACTTCGTCGCATGCATGTGTGCAGCGAAGTGTGCTTGTGAGGTGCTTGTAAAAAAGCTTGTGAAGGAATTGTGAGTGCTTAGTGTGTGATGCGGCTGAAAGCTTGTTCCAGCTTGAGACCCAACTTGTTTGCAGATTTCGTGCGGCTTAACATCAGAATTGGACTCGATGGTAAACCTCATAGTTCTAGGTCTATTTCATGGCTTTCCAATGGATCAAGAATCACCTTAATTGAAGGTCTGTAGCTCAAGTTATTAACAATATACCAAACTGTGTCAACATGATTTTAACAACTAAATCCTGAGGTAGCAATCACAAAGATGCCCCCGTTTCTCACATGTACACACAGAAATAGAAACACGTTAAATGATAATAAATGAAGTACACTCTAAGAGCTTTCCAGAACATCCACGATCGCATCAGTTGGACTAGTATTGAGAGAGTTATGCTCAAAACAAGTTGCACCATCATCCTGCCCAAACCCTAATTTTGCCAATCAAGCTCATTTTCGGTTTTCCTCAATTTCTCACTCACCATTCTAGCCCTTTTGAACTCTCCTCTTATCATTTAGCATCACACACACATTTGCCTCATTTTTACAACATTTGTGGTCTTTTTCACCATTTTAGCACATCAAGTTACAAACCACATAAGTGCGCACAATAACACCAAACACTACATAAATGCATGCAATTCAAGCCAAAAGCTAAGTGAAATAGACTATATAAGTAGGTATAAAACCTAGTTATCAAATTCCCCCACACTTGAACTTTTGCTTGTCCTCAAGCAAAGACACAACACAAAACTCACATTTCAAAACCACTTAACACTATACCTCACTCTTCTGTCAAGCTTGTTCTCATCTAAGTTCATCAAAATTCATTTTTCATGCATAAAATTCATAACATGTCTTTAATCCCATCCGTCAAATTTCAACACAAGTTATTAATCAAGGCACGATGAATAAAGACCAAAATGTCATGGTGCAAGTGTGTGTGAGGAATCTTAATTCATCCATTCTTATGCATGCATTATTTCTTTTGTTCCAAAACATCTCTTTGCATAACAATCACAATGTCCACATTCAAGAACTAAAAATCACACAAGATCAATGGTGCACATTGGTGCTTTTCATATTCGATTTCCCATTCCACTTACTTCTGCACTTTAGTGCTTTTTTCTTCTCTCTTTCTCTTCATTGCACACATTGGTGTGCCTGCCTTGGGTCTTATGGCTTCGTTTTCCCCTTTAGCTGCCTGAGTTTTATGGCTGTTTTTTTCTTCAATTATGCTTGCCAAGGGTATTTCGGCTTTTCATTCCCAATTGCCAAAGGCTTTTTCTCCATATCATTTCTTGTGTGACTACAAGTTCTTAAATGTCTCTAAAAGATTATGCATGCAAGAGCGTCCAAAACAACCGAAATAATGCACAACAATAAGAATGTATTGAATCATTTTCCTCCTATGTCCAAGAACAATTTTTCATGGCATATCTATCTTACATTAACATGATGCCTTGACCAACAAAATGTGCCAATTTCATCAATATTGGAACCAAAGGAAACAAAAACATTTTCGCATGCAAAGCATTAATAGAAATTGGATGAACTCAAATTTTGAACATAGCCTAACAAAAGAACAAAGCATAGCACAAAGTGTTACTGCCCTTGCACTCACTTTCACCACACTCTTGTTTCTTTCATTACACATTTGACACCTTATTGCTCACTCACACTCCTTAACACTTAAAAACTTCATCCCACTAAAAACACACCACTCACACCAAAACTTTCACTTATTCACCAATTTTCAAATTTTCATCAGTACATGAAAAACTTGCACAAAACATGGAAAACACCACACATACGGGTAATAAACTCAAACTAGCACAACAAAACTAACATTACAGGCAAAAGTCTCAAAGCAACACATATTTTCACTAAAAATTCATGAGAAGAAAGTAAACACAAAAAATCAAACCACACAACACAAAAAAAAACAAAAGAGCATGCATATAATTCAAAAATTAAAATTTTCAAAACAGCATACAAAGCACAAAAAGAAGATGCAAACCACAGCAACATTCCCTCCCCCACACTTAAAACTTACATTGTCCTCAATGTAAAGTAAAAAGATAGGTTCAGGAGCTCCCTGATATTGGTAAGTCATGAAGTCTAATGTTTGCTCTGTGGATTGTCTTTGTCCATTGTTCCTTCTCTGAATGAGAACTTTCTCCCCCACACTTAGCCTCAGGTATGCATGGCATATTTTCTTTGCAAATCCCTTCCTGAACATATACATTTATCATGAGTGGCCTTGGTGAATAACATCAAGATAAAAGAAAACGTAAAAACTAATTGAACCAAACTACTTTATTAGAACCAAGGGAAAAGAAGTAGTTCTGGATTTAAATAGTCTCCAGCTAGACTTTATTCTTGTAACTTTCTTCTTCACGAATCGGAATAACCCTCTCTGTACCAGAAAAATGATATTTCAACAATACTCATTATCCTCCAGTATGGCACTTGTAAAATAGTGGCAAAGAGGTGCTTGAGCTCATGCATATGGGAAGCCACCTTTACAAATTCCACCTTGAACCACTGAGGCTCCTCCCTTGAAGGTATCTCATTAAACTCTTTCACCATTGGAGGCAAATCATTTAACTCTTCCACTTTACTAGGCCTATCGATTACTTCTTCCACCACATTAAGCTCTCCAACCTTACAAGGCTCAACCAAGGCTTTTACATCCATGGTCTCAACAAACAAATCAGCAAACTCAAAACCACCAGTCAGTTCAAAAACAAATGACTCAAACTCACATTCATTCAAGATGTTAACATCTTCAGCAGCTAGCCTAATATCGATATTTTCTTTAGCACGTTCAACATTATCTTGATTCATGAAATCACAATGTTCATCAAGATATGACTCTATGCAATTTATCAAGTCATCAAGAAAAGTTACATTCAGAGAATAACAATCAGCATCATCATTGTCATTGTCATTCAAAATGTTAACATCTTTATCATCAAAACTAACATTGGGAAATTCTTGAGGCTTTTCTTTCTCAACAACACAACAAGCATTATCATCAACTAACAAGAGTATCTCACTTTGCACTTCTTGTGAGTCACCAATTAGACACTTAGATTCATTAACCATTTCAAAAATTGGTGCCTCAACCAGAGTTTCAAACAATGTGTTAACACTCTCATTAACAAATGCAACATTTTCCTCCTTTAGGAAATCACATTGATCTTCAAGAAGTGACTCTATGCAATTCACAGAGCTATCAAGAGGAAAAACATCTAAAGCTAGGCAATCGACATCATTTGACTCATTGAATTCCATGAAATTCATGCAAGATTCCACTTTAGACACATTTTCCAGCTTAGTAACATGCAACTTAGAACACGAGAGTCATCATTATCAAGATCACTAAAGAAGCCATCATCCTCAACATCAAAGTGCACATATTCATGCTCAAAAGAATCAGCAACATAGCATCCATGTACATCATCCCCAAAACAAGTAGACTCCTCATCCCTTAGACACTTTAAGCCACAATCCACATTACCATGCATATCAAAATGATTGTCCTCAGGAATGAGAGGTGTACCTTGTGAGTGGTATTGTGCATCTAAAGTTGGTGTCTCAATTTGTTCCCATAGGTTGCTTATTAAAGCGTTAATTCGATCAAACCTTTCTTGTCGCCCTTGAAGCTCTTCTTCCAATTGAGCAAACCTTGTTTCATTTCTATCAATTCTCTCCAAAACTTGAGACAACATGTTTTCCATTTTGTCCTCTTCTCTGAGATAACACTCATTGCTTTGTTGTTGGTAATACCATTGCCCTTCCTTTTGTAAGCCTCTGTCAAGTTTTTCCATAAGTTGAGAAAACATGTCCTCCACAAGAAGCTCTTGTGTCCCAATGTGGTGTGAGTTGTTTCTTTGTGCTTGATTTTGCCACTGCCTTTCATATGGTGGTGGAGAAAAATCCTCGTACCATCTAGACATGCTTGGGTACTTGTGCAATACTCAATTACAGAGAACTCCAATGTCCTGCACTTGACACAAATACACCAAAGCAGACAACAAAATGAAAACTACAAAATGCAACAAAAGTTACCAAAATGAAAATAACAAGACTGCTAGACTACACAAGAAAAGAAAACATAGCAAATCAAAATTCAAGAAACCGTGCCTTCCCCGGCAACGGCGCCAAAAATTGAAAGCTTAAAGTCGTATCAGCTCAATTTTACCCTAAACTTCTAATGTAGTAGTAGTGAGAGGGATCGTATCCACAGGGAAGGGGATGGTTCAAGAACTCAGAATTTGCTCTTAGAATGTCACGAAAGAAACAAAACTAGACATTAACTAGTAAAGAATCAAATGCAACAAATAAAGTGTAAAAACAGGAAGAGAATGGATGCTCTAGAGTATTTCCGCCAGTTGAATGCACATTAGGCCATGATTGCAATGCTCTTGACACACAAGTAAAACAATGAGGAGATCTCTATCGCCCAGGAGGCTAGCTAACACTTAGCATGACGACCACAGTGTTTTCTATACTCCTTAACATTCCACTTTTCCAATGGTGAGGCCTAAGTGGAACGGATTCAACCCGCAATGCCTCAACTCTCCAAAGTTAGCAAGTCTAACATGTAATTCCTAGGAACTCCCATGGCGAGGCCCGACCTTGGTATGAATGCCTTCGTTGCTATCTCAGAGAGTTTATTTTACACCTTTTTCCTAACATTCATTCCTTCGAAGTTTCCCATGGCGAGGCCTAAATCTCAGTAATGAATGGATTGGGTAAGAAAAGTGTAAAGACTCAGGAAATCATTCTCAAGTTCTCATCTCACGCATTCTCACAGATATTGGTAAAATCTCACTTCAAATCAGCATGGCAACCACAATCAAAGTTCAATTCATTCAATAAAAGTGTAAATTCATGAAACTCAACAAGATTTAATCATTAAAATCACATATGATTTCATCCTTAAGAAATTGTGTCAATTGCATAGCATTGCATAGTCTAATTATACATTTAATCGGTTGAAACTCTAGAACATGAGGATCGAGCCATAGAACTTAATTACCAATTCACGATCAACAATTTGGAACTTGAAACAATTCATTTTCAATAAATGGAAAGAGTTTACCAATTGAATTCTTCCAAGAGCTTCCTTGATTGATATGAGAAATACAATGATCGGAGCAAATCTTTGATCGGAATAGAAAATGGAGCTCAAAAGCTAGAGAGATAAACTAGAGAGAGAAAGTAGATCTTCAATTGGATTCCAGCTCTCCAGCTCTCAAAAGTTTGTTACAAATGTCAAAAGTGAATAATATTCCAGGGATCCAAAAAATCTCTTTTTTACATTAGCTACATCTCCTATATATAGAAGAGTAGAACTGTAACTAATACGCTAACTAAAATTATCTAAAGATATTACAAAAGCGTCCTTGAAAGGAAGAACCAAAATCAGCCCAAAAAATGTGAAAATTCCAAGTTTGAAGAAAACATTCAGCATTCCAGCGCCTTCAGCCTTATTCAGTTCACGCCTTCGTCGTCCGCGTCGCGCCTTCAGGCACCTAGTCTTCACGCCTTCGGCTGCCTGAAAATTCAGAACTTCAGAGCTTCAACACTTTGCTTATTTTCCAGCAAGCTCAAGCGTGCACACCTCAAAGCGGAAACTTCCAGCCAAAATCTGACCATGAAACACTATGAATTAGGAAAAGCTTAAAAGCCCAAAGTTATAGCCCTATGTGTTAGCTTTCCACAGCCTCTTGAATCATCCAATTAGGAGCTGGGATGAGGAAGTTATGCCCAAAATACAGAAGCGTGGCAAGGAGAAATTCCAGCTCGACGAAGCCTCGCCAATAACCCACGAAGCTTCGCCAGTTTCACGAAGTCACCCACGAAGTCTCGCCAGCTGCTCCACGAAGCTTCGCCAGTTTCACGAAGCTTCGCCAAAAGCTCACGAAGTCTCGCCAAAAGCTCCTGGAAGTAGCAGCTACTTGTAAGTTAGGATAGTGCACTAAGCTAGAATGAAAACAACCAACTTGAGAAATGAAATGAAATGGGTTATGTGCAAACTGATTACCATCTTGAGTGAGTGTTCATGAATGTGTGAAGCGAATGGATGAATCTTGAAATGCATTCAAACAACCAAGAATGAAGTGTGTGAGATGGGTGTTGACCTTCTGAGCAAGAATGAAACTACGTTGTGAGAGTTGTGAATTCTTGGATGAAGAATGAAGAATGAAAAATGAGATGTTAAGTGTAGTGTGCATGAGTGTGAGTGAAATGAATGTGGAATATGTTGGTGAGCTTGAGTGTGATAATGTGATAATGTGTAGTGTAAATGTGGGTGAAATGAGTTGTGAACATATGGAGTGAAATGAGGATGATGTTGTGAATGTGAATGTGAAGTGGAATGAATTGTGAGTGGTGAGAATTGTTGAATCTAAGTGTTGTGAAATGAGAGATAAGAGTGATATGTGGTGAAGTGTTGAAATCCTTGCACATGTGTGTGAATTAAGGAATGGAATGAATGGATGAATGTTTGAAGTGCAAGTGTGCAAAAGTGTTGAGAATGAAATGCAATTGGTGAGTTGTGTGCAAATGTGTGAGATTGAGATGAGTGTGTGCATGTGTATTGCGGCGAAGTGAGCTTCGCCGCCTGCATGTGTGCGGCGAAGTGCACTTCGTCGCATGCATGTGTGCAGCGAAGTGTGCTTGTGAGGTGCTTGTAAAAAAGCTTGTGAAGGAATTGTGAGTGCTTAGTGTGTGATGGGGCTGAAAGCTTGTTCCAGCTTGAGACCCAACTTGTTTGCAAAATTCGTGCGGCTTAACATTAGAACTGGACTCCATGGTAAACCTCAAAGTTCTAGGTCTATTTCTTGGCTTTCCAATGGATCAAGAATCACCTTAATTGAAGGTCTGTAGCTCAAGTTATTAACAATATACCAAACTGTGTCAACATGATTTTAACAACTAAATCCTGAGGTAGCAATCACAAAGATGCCCCCGTTTCTCACATGTACACACAGAAATAGAAAAACGTTAAATGATAATAAATGAAGTACACTCTAAGAGCTTTCCAGAACATCAAAGATTGCATCAGTTGGACTAGTATTGAGAGAGTTATTCTCAAAACAAGTTGCACCATCATCCTGCCCAAACCCTAATTTTGCCAATCAAGCTCATTTTCGGTTTTCCTCAATTTCTCACTCACCATTCTAGCCCTTTTGAACTCTTCTCTTATCATTTAGCATCACACACACATTTGCCTCATTTTTACAACATTTGTGGTCTTTTTCACCATTTTAGCACATCAAGTTACAAACCACATAAGTGCGCACAATAACACCAAACACTACATAAATGCATGCAATTCAAGCCAAAAGTTAAGTGAAATAGACTATATAAGTAGGTATAAAACCTACTTATTAAGGTGTGATTTTGAATGGCTTGAAGGCGTGAAGTGACTCTGATTTCTTCACCTGGAGCTCTGAGCAGTGAAGGCGCGTGAAGCTAAGGTTGAAGGCGCGAGGAAGAACGGCAAGGATGATAAAGGCGCTGGAACTTGATGCTGAAGGCGCTGGATTGCTGGGAAAAGTTTTCCAACTTCGAATTTTCACATTTTTGGGCTGATTTTGGTTTTTCCTTTCAAGGACACTTTTGTAATAGCTTTAGATATTTTTAGTTAGCGTATTAGCTACATTTCTACTACTCTATATATAGGAGGTGTAGCTAATATGGAAGGGAGACTTTTGAGATCCCGAAAACTATTATTTTTCATCCATTAGCTAGATTTTAGAGCTGGAGAGCGGGAATTAATTTGAAGATCTACTTTCTCTCTCTAGTTTTTGAGCTCCATTTCTATTCCGATCAAAGATTTGCTCCAATCATTGTAATTCTCATATCAATTAAGGAAGCTCTTGGAAGAATTCATTGGTAAACTCTTTCCATATATTGAAAATGAATTGTTTCAAGTTCCAAATTGTTGATCGTGAATTGGTAATGGAGTTCTATGGTTAGATCTCTCATGTTCTAGAGTTTCAACCGGTTAAATGTATAATTAGACTATGTAATGCTATGCAATTGATATAATTTCTTAAGGATGACATCATATGTGATTTTATTGATTAAATCTTGTTGAGTTTCATGAATTCACACTTCTATTGAATGAATTGAACATTGATTGTGGTCGCCATGCTGAGTTGAAGTGAGATTTACCAATATCTGTGAGAATTGCATGAAATAAAGACTGAATGTATGATGATTGAGTCTTCCACCTGCTTTGCTTGAATCATGATTTGAGATGCGGTCGCCATGCCGTTGGAGAATCATTGAGTTGTTAGGAAGAAGTGAGAAGAAACTTTCTAAAGTAAGCAAACACTCTAGGTCCTAGGTCAGGCCTCGCCATGGGATACAGTAGGAATTGCATGTTAGATTTGCTAACTTTGGAGAGTTGAGGCATTGCGGGTTGAATCCGTTCTACTTAGGCCTCGCCATGGGAAAAGTGGAATGTTAAGGAGTATAGAAAACACTGTGGTCGTCATGCTAAGTGTTAGTTAGCCTCCTGGGCAATAGAGATCACCTCACTATTTTACTTGTGTGTCAAGAGCATTGCAAACATGGCCTAATGTGCATTCAACTGGTGGAAATACTCTAGAGCATCCACTCTCGTCCTATTTTTTTTACAGTTTATTTGTTGCATTTGATTCTTTACTAGTTAGTGTTTAGTTTTATTTCTTTCGTGACATTCTGTGAGCAAACATTGAGATTCTTGCACCAAGCCTTCCCTGTGGATACGATCCCTACTTACGCTACTACATTAGTGTTTATAGTAAAATTGAGCTGATACGACTTTAAGCTATCAATTTTTGCAAAAATTGATAGCTTAAAGTCGTATCAGCTCAATTTTACCCTAAACACTAATGTAGTAACATAAGTAGGGTAAAATTGAGCTGATACGACTTTAAGCTATCAATTTTTGGCGCCGTTGCCGGGGAAGGCAATCGGTTCTAGAATTTTGTGAATTGTTCTTGATTTTTACTTGTTCTACTTTGTGTTTGTTTGTGGCATTTACCGTAGTTTTCATTTTGTGTTGTTTTCTGTTCATGTTGAGAATTGTGATCTGTTTCTGAGTTGCATATTTGAAGTTCTTGTTTCTTTGTTATTACAGTTCACTACTTTGTGTTGTGTATGCCAAGGTCTAGCAGGTTTGCAGGAGAACCACAATTCTTATTGGATTTTGAGTTGGAGAAAACTTTGAGAGCACATTTGAAGCAGCAGAGAGAAATGGCAGCTCAAGGAGCACAAGCACCTAGGTTCGGAGACCATTATGCGGTAAATTTTGACAATCGTTTTGGTCATCAGGACATCGATGTGGAAAGTTACCACATTCCTCCACAAATTGTTTCCATGATTACCCATGTCCAATTCTTCCAAGGTCTTGACAATGAGGATCCCAACGACCACCTTGATTGGTTTCTCGGGTTATGTAGCACTTTCAAGTTACCAAGGGTTGACAGGGGTGAAGTTCACAGGATTTTGTTTCCTTTATCTTTGCGTGGAAAGGCTAAACATTGGTTCAAGAGCATTGGGGGAACAAATGCTGGAATGTCATTTGATGATCTACAGAAGAGGTTCTTGTCCAAATACTTCCCTCCAGCTAAGCTTGAAAAGAGAAGGTTGGAAATTATGAACTTTCAGTAACATTTAGAGAAGCTTGGGAGAGGATTCTAGATTTTAGAATTATCTTTTGAATTTTAGCGGGAGCTTTTCTCCCTCTCATTTTTCTCTCTCTAGATCTACTTTCTCTCACTAAACATATCTTCTCCGATCTCAATTTCGATTGTGAATTTGGACTGGATTTATCTTTCTTATTCTCAATTGACAAAGGATTCGACAATTCTCTTGATTCAATCGGTAAATTCTTCCAATTAAATGAAAATGAGCTTATCAATGTTGGAATTTATTGATTTTGAAATGAGAAAGATGTTTTCTGGCTAAATCTATGATATCTTAGGATTCTTAATGGATAAATACGTGTTTTAGTAGATTATATGCTATGCAGTTGATCTAATTGTTGAAGCATTGAAATCACATTTGAACTGTGCATAAACATATGTTGAATTTCATAACTCTTAGCTAAACTTGAATAGATCAAGCTTCAGTTGTGGTCGACATGCTAAATTGAGGAGTGATTTATCAAAGTTAGCGAAGTTGCATGAACTGAGAACTAAATTGTGATTGTTTAAGTCTTTGCACTTGTTTTCTGTAATCAAATCAATTCTGAAACTCAGGCCTCGCCATAGGAAATGTTAATGAATTGAAACATTAGGAAAAGTGTTAAAGGAGCTTTCTGTGTTAACAACATGATATGTGAACCCTAGGATGGGCCTCGCCATGGGAGTTCTTAGGACTTTGCATGTTAGAGTAGTTAGCTTGGAGAGTTGAGACTATGCGGAGCTTATTCCACCATTCTCGGGCCTCGCCATGGGAGAGGATGGTGACAGGGGGTACAGGAGGTGGTGTTGTCACCATGCTAACCACAGCTTGAACTTCTAGGCAAATTAGGTCTCCAACGCGTTTAATTGCTTATTGATTGCATAGCATATATTTACTAAGCCTGTGTTCATCCAATACAAGAATCCTGAGATATCTGTTCATCCTTGTTTGTTGCTACCTTTTGTACCGATGTTCTCATTTTTTTTGTGTTGAAATTACATTCTTTCTAGTACTTAGATTCTGTGACAAGACTTTTAGAACAATTTGCTCGATTTTCTTGACCTACGCCTTCCCTGTGGATTACGATCCCTGCTTCCACTTCTACAGTAGTTGTTAGGGTAAAATTGAGCTGATACGACTTTAAGCTTTCAATAAGCAATTGAAATTTTTGACTTTTCACCTTTCTTAGAAGAACTCGTGGTCTCCTCCTCCTCATCATCATTATCATCATCGGACTCATCATTATCTTCAAACTTAAGCTTCCTCGATGTGGAGCTTTTAGTTGCCGACTCCAAATTATCAAGTCGGAGATTGATCTTTTGCAACATACCAAAAAGTACTTCATTAGCAAACTATTGCTCGGCTTGTGATATAGGTTTATCACTTTTTCATTCCTCCATTTGTACCTGCAAGTTAGTAAAGAAAAACGCAAGAAAAGATATAACAATCCTCACGGGTTCCTCACTATTAGATAGTAGGTACTCTCCACTCTATTTATGTAGTGTTCTCTCTTGTTTATCATATCTAATACTCTCAAGTAAAGAATTTGTGTGGGATTAATGTAACTTACCACGTTCAATGATTAAGATAACAAGACTCAATCAACAAGTTCGTCACAATAAACTTCCACAAGTAAAATCAAGAGAATTATCAAAGAAAACACGTCACAAGAGATTTAAGATCACGTGTGGGTTAAAACTGATTTAACTTCAGAAACTACGAAATCAGAAAGTAGATTTCAAGACGAAGAGAAAGCAATTTGAATCACCTAATTCCGAGTTGTATTGAGCAAGATATGGCACTTTCAATATAAGGTGGTTTTCAAGTAACAAGTAAGTTTTGTCCTTTGTAAAAATAAAATAAAATAAAATAAATGAAATAGATAAAACTAAGTCCGAATATATATATTTATATATATTTTCTTTTTTTTTGACCGTATGTATTTTCTTTTTTTTTATTCGGTCTTCTCTTTTTTTTTGTTCGGACAACAACCTAGTACAAAACAAAAAGATTTAAGGTTTTAACACAAACCTTGGACAAAACAAAAGGACAAGGTTCGGACAAGAACCTAGGACAAAACAAATTTTAAGGTTTAAGGTTTAAGGTCTTAGATTTCAAGACACAATCCTAGGATTTTAAGGTTGTTTGTCTTATGTTGTTCAAACAAACCTAGGATTAAGGTTTTGGTCTTGTCTTAACCTTGAAATTTTAGAATTTTAAAACCTTAATAACTCACCAAATATCAAGAATTTAAAGATGCCACTTTAACAAAAGATTCAAGATTTATCAAGAAGATCATGAATCTAACTCAAGAATTGAATTTTGACCACTTTAGATTTTCAAGAAAATCAAGAAGTTCAAGAAAGTGTTCAAGAACTTGTCTTTTTGAGATGGTGAAAAAGTTTGATCAAAACTCAAGATGATATAGAGACAATAACGAAGACAACACAAAAGAAAGAAATCCATTCGGATCAAAATCAAGGAAGTTATGAATTTTGGACCGAGAAACCCTAGAATGAAACCCTAGTTTTGGACGAAAATTTTCCTAACAATTTTGACGTGTTGGACGCAATGAAACACCAAGAATTCAACACTATGAAGACAAACAAAATAGTGCAGAATTTTAAACAAAATAAAACAGCAGCAAACACGAACAAACAGCAAGGAATCCGACACAACAAAACGCAAGACGCTAGGACAAGAACAAGAACAATTTCGGGCAGAATTTCGGCAGGTATTTTGCATGCGATTTTGACGAAATTAAGGACTGAATCAAAGACGACCTAGGACAGCAATAAGGACTCAAAATAGAAGCAAGAAAGACACAAAAATTGCAGCAGATTTTGACGTAAAATAGAACCAAACGACAGCAAGAATTGCGGAAAACAAGAAGAACGGATTAACCTGAATTTTGACGGCAACAACCTTTGCTCTGATACCAATTTGATACAAATTTTGTATGGTTGAGGCTCCAACTCCTGGACCAAGATTCGATCACCACAATTTAAGGACGGTGCTGCACAAACATGTTATTCCACAATGCAACAACCAAACAAAACGGAAAGGAATTCAAGGGGAAAAGCGCAGAAGATGAAGTAAATCAACCCCACGTTTTTAATACGAATGGACTCAACTCATGAAAATTCATGAATTAAACTTTGTCAATTCGGCGAGTTCTCGAAATCAAGAACAATGGTGAAGTTACCTAAAGGTCATGCTAAAGGTAAAGCTTCTACAATGGTGAATTAAATAATTCAACAAGGCTTTAGACAACACAAAGTGTTAATCTCGATTTTTAGCAAGCTAAAATTCTCAAAATTCGACTTCTTTATTTCATGTGAAAAACTCACCTATAAATAGGCTACAAAAACATAAAACCCTAACTCAAGTCAAATACAACTTGACTTCTAAGCTATCTAACTTTCCAAATTGGAATTGGAAACTCATAACTAACAAACTAACTAATCCTTTTCCAAAAAGGATTTAGTTACACGGTTTTTAAAGGTGGCCAAATACAATTTGACTTCCTTTGTTTCCTAAACTTTTACTTGCCATTATCATGCAAGATAATTGGGCCAAGTAATTTATTATCAACCAATTAATTAAAGCCCACATTTAGTGTTTTTGGACTTAATTAATTAACACAAAAATAAATCCTAAAAATTACCCAATGGCGTGATTCTCTTAAGACAAACACGCCATCTTCTTTTGGACTTCACAAATTCGGCCTTCATTATTTCTTCAAGGTGGAATTTCCTTAAGTTCTAGGGAAGAACTCTTGGAAACATCTTCATGAATTGTGATTGAAGAAATATACCAAAGAACTCCATGTTGAGATGGTTCGGCCTCCAAGTGATCTTCACAATGTGTTGATAACAAGCTTTGCAAGGCTTGTTTCATCCTTTTGCTCCTTTGTCTTGTCATTGGTCCTTCAAGATTTTTTAATGGATCATGTAAGCTCGGCTTTGGCACCATGGACATGCATGGATTGCTATCACAATGTAAATTTTTCAATACTTACCAATACATCCTCCACCAAGCCTGTAGGAGTCACCAAAGACCTATCTGCCAACTGGAGTGTTACTGCAACTGGTCGAATCCTTCCACTCAAGCCCACGTTTATTGTTATGGATAATGGCATTAGATTGATTCCAGCTCCGAGGTCACAAAGTGCTTTTGCAAAATGTCTGGTTCCAATCTTACAGGGAATGGTACAACTGCCTGGATCCTTCAACTTTGGAAGTAATTTGTGCACCATCCATGCCTGACTACACTCAGATAGCATCATTGGAACTTCACACCTCAAAATTCTCTCCTTATTTGAAATGATATCCTTTAGATATTTAGCATATTTTGTCATGGTTGTCACCAAATCCAACAAAGGAACATTGACATTCACTTGTTTGATCATATACAGGAAACGATTGAATTGAGGTCCCTTTTTAGGTGGAGGTTTCTTTCTTTCTGGAAATGGGGGCTCGGGAGCATAATCTGGGAAGTTATAAGGATTGGAATTTCTGGTAATCTCATTCCCCACCATAGGTGGTATTTCCTTCTTCTCAGACTTACCTGCCTCTTGCTCACCATGCTTCTTAAGTTTCAAAACTTCGTCAGCTTCATCTTTCTGGTCTTCCTCTATACAATCACTCTTAGCTTCTGAAGATTTGTTTCCAGGCAAAAGTTTCCCACTCCTCAAGGTGATAGCATTAAAAGCTTCCCTTCCTTTTGGATTTGGTATGGTGTCACTTGATAGTGCTCCTTTTGGCCTCTGATAAACAGCATTTGCCAACTGTCCAATTTGCATCTCAATATTTTTCAAAGTGGCTTCATGATGCTTAATAGTAGATTCCAAACCACAAAACCTTTGTTCATTTTTATCCATCTTTTCCATCAATTTTTGAAACATGTCTTCCACAAATGGCTTCTTTTGCTCCGATGTACTGGCTTGATGGTCAAAACCATGAGGTGCATTGGTTGCCCTTCTTTGATCATTTCCTTGATAGTAATTTCCTCCTTGGTTTTGTTGCTGATTCAATTGCCTTGGTTTCCACCATATTGTCTGTTGCCTCCACTGTAATTGTTCCCAGAGTAGTTACCACCAAATTGTGGTTTATTGCTGTAGTTATTCACATACTGAATGGATTCAGTAGTGATAGCACATTCATCCGTATGATGTTCACCTTTGCATAATCCACATGAAAGAACTGGGGTCTTGGTTAGAGTTGCCTTAAGAGTCTGCACCTGCTTGGCCTAAGCTTCAAACTTAGCACTGAGTGAAGTCTCTTCATCTACATCAAGTACTCCTCTTTGTTTTCGACCATGTGGCTTTCGAGTCTCCGGAAAGAGATACTCATCTTCAGCTATCTGATTGAACAATTCACGCACTTCAGGCACACTCTTGTCTTTGAGTGCCCCATTCGCACAGGCTTTAACCATCATCGAGGATTCAGGAGTTAGGCCTTTGAAGAAAGTGTTTAATTCCCGGATTTCGCCCAAGTCATGGTTGGGGCATTGCCTTATAAGGTCGTTGAATCTCTCCCAAACTTCCCTAAAGGATTCACTATCTTGTTGTTAGAAATTCATAATTTCCAACCTTCTCTTTTCAAGCTAAGCTGGAGGGAAGTATTTGGACAAGAATCTCTTTTGTAGATCATCAAATGACATAGCTGCGTTGGCTCCTCCAATGCTCTTGAACCAGTGTTTAGCCTTTCCACGCATAGACAAAGGGAACAAAATTCTGTGAACCTCACCCCTATCAACCCTTGGCAACTTGAAAGTGCTACATAGGCCGAGAAACCAATCGAGGTGGTCGTTAGGATCCTCGTTATCAAGCCCTTGGAAGAATTGGCCCTGGGTGATCATGGAAACAATTTGTGGAGGAATGTGGTAACATTCCACATAGATGTCCTGATGACCAAATCGATTGTCAAAGTTTACTGCATAGTGGTCTCCAAACCTCGGTGCTTGTGCTCCTTGAGCTGCCATACCTCTTTGTTGCCTTAATTGAGCCCTCAAAGTTTTCGCCAATTCAAGATCAAATGGGAATTGTGGTTCTCCTGTAGACCTGCTAGATCTTGGCATACACAACACACTGTTGTGGAGTATAATAACAAGAATCAAGAACTTCAAATGTGCAACAAAGAAACAGATCACAATTCTCAACACGTATTTGAAAAAAAATTGCATAGAACACAACACACCACAATAGTGAGAACACTAAAGTAAATGACACAAACAGAAACACACAGCAGAACAATTAAAAATCAAGAACAATTCAACAAATTCCAGAACCGATGCCGTCCCCGGCAACGGCACCAAAATTGAAAGCTTAAAGTCGTATCACCTCAATTTTACCCTAAACACTACTGTAGAAGTGGAAGCAGGGATCGTATCCTCAGGGAAGGCTTAGGTCAAGATAATTGAAACAATTGTTCTAAAAGTTTTGTCACAAAAACATAGTCACGAGAAAGAATGTGATATCAACACAAAAGAACGAGAACAGAGATGCAAAAAGAAACAACAAGTAAGGATGAACAGATATCTCAGGATTCTTGTATCGGATGAACACAGACCTAGCCAATCTATGCTATGCAATCAAATAGCAATGCATCTCATGGAGGCCTAAACTGCCTAGAAGTTCAAGTTGTGGTTAGCATGGCGACCACACCACTCCATGACCTTCCTATCACCATCCCCTCCCTTGGCGAGGCCTGAGAATGGTGGAATAAACTCCGCAACGTCTCAACTCTCAAAGATAACTACTCCAACACTCAAAATCCTAAGAACTCCCATGGCGAGGTCCAACTTAGGGTTTAAATGTCTTTGCTGTTAACATAGAGAGTTTTTTTAACACTTTTCCTAATGTCTCAATTCATCAAAACTACCTATGGCGAGGCCTTAGTCTCAAAATTGAATTAATCACAGAAAACAAGTGTAAAGACTTAAACAATCACATTATAGTTCTTATCTCATGCAACTTCACTAACTTTGGTGAATCACTCCTCAATTTAGCATGTCGACCACAATCGAAGCTTGATCCATTCACAATTAGTGTAGAAATATGAAATTTTAACAGATTTCTATGAATAATTCGAATGTGATTTTAATCTTTATCAATTATATCAATTGCATAGCTTTGGATCTACTAAATCATGCATTTATCCGTTTAGAATCCTAAGATATCACAGGATTAGGCAGAAAATTCCATATTTAACTCAGAAGCATCAAATATCAATATCAGACAATTAAATCCCATCGAATGAGGAAACTTCACCGATTATAGTATATAGAAGAGTAATTGTTGCTTCGATTGAGTTTAATATGCGATCTCTGGTACAAATTCGTGATCAAAATTCAAATCAGAGAAGAAATGTTTAGAGTGAGAAAAATAGATCTAGAGAGAGAAAATTGAGGGAAAGAAGAGAATTCCCACTTGAATTCAAAAGATGGTTCTCAAAAGATGGTTCCCATTTTAGCTACATTTTCTATATATAGAGTTAGGAAAATGTAACTAATACGCAAAACGTAAAATAACTACAATATTACAAGAATGCCCTTAAAAGGAATGACTAAAATCATCAACATAAGAAAAATCTCAAACAAAAGACTTCAAGCCGGACCCAGCGCCTTCCAGCTAGTACTTATGCGCCTTCACTTCAGCTGCAACGCCTTCCAGCTCTTGAAATTCACGCCTCCAAATTCAGCCCAAAGTTTGCTCTTGCCCAACACACTCCACGCGTTTATAAGTGAGACGAAACACTCCTTTGATCTTCAATCCCTGCACCCGTTTAATTCGACACGCCTTCTAGCCTCCAGCTCTCGCGCCTTCACTGCCATCTGTGCACCAAAAGAGAAGACCAAAACACTTAGCCATTTCAGTTCACCGAAATCAGCACTCAAAGGCAGAATTGACAAACTAAAGCTACGATGCATCGCTGCGATGCATCGTAGCACAAACTGAAGTGCACTATGATTCATCTTGGCGATGTATCGTAGTGTTGGCTGCTTGCACGACGATGCATCGCCACGATGCATCGTCGGCCAAACTCATCAAAGTGGCGATGCATCGTGGTGATGCATCGCCGTGTAGTGTGATCTTCACCACGATGCATAGCTACGATGCATCGTGGTGCTGTTGTGCAAGCGTATGAGTGAAGTGTTCGTGTGGTGTGTTAGTGCTTGAGGTGATGAATGGATGGAGTGATGAGGTGAAGAGGTGAAATGAGATGAAATGGAAACAATGAAGAATGTAAAGACATTTGAATGAATGAAATGGAAAACTTATAAACCTAAGCTAAAAACCATGAATGTCATCGAATGATGGAATCATACAAACAATGAAAACATGCAAGTGAATCTGTGTATCCAAGCTATTGTGAAGTGAGTGAGAAATGTTATGTGGAAATGTTGTGAAGTTGAAATGAACAAAGCAAAAATGCAAATGAAGGGAATTGGAAAGAATGAAACCGAAATGCATGAAATGTGTTTTGAAGTTTAAGTATAGCAAGCATGAATGTTGAGAATTAACACTACGATGAATTGTTGTGTTAAAGTGTGTGTGTATAAATTTGCACTACGATGCATCGTAGTGCAAATTTGTGCTTGAGCAGAATTGCACTACGATGAATCGTAGTGAAATTTCCATATTTGTCCACACAATTCAGCAATCTTCCAACCAAAATGCAACTGTGATGCGTTGGGAATTTGGAGAAACTTAAAGAACCAATGTTGTAGCTCTTGATCTCAGCTTTCCATATCCTTTTGAATCATCCAAATCATAGGTCAGGTGAGAGAGTTATGCCCAAACTACCAACGCAAGGCAGAATGTGCATTTTAAGCCTACGATGCATCGTAGGCTTAAAACCCTAATTAGGTCTTAACATTTCCCACGTTGAATTACCAGCTTTCCTTTCAAAACTGGCCTTCACCTTGAACACCAAAGTTGTAGATGTCTCTCTTGGCTTTCCATGGGCTTTTGAATCCCCCAATTTGGACCCCGGATGAAGGTGTTATGGCCTGAATACCAAAACATGGCAAAACTAGACATTTGCACTACGATGCATCGTAGTGCAAACTTCATCTTGGCACTTCATGATGATAATTCTCCATTTTCTCTTCCAGATTAGAACTTGGGTTCAACACAAAGATTGTAGAGCTTCTTCATGTCTTTCCATAAGTATAAGACACAGTACCATTAGACAACTAGAACTCAAGATATCAACAATCTCCCAATCCGTGGCAATGAAGGCAACATCGAAACCCTAATGTAGTGTCTACAAAGAAATCCTCGTTTCATGACCTTGCACACAAAATTTGGGCAAAGTTAAAATATGGAAAATGAAGTACATTCTAAGAGCTTTTCATAACATCCAAGATCTCACCAATTGGTTTAGAATTGAACAAGTTACACTCAAAACAATTTGTATACTCAATTCTTCCCAAAAAAACTAATTTAGCCAAAAGATCACATTGCACCTTCGTTTTTGTCTTCTTAACACTTTCACTCATTTTCCATCATTTTCACTCTTTTTGCATCATTTCAACACCATCAACTTGCAAATCACAAACATGCATAAAACACATAAAACACCACTCATTTCATCAAATACAAGACAAAAGCCAAGAAGTTTTTAGTACTGGTATAAAACCAACTCATCACGTTAGTTTAGGGTTAAAATTGAAAGGTTAATGACACGCTTGTCAATTTTTTGCTCCGTTGCCTGGGAAAGCACGGTTCCTTGAATTTGCTTAATTGTTCTTGTACCTATTTGGTTCGGTTTTGTGTTGTGTGAATTTTCTTTCTTCGATTTCTTGAAGTTTCTTGTGTGTTTTGCTTTTGTTTTGTTTCTTTTGTTTGAATTGAATATTTTTGTTTCTGTGATCTATCATTTCTTTCCTATCATACTTCACTTGTGTTGCTTGGTGTATGTCCAGGTCTCTAAGGTCTTCTGGAGAGCCTGAGTTTCAACTTGATCTTGAGTTACCAAAAACCTTGAGAAACAGACAAAAGGAAAAGAAAATGGCTAATCCAGGAGTACGAGCACCATGGTTTGGGGACCATTATGCGATCAATTTTGAGAGTGGATTCGATCAGCAAGATATAGACGTTGAGAGCTATCATATACCGACACAAATTGTCTCAATGATTATTCAAGGGCAGTTCTTTCAAGGCCTTGATAATGAAGATCCTAATGATCACCTCGATTGGTTCTTAGGCCTCTCTAGTACTTTTAAGCTCCCAAGAGTGGATCGAAGTGATGTCCATCGCATTTTATTTCCTCTATCTTTGCGCGGTAAAGCTAAGCATTGGTTCAAGAGTATTGGGGAAGCAAATGCAGCAATGTCCTTTGATGAATTGCAAAAGAGATTTTTAGCCAAGTACTTCCCTCCTGCTAAATTCGAAAAAAGAAGAATAGAGATAATGAAATTCCAGCAATAGGATGGCGTGTCATTCAGAGAAGCATGGGAGCGTTTTAATGATTTAATCCGTCAATTTCCTAACCATGACCTTGGTGAAATTAGGGAGTTGAACACATTTTTCAAAGGCCTCACAGCTGAGTCTTCTATGATGGTGAAAGCTTGTGCCAATGTCCTAACCATGACCTTGGTGAGATAAGAGTGTGCCAGAGGTTAGAGAGTTGTTTAACCAAATTGCTGAAGATGAGTACCTTTTTCCTCAGACACGGAAACCTCATAGTAGAAGGCAGAGAGGAGTGCTGGATCTTGATGAGGAAACTTCTTTGAGTGCCAAGTTTGAAGCCTTAGTAAAAGAAGTGCAAACTCTGAGAGCTACGCATGCTAAAGCTTCTATGTTATCATGTGGATTGTGTAATGATCATCACACGGATGAATGTGCCATTACAACTGAGTCTCTTCAATACGTGAATAACTATAACAAGCCACAATATCCTAACAACTATTATGGAGGCAATAATAGACAGTATGGAAGTGGAAGCCAAAATAGTTGGGGAAATCAAAATCAAACTCAAGGAGGAGGCCAGTACTATGGAAATGAGCAAAGAAGATCTACCCAACCACTCCTAGGTTTTGATCATCAACAGAGTTCTTCAGAGCAAAGGAAGCCATCAGTAGAGGACATGTTCCATAAACTTATGGAAAAGATGGACAAAAATGAACAATGATTTTGAGGACTGGAATCTACTGTGAGACATCATGAAGCTACCTTAAAGAATATTGAGATGCAGCTGGGATAGCTAGCCAATGCAGTCCATCATAGGCCATGTGGTTCACTCCATAGTGACACAATTCCAAATCTTAAAGGGAAAGAAGTATGTAATGCAATTACACTGAGAAGTGGTATGGAAGTGCACAAAACCTCTAAAACTGGAGATGATGGTTGTAACACTGAGAAGGAAGTGAGTGTGGAACTATAGAAAGAGTGTGCCGATGAGGGCATGGCACTAGAAACGGGGGAGGTGCAAGACAATGGAGAAAAAGAGGTGGCCAAGAAGAGCCAAGGGCCTACTAGTCCTTATAATTTCCCAGATTATGCTCCAAAAGCTCCATTCCCAAAAAGAGAAAAACCGAAGCAAAAAAGGGAACCTCAGTTCGATAGGTTTCTGAGTGTGGTTAAACAGGTGAATGTGAGTCTCCCTCTTCTTGATCTAGTGACTACAGTACCAAAATATGCCAAGTTCCTCAAGGACTTGATATCTAACAAGGAACAGATCTTGAGGTGTGAAGTGCCTTTGACACTCACGGAGTATAGTGGAACCTAGGCTTGGCATAATTTACCACCAAAGCTAAAAGATCCAGGAAGCTGCAGTATACCTTGTAAAATTGGTACAAGAATTTTTGAGAAGGCTTTATGTGATTTGGGAGCTGGCATCAACCTTATGCTTTTATCTATTGCTATTAATGTGGGGCTCCAAGGCAGGATTTGTCCAGTGGCTGTGACTTTACAATTGGCCGACAGATCACTTGTGAAACCTACTGGAATGGTGGAGGACGTGCTGGTTGCAGTAGACAAATTCACTCTTCCAGTGGATTTTATTATTCTGGATATAGAGAAAGACCCGGAGGTACCTCTCATCTTTGGTCGCCCGTTTCTTGCGATAGGAGATGCCTTAATTGGAGTAAGAAATAAAACTGTTACATTTCGAATTAACAATGAGCAAGTAGTCTTTGATGTGAATTATTCCATGAAACACCCTATGAATGTGGAGTCTTACTTTGCTATTCAAGCTGTTGCATGTTCTATGAATGCAAGTGATGAAAATGTGAAACATGATTTTGTGTTGGTTGATGAATTAAATGAATGTGAGGAAAAGTTTGAGAATGTTGAGTTGAATGAAGAGGATAGAAGAATTGTGTCTGAAATTGAAAATCTTGTTGAGTGCTGTGTGTTAGATGAGTCCATATTTGAGTTGCAAAATGAAGTAGTTGAAGTTAAAATGCATGACTGTGTTATTGAAGATATGATAGACGAATTTGGTGTTGGGAAGTTGAAAGAGAATGAAGAATGTCATATTCCAACTAATGAAACTTGTTCTCCCACTGAGGTGAGGAAGGAAGAAATTTTGTGCAGGAATGAGAAGCTTATGCCTTCTATCTTGGCGCCACCAAAGCTTGAGTTGAAGCCGTTGCCTCCTTATTTAAAGTATGCATTTCTAGGTGAAAATGAAACACTTCCAGCCACAATGTAGTTAGCTATCTCTGCATACCAAGGCAAGGACTTCTCATCAACTCTAAGCACTTCCAGCCGTTGCCTCGTCAATTTATCCTAATTTCACTGAATATAGTAGCAGTGATCTAGGTTTCGTTCCCCAGGGAAATAGTCGATTCAAGAAGTTTGATATGCTCAATTATGTCACCAAAATATAACAAGATTTAAAGAACACTGATTACAAAATTTAACAAGAAGTAAACTGGTTTGACTCCACACAATTACAAATTGAAATGAACACACAAGTATGACTCAGGGAAGTAAAAACGAAGTTCTCAAGAAATTTAAGCTGATAATCTAGGCTACTTCCGGGTGAATGCAACTTCTCATATATGCAGTATTACTAACATACAATTTATGCAGATGAGGAGAATCACAATTGGAAACCGAAATAATAGCTAGCATGATCACTATGCTACAATTTTAGTCTCCCGACACCATCCTATCCTATGATCGGGCCTAAGTATGGTGAAGTGTGAACAAATTGTCTCAATTCCCCACTCAAATTACTCAGGCATTGACATCTAGAATCTCCCATGGTGAGGCCCGATCCTAGCATGTAAATTAATCATTCGAGTATGAGAATCTCTTATCACCTTGTTCTTAGGATGATATAGATTTAAAGTTTCCTATGATGAGGTCTAGCCTTAAGATCTGTGCAAATTCAAACAGGTTTAAGAACTCATGCATTCTCAGGTTCTTATTCATGATTTTCATCCAAATCTTACAAAAGAAGACTCAATTCAGCATGACGACCGCAATCAAATCTCGTTTCATCAAATTCAGATCAAAAGCATGTAATCAATAAGTTTTACCAATTCATAGCTGAGAATTTCCATTTCTTATAATAGATCATTAGTTCTACTGCACAATTACAATTTCAATCTAGCATTCACCCTCAGTATCCTAGATTATCATACAATTAGCCACGAATCTCCATTTCAGCTTCACAATCAACAATTTGGAAGATTAAACAGTTCATAATCATTAATTGGAAGAGTTTACCAATTAAGAGTCTTAGAAACTTGCAAATGCCGAGAGTAATGTAGCTTTTCTTCTCAATTTCAAGGAGATGTATATTGATGGAAGCAAATCTTTGATCGGAATCCAAAATGAAGCAACAATCTTAGTGAGAGAAAGTAGAGAGAGAAAGTGGATCTTAAGAACAATTCCCGCTCATCAAAATCAAAAGTCGGTCACTATATGGAAAATGTGAGTAGTGAATAAAAATGTATCCTCTCTCTAATATGTTGACTAATCCTCTATATATAGAGGTTACAAAAGAAACGTAAATGGTACGCAAACGTCCAATGACTAAAATATCACTACTGAAAATGCCTAAGTGATGTAAATAACAAAAAAAACAAAAGTAGAAGGTTTCAAAACGATGCCAGCGCCTTTGAGCCAAAGGATCTGCGCCTTCAAGAACCTCGTTGCGCCTTCAGGCAAATCTGGTTCACGCCTCCCAGCTTCTCTACCACGCCTTTGTGCCATTTGGAGTTACGCCTTCAAACTTCTTGGCCAAGGACCAGTCAAGCTCAGCAACCTTCACGCCTTCACGCCGTTCTCTCTCACGCCTCTACTGCACCTCTAACACCTTTCTGCCAAATGAATCGCGCCTTCAAGCATCTGCCACAATTTCTTCTTCCCCAGCAAACATCACACTTTCATAAGTGTGACCCAGCACGCCTTTGGTCTCCCGGCTTCACCATTACTTTCTGACTCAGCTTCCATGCGCCTTCGGGCCAACCACGACCACGCCTTCATTGCACCATATACACCTAAAAAAAACAGAATCAACACTTAGTCGATTTTCAGCACAAGAATCACACTTTTTTTGCCCACGAGACTTCGTGGGAAAAATTTCTCTTCTGGTTTTTTACTCCACGAGACCTCGTGGAGTAAATCTTGGCAGTTTTCATTTTCTCCACGAAGTCTCGTGGAGAAAAATGTTGTGTTTTTGTTTTCTCCACGAGACCTCGTAGAGAAAATTTGTGCAATTTTTCTTTCTCCACGAAGTCTCGTGGAGAAAGTTCATAACTTTGGCCGTTTGTTTCCTTTGCCAATGTGTGTGCAAACTTGTTTAGAGTGTGCAAATGTCGTGCCAAGAATGCATGAGTAGTGTGCCAATGGTGATGTGTTGTGCAATAATCTGGTGGCAAGGTATGTTAGCATGGCATGGCAAAGTTTGGCACAGTTTGTCAAGCGGAAATGTTTGCCGTGGTGTGCCAAAGTGTCATGTACTATTATTGCAAATGTAATGTAAAAAATAAGTAAAACGTGCCATGCCCAAACTGTGTGAATGTGGTGCTAATATGCAAATGATGCATGTGTGGTGAATGCTTGGCAAGATAAGTGCATGAGTGTGTCAAAATATGGCCAAGTGTTTGGCATAGTTTGTGGTAAGGCTCGGCACTATGCTTGGCAAGGTCGATGTGCCGAGTTGGCAAAGCTTGCAAGATATTGGCACATTGGCTTGGCAAGCCTTGGCATGTTGGTTCGGCAAGGTCTTGGCAAGGTGTTGGCAAGGTAGGTTAGCAAGGTTTTGGCATAGTGTTCACTCCAGCACAACACCCTACTTCCATGCCAAATACGTGTGTCTTAGCCTCTAATTCAGACTTGGTAGTGAACTAAAGCGTTCTACATCCCCCTCTTAGCATTCCAATGGATCAAGAAACAGCCTAATCAGGTACCTGAAACTCAAGATATCATCAAAATACCAAACTATGGCAGAAAGATAAAACCCTAAAATCCTAAAATGGTATTTCGAAAATAACCTCATACTTCATAATATTGCACACAAAATTGGGAAATAGTTAAAACACACGAAATGTAGTGCATTCAAAGAGCTTTTCAGAACACCAAAGAAATCACCAATTGGATTAGTATCAAGAAAGTTATGCCCAGATGAATTTCCTAACCAAATCTGCTAAAACCCTAAACCGAATCTACCAAGTTCATTTCGGTTTCATTCACGTTCCTAGATGTTTTGATCTCTCAACCTTTCCTATTAACATGAAGCACCCAATTGCCTAAGTTCATCATCATTTTTTGTCTCTTTTAACCAATTTAGTACAACCAATTTCCAACCACATAATTGCACCACAACAAACAATTCATTGTACTAACTTATGAAAAACAAGTCAAAAGGTAAGTGAATTAAGCCATTTAAGTTGGTATAAAACCAATTTATCAAATTCCCCCACACTTGAACTCTTGCTTGCCCTCAAGCAAAGATACACACAATTTGACCCTCTTCATCACCCGTATGCAAACACTTTGTTCATTCATCCACACTGACCACATCCAAATTCATCAAAACGTTTTTTCACACACAACTTTATACTTTGATAGTTCATGGTGCTAGCTCTCAGATTTCAATACAAATTATCAACTAAGGCACAATGAATAAAGACCAAAATGTCATGCGTGCAAGTGTGTGCTGAGGAACATGCACTTCATCTATTCCTTCGTTATAAACCCTCTAGCTAGTCTCACATACCATTCAATACATGCCAATCTCTTTGTACATTCCTATGAACATGCAATCACAAGATCAATGGTTCCTATGCGTACATTGGTACTCTATGGGACATTGCCCTTATTCTGCACATTAGTGCTGCACATTGGTGCACATATTGATGACTGAAATAATGCCTGGGTTTTACGGCTTTTTTCTCCAAATTTGATTGCCAGGTTCTTATGGCTTTTTCCTTCCCAGTTGCCAATATGGCTTTTTCTACCATATCATTTCTTGTGCAAGCACATGTTCATAAGAATCCCAAATTAACTAAACATGCACGAATTCTGGAGACACCAGATAAATGCATAACAAACAGAAACGAATCCATACACATTACCTCCTATGTCAATTGAGTTTTGCATGGCATATCTATCTTACATTAACATCGGGCCTTAGTCAGCAAAATATACCAATTTCTTCAAACTTAGTACCAAGAACAAAAATTTTCACATGCAAGATTCAGAACAAGTGTAGTGATGAACTTGGAATAAGCCAAAGTGAACTCAGAACAAAGTTTCACATACAGGGTGATAACTCATTTTCTCAATTTTGGTTGCCTTTGTTCATTTATCTTTTTGCTCCATATATTTTTTAAAACCATCAGCATGCAAGATGATAAACTCAACGCATCACCACATTGTTCTCTTTTCACACAAATTCACATCTCAATTCATACCTTGCACACAACACTACACACTCCAATTTCATTAATGCCAAATGGTAAACACACAGAATTACAAACTTTCAACATGGCTGAGTACATTCCATCCTTCAACAAAACAAAACAAACTGCATACTAAACTCTAAACACTCAAACAACACTCAGCACACAAAACGATTCATGGCGTTTCTTCATTCTTCATTCTCTTCAAGGTAAGACAGCTTGACTTCACACTACCATGGCAAACCATACTCCTTAATCCATCAAGAAACAACATCTTCACAAAATCCACTTAACATTCTTGCAAAGAAAGAAAAACTTCATGCGTTAACAAGTCATCAAACTTCAAGACCCGCACCAACTAGCCACTTCAACTACCTTCTCGGAACTGGATAATGTAACATGCTTGACATATTGGCTTCTCCATTCCAACAATACTTCATCAATATGAACAAAACATATAAGCACAATTTCAACATTCAATTCACCACTTCATCACCACAATCTCACAAAGCAAAACACAGCACCAAAATAATTTCACACATAACATCAAGAAAAAATTTTTAGATTTTTCGTCTCCCCCCCCACACTTAGAATAAACATTGTCCCCAATGTAAGAGGCTAAGATGAAGGAGGCACTCCCTGAGAAAACGATGATGGAGCAGAAGAAGAACCAAATGCAACTGCTGTAGAGAAAGACTGTCCCTCCAAAGAAGCCGTGGCAAATGAAGGGACACCAATTGACTGTGGAACATAATGGAAAGGGCCATGGACAGGGCCTTCAAGAGGTTGTCCCGAGGCTATTAATTGAAATCTTGCAGCAGGTGTAAACTCTGGATTTGGTATGAATGTAGGAGTATGAGGCATAGTAGGTATACGACCAAATGTGGGCAACGGATGCAAAGAAGGGCTTGCTGTTACTCCAGGTGGAAGCTCGTGCATGGTACCACTAACCATATCACATGACAGATTTGGGATTCGATACCCCGTTAATTGTGCCGAGGTTGGAGTTGGCTTCGGGGGTCCTGAATCTGAATCGTAATACACTGTCATCTTGTTACACCTATCGAGCTCTCGCTGCATGCACACTTGCCTATGATATAACACTTTAAATTGCTGCTGAGCCACCGTGGATAAATCATCAAATCTATGCTCCATGCGTTCAGCTTGTGACGTCCACTCCTGTTGCATATTATCAAACCCTTCATGCATTCGTTCCATCCTTTCATCTATGTTTCTCACACCATCCTGCAGTCGATCCATCCTTTCATCTATGCTTGAAAAGCGATTTTCAATTGAGAGCTGGAAACCCTGAATTACTCCTTGAAGGGATGCGAAATCAAAAGAAGGATGCCCTTGGCCTGCTTCATAAGTTGGATTTTCACTCTCCACACGAGATGCCTCTGCACTTGAAATCCTAGCCTGTTCAATTTCCTTGTCTTCGCTCAAATACTTCTTATAAAAGTGATCAGTAATTGGCGGCTTGATCTTTTGCCAGTCACCAAACTCATCATCCACACCTTGTTCGACACAAAGCTCCTGAATCAATAATGGGAAATACAATGCCTTACTGCGCGGGCATTTTCCATCTTGAATGCTCGAAAGAATCAAACGACCCACGTCGATCTGCCACTTCCTTCGGATTGCAGATATTATAAACAACTGATTACGAATAACCTCGGTAGTCTGTGAACTCGGCATGAGACGAGATAGCACAAAAAACAGCCACATTTTCACATCACTTTTCAAGAATTCATTCCGAATATGCTTATGCTGGCCCTCCGGATTAAGCACCCAGGTTGCTTCAGGATGTGCTAACTCTTCTGTCAAAGCTTGTTGTTCCCAGATGCAAGTTAATAATCTCGCTTGTGATTCGTATCCATTTCCCTCGCACATAAATATCTCCATTCTCAGGAGAACATGCATTGGCATAATATTCCCTTGCAATGCTCACATTGCAAAAGCCAGGTGCAACCGCAAGCTTCTCATGAAATTTGTAATACCTCATCAGCTTTTTAAATGGCCCTTTGTCCACACTAAATGCACGTTCAAGATGTATATACGTCACATTAATGCCTTGCTCCCAACATTCCCTTGCTTCATCATTAATGAACAAAGATATTTCGGGAGTGCCTTTCCTCTTCTTGGGTGCTGGGGCCTGCATCGCATACTGAGGTGGCTCCTCAAACATTTGCATATCATCAGGAAAGTACTCCGGGTCGGAATCAGTATCAACAGGTGGTGCCTGAGCTTTTCCATTCCCTTTCCTTGAAGTCGTGGCCTTTTTTGAAGTTGAATCCTTCTTGGGTGCCATTCCTATTAAGAAAAATTCAGCTTGTCACACAATATTCAAAGCAAAACAATTACATTTAGAACATCACTAAGCCCATGCATTTTCTTATGTAATCACATTCCCAAAACCGAAGACTAGCATTATAAAATTGTAAAAATCATCTATGAAGCAAGCAGAATCAGTTCACACAAAAAACATCAAAGTTGTAGTGCACTCTTTACTCGAAATTTGAGGACAAGAATCATCCCATTTGAAGTCAAAATGGCCAAGTTATGGCTAAAATACCGTCAGTCCCAAAATGTTCAGATTCAGCATTTTCTCATACCATAATTCATAACGTGAGCACACATTGTCCTCAAAATTAGATCATGCTCCAGGCAGAATTATCAAAAGTGCCCAACAGAAGAAATGTAGCCCGTCCTCTTAGCTAAAGTTCACCACTGGAATCAACATATTTGGACATTCCATTTGCACGTTATACCGAAAATACCGAGACTTGGCAAACCTGGCAGATTCAAAATCTCACATTCTTGATTTCACATGTACTTCACATTCTAATATTTTGTTGTCTAAGTTCCAGCCACAATTAGCAAAAATGTACAACATAAACATTGAAGGCTATCATATTAGCTAAAGGATGCAACGGGAATCTCCTCATTTCATCATTCCTAACTCAAGTTATGCTTGAAAAACCGAATCATGGCAGTGCTGGAACATTTGAAAATCAAAGTGTTGAATCACCCCCCCCACACTTATCATGCATTTGTTCCCTTGGCTAATCAACATAATATCTTGCATGTTTATCATTTTATGCTCTCAACTTCATTACTTTGCATGCTTATACAACTCTTAACAATTTACAAAGCTTTAAGAAAAGTGAGAAGCTTTAAGAAAAGTGAGACATACCTTTGTGGAGAGTTAACAACAATATGCTCCTACTACCACCGAACTTGTGTCTATAACTT
Organism: Ophiorrhiza pumila; assembly: GCA_016586305.1. Lineage (NCBI taxonomy): Eukaryota > Viridiplantae > Streptophyta > Magnoliopsida > Gentianales > Rubiaceae > Ophiorrhiza > Ophiorrhiza pumila. Next base: position 19,693,248 of record BLIW01000004.1, on the reverse strand, counting down.
GTGGTGTCTTGAAGCAATCAAGAAATGGACTACGCATTTATAGAAAAATAAGGGATAAGAAGAACTATGCCATTCACTCAATTACTCCATCGGTCAAACAACAAGAAAAATGAATATTCCCACCAAACACTAGCAAACATTCAAGTCATTCAAGGTGGGACCCATTCTCTTTTCAAGACATGTGAGTTCAACTCAAGCATGTGGATTCTGATTTCTTTCTCTACCCAACACACTTCAAGCATTTATTTTGCATTTGAACTAATTCATTTCGGTCACCTCATAATGCAAGCCTCCAAAATATGCAAACAAAAATCATGAGATCACAAACCCAAGTCTAGAATAATCTTTTTGCATTTGAACTCATCCAAATAAAAACGTCCAACCAAGATGTCAGCCCTCTTCTTTCCATTTCATGTCATGATCCTATTCATGGCTCAATAGCAATCCAATCCCACTTCAATTTATTTTTTTCAGCTTTTCAGAAAATTCAATTCATGTTCAGCAATGTTCAGAAATGCAGATATCCTTATCATCAATGCAAGTGTGTGAAATTGAAACCAAAGACCATGAATAAAAAATTGTAACCATCACACAAAATATTTACACCAAAACTAGCACACGAATCTCTTCACTTTAACACTACACTCAAGAATATAACACAAATGCAACACAACACTCAGATCAAATGTAACATACTAAACATAATAATGAAACACTAATACTACTAATATTACACGCAATTCCATTATGACAAACAATCTCCTTAACCATCATCATGGTAACCATACATATTCAGAGTGTAACTAAAAATCATGACATCTTGGCGAAGCCTTCCCCCACACTTGCCTACGACACGGTCCCCGTGAAACAAAATTAAACAAACAAGAACAAAGGAACCTGGCCTTCCACTGTTTTACAGGCCACGAGAAAGTCGGGCAAGTCTTTCCTCTTCTTGTAACCCAAGCCATTGAGGAGGTCCCAGAAGTCCTTCAGGATTTTGAGGATTAGCATTTGAAGTGATATTAACTCCCTTGCTACGAGCCATGGCTGTTATGAGAGCTGGAAAATACATCGGGGCAAACTCACTTCTTTGTGCCCGCCTGATAAACTCTAAGATCAACTTCCCAACATCAATAGAGAAATCATGTAAAATAGCATAAATCAATAGAACTCGTTCACTAGATGCTATATTGGTACGGTTAGTAGGAAGAATCCTGGAATTGATAAACATTAACCATATTTTGACCTCGGCTGTGAGTTCACTAGTAGGCACATATAAAGCCTCTTTTCGAGCATTCCTCACCCATGTAGCACCAGGTAAACTCACTGAAGCCAACAAATGATCGGTATTCTCAGCTCTCAACAACCTACAATATGTGTTAAGAGAAAAATCATCAAGAAGATAAAGCCTATTAATACTATGGCAGGTGACCCTCAAATACTTTCCTCTCACGAACACCGAATGAACACCATTAGCTCGGGAATTAGCATAAAATTCCCTAACTATGTCCATATTCACCACAACTGAGGCTCGAGCAAAATGAGACCACGACTGTCTGAAGATCACATCCTCAAACCTCCTAGAAGGATCCTGAAATGGTCGCTCAATCATAACTGATCTATTAGTAAAGCCATGATAAAAGTTTTTAGCAGAAGCATTAACAAAATGTGGACAAGTAGCTGGCTCAAGATCAATTACCATCTCCTCATCAGCTGAAGAAGATGAAGAATATGAAGATGTGGTTCTAGAATCTTCACTAAAGATAGCATATTCAAAAGGACTCTGGTGGGGAGAATAGAAATCCATGCTTTGAAAATGAAAAATTACTAGCAAGGAAAGCACTATAGAGAGAAGAGGAATGAGCATGTAAAACGAAGATGTGCAATTTATATTTATAACATACTCACTATCCAACAAACACATGTGAATGACAGGTCATAGCTTGATGTCCTTTCTTCTCAATAATTGAAACCATCCAAACCAATCATGCAGGCACGGTCACGGATTAACCAATCGTGCATGAATGAACAACAATTCTTACCATCAGAGCTGGTATCTTAGTTGTAAACAATGTAGACTCATTGTACCCACATGGATGGAAAAGTGAAATTGTACTCCCTGCTTCTATCAATAATGCTCAACACCCTTCTGAGATTCTACAAAAAATATACCCAAGTGATGTTATGAGATTGTGTCATAAATTGCTACCCAATACTATTCAAACTAGGATTAACAAAGTAAAGAAATCACAACAAAGAAGACAAAGGAAGAAAATCAGGGTTGCCTCCCAGGAGCGCTTGGTTTAAAGTCACAGCCCGACCGTGCATCATAGCTCAATTTGAGATGATGGGATCATCTAGGTATAGCTCATGTGGATCTCGTGCCACATTAGCGCTATACTTGTCCTGAGAAGTTAAGTACGGCTTGAGACGATGGCCATTCACTTTCCACACATTGCCATTCTTGTCATTCTTGATTTCAATTGTCCCATAAGGTTTTACATCAACCACTCTAAAAGGACCGCTCCACCTCGATTTCAATTTTCCAGGAAACAATCGAAGTTTAGAGTTATAAAGCAATACCAATTGTCCTGGAACAAAAATCTTGGATTGAAGCTTTGCATCATGAAATCTTTTAGTCCTTTCCTTGTGCAACTTGGCACTCATGAAAGCATTGAATCTGAATTCATCCAGTTCATTCAACTCCAACATTCGTTTTGATTGAGCCTCAGACAGGTTCATGTTCAAGGTTTGAATTGCCCAATACGCCTTATGTTCAAGTTCCACTGGCAAGTGACACTCTTTACCAAAAACCAATCGAAAAGGAGAAGCTCCAATTGGGGTTTTGTAAGCTGTTCTGTATGCCTACAATGCATCATCTAACTTCAAAGATCAATCTTTCCTGCCTGGATTTACCACTTTTTCAAGAACTCTCTTGATCTCCCGATTGGAAATTTCAGCTTGACCAGAAGTTTGTGGATTATAAGCTGTTGAAACTTTTTGAGTAACACCATATTTAGCCAACAAAGATTCAAAGAGCTTTTTACAGAAATAAGTCCCTCCATCACTTATTATAGCCCTGGGAGCTCCAAACCTGTTAAAGATGTATTTCTTCAAGAAAGCAGTTACACTTTTGGCATCGTTATGAGCTAAAGCCACCGCTTCCACCCATTTAGAAACATAATCCACTGCCACCAGAATGTACTCCATACCTCTTGATTTAGAAAAAGGCCCCATGAAGTCAATCCCCCAGACATAAAAAATTTTTACTTCCAAGATGTTGTTCAAGGGCATCTCATTTCTGGAAGAGACGTTACCAGTTCGTTGACATCGATCACATTTTCCAACCCAAATTCTGGCATCCATGAAGATACGTGGCCAATAAAACCCACATTGCAAGATTTTGAAGCCTGTCCTAGTTGATCCAAAATGACCACCATAGGGTCCTTCATGGCATGCCTTTAAGATGTCCTCATTTTCTTCTTCCTTGACACACTTTCTTATCACTTGATCGCTGCAGATTTTATATAAAGAATTGTCTTCCCATAAGTAGTATTTAGCATCACTTCTCAATCTTTTCTTCTGGTCACTAGAATAATAAGATGGAATTTGGCCAGCAACAACAAAATTCGCAATCTCAGCGTACCAAGGCAGTGTCTGTTCACCCACTTTGAACACCTGCTCATCAGGGAAGTGTTCCTTAACCGAAATGTCAGGAGAATCTTGCTCTTGAGATTCCAATCTTGACAAGTGATCTGCCACAACATTTTTTGAGCCTTTCCTATCTTTAATCTCCACATCGAATTCCTGGAGCAACAAAACCCATCTAATCAAATGTGGTTTTGTTTCCTTCTTTGCAAGCAGATACTTCAATGCCGCATGGTCCGTATGAACAATGACCTTTGATCCCAAAAGGTAAGCACGGAATTTATCAAATGCGAAGACCACTGCTAGCATTTCCTTTTCAGTAGTTGTATAATTCATTTGGGCCTCATTCAATAGCCTACTAGTATAATAGATAGTGTGAAACACTTTGTCTCTTCTCTGGCCTAAGACAGCTCCTAAGGCATAATCACTGGCATCGCACATAATTTCAAAGGGTTCACCCCAATGGGGAGTTACTATCACAGGGGCTTCCACCAATTTCGTTTTCAAAGTTTCAAATGCCTCAACACATTCTGTTCCAAACTCAAACTTAACATCTTTTTCTAAGGGGCTGCACAAGGGTCTGGCTATCTTTGAAAAATCCTTAATAAACCTTCTATAAAACCCAGCATGTCCAAGAAAGCTTCTGATACCCTTAACATTGGTAGGTGGAGGATGTTTTGCAATGACATCTACCTTAGCTCGATCTACCTCTATCCCAGCATGAGAAATTTTATGGCCTAACACAATCCCTTCTTGAACCATGAATTGGCATTTTTCCCAATTCAACATGAGGTTCGTTTCTTCACATCTCTTCAAAACCTTTGCCAAGTTCTCCAAACAACCATCGAATATCATACCAAAGACAAAAAAATCATCCATGAATATTTCAATTATTGATTCCACCATGTCATGGAATATTGCCATCATGCACCTCTGAAATGTAGCTGGGGCGTTGCAAAGACCAAATGGCATTCTTTTATAAGCAAATGTGCCAAAAGGACAAGTGAAAGTTGTCTTATCCTGGTCCTTGGGATCAATTGCAATCTGATTGTACCCAGAATATCCATCCAGAAAATAATAGAAAAGGTAGCCAGCAATTCTATCCAACAATTGTTCCAAGAATGGAAGAGGGAAATGGTTTTTTCTAGTTGACTTATTTAGCTTCCTGTAATCCATGCAAACTCGCCAAGCATTCACCACTCTTGTTGGCAGAAGTTCATTAGCCTCATTCTTTATAACCGTCACCCCTCCCTTTTTAGGGACGCACTGGACTGGACTAACCCACACGCTATCTGAGATGGGAATATCATCCCAAAGTCCAGTAACTTGATCACCTCTTTCTTCACAACCTCCATCATCTGTGGGTTAAGTCGTCTCTGCCTATCCCTCACAGGAACAGAGTTTTGTTCAAGGAGGATCTTATGCATACATAACCCTGGGCTTATACCTTTGATGTCAGCAGTAGTCCATCCAATGGCTTGCTTATATTGCTTTAGCACACACAACAATTTATTCTCTTGCCATGCTTCCAGCTTGGATGAGATCACCACTGGTAATGTCTCGTTATCCCCAAGAAAAGCATATTTCAAATATGGAGGTAGTGGTTTCAATTCCAACTTTGGAGCTACCATAATGGATGGTAGAAGCTTTTTATTCCTGCACAAATTCTCACTAGTCCTCACCTCAGTGGGAGAAAAATTTTCGTTAGCCAAAACAGTAGGTTCATGATCATGTTCTCCTACAGTTTCATGCATTTTAACTTCCACAACATCATTTTGCAATTCACAAATTGACTCTTCCAAATAACAACATTCAATGAAATCTTCAATTTCAACAATAATTCTCTTATCCTCATTATCTAAATCAAGTTCATCAAAATTATCCTTACAAACACTTAACTCATCAACAATAGAAAAATCATGCATGTTGTTCACATTATTCAAAGAAGAACATGTTATAGCTTTGATAGCAAAACAAGACTCCATATTCAGAGGTTGCTTCATAGCATAGTTTACATCAAAAACCACTTCCTCATTGTTAATCCTAAACGTGACTGTCTTGTTTTTCACACCAATCAAAGCATCACCAGTGGCTAGAAAAGGTCTACCAAAAATGAGAGGAACCTCAGGATCCTCTTCTATATCAAGTATAATGAAATCCACAGGCAAAGTAAATTTATCAATTCTTACCAACACGTCCTCCACCAAGCCTGTAGGAGTCACCAAGGATCTATCTGCCAACTGTACTGTCACGGCAACTGGTCGAATCCTTCCACTCAAACCCACATTTATTGCAATGGATAATGGCATCAAGTTGATTCCAGCTCCAAGGTCACAGAGGGCCTTTGCAAAATATCTGGTTCCAATCTTACAAGGTATGGTACAGCTACCTGGATCCTTAAGCTTTGGAGGTAATTTGTGAACCATCCATGCTTGACTGCACTCTGATAGCATCATTGGAACTTCACATCTCAAGATTTGCTCCTTGATTGAAATGAGATCTTTTAAGTACTTAGCATATTTAGGCATGGCTGTAACCAAATCTAACAAAGGAACATTGACATTCACTTGTTTGATCATATCCAAGAAACGATTGAATTGAGGCCCTTTCTTAGCTGGATGTTTCTTTCTTTCTGCAAATGGAGCTTTTGGAGCATAATCTGGGAAGTTATAAGGATTGGAATTTCTGGTGATTTCATTCCCCACCCTTTCTGGTATTTCCTTCCTCTTAGACTTATTTTCCTCTTGTTCAACATTCTTCTCAGGTTCCAAAACTTCCTCAGCTTCATCTTTTTGGTCTTCCTCTAAACCATCACTCTTGTCTTCTGCATGTTTACTTCCAGGCAACAATTTTCCACTCCTCAAAGTAATAGCATTGCATGCTTCTCTCCTCTTGGAATTTGGTACTGTGTCACTAGGAAGAGCTCCTTTTGGCCTCTGGTGTACAGCATTAGCAAGCTGACCAAGTTGCATCTCGATATTCTTCAAAGTAGCTTCGTGATGCTTCACAGTGGACTCCAAACCTCCAAATCTCTGTTCGTTCTTATCCATCCTTTCCATTAGTTTTTGAAACATATATTCAACATTTGGCTTCTTTTGTTCTGATGTGCTAGCCTGATTATCAAAACCAGGAGGTGGTTGATTCATTGCTCTCCTTGAATCATTACCTTGATAGTAATTTACTCCTTGGTTCTGCTGTTGATTCCAGTTGCCTTGGTTTCCACCATATTGTCTGTTGCCTCTATTATAATTGCTCCCAGAATAGTTCCCACCATATTGGGGTTTGTTACTGTAATTGTTCACATACTGAATGGATTCAGTAGTGATTGCACATTCATCCGTGTGGTGTTCTCCCTTGCATAGTCCACATGAAAGTACTGGGGCTTTGGTTTGAGTCGCCTTTAAAGTCTGCACTGCTTGGCCAATGCTTCAAACTTAGCACTAAGTGAAGTCTCCACATCTACATCAAGAATTCCTCTTTGTCTCCTGACATGTGGCTTTCTAGACTCTGGGAAAAAGGTATTCATCCTCAGCTATCTGATTAAACAGTTCACGCACTTCAAGCACAGATTTGTCCTTAAGTGCCCCATTCGCACAGGCTTTAACCATCAAAGATGATTCAAGAGTTAGGCCTTTAAAGAAAGTATTTCGCTCCCTAATTTCGCCCAAGTCATGATTGGGGCATTACCTAATCAAATCGTTGAATTTTTCCCAAGCTTCCCTAAATGACTCACTGTCTTGTTGTTGGAAGTTCATAATTTCCAACCTTCTCTTTTCAAGCTTAGCTGGAGGGAAGTACTTAGACATGAACCTCTTATGTAGATCATCAAATGACATTCCAGAATTCGCTCCCCCAATACTCTTGAACCAATGTTTAGCCTTTCCACGCAGAGATAAAGGGAACAAAATTCTGTGAACCTCACCCCTGTCAACTCTTGGCAACTTAAAAGTGCTGCATAACCCGAGAAACCAATCAAGATGGTCATTAGGATCCTCGTTGTCAAGACCTTGGAAGAATTGGCCCTGGGTAATCATTGAGACTATCTGTGGAGGAATGTGGTAACTTTCTACGTCGATGTCCTGATGACCAAATCGATTGTCAAAATTTACTGCATAATGGTCCCCGAACCTCGGTACTTGTGCTCCTTGTGCAGCCATAGCTCTCTGCTTTGCTTGAATCCTTAGAGTTCTTTCCAATTCAAGGTCCAATTCAAATTCCGGTTTTCCTCTAGATCTTACAGACCTGGGCATACACCAACAGGGACAGCAAATGATATCAAGAGAACAAATGGATCAAGCTGTAAACCAAACCATTATAAGAAGGTAAAAGTAACAGAATCACACACAGTAAAGAAACAAAGTAACTAAATCAAAGCAATAAAACACAAGACTAAGAGCAGAACGACAACAAATTCAAAGAACCGTGCCTAGTTCCCCGGCAACGGCGCCAAAAATTGATGTCGAGTGTCGTGGCTCGTCAATTTATCCTAATTTCACTGAATATAGTAGCAGTGAGCTAGGTTTCGTTCCTCAGGGAAATAGTCGATTCAAGAAGTTTGATATGTTCAATTATGTCACCAAAATATAACAAGATTTAAAGATCACTGATTACAAAATTTAACAAGAAGTAAACTGGTTTGACTCCACACAATTACAAATTGAAATGAACACACAAGTAAGACTCAGGGAAGTAAAAACGAAGTTCTCAAGAAATTTAAGCTGATAATCTAGGCTACTTCCGGGTGAATGCAACTTCTCATATATGCAATATTACTAACATACAATTTAAGCAGATGAGGAGAATCACAATTGGAAACCGAAATAATAGCTAGCATGATCACTACGCTACAATTTTAGTCTCCCGACACCATTCTATCCTATGATCGGGCCTAAGTATGGTGAAGTGTGAACAAATTGTCTCAATTCCCCACTCAAATTACTTAGGCATTGACATCTAGAATCTCCCATGGTGAGGCCCGATCCTAGCATGTAAATTCATCATTCGAGTATGAGAATCTCTTATCACCTTATTCTTAGGATGATACAGATTTAAAGCTTCCTATGATGAGGTCTAGCCTTAAGATCTGTGCAAATTCAAACAGGTTTAAGAACTCATGCATTCTCAGGTTCTTATTCATGATTTTCATCCAAATCTTACAAAAGAAGACTCAATTCAGCATGACGACCGCAATCAAATCTCGTTTCATCAAATTCAGATCAAAAGCATATAATCAATAAGTTTTACCAATTCAATGCTGAGAATATTCATTTCTTATAATAGATCGTTAGTTCTACTGCACAATTACAATTTCAATCTAGCATTCACCCTCAGTATCCTAGATTATCATACAATTAGCCACGAATCTCCATTTCAGCTTCACAATCAACAATTTGGATGATTAAACAGTTCATAATCATTAATTGGAAGAGTTTACCAATTAAGAGTCTTAGAAACTTCCAAATGCCGAGAGTAATGTAGCTTTTCTTCTCAATTTCAAGGAGATGTATATTGATGGAAGCAAATCTTTGATCGGAATCCAAAATGAAGCAACAATCTTAGTGAGAGAAAGTAGAGAGAGAAAGTGGATCTTAAGAACAATTCCCGCTCTTCAAAATCAAAAGTCGGTCACTATATGGAAAATGTGAGTAGTGAATAACAATGTATCCTCTCTCTAATATGTTGACTGATCCTCTATATATAGAGGTTACAAAAGAAACGTAAATGGTACGCAAACGTCCAATGACTAAAATATCACTACTGAAAATGCCTAAGTGATGTAAATAACAAAAAAAAAACAAAAGTAGAAGGTTTAAAAACGATGCCAGCGCCTTTGAGCCAAAGGATCTGCGCCTTCAAGAACCTCATTGCACCTTCAGGCAAATCTGGTTCACGCCTCCCAGCTTCTCTACCACGCCTTTGTGCCATTTGGAGTCACGCCTTCAAACTTCTTGGCCAAGGACCAGTCAAGCTCAGCAACCTTCACATCTTCACGCCTTTCTCCCTCGCGCCTCTACTGCACCTCTAACGCCTTTCTGCCAAATGAATCGCGCCTTCAAGCATCTGCCACAATTTCTTCTTCTCCAGCAAACATCACGCTTTTATAAGTGTGACCAAGCACGTCTTTGGTCTCCCGGCTTCACCATTACTTTCTGACTCAGCTTCCATGCGCCTTCGGGCCATCCACGACCACGCCTTCAATGCACCATATACACCTAAAAAAAAGAATCAACACTTAGTCGATTTTCAGCACAAGAATCACACACTTTTTGCCAGTAAATCATGGCAGTTTTCATTTTCTTGGAGTAAATCTTGGCAGTTTTCATTTTCTCCACGAAGTCTCATGGAGAAAGTTCATAACTTTGGCCGTTTGTTTCCTTTGCTAATGTGTGTGCAAACATGTTTAGAGTGTGCAAATATCGTGCCAAGAATGCATGAGTAGTGTGCCAAGGGTGATGTGTTGTGCAATAATCTGGTGGCAAGGTATGTTAGCATGGCATGGCAAAGTTTGGCACAGTTTGTCAAGCTGAAATGTTTGTCGTGGTGTTCCAAAGTGTCATGTTCTATTATTGCAAATGTAATGTAAAAAATAAGTACAACGTGCCATGCCCAAACTGTGTGAATGTGGTGCTAATATGCAAATGATGCATGTGTGGTGAATGCTTGGCAAGATAAGTGCATGAGTGTGTCAAAATATGGCCAAGTGTTTGGCATAGTTTGTGGCAAGGCTCGGCACTATGTTTGGCAAGGTCGATGTGCCGAGCTGGCAAAGCTTGGCAAGATATTGGCACGTTGGCTTGGCATGCCTTGGCATGTTGGTTCGGCAAGGTCTTGGCAAAGCCTCGGCAAGGTCTTGGCAAATCCTTGGCAAGGTGTTGGCAAGGTAGGTTAGCAAGGTTTTGGCATAGTGTTCACTCCAGCACAACAGCCTACTTCCATGCCAAATACGTGTGTCTTAGCCTCTAATTCAGACTTGGTAGTAAACTTAAGAGTTCTACATCCCCCTCTTAGCTTTCCAATGGATCAAGAAACAGCCTAATCAGGTATCTGAAACGCAAGATATCATCAAACTACCAAACTGTGGCAGAAAGATAAAACTCTAAAACCCTAAAATGGCATTTCGAAAAGAACCTCATACTTCATAATATTGCACACAAAATTGGTAAATGGTTAAAACACACGAAATGTATTGCATTCAAAGAAATTTTCAGAACACCAAAGAAATCACCAATTGGATTAGTATCAAGAAAGTTATACCCAGATGAATTTCCAAACCAAATCTGCCAAAACCCTAAACCGAATCTACCAAGTTCATTTCGGTTTCATTCACCTTCCTAGATGTTTTGATCTCTCAACCTTGCCTATTAACATCAAGCACCCAATTGCCTAAGTTCATCATCATTTTTGGTCTCTTTTAACCAATTTAGTACAACCAATTTCCAACCACATAATTGCACCACAACAAACAATTCATTGCATTAACTTATGAAAAACAAGTCAAAAGCTAAGTGAATTAAGTCATTTAAGTTGGTATAAAACCAACTTATCACTCGCTTAAGGCTTTTCCCTGGGAAATTAAGGTCACGTTGGAGTGGTCCATTTCGAGTTGTCAATGTTAAGCCATATGGTGTTGGGGAGATCCAGAATGACAAAAATGGTAGCAAATTGCAAGTGAATGGTCACAGGCTCAAACCATATTTAACGACTCAGGATAAGGGCATCGCAGAGTTAGCACGAGCTCCACATGAACTATTCTTGGATGATCCTTTAAATTCATAGTGAGACAAGGAGCATGGTCGGGCTGTTGACCGTAAACCAAGCGCTCATGGGAGGCAACCCATATTTTCATTCTAAGTTTTAGAATGTTTGTTTTATCTACTTTTCATTTTACTCTTAGTTTGTGTAGAGTGTATTGACAATTCATGGCACAACCTCATAATTGTTGATGGATTTTGCAGCTTATCATATGGGTTATGGTGATGAATGAAAAGGCAGATGATGAATCTCGGCTATTCACTCAAAAAAGGATAAGGTGGATTTCACATTTTCCATAACGAAGGTAAATGCATCCAAGGTAAATATTTCTGTCAGACCCGTGAACGTGTTGCTTGTTGGCTTGTTAAGATTCCAATAATTGAGTGAGGTGGGCAACAAGTTATGACATGAGGGGTATGGTTTTTTCTTACACATATTGTCACTGTGTGTGTTGTCTTTGAGATTCGTTCACATGGGTTTGTCTGGTAGCTATGTGTTGCACATCTTCCCTATAAATACCTGGCATCTTGTTTACTAATCTGCATCATTTGTTAGTGACTTTCTATTATAAGGTGATAGCCTACTTTCCTCATCCAAACCCTTATGAGTATGGAATCTTCAGTGTGGATATGGGCACTACTTTCTCATCATCTTCTTATTCTTCAGCCGATGAGGATATGGTGATTGACTATGATTCGGCTGAAGCACCACAGTTTGTTAATGCTAATGCGGAGAGCTTATACAATAGATCAGTCAACAGAGAATTCATCATTGAACGACCATTTGAGGACCCTTCCCGCAGATTTGAGGAGTTGATTACGGGGCATACTTGGGCTCATTTCGCAAGAGCATCTGTTGTTGTGAACATGGAAATAGTTCGAGAGTCCTATGCCAATTCACGTGCCGACAGTATCCACTCGATGTTTGTGCGAGGCCGGTATTTGAAAGTCAATCGCCACAGCATTAACTTGCATTATCTTCTTCCCGATTATCCTGGTGATACATATAGCCGTTTGGTGAGGGCGGAGAATACAGATCATTTATTGGCTGCTGTGGCATTGCCTAGTGCTACCTGGGTACGAAATTCCAGGCATGAAGCATTATATGTACCCACGAGTGAACTGACAGTGGAGACAAAGATGTGGTTGTTATTTATCAACTCTAAGCTCCTGCCAACTCGCCGCACCAATATGGCATCACGGGAATGTGTTCTCTTGATTTATGCTATTTATCATGACTTCTTTATTGACATTGGAAAATTAATGCATGGGTACATAAGGCGGGCGCAACGAAATGAATTTGTCTCGATGTTCTTTCCCCCTCTGTTAACAGCAATGGCTCGAGATAAGGGAGTTGACATTTCTTCAAACGATAATCCTTAACATTCTCTCGGTCTTATGGGGACACCTCAATGGCCTACATTTCTGGAGGAAGAAAGGGTGGCAAAACTCTCGCGAGGGTTGTAATCCAGGCAATTTTCTGTGCTTTTCTCGCAACGGGGACCGTCACTGTATACAAGTGTGGGGGGGTTCTGTTTTGGTGGTTAATTATTGTTGGTATTCGATGTTGATTGCTACTACTGCTGTGGTAATTTGATAAGTTGGCATGATTATTTTCGTTGAGCAAGTTTGTGGTAGAAGACATGTGTTATGTGGGATTATGCCATGTTGAATTTAGTTTAGTTTTTTTTAGATTACTTTTTGTCGAGATTAGGTTTTAATGAAATAAAGTGCGACATTTCTTATGTGCCTGATTAGACATAGTTAGATGTTTATTTATGATTGTGAAACCTACCTCCCCTGAGTATGAGTTAATTCATCTAAAAAGCTGAGACAATAATGAATTTAAAGCTGGATAAAATAGTGCAATGAAAAGAGCTTGGAAGTGAAATGAAAGGCATGAAGACTATTTGTTTTTGTTTCTTTGGCCGTTTCCAATTTGTTTTTCGTATTTCCTTATGCCTTGGTGTTTTGTGAAATGTAAGTGCATTAGTGTCGTTTGGCAAAGAAGGAAATAGGAGTTCACATGACTTAAATATAGTAGGGACCCACTTTTGTAGTGATGTTATTGTTTCCTTGTTTGGTTGGTTGAGGATATTGAATATGCGTTGACCAAAAGTGCATGTAGTTAGTTCTTGGCACTATAAATGTTTACTATTGTTCACATTTCAAGACCATCACAGGCAGCGTACAAAAATTGGCACTTGTTCAAGCTTTCTTGACCATCAGTTGTTTTTTTTCCATCTTCCATTACTTCCTTCAAGTTCGTGCTTTGTACTCTCCATCAAAGGTATGTTTTTGGTTCCTTTAAATTTCATATTAATGGATTTAATACTTTGTATGAATAGTTGTGGGTATAAGCACGAAAATAATGTTGTTAAGTTGTTGCAAATGATGAATCAATGAAATATAGTGATGCTTGTTCAAATGTGAAGTACATGCTAAGTGTGGGGGAAAGATTTAGAAGATTTCAGCAAGAATTCAATCTTGACATATCTCTGAAAATTGGTCATAACAAGCAAATGGGATGTCCAAATGAGTTGATTCCAGTGGGAGAAGTTAGCTAAGAGGATGACCTACAATGTTTATGTTTGATAGTTTTGCTAATTGTGACTAGAACATGGTCCATTTTATGAGATAATGTGACATGCACGCTGAAAATGTTGTAAGAGAAATTGCTGAATATGCCCAATTGCTATGTCTTGGTGTTTTGGTCATATCTTGCTCATTTTTAGTCCAAATTGAGTGATTGTTGTCCTCAAATTTAGTAAGAGCTTGCTCTGTAACTTTGTTGTTGTAAGTTTTGGTTAAATCATTATGTTTAACATGTCGTTATGCATGATTTCGAGATGATTCAAGCTGAAATTAGACAACTATTTCTGCCAACTTTGCCTTAGTCTAGTAATGCGATTATAAATTGGTCAATTCCTTTCTAATTTGAGTGATTCCAGCTCCTAGATTTAGCCAATGTTTAGTTTTACAACTTTGATGTTTTAAATTTTGACTAAATCTACCTGTTTGGCATATTATTGTCTCAGTTGTGTTGATGATTGTGAAATTGAAATTCCATAATGAGCGCTGGGTTCAATTTTGCTACGATTTTATTTGTTGAAGTTGGAGTTTCCTATATATGTATTAGATGAGGAGATTCAAGATGCTATGTTTTGTTGCTATGTTTTGTGGATGACGAGCTACATTTTATGTGCTTTACTTGTGAACCATAAGTGTTGTGATATCATGTTCAATTTCAATGTTTGATATTTCTTGTGTACGATTAATCTTTTGAAGTTGGTCTTGATGATTTAATTCTTGGAAGATGTTTGTTATGTTGTGTAAATGAATCACGGAGAAGCTTAGTTCTTTTTGGTAGTTGATGGCAGACATGGCGCCTAAGAAAGACTCTAATTCACAGAAAGCCACCACTTCAAAGAAGGGGAAAGACAAAGCACAGAAACCTCTTGAAGACTCCGACTCTGACTATTACCCCGAGGAGGACTTGCCATTCTTTGAGGAACCCCCAAAATATATGATGCAAGCGACAACTTCGAAAAAAAGGAAAGGTTCCTCAGATCAACCTTCGGAGTTTGTAAGTAAGGGAGCCAAACAACGTTGGAAACAAGGGATGGGTATGAAGATGTTACATCTGCAAAGAGCATTTGCTGTTGAACGAGGTCCATTTCAGAAATTGATGGAGTTCCATCGTTTTGATAAGATGCTCGTTAGTGCACCAGGTTATTGCAATGCCAGTCTTGCAAGGGAGTTTTACGCCAATGCCAAGTTTCCAAATTCGGTTGGAACTTTTTATGTGAGGGGAAAATGGGTGCAATTTATCAGTGAAATCATTAATACTCATATCGATACTCCTAGTTTTCCACAGGATCCTTAACCATTTCCGGAAAATGATGAGTGTGACCAAGCTTTAACGGAGGAGCTCGCCTCGCCAGGAGCGAAATGGGAACTAAACAAACGGGGTGAATGGTTACGAAGTGATGTTAAGATATGGCTTATGTTTGTCTTGTCGCATCTTATGCCGAGTTCTCAATTGACTGAAGTGATACGCGATCGGTTATACCTGATATCAGCAATTCGCTGGCGGAGATCAATTGATGTTGGTCGTATAATTCTTTCTAGCTTACAATCTGGTATTGACGCTGATAATGCAACTCTTTACTTTCCGGTCTTGACTGAAGAAATCTGTGTAGCTCAAGGTGTTGATACTGAAGCTGGAGAGTGGCGGAGGAATCCGAACCCGATTGGTACACCATTGTATACCAAATATTTGCGTATGGAGAATGAGATGAAGAAAGCAAAAGGAGCAGGGGTTAAAGAACTTCGGGACAAGTCTGGACCTTTACCTTGTGAATCAAGTGATGAACAACAACCGTATGATTTTCGTTCCTTTCAAGAGGCACTACAAGAATTTCAACAATATGTGGATACTCATTTTCAGCAGTTGGACAAAAGGCTTGAAGGCATGCATGAACAGATGAACGATATGCATTAGGATTGGACTTCGCATTCGTCTCATATGCTGGAAAAGTTGGATGATATGTCTTCTATTGCACAACAACAGTTTGAGGTTTTATATCACTGGCAACTGAAGATGCAGATGGAGTTAGACCATTGTAACAAAATGTCTGTGTATTATCACTCTGACCCTGGTCCTCCTAAACCAACACCGTCTTCTGCACAGTTGGCTGGATATCGGATCCCGAATTTGACAAGAGAATGTCATCAGTGGTTCCATTCATGAGCTTCCACCAAGGGTGCCCTCAATGTCTCCACTTAACTCATTGCCAACATTTGGACATATCCCATCGATGCCTCCCACTCTTACTTTTAGGGTGGATCCTGAGTTCATACCGCATACAAGGATTCCGGTGATCAGTACGGGGTAGCCTCTTCAAGGACCGATTCATGGGCCTTTTTATTATGTAGCGCAGCCCTTTAGCGGCCCTTCTTTTTCCACAACGGTTTCATTCTCGTCTCCTTCTTCCTCAGCACCATCATCCTTCCAGGGAGCCCCTCCTTTTTAATTTTCTACATTGGGGGGCAATGTATGCTTCAAGTGTGGAGGGGTGGAAGATGACGCTATTTGTTGGTTTATTTTGTGCTTCATGATTGGCTTATTGTTTGAGAAAGTGTCGTGCTTTTTGCTATTCTGGTTGTTGGGATTTGCTGGAATGTGGGTTGAAATTGCTGCAAATTTTTTTTCGCATGCGGGTGCCTTGTGTTGATTATGGGGGGTTATGGTTATTGAAGTTGTCCTGATTTGAAGAAATTTTCTTGAGCCTAGAAGACGAGTTCATGATGTGGAGTTGTTCTGAGTTTGGATTTTGAAATCTGTGGTGATGAGTTGGTTTTATACCAATTATTTTTTGCTACATTTCTGAGTTTTTTTCTTGTGTTTGAGGCAAATGTGTGGTGATTTATGTGTTTTATGCGTATTTGTGGTTGCTAGCTAAAAATTCTTAAAGGGTGCAAAAAGGTTGAAAATGATGGTAAATGAAATGATATGTGCAGAGGTTGAGAATTAAGAAACTAAAAATATGCCATTCGGCCAAATAAGGGTTTTTGGCAGTTTGGATGTTCAATTTGTTCTGTTAATAACTCTTTCAATTCTAATCCGAATGGTGAGAGTTTGGTAGCTACGGAAAGCTTTTTGTATGTACTTCAATTGGCATGTTTTAACTTTCTTCTAATTCTGAATGCATTCATGAGAAACGAAGGCTTCTTTTTTAGGCTTGGATTAGGATTTTTAGGGTTTTATCTCTCTGCCACAGTTTGGTAAAATGACAATAACTTGAGCTATAGACCTCTAATTCCAGTAATTCTTGATCTAATGGAAAGCCAAGAGTTAGACCTAGAACTTCTATGTTTGCCATCAAGTTTAATTCAGGAGTTAAGGTGCATATATTTGGCATGGAAGTAGGGTCTTGTGCTGAAATGAATACTTTGCCATTTTAGATGTTCTTGCATTTGGCCTTTGTACTTACTGCACACACGCATCACTTCTCACAACATTCTAACATCCTTATCGCACTACACTCTCGCACTCCACCCACACACATTGTGCGGCGAGGTCACCTCGCTGCACAAGCACTCTCGCACACTACTAACACTATATACTCGCACACATGCACAACACTCTAGTACTCACCGCACACTAGCACTTATCTCTTGCAGCAATCTCGCACACACGTACATCACTCTCGCACATTGACATGCGGCGAGCTCACCTCGCCGCATGCAACAAGCACATACATCATGCGACGAGCTCAGCTCGTCGCGAGCATTTACGCACACACAATGTGCGGCGCGGTCACCTCGTCGCACAAGCACTCACGCACACTCCATGCGACGAGCTCAGCTCGTCGCATACACCTCGTACACATTGCACGGCGAGGTCTCGCCGTGAGACCTCGCCAGCAAACGCAATTCACGGCGAGTCCTCGCCTCGAGGTCTCGCCACACACACACATTTCACGGCGAGACCTCGCCGCGAGGTCTTGCCAGCATAATTTTCGCAAGAGCAGCTCTTTGGTTGGTTTTGAGAAGATGAAAATTGGCTAATTGTTGGGTTCTGAATTTTCAGGTGTTGCGAGGATGATGAAAGCGTGCAGCTCTGAGGTTCGGAGGCGTGAATTCTCAGAAGTTGGTGTGCATGGAGTTTCGCGGAGTTGCTGAAGCCGTGAAGAGTCCGGGCTTGAAGGCGCGGAGCAACTCTGATTTCTTCACCTGGAGTTATGAGTAGTGAAGGCTTGAAGGCGCAAATTGTGTAATTCTCATATCAATTAAGGAGGCAAATTGTGTTTCTCTTGTGAATTGGAAGCTCTTGAAACAATTCAATTGGAAAACTTTTTCCATTTATTTAAAATGAATTGTTTCAAGTTGCAATTTGCGGATCGTGAATTGAGAATGGAGTTCTGTGGCTAAGTTTCTTATGTTCTAGGGTTTCAACCGGTTAAATGTATAATTGGACTATGCAATGCTATGCAATTGACACAATTTCTTAAGAATGAAATCATATGTGGTTTTAAAGCTTGAACTTTGTTAAGTTTCATGAATTCACACTTTTATTGAATGAATTGAACTTTGATTGTGGTCGCCATGTTGAGTTGAGGTGAAATTTACCAATATGAGTAAGAATGCATGAATTGAGAACATAGGTTATGATGAATGAGTCTTTTCAATTGATTTACATATTCATTTCTGAGATTCAGGCCTCGCCACGGGAAGCTTTGATGAAATGAAAATCTAGGAAAAAGTGCTAAAGAAGTTCTCTGTGTTAACAAACGAAGACATACGAATCTAGGTCGGGACTCGCCATGGGAGTTCCTAGGTTTTGCATGTTAGAGTAGTTAGCTTGGAGAGTTGAGATGTTGCGGAGTGAATACCATTATTCTCAGGCCTCGCCACAGGAGAGAATGGTATTAGGAAGTGTAGGGAGTGGTGTGGTCGCCATGCTAACCACAAGCTAGACTTCCAGGCAACTTGATCTCCTATCTGTTTTGTTTGAGTGTCAATTGCATTGTATTTGAGTAGTCTAATGTGCATTCTTCCGGTGGAAGAACTCTAGAACATCCATTCTCTTCTTGTTTTCACACTTTATTTGTTGAGCCTGTTTCTTTAATCTAGTTCTTTTGTGGCATTTTGTGAACAAATTCTGAATTCGAGAATCCATCCCCTTCCCTGTGGATACGATCCCTACTTCCACTTCTACAGTAGTTTAGGGTAAAATTGGAGAGTAATGACACCTCTCATCATGTGGCGAGTCTCTTTGAAGTATGATTTGAATCGATGCAGTTTTGTGAAGTGTGCTTTGTGAAGAAGTGTTAGAAGTATGGGAGTCAGGTTCGAAAGTGTAGTATGGTTTAAGGTGTTTTTAGTGTGCTAGTATTGAGTCTTGGATGTGAGGGTTTGAATAAATGACTAGAATGTGAGTGAATCTGCAAAGAGTAATGAGTAGAGTAGAAGGTTGTTTAATGGAAAATCACTGTGTACTATGTCTTTGTTCTCTTGTTAAACTGTGTTCAAATTTGTAGTTCATCAAGTTCTATCTTTATATTGCATGCGAAATCATTTTTCCTTTGATTCCAATCTTGATGAGATCAGTATATTTTATTAATCAAGGCATCATTTTAAAGTAAGATAGATATGCCATGCAAAATCATTCTTGGACATAGGAGGAATCTGGTTCAATTTGTTCTTGTTGATATGCATGACTTTGGTGTTTTGGATGCTCTTGCGTACATAGTCCCTTAATGACATCCAGGAACTTTTAGTCACACAAGAAAGGATATGGAGGAAAAGACTTTGGCAATTGGGAATGAAAAGCCGAAATACCCTTGGCAAGCTTAATAGAGAAAAAATAGCCATAAAACCCAGACAGTCAAATAGGGAAAAAAAGCCACAAGACCCAGGCAAGCACACCAATGTGTGTAGCAAATGTACCAAAGTACAAAAACAAATGAAACCAGTCAATAGGAGCACCAATGTGCAATCATTGATCTTGTGTGATTATGAGTTTTTGTGTGTAGATAAGGTGATTGTTTATGCATTGAGATGTTCTTGGAACAAAGGGGGAATGCATGCATAAAGAACAAGTGGACAGGTATTCCTCAGCACACACTCGCACGCATGACATTTTGGTCTTTATTCATCGTACTTCGTTTGATAATCTGAGCTGAAATTTGATAGTTTGGAGTCAATAATCTTTTTGTGAGTTCTGTGCATGAAAAATTATTTTGATGAACTCAGAGGAGAGCAAGTTGGACAGGGGAGTAAGGTTTAGTGCTGGAGTGGTTAACATATATGAAGTGAAAGTTTTGCTTGAGGGCAAGCAAAAGTTCAAGTGTGGGGGAAATTGATAAGTCAGTTTTATACTGACGTAATTGTGTCATTTTTCACTTGACTTTTGTTGGTTTGGGTGCATTTTGGGTAGTATTGTGGTTGGAATGAGTAAAAGAAGTTAAGACTGTGTGAAGTATGATGTGAGAAAACTTACGTTGTGGGAAGATGTTTGTGTGATTTAGGTGTATATGGAGTGGAAGTTGTTGAATTATTCATCATGATTTCTGTGAAATGTGTGGGTATGTGTTGTTGTCTGTGAAGAAAGGTGTGAAAGATAAATTCATGTTGTATAAATGAGTTGCCTTGTTGAGAGTTTGGAAAATAATGCATGAAGGAATGGCATTTGTAAACTGGAGATGCATGGTGTAGTTGGTGTTATTGTGCAACCTTGCACTAGCACATGCACATGTGTACATTATCGCACTCACTTTGCCGCACACTCGCACTCTCCTCGCTGCACTCACGCACACACCTTGCCGCACACACTCGCACACCTCACCGCATGCTAATGCGGCAAGCTCTCTCACTCATGCAGATGTGGGGCGAGCTCATGCACACACGCACCTCGCTGCAAATACACATGCGGCGAGCTCTCGCACACATCACTCATCTCGCCGCTCGGATGTGCGGCAAGCTCTCTTACACTGCATACCTCGCCGCACGCATGTGGGGCGAGATCACACACCTCGCCGCAAAGATGTGCGGTGAGCCCTCACTTTCCACACACTCATTCCTTTCATTTGTGTTTTGTTTTCACCTTACTTGATCTAGATGCAAGTTTGTGTTCCTTGTTGTCTCTAAACCTTTTTTTTAAAACTTCATGATAGTATTCACTTTACATTCATTGTGTTACACCTTCCATTCTTGGTTGTGCATTGTATATATTTGTCTCACAATGTTCAAGTATATGTTTGTGCATGTCAACACTCCATACTTTGACACTTCACTTGCAGAAGTTCCTTTCACGTGTTTTCACTCTCACTCTCACTTCACAACACTTAGCTCATAACACTCTTCACACACTTCACTTAACACTTAAACCCATTTTTATCACAACACCTCATAACTCATCATCACAGACTACACGTCGAGACCTCGCCACGAGGTCTCGGCGTGGTCTCGCCACATACACCCACCTATACGGCGAGGTCTCACTGCGAGACCTCGCCACTCATATGCATAAATGGCGACGTCTCCCCGTGAGACCTCGATATAAAACACTTCTATGCTGCTATGAAGCAACATGTGCTTGTGGTTGGAAATTTTTCTAAGTGTTGGTTATTGGATCTCTTGTGCGGGAATGGCGAAGGCGTGGTGGACAGCGGCGCAAAGGCGTGTAGATACTGCGGAAGGCGTGAGAAGTAATGGCTTGAAGGCGCAGGGAGGCTGGTGAAGGCGCGAAGTTTCAAGGCCCAGAGGCGTGGTTCGCACTTATGCACAAGTTATCGTGAACATTTTGTTTGATACGCTTACTTATTTTACGTTTGCGTATTATTTACATTTTGTAACCTCTATATATAGACGATTCAGTTAGCATTTTAGAGGGATATAGATCATTCTAGAAGAGAAAACATTTTTTTGATTTTCATAAGGGGAAATTTTCTCTCTCTGTGCTTTCTCTCTCTAGATTTTCTCTCTTCTTCTGTTTCTTCTCCGATTGTGACTCCGATTGAATAATTTAGCTGATTACTTCATTCCAATTCTCAATTGACGAAGCTATTGACAATTCTACGCTCTTTAATCGGTAAATTCGTATAGTTTGGAAGAAATGAATTGTTCAATGATGAATTATGATATTCGCGAATTGGTAATGAAGTATCGCGGCTAAATTTGCGATGTCCTAGGGTTGAGACCGGATGATTGTGTGAATAAACTATGCGATACCTTGCAATTGACACATTTGTGAAGATTGAGTTCATACTTGAAATTACCGCTTGAATCTTGTTAAATTTTATGAACTCATGCTTTTCTTGACTGAATCTCTCTTCGATTCTGGTCGCCATGCTAAGTCGAGATTAGATTCACATATAGGAGTAATGAATGCATAGAATGAGAACATTGAGTATGATAATTGAATCTTCTCTCTTGCTTTGTTTGATCATGATCTGAAATGCGTTCGCCATGCCGGTGGAAATTCATTGAGATCTTAGAATAGAGTTAGAAGAGGCTTCCCTTGGCTTACGAAGACAAACGAACCTAGGTCAGGCCTCATCACGGGACGATCCTAGGATTTGCATGCTAGAATAGTCAGTCTCGGGGAGTTGAGATTCTACGGGTTGAAACCACCACTCTTAGGCCTCACCATGGGAAAGAGTGGTGTCAAAGAGTGTAAGATGGCATGCAGTCGCCATGCTGGTGGCATCTTAGGCTCTTAGGCAGCTTGGTCTCCTCTGTGCTTAACTTGAGAATCAATTTCATTGCATCTGAGTAGTCTATAATACACTCATCTGGTGGAAAAACCCTGAGACGTCCAATTGTTTCTTGACTTTACATTTTACCCCCGTTTTGTGACTTTTACTTGTTATTCTCATACAGTAGCATTATATTTCCATTCTGTGACATTTGTGTGACATTTGTTAGAACAATACTTGAATTCTCGAACCATCCCCTTCCCTGTGGATACGATACCCTACTCATTGCTACTACATTAGTTTAGGTTAAAATTGCAAGGTTAACGACACGCTTGTCACACTCCCTTATTATACTATGAAGTCCACAAAAATTATAGATGCCATATTAAAGTAAATTGAGAAGTGTAATAGAAGATTCTTATGGGGTGAAACTGAGAATAGAAGTCGAGTGCATAATGTCGCTTGGAATAAGGTATGTCAGCAAAAGGATCAAGGAAGCTTGTGAATAAGAAACCTTTCATCACTAAATTAGGCAGTTTTAATGAAAACAGGTTGGAACTTGTTGGCTATGGATGAATCCCCCTAGAAGAGAGTGCTACATGCTAAATACTGTCACACTCCACCTGCTAGCAAGACTAGACAATCCCATATTTGGAGAAGCATATTGGAACTTGGGTAATAGCCGACGTATTAGATTTTGTATAGACACGTTCGTTGGAAGAACCGTTGTGCCAGATTCTGCATAATATCCCTACTCAACAATTGCAAATTAAGATAATTTGCTATTGGAAGGATAATGACTGTGATTGGAACTTTCTTAGCCAAATCCTTCCAATTGCTTGTCTTAATAGGCTGAAAAGCATAATAATTATGGATCATCCTGAAAAAAAAGTCGTTTGGGTTGGAAATTTTCAAATGATGGTAAATTCACTGTCAAATCTACATACCAACTCTTAAAGGGAGAGGAGGTTATGGCTGACCAAACAGCAAAATGGAAAAGAATATATATGGAAGGGGAATGGACTGAATTGGTTTAACTATCAGTCATGGCTTATTCGACATGATAGATTATTGACCTCAAATTTGTAGTTTAGGATGACGCTGATGTCGAATGACATTTGTCCTATATGCCATCAAAATTCAGAAACAACAACCCATGCAATTCGTGACTGCCAATGGGCCTACAGGTATGGAAAAAGCTAATTCATCATAAATATTGGTCTAACTTATGTTCTCTCATATTACAGGAGTGGGTAGATTGGGCGTTAATGAATGGCCTTGGCAATAATGAAGATCTTGATTGGAACACTACTTTTTGCACCACAGTTCAACTTCTCTAGACCTGGCGAAACAAATTTGTACACTCTGATTTGATGCTACCAACCGAAGTAATGTACATCAAATAATGAAATAAGTACAAGAAATTCAAGATGCAAATCAGAGAGTTACGATCACGAATAGATAGTGAGTGCTACTTGGATGGAACTTATTTAAAGATGGTTGGACAAAATTGAATATAGATGGTTCAGCTATAAATAATCTAGGGCAAGATGTATGTGGAGGTGTCATATAGGATGATCAAGGTTGTTGGCTTTTGGGTTTACAGTGAATATTGTTATCTCTACAAGTTTAGTAGATGAGTTGTGGGCAATTTTGCATGGGTTACAAATTGCGTGGGATTTAGGTATTAAACATTTGGAAGTAGAATCAGACTCATTAGTTGGAGTTTGACTCATAAATCAAGCTACTCTTGATCATGCACACTTCAATTTGATTTGGAGAATTCGTGACCTTTTGAGAAGAAAGTGGGAATATCGATTAAATCATTTTTGGCGTGAAGGCAATTCATGTGCTATGCTCTTGCGAAATTAAGCCTAAATTCACAAATGGGAATCACTCTATTCCCTACTCCTCCTGATGTTGTCAAACCGTATTTGATTACAGATAGCTTAGGAGCAACTCAAGGGAGATGTATTAGTTCATTAGCAAAACAGACGATAGCCTCTTTTTTACCCGAAAAAATGTTCAGATGCACAAAGTTCCAAAACATCTATTATTCTTATTTCATTTTATTGTTTGTAATGGTTTTTAATTTCATGAATCTTATTGGTTTTTGCAAAAAAAATAAAAATACACACACAAGCTCCTATGTAACGGATTCATATATGGGAATAGATCAATGATCGAGTATAAAGTATTGATTTTTCATGTATCAAGTATTAATGTTAATCTACAAAGTATCGTACCAAGTATTATTCTGTGTGATGTATAAAGTATCCATTTTTCGCATATAATGTATTAAATTTTCTCGTATAAAGTATCAATTTTTCGCGTATCAGGTATCAATTTTTTGCATATCAAGTATCAATTTTTCGTGTATCAAGTACCAATTTTTCATATATCATGTATATTGTTTTTTCACGTATCATGTATAAAGTATCAATTTTTCACGTATCGTGTACAAATTATCAAATTTTTGCATTTTTCGCGTATCAAATATTAATTTTTGCATAGGTTGTTAACTACAAAACTGTATCATTCTGTTTGGCATATAAAGTATCAATTTTTTCCCGTATCAAGTGTCAATATTTGAAATGAAAAATGATACGCAAAAAAAACTAACAAACAAACACGTGTGTATTGATAAGTCAGTCTTATACTGACTTAATAATGCTATTTTCACTTGATTAGTGCTATGTCCTAGTGCATTTCGTAAGGAAATTTTTGATTAATTCGTAAGACTGTGGGATTGTTCATGTGTAGAGCTACGTGGTGAGAAAAGGGTTGAAATTGCTGAATATGTGATGTGTGAGTTTTACTTAGCTTTTTTTGTGTCTTAGTGCAAATCTGTGTGACATTGTGTGTCATGTATAAGTTTATGTGAAAGAAGTGTGTGTGGTGTGGTTCAGTAGAAGAAGGGCTAAACAATTTGTATGAAGTGATTGCTTGAAGGCACATGTGTGTGTACGAAGTCACAACACTCGTGCACAACACTCGTGCATGTGTACCGCACTCATCGCACATACTAGGCGTAAGTTCATGTATACACCGCACACACGGGCCGCACTCACAGCACATGCACCCGCACAATCATCGCACATACCGCATGACCACACCGTACACGAAGCACCCACTCACTACCGCACATGCATGCAAAGCAAGCACTCATTGCCAGATGCATTCATACCAAGCACACATCTGCTGCACGGGCGTCACATGCATGGCTTCCGAGCCGTACGACACTTGACAGCACTTCATGCACATATGCCGCACACATTGCACACTTATGCCGCACACACAGGCCACACATTCAGCACATCACCACACTGCATGCACACTCGCTGCACTTTCACCGAATAGTGAGCTCACACTTGCTGCATTGCCTTTTACTGCATGCATTCACTCACCGCGAGCGCCGCACATCACTCGTGCATAAGTGTGCACGCACTTGCAGCATTGGCATCTCCAGCACACACAACTTCAGCCTACTCATGCACCACCTGCACTACACATGCACACAACTTTTGCACAACCTTGCTGCACATCTCGTGCACGCGGAAACACACTACATGGACATTGTAGGCACAACTTATGCACATATGAGCATCCCTTTTATTGCACACTCTTGCCACACCACATGCACACGTACATCACAACACATATATATGCACGCCACAGTATATCATGCATAACACGGTTGCAAATTAGCAGAGTCACATTTGTATGGCAATGCATCTCATCGTTGGAATTTGTGCTGCGATGCATCGCCGTTAAAATGTTAGAATGCAAGGTTGAAATTTTTCTAAGCGTTGAAGTTTGCTCTTTCATATGTGCACATGTAGGGCGTGAAGGGCTTATGCTTGAAGGCGTGCACGTGCAC
This sequence comes from Ophiorrhiza pumila, assembly GCA_016586305.1. Taxonomy (NCBI): domain Eukaryota; kingdom Viridiplantae; phylum Streptophyta; class Magnoliopsida; order Gentianales; family Rubiaceae; genus Ophiorrhiza; species Ophiorrhiza pumila. Next base: position 19,666,765 of record BLIW01000004.1, on the reverse strand, counting down.
AGTTGTTCAGACATTTTCTATATGGCAATGGAATTTTTGTAATTAAGTGCATAGTTTACGTTAGCGTGTAGAATAAGCCGTAGACCTCTATATATAGAGGAATGTGTCATTATGGATGGGGATTCGGACTTTCTAGAATTTTTACCAAATTTTTTATCTTGAGTGGGAATTTCTCTTCTCTAGACTATTTCTCTCTGTATATTTTGTCTCTCTAACAATTTAGCTTTGTTCTCGATTTCGATCAAAGATTTGGTCCGATCATTGTAATTCTTTCCTCAATTAAGGAGGCAATTCACGACTCTCTTGTGAAATTGAAGCTTTTGAAGCAATTCAACAAGTAAATTCTTTCAATATAATGAAAATGAACTGTTTCAAGTTGCAATCTTATGATCGTGAATTGAGAATGGAGTTTTATGGCTAATTTCACAATGTTCTAGTGTTTGAACCAGATGAGTGTGAAATTAGATGACGCAATGCCATTCGGTTGACACAATTTCTAAAGAATGGAATCATACTTGGTTTGAATGCTTGAATTATGTTAAGTTCCATAAATTTGCACTGTATTGATTGAATTGAATTTTAATCGCGGATGTCATACTGAGTTGAGGTGAGATTCACCGATTAATGTGAGAATTACATGGAATGAGGACTGAAAATATGAATATTGAGTTTTCCACTTGCTTTGCCTGATCATGTTCTGAGATGCGGTCGCCTTCGATCATTTGAGTTGTTAGGAATAAGTGAGAAGAAACTCTCTGGTGCTAGCGAAGACTCTAGAACCTAGATCATGCCTTGCCATGGAAAGACCTTGGGAATTGCATGCTAGATTCATTAACCTCGGGGAATTGTGACAATGCGATATACATCCGTCACTCTTAGGCCTCGCCATGGGAAAGAGTGATGTCAGGGATAACAGAGTGCAGTGCGGTCGCCATGCTGGCTATGAGCTAGCCTCCAAGGCATTTTGGTCTTCTCCTTGCTTTACTTGTGTGTCAATTACATTGCGTTGAGTCGTCTAGAGTGTATTCATCCGGTATAAGAACCCTAAGACATCCGACTCATACTTGTTATCACATTTCTTTTCATTTACAGGACTTATGGTTTCTACTTCTTGTTCCTCTTTTCTTATTACTGTTATTATTACTTTCTATGACTCGTTTTTGTGACAACATTACTGAAATCTTGAAACCACTCCATTCTTTGTGGATCAGTCCCTCTCACTACTACTACAGCAGTGTTAGGGTAAAATTGGTGACTACGCGACTACACGTATCAATTTTCGGCGCAGCTACTCGGGAAGGCACGGTTTCTTGATTTACTTGTTCAGTTATGTTTTTGTTCTATTTTCTTGTGTCTATATTTTACATTCTTGTTACTTTTTTTTGATGTGTTTCTCCACTATCATACACTTCGCTTGGTTTGTGAGTGATTTCTACAGGTTCGTAAGTTGTGTATGCCCAAATCTCTTAGATCTGCAGGGGAACCAGAATATCACCTTGATCTTTTGTTGCCAAGGACTTTGAGGAAAAAACAAAGAGAAAGAAGAATGGCTAATCCAGGAGCGACACCTCCAAGATTTGGTGACCACTACGTAATCAACTTCGAGAATGGTTTTGACCAACAAGATATTGATGTGGAGAGCTATCATATTCTTACACAGATAGTATCCATGATCAGTCAGAGGCAATTCTTTCAAGGTCTAGATAATGAGGAACCAAATGAGCACTTGGACTGGTTCATGGGACTATGCAGTACATTCAATCTTCAGAGAGTGCCTCGGAGTGAGGTTCATAGAATTCTCTTTCCTCTATCTTTGAGAGGCAAGGCAAAGCACTGGTTCAAGTCTATTGGAGGTATGAATGCTGTGGCATATTTTGATGAACTCTAGAAGAAATTTTTGGCAAAGTACTTGCCACCAGCCAAGCAAGAGAAAATGAAGATGGACATAATAAATTTTCAACAACATGAGGGTGAGACATTTCGTGAGGCTTGGGAGCATTTCAATGATTTGATCAAACAATGTCCAAATCATGACTTTGGTGAAATTAGAGAATTGAACACTTTCTTTAAGGGTCTTACTATAGAGTCCTCAATGATGGTTAAGGCTTGTGCCAATGGAGCCTTGAAAGATAAAACCGTTCAAAAAGTTGGGGAGCTTTTTGACAAAATTGTTGAAGATGAATATCTTTTCCCTGAAACTAGAAAGCCACATAGTAGGAAATACAGAGGTGTCTTGGACCTCGATGATGAAACATCACTAAGTGCTAAATTTAATGCCCTTACGAAACAAGTGCAAACATTGAAGGCTGCACAAGCCAAATCTCCAGTGCTCTCTTGTGGTTTGTCCAAGAAAGAGCATCACACAGACAAGGGTACTATTACTACAGAGTCATTACAGTATGTCAATAATTACAATAAGCCACAGTACTCTAGAAATTAATCTTGTGGCAGTAGACATTAAGGTGGTGGCCAGAGCAATTGGGGACAACAAATCAAAACCAGGGAGGTCAATATATTCAAGGCAATGACCAAAGGACTTCAAATCCACCTCCAGGGTTTGATTCTCAGCCAAATGCACAAAAGCTAAGGAAGCCTTCAATGGAAGACATGTTCCACCGTATTATGGAAAGCAAGTGCACGAAGCCACCAGTCCTGGAATGATACTTGTGAAGTTGAGGATGAGATAGTGGGGAAACCTGAGAAAGACTGTGAACATGAGGATACTTGTGAAGTTGAGGATTAGGTTGTGGGGGAACCTAAGAAAGACTGTGCACATGAGGCCATGGCACCAGAGAATGAGGAGGTGCTGGACAATGAAGGAAATGAGGTGACCAAAAAGGTTAAAGGACCACCAAGTCTTTACAATTTTACAAAATACGCTCCTCGGCCTCCATTTCCTGAAAGGATGAAACCACCACCAAAGAGAGGGCCACAATTTGATTGTTTCTTGAATGTGAAACAAGTTAACGTAAGCCTACCTCTTCTCTACTTGGTAACAGCGGTGCCTAAGTACGCAAAATTTCTCAAGGATCTCATATCAAATAAGGAACAGATTCTCAGGTATGAGGTACCACTGATGCTTATAGAAAATAGTGGAGCTTGGGTTGGGCACAAATTGCCACCAAAATTAAAGGATCCTGATAGTTGCACCATACCATGCAAAATAGGCACAAGGTATTTTGACAAAGCAGTCTGTGACTTGAGGACTGGAATCAATCTCATGCCTCTATCAATTGCGGTTGATGTGGGACTAAGTGGACGAATTCGTCCTGTGGCCGTGACACTGCAATTGGCGGACAGATCATTGGTGAAGCCTACAGGAATGGTGAAAGACGTGTTGGTGAGGATAGACAAATTCACATTACCTATGGATTTTATTGTGCTAGACATGGAGAAGGACCCTGAGGTTCCTCTCATCTTTGGTTGACTTTCCTTGCTACTGGTGATGCTTTGATCGGAGTAAGAAGCAATATGGTAACTTTTCAGATTAACAATGAACAAGTTGTTTTTTGTGTGAATTATGCTATGAAGCATCCCATGCATGTGGAGTCTTGTTTTGCAATTAGAACTGTAGCCTGTTTCGTGCATATAGATGATAAAAACGTGAAACACAATTTTGTTTGTATAGATGAATTGAATATTTGTGAAAAGGAAATATAGAATGGAGAATTGGATGAAGAAGATTGCATGATTTTTTTTGAAATTGAAAACATGGTTGAATGTTGTGTTTTGGATAGGTCAATATTTGAGATGCAAAGTGACGTGTGTGAAAAGCAAAATGAATTTGTAGTTGAAACCAGATTACAGGATACATGTGTTAGAGATTTGAAAAATGATGATGAATGCATTATTATGACTAATGATGTGTGTGCACCCACTGAGGTGAAGAGTAAAGAAATTTTGTGCAGAAATGAAAAATTTATGCCCTCCGTTGTAGTTCCACCAAAGCTGGAACTTAAACACTTGCCTCCATATTTGAAGTATGCTTTTCTAGGTGAAAACGAAACCTTGCCAGTGGTGATTTCTTCAAGGCTGGAGGGTTGGCAGGAGGAGAAACTTTTGGGTGTTTTAAGACAATACAAGCAAGCCATTGGATGGACTATCGCAGATATCAAGGGAATCAGCCCAAACATATGTATGCACAAAATTTTGCTAGAAGAAAATTCTATTCCAATGCGTGATAGACAAAGGAGGCTGAATCCTCAGATGATGGAAGTTGTGAAGAAAGAAGTTATCAAACTTTTAGATTTCGGGATGATCTTTCCAATTTTAGATAGTGAATGGGTGAGCCCCGTGCTGTGTGTGCCCAAGAAGGGTGGGGTTACTGTAGTGAAAAATGATACGAATGAACTCCTTGCAGCAAGAATCATCAGTTCTTAGCGCGTATGTATGGACTACCACAAGCTCAATAAGGCAACAAGGAAGGATCATTTCCCAATACCTTTCTTGAAGCAACGCTTAGACAAGATTGCTAGATTTCTTTTCTATTGTTTCTTGGATGGCTATTCAGGTTATAATCAGATTGCAATTGACCCAAGGATCAAGAGAAGACTACATTCAATTGACCTCAAGGATCTAAGAAACTAACTTAGTGCTTAACTAGGAAAAGTGCCAATTCATGGTGCAGGAGGGTATAATGTTGGGACACAAAATCTCTCATAAGGGAATTGAGGTGGATAGAGCTAAAATCGATGTCATTGCTAAACTCTCAGCTCCCGCCAATGTCAAAGGCATTCGGAGCTTCCTGGGGCATGCAGGATTCTATCGTAGATTTATCAAGGATTTTTCCAGGATTGCTAGGCCTTTATGCAATCTTTTGAAAAAAGATGTGAAGTTCAACTTTGATGAAGAATGCTCAGAGACGTTTGAGATATTAAAGATAAAACTTGTGGAAGCACTAGTCATAGTCACTCCACAATGGGGTGAGCCTTTTGAGATCATGTGCGATGCGAGTGATTATGCACTTGCTGTCGTGCTTGGGTAGAGAAGAAACAAGGTTTTCCACACGATCTACTATGCAAAGAAGTTATTGAATGAGGCCCAAATGAATTACACCACGACTGAGAAGGAGATGCTTGCTATAGAGTTTGCCTTCGACATGTTTCGTGGTTATTTGCTGGGGCCAAAAGTCATTGTGCACACTGATCATGCAGCATTAAAGTTTTTGCTAGCCAAGAAGGAAGCCAAGCCATGGCTTATGAGATTGGTGCTAATACTCCAAGAATTTGATGTCAAAATTAAAGACCACAAGAGTTCAGAGAATGTAGTGGCCGACCACCTATCAAGGCTTGAGTCAAAAGCACAAGATGAGCCAACTATATTGATTAAAGAACATTTTCCCGATGAGCAAGTGTTTAAAGTAGAGAAGGAGGCATTGCCATGGTATGCTGAATAGCCAATTTTTTTGTGGCTGGGCAAATGCCTTCGTACTTTTCCCATGAGCAGAGGAAGAAATTGAGGAATGATGCAAAGTACTTCTTCTGGGATGAGAATGCTTTGTATAAAGTGTGTAGTCATCAGGTGATAAGGAAATGAGTAAAAGAAGAAGAGAAAGAGGATATATTGAAGGCTTGTCATGAAGGACCTTCTGGAGGACACTTTGGTGCCACATGAATCGGCTTCAAAGTGTTGCAATCGAGATTCTACTGGCCGCACATATTATTGGATACATGAATCTGGGTTGGTCAATGCGATTGGTGCCAGAGAAGTGGCAACCTCTCCTCACGTAACGAAATGCCCTTAAATAACATACTAGAAGTGGAGTTGTTCGATGTCTAGGGCATTGACTTCATGGGACCTTTCCCAAAATCATGTGGCATGGAATATATCTTGGTTGCAGTAGACTATGTGTTGAAGTGTGTTGAGGCCATTGCTCTTCCTCATATTGATGCCAGAAGTGTAGCTGCATTTCTAAAGAAGTATATATTCAATAGATTTGGCACACCACGGGCAATCATAAGTGATGGAGGCTCTCACTTCTGGAACAAGATTTTTGCATCACTCTTGGCCAAATATAGAGTGAAGCACAAGGTCTTTACTGCATACCACCCCCAAACTAGTGGACAATCCGAGATTTCCAATAGAGAGATTAAAAGGATTTTGAAAAAAGTTTTAAATCCAGGTAGGAAATATTGGGCTCTCAAGTTAGATGATGCTCTCTGGGCATATCGAACAGCTTACAAGACTCCAATCGGTGCTTCACCTTTTCGGCTGGTATTTGGAAAAGAGGGCCATCTGGAACATAGAGCTTACTAGGCAATTTAAAGGCTTAATACAAATTTTAATGGGGTGAAGTCTAAAAGAATGATGGAGCATAATGAACTTGACGAGTTTCGGTTCAATGCATAAGTCAATGCCAAGCTATACAAAGAGAGAACAAAGAAACTACATGATGCCAAATTCAATCAAAGAGTTTTGTCCCTAGTCAGTTAGTGTTACTGTATGATTTAAGGCTCAGGCTCTTCCAAGGGAAGTTGAGGTCCCGCTGGACTGGTCATTTTTGTGTCATCAAAGTGTTTCTTTATGAGGTGGTTGAGATACAGAATGAGAAAAGTGGTAATGTTTTGCAAGTTAATGGCCACAGACTTAGACCTTATACACTACATAAAGATAAAGATGTGTAGAAAGGATCACAAGCCCCACGAGAATTGTTCTTGGATGATCCCGTTACTTAGACTTGCACGAAACATGGTCGGGCTGTCGATGTTAAAACAAGCGCTCTTGGGAGGCAACCCAAGCATGATTTTCTCCACTTACATGTGTTTTGTTTAATTCTTCGTCTTCCTTTAATCTTGTTTTCTTAGTGTTAACTTTGAAATTAACCTTTCGGTTTTCTTAACATTCTAGCTTTATTTTAATGGAAATGTCATTGTATTCTACAGTGCACGTGTGCATAGCCGAGGAGAAGAACTTTAGTTAATGCAGGAGTAAGGTGTTGGTAAGGTGCATGCACCCACATGGATCATTTAAATCATGAACTAGTCTTCTAATCAAGTAATCAATCAATGAAAAAGCTGAAATATAAATGACAAATTGTGTAGGGAAGTGGCGTTAGACTAAGGAGAGAAGGGTTGCACCGTTGTTTTGGAAGCAAGTGACATGTGACACATAAAGAGTGCAATAGTGTCTACAATAATGTTTGGTCTTCTAAGTTTAATGTAAAGGCTGCACAAGATAAGACGTCAATAAGAGGTGTTTCTGCGTTGCGATGTTAAAATTTGGCTCCTGTTCATTTTATCTAGACTTATGCCGAGTTCGCAGATCACTGAAGTTGCGCGCAATCTTCTTTACTTCATCTCGCTATTTGGAGGCGAAGATCTATCGATGTTGGCTGGATTATAGTCGACAACATAAGGGTTGGAATTGCTGAGAAGGTTGTAGCAGTTTATTTCCCCGTTCTTATTGAAGAGCTGTGCAAGGCTCAAGGAGTGAATGATAAGATGTGCAGTGACTGGCGCATGACTAAGGTGCCCATTGCTACATCTTTGTATGTGAAATATCTGCGACTAGATTGCAAATTGGTTTGAGAGTGGGCAGCCGAAGCTGGTGTGCCGCGAGAGGATGTTGATCTCCCAAACGATGATGGACATTCAGCTTACTACTCTTAGCCATTTGACTTTAGTTCCTTCTAGGGTGTACTTCATGATTTTCAACATTCTGTAGATACTCGTTTCCAGCACATGAATGAGCGGCTTAGAAGCATGCATGAACAAGTTAATGACATACATCAGGATTGGACTTCTCATGCATCTACGGTCGGCTCCAAGCTAGATGACATTTCCTCCATTGCACAGCAACAGTTCGAAGTACTGTATCATTTATATTTGTACAACAAGATGGTAGTGTACTACCATACTCCTCCTGGGCTACCAAAACCCCAGCCGACTCCTGCACAATTGACAGGGTATAGAATTCCCAATTTATCTATGGATGAGCACACTGGGACCATGCACGAGCTTCCTCCAGGAGTTCCTGGCATGTCTTCACTCCAGTCGTTGCCAACTTCTGGCCGTATACCGCCGGCACCTCCTACTCCTACGTTTCTTACGGATCCTGAATTAAGGCCAGCCACACAAATACCATTATTTGGTTCGGGATAGCCATTCCAGGGGCCTATTCATGGACCATTTCATTGGGTTACACCACTATTCAGCGGACCATCATTTTCCACCATTGCGTTATTCTCACCACTTCCTTGTCTGCACAATCCTCTTCTCAGGGAGCCCTCATTCTTAACTTTACATTGGGGACAATGTTTTTTTCAAGTGTGGGAGGGTTTGGTTTCGCTTATGATGGTGTTTGTAGTTGTTGAGTAGGATGCCATGATTGTGATGTTATGCTGCTGTAGCTCTGGGGTTTGGTGTGGATTGGTTGCGGCGGGGGTGATTAGGAATCGGTGGTGTTGTTATGTTACTATTTTGTTGGTACTATGTTGTGGTTATGATGTTTGGGAGTTTTTAAAGAATGTGTTACTATGTTGAAGTCATGAAGAATGAAGCAATTGATGTTGAGTGTTGTGCTGGTGTTCCTCGAGTCTCTGTAAGATGTTAGTGTGTTTGTTCTTGTTGTTCCTTAAGTTTCTGAAAGATGTTAGGAATGTAAGATTGTTTTGCAATGAAATGGATGTAGTATGTGTGTAGAAATAAAAGAAGTTAAGTGACTGTGTGAGTAGTGTAGTGCATAACGTGGTGTAGTGGGTAGAGTGGATTATCATCTTGTGTTTGAGCAATTGTTTCCTTATTGGCTATTCTTTATGATTATACATTTGAAAATTTTTCTTTTCTGGCACCTAGATTGAAAAGATTAGCATATTTTGTTGGCCAAGGCATCATGTTAAAGTAAGATAAGTGTGCCATGCAAAACATTCTTAATTGACATAGGAGGTAATCTGGATTGAGGTTGCCTTTTTGAATGTACTTTCTTTGTGTTTTTGTTGTTCTTGCATTGATAGTCCTTTGAAGACACATATGAACGAATGGTCACATATAAGAGGATATGGAGAAAAAGCCTTTGGCAACTGGGAATGAAAAGTCGTAAGACCCCCGGCAAGAAAATATGGGAAAAAATAGCCAGAAAACCTAGGCAAAAAGTGGGAAAAAGAGCCACAAGACCCGGGTAGTCATGCACAAATGTGTGTGACGAATGAATGCACCAAAGTGCAAGATGAGAGGGAATGGTTTTTTGCAATAGAAGCACCAATGTGTGCCTAGGTTGCCATTGATCTTGTGTGCTATTCGTTCATGAACGTGGATAAGGAGATTGTTGTGCAATGATGTGTCGGACATAATACAAAAGGCTATGCATACAGAAAGAGCAAATGAAGCTAGCATTCCCTAGCACACCCTTGCATGCATGACATGTTAGTCTTTATTTGTGGTGCCTTGGTTGATAATGTGATCTAAGATCTGAGAGCTGGGAAACCACAAAACTCTTGGTAGTTTTGTGTGAAAAAGGTTTTGATGAACTCGGAGAGTGACATAGTAGATAAGGAGCCTTGTGTCAAATACAAGTGACAAAATGTGGAGTGTGAGTTTTGCTTGGGACAAGAAAAAGTCTTAGTGTGGGGGAAATTATAAGTCAGTTTTATACTGACTTAATAACACTATTTTCACTTGATTAGTGTTGTTTCCTAGTGCATTTCGTAAGGAAATTGTTTGATTAATTCATAAGACTATGGGATTGTTCATGTGTAGAGCTACGTGGTGAGAAAAGGGCTAAAATTGGGTGAATATATGATGTCTGAGCTTTACTTAGCTTTTGTTGTGTCTTAGTGCAAATCTATTTGACATTGTGTGTGATGTATAAGTTTATGTGCGGTGTGGTTCAGTAGAAGAAGGGCTAAACAATTTGTGCAAGTATGTATGAAGTGATTGTGTCAAGGCACACGTGTGTGTACGAAGTCATAACACTTATGCACAACACTTCACAGCACAGTGAGCTCACAATTGCTGCACTGCCTTGTACTGCATGCACTCACTCACCGCGAGCACCGCACATCACTCGTGCACAAGTATGCACGCACTTGCAACATTGGCATCTCCAGCACACACAACTTTAGCCCACTCATGCACCACCTGCACTACACATGCACACAACTTTTGCACGACCTTTCTACACATCTCGTGCATGCACAAACACACTACATGCACATTGTACGCACTACTTATGCACACATGAGCATCCTTTTTGTTGCACACTCTTGCCACACTGCATGCATATATACATCACAACACACACATATGCACTCCACAGCATATCATGCACAACACGGTTGCATATTAGCCGAGTCACATTTGTACGATGCATCGCCATTAAAAAGATTGCACGGTAATGCATCATCACGATGCATCGCCACTGCGGGCGCCCTTAAAATGTTGGAATGCAAGGTTGAAATTTTTCTAAGTGTTGAAGTTTGCTCTTTCATATGTGCAGATATAGAGACGTGGTTGCTGGAGGCTTGAGAGTGTGGAATGCGCAGTGGAGGCGTGAAGGGCTTATGCTTGAAGGCGTGGAGTTGAAATTTTTGGCTGACTTGGAGTTCGTGCACGTGCACAGTTGTTGAGACATTTTCTATATGGCAATGACATTTTTGTAATTAAATGCTTAGTTTACGTTAGCGTGTAGAATAAGCTGTAGACCTCTATATATAGAGGAATGTGTCATTATAGAGGGGGATTCGAACTTTCTAGAATTTTTACCAAATTTTTACCAATTTTTTATCTTGAGCAGGAATTTCTCTCTCTAGACTCTTTCTCTCTCTATATTTTCTCTCTCTAACAATTTAGCTTCGTTCTCGATTTCGTTCAAAGATTTGGTCCGATCATTGTAATTCTTTCCTCAATTAAGGAGGTAATTCACGATTCTTTTGTGAAATTGAAGCTTTTAAAGCAATTCAATCAGTAAATTCTTTCCATAAAATGAAAATAAATATTTCAAGTTGCAATCTTATGATCGTGAATTTAGAATGGAGTTGTGTGGCTAATTTCACGATGTTCTAGGGTTCGAACCGGATGAGTGTGAAATTAGTTTATGCAATGCCATGTTGTTGACACAATTCCTAAAGAATGGAATCATACTTCGTTTTAATGCTTGAATTATGTTAAGTTACATAAATTTGCACTGTATTGATTGAATTGAACTTTAATTACGGTCGCCATGCTGAGTTGAGGTGAGATTCACCGATATATGTGAGAATTACATGGAACAAGGAACAAGAAGTAACAACCACAAGCCCTGTAAATGAAAAGAAATGTGATAACAAGTATGAGTTGGATGTCCTAGGGTTCTTATACCGGATGAATGCACTATAGACGACTCAACGCAATGCAATTGACACACAAGTGAAGCAAGGAGAAGACCTAAATACATAGGAGACTAGCTCACAGCTAGCATGGCGACGCTGCACTCTATTCTCCCTGACATCACTCTCTCCCATAGCGAGGCCTAAGAGTGACGAATGTAAGCCGCATTGTCCCAACTCCCCGAGGTTAACGAATCTAGAATGCAATTCCTAAGGTTTTTCCATGGTGAAGCCTGGCCTAGGTTCTAGATTCTTTGCTAGCACCAGAGAGTTTCTTCTCACTTGTTCCTAACAACTCAAATGATCAAAGACCGGCATGGCGACTGCATCTCAGAACATGATCACGCAAAGCAAGTGGAAGACTCAATATTCATACTTTCAGTCCTCGTTCTATGTAATTCATACTTTCAGGCACGAGTGATGTGTGGTGATGCATCGTGATGCTGCATCGCCTTGTGATCTTCTTCATGGCGATGCATCGTGACGATACATCGCCATACAAATGTAACTCGGCTAATGTGTAACTGTGTTGTGCATGATATGCTATGGAGTGCATATGTGTGCATTAGAATATACATGTGCATGCGGTGTGGCAAGAGTGTGCAAAAAAATGGATGCTCATGAGTGCATAAGTTGTACCTACAATGTGCATGTAGTGTGTTCGTGCGTGCACGAGATGTGTAGCAAGGTTGTGCAAATGTTGTGTGCATGTGTAGTGTAGGTGGTGCATGAGTGGGCTGAAGTTGTGTCTGCTGGAGATGCAGATGCTGCAAGTGTGTGCACACTTGTGCACAAGTGATGTGCGATGCTCGCGGTGAGTGAGTGCATGCAGTACAAGGATGTGCAGCAAGTGTGAGCTCACTGTGCGGTGAAAGTGCAGCGAGTGTACATGCCGTGCGGTGATGTGAGGTGCGGTGTGCTAAATGTGTGGCTTGTGCGTGCGTCATATGTGCATGAAGTGCTGTGAAGTGCCGCACGGCTCGCAGGCCATGCATGCTAGGCCCGTGCGGCAGATGTGTGCTTGCTATGCATGCATGTGGCAATGAGTGCTTGCTATGCATGTATGTGTGGCAGTGAGTGATGAGTTGGTGCATGGTGTACGGTGTGGTGATGCGGTATGTGAGATGATTCTGCGGGCGCATGTGTAATGAGTGCGGCCCGTGTGTGCGGTGTATACATGAACTATTGCCTAGTATGTGCGATGAGTGCGGTACAGATGTACGAGTGTTGTGCACGAGTGTTATGACTTCATACACACACGTGTGCCTTTACGCAATCACTTCATACACACTTGCACAAATTGTTTAGCCCTTCTTCTACTGAACCACACCACACAAACTTATACATCACACACAATGTCACACCGATTTGCACTAAGACACAACAAAAGCTAAGTAAAGCTCACACATCACATATTCAGAAATTTCAGCCCTTTTCTCACCACGTAGCTCTACACATGAACAATCCCACAGTCTTACGAATTAATCAAACAATTTCCTTACGAAATGCACTAGGACAGAGCACTAATCAAGTGAAAATAGCATTATTAAGTCAGTATAAAACTGACTTATCATGTATGTCGCATATATGAACCCATTTCATAGGAGGGTACTTGAAAAAAATGTTACAAGGACTGATTAGTTTTTTTTTTTGGTTTGGCAGAAATGCAAAAAAAAATGGCTTTCTAAATTAATAAAAAAATTATGATTGGTTAAAAGATATTAATTATAGTCTATTTTGGTTAATAGTGCAGTATTCCAAATGAAATTCAACGGTTGATTTATCCCAGTAGGTGATGGTTGGTATGGAATTAAAGTTCGAGGTAATGTTTTTTTTCTAGGACACAACCACTAATAATAATGATTCGTTTATCTTTTCATCAGTGATATGTCATGTCTACCCTACCAAGTCAAGTAAATAATTCACTGAAGTGCTTGTTATTAAAAAAAAGAAAGGTATGTCTGCCTTTACCAAGTCAAAGGGAAACATATTGATACTTAATTTATACGCGAAAAGTATTGATACTTTATATGCAACAAATTGATATTCGATGCGCCAAAGTTTTAAATTTATTAAGTATCATATTGATATTTCGTCAGTAGAATATTCATACTTTATATAAGAAATATATTGATACTTTATGCGCGACAAATACACCTTTAAATTCATAAAGTATCATACTGATATTTAGTCAGTAAAATATTCATACTTTATATATGAAACATATTCATACTTTATATGTGAAAAATATTAATAATTTATAGGTGAAAACTATTGATACTTTATAGGCGAAAAGTGCAATACACAGCTGAGTAAGGGTGCGTCATTCATCCGGTCGCATATATAAACCCGACGTGTAGGAGTTTTTGTGTTTGTCTAGTGTATTACCATCAATAAGATTGGAACAAACTCTTCCTTTGGAAACAAAATGGACAAATTTCCTTGTATTAATATATAAATATGCAGTTTCATCACATTCCTTTCTGTAGAAAAATCCTTGTAGTAGACTTTTCAAAGCACATATCAAATAAAGTTTTGATTATTGATGTAAAAGAAAATTTGAATAAACTTGGCAAGAGAGAGAGAGAAATTTCTCCCAAAACGAGATATTTCTCTAGAGAAGCAAGTGCATTTCCAAGCATTAGGCTTTGTTTGTCTGGTCAAGTTTTAGTTTTTTATTTTACAAATACATTTGGCTTGTTTTTTTTATGCATTTTTTTATCAAAATGATATAGTAAGTATTTAATTAGTATAATTTTTTTATAAATAAAATATTAAATTTGAAATTGAAATTGAAATTGAAATTTTTAATAATATATAACGATTCCTAACAAAATTTCTAACCAAAAGTAATTCATAAAATATTAATCAAATTTGAATTTTCAAAATTTTTAAATAAAAAAACAATCTCCAATAAAAATTTCAACAAAGCAAATTTATCAATCCAAATACTCTTAAAATATTTTTTTTCTTATAACAAATAAAAAAAATATTCTATCATAAAACTAAAAAATATTCTATCCAACGGATGTTTAGGGTATGTTTGTTTGCATTCATTTTAGTGTTTTATTTTACAAATCCAAATTAACTTATTTGTTTCTTTCATTTTTTCTACCAAAATATTTATAACAAAAAATATTATTACTGTAATTATTTTTGTTATAGTGTTTCTTATATTTTTTTATAAATAAAATATTAAATTTAAATTTAAATTTTTAATAATAAATCATTTATTTTAACAAAAATTTTCACTAAAACAAACTTTTAAAATATTAAAACAAAAAGTACTCTATGTGAGACTTGAATTTCCTGGAAGTCATAAAGTGTAGCAGCAAACTTCTTGGGCCTTTTGAGTTTGATGGTAGTGCATTACATTTCTTGCTAATGACATATCCCAGTTATCTATATTTTTTATATAAATCAAAGGGCATGTTTGGGCTTTAATCAGTTCGATTTTTTAGTTTTAAATTTTTATATGGTTTTATTTTAGAATATATTAATCAAGTGAACAAAATATTGAATAATTGGTTTGAATTCAGGTCAATTTTCAATTTTTTTGGTTTGTATTGAATTAATTATTCAACCAAAAAACAAAAAATTAAACAGAAGAAATATAATATTTTTACATAGTTGGTTAAAATATATTATAGCTCCGTTGAAAAAAAAAACACTTTCGGATACAATCCAAGTTACATTAAACATGCACATAAACCTACTCTCCTTTAAACAAAATCGGTAAATGACTCCAATGGTTCCTCAACTTTGGAATTGGTTACATTTTGATCCATATTCTTTCAAAAGTTTTATTATAGTCCCTTAACTAGGATCTTGTAACGTGAACAATCCCCAATCAATTTTTCATAAAATTGTGTAATGGTGCATTTGTCATTTTGAGGGGCAAACAATAGAAAAAAAATAAGAAGATTAGATCCTCTGTCCAAGATTATCTCTGTCATATTCTGTCCAATATCCAAAATGACATAGTTGAACTAAAACTAGGGACTAAAAACATAAATATCACTAAAATAACTTTATAATTATTAGACCCTAACCAAGAAATGAGTGAACCCTACGACATAGTTTAATTTTGGACATGATAAGACATAAATAATTTTGGACAAAAGATCCCAATTCAAAAATAAGCATCAAAATAGGTTACACACGTGAGTGATCTGAAGAAAAAAAAATATAATAAGATCTTTATTCTAATCACAGTATTTACTGCAGAAAATATGTGCATAGTTAAGGAGACTTATTGTTTTTCCATTATTTGCCCCTCAGATTGATATGTGCACAACATATGATTAACAAAACCATTACTTAAGTGAATGAAAAATAGATTCGGGACTGGATTGGAGATTGGTCACATTACAAAATCTAAGTAAGGGACTATAATAGAACTTTTGAAAAAATGGGGATAAAAAATCAAAACATAACCAACCCCAAAGTTAAGGGGGCATTGAGGTCATTTACCTAAACAAAATTAGTAAAAAAACCATGTATTAAATGATAAAGTTATAGTATGCGAGACTTAAATTTAACCACACAGGAGATTGTAACAATTCAAATACTTTTAGACTTTTACCAATTGGTAGTATTGACGTTAATTAGAACTTATAAACAAATAAGAATAGTTTTAAAACAGCTTCAATTCGCCATTAATTATACTATTTTATTAATTTACAATTCACCTTAACAACTCAGCAAAGTGGGATTTTGTTTAGATATATATATAAAATAGAAACTCTCTTTCTTTTAATTTATTCTAGAAAAATAGAAAATAATTTTGGAAAGTAAAATTATTCTCAAAAAAATATTTAAAAGGGAAACTATTATATACCAATTCCAATTATAGCTAAAATCCAATTTTATGATTTTTTTAAAAATTTCCAAACAAACAATTAAGAGTTCTAATTAAATTTTACATTAATTCTACTCTTTTTTTTCAATTTAGATTTCTAATTCTTTTTTTAACCAAAAGCGATAATTTCATTCATTCATTACTGAAGAACAATACAATATTACAGCTATCTAACTGATAATAAGTACACAAAATTAAGTTGGTTAAAATATTTAAATCTTCTATGCATTACAAGCAAATATACAAATGACCTAAAGTCACATAGATTTGAATCCAACAAAATTAAATCATAAACAAAATTATAAAAATGGACATAACTTGAAAATGCAACAGTTAAAACTAGATATATTTTCCTCACTTATTGAGCTAAAATTAGAGTGTGTAATTACTTCTCTTTAGTAGCAGAGATGAAGTAGGAAATTTTTCATCCCTAATAAGCGATCAAACTCAAGTTTAATCCCAAATAGAGGTACATAAAATAAAGTTTTCTTCCACAACTACAACTTTTTTGATTCATCATATTTTTAACTTCACAACTTGAACAATATTTCAAAATTAATCAATGGATTTCAATGATCAAAACCAATATATGAAAAAGAAAATAGTATTGGAGGAGACAACTTTAATTTTTTTTGCTACCCAATTGAAGAAAAATTGAAGATGAAGGCTTCCTGCCCACACTCAGTAAGAGTTTCAGACACTTTTCTTTTCTTTTTTTAAATAAAAATCTCCAAACAAAAGGAGAAAAAGATTCCCATAAAAGGAGACAAGTCACTCCTAACAAGAGAGACAAGAGAAAATTTTGACTAATATTTTGGATTTTGGGAGGGTGGATGGGGGAAGCCGCCTCCCCATACAGTTTGAAGTAAGAAGTGTTAATTGTTGTATTATCAAGAGAGAGAGAATAGAGAAAAGAGGTTATGAAAGTAAAGTCTTTGATTTCCTTTATAAACTACATTCAATTTAGATTTATAATTCATTGAATTAAAATTCTATAAGATTTTAATTCTATTTCTAAATTATGAAACGAAGCATTAAGGTAATTCACATTTGTTCTGAATCCCAAGTCAATTAGGATTGGCTCCAAAGAAGAAGAAGAAGAAGATCACGATTCAGCAACGTATATATGCAGCTCCTCTTCTGGGTTGGTAATGTTGTTGGACGTGTTTAACACGTTTGATTAATAAGTGGGCTTATGTATGTGTGTTATTAAATCACTTGGCTAATTTAATTATTGAGGGTCTTAAGTGGTCTAATTGGAAAAACCCTATTGACTTCTAATTTAGTGTAGGCTTAATGGGTAGAGACCCATACTTGGCCTATTAGGGTTTTAATAGGAGCCCTAGTAGACTAGTATATAAGGTACATAGTGGTTATGGTCCCCAAGATTATCAAACCAATTGGCACCCCTAATTCTCATCAATCCCACCATTGAGAGAGAACCCATTAGAGCTATTCGGAGGTTTGATTGAGGAAGATCGATCTACCAACCAATATATAATTGTCGATCACTGCCACAATGAATCCAAGCACGCAACACTTTTATTTATCTTAATAATTTGACATGATTTGATCTTAGTGTTATTCTAGGATTTAGAACATATTTATGTTTACAAATGGTATCAGAGACATGTTAATCATGTTAGGTTGTTAGATTTAATTCATGCAATTTTGTATTCCTCGCCTGTTTGGAATTTGGGCGTTGGTTTCTTTTGGTATTATTCGTGTCAATTAATTTGTTTGGGTTGCATATATGAATTCCGTTTGAATAAAGTATAGTCGGTGATATTTTATTTTGATGATTCCTTATGAGCGATCTTCTAGTTTTCTTTGGACTGAGTAATCATGTATAGTTACTGTGCATATTGATGGATTTAAATATGTACTCTATCTTTGGGAAATATGATTTATATAAATCATTGATTAAGGACAATTTATTTGGTTGGTGCATATGTTTGATTAAACTATTTAAGGAATATTTTATTATATCCCTATGTCTTGTATTTCAAGTTAGATTGATTGAAGTAATATGTTGCCAAAGTAACCTCTGTTATGTAGATTAATTTTATTTGAAATATAAAGATGTGTATATCTACTATTCATGCGGATAATGATCAGCCCAAAGGAAAGTTATTATTTGGCCGAATAATAAGTGTGCGTGTGGTAATAAGTATGTGACAATTATAAGGTTTTACTCATGTGAATAGTAGTCGGTCCAAAGAAAGGCTATTATTTGACCGAGTTTATAATAAATATTTTGATTACTACGTGTAGAGTACTGCTTACAAGTTGATATTACTAGTTTAATATTAATGTTGTGTTTGGTATCTTGTTTAAATCGGCCCACCTTTATGTGATTATACTTATGCCTATTTATGTATTTCTTTGACATAATGTATTAATTGTGAGTCTATTTTTTTTTGTTCTCTGTTTAGTATCTGTGCCTGCTTCACAAATATCTACTAATGTGAACTCGATCCCTATGCTCAATGGGTTGAACTTTAAGGCTTGGAAAGAGCGTGAAAATCGTTCTCGGATGCATGGATCTTGACCTTGCTTTAAGGACCGACAAACCCACTGCTACTCCGGAAGGTCTGAATACGGTCAATATAGAAAAATAGGAAAGGTCAAAGCGCATGAGTCTTATGATCATCAGGTGCCCCATTGCGGAATCCTTTCGTAGCTTTATGATTGAGGACAAAGATGTCAAGAAGTTCCTTGCTCAAATTGAGACTTACATTGCCAAAAATGAAAAAGCGGAAGTGAGTAGTTTTCTAACTTCTTTGATTTCCATGAAGTATAATGAGGGAGTACATTATGGAA
Source organism: Ophiorrhiza pumila (assembly GCA_016586305.1). Classification (NCBI taxonomy): domain Eukaryota; kingdom Viridiplantae; phylum Streptophyta; class Magnoliopsida; order Gentianales; family Rubiaceae; genus Ophiorrhiza; species Ophiorrhiza pumila. Next base: position 19,647,782 of record BLIW01000004.1, on the reverse strand, counting down.
ATGTCTTATCTCGCTGGAAAACTAAAAGAATATGAGATCGAGATTAAGGAAAACCTTCTCGTTCATCTTGTTCTTATCACTCTTCCTACACCATTCCATCAGTTCAAAATTAGTTACAATACTCGGAAGGAAAAATTGAGTATTAATGAGCTGATCTCTCAGTGTCTGCTAGAAAAGGATAGGATTAAGTGAGATAAGACTGAAAGTGCTCACTTGGCATCTACTTCTCAGGATAAGAAAAGAAAGAAACCTGAGGATGCTGCAAATGTGACATCTGAGTAGAAGAAGGAAAATAAGCAGGATAAGGAATTTGCCTGTCATTTCTGCAAGAAGGCTGGTCACTTCAAGAGGGAATGCCCAAAATATGCCAAATGGTGTGTAAATAAGGGTAAGCTTCTCGTTTTGGTCTATTCTGAAGTTAATTTAGCTTCTATACCAAGAAACTCTTGGTGGATGGATTCTGGTTCTACTACTCACATAAGTATGTCTATGCAGGTTGCCTATAGAGCTGGTCGCCAAGTGATGCTGAAAGATTCATCTATGTGGGCGATAGCAAAACAATTCTAGTTGAAGCTGTCGGAAATTTTAGATTGCTTTTAAAGATCAGATTTTATTTAGATTTGAATGAGACTTTTGTTGCTCCTCGTTCAGAAGGAATTTGGTTTCTATTTCTTGTTTGGACAAATTTGGTTATTCTTGTTCTTTCAAAAATAATAAAGTTAATTTCTTTCTTAATTCAAATCTTGTTGGTTCTGGTTCTTTCATTGCTAATCTATATATGGTTGATTATGTTGCTTCATATAATGAAATTTTGCATACTAATTCAAAAAGTACAAAGCGTAAATTAGAACAAAATTCCGCCACCTTATGGCACAAGCGTTTAGATCATATCTCTAAAGAGAGAATTCAGTGGCTTGTGTCAAACGGAATTTTAGATTCCCTTAATTTATCAAATCTTAAAGTTTGTGTGGAATGCATTAATGGAAAACAAACCAATAAAAGAAAATTAGGTGCTAATAGGTGCTCGAGCGTCTTAAAACTGATTCATACGGACATTTGTGGTTCATTCCCTATGGCATCTTGGAATGGACAACAATACTTTATCACGTTCATAGACGACTACTTGAGATACGAATCCATTTACCTTATTCACGAGAAGTCACAGTTCTTGGACGTTTTTAAGTCCTTTAAAGCTGAAGTTGAACTTCAACTTCATAGGAAACTTAAAGCCGTCAAATCTGACCGTAGAGGGGAATATTACAGTAGATATGATGGGTCAGGTGAACAACGTCCAGGGCCATTTCCCAAATAATTTTGAGTATTGTAACCAATTCTGTAACAAGACAACAATGAAGTTCCTCATGAAGTACAAAATCGACAACCTCAAGAACATGAAGAAGTGCCATTAAGAAGGTCCACTAGAGAGAGAAGGAGTGCAATTCCAGATGATTATTATGTATTCCTTCAAGAACATAAGGAAAATATAGGCATATTGGAAGACGATCCTGTAAATGTTCATCAAGTCTTACAAAGTTCTAACTCTCAAAAGTGGATAACTGCCATGGAGGAGGAAATAAAATCCATGAAAGACAATGATGTTTGGGATCTTGTCGATTTTCCATTCGGGGCGAAACTTATTAGTTCCAAATGGATATTTAAGACCAAAAGGGATTCACAAGGCAATGTCGAAAGATATAAGGCTCGTCTTGTCGCAAAAGGATTTACTCAAAAGGAAGGCATTGATTACAAAGAAACCTTCTCTCCGGTATCAACGAAGGATTCATTTAGAGTAATCATGGCACTTGTGGCTCATTTTGATATAGAGCTACATCAGATGGATGTAAAGACCGCATTTATATATAGGAACATTGATGAAACAATTTATATGGTGCAGCCAGAAAACTTTATATCTGGAAATCCAAAGTCTATTGTATGCAAATTAAAGAAATCCATCTATGGTCTTAAGCAGGCCTCCTGTCAATGGTATCACAAATTTCATGAGGTTATTTTCTCGTATGGTTTTGAGGTAAATTTAGTAAAAGATTGTGTATATCACAAATTCAGTTGAATTAAATTTGTTTTTCTGGTTTTATATGTCGATGATATACTGATAACTAGTAGCAATGTCGGCTTTTTGCAATACACCAAGGACTTTCTCAAAAGGAATTTCGAGATGAAAGATCTTGGTGACGCCTCTTTTGTATTAGTAATTGAGATACTGCAAGATCACTCTCAAGGTATTTTGAGATTATCACAAAAGAGCTACATTGATAAAGTATTGAGTAGATTCGGCATGAGTGGTTCTACACCTGGAGACAACCCTGTAGCTAAAGAACATAAATTTTGTCTCGGTCAATGCCCCAAGACCGAACTTCAGAAACAGGAGATGCAAAAAATCCCTTATGCGTCAGTTGTAGGGAGCCTTATGTATGCTCAAGTATGTACTCGTTCGGATCTTGCGTTCATAGTTGGAATATTGGGTAGATATTTGAGTAATCCTGGAATGGATCATTAGAAGGCAGCCAAACGGGTTATGAGGTATTTGCAGAGAACGAAAGATTATATGCTCACTTATTGAAAGTTAGAAGTTTTGGAAATCATTGGGTTTTTTTATTCCGATTTTGTCGGATGCCAAGATAGTAAGCAATCCACTTCGGGCTATATCTTCAAATTGGCTGGAGGAGCTATTTCCTGGAGGAGTGCCAAGCAGACAGTCATAAATTCTTCAACCATGGCGGCGGAGTTTATAGCTTGTTTTGAGGCATCCAATCATGGTTTATGGCTTTGCAATTTGTCACAGGGCTGCGCATTATAGTTGGAATTGAAAGACCATTAAATTTGTTATGTAACAGTCAGTGAGCGGTGTTGTATTCCATTAACAACCGAAGTACTACAAAGTCTAAGCATGTAGACATCAAATTTATGATTATGAAGGAAAGAGTTCAGAATGGTCAAATCTCTATAGATTACATAGAAACTAGTTTCATGCTTGCATATCCTTTGACTAAAGGTTTACCACTCAAGGTCTTTCATGAGCATATTACTAATATGGGTGTTATTTTGTATGGTAAATTGGTCTAGTTGGAGCTAGTAATTTTTTGATTGATTTTTGACCATATTTTAGATATTTTTCTATAGAATAAAGTTGATGGTTTAAGTTTTATTTACTGAACTCGTTTATACATGTGTGTGGTTTTACATTGCGGATTTGCACTAAAGTATTTTGCGATTTTGCATTAAAGGGACTTCAAATTTTGATCTCACTAAAGAATAAAGTCAAGGACCAGTTGGAAACAAATATGATTGAGATCACCTTATATGTAGTTTCCATGTTACCTATCTATACTTGATCTATGTCATTGAATATGTTGGTGTTGGTGACCACAAAAGGTCTAGTCACGTTAAGTGTAACGAAAGCCGCTTTGATTCCACACTAATATAGGAGATAGACCAGATTGAAATAAAGGGAAGTCTTATTATGAATATTAGCCTTAAGAAAGAGCTCTCTAAGGTATATGTGATTTTAAAGTACTAAGCACACGAACACCGCCCAAGTTGAAAATTGTTGGATGTGTTAAACACATTTAATTAATAAGTGAGCTTGTGTATGTGTGTGATTAAATCACTAGGCTAATTTAATTGTTTAGGGTCTTAAGTGGTCTAATTAGAAAAACCCTATTGACTTCTAATTTAGTGTGGGCCTAATGGGTAGAGACCCATACTTTGCCTATTAGGGTTTTAATGGGAGCCCTAGTAGACTAGTATATAAGGTACATAGTTGTTATGGTTCCCAAGATTATCAAACCAATTGGCACCCTTAATTCTCATCAATCCCATCATTGAGATAGAACCCATTAGAGCTATTCGGTGGTTTGATTGAGGAAGACCAATCTACCAACCAATACAGAATTGTCGATCACTACCACAATGAATCCAAGTACGTAACACTTTTATTTATCTTAATAATTTGACATGATTTGATCTTGGTGTTGTTCTAAGATTTAGAACATATTTATGCTTACAAATGCTTCATCATAAGAAAGAATTTGATATGCCATTATCACACAACTTCGTAATTGTCAATCCCATCATTAGAGATAAGGTTAAAATAAAGGTGACAAATGATGTTAAAATTATAGTTCAAACATATGTAGTCTTTTTCCATCGCGTTCTAAAGGAATTTCCCATTCTATGGGGCAAAAAATGACAACTGCTAGAAGAAACTGAACTAGAAATAGAAAATGAACTAGACATAGAAATTTGGGTTGTGGAAGGTTATAAATTGCTTAATTTGGGGCCATCCCAATCCCATTTGAAAAATATTAATAATCAAAGTACTATTCATCTTCTCAACAAACATCAACAGTCTAGGATTGAATGTGCTAATTATGGGGTGTTGGAAAATTAGTTTGTAATATAGTTGAAGTATCAAATATGTCATATTGCTTAACGTTGCAACATTCATGATGGTTTGCAAATTTAACTGTTGAAAACAGTGAGCTATGTCGCGACGTGTACATATGTACGTCACGACGCAGGTGAACGTTGCGACGTTCATGATTAACGTCGCGATGTTGAGGATTTGGAAGTTTGCAGTTAAATGCTTAACGTTGCGCATCGTGACGTTTGTGTCAGAACGGCTAGTTTTTTAAATTCTCTTCTACAGGTTGCTTCTCTTCATATTTGGTTGCATCCTTTGGTGAATGATCATGGTATTCATACTAAAACGTTTGAATGATGTTTTATGGAGCTTAAACGCTATAAATAGATGTTTTGGTCAAAATAAAACATAACAACAAGTTACATACAGATTACAACACAATTTTTGTAACAAAATCATTCAAACTCATTCTATAAGAATTCTTCTTTTTTGTAGAAATAATTCAAGAACTTTCTACTTAGCTATTTCTAAACTCTATTGTATTCTAGAAGAGGTTGCCTACATAATTCTAGTTAGCAAGATAGTGGTGGCAATAATCTCTTTAAGGAAGGTGTTATTACGTGCTTTATACTTGACTTTTGTGAAATACATTCCCAAGTTATATATTTCTTGTTCTTATTTTTTATTTTTTCGTAGTACTCCTATCCACCTGAAATTTCTCCAACATAGGGAACCTCGGGTGGCAATAATCTCAAATAATGTAGCATACTGGATGGTGGATGCGGGAACTCAATTAATGAGTCTAATCCCAAGTCTTGTGAAGAAGCCATATTGGGATTCGATACAAAAACTGAAAAATTCCACTTCTTGTCGAGTCATTCCCTAATGTAGGATTTTTTTAAATAGTTTGCTATAGCTGTGGTCATTAGAAGCTGAATTCCAAGAATATGGTGTTTGCATTCTTGAAATGCAAATTCAAGAGAGTTTGCATTTATGAAATACAAACTTACCTTTTAATATATATGTACCTCAAAAAACTTCCACTCTTGGTATCAAAGCCAGCGGGAGAAGTGGGTATGTAACCCGTTATTTCATATTTTTTGAATATAGATCTTGTAGAACTGCTAACTTGCAGGATGAATTTGAACTTCAACTTGGTGCCTGTTGTTTTACCAACATGTATCTGAAGCCGTATTGAGAATGAAAGGCGAAAAAGATCATGTTGAGGGTTCCAGCTCTGATCTGGTATAGTAACAAGTTAAAGTATGGAATTTATACTGCAACTTAGCAGATCTACATAATTTCTATTCAGAAGCCATGAAACAATAGGTTAGATGTCATGGATCCCAATGGTGATATGCCAACCGGAGGGATTTTACAGCTGATTAATTTAAAGCATTTTTGTTTACTGTGTTTTAATTTTATTCTTAAGATTTGTTTATTATGAAATATACTTTAATGTGCGTGTTATGTAAAAATTTTCTCTCTAGAAACCTTCCATATTTAGAAACCCTAATTCTCTCTTCACGATGGTTTCCCTTCAGTCGCCGACTGAAGGGGTACCTCCACCGATCCGGCCGGCAGCTCTGGCAAGGCCGTTCGCGAAGAAGGCTTTCTCACAGTTGTTTGGGCAACAAATGGAAACACAGATTGAATTGAAGCCGCTCTCTTCTCATCGTGGGGAGGTGGCTGTCCGGTTCTCAAAGTAGGAACTTGAGGCGTTGGCTGCTCCATTTAAGTGAGCCCTGATCGGAAAGTTCTCACATGGCAGACCTAGTCTCGAATCAATTAGACGCTTTGTTACGTCGCTAGACTTGAAAGGAAGCTTCTCGGTTGGTCAGTTAGATAACAGACACGTTCTTCTCAAATTTCAGTTGGAGGTCAACTATCACCGATTGTGGTCTTGGGGACTTTGGCAGATGGGGAATTATCCTATGAGAGTCTTCAAGTGGACGCCTTTATTTAACCCGATGAAGGAATCGTTGATTACACCTGCATGGTTCTCACTTCCAAATCTCCCATCGGAATTTTTCAACAAAAGGAGTCTGTTCTCCATTATGCAGGCTGTGGGTACCCCATTGTTGATGGATAATGCGACTGTGAATATGACCAGACCTAGTACAGCAAAGATATGTGCAGAGGTAGAACTACTCAAGTCGATTCCCCCGCACATATGGATAGCGTTTGGTGATGAGAGAGATGGATTTTGGCAGAAGATAATACCGGAGAAGCTTCCGCCATACTGTTCCTTATGTTTCAGACAAGGGCATAACTGTGATCAATGTCGAAGTGGATTTTCCAAGAACGATGGAAAAGGAATGGCTTCAGAAGAATTGAAAACTGGAGAAAATTTTCAACCTGAAATGGTTATGGAGCAGGGCAATGAAAAGCAGGTGAAAGTCTGAAAGGAAAAGAAGTTAACCGAGAGTGGTGAAATACCAACTATGAGGTTGCTGAAGGAAAATGTGGCAATGGCAAATGAAATCCCTCCATCTGGACAAATGAGTGCACCCACTGAGGGAGAGAAGGCATCATCACTACAGCCGGATTGTGAAAAGAACTTTGTGGTCTCTAATCAAACGGAAGAGGAGGCAGTGACGGTACAACAGGTTGCTTCAAAAACAACAACTAATGTCGAGCAAAACAAGAATACCAAAAAAGGAGACTCACAGGGGGTTAATAATCAGAGGGAACCTTCTGGTGGGATGAATCTGCAGACCCTTTGGTTTACTACAACGGAGTCGAACGGGGATGTCAGTCACGTGTTCAGTGCTACTGCGGCAAAGTCTGCACCGACAGTGAGAAAGAAGATTCCGTCCGGCTTGGCTGTGAGACGGGGTTCTGCACCTCCTGCTCAACTTGATATGGAGGTAACACATGAGGCAGATGTGGTTTGTGACCCAGGATTAAGTGGGAGGGTTGAACAACAGATATCTGTGCCTAGGGATGATTACCCAACTGGTGAGGAGTTGATTAGGTTGCAAGTGATTGCTGAAGACCTCACACGACAAATAGGAGAGGGCATGATCGAGGGGATTGCTAATTTGGTGATGGAGGAAAGTGATTCAGATGGGGAGTCTATTGTTGGTGGAATGACGCGGACATTGGACTGAAAACCTGGGCGTCGGGATGCTCATGACAAGATCCTGCAACAGGTGACAAAGAATTTGAACATGGATGCAGTGATTGATTTATTGCCGGCTGCGGATAAACCACAGCCCCGACGGACCCTTCGATCATCCAAAATCACGGCTGCAGCTCCAAAAAAAGCTCGTCAATGAATTGGCACTTCTGGAACGCACGGGGTGTTGGTAACAGGGCCACGATAAGACGTCTTCGTCGTTTGGTACGTGATCACAATTTGGTTTTATTATGTATCGTTGAACCTAAGCTAGCTATGGTTAAAATGTTTGATATTGCGGCACGATTGGTTTTCCATGTGCCTTAGTGAATGATGCTAATCGTATTTGGATTTTTCATGCTGATAATTTGGTATTTAAGTTGGTGGCGCAATCGGAGCAAATGATTTCATTTATGGTTGATATGCCCCATGGTATAGATAAATGTTTGGTGTCTTGTGTGCATGGCCTTTGCTCGCGGTCTGCACGAAAGGACCTTTGGGAGTCTTTTTGGAATGTGAAGGTTGGCTCTTTCCCGTGGTTAATATGGGGCGATTTCAATACTATAACTAGTTTTCAGGAGAAGAAAGGTGGTCGACCTTTCTGTGATTCGAAGGCAGCAAATTTTAATTCATTTATTGAGGATAATGATTTATATGATTTTGGTTTTGTTGGCCCGGCTTTCACATAGTGCAATAATTGGAAGAATAATCCCAGAATTTGGAAGTGGTTGGATCGGGCACTTGGGAATGCAGTGTTGACAGATACTTTTGCGACAAACATGCAACATCTTAGCAAGACCTTATATGACCATTCTCCTCTCCTGTTACGCTTGGATCGGTTGCAGATTAATAAGAAATCTCAGTTTCGTTTTCTAAATTTTTGGTCGAAGAGGGTGGATTTTTTAGATGTGGTGGCAGCGGCATGGAAAATCCCTGTTAAGGCTCGGCCTATGGTTGCTGTGTGGTTGAAGATGAAGAATGTAAAAAATGCTTTAAGAGAATGGAATAAAGCAAAAGTTGGTCGGTTTGATGAACGAATTAAAATGGCGGAGGAGAAGCTGTTGGTTCTTGAAACTGAACTACAGTCTTCCAACTCGGAAGAGTGCAAATTGGAGTACAGTAGTAAAGTGGCGGCATTGAACCTGGCGCTAGTGGAGGAAGAGTCATTTGGCGACAGAAGACGTATTTAAAATGGGATGAGGAGGGTGATATTAATTCGGCTTATTTTCACTCACATGTGCGGGTGCATAGGAGGAAGGCGTCCATTAGAAGAATAGTGGGGGAGGATGGTAATGTTTTGGAGAATGATGAGGATATTGGCCAGGAAGCTATTAGATTTGTTGGGAAGCTACTTACAGCGGAATCTGGGGTTGGAAGTATTAGTTTGAATCCTCGTTTCCCAGATAATAAGCTGCCGGCTGATGTGGGCTCCAAAATTGAAGAATTGCCAACTTTAGAGGAAGTTTGGGAGGTTGTTATGGGGATTAATTGTGATTCTACAGCGGGCTCTGATGGCTTCTCGAGCAAGTTCTTTCAAGTTGCTTGGGAAGTTGCCGGCGGAGACATTCATAAGGCAGTTTGTGAGTTCTTCTGTGGAGGTGAAATGTCGAGGGGTTATTCGGCTACTTTATTGGTGCTTATTCCGAAGAGTGACAATCCGAACTCCTTTGGTGATTATCGCCCTATCAGTCTCTGTACGGTATTGAACAAAATCATATCAAAGCTGTTGGCGAATAGGCTAGTTGAAGTCTTACCAAGGATTATATCTCCTAATCAGAGTGCATTTGTAAAGGGTAGATCTATAATTGAAAATGTTGTTTTGGCACAAGAACTGGTGGGTGAATTTTCAGCTAAAGTGAATGGGGGAAATGCTGTACTTAAATTGGACATGGTAAAAGCCTATGACCGAGTTTCTTGGAGCTTTGTTTGTCTAGTTCTTCGCAGGATGGGCTTTGGAGATGTTTGGATTGATATGATCTATAGGTGTATTGCCAATGTCTGGTTCACGATTGTAATTAATGGGGGTCAAGTGTGCTTCTTTCATTCCACACGAGGGTTACGACAAGGAGATCCTTTGTCTCCTGCACTATTTATCATTGCTGTGGAATATTTATCATGGTCCCTTAATGAGCTACCAAAAGTGTCGAGGTTTCAGGGGTTCCGGTCTTCTTCACGGGGATTGCAGGTGACACATTTGGCTTATGCAGATGATGTCTTAATCTTCTCTGTGCGAAGTAGGAGATCGCTTAAGCAGGTCATGGGGGTACTGAAGGATTATCAAAGGGTTTCTGGCCAATTTGTAAATGGTGGTAAGAGTGGCTTCATGATTCATCCGAAGTGTGGATTAGCCAGGCGGATTTCCAGAATTACTGGTTTTGTGCATCAGGAATTTCCTACGAATTATTTAGGTTGTCCTCTTTTTCTGGGGAGGAAGAAGGTGGCCTATTTTCAACATATGCTAACTAAATTTCGTCGGATGCTAGGTGGGTGGAAGTTGGGTAAGTTGTCTGCTGGGGGACGCCTTACACTTCTGAAATCGATTCTTATGTCTATGCCCATCCATATCATTGCTGCTTGCGACCCTCCAAAATTGATAATCCAGGATCTCAAGAGACTGTTCTCGGTATTCCTATGGGGTTGTGTGGATCAAAAAGGTACGAGATGGTTATCTTGGGAGAAGGTTTGTAGCCCGGAGAAAAGTGGAGGGCTAGGGGTGTGGCGTCTGGAAATGGTTATTGAGGCTTTCTCGGCAAAGTTATGGTGGAATTTTCGGACGGGGAGATCACTATGGTCACAATGTCAAATGAAGAAGTATTGTACAAAGAGGCATCCTGTGGTGGTTTCGTTGCAGCCATATAACTCGGGAGTGTGGAGACGGTTGCTCAGGTTGCGGGATAGCGTTGAGGATCATATTGGATGGTTTTCGAATGGAGAGGGGGTGGATTTCTTTTTTGATCAGTGGCTCCAGAGTGGTTCGTTGGCGGAGTTTTCTTTAACTTCGGGGTATTGCCCACTTACATGTTTTAGGACAGGTGAGTCCTGGTGGGTGGGAAAACTGATGCAGATCATGCCTTCGGATAAGGTGAGCCTAATTTTACGACATAAATTCCACGAGTGGATAGAGGCTTTTTGGGATCTGGAACCGGGAGGACACTTCACGGTTTCATCGGCTTATGAATGTCTTAGTGGGCCTTCGGCTAGGCATCCGTTTTTGTCGCATGTTTGGGGTAAGCGAGTACCGTATAAAATTTCGATTTTCATGATTCGGCTGTGGTATGGGCGTCTACCATTGGCGTCGTGGTTGCAGTTGATTGGGGTTCATGGACCATTTCGGTGTTCGCTGTGTCAGGTGGAGGAAGAATCGGTAAGTCATCTGTTTGGGGGTGCTCATTTACTTCTCGTGTCTGGAATTTTTTCTCGTAGGGTATGGGAGTTTTGGGGGGTAATCAGGATTGGAGGGCATGGTGCCTACAGTGGTGGAATTCTCGACAGTCTAGAATTGGTCATTTTGTTGCTAGGGTTGTCCCCCTCCTCATCTGTTGGTCGATATGGAAGATGCGGAACTCATGGATGTTTGATGATGGGCGGATTGACTTTGAGATGGTGGTGCAATCCATATTGTGTCAGCTTCAAGATATCCTCTTGGTTAGGTTTCAGTTGAGGGTAGACCGATGCTCATGGCAGTCCATTGTGGATTTATGTGGGGCATGGGAGCCAATATATCGGTCGATATTGGTTCAATGGCAGCCGCCAGCATCTGGACGGATTAAGGTTAATTTTCGGGGATGCTGGAGGCGAGGTGGGGTCAAGGGGGTGGTGGCGTGATTGTTCGGAATTCTCTGGGGGGTTTTTTAGGTGAGATGGCGTTTGGTTGTAGTGGCAATTCTACTCTGGAGGTGGAGGCAGAAGCATTGGTGGCGGGTATTCGGTTTAGTACACAATGGGCATCGGATGGTGTTGATATATAAGGGAGCTCATATGAATTATGTCAAATTTTGGTAGGTAGGACCAAAATACCATGGCGTATTCGGGGAGCCGTGGAAGTATGCTAAGGTATGGATCGTCGAGGGTTTTCACATATCGACATGAAGGGGAATCAGCCGGCGTATTTCTTGGCGGAGTTAGGTTTGGTTTGGGGGTCCAGGATAGATTTTAGGCATTTTCATTTGCTTCCCGAAAGGGTTAAGTGTTTGGTACAGTTTGACAGGTGCCAGGTCCCCAATTTTCGCATAGTACGGCAATAGCTTGCTTTTCAGTTGTCTGGAATCGTTTATTTGTAATGGTTATATTATTAATAAAATTATGGGATTGGCACTCCCAACCCGCTGAGAGGGATTGATTGCCTTAAAAAAAAAGATCTGTTTATTATGGCTTCTATCTTTAATCGTTTTTCAAAAGGAGCTTCAAGCTCTTCTTCAAACTCTTCTTCTTCAAACTTTTCAAACAATGTTATTATTAAGGAAGAAGTAAATCTTGAAAATATTGAACAATCAATAGACAATTGAAAAATTTCTAAAAAACCATCAAGTGAAGTTTATAGAGATAAATGGAACTCAGTATCAGATTATACTGTTAAAACAGTTGAACAAGCTATTAATCTAAATAATGATTGCAAAAACATCATTTTATTGTCTAAAAAGACAATTGAAAAGCACAGACAAAAATACAACTATTTGCATTTTGGACTTGTTCAAGTTGCTGCAAAACCACTAAAACAGAGAAGGTCTAGATACATCTTTGCTTCTTTGTCTTAGAGATTGTAGATTCTTGAATTTTGATGATTCTTTACTAGGTATGATTGAAACTAGCCTATGTGAAGGACCTATTTATTTTGATTGTTTCCCAAATTTTACTGTTTCTTTGCAAGATAGAAACATACTTGATGCTTTGACATTAAATGTTAAAGTTGCAAATTTTAAACCTAAAACAAGAACACTTCATGTAACAATCTTATTCAGGATTCAGTATAAAGCCATGAATTCTGCTTTCAATACAGGAGCAATAAGTGCTTCTAAAAAAGGAGAAACCGTTATGTTTCAAACAGATCAAGCAAAATCTAGGCTGTCTATTCTTAGAAACATTAAATGGAGTCAGGTAACCCTACCAGAAAATTGGTTTTTTCCAGAAGCAAATCCACCGGTACCAGTACAAAATACAGTGGTATCAAATACCAAACAATTTCCTAGTGGAGGAGTCCATATCACTTTTGATATGACCCAAAGCCTTAGTATTTCAGGTAATGTTAGTTTCCAAAATTCTAGAAGATCTTTTGAAGTCCAGTCCTCTAGGCAACCAGCAAGATCTTCTACATCTTCTGTTGATACTCACATCCATAGTTTAGATAATTCATCCAGAATATCACAAGCTAGATATACAGCAGAAACTCAAATAGATTCTCAAGACCATAGTGAGAATAATAACCTTCCTAGATCACCTACGTATTCAATTATGACAGATAACATAGATGAAACGTTAGGAGAACTAAGAATTCTTAAAATAGATTTTCAAATTGGACAAAGAAAAACTTATAAAAGAATTTTATAGTGATGAAAACCAAGAAGAAAGAAAATGGTTTTTTGAAAACTATAAAAATGAAAAAAAAAAATTCATACTAGAAAAATATTATGATTTCTTGAAAATAAATGAGTTGCATTTAGCATTTTTTGCATGGTTTGAACATTATGCAACTAACAATTGTATAGATTATCCTTTTTCAAATGAAAAAGAGATCTCTGTTACAAAGACTTGGCTGGTTATAGATGGTGAAATGAAAAGATCAGAACTTCCACCGTCATCATCATTCACAACTTCATACAAGTCAGTGGAAATCAAAGTAATTCCATTCAAACATAAAGAGGCAAAGGATGCAGATCTAGTAAATGCAAGGGACATCCAAAGCATTTACGAGCAAAACAATTATACCAACAAGTACCTACAAGCTATTGGAGAACATCTCCTTACTAAGCCTATCCAAACTACTTCCATACATATATCAAACACCTTCTCAAGTAAACCCCTTTTTAAACCACATGAAATACCATCCAAAATAGCCAACCAATTGGTAAATAGACCTTTGACCAAGTTAGAAAAAAGGATAGCAAAGATTGAAGAATCCTTTACTACCCCAAAATCTAAACAAAAGCCAAGTGATCCAGCCTCAACCTCAGCTTCTGTAAACCAAGCCATGTGTGTCTTGGATAAATGAGAAATCCTAGAAGAAGAACAATCTCAACCAGAATCTCCAGCAGGTGAGATTGCCAAATTAAGACATCGGAGTTCATTTGGTGACATGCAAATCTCAAACTGGAAGAGGCCTCAGAAGTTGTACTATCCAAGGGCAACTTATCCAGATATGGTGTTGGAAGAAAAACCCAATATCCTCCAAAACAGCTATAATGCTAACAACATCTACGAGTGGAACATAGATGAACAAACAGAATATAGTATGGTGACTGCTCTTCAACAAAAGACAATGGTGGCAACAGCATACATAACATCGTAGGCTTGCACAGACCAATTAGCAGCTCATATCTTAGTTGCTGGTTTCACAGGTCAACTAAAAGGATGGCGGGATAAACATCTCACTGAAGAAGAAAGATAGAGTATTATGCACTCAGTCAAGATAGATAACCAAGGAGAACCAATTCTGCAAGATGGTGATACTATTTCTGATGTAGTATCAACCTTGATATTCACCATTGCCAAAACTTTCATTGGTGATCAAGGAATTTTCAAAGATCGGTCATCTGAACTTTTGAATAATCTGAAGTGCAAAAACTTATCGGATTTCTTATGGTATAAAGACACATTCTTCACCCATATATATGCCAGACCTGATGGCAACTAACCATATTAGAAGGAGAAATTTCTAGATGGGCTTCCAAAATCACATCGATATATGATTCAGGAAGAACTCATGAGCATATACAATGGAGTAGTGCCATATGAACAGATTACATATGAACAATTGACAAAACATATCCAACAGGCTGCCTTGCGAATCTGCAGGCAAGACAATATGCTCCGACAACTTGCAGAGAATAGAGCACAAAGAAGAAGAGATCTTGGTTCTTTTTGTGAACAGTTTGGGCTTCCTAGCTGCAGTCAAAATCACAAATCACGACCTCATAAACAATATCCCAAACCCAGAGATACCAAACATTTCCCTAAATGGAGAATTACATGCAGACAACCAAAACCATTACCACAATCATCCAATCCCCATCCTAAACCATATCTGCCTCCAAGACTAGTCTTACCAAACTTCATTTGTCATAAATGTCATAAACCAAGAGACATTGTAAAATACTGTTGTCTTAGACGGAAAATCCAAGCTTTGGAAATAGATGACAATATCCTAAATCAAATTTCAAACCTCATTGCTAAAACAGAGGACGACGAATCAGGTTACAGTTAAGATAATCACATTAACCAAATCGAAGATTATGATGTTGATAGTTCTACTTCCAGTGATGACTCACATCCAGAAGGACCAGTTATCAATGTCTTAACCAAAGAACAAGATTTACTTCTTGAAATGATAGATAATCTGGAAGATCCAGATCAGAAAAAACACTACCTTAGCCAGTTCAAAAAAGTAACTAGTGAACAACAATCTACTTCAAGATTTAGAAGTGATCACTCTGCAAACCACCCAAGAGTTTTAAACACCTATAACCTTACCAATATATTAAATAGACTCCCTCAAAAAACTTCCAAACAAATTACCATACAGGATTTAGAAGCTGAAGTTGCAAAACTCAAAATGGAAAACTGGGAAATCTAAGCTAGACAGGAGCTTGACCAACTGGTTTTGCAAAATCTCACTGATCAGCTGAATCGAAGAAAGGATAAGGGCAAAGCCAAAGAGGACGAAGAAGTTCAACAATTCCTAGAGCCCTTGAACTTCTTGAATGATAAAACTCCTTATATCTTGTCAGTCGTCACCTTCAAAAGGCATGATGTTCAGATCAAACTGGTAGTACAAAATAGTTTTGTACTAGAAACTCCATCATTATGAAACACAGGAGCTGATCTTAGTTGCATAGATGAAAGGATTATTCCATCCAAATTCGTTGAAAAAACCAAAGAAGGACTTTGTTCGGCAAAGAGACCTAAACTCAATATTTCTTACAAGCTTACTGATGTTGAGGTTAAATTCTTTTCAGCAACGGTGAAGATATCATTTCTGTTAGCAAAAAATCTTACTCATTCAGTAATCTTGGGTACATATTTTATTATACAATTTATGCCTTATATGACAACATTCGAAGGAATTTTGACGCAAAATCTTGGGAAAGATGTTCTTCTCCCTTTTACTAGGCCTTCGGTATACAAGGAGTTAAACCCATTGTCCAACAAAATCAGGAAGATTAATTTCTTGAAAGAAGAAATTGAATATAAAAGAATTGAGGCACAATTAGCTCAACCAATGGTTCAAAATAGAATCAATGAGCTACAAGGAAAAATTGAGCAACAAGTTTGTGCTGAGGTGCCAACTGCTTTTTGGAAAAGAAAGCAACATACTCTTTATCTTCCCTATGAGAAAGATTCAAGGAGATAGATATTCCAACAAAAGCCAGGCCAATCCAGATAAATCAGGAGCTTCTGGAACATTTCAAAACAGAAATCAATGATCTTCTAAAAAAGCAAATTATCAGGCCAAGCCAATCCCCTTGGAGTTGCCCGGCATTCTATGTGAACAAAAACTCAGAAATAGATAGAGGAGAGCCCAAATTGGTAATAAACTATAAGGCATTAAACAAAGCCCTCCAGTGGATCAAGTATCCAATTCCTAACAAAAGGAGCTTTTGCAAAGGCTTAACACGGCGAAGGTATTTTTTAAATTTGACATAAAATCTGGATTCTGACAAATTCAAATTAATCAATTTGATAGGTACAAAATGGCTTTTATAGTGCCACTTTGACATTATGAATGGAACGTAATGCCTTTTGGTTTAAAAATGCTCCATAAAAATTTCAAAGAACTATGAATGATATTTTTAATCCTTATTCAAACTTTACTATTGTCTATATAGAAGATTTTTTAATCTTTAAAAATAACATAGACCAACATTTTAAACACCTTAACATCTTTCTATAAGTTGTTAAAGAAAATGGTCTAGCTATTTCGAAGAACAGGATTAGTTTGTTCCAAACTAAAATCAGGTTTTTAGGACTCTATATTCATTTAGGAACAATAATTCCTACAAAACGATCTATCCAGTTTGTAGATAGGTTCCTTGATCATATTTTAGATAAACAATAGTCACAAAGGTTTCTAGGGTGTTTGAATTATATAGCTGATTTTATTCCTGAATTGGCTAATATCATTAAACCTTTGCATGACAAGTTAAAGAAATCACCTCCGCCATGGACCGATATCCATACTGAGGCGGTAAGAAGGGTAAAAACCCAATTCAAGGCTTTGCCTTGTCTGAATCTACCAAATCCAAGGCTTCCAAAGATCATTTACATAGATGCATCTGATCTGGGTTATGGTGGAATACTAAAACAAGTACAAGACAACAAAGAAAGAGTTGTTGCCTTTACTTCTAAACATTGGAATGGTGATTATATTAAAGGAGAAACAAATTCTTTGCCTGAGTTCTTAACTTATGAATTTTTACAAGGAAGATAATGCCGCCGAGAAAGAAAAAAGGAAGAATAGCCTCCAATGCCTAAAAGTGCCATATAGATAGAAAACCAAACAAAAGAAGTAGCGTCTTCATCCAAACAATCTGCTAAAAAGAAACCCAGAGACTATGCTTTGAGTTCTAGCCAACTTGAAGTTCTAAAGGCTAAATCTTTGAAACAGCCTATTTAAATTGTAAGTCCAAAAGTATGGGCCGTCATCGTTGAAGAGGATGACAAGGCCTTGCTACAAAAATCCCATTTTGAATTCATTCAACAATGGGCCTCATCAGTCAGATTTCAACTTGTGAAATCTTCCTAAACTCCAGTAGTGGTTTGCCCTACTAATTTAAAAAATCCTCAAACTTCAGTAGTGGTTGCAAGCCCTACTAATTTGAAAAATACATAAACTTCAGTAGTGGTTGCAAGCCCTACTAACTATTCAAATGTGGTGGCATCTAGCTCCATAAATTCAAAACAGATTTTGGCTCAAACAAATGTTTTCCAAAAAAATCTTTAAACCAAGAATATTCAAAAAATTAAAACTTTGTTTTAATCTGCCAAACAGAGCCAGACGTTTTTGTCAACAACCTTAACCAGGTTGCAAAAACAATACTCCTAAAAACTTCAAACACCCTATATAAATATCTTTTATTTCAAGAATAAAATCAGCTATATAATTCAAATACCCTAGAAACCTTTGCAACTGTTATTTTTCTAAAACCTGATCAGTGAACCTATCTGCAAACTGAATAGATCATTCTATAGGAATTATTGTTCCTAAATGAATATAGTGTCCTAAAAACCTGATCTAAGTTTGGAACAAACTAATCTTTTTCTTCAAAACAACTAGACCATTTTCTTTAACAACTTGTAGAAAGATGTTATGGTGTTTAAAATGATGATCTATGTTATTTGAAAAGATTAAAACATCATCTATATAGACAATAGTCAAGCTCCTGTCTAGCTTTGATTTCCCTGATTTCCATTTTGAGTTTTGTAACTTCAGTTTCTAAATCCTGTATGGTAATTTGTTTGGAAGATTTTTGAGGGAGTCTGTTTAGGATATTGGCTAGGTTATACATGTTTAAAACTCTTGGGTGGTTTGTAGGGTGATCACTTCTAAATCTAAAAGTAGATGGTTGTTCACTAGTTGCCTTTTTGAACTGGCTGAGGTAGTTTTTTTTCTAATCTAGATCTTCCAGATTATCTATCATTTCAAGAAGTAAATCATATTCATTGGTTAAGACATTGATAACTGGTCCTTCTGGATTTAAGTTATCACTAGAAGTAGAACTATCAACATTCATCGTCTTTGATTTGGTTAATGTGATTATCTTCACTGTAACATGATTCTTCGTCCTCTAGTTCAGCAAGAAGGTTTGAAATTTGACTTAGGATATTGTTATCTATTTCCAAAGTTTGGATTTCCCGTCTAAGACGATAATATTTTGCAATGTGTTCTGGTTTTTGACATTTATGACAAATAATGTTTGGTAAGGCTAGTCTTGGAGGCTGATATGGTTGGGGATTGGATGATTGTGGTACTGGTTTTGATTGTCTGTATGTAATTCTCCATTTTGGGAAATGTTTGGTATATCTAGGTTTGGAATTTTGTTTATGAGGTCGCGATTTGTGATTTTGACAACAGCTAGGAAGCCCAAACTTTTCACAAAAAGAACCAAGATCTCTTCTTTTTTGTGCTTTGTCCTTTGCAAGTTGTCGAAGCATCTTGTCTTGCCTGCAGATTCGCAAGGCAACCTGTTGGATTTGTGTTGTCAATTGTCAATATGTAATCTATTCATATGGCACTACTCCATTATATATGCTCCTGAGTTCTTCCTGAACCATATCTCGAAGTAATTTTGGAAGCCCATATAGAAATTTCTCCTTCCAATATACCTGGTTACCATCAGGTCTGGCATATATACGGGTGAAGAATGTGTCTTTATACCATCAGAAATCCGATAAGTTTTTGCACTTCAGATTATTCAAAAGTTTAGATGACAAATCTCTAAAAATTCCTAGATAACTAATGAAAGTTTTGGCAATGGTGAATATCAAAGTTGATATTGCATAAGAAATAGTATCACCATCTTGCATAACTGGTTCTCTTTGGTCATCTAACTTGACTGAGTGCATAATACTCTGTCTTTCTTCTTCAGTGAGATATTCAACCCACCATCCTTTTAGTTGACCTGTGAAACCAGCAAATAAGATATGAGCTGCTAATTTGTCTATGCAAGTCTGCGATATTCTGTACACCATTACCACCATTTTCATTTGTTGAAGAGCAGTCATCATACTATACTCTGTCTGTCCATTTATGTTCCAGTCAAAGATGTTGTTTGCATTATAGCTATTTTGAAGGATATTGGGTTTTTATTCTAACACCATATCTGGATAAGTTGCCCTTGGATAGTACAACTTCTGAGGCCTCTTCTAGTTTTAGATTTTCTTGTCACCGAATAAACTCCGATGTCTTAATTTGGCAATCTCATCTGTTGGAGATTCCTTTATCTAAGACACATATGACTTGGTTTACAGAAGCTGAGGTTGAGGCTGGATCACTTGACTTTTGTTTAGATTTTGGGGTAGTAAAGGATTCTCCAATCTTTGCTATCCTTTTTTCTAACTCGGTCAAAGGTCTATTTACCAATTGGTTTGCTATTTTTTATGGTATTTCTTGTGGTTTAAAAAGGGTTTTACTTGAGAAGGTGTTTGATATATGTATGGAAGTAGTTTGGATAGGCTTAGTGAGGAGATGTTCTCCAATAGCTTGTAGGTACTTGTTGGTATAATTGTTTTGCTCGTAAATGCTTTGGATGTCCCTTGCATTTACTGGATCTGCATCCTTTGCCTCTTTATGTTTGAATGGAATTGTTTTGATTTCCACTGACTTGTATGAAGTTGTGAATGATGATGATGGTGGAAGTTCTGATTTTATCGTTTCACCATCTATAACCAACCAAGTCTTTGTAACACAGATATCTTTTTCATTTCAAAAAGGATAATCTATACAATTGTTAGTAGCATAATGTTCAAACTATGCAAAAAATGCTAAATGCAACTCATTTATTTTCAAGAAATCATGATATTTTTCTTGTATGAATTTTTTTTTCATTTTTGTAGTTTTCAAAAAACCATTTTATTTTTCTTGGTTTTCATTATTATAAAATTCTTTTCTAAGTTTTTCTTTGTCTATTTGAAAATCTATTTTAAGCATTCTTAGTTCTCCTAACTTTTCATCTATGTTATCTGTCATAGTTGAATACGTAGGTGATCTAGGAAGGCTATTATTCTCTTTATGGTCTAAAGAATCTGTTTGAGTTTCTACTGTATATCTAGCTTGTGGTATTCTTGATGAATTATCTAAACCATGGATATGAGTATCAACAGAAAATGTAGAAGATCTTGCTCGTTACCTAGAGGATTGGACTTTAAAAGATCTTCTAGAATTTTGGCAACTAATATTACCCGAAATCCTAAGGCTTTGGGTCCTATCAAAAATGATCTGAACTCCTCCACTAGGAAATTGTTTGATATTTGATACCACTGTATTTTTTACTGGTACTGGTGGATTTGCTTCCGGCAAAAACAAATTTTCAGGTAGGGTTACCTAACTCTATTTAATGTTTCTAAGAATAGACAGCCTAGATTTAGCTATATCTGTTTTAAACATAACTGTTTCTCCTTTTTTAGAAGCACTTACTGCTCCTAAATTGAAAGCAGAATTCATGGCTTTATACTGAATCCCAAATAAGATTGTTACAGGAAGTGTTCATGTTTTAGCTTTAAAATTTCCAACTTTAACATTTAACGTCAAAGCATCAAGTATGTTTCTATCTTGCAAAGAAACAGTAAAATTTGGAAAATAATCAAAATATACAGGTCCTTCACATAAGCTAGGTTCAATCATACCTAGTAAAGAATCATCAAAATTCAATAATCTACAATCTCTAAGACAAAGAAGGAAAGATGTATATAGACCTTCTCTGTTTAGTGGTTTTGCAGCAGCTTGAACAAATCCAAAATGCAAATAATTGTATTTTTGTTTGTGTTTTTCAATTGTCTTTTAATACAATAATTTGATGGTTTTGTAATCATTATTTAGATTAAAAGCTTGTTCAACCGTTTTAACAGTATAATCTGATACCAAGTTCCATTTATCTTTATAAACTTCACTTCATGATTTTTTAGGAATTTTTCAATTGTCTATTGATTGTTCCATATTTTCAAGATTTACTTCTTCCTTGAAAATAATATTGTTTGAAAAGTTTGAAGAAGAAGAGTTTGAAGAAGAGCTTGAAGCTCCTTTTGACAAAAGATTAAAGATAGAAGACATAATAAACAGATCTTAAGAATAAAATTAAAACACAATAAACAAAAATGCTTTAAATTAATCAGTTGTAAAATCCCTCCGGTTGGCACATCACCATTGTGATCCATGAGATCTAACCTCTTGTTTCATGGTTTCTAAACAGAAATTATGTAGATCTGCTAAGTTGCAGTATAAATTTCATACTTTAACTTGTTACCATACCATATCAGATCTGGTACCCTCAATATGATCCTTTTCGCCTTTTATTCTCAATTTTATACCTGATCCACTGGAGGGCTTTGTTTAATGCCTTATAGTTTATTACCAATTTGGGCACTCCTTTTTCTATTTCTGAGTTTTTGTTCACATAGAATGCCAGGCAACTCCAGGGGGATTTGCCTGGCCAGATAATTTGCTTTTTTAGAAGATCATTGAGTTCTATTTTGCAATGTTCCAGAAGCTTCTGATTCATCTGGATTGATCTAGATTTTGTTGGAATGTCTATCTCCTTGAAATCTTTCTCATAAGGAAGATAAACAGTATGTTGCTTTCTTTTCTAAAAAACAGTTGGCACATCAGCACAAACTTGTTGCTCAATATTTCCTTGTAGCTCCTTGATTCTGTTTTGAACCATTGGTTGAGCTAATTATGCCTCAATTCTTTTATATTCGATTTCTTCTTTCAAGAAAAATTAATCTGCCTGATTTTGTTGGACAATGGGTTCAACTCCTTGTATACCGGAGGCCTAGTAAAAGGGAGAAGAATATCTTTCCCATGATTTTGTGGCAAAATTCCTTCGAATGTTGACATATAAGGCATCAATTTTATAATAAAATATGTACCCAAGATTACTGGATGAGAAAGATTTTTTGCTAATAGAAGTGATACCTTCACCATTGCTGAAGAGAATTTAACCTCAACATCAGTAAGCTTGTAAGAAATATTGAGTTTAGATCCCTTTGTTGAACGAAGTCCTTCTTTGGTTTTTTCAAAGAATTTGGACGGAATAATCCCTTCATCAATGCAACTGAGATCAGCTCCTGTCTCCCATAATGCTGGAGTTTCTAGTACAAAACTATTTTGTACTACCAGTTTGATTTGAACATCATGCCTTCTGAAGGTGACGGCTGACAAGATATTAGGAGTTTTGTTATTCAAGAAGTTCAAGGGCTCTAGGAATTGTTGAACTTCTTCATCCTCTTTGGCTTTGACCTTATCATTTTTTTGTATCAGCTGATCAGTGAGATTTTGCAAAACCAGTTAGTCAAGCTCCTATCTAGCTTTGATTTCCCTGATTTCTATTTTGAGTTTTGTAACTTCAGTTTCTAAATCCTGTATGGTAATTTGTTTGGAAGTTTTTTGAGGGAGTCTGTTTGGGATATTGGTAAGGTTATAGGTGTTTAAAACTCTTGGGTGGTTTGCAGGGTGATCACTTCTAAATCTGAAAGTAGATGGTTGTTCCCTAGTTGCCTTTTTGAACTGGCTGAGGAAGTGTTTTTTCTAATCTTGATCTTCCAGATTATCTATCATTTTAAGAAGTAAATCATATTCTTTGGTTAAGACATTGATAACTGGTCCTTCTGGATTTGAGTTATCACTAGAAGTAGAACTATCAACATCATCGTCTTTGACTTGGTTAATGTGATTATCTTCATTGTAACCAGATTCTTCGTCCTCTAGTTCAACAAGAAGGTTTGAAATTTGATTTAAGATATTGTCATCTATTTCCAAAGCTTGGATTTCCCGTCTGAGACAACAATATTTTGCAATGTGTTCTGGTTTATGACATTTATGACAAATGATGTTTGGTAAGGCTAGTCTTGGAGGCTGATATGGTTGGGGATTGGATGATTGTGGTAGTGGTTTTGGTTGTCTATATGTAATTCTCCATTTTGGGAAATGTTTGGTATATCTGGGTTTAGGATTTTGTTTATGAGGTTGCGATTTGTGATTTTGACAACAGCTAGGAAGCCCAAACTTTTCACAAAACGAACCAAGATCTCTTCTTTTTTGTGCTTTGTCCTTTGCAAGTTGTCGGAGCATCTTGTCTTGCCTGCAGATTCGCAAGGCAACCTGTTGGATTTGTGTTGTCAATTGTCAATATATAATCTATTCATATGGCACTACTCCATTGTATATGCTCTTGAGTTCTTCCTGAACCATATCTCGAAGTGATTTTGGAAGCCTATATAGAAATTTCTCCTTCCAATATGCCTGGTTACCATCAGGTCTGGCATATATACGGGTGAAGAATGTGCCTTTATACCATCAGAAATCCGCTAAGTTTTTGAACTTCAGATTATTCAAAAGTTTAGATGAAAAATCTCTCAAAATTCCTAGATTACTAATGAAAGTTTTAGCAATGGTGAATATCAAAGTTGATATTACATAAGAGATAGTATCACCATCTTGCAGAACTGGTTCTCCTTGGTCATCTAACTTGACTGAGTGCATAATACTCTATTTTTTTATTCTGTGAGATGTTCATCCCACCATCATTTTAGTTGACCTTTGAAACCAGCAACTAAGATATGAGCTGCAAATTGGTCTGTGCAAGCTTGCGATGTTTTGTACGCCATTGCTACCATTGTCATTTGTTAAAGAGCTGTCATCATACTATACTCTGTCTGTCCAGCTATGTTCCACTCATAGATGTTGTTAGCATTATAGCTGTTTTAGAGGATATTGGATTTTTCTTCCAACATCATATCTGATAAGTTGCCCTTGGATAGTACAACTTCTAAGGCCTCTTCCAGTTTGAGATTTGCTTGTCACCGAATGAACTCAGATGTCTTAATTTGGCAATCTCAGCTTCTAGAGATTCTGGTTGAGATCGTTCTTCTTCTGTGATTTCTCCTTTATCCAAGACACACATGGCTTGGTTTACAGAAGCTGAGGCTGAGGCTGGATCACTTGATTTTTGTTTAGATTTTGGGGTAGTAAAGGATTCTCCAATCTTTGCTATTCTTTTTTCTAACTCAGTCAAAGGTCTATTTACCAATTGGTTGGCTATTTTGGATGGTATTTCATGTTGTCTAAAAAGGGGTTTACTTGAGAAGGTGTTCGATATATGTGTGGAAGTAATTTGGATAGGCTTAGTAATGAGATGTTCTCAAATAGCTTGTAGATATACCATCCAAAATAGCCTATCCAAACCATATCTTTGCTATTGGAGAACATCTTCTCACTAAGCCTATCCAAACTACTTCCACACATATATCAAACACTTTCTCAAGTAAACCCCATTTTTAAACCACAAGAAATACCATCCAAAATAGTCAACCAATTGGTAAATAGACCTTTGACCGAGTTAGAAAAAAAGGAAAGCAAAGATTGAAGAATCCTTTAGTACCTCAAAATCTACAAAAAAGTCAAGTGATCCAGCCTCAGACTCAGCTTCTGTAAACCAAGCCATGTGTGTCTTGGATAAGAATAATCTCAACCAGAATCTCCAGCAGTTGAGATTGCCAAATTAAGATATCGGAGTTCATTCGATGACAAGCAAATCTCAAACTAGAAGAGGCCTCAGAAGTTGTACTATCCAAGGGCAACTTATCCAGATATGGTGTTGGAAGAAAAACCCAATATCCTTCAAAGCAGCTATAATGCTAACAATTTCAATGAGTGGAACATAGATGGAGAGACAGAGTATAGTATGATGATTTCTCTTCAACAAATGACAATAGTGGCAACGGCGTACAGAACATCGCAGGCTTGCACAGACCAATTAACAGCTCATATCTTAGTTGCTGGTTTCACAGGTCAACTAAAAGGATGGTGGGATGAACATCTCACTGAAGAAGAAATACAGAGTATTATGCACTCAGTCAAGATAGATGACAAAGGAGAACCAATTCTGAAAGATGGTGATACTATTTCTGGTGTAGTATCAACTTTGATATTCAACATTGCCAAAACTGTCATTGGTGATCCAGGAATTTTCAGAGATCGATCATCTGAACTTTTGAATAATCTGAAGTGCAAAAACTTATCGGATATTTGATAGTATAAGGACACATTCTTCACCCGCATAAATATCCGAGCATATTGGAAGGAGAAATTTCTAGATGGGCTTTCAAAATCACCTCGTAGTTCAGGAAGAATTCAGGAGCATATGCAATGGAGTAGTGCCATATGAACAGACTACATATGGACAATTGACAACACAAATCCAACAGGTTGCCTTGCGAATATGCAAGCAAGACAACATGTTCTGACAACTTGAAAAGGATTGTGCAGAAAGAAGAAGAGATCTTGGTTCTTTTTGTGAACAGTTTGGGCTTGCTAGCTGTAGTCAAAATCACAAATCGCGACCTCATAAACAAAATCCCAAACCCAGATATAGCAAACATTTCCCTAAACGGAAAATTACATACAGATAACCAAAACCAGTACCACAATCATCCCATCCCCAACCTAAACCATATCAGCCTCCAAGACTAGCCTTACCAAACATTATTTGTCATAAATGTCATAAACGAGGACACATTGCAAAATATTGTCGTTTCAGACGGAAAAATCCAAGTTTTGGAAATAAATAACAATATCCTAAATCAAATTTCAAACCTCCTTGCTGAAATAGAGGACGAAGAATCAAGTTACGGTAAAGATAATCACATCAACCAAATCAAAGACGATGATGTTGATAGTTCTACTTCTAGTGATGACTCACATCCAGAAGGACCAGTAATCATTGTCTTAACCAAAGAACAAGATTTACTTCTTGAAATGATAGATAATCTGGAATATCCAGATTAGAAAAAACACTACCTCAGCCAGTTCAAAAAGGCAACTAGTGAACAACAATCTATTTCCAGATTTAGAAGTGATCACCCTGCAAACTACCCAAGAGTTTTAAACACCTATAACCTTACCAATATCCTAAACAGACTCCCTAAAAAACTTCTAAACAAATTACCATAAAAGATTTAGAAACTGAAGTTGCAAAAATCAAAATGGAAATCAGGGAAATCAAAGCTAGACAGGAGCTTGAACAACTTGTTTTGAAAAATCACACTGATCAGCTGATACAAACAAAGGATAAGGGCAAAACCAAAGAGAACGAAGAAGTTCAACAATTCCTAGAGACCTTGAACTCCTTGAATGATAAAAATCCTAATATCTTGTTAGGCGTCACCTTTAGAAGGCATGATGTTCAGATCAAATTGGTAGTACAAAATAGTTTTGTACTAGAAACTCCATCATTATGGGACACATGAGCTGATCTTAGTTGCATCGATGAAGGGATTATTCCATCCAAATTCTTTGAAAAAACCAAAGAAGGCATTCGTTCAGCAAAGGGATCTAAACTCAATATTTCTAACAAGCTTACTGATGTTAAGGTTAATATCTATTCAGCAGTGAAGGTATCATTTCTGTTAGCAAAAAATCTTACTCATCTAGTAATCTTGGGTACATATTTTATTATATAATTGATGCCTTATATGACAAAATTTGAAGGAATTTTGCCACAAAATCTTGGGAAAGATGTTCTTCTCATTTTTACTATGCCTCCGGTATCTAAGGAGTTGAACCCGTTGTCCAACAAAATCACGCAGATTAATTTTTTGAAATAATAAATTGAATATAAAAGAATTGAGGCACAATTAGCTCAACCAATGGTTCAAAACAGAATCAGGGAACTACAAGGAAAATTGAGCAAAAAGTTTGTGCTGAGGTGCCAACTGCTTTTTGGAAAAGAAAGCAACATACTGTTTATCTTCCCTATGAGAAAGATTTCAAGGAGATAGACATTCCAACAAAAGCCAGACCAATCCAGATGAATTAGGAGCTTCTAGAACATTACAAAATAGAAATCAATGATATTCTGAAAAAGCAAATTATCTGGCCAAGCCACCCTCCTGGAGTTTCCTGGCATTCTCTGTGAAGAAAAACTCAGAAATAGAAAGAGGAGTGCGCATATTAGTAATTAACTATAAGGCATTAAACAAAGCCCTCTACAGGATCGAGTATCCAATTCCTAACAAAAAGGACCTTTTGTAAAGGCTTAATGCGGCGAAGGTATTTTCTAAATTTGACATGAAATTTGGATTCTGGAAAATTCAGATTAATCCATCTGACAGGTACAACACGGCTTTTACAGTAACATTTGGACATTATGGATGGAACGTAATGCCTTTTTGTTTAGAAAATGCTCAATCAGAATTTCAAAGGATTATGAAAGATATTTTTAATCCTTATTCAAACTTTACTATTGTCTATATAGATGATGTTTTAATCTTTTCAAATAACATAGACCAACATTTTAAACACATTAATATCTTTCTACAGGTTTTTAAAGAAAACGGTCTAGTTGTTTTGAACAAAAAGATTAGTTTGTTCCAAACTAAGATCAGGTTTTTAGGACACTATATTCATTTTGGAATAATAATTCCTATAGAATGATCTATCCAATTTGCAAATAGGTTCCCTAGTCAGATTTTTGAAAAACAACAGTTGCAAAGGTTTCTAGGGTGTTTGAATTATATAGCTGATTTTATTCCTAAATGTGCTAATATCATTAAACCTTTGCATGACAGGTTAAAGAAATCACCTCCGCCATGGACCGATATCCATACTGAGGCAGTAAGAAGGGTAAAAACCCTAGTCAAAGCTTTGCCTTGTATGAATCTGCCAAACCCAAGTCTTCCAAAGATCATTGAGACAAATGCATCTCATCTAGGTTCTGGTGGAATAGTAAAACAGGTACAAGACAACAAAGAAAGAGTTGTTGCCTTTACTTCTAAACATTGGAATGGTGCTCAACAAAACTATTCCACAATTAAAAAAGAAATCTTGGAAATTGTTTTGTGTATTTCAAAATTTCAATATGACTTGCTTAATCAAAAAAAATTTGTTAGAGTTGATTGCAAATCGGCTAAAGATGTTTTGCAAAAAGATGTTAAAAATCTTGCCTCAAAACAGATGTTAAAAATCTATTTTTGCAAGATGGCAGGCTATTTTATCTGTTTTTGATTTTGATATTGATTATATTAAAGGAGAAACAAATTCTTTGCCTAACTTCTTAACTCGTGAATTTTTATAGGGAAGATAATACCGCCAAGAAAAAAAAAAGGAAGAATTGCCTCAAATGCCTAAAAGTATCATACAGATACAAAACCAAACAAAAGAAGCAGCATCTTCATCCAAACAATCTACTGAAAAGAAACCCAGACACAATGCTTTGAGTTCCAACCAACTTGAAGTTCTAAAGGCTGAATCTTCGAAACAGCCCATTTCAATTGTAAGTCCAAAAGTATGGTCCGACATCGTTGAAGAGGATGACAAGGCCTTGCTACAAAAATCCCATTTTGAATCCATTCAATAATGGGCCTCATCAGTTGGATTTCAACTTGTGAAATCTCCCCAAATTCCAGTAATGGTTTGAAGCCCTACTAATTTCAAAAATCCTCAAACTTCAGTTGTGGTTGCAAGCCCTACTAATTTGAAAAATACACAAACTTCAGTAGTGGTTGCAAGCCCTACTAACTATTCAAATATGGTGGCATCCAGCTCCACAAATTCAAAATAGATTTTGGCTCAAACAAATGTTTTGCCAAAAACATCTTCAAACTAAGAATATTCCAAAAATCAAAACTTTGTTTTAATCTACCAAACAGAGCCAGACTTTTTTGTCAACAACCCTAACCAGGTTGCAAAAACAATACTTCCAAAAACTTCAAATTTCATCCCACCTACTCCAAACATAACCCAAAAATTTTATGTGTTTATTCTTATAGATACCGGGTCTATTGCTATTAAGCAATATATTGACAAGGATGATAGGGATTTAGTTACCCTTTCAACAACACAAATTTTTAAAATCCATTAGCCTTCCGATTGGGAAACTAATCCAAATTCTCCTAGAAATTTCTCCCAACAATTTTCTCCCCCAAGATTCACTTACTGGGATTATAGACAATCATGGTTTAATACCTTTTCTACACAAAAAAAAGTAAACAAACATTCTTGGTTTTTATACTTCAAAAGAGGAACAAAATACAATTTTCCAGTCTGGTTTATCCCATGGTGGAACTGTTTTGGACCAAATCGGCAAATTTTGCCAGTAGACGTTTAGTTGGGATTATAATTTTATTCATAAACATTTTAAACTACAGAATTGCATGTACCTGTGTTACTACACTTCTTTTCAATCTTTTCATTATCTTGGATATACGCTTGGAAATTTGATTTTTTTAAACAAGATGAAAAATTTCCTCCACAACTGATCCGACAAAGATATACAAAATGGTGGAAGAATTTTAATATTGAATGCAATCATCCGAAGTAGATTGACATGTGGTTTCAGAAAAATCCAAGATTTTTACCTCTATCTGACCCACGTATATGCCAATTTTTACAGCAAAAGTCTTTTAAAGCTTCAAAATTGGCAGCAATTTCAAACAAAGAGGATTATGTAAATCAACTTGAAAACTTATTAGCCCAGCTTAAACAGGCTAATACTTCCAATGAACCCAGTACCTCCAGTATTGGACCAACACAAGCAAGCCCAACAGATATTTCGGGGACAGACAAAGAGGACTTGCTATTTGGTCAGGACCAAAATGAAGACGACTATTATGGCATATTCTCTCCGATTCCGTGACAACTGAAGACATTTTGAATGTAATAGTTGATAGGAAAAAGTGTAGTCAAACACTAAAAATTTTTTTTGTTATAAAAACCCTCCATTCTGAAGCTAGAGGGCAGACCTTAGAATTCCCTTCTCTTAGACTCAAAAATTTTCTCTCTATGAAGAAAGCTCTCAGATTAATCCAGTTGGTGAAGCTCCTGAATTACCCTTCTTTTAGCTTGATTAAGGAGACATCTTATGTAAAATCCTTAATCCATGAATTTTTAATATATCTTTCTATCAATATGTTTTATTTCATATGTTGTTTCTAATCTAGATCTAAATCTAACTTTTAATTTATGTTATTTTAATTTAAGTTCTTTACTTTTATGTCATTTAATTTCTGTTATTAACAATGACTTATTAACAATGTAGTGGCAGTCCTACTGCGACCCACTTTCCTTTTTGTAATTTTAATTTCCTTTCCCGGAGCCTAACTCTCCGCCCTTGGTATCAGAGCCAGCAGGAGAATTGGGTATGTAACTCGTTGTTTCATGTTTTTTGAATATAGATCTAGTAGAACTGCTAACTTGCAGGATGAATTTGAACTTCAACTTGGTGTCTGTTATTTTACCAGCATGGATCCGAAGCCGTATTGAGAATGAAAGGCGAAAAGGATTATGTTGAGGGTACCAGATCTGATTTGGTATAGTAACAAGTTAAATATGGAATTTATACTGCAACTTAGCAGATCTACATAATTTCTGTTCAGAAACCATGAAACAAGAGGTTAGATCTCATGGATCCCAATGGTGATGTGCCAACCAAAGGGATTTTACAACTGATTAATTTAAAGCATTTTTGTTTACTGTGTTTTAATTTTATTCTTAAGATCTGTTTATTATGTCTTCTATCTTTAATCATTTTTCAAAAGGAGCTTCAAGCTCTTCTTCAAACTTTTCAAACAATGTTATTTTCAAGGAAGAAGTAAATCTTGAAAATATTGAACAATCAATAAACAATTGAAAAATTCCTAAAACACCATCAAGTGAAGTTTATAGAGATAAATGGAACTTGGCATCAGATTATACTGTTAAAACGGTTGAACAAGCTATTAATCTAAATAATGATTACGAAAACATCAAATTATTGTATTAAAAGATAATTGAAAAACATAAAAAAATATACAATTATTTGCATTTTGGACTTGTTGAAGTTGCTGCAAAACCACTAAACAGAGAAGGTCTAGATACATCTTTGCTTCTTTGTCTTAGAGATTGTAGATTATTGAATTTCGATGATTCTTTACTAGGTATGATTGAAACTAGCTTATGTGAAGGACCTGTTTATTTTGATTGTTTCCCAAATTTTACTGTTTCTTTGCAAGATAGAAACATACTTGATGCTTTGACATTACATGTTAAAGTTGCAAATTTTAAAGTTAAACCAGGAACACTTCCTGTAACAATCTTATTCAGGATTCAGTATAAAGCCATGAATTCTTCTTTCAATACAGGAGCAGTAAGTGCTTCTAAAAAAGGAGAAATAGTTATGTTTAAAACAGATCTAGCTAAATCTATGCTTTCTATTCCTAGAAACATTAAATGGAGTCAGGTAACCCTATCTGAAAATTGGTTTTTGCTAGAAGCAAATCCACCGGTACTAGTACAAAATACAGTGGTATCAAATATCAAACAATTTCCGAGTGGAGGAGTCCAGATCACTTTTGATAGGACCCCAAGACTTAGGATTTCAGGTAATGTTAGATGCCAAAATTCTAGAAGAGCTTTTGAAGTTCAATTTTCTATGCAACCAGCAAGATCTTCTACATCCTCTGTTGATACTCGTATCCATGGTTTAGATAATTCATCCAGAATACCACAAGCTAGATATACAGTAGAAACTCAAACAGATTCTCCAGACCATAGTGAGAATAATAGCCTTCCTAGATCACCTACGTATTCAACTATGACAGATAACATAGATGAAAAGTTAGGAGAACAAAGACTGCTTAAAATAGATTTTCAAATACACAAAGAAAAACTTAGAAAAGAATTTTATAGTGATGAAAACCAAGAAAAAAGAAAATAGTTTTTTGAAAACTATAAAAATGAAAATAAAAAATTCATACAAGAAAAATATTATGATTTCTCGAAATTAAATGAGTTGCTTTTATCATTTTTTGAATGGTTTGACCATTATGCAACTAACAACTGTATAGATTATCATTTTTCAAATGAAAAGATATCTGTGTTACAAAGACTTGGTAGGTTATAGATGGTGAAACGATAAGATCAGAACTTCCACCGTCATCATCATTCACAACTTCATACATGTCAGCGGAAATCAAAATAATTCCATTCAAACATAAAGAGGCAAAGGATGCAGATCAAGTAAATGCAAGGGACGTCCAAAGTATTTGCGAGCAAAACAATTATACCAACAAGTACCTATAAGCTATTGGAGAATATCTCCCCAGTAAGCCTATCCAAACTACTTCCACACATATATCAAACACCTTCTCAAGTAAACCCCTTTTTAAACCACATGAAATACCATCCAAAATAGCCAACCAATTGGTAAATAGACCTTTGATCGAGTTAGAAAAAAGGATAGCAAAGATTGAATAATGCTTTACTACCCAAAAATCTAAACAAAAGTCAAGTGATCCAGCCTCAGCCTCAGTTTTTGTAAACCGAGCCATGTGTGTCTTAGATAAAGAAGAAATCATAAAAGAAGAACAATCTCAACCAGAATCTCCAGCAGCTGAGATTGCCAAATTAAGGCATCGGAGTTCATTCGATGACAAGAAAATCTCAAACTAGAAGAGGCCTCAGAAGTTGTACTATCCAAGGGCAACTTATCCATATATGGTGTTGGAAGAAAAATCTAATATCCTCCAAAACAGCTATAATGCTACTAATATCTATGAGTGGAACATAGATGGACATACAGAATACAGTATGATGACTGCTCTTTAACAAATGAAAATGGTGGCAACGGCTCATCGCAGGCTCACACAGACCAATTAGCAGCTCATATCTTAGTTGCTAGTTTCACAGGTCAACTAAAAGGTTGGTGGGATGAACATCTCACTGAAGAAGAAAGACAAAGTATTATGCACTCAGTCAAGATAGATGACCAAGGAGAACCAATTCTGCAAGATGGTGATACTATTTTTGATGCAGTATCAACTTTGATATTCACTATTGCCAAAACTTTCATTGGTGATCCAGGAATTTCCAGAGATCGGTCATCTGAACTTTTGAATAATCTGAAGTGCAAAAACTTATCGGATTTCCGATGGTATAAAAACACATTCTTCACCCGTATATATGCCAGACATGATGGCAACTAGGCATATTGGAAGGAGAAATTTTTAGATGGCCTTCCAAAATCACTTCGAGATATGGTTCAGGAAGAACTCAGGAGCATATACAATGGAGTAGTGCCATATGAACAGATTACATATGGACAATTGATAACACAAATCCAAAAGGTTGCCTTGCAAATCTGCAGGCAAGACAAGATGCTCTGACAACTTGCAAAGGACAGAGCACAAAGAAGAAGAGATCTTGGTTATTTTTGTGAACAGTTGACAGTTTGGGCTTCCTAGTTGTAGTCAAAATCACAAATCGCAACCTCATAAACAAAATCCCAAACCCAAATATACCAAACATTTTCCTAAATGGAGAATTACATATAGACAACCAAAACCATTACCACAATCATCCAATCCCTAACCTAAACCATATCAGCCTCCTAGACTAGCCTTACCAAACATCATTTGTCATAAATGTCATAAACCTGGACACATTGCAAAATATTGTCATCTCGGACGGAAAATCCAAGCTTTGGAAATAGATGACAATATCCTAAATCAAATTTCAAATCTCCTTGCTGAAACAGAGGACGAAAAATCAGGTTATAGTGAAGATAATCACATTATCCAAATCGAACATGATGATATTGATAGTTCTACTTCAGTGATAACTCACATCCAGAAGGACCAGTTATCAATGTCTTAACCAAAGAATATGATTTACTTCTTGAAATGAAAGATAATCTGGAAGATCAAGATTAGAAAAAACACTACCTCAACCAGTTCAAAAAGGCAACTAGTGAACAACAATCTATTTCCAGATTTAGAAGTGATCACCCTGCAAACTACCCAAGAGTTTTAAACACCTATAACCTTACCAATATCCTAAACAGACTCCCTAAAAAACTTCTAAACAAATTACCATACAAGATTTAGAAACTGAAGTTGCAAAAATCAAAATGGAAATCAGGGAAATCAAAGCTAGACAAGAGCTTGACCAACTGGTTTTGCAAACTCTCCCTGATCACCTGATACAAACAAAGGATAAGGACAAAGCCAAAGAGGACAAATAAGTTCAACAAATTCTAGAGCCCTTGAACTCCTTGAATGATAAAACTCCTAATATCTTGTCAGCTGTCACCTTTAGAAGGCATGATGTTCAGATCAAACTGGTAGTACAAAATAGTTTTCTACTAGAAAATCCAGCATTATGGGACATAGGAGCTGATCTCAGTTGCATCGATGAAGGGATTATTCCACCCAAATTCTTTGAAAAACCTAAAGAAAAACTTCATTTAGCAAAGGGATCTAAACTCAATCTTTCTTACAATCTTACTTTTGTTGAGGTTAAATTCTCTTCAGCAACGGTGAAGGTATCATTTCTGTTAGCAAAAAATCTTACTCATCCAGTAATCTTGGGTACAGATTTTATTATACAATTAATGCCTTATATGACAACATTAGAAGGAATTTTGCCACAAAATCTTGGGAAAGATGTTTTTCTCCCTTTTACTAGACCTCCGGTATACAAGGAGTTGAACCCATTGTCCAACAAAATCAGACAGTTTAATTTCTTGAAAGAAGAAATTGAATATAAAAGAATTGAGGAACCATTAGCTCAAGCAATGGTTCAAATCAAGGAAAAATTGAGCAACAAGTTTGTGCTGAGGTGCCAACTGCTTTTTGGAAAAGAAAGTAACATACTGTTTATCTTCCCTATGGGAACGATTTCAAGGAGATAGACATTCCAACAAAATCCAGACCAATCCAGATGTATCAGGAACTTCTGGAACATTGCAAAACAAAAATCAATAATCTTTTGAAAAAGCAAATTATCAAGCAAAGCCAATTGCCCTGGAGTTGCCCGGCATTCTATGTGAACAAAAACACAGAAAGAGAAAGAGGAGTGCCCAGATTGGTAATAAACTATAAGGCATTAAACAAAGCCCTCCAGTGGATCAGGTATCCAATTCCTAACAAAAAGGACCTTTTGCAAACACTTAACATGGCGAAGGTATTTTCTAAATTTGACATGAAATCTAGATTCTGGCAAATTGAGATTAATTCATCTGAGAGGTGCAAAATGGCTTTTATAGTACCATTTTGACATTATGAATGGAACGTAATGCCTTTTGGTTTAAAAAACGCTCCATCAGAATTTGAAAAGATTATGAATGATATTTTTAATCTTTATTCAAACTTTACTATTGTCTATATAGATGATGTTTTAATTTTTCAAATAACATTGACCAACATTTTAAACACGTTAACATCTTTCTACAGGTTGTTAAAGAAAATGGTCCAGTTGTTTCGAAGAAAAAGATTAGTTTGTTCCAAACTAAAATCAGGATTCATTTAGGAACAATAATTCCTATAGAACGATCTATCCAGTTTGCAGATAGGTTCCCTGATCAGATTTTGGAAAAACAACAGTTGCAAAGGTTTCTAGGGTGTTTGAATTCTATAGCGGATTTTATTCCTGAATTGGCTAATATCATTAAACCTTCGCATGACAGGTTAAAGAAATCACCTCCGCCATGGACCGATATCCATACTGAGGCGGTAAGAAGGATAAAAACCCAAGTCAAGGGTTTTGCCTTGTCTAAATCTGCCAAACCCAATTCTTCCAAAGAGCATTGAGACAAATGCATCTGATCTGGGTTATGGTAGAATACTAGAACAACTACAAGACAACAAAGAAAGAGTTGTTTCCTTTACTTCTAAACATTGGAATGGTGCTCAACAAAACTATTCCACGATTAAAAAAGAAATCTTGGCAATTGTTTTGTGTATTTCAAAATTTCAATCTGACTTGCTTAGTAAAAAATTTCTTGTTAGAGTTGATTGCAAATCGGCAAAAGATGTTTTGCAAAAAAATGTTAAAAATCTTGCATCTAAACAGATTTTTGCAAGATGGCAGGCTATTTTATCTGTTTTTGATTTTGATATTGATTATATTAAAGGAGAAATAAATTCTTTGCCTGACTTCTTAAATCGTTAATTTTTACCGGGAAGATAATGCCGCCGAGAAAGAAAAAGGAAAAATGGCCTCCAATGCCTAAAAGTATCATACAGATACAAAACCAAACAAAAGAAGTAGCGTCTTCATCCCAACAATCTGCTGAAAAGAAACCCAGAAACTATGCTTTGAGTTCCAGCCAACTTAAAGTTCTAAAGACTGAATATTCGAAACGGCCTATTTCAATTGTAAGTCCAAATGTATGGGCCGACATTGTTGAAGAGGATGACAAGGCCTTGCTGCAAAAATCCTATTTTGAATCCATTCAACAATAGGCCTCATCAATCGGATTTCAACTTGTGAAATCTCCCCAAACTCTAATAGTGGTTTCAAGTCCTACTAATTTAAAAAATCCTTAAACTTTAGTAATGGTTGCAAGCCCTACTAATTTGAAAAATACACAAACTTCAGTAGTGGTTGCAAGCCCTACTAACTATTCAAATGTGGTGGCATCCAGCTCCACAAATTCAAAACAGATTTTGGCTCAAACAAATGTTTTCCGAAAAACATCTTCAAACCAAGAATATTCCAAAAATCAAAACTTTGTTTTAATATGCCAAACAGAGCCAGACTTTTTTGTCAACAACCCTAACCAGGTTGCAAAAACAATACTCTAAAAAACTTCAAATTTCATCCTACCTAATCCAAACATAACCCAAAAATTTTATGAGTTTATTCTTATAGATAGCGGCCTATTGCTCTTAAGCAATATATTGACGAGGATGATAGGGATTTAGTTACCCATTCAACAGCACAGATTTTGAGAATCCTTCAGCCTTCCGATTGGGAAACTAATCCAAATACTCCTAGAAATTTCTCCCAACCATTTTGTCCCCAGGATTCACTTACTGGGATTATAAACAAGCATGGTTTAATATGTTTTCTACACAGAACAAAGTAAACAAACATTCTTGGTTCTTCTACTTCAAAAGAGGAACAAAATACAATTTTCTAATCTGGTTTATCCAATGGTGGAACTGTTTTGGACCAAACCAGCCAATTTTGCCAGCAGACGTTTAGTTGGTATTACAAAATTTTTCAGAAAAATTTGCAACTACAGAAGTGCATGTACCTGTGCTACTACACTTCTTTTCATTCTTTTCATTATCTTGGATATATGCTTGCAAATTTGAATTTTTTAAACAAGATGACAAATTTCCTCCACAGCTGATCCGACAAAGATATACAAAATGGTGGAAGCATTTTAATATTGAATGCATTCATCCAAAGCAGATCGACATTTGGTTTCAAAAAAATCCTAGATTTTTACCTCCATCTGACCCACGTATATGCCAGTTTTTACAGCAAAAGTCTCTTACAGCTTCAAAATTGGCAGCAATTTCAAACAAAGAGAATTATGTAAATCAACCTGAAAACTTATTAGCCCAGCTTAAACAGGCTAATACTTCCAA
The DNA here is from genome assembly GCA_016586305.1 of Ophiorrhiza pumila. Classification (NCBI taxonomy): domain Eukaryota; kingdom Viridiplantae; phylum Streptophyta; class Magnoliopsida; order Gentianales; family Rubiaceae; genus Ophiorrhiza; species Ophiorrhiza pumila. The sequence continues at coordinate 19,610,001 of BLIW01000004.1, read as the reverse complement.
TGAGCCCAGCACCTCCCGTACTGGACCAACACAAGCAAGCCCAACAGAAATTTCGGGGACAGACGAAGAGGACTTGCTATTTGGTCAAGACCAAAATGAAGACGACTGTTACGACATATTCTCTCCAATTTCATAACAACTGAAGACGTTTTGAATGTAATAGTTGACAGGAAAAAGTGTAGTCAAACACTAAAAAAAATTGTTATAAATACACTCCATTCCAAAGCTGGAAGGCAGACTTCAGAATTCCCTTCTCTTAGACTAAAAAATTCTCTCTCTCAGCAGAAAGCTCTGTTCTCTTTTCTTTCTTTCTTTCTTCTCACTTTTCTTCTTCTTATTTTGGTACTTAAGCTTCTTGAAGCTAGAAACCTTAGCAAGGATACCTTTGCTTAGAAACCTTAGCTTGATTAAGGAGAAATATTTTGTAAGATCCTTAATCCATGAATTTGTAATATATCTTTCTATAAATATGTTTTATTTCATATGTTTTTCTAATCTATATATATATAGAGAGAGAGAGGGAGAGAGAGTTTGCATTTTTCAAAGAGTTTGCATTAGTGAAATGCAAACTCAATTTTTCTTTAAAAAAATTAAATAGTTTACATTTGGCATTTCACAAATGTGAACTTACTTTAAAAAAAATTCAAGAGTTTTCATTTGTGAGATGTGAACTCTAGAGAGTGATTTGATTTTTTTTTAAATTTAAATAATTTGCACAAATTACGAATTTGTCTTAAAACAAAATTACAATGTTTGCTTATTGTGAAATGGGAATTCTAAAAGATGCAAAGTTACACCTTTAAAAAAATTATGGAGTTTGTATTCTCTCAATTGTGCAAAATCAATTATAATATTTTTGCTCTATCCAATGTTTAATTTTCTTCAAAGAATTGTGTATTATATAAAAATCATTATTTTTTTCTTTTTTCACACATTACACACTTTTAGACACTATACGTATTTTTGCACATACTACACTCATTTATAAGAGCGAACTCATTAAATAATATTTTGTTAATTATTATTAAATTATTTATCTATTTTTTATTAAATATGAAATAATTTGTTAAAATTATAGAATAAAATAAAATTAGAAAAATGAGTTTGACTTTAATTTTTTTTGCAAGCACCAATATTCAAGTTTTTTTAAAATTATAGAGTTTACATATTATACATAAAACCTTTTTCCCTTTTTTTTCACACATTCACACACACACATGAAACGTATACACTTTTTTCTGACATTCACACACACGAAACGTATAAACTTGTTCACACATTCACACAAACTAATTTTCTGACATTATACACTTATTCTACACTCTACATACATATATTACACATATATTATACATATTGTATACATTTTTATATAATATAAATATTTTATACATACGACATACATTTAAATTTATTACGTACATTTTTACATACTACACATATTTATAGATACTACTAGACACGGCCACGATTTTGATTTTAATTAGAACCGTCCCGATGGGTTGGGCTCGGAACCAGAACTAGGGCCTAATGGGGCTCGAACAGTGAATCGGAACCGGCCCAGGCATGCCGATTACGGTTCACACTTTTGCAAATCGTGAATCGCAGTTCCAAATTGCTAGTTTTTTTTTAAAAAGAAAAGAAAAATTGAACGGCTAGATGATCCAATGGTTGGAACCGGCGGTTAATTGCTCGTTCACAAGAAAAAATTAAATAAATTTATATGGCTGATGGATACAATGGCCATCACCAATATTTGACCGTTGGCAATCCAACGACCATAATTCAGGTCGTTGGAAAGCCAACGGTCATGCCTTTTTTTGGTTTTATTCTACTATAAATACCCAAACCCCCCAAATTATTTTTTCACACCACTCTGTCAATTCTTTTAATTCTATTAATTCTCTCAATTATCATTTATATTATTTAATTTTTTTATTATCATTAACTTATTTTTACTTATTAATTCATTATATTCAAAATTGAATTATTTACTTTAATTTATGTTATTTTATTCAAATCTTTAGCTAATTATTTTTTAAAATTATTTATTTTATTTAATATTGAATCCTCATTATATTTTTTATAATTTGAATTATTTCTATTTTTTGAAATACTTATAGACTTATAATTTTATTTATCTAATTATTTATATTTATTCAATTACTTTATTTTAATTTACTATAAAATGGATAGTTTTAATAGAAATATTGTTGGTAGCTCACAATTTGGTACTAACTAAAGTGAGCAAATTTTTAGTGGTAGAGAAATTGAGAGCCCCAATTTTGAAAAAAGGTTAAAATCAGATATATTCATGAAGTACTACACAAAGATATTAGATTCCAACCAACAACTAATCAAGGCAAAATGCAATTATTATTTCCACCAACTAATCGCAATTTTCTAGGTTTACTCCCTCTTCTACTCATCTTTTTAAATATTCGGATGAAGAAAATAGAAATGAATTAGATAAAATGATAGCCATAGAACATTTATCATTTGGTTTTGGTGAAAAAGTATGATTTACTTATTATTGTCAAAATATATTAAATTCACAAACAAAAAAAATGCCTAGAACAACAGTAACAAGATAATAAAAAAAATTATAAAGGGTGAAAAAAAAATTTAATTGAAACTTTTTCAAAATTAAATGATAGTGTTTCTATATGTTCCAATATTTGGAGTGATTTATGACAAATATATTCTTATATAGGAGTAACTTGTCACTGGATTGATAGTGATTGTAAAATAAAAAAAAAGAATTATTGCTTTTCGTCATTTTACCATGAGTGGCTAAACCTTAATGGGTTGCCATAGGGAGGACTAGTGGATTTAATAGAATTTTATATCATGATGAATCTTGCATTGGGTATGTTAAAGAAAGGCCTTGCATGCTTAATTCTAATAGGCTCCCATAGTAATGCATATTTGTAGATTATGTGAAGTTATGGATGAACTCATTAGTGTAATGGAGGAATCTAGCTAGTAGTATGACAAGGGATTGTTTAGCTCCCAAGGCAAGTAAGTAGTCTAAGTATCAGTTTGAACCCATAACTCACCCCATGGCACCCCTATTTTCTCTATGTATATTTGTCTTAGGCTCTATTTTGCAATCTATTTGTTAAACTACCAATCGATGCACACTTACTGAATCCTTGTTACTTTTCCAATTCTAATTCTTTGCAACTTGACAAACGAAGAATCCCTCCCTATGGGAATGATCCTTAAGCTATATTAGGGTGATAGTCTAAGAATATCGTCTAGAGCACTTGAGATTTAACTTATTGATTAGACCACATACCTCTTTTAAGGTGCTAAATTGTGATTAACTGTGGTGATTGTGTGATACTCTTAGAAGGTAAATCTATAGCTACACGAACGTTGTGGTTTGGCTCGGATAGCTGCCATATAAACTAGGAATATAAAAAATAATTGTCAAGTACAAAAAAAAATAAAAAAGAAATCACGGATTTTAATTGAATGCACTAATAAACTTGGATATTATATTAAATTACATGATCGAAATGTAAACTAGTTAATTGATTACGATATACAGAAATAAGATGCATAGATAATTTGGATAAATCGAATCCAACATTCCACCTACAAATAATGACAAATAATCATTATCAACCATATTTATTCCAATACAAATTATATGCATGATAAAATAATAAAATAAGAAATAATTTTCATCTACCTTGCTCCATGTGGACTTGAAGAATTTGCTATAAGACTCCGTCTATTTGATCGCAATGTAGGCAGTCGTTCCCAAACCCATAACTATACATTAGGTAAAATTCATTATAAGACGCTAACATAAAAAAATAAAATTAACATTTCAAAATATTTACATGTAACAACACCAATAAAATAACAAATTTTAATATTTGTGAAAAACTTTTATAAATAGTCTTGAAATTAGAATAAACTCCTCTTGCCTCAAACGGCCCCTTGTGACTGCCATCATTTTTATCAATTTATAGATCACAGGAATCGATGCATCTCTTAGAGTTTAATATTCATGTTCATTAACTTTTGGGGCACCTGGGATGGATGCATCTCTCAGAGAATAGACATAATTTATCTTTAATTCAATTTAAAAAAAAATCAATGCTGGGGAATGGTTATTCGACAAATGGATCTTCAAAAAAGATGAGATTCTTCCAAGTTCTGCTTCTGTAAGCTATAATATCAACGAGGGATTCTGGATTAGAACCCACACCGTTAAACAAAATGATAATGACATTATTCTATCATCTCAGCTTGCTTTACAAATAATTATTAGTCCAATTCACTTTAGACCAATTGCTATGGTAGATGAAGAAATACTACTAGTGCAGTTGTGCACCTTAGGATATCAATTTGTGTGCAATTTGAAACTGAGCACCACCGAGCGGTTTGAAAGCAAGAGAGGAACTCTGATAATAATAATCCTGTTGGTCGAATTACGGGTACAGTCACTTGTGCTCATACCCACATCGACATGCCCATGAGGAACTCAAAGCCTGAAATCTTGTTGGAAAAACTCTAACCTTCAAATTATGCCTGGGTTTTGATTAGCATAATCAAATTTAGAATTTTTTTAAAATTTATTTTTTAAAAGTATTATATAATTAATTAATTTGCATGTAGGGTTGGGTATGTTATTTATTATGTTTTAATATAGTTGTGTCATATGCGTGTTAGAAATTAAAAAAAAACTTCCGGTACAAAATTTATGTTTTGATGAGTTGAGTCTTATATTTATTAAGATTTTGTCTAAAAAAAATTGTAGTGAACTATATTGGTATTATCTATAGAAAAAGAGAGTCTTAATCTTAATCTACTCTCTTTTTCTATTATCTATCTTAATTTTTTATATATAATCTTTATACAAGATAAAGTTAAACTCAAAATTATTAAGTAGTATAATTAGTAAAAAATTTATGTGATTTTTTATCCGTCATTATACAAATATTGAACCTAAATTATAATATATACCTTATTCAAAAATAAACTGCTAATAATTCTAAAAATTTAAAATAATTTTCCTGTAAAATTTATTTTAATAAACTAAAACACAATCTTTAACAATTAAAAGTCTACAAAAATATTAAAATTTAGTAAATCACAAATAAAATATTTAACAAAAATCAACATTAACTCTCATCCATAATCCATCAATTAACACCCTAAAATGCAATAAGTTAGAAAATTCAGAAAATCCAAAACAATATCAACATAAAGCAACTGCTATTATAACCTCGAAAACTTCAATTCCCAAGCATTAATTATACATTTATCTATTCAATATAATAGAAGATGACATCCACATTTTTTCTCCCAATAATCCAATTGCTCCAAATCTTTATCCCCAATTCTACTTTCTAACCAAAAATAAAAACAATAATGATAAGTACTCCTATTTGATTTGTTATCAAAATGAACCATTCTTTATATTTATAATACATATATTTGATAAGAATTATCTATATATATAATTATTGTGACTATATAAAGAAGTATATTATACAAGAATTATATCTTCTTAAATTATAATATGGTAAAAGGCCTTGTATAATTAGCAATTATAGTATGTTGAACCATAACTTTATTTGTTATATGCATATACGTATATTATATTATAGGCTATATATAAGTATACATATATTATTGTTATTATTATTATTATTATTAAATAAGTTATATGAATATACATATATGTTATGTATACATATTCATCAAAGTAGACCACATAATCCTTAATTTAATAAACATCAGTACGATATATTTACTTTGGTTCAACATAATTCTATATTATGCTCATTTGTTAAATTTTGTACACTTAATATTATTTACATATAATAGACAACTAAATTTACTATAGATAAATATGTATACAAAATTTATCATAAACTAATTATATATGTGTATTTATATTATATTAATTATATATAAGTATAAGTAACTATGAATATATATAAATGATGTATTATTTCTATTTTTGAATATAAAATCTGATACCAAATTTACACCATAAGAAATTTGAAACCGTTCATTCTTTTAAGAGTCATTAGATTTAACATATAAAATAAGTTTCAACTAAGAAACAACGCCTTACTGTTATCAATATGAATAGATCTAAAACTTCATATTGTGAAGTCAAACTGAATAGATCTAAAACTTCTTGTTGTGAAACCATATGTTCAGATCCAAAGTTACGTTACCATAACTGCTAGTAATCCCCCCCGAAAGGAGGCTTAGCCTTCCATGGCTCTGATACCAAATTTACACTAGGAATTAAAAATTAAAATTAAATAAACAAAAATAAAATAGTAAGGGACTTACTACTTATTTTCTCTAATCTTGAAGCATTTATCTTCAAGCTTTATGTGCAAAACTTGAAAATAATTTACAACAGGAGGGAAGAACTTGAAAGAACTTCTTAACTCGTTAGCATAAACCTGTAAAATATAAAAACTTAAAGAAGAAAGAATAAGAGAAGCTTGCTTGAAGAAAAGAAGAGAAAGTTTTGAAACCAAGAAATTTCTATTGCATAAGAACTCTTGATTACAAATGAGAATTACAAAGAGAGCTAGAGAGCTTTCTTCAAAGATTGAAAGATGTAGTAATGAAAAGGTGTGTATTACAACCCATTTTGATTCTATTTATAGACCACCTAAGGACTTTTAAATAAAATACAAAAAAGTAAGGACTAATAACAAAATAAAAAAGTAAAAGACAATAATACAAAAGACAACCATTCAAAAGTGATGTGACATTTTTCTAACTTCACTTTTCTTTGTCTCCATGATGTCTCCTACTTGATTGATGTCCCCACTTGCTTGGAATTTTCCTTCCTACTTGATATCATTTCTTTGAATTTTTCTTTTTTGCAATCTTTTGTGAACTGATTTTTCCAGCTTCATCCGATGAAGATTTTCTTGAAGGAGTATTTGCTCTGGATTTTTCTGAACAACTGGAATCCAACAATTTTAATACATAGTCTTTATTTTTATACAGATTATGTATTAATTGTTCGAATTCATTTTTCTCTTTTTCTGTCAATTGTTTACCATCAGAATTGGTACTTGAATTTTCATCTGAAGAAATTTGCAAATCCTCTTCTGTTGAAGGTTCATCATCAGTGAATTTGATCAAATTTTTATCAAAAGAGAATCTTGAAATGGATGTTCTTTTTTCTTTTCTCACTTTCTTTTTTCTTTTCTATTTTTTCTTTTTCAATTTTTTCCTTTTCTTTTCCTTTTGTCATTTTTTCTTCTTTTTCTTTTTCAGGAGAAGAAACAGCTTTCACTTTTTTCAAATCATTTTGCAATTTTGCAATCAAGTCATTTTTCTCATTTAATTCTTTCTGAGAAAAATTATCAATTTCTTGTGTCACTTTTTCTTTTTCAAGAGAACTTTTTGCATTAACAAGTGACTTCTCAATTTCAATGTAATCTACTTGACATTTTGGCCACCATTTAGTGTACCCAACTCTTGTGAGCTGTAAAATTTCATCAGTATTGTATCCAGTTTCATATTTCCAAGCATATAACCACGGAATTTGAAATTTTATTAAAAAGAGTAAAAATAATTGTTTTGGAAATTTTGAATGCTGAAATTTTTCAGAATAAACATTTTTAAACTGATTAAACAAATTTTTCAATTTTTCAGGTAAGAAAGTTTCTTCTTTTGGTCCATGAATTTTAAACCAATTAAGAAACCAACTGGGAATAATTTTATTGAAATTGGCTTCATCAATACGAATCCACCAAGTATGCTTGTAAGAAGAATTTTGATATAAGTGGACATTGTGAAAACTTTCCACCATATCTGTGTACGTAAATGCATATTCAAAATTGTTATATCTTGAAATAAAATTTTGAGTTTGAATTAGAGAAGAATTCCAGTCAGAATAAGATGGTATTTTATGAATATACATCTGAGACAAAGCAATTTCATTGTCTTCAGTTGTAAGAAACCAATTTTGGTGACGACTGGTTCTGAGTCTGTCATTTATATCAGCAATTTTGGTAAATTTTAAAAAATCAGCATAAGTATGCCGAGTTTTTAGAGGAAGTGGTCCTCTTAAACTGAAATGAGAATTAGAAGGATTATTGAAATATTTATGAATAATCGCATACAAATCTAATTTGAGATCTGTTTCAGAAATGAAAATTGAATGTGCGATTATTCCATTTTTAATATAATCATGGTCCTGATTTGAGGATTCATCAAGAAGGACATTTTTGGCTGTGGGTATATGACCCAATGGAACAAGAGAATTATTTTTGGAATTTGATTGATTTAAAGAAGACTAACCTCTCATTTGAGATGACCAGTATAGTGGAGGATATTGAGAATTGTAATGGCTAACATAACCAAAATCCATTTGAGGTCTATGACCTCTTCCACCTCTACCTTGCATTTCCTGCAAAAAATTTTAAAATAAAAAGATTTTAAATAATAATAGCAATTTCTTTTCTAAAATTTTCAAGACGATTCCATAAAAATTGATTTATTATTGGATGTCTTCTAGATTTATTTATGTGATATGAAATCAACATTTGGTAGTATTGCATTTGATGTAAAAATACTTGTTGTTTTATTGATAAAACATTTACATTTTCTACATGATAAACATGAGGAAATTCAGAATCTTGTCGAACCCTTTCTTTTAATGAATAAATTTTTCTAATTTTCTTAATTGTAGCTGGATTTTCAATATAATCTTTTAACCATTGTAATTTAAAATTTTCTTCCATTATTTGATTTTTTAAACAAAATATATTTTCTTTCCAAAAGATTTTATAAATCTATAATAAGCTTCTTTATTTGGTGAATCTGATTTTTGTATGAATTTCTTTACTCTTACCATTCTGTAATATTGTACTTGATGAATAAAAATTTGATCCTTTAATGATTTTGTATTATAATTTCTTATTCTAATTTCTTTTTTAGAAAATTTTTGAAGATAATCTTTTAAATAATTTTCTTTTAAAATTTCAATTTCTTCTTCAGTTTGTTGTTTCATAACCTGCAAAAAATTTTATCCTTGTAAGAATTCTCTAGTAAGAAAATCAGGTAAAGAATTTAATTCACCTTTAATATAGACAATTTTAAAGTCAAATACAGATAAAATAGCTTGCCATCTAGCAAATATTTGTTTAGATGCAATATTTTTTACATCTTTCTGTAAAACTTCTTTTGCAGCACTACAGTCAACTCTAAGTAAAAATTCTTGATTTAAAGAATAATTTATTTGAGCATTTTTCCATGTTCCAGAATAGTATCTAACTAATTCTTCTTTATTAGTTTGTGGATTCTTTTGTTTTAAAATTCCTCCATAACCAATATCAGAAGCATCAGTTTCAACAATTTTAAACCAATCAGGATTTACTAAACTTAAACATGGTAAAAATTTTACTTTTTGTTTAATTAATTTTACTGCATTTGTATGAATTTCAGACCATGCAAGAGGATTTTTCTTTAATCTATCATATAAAGGTTTACTATCAATTGCTAAATTTTTATAATATTCACCAATATAATTTAAACTTCCTAAAAATCTTTGTAATTGTTTTTTATCTATTAATTCATCAGGAAATTTATTTGCAAATTCAATACTTCTAGCAATTGGAGTAATTTGACCATTTTCTAATTCATATCCTAAGAATCTAATTTTAGATTGGAATAATTTTAATTTTTTAGCAGAAACAACTAAACCATTTTTAACAACTATTTTAATAAAAATATTCAAATGTTTAAAATGTTGTTCAATATTTTGTGAAAAAATTAAAATATCATCAATATAAACAATTATAAATGAATATGATGAAAAAATATCATTCATTATATGTTGAAATTCAGAAGGAGCATTTTTGAGACCAAAAGGCATTACATTCCATTCATAATGACCAAATGGAACAGTAAATGCAGTTTTATATTTATCTTTTTCAGCAATTTGTATTTGCCAAAATCCAGATTTTAAATCAAATTTAGAATATATCATTGCTCCAAAAGTCCTATTTAATAAATCTTTTTTATTTGGAATTGGATATCTAATCCATTGTAAGACTGTATTTAAGGGTTTATAATTAATAACTAATCTTGGAACACCTCTTTCTATTTCTGAATTTTTATTAACATAAAATGCAGAACAACTCCAAGGAGAGTAACTTTTTCTAATTATTTTCTTTTTTAACAAATCATCAATTTCTTTTTTACAATATTCAACCATTTCTTTATTCATTTGAGATGGTCTTGCTTTTGTTGGTATTTTTTATTCATCAAAATCTTTTTCATATGGTAATTCAACAATATGTTGTTTTCTTTCCCAAAAAGCATTTGGCAATTCACTACAAATTTTTGTAGTAATTTCTTGCGTAATATTTTAAATTTGATTTTGTAATTTTGGAGATTTTAATTGTTCTTCTATTTTTAAAGATAAAATCTCATTTGAAAGAAAATCAATTTGATTATTTTTTAATTTTATATTTTCTTGTAAAGATGACAAATTTAAAGAACAAAGATCTCTAGTTTTTGGAGAAGTAATAAATTTAAATGATAAATCTGAATCAATTTTTGATAATGTTTTACCATAACATTTATATGGATGCATTAAATGTAGGAAAGGAGTTCCCAATATTATATGTTGGTTAATTGTTTTAGCTAAAACAAATGGACAACAAACATAATTATTTTCTTCAGAAAATATACACACATTTGATAATTTATAATTTACTTGTATTTTTCCCCCTTGTGCAGCATTTAATATGACTTGAGTTTTTTCAAAATATTTAGAAGGTATTATTCCTTCTCTAATACAATTTAAATCTGCACCTGAATCTACCATTGCTATTGATTTAATTTTATATTCTTTATTTATTATAAGAGTTGCAAAAATGTAATATTTTTGAGAAGTAATTAAAGTATTTAATTGAGAATTTTGATCAAAAATTTTTTCTATTTTATTAAGTTCTTTTTCTTCTAAAGTCTTATTTTTTAATATTTTAATTTCTGTTTTTAACTCATTAATTTCTTGTTTTAATATAGGAGAAGTAATTTTATCTTCTTTTAAGGAAGTGTCTACTTTATCTATTTGTTTTATATTTAAAGAATTATTGTTTTGAAAAGAATTTTCATTAGATGGAAAAGAATAATTTTGTAAAGAATTATTTTGAAAATATATTTCAAAATATTGATTTCTTTTTATAGGATTTTTAATTTCATTAATTAAATTTAACATCATTTTATGATTTTCAGATAATGTAAAAATTTCTAACTGATTTAATTTTCTATTTTTAACAATTTTAGTTTTATCAGTTTCACTTACCTTATCAATATTTTTATTATTTTCAATATTTTCATCTAAATTATTATTAACTATTTTTATTTCAAAATTACAATTTTCATCAATATTTTTAGATTTAATAATTTTAACTTTTGAATTATTATCTTCTATATTATATAATTTATTAATATTTTTAGAACTATTTTCTTCTATGTCACTTTTATGCAAATTTACTTCAATTTTATGTAATTCTTCTTGTTCTATTATTTCATTTTTATTAACAAAAGAATCATTATTATGTTCAATTACTTCAATTTTCTTATTTTTAACATAAAAGAGATTATTATTTTGAATTATATCAATTTCTTTATTTTGAACATAAGAGTAATTCATAATTTCTTCTTTATGTTTTTGCAAAATATAAATTGATTTTAGTAATTTATTATTTGGTAATTTCCAAATTTGATAAGACTTATCTATGATAATTAAACTAGATAATTCATGCACATAATTTACTCTTTTTTCATTATAAAACCATGCAATAAAAGAAATAATAATTTCATTATTTTTAATAAAATCATAATATTCATTTTGAATATATTTTTGTTGATTAGAATCATGAGCTCTAAAGAACCAAGTGCTAAATAATGTATAATAAGGAAGATTAAAATCTTCAATGCATATTTTACTTATTTATTTTAAATCTAATTTAATTATTTGTTTATTTTCCATAAAAAATAATACTATCAGATAATAAAATTAAAACAATTCAAAAGAGCAATTTTAAGAAAATTAAAATGAGCTTCGGGTAGGATTACTAGCAGTTATGGTAACGTAACTTTGGATCTGAACATATGGTTTCACAACAAGAAGTTTTAGATCTATTCAGTTTGACTTCACAATATGAAGTTTTAGATCTATTCATATTGATAACAATAAGGCGTTGTTTCTTAGTTGAAACTTATTTTATATGTTAAATCTAACGACTCTTAAAAGAATGAACGGTTTCAAATTTCTTATGGTATGATCTTGTGGGTCGACACCCAAGTCGCGTTCGGCGTTTCATGAGGCGGTTGATGATGTTGTAAGTCCTCTTTTTAGCCGGTAATATGTCGTTGACAGTCGAGCAAGATCATCCATAATAAAAATGAGACATGTTCTATCTTTTAAATGGTCAAAAGATTGATATATAAACCAAAGTTTTGCTAAGTTTCATTAGCACAATAAGTTATCAAGTGTGGAGAAATCTAAAATATTCAATAAGTGATATCAAGTTTGCATATAAAGCATATGTTCAGACTTCTTTAGACATAGTATACGTGGCCATGTACATAAAATCATATCAGACTTAACTTTCTGAACAATTGGATCTGAACATATTTTAAGTCTAAATTTTATGCAATAGAAACCATATGAAGAAGCAAATTAAATACTATGTTCAGATCCAAAATTTACAAAATTTTATAGTCTGATATGGTTTACATATCAGATCCAAAGTTAAGTCTAAAATTTAAGTCTAAATTTTGCACATAAAATCTATTATACCAAATTTAGTAAATTTAGACTTAAAATCTAAAATATTCTGATACCAAATTTTACACCTGTTGTAAATTACTTTCAAGTTTTGCACATAAAGCTTGAAGATAAATGCTTCAAGATTAGAGAAAATAAGTAGTAAGACCCTTACTATTTTATTTTTGTTTATTTAATAAAATTTCTTTATTTTGAACATAAAATTGAAGCATTTATCTTCAAGCTTTATGTGCAAAACTTGAAAGTAATTTACAACAGGAGGGAAGAACTTGAAAGAACTTCTTAACTCCTTAGCATAAACCTGTAAAATATAAAAACTTAAAGAAGAAAGAAGAAGAGAAGCTTGCTTGAAGAAAAGAAGAGAAAGTTTTGAAACCAAGAAATTTCTATTGCATAAGAACTCTTGATTACAAAAGAGAATTACAAAGAGAGCTAGAGAGCTTTCTTCAAAGATTGAAAGATGTAGTAATGAAAAGGTGTCCCTTACAACCCATTTTGGGCTTTATTTATAGACTTTCTAAACACTAAAAACCAAATAAAAAAGTAAAAGACAATAATTCAAAAAGACAACAATTCAAAGTGATGTGACATTTTTCTAACTCCACTTTATCCTTTACTTGTCTTTATCTTCCACTTGTCTTCCACTTGTCTTGATATTTCTTGTAATTTTCCTTGCAAAGTCTTCCACTTGTCTTCATATTTCTTGGAAATTTGTATTTTCATTTTTTTGATTTCTTCTTTCTTGCAGATCTTCTTATCGGCATTTTATCATCTTCAATTTCTTCAGATGAGAATGTCTTTTGAGTAGATACTGGAGATACTGCTCTGGATTTATCAGAATTAGAATCTAAAACTTTTAATACATAATCTTTATTTTTATAAAGATCATATATTAATTGTTCAAAGTTATATTTTTCTTTTTCTGTCATCTCAGGATAAGGATCATGATTTTGATATACAGATGTATCAAATTCTTCTTCATCATTAAGATTTATTAAATCCTCATTGATATATAAGATGTTGAGGCATTTATTTTTTCTTTTCCTTTTCTATTTTTCTCTTTTTCAATTTTTTCTTTTTCAATTTTTTCTTTTTCAACTTTTTTCTTTTGTTTTTCTTTTGCTAATTTTTCCTCTTTCTCCTTAAGTGGAGTAGAGACAACAAAAATTCTATCAATTTTTTTTTCATTTTTTCAATCATTTCTTTTTTCTTATTTTCAACAAAATTGTCTCTTTTGAAAGGAGATACATTGAAAGAAACATCTAATAATTTTCCTTTTGCTAGAAGAACATTGTGCCAAGATTTTTTGAATTGAATCATAATCAACTTGACACTTTGGCCACCATTTTGTGTATAATATTCTTCTGAGCTGTGGAATGCCATCAATTGCATATCCTACTTCATATTTCCATGCAAATAACCATGGTATTTGGAATTTTATTAAGAATAATAGAAAGGATTCTCCAAAGATTTCAGGATTTTGGAATTTTGAGGAATAAATATATTGGAATTGGCTAAAAAATGGTTGTAATATTTCAGGTAAAAAATTTTCTTGTTTTGGTCCCATATTTTTGAACCATTCAATAAACCAATTTGGTATGGTTTTTTCAAAAATGGAATCATCAATGCGTATCCACCAAGTGTGTCTACACAAGGAATTTTGATATAAGAATGCTTTGGAGAAACTATCCACCATATCATAATAGGTAAATTGATATTCAATTTTATTGTAATTTGAAATGAATTTTAAGGCTTGGGTAGATGGTATTTTCCAATCTGAAAATGAAGGAAATTGGTGGATATATATTTGAGAAAGGGCTATTTCACTATCCTCATAAGTAGGAGACCATTCTTGAGGATGATTTGTTTTTGGTTTGTCTTTAACATCTGCAAATTTTGTGAAATTTAAAAAATCTGCATATGTATGACGGGTTTTTAAGGGTAAAGGTCCTTTTAAACCAAATTGAGAACTAGAAGGATGATTAAAATATTTATTTGCTACATCATAAGGATCTAATTTAAGATCACTTGTAGATATAGTTAAAGCATGTACTTGTACTCCATTTGGAATGTAATCATAATCCTGATTTGAGGATGTTCCTTCTAAAATATTTCTTTTAACATTGGGATTAAAACCTATAGAAGGTGTAGTAATTTTCTGACTAAGGAAATTTTGTCCTCTCATTTGAGATGACCATTGAGAAGAGGAATTAGGAAGTCTATTTTGACTTATTTGATTTATATTATAACCAAATTTATTTTGGGATTGACGGCCTCTGCCTCTCATTTCCTGCAAAAAAGAAAATATTATTTTAGAGAACCAAATCTTTTCCTCCTTTATCATAACTAGAACCTGCAAAAAACAATATTATGAGATTTTAAGATAAATTAAGGTAAGTATTTTAAAGAACTCTAATTTTAGGAAGAGTTACAAATTGAAATGATAAATTAGAATTTATTTTTGATAATTTTTTACCATCACATTGATAAGGATGCATTAAATTTAAAAAAGGATTTCCTAATATTACATGTTGACCAATTGCATTAGTTATTACAAATGGAGAACAAATGTAATTATTTTCTTCAGAAAATATGCAAACATCTGATATTTTATATTTTATATTTATTTGTGTACCTTGTGCTGCATGTAATTCTACATGAGTATTTTCAAAATATTTTGAAGGAATTAATCCTTCTTTTATACAATTTAAATATGCACCTGAATCAACCATTGCAATTTTTTGAATTTTATATTCTCTATTTATTATTAATGTAATAGAAATATAATATTTATGAGAAGTGACTAAGGTATTTATTTGAAGAAAATTATTTTGTTTAGAAATTTCTTCTATTTGTTCTTCATTCTGTGTATTTAATATATTTGTTTAATTTAATTCTTCTAAAATTAAAATTCTTTCTTTTAATTTTTGAATTTCTATATTTAATTCATTAACTTCTTCTTTTAAAATTGGTAAAGTAATTTGTTTAGGATTTTGATTTTGTAAATGATCTATTACATCTTGCATTGTAAATGAAGTATTTATTCTATCTAATTTTCTTTTTATTTGAGAATTTTCATAAGAAGTAGATGGAGAATGATTTAAAGAATTTTTATTATCTTCTTCTAATTGTAAATATTTTTCTAAATATTGTCTTTTTCTTATTCGATCTTGAATTTCCTCAACAAAATCAAGCATCATTTTATGCTTTTCAGATAATGTGAATATTCCTATTTCATTTAATCCATTAGCTTCAATTATTGCTTTGTAATAATCTGATTTCGAATTACAATTTTCACAATTTTCATCAGTATCATCTGAACTTATATTATTTTTTTCCACAGATTCTTCACTATCTGATGAATCGGTTTTGTAAATTTTATTTTCTATTGTTTGTATTAAATATTCTTTTAATTCTTTATCTAAATTTATATCTTCTAATTTTTCCAAAAGAATTTCATTAATATTTGTCCTAGAAGTACATTTATTAGCATAATGTCCTTTTTACCACATTTTCTACATGTTATATTTTCTTCTATCCATTTCTTTCTAGATTTTTTCTTTCTTTTAATTCTTTCTTCAGAATTTTCAGATCTTTCAGATGATCTTTCATATTTTTTATGTTTTTTCTTTAATTTTTTTTCTATTTTTCTAAGAGGTGATTTTAATTCATGTGGATTATAAGCAAATTGATGACAAAAATCTCCTAATTCTGCTTTTTGAGTTTCTCTTTTTATTTGTGCTTTTAATTTTATATCATTGCATAATTTTAAGCCTTCTTCAGTACATACACTGATTAATTCTCCATAAGTAATTTGAGAAAATGGAATATTTATTCCATCAAAACAATTTCTTAGATTTCCTCTAACTTTTTCAGCAAATAATTTTGGTAAACCAGAAAGAAATTTTTTTTTCCAAAAATCTGCTTGAGAATCAGATCTTGAGTATAATTTTGACAAGAAAACATCTTTATACCATCTAAAATGAGATAGTGTAGGACATTTTAAATTCATTAATAATTCTTTATGAGAATTTGTTAAGTAATTATTTCCAACAAAATGTTTAATTATTGCACATACAAGATTAAAAGCAGCATCTGGAATATTAGTTGTAACAGTTATTTCTTGTGGTTGATTATTTTCTGGTTTTGGAAATATGGGTGTGGTTGTAGTTATTTGTTTAGTAGCTTTTATAATTTCACCTCTTTGATTTTCATTTAGATAATGATCCCACCAACCACGTAATTGTCCAGTAAAACCTTGAGTACAAGCTCTTACAGCTTGTTCTTCAGTAATATTTTCCATTTTTAAAATATTAATATACATTGATATTTTATGACACATATTAGCAATTTGATAAGGTGTAAACCCATCAATATCCCATTCATATATAGCATTATTTTGATAACAATTTTGCCAATCACCATGTTCTTCAATTAAAAGATCTTGAGGAGTTGGTCTAGGATAATAAAATTGAGTTTGTGGATATTTTGGTCTAAATTTTGAGTTAGGTTTCTTTATTTTATTTATTTCCAATTGATTTCAATCTTCATCTATGTATAAATTATTAAACATGTCTTCTAATTGATCTATTTGTAAATTATTATTAATCATTTCTTCTTTTTCAGAACTTAATACATTGAGTTTTAATTTATTAAATTCTGAATTTAATAAATCTAATTTTTCTTTAGTAAAACCTGAAGGTAAAGACTTTAACATATTTAAAGGTAAATCAGGCATAGGTTTAAATGAAAATGGTTGAGTTTTACTAGACCCTAATTTTATATTTTCTAAAGGAAAAATATTTTTTGGTGTTTGAAGATTAATTTTATCTTCAATACGACATAATTGTTTAGAAATGGTATTTAAATTAAGATTTGTAAAATTATTTTGTTTGGCTATTTTTGCTAATTCAACATTACTAACATCAATATAAGGACAAGCCTCAGTTGAAGTATTTACAGCTTCTATTTTTATTAACTGTGAAGGAGGATGAATTGCTTTTAATAATTTATCATCAGATAATTTCCAAGTCTGATGAGCTTCTTCAAGAACATTTAGACTATATTGATCATCAATGTATTTTTCTTTTTGTTCAGTATTAAACCATGATATGAATGAAATTATAACACCAGTGACTTTAATAAAATTATAATACTGATCTTGAAATTATTTTTGTTGTTTAGTATTATAAATTTTAAAAAACCAATTTCTAAATGGTGTATATTGTGGAAGATTAAAATCTTTAACACATATTTTACTTATTTCTTTTAGATTAGTTTTATTTTCTTGAGAAATTGTATTTATTTCAAAATTTATTTTATTTTTTTGAGAATTTGTATTTATTTCAAAATTCATTTCTGATCCAAGGCTTATATCATCTTGTGATTTTTGTGTGTATATTGGTCTTGGAATTTGATTATCTGTTTCTCTAATTCCTTCAAAGTTAAACCTATCAGATCTAGATGCAGAAGAGTATGGAAATGAGGAGTATGAATTTCTTCTAGGAACATGTGTTTCAAATATTATTTCTACATTTCCTTCGTTATCTTCATGAATTTGAGCATCCTTAGATTTTAAAGGAATTGTTGGTCTACTTATTTTTTCTAAGACCCAATTTGATGGCAAAGATATTTCATCCCAATTTATTAATCTAGGTATTTGTAATTTTGATCTTTTTAAATTAGTTTCCATTAATAATGTACTTTTCCCATTATCTGTTATTCTTGCTCCTGGACTTATAGTATTCATTAATTTATAATAAAGTCTATATGTTAAATTAATATTTTCAGATCCAGGTTTCATATCATAACCTTTAGTTTGTAAATTGACAGTTAGTACATCATACAAATTTCTATCAGTTAAAGATACAGAAAAATTTGGATACGTATTAAAATAAATTGGACCATTGCAAAGACTAGACTCAATTAAGCCTAATAAAGAATCATGAAATTTATTATGTCTACAATCTCTTAAAGCAACTAAAATTGTAGTTTCTAATCCTTGTCTATTTAAAGGTTGTACAGCAATTTGTATAAGACCAATATGTAGATAATTATATCCTTGTTGTCTAATTTGAGACAAATAATCTAAATCTAGTAAATGTATTTCTTCAAATTGATTTTGTATAGAAATTGTTTTTTCTACATTTTTTATGGCTCTTTTAGTTTTTTGATCAAAAGTTCCATATTTATAAATTTTTTTATGTTCAATTTTTGGAATATGCCAATTTTGTATTTTTTGTTCAATTTCAGAAAATTCAACTAATTCAGAATTTTTAGTATTTTTATTTGAAGATGAAGCAGTAGAATTACTTCTAGACAATATAGATGTCATAATAATTGATAGGAGCTTCGGGTAGGATTACTAACAGAATTTATAGTAGCATACACATAACTTAGTTTCTTTCATATGGAATCACGTATTGAATATCTTAGATTTTCTCCAAACTTGATATCACTTATTGAATATTTTAGATTTCTCCATACTTGATAACTTATTGTGCTAATGAAACTTAGCAAAACTTTGGTTTATATATCAATCTTTTGACCATTTAAAAGATAGAACATGTCTCATTTTTATTATGGATGATCTTGCTCGACTGTCAACGACATATTACCGGCTAAAAAGAGGACTTACAACATCATCAACCGCCTCATGAAACGCCGAACGCGACTCGGGTGTCGACCCACAAGATCATACCATAAGAAATTTGAAACCGTTTATTCTTTTAAGAGTCATTAGATTTAACATATAAAATAAGTTTCAACTAAGAAACAACGCCTTATTGTTATCAATATGAATAGATCTAAAACTTCATATTGTGAAGTCAAACTGAATAGATCTAAAAATTCTTGTTGTGAAACCATATGTTCAGATCCAAAGTTACGTTACCATATGAAGAAGTCTGAACATATTTTAAAATAAGAATATTTTATTTTACCTATTATATGATTAGAGAAACCAAATTTTGTTTTATATACGTAAACCTGCTAGTAAATGTTTTATATACGTGGCCATGTACAAAATTTCTTTAAAATCAAAATAGTAAGGGATTAATATCGTTGTAAATGGTTGTGTAAGAAATTTAGATTTATTGTTATCATTTAATTCCTGGTGTAAATCTGGTGTAAATTTGACTTATGATCAATATAGTCAATGTTTCTTAGTTGAAACTTATAGCAAATTCTTCAAGTCCACATGGAGCAAGGTAGATGAAAATTATTTCTTATTTTATTATTTTATCATGCATATAATTTGTATTGGAATGAATATGGTTGATAATGATTATTTGTCATTATTTGTAGGTGGAATGTTGGATTCGATTTATCCAAATTATCTATGCATCTTATTTCTGTATATCGTAATCAATTAACTAGTTTACATTTCGATCATGTAATTTAATATAATATCCAAGTTTATTAGTGCATTCAATTAAAATTCGTGATTTCTTTTTTATTTGTTTTTGTACTTGACAATTATTTTTTATATTCCTAGTTTATATGGCAGCTATCCGAGCCAAACCACAACGTGCGTGTAGCTATAGATTTACCTTCTAAGAGTATCACACAATCACCACAGTTAATCACAATTTAGCACCTTAAAAGAGGTATGTGGTCTAATCAATAAGTTAAATCTCAAGTGCTCTAGACGATATTCTTAGACTATCACCCTAATATAGCTTAAGGATCATTCCCATAGGGAGGGATTCTTCGTTTGTCAAGTTGCAAAGAATTAGAATTGGAAAAGTAACAAGGATTCAGTAAGTGTGCATCGATTGGTAGTTTAACAAATAGATTGCAAAATAGAGCTTAAGACAAATACACATAGAGAAAATAGGGGTGCCATGGGGTGAGTTATGGGTTCAAACTGATACTTAGACTACTTACTTGCCTTGGGAGCTAAACAATCCCTTGTCATACTACAAGCTAGATTCCTCCATTACACTAATGAGTTCATCCATAACTTCACATAATCTACAAATATGCATTACTATGGGAGCCTATTAGAATTAAGCATGCAAGGCCTTTCTTTAACATACCCAATTCAAGAGCAATATACAGATGTATCAAATTCTTCTTCATCATTAAGATTTATTAAATCCTCATTTGATATATAAGATGTTGAGGCATTTATTTTTTCTTTTCCTTTTCTATTTTTCTCTTTTTCAATTTTTTTCTTTTTCAATTTTTTCTTTTTCAACTTTTTCCTTTTCTTTTCTTTTGCTAATTTTTCCTATTTCCTCCTTAAGTGGAGTAGAGACAGCAAAAATTCTATCAATTTCTTTTTTCATTTTTTCAATCATTTCTTTTTTCTTATTTTCAACAAAATTGTCTCTTTTGAAAGGAGATACATTGAAAGAAACATCTAATAATTTTCCTTTTGCTAGAAGAACATCTTCTTGTGCCAAGATTTTTTGAATTGAATCATAATCAACTTGACACTTTGGCCACCATTTTGTGTATAATATTCTTCTAAGCTGTGGAATGCCATCAATTGCATATCCTACTTCATATTTCCATGCAAATAACCATGGTATTTAGAATTTTATTAAGAATAATAGAAAGGATTTTCCAAAGATTTCAGGATTTTGGAATTTTAAGGAATAAATATATTGGAATTGGCTAAAAAATGGTTGTGTAAATTAAAATAGAAATTGATAAATTTGGTATCAGATGTCCTTTTATTAAATATTCATAATTATCATAGATAAGTTTTATTGTTAAATGAGACATGTTCTTTCTTAAAGAAGAAAGAAGAAGAGAAGCTTGCTTGAAGAAAAGAAGAGAAAGTTTTGAAACCAAGAAATTTCTATTGCATAAGAACTCTTGATTACAAAAGAGAATTACAAAGAGAGATAGAGAGCTTTCTTCAAAGATTGAAAGATGTAGTAATGAAAAGGTGTCCCTTACAACCCATTTTGGGCTTTATTTATAGACTTTCTAAACACTAAAAACCAAATAAAAAAGTAAAAGACAATAATTCAAAAAGACAACAATTCAAAGTGATGTGACATTTTTCTAACTCCACTTTATCCTTTACTTGTCTTTATCTTCCACTTGTCTTCCACTTGTCTTGATATTTCTTGTAATTTTCCTTGCAAAGTCTTCCACTTGTCTTCATATTTCTTGGAAAATTCAGTTTTTTGATTTCTTCTTTCTTGCAGATCTTCTTATCGGCATTTTATTATCTTCAATTTCTTCAGATGAGAATGTCTTTTGAGTAGATACTGGAGATACTGCTCTGGATTTATCAGAATTAGAATCTAAAACTTTTAATACATAATCTTTATTTTTATAAAGATCATATATTAATTGTTCAAAGTTATATTTTTCTTTTTCTGTCATCTCAGGATAAGGATCATGATTTTGATATACAGATGTATCAAATTCTTCTTCATCATTAGGTTTATTAAATCCTCATTTGATATATAAGATGTTGAGGCATTTATTTTTTCTTTTCCTTTTCTATTTTTCTCTTTTTGAATTTTTTCTTTTTCAATTTTTTCTTTTTCAACTATTGCCTTTTCTTTTTCTTTTGCTAATTTTTCCTCTTTCTCCTTAAGTGGAGTAGAGACAACAAAAATTCTATCAATTTCTTTTTTCATTTTTTCAATCATTTCTTTTTTCTTATTTTTAACAAAATTGTCTCTTTTGAAAGGAGATACATTGAAAGAAACATCTAATAATTTTCCTTTTGCTAGAAGAACATCTTCTTGTGCCAAGATTTTTTGAATTGAATCATAATCAACTTGACACTTTGGCCACCATTTTGTGTATAATATTCTTCTGAGCTGTGGAATGCCATCAATTGCATATCCTACTTCATATTTCCATGCAAATGACCATGGTATTTGGAATTTTATTAAGAATAATAGAAAGGATTCTCCAAAGATTTCAGGATTTTGGAATTTTGAGGAATAAATATATTGGTTGTAATTTTTCAGACTTAACATATAAATATATTGGAAATGGCTAAAAAACTTATTAAAATTTGATAACAATAAGGCTCTAATACCAAGTTTTAAAATGATTTTAAAACTTATTGATAACAATAAGGCGTTGTGAAACCATATGTTCAGATCCAAAGTTACGTTACCATAACTGCTAGTAATCCCCCCCCGAAAGGAGGCTTAGCCTTCCATGGCTTTGATACCAAATTTACACCAGGAATTAAACATTAAATTTAAATAAACAAAAATAAGTAGTAAGTCCCTTACTATTTTAGTTTTGTTTATTTAATTTTAATGTTTAATTCCTAGTGTAAATTTGGTATCAAAGCCATGGAAGGCTAAGCCTCCTTTCGGGGGGGGATTACTAGCAGTTATGGTAACGTAACTTTGGATCTGAACATATGATTTCACAACAAGAAGTTTTAGATCTATTCAGTTTGACTTCACAATATGAAGTTTTAGATCTATTCATATTGATAACAATAAGGCGTTGTTTCTTAGTTGAAACTTATTTTATATGTTAAATCTAATGACTCTTAAAAGAATGAACGGTTTCAAATTTCTTATGGTATGATCTTGTGGGTCGACACCCAAGTCGCGTTCGGCGTTTCATGAGGCGGTTGATGATGTTGTAAGTCCTCTTTTTAGCCGGTAATATGTCGTTGACAGTCGAGCAAGATCATCCATAATAAAAATGAGACATGTTCTATCTTTCAAATGGTCAAAAGATTGATATATAAACCAAAGTTTTGCTAAGTTTCAATAGCACAATAAGTTATCAAGTGTGGAGAAATCTAAAATATTCAATAAGTGATATCAAGTTTGGAGAAAATCTAAGATATTCAATACGTGATTCCATATGAAAGAAACTAAGTTATGAGTATACTACCATAAATTCTGTTAGTAATCCTACCCGAAGCTCATTTTAATTTTCTTAAAATTGCTCTTTTGAATTGTTTTAATTTTATTATCTGATAGTATTATTTTTTATGGAAAATAAACAAATAATTAAATTAGATTTAAAAGAAATAAGTAAAATATGCATTGAAGATTTTAATCTTCCTTATTATACATTATTTAGAACTTGGTTCTTTAGAACTCATGATTCTAATCAACAAAAATATATTCAAAATGAATATTATGATTTTATTAAAAATAATGAAATTATTATTTCTTTTATTGCATGGTTTTATAATGAAAAAATAGTAAATTACGTGCATGAATTATCTAGTTTAATTATCATAGATAAGTCTTATCAAATTTGGAAATTACCAAATAATAAATTACTAAAATCAATTTATATTTTGCAAAAACATAAAGAAGAAATTATGAATTACTCTTATGTTCAAAATAAAGAAATTGATATAATTCAAAATAATAATATCTTTCATGTTGAAAATAAGAAAATTGAAGTAATTGAACATAATAATGATTCTTTTGTTAATAAAAATGAAATAATAGAACAAGAAGAATTACATAAAATTAAAGTAAATTTTCATAAAAGTGACATAGAAGAAAATAGTTCTAAAAATATTAATAAATTATATAATATAGAAGATAATAATTCAAAAGTTAAAATAATTAAATCTAAAAATATTGATGAAAATTGTAATTTTGAAATAAAAATAGTTAATAATAATTTAGATGAAAATATTGAAAATAATAAAAATATTGATAAGGTAAGTGAAACTGATAAAACTAAAATTGTTAAAAATAGAAAATTAAATCAGTTAGAAATTTTTACATTATCTGAAAATCATAAAATGATGTTAAATTTAATTAATGAAATTAAAAATCCTATAAAAAGAAATCAATATTTTGCAATATATTTTCAAAATAATTCTTTACAAAATTATTCTTTTCCATCTAATGAAAATTCTTTTCAAAACAATAATTCTTTAAATATAAAACAAATAGATAAAGTAGACACTTCCTTAAAAGAAGATAAAATTACTTCACCTAAATTAAAACAAGAAATTAATGAGTTAAAAACAGAAATTAAAATATTAAAAAATAAGACTTCAGAAGAAAAAGAACTTAATAAAATAGAAAAAAAATTTGATCAAAATTCTCAATTAAATACTTTAATTACTTCTCAAAAATATTACATTTGTTGCAACTCTTATAATAAATAAAGAATATAAAATTAAATCAATAGCAATGGTAGATTCAGGTGCAGATTTAAATTGTATTAGAGAAGGAATAATACCTTCTAAATATTTTGAAAAAACTCAAGTCATATTAAATGCTGCACAAGGGGGAAAAATACAAAGTAAATTATAAATTATCAAATGTGTGTATATTTTCTGAAGAAAATAATTATGTTTGTTGTCCATTTGTTTTAGCTAAAACAATTAACCAACATATAATATTGGGAACTCCATTCCTAAATTTAATGCATCCATATAAATGTGATGGTAAAACATTATCAAAAATTGATTCAGATTTATCATTTAAATTTATTACTTCTCCAAAAACTAGAGATCTTTGTTCTTTAAATTTGTCATCTTTACAAGAAAATATAAAATTAAAAAATAATCAAATTGATTTTCTTTAAAATGAGATTTTATCATTAAAAATAGAAGAACAATTAAAATCTCAAAAATTACAAAATCAAATTAAAAATATTACGCAAGAAATTACTACAAAAATTTGTAGTGAATTGCCAAAAGCTTTTTGGGAAAGAAAACAACATATTGTTGAATTACCATATGAAAAAGATTTTGATGAACAAAAAATACCAACAAAAGCAAGACCATCTCAAATGAATAAAGAAATGGTTGAATATTGTAAAAAATAAATTGATGATTTTTTAAAAAATAAAATAATTAGAAAAAGTTACTCTCCTTGGAGTTGTTCTGCATTTTATGTTAATAAAAATTCAGAAATAGAAAGAGGTGTTCCAAGATTAGTTATTAATTATAAACCCTTAAATACAGTCTTACAATGGATTAGATATCCAATTCCAAATAAAAAAGATTTATTAAATAGGACTTTTGGAGCAATGATATATTCTAAATTTGATTTAAAATCTAGATTTTGGCAAATACAAATTGCTGAAAAAGATAAATATAAAACTGCATTTACTGTTCCATTTGGTCATTATGAGTGGAATGTAATGCCTTTTGGTCTCAAAAATGCTCCTTCTGAATTTCAACATATAATGAATGATATTTTTTCATCATATTCATTTATAATTGTTTATATTGATGATATTTTAATTTTTTTACAAAATATTGAACAACATTTTAAACATTTGAATATTTTTATTAAAATAGTTGTTAAAAATGGTTTAGTTGTTTCTGCTAAAAAATTAAAATTATTCCAATCTAAAATTAGATTCTTAGGATATGAATTAGAAAATGGTCAAATTACTCCAATTGCTAGAAGTATTGAATTTGCAAATAAATTTCCTGATGAATTAATAGATAAAAAACAATTACAAAGATTTTTAGGAAGTTTAAATTATATTGGTGAATATTATAAAAATTTAGCAATTGATAGTAAACCTTTATATGATAGATTAAAGAAAAATCCTCTTGCATGGTCTGAAATTCATACAAATGCAGTAAAATTAATTAAACAAAAAGTAAAATTTTTACCATGTTTAAGTTTAGTAAATCCTGATTGGTTTAAAATTGTTGAAACTGATGCTTCTGATATTGGTTATGGAGGAATTTTAAAACAAAACAATCCACAAACTAATAAAGAAGAATTAGTTAGATACTATTCTGGAACATGGAAAAATGCTCAAATAAATTATTCTACAATTAAAAAAGAAATTCTTAGTATAGTTCTTTGTATTTCTAAATTCCAAGATGATTTATTAAATCAAGAATTTTTATTTAGAGTTGACTGTAGTGCTGCAAAAGAAGTTTTACAGAGAGATGTAAAAAATATTGCATCTAAACAAATATTTGCTAGATGGCAAGCTATTTTATCTGTATTTGACTTTAAAATTGTCTATATTAAAGGTGAATTAAATTCTTTACCTGATTTTCTTACTAGAGAATTCTTACAAGGATAAAAAATTTTGCAGGTTATGAAACAACAAACTGAAGAAGAAATTGAAATTTTAAAAGAAAATTATTTAAAAGATTATCTTCAAAAATTTTCTAAAAAAGAAATTAGAATAAGAAATTATAATACAAAATCCTTAAAGGATCAAATTTTTATTCATCAAGTACAATATTACAGAATGGTAAGAGTAAAGAAATTCATACAAAAATCAGATTCACCAAATAAAGAAGCTTATTATAGATTTATAAAATCTTTTGGAAAGAAAATATATTTTGTTTAAAAAATCAAATAATGGAAGAAAATTTTAAATTACAATGGTTAAAAGATTATATTGAAAATCCAGCTACAATTAAGAAAATTAGAAGAATTTATTCATTAAAAGAAAGGGTTCGACAAGATTCTGAATTTCCTCATGTTTATCATGTAGAAAATGTAAATGTTTTATCAATAAAACAACAATTATTTTTACATGAAATGCAATACTACCAAATGTTGATTTCATATCACATAAATAAATCTAGAAGACATCCAATAATAAATCAATTTTTATGGAATCGTCTTGAAAATTTTAGAAAGCTATTATTATTTAAAATCTTTTTATTTTAAAATTTTTTGCAGGAAATGCAAGGTAGAGGTGGAAGAGGTCAAAGACCTCAAATGGATTTTGGTTATGTTAGCCATTACAATTCCCAATATCCTCCACTATACTGGTCATTTCAAATGAGAGGTCAGTCTTCTTTAAATCAATCAAATTCCAAAAATAATTCTCTTGTTCCATTGGGTCATATACCCATAGCCAAAAATGTCCTTCTTGATGAATCCTCAAATCAGGACCATGATTATATTAAAAATGGAATAATCGCACATTCAATTTTCATTTCTGAAACAGATCTCAAATTAGATTTGTATGCGATTATTCATAAATATTTCAATAATCCTTCTAATTCTCATTTCAGTTTAAGAGGACCACTTCCTCTAAAAACTAGGCATACTTATGCTGATTTTTTAAATTTTACCAAAATTGCTGATAAAAATGACAGACCCAGAACCAGTCGTCACCAAAATTGATTTCCTACAACTGAAGACAATGAAATTGCTTTGTCTCAGATGTATATTCATAAAATACCATCTTATTCTGACTGGAATTCTTCTCTAATTCAAACTCAAAATTTTATTTCAAGATATAACAATTTTGAATATGCATTTACGTACACAGATATGGTGGAAAGTTTTCACAATGTCCACTTATATCAAAATTCTTCTTACAAGCATACTTGGTGGATTCGTATTGATGAAGCCAATTTCAATAAAATTATTCCAGGTTGGTTTCTTAATTGGTTTAAAATTCATGGACCAAAAGAAGAAACTTTCTTACCTGAAAAATTGAAAAATTTGTTTAATAAGTTTAAAAATGTTTATTCTGAAAAATTTCAGCATTCAAAATTTCCAAAACAATCATTTTTACTCTTTTTAATAAAATTTCAAATTCCATGGCTATATGCTTGGAAATATGAAACTGGATACAATACTGATGGAATTTTACAGCTCACAAGAGTTGGGTACACTAAATGGTTGCCAAAATGTCAAGTAGATTACATTGAAATTGAGAAGTCACTTGTTAATGCAAAAAGTTCTCTTGAAAAAGAAAAAGTGACACAAGAAATTGATAATTTTTCTCAGAAAGAATTAAATGAGAAAAATGACTTGATTGCAAAATTGCAAAATGAATTGAAAAAAGTGAAAGCTGTTTCTTCTCCTGAAAAAGAAAAAGAAGAAAAAATGACAAAAGGAAAAGAAAAGGAAAAAATTGAAAAAGAAAAAATAGAAAAGAAAAAAGAAAGTGAGAAAAGAAAAAAGAAAAAAGAAAAAAGAACATCCATTTCAAGATTCTCTTTTGATAAAAATTTGATCAAATTCACTGATGATGAACCTTCAACAGAAGAGGATTTGCAAATTTCTTCAGATGAAAATTCAAGTACCAATTCTGATGGTAAACAATTGACAGAAAAAGAGAAAAATGAATTCGAACAATTAATACATAATCTGTATAAAAATAAAGACTATGTATTAAAATTGTTGGATTCCAGTTGTTCAGAAAAATCCAGAGCAAATACTCCTTCAAGAAAATCTTCATCGGATGAAGCTGGAAAAATCAGTTCACAAAAGATTGCAAAAAAGAAAAATTCAAAGAAATGATATCAAGTGGGAAGGAAAATTCCAAGCAAGTGGGGACATCAATCAAGTAGGAGACATCATGGAGACAAAGAAAAGTGAAGTTAGAAAAATGTCACATCACTTTTGAATGGTTGTCTTTTGTATTATTGTCTTTTACTTTTTTATTTTGTTATTAGTCCTTACTTTTTTGAATTTTATTTAAAAGTCCTTAGGTGGTCTATAAATAGAATCAAAATGGGTTGTAATACACACCTTTTCATTACTACATCTTTCAATCTTTGAAGAAAGCTCTCTAGCTCTCTTTGTAATTCTCTTTTGTAATCAAGAGTTCTTATGCAATAGAAATTTCTTGGTTTCAAAACTTTCTCTTCTTTTCTTCAAGCAAGCTTCTCTTCTTCTTTCTTCTTTAAGTTTTTATATTTTACAGGTTTATGCTAAGGAGTTAAGAAGTTCTTTCAAGTTCTTCCCTCCTGTTGTAAATTACTTTCAAGTTTTGCACATAAAGCTTGAAGATAAATGCTTCAAGATTAGAGAAAATAAGTAGTAAGTCCCTTACTATTTTATTTTTGTTTATTTAATTTTAATGTTTAATTCCTGGTCTCCCTTACTATTTTATTTTTGTTTATTTAATTTTAATGTTTAATTCCTGGTGTAAATTTGTTATCAGAGCCATGGAAGGCTAAGCCTCCTTTCGGGGGGGGGGGGGGGGGGTTACTAGCAGTTATGGTAACGTAACTTTGGATCTGAACATATGGTTTCACAACAAGAAGTTTTAGATCTATTCATTTTGACTTCACAATATGAAGTTTTAGATCTATTCATATTGATAACAATAAGGCGTTGTTTCTTAGTTGAAACTTATTTTATATGTTAAATCTAATGACTCTTAAAAGAATGAACGGTTTCAAATTTCTTATGGTATGATCTTGTGGGTCGACACCCAAGTCGCGTTCGGCGTTTCATGAGGCGGTTGATGATGTTGTAAGTCCTCTTTTTAGCCGGTAATATGTCGTTGACAGTCGAGCAAGATCATCCATATTATAAATGAGACATGTTCTATCTTTTAAATGGTCAAAAGATTGATATATAAACCAAAGTTTTGCTAAGTTTCATTAGCACAATAAGTTATCAAGTATGGAGAAATCTAAAATATTCAATAAGTGATATCAAGTTTGGAGAAAATCTAAGATATTCAATACGTGATTCCATATGAAAGAAACTAAGTTATGTGTATACTACTATAAATTCTGTTAGTAATCCTACCCGAAGCTCCTATCAATTATTATGACATCTATATTGTCTAGAAGTAATTCTACTGCTTCATCTTCAAATAAAAATACTAAAAATTCTGAATTAGTTGAATTTTCTGAAATTGAACAAAAAATACAAAATTGGCATATTCCAAAAATTGAACATAAAAAAATTTATAAATATGGAACTTTTGATCAAAAAACTAAAAGAGCCATAAAAAATGTAGAAAAAACAATTTCTATACAAAATCAATTTGAAGAAATACATTTACTTGATTTAGATTATTTGTTTCAAATTAGACAACAAGGATATAATTATCTACATATTGGTCTTATACAAATTGTTGTACAACCTTTAAATAAACAAGGATTACAAACTACAATTTTAGTTGCTTTAAGAGATTGTAGACATAATAAATTTCATGATTCTTTATTAGGCTTAATTGAGTCTAGTCTTTGTAATGGTCCAATTTATTTTAATACGTATCCAAATTTTTCAGTATCTTTAACTGATAGAAATTTGTATGATGTACTAACTGTCAATTTACAAACTAAAGGTTATGATATGAAACCTGGATCTGAAAATATTAATTTGACATATAGACTTTATTATAAACTAATGAATACTATAAGTCCAGGAGCAAGAATAACAGATAATGGGAAAAGTACATTATTAATGGAAACTAATTTAAAAAGATCAAAATTACAAATACCTAGATTAATAAATTGGGATGAAATATCTTTGCCATCAAATTGGGTCTTAGAAAGAATAAGTAGACCAACAATTCCTTTAAAATCTAAGGATGCTCAAATTCATGAAGATAACAAAGGAAATGTAGAAATAATATTTGAAACACATGTTCCTAGAAGAAATTCATACTCCTCATTTCCATACTCTTCTGCATCTAGATCTGATAGGTTTAACTTTGAAGGAATTAGAGAAACAGATAATCAAATTCCAAGACCAATATACACACAAAAATCACAAGATGATATAAGCCTTGGATCAGAAATGAATTTTGAAATAAATACAAATTCTCAAAAAAATAAAATAAATTTTGAAATAAATACAATTTCTCAAGAAAATAAAATTAATCTAAAAGAAATAAGTAAAATATGTGTTAAAGATTTTAATCTTCCACAATATACACCATTTAGAAATTGGTTTTTTGAAATTTATAATACTAAACAACAAAAACAATTTCAAGATCAGTATTATAATTTTATTAAAGTCACTAGTGTTATAATTTCATTCATATTATGGTTTAATACTGAACAAAAAGCAAAATACATTGATGATCAATATAGTCTAAATGTTCTTGAAGAAGCTCATCAGACTTGGAAATTATCTTATGATAAATTATTAAAAGCAATTTATCCTCCTTCATAGTTAATAAAAATAGAAGCTGCAAACACTTCAAATGAGGCTTGTCCTTATATTGATGTTAGTAATGTTGAATTAGCAAAAATAGCCAAACAAAATAATTTTACAAATCTTAATTTAAATACCATTTCTAAACAATTATGTCGTATTGAAGATAAAATTAATCTTCAAACCCCAAAAAATATTTTTCCTTTAGAAAATATAAAATTAGGGTCTAGTAAAACTCAACCATTTTCATTTAAACCTATGCCTGATTTACCTTTAAATATGTTAAAGTCTTTACCTTCAGGTTTTACTAAAGAAAAATTAGAAAAATTAAATTCAGAATTTAATAAATTAAGACTCAATGTATTAAGTTCTGAAAAAGAAGAAATGATTAATAATAATTTACAAATAGATCAATTAGAAGAAATGTTTAATAATTTATACATAGATGAAGATTCAAATCAATTGGAAATAAATAAAATAAAGAAACCTAACTCAAAATTTAGACCAAAATATCCACAAACTCAATTTTATTATCCTAGACCAACTCCTCAAGATCTTTTAATTGAAGAACATGGTGATTGGCAAAATTGTTATCAAAATAATGCTATATATGAATGGAATATTGATGGGTTTACACCTTATCAAATTGCTAATATGTGTCATAAAATATCAATGTATATTAATATTTTAAAAATGAAAAATATTACCGAAGAACAAGCTGTAAGAGCTTGTACTCAAGGTTTTACTGGACAATTACGTGGTTGGTGGGATCATTATCTAAATGAAAATCAAAGAGGTGAAATTATAAAAGCTACTAAACAAATAACTACAACCACACCCATATTTCCAAAACCAGAAAATAATCAACCACAAGAAATAACTGTTACAACTAATATTCCAGATGCTACTTTTAATCTTGTATGTGCAATAATTAAACATTTTGTTGGAAATAATTACTTAACAAATTCTCATAAAGAATTATTAATGAATTTAAAATGTCCTACACTATCTCATTTTAGATGGTATAAAGATGTTTTCTTGTCAAAATTATACTCAAGATCTGATTCTCAAGCAGATTTTTGGAAAGAAAAATTTCTTTCTGGTTTACCAAAATTATTTGCTGAAAAAGTTAGAGGAAATCTAAGAAATTGTTTTGATGGAATAAATATCCCATTTTCTCAAATTACTTATGGAGAATTAATCAGTGTATGTACTGAAGAAGGCTTAAAATTATGCAATGATATAAAATTAAAAGCACAAATAAAAAGAGAAACTCAAAAAGCAGAATTAGGAGATTTTTGTCATCAATTTGCTTATAATCCACATGAATTAAAATCACCTCTTAGAAAAATAGAAAAAAAATTAAAGAAAAAACATAAAAAATATGAAAGATCATCTGAAAGATCTGAAAATTCTGAAGAAAGAATTAAAAGAAAGAAAAAATCTAGAAAGAAATGGATAGAAGAAAATATAACATGTAGAAAATGTGGTAAAAAAGGACATTATGCTAATAAATGTACTTCTAGGACAAATATTAATGAAATTCTTTTGGAAAAATTAGAAGATATAAATTTAGATAAAGAATTAAAAGAATATTTAATACAAACAATAGAAAATAAAATTTACAAAACCGATTCATCAGATAGTGAAGAATCTGTGGAAATAAATAATATAAGTTCAGATGATACTGATGAAAATTGTGAAAATTGTAATTCGAAATCAGATTATTACAAAGCAATAATTGAAGCTAATGGATTAAATGAAATAGGAATATTCACATTATCTGAAAAGCATAAAATGATGCTTGATTTAGTTGAGGAAATTCAAGATCCAATAAGAAAAAGACAATATTTAGAAAAATATTTACAATTAGAAGAAGATAATAAAAATTCATTAAATCATTCTCCATCTACTTCTTATGAAAATTCTCAAATAAAAAGAAAATTAGATAGAATAAATACTTCATTTACAATGCAAGATGTAATAGATCATTTACAAAATCAAAATCCTAAACAAATTACTTTACCAATTTTAAAAGAAGAAGTTAATGAATTAAAAATAGAAATTCAAAAATTAAAAGAAAGAATTTTAATTTTAGAAGAATTAAATTTAACAAATATATTAAATACACAGAATGAAGAACAAATAGAAGAAATTTCTGAACAAAATAATTTTCTTCAAATAAATACCTTAGTCACTTCTCATAAATATTATATTTCTATTACATTAATAATAAATAGAGAATATAAAATTCAAACAATTGCAATGGTTGATTCAGGTGCAGATTTAAATTGTATAAAAGAAGGATTAATTCCTTCAAAATATTTTGAAAATACTCATGTAGAATTACATGCAGCACAAGGTACACAAATAAATATAAAATATAAAATATCAGATGTTTGCATATTTTCTGAAGAAAATAATTACATTTGTTCTCCATTTGTAATAACTAATGCAATTGGTCAACATGTAATATTAGGAAATCCTTTTTTAAATTTAATGCATCCTTATCAATGTGATGGTAAAAAATTATCAAAAATAAATTCTAATTTATCATTTCAATTTGTAACTCTTCCTAAAATTAGAGATCTTTAAAATACTTACCTTAATTTATCTTAAAATCTCACAATATTGTTTTTTGCAGGTTTTAGTTATGATAAAGCAGGAAAAGATTTGGTTCTCTACAATAATATTTTCTTTTTTGCAGGAAATGAGAGGCAGAGGCCGTCAATCCCAGAATAAATTTGGTTATAATATAAATCAAATAAGTCAAAATAGACTTCCTAATTCCTCTTCTCAATGGTCATCTCAAATGAGAGGACAAAATTTCCTTAGTCAGAAAATTACTACACCTTCTATAGGTTTTAATCCCAATGTTAAAAGAAATATTTTAGAAGGAACATCCTCAAATCAGGATTATGATTACATTCCAAATGGAGTACAAGTACATGCTTTAACTATATCTACAAGTGATCTTAAATTAGATCCTTATGATGTAGCAAATAAATATTTTAATCATCCTTCTAGTTCTCAATTTGGTTTAAAAGGACCTTTACCCTTAAAAACCCGTCATACATATGCAAATTTTTTAAATTTCACAAAATTTGCAGATGTTAAAGACAAACCAAAAACAAATCATCCTCAAGAATGGTCTCCTACTTATGAGGATAGTGAAATAGCCCTTTCTCAAATATATATCCACCAAATTCCTTCATTTTCAGATTGGAAAATACCATCTACCCAAGCCTTAAAATTCATTTCAAATTACAATAAAATTGAATATCAATTTACCTATTATGATATGGTGGATAGTTTCTCCAAAGTATTCTTATATCAAAATTCCTTGTGTAGACACACTTGGTGGATACGCATTGATGATTCCATTTTTGAAAAACCCATACCAAATTGGTTTATTGAATGGTTCAAAAATATGGGACCAAAACAAGAAAATTTTTTACCTGAAAAATTACAACCATTTTTTAGCCAATTCCAATATATTTATTCCTCAAAATTCCAAAATCCTGAAATCTTTGGAGAATCCTTTCTATTATTCTTAATAAAATTCCAAATACCTTGGTTATTTGCATGGAAATATGAAGTAGGATATGCAATTGATGGCATTCCACAGCTCAGAAGAATATTATACACAAAATGGTGGCCAAAGTATCAAGTTGATTATGATTCAATTCAAAAAATCTTGGCACAAGAAGATGTTCTTCTAGCAAAAGGAAAATTATTAGATGTTTCTTTCAATGTATCTCCTTTCAAAAGAGACAATTTTGTTGAAAATAAGGAAAAAGAAATGATTGAAAAAATGAAAAAAGAAATTGATAGAATTTTTGCTGTCTCTACTCCACTTAAGGAGAAAGAGGAAAAATTAGCAAAAGAAAAAGAAAAGGAAAAAGTTGAAAAAGAAAAAATTGAAAAAGAAAAAATTGAAAAAGAGAAAAATAGAAAAGGAAAAGAAAAAATAAATGCCTCAACATCTTATATATCAAATGAGGATTTAATAAATCTTAATGATGAAGAAGAATTTGATACATCTGTATATCAAAATCATGATCCTTATCCTGAGATGACAGAAAAAGAAAAATATAACTTTGAACAATTAATATATGATCTTTATAAAAATAAAGATTATGTATTAAAAGTTTTCGATTCTAATTCTGATAAATCCAGAGCAGTATCTCCAGTATCTACTCAAAAGACATTCTCATCTGAAGAAATTGAAGATGATAAAATGCCGATAAGAAGATCTGCAAGAAAGAAGAAATCAAAAAACAGAAAATACAAATTTCCAAGAAATATGAAGACAAGTGGAAGACTTTGCAAGGAAAATTACAAGAAATATCAAGACAAGTGGAAGATGAAGACAAGTAAAGGATAAAGTTGAGTTAGAAAAATGTCACATCACTTTGAATTGTTGTCTTTTTGAATTATTGTCTTTTACTTTTTTATTTGGTTTTTAGTGTTTAGAAAGTCTATAAATAAAGCCCAAAATGGGTTGTAAGGGACACCTTTTCATTACTACATCTTTCAATCTTTGAAGAAAGCTCTCTAGCTCTCTTTGTAATTCTCTTTTGTAATCAAGAGTTCTTATGCAATAGAAATTTCTTGGTTTCAAAACTTTCTCTTCTTTTCTTCAAGCAAGCTTCTCTTCTTCTTTCTTCTTTAAGTTTTTATATTTTACAGGTTTATGCTAAGGAGTTAAGAAGTTCTTTCAAGTTCTCCCCTCCTGTTGTAAATTACTTTCAAGTTTTGCACATAAAGCTTGAAGATAAATGCTTCAAGATTAGAGAAAATAAGTAGTAAGTCCCTTACTATTTTATTTTTGTTTATTTAATTTTAATGTTTAATTCCTGGTGTAAATTTGGTATCAATAAACTTATTTTATTTAAAATAGTAAGGGATTACTATGTATTTAATTTTATTAAATTTTATGCAATAGAAATTTAAGAAATTTAGACTTAAAATTCTTCTGAGACATGTTCAAAACTTATTTATTCCATATGGTTTACTTCTTCATATGTAATTTGGTATAATATTTTTCTGTGCAAAATATTTAACTTTGGATCTGAACATATGGTTATTAGGGTGTAAAATAAGAGGACAACTAGATTTAATTTAATTGAAATAAACCATATGAAGATTTATACACAAAATTTATGTTATTTTAATTCCTGGTGTAAATTTGGTATCAGAGCCATGGAAGGCTAAGCCTCCTTTCGGGGGGGATTACTAGCAGTTATGGTAACGTAACTTTGGATCTGAACATATGGTTTCACAACAAGAAGTTTTAGATCTATTCAGTTTGACTTCACAATATGAAGTTTTAGATCTATTCATATTGATAACAATAAGGCGTTGTTTCTTAGTTGAAACTTATTTTATATGTTAAATCTAATGACTCTTAAAAGAATGAACGGTTTCAAATTTCTTATGGTATGATCTTGTGGGTCGACACCCAAGTCGCGTTCGGCGTTTCATGAGGCGGTTGATGATGTTGTAAGTCCTTTTTTTAGCCGGTAATATGTCGTTGACAGTCGAGCAAGATCATCCATAATAAAAATGAGACATGTTCTATCTTTTAAATGGTCAAAAGATTGATATATAAACCAAAGTTTTGCTAAGTTTCATTAGCACAATAAGTTATCAAGTGTGGAGAAATCTAAAATATTCAATAAGTGATATCAAGTTTGGAGAAAATCTAAGATATTCAATACGTGATTCCATATGAAAGAAACTAAGTTATGTGTATACTACTATAAATTCTGTTAGTAATCCTACCCGAAGCTCATTTTAATTTTCTTAAAATTGCTCTTTTGAATTGTTTTAATTTTATTATCTGATAGTATTATTTTTTATGGAAAATAAACAAATAATTAAATTAGATTTAAAAGAAATAAGTAAAATATGCATTGAAGATTTTAATCTTCCTTATTATACATTATTTAGAACTTGGTTCTTTAGAACTCATGATTCTAATCAACAAAAATATATTCAAAATGAATATTATGATTTTATTAAAAATAATGAAATTATTATTTCTTTTATTGCATGGTTTTATAATGAAAAAAGAGTAAATTACGTGCATGAATTATCTAGTTTAATTATCATAGATAAGTCTTATCAAATTTGGAAATTACCAAATAATAAATTACTAAAATCAATTTATATTTTGCAAAAACATAAAGAAGAAACTATGAATTACTCTTATGTTCAAAATAAAGAAATTGATATAATTCAAAATAATAATCTCTTTTATGTTGAAAATAAGAAAATTGAAGTAATTGAACATAATAATGATTCTTTTGTTAATAAAAATGAAATAATAGAACAAGAAGAATTACATAAAATTGAAGTAAATTTGCATAAAAGTGACATAGAAGAAAATAGTTCTAAAAATATTAATAAATTATATAATATAGAAGATAATAATTCAAAAGTTAAAATTATTAAATCTAAAAATATTGATGAAAATTGTAATTTTGAAATAAAAATAGTTAATAATAATTTAGATGAAAATATTGAAAATAATAAAAATATTGATAAGGTAAGTGAAACTGATAAAACTAAAATTGTTAAAAATAGAAAATTAAATCAGTTAGAAATTTTTACATTATCTGAAAATCATAAAATGATGTTAAATTTAATTAATGAAATTAAAAGTCCTATAAAAAGAAATCAATATTTTGAAATATATTTTCAAAATAATTCTTTACAAAATTATTCTTTTCCATCTAATGAAAATTCTTTTCAAAACAATAATTCTTTAAATATAAAACAAATAGATAAAGTAGACACTTCCTTAAAAGAAGATAAAATTACTTCACCTATATTAAAACAAGAAATTAATGAGTTAAAAATAGAAATTAAAATATTAAAAAATAAGACTTTAGAAGAAAAAGAACTTAATAAAATAGAAAAAAATTTTGATCAAAATTCTCAATTAAATACTTTAATTACTTCTCAAAAATATTACATTTTTGCAACTCTTATAATAAATAAAGAATATAAAATTAAATCAATAGCAATGGTAGATTCAGGTGCAGATTTAAATTGTATTAGAGAAGGAATAATACCTTCTAAATATTTTGACAAAACTCAAGTCATATTAAATGCTGCACAAGGGGGAAAAATACAAGTAAATTATAAATTATCAAATGTGTGTATATTTTCTGAAGAAAATAATTATGTTTGTTGTCCATTTGTTTTAGCTAAAACAATTAACCAACATATAATATTGGGAACTCCTTCCCTAAATTTAATGCATCCATATAAATGTGATGGTAAAACATTATCAAAAATTGATTCTGATTTATCATTTAAATTTATTACTTCTCCAAAAACTAGGAATCTTTGTTCTTTAAATTTGTCATCTTTACAAGAAAATATAAAATTAAAAAATAATCAAATTGATTTTCTTTCAAATGAGATTTTATCTTTAAAAATAGAAGAACAATTAAAATCTCCAAAATTACAAAATCAAATTTAAAATATTACGCAAGAAATTACTACAAAAATTTGTAGTGAATTGCCAAATGCTTTTTGGGAAAGAAAACAACATATTGTTGAATTACCATATGAAAAAGATTTTGATGAACAAAAAATACCAACAAAAGCAAGACCATCTCAAATGAATAAAGAAATGGTTGAATATTGTAAAAAAGAAATTGATGATTTGTTAAAAAAGAAAATAATTAGAAAAAGTTACTCTCCTTGGAGTTGTTCTGCATTTTATGTTAATAAAAATTCATAAATCGAAAGAGGTGTTCCAAGATTAGTTATTAATTATAAACCCTTAAATACAGTCTTACAATGGATTAGATATCCAATTCCAAATAAAAAAGATTTATTAAATAGGACTTTTGGAGCAATGATATATTCTAAATTTGATTTAAAATCTGGATTTTGGCAAATACAAATTGCTGAAAAAGATAAATATAAAACTGCATTTACTGTTCCATTTGGTCATTACGAATGGAATGTAATGCCTTTTGGTCTCAAAAATGCTCCTTCTGAATTTCAACATATAATGAATAATATTTTTTCATCATATTCATTTATAATTGTTTATATTGATGATATTTTAATTTTTTCACAAAATATTGAACAACATTTTAAACATTTGAATATTTTTATTAAAATAGTTGTTAAAAATGGTTTAGTCGTTTCTGCTTAAAAATTAAAATTATTCCAATCTAAAATTAGATTCTTAGGATATGAATTAGAAAATGGTCAAATTACTCCAATTGCTAGAAGTATTGAATTTGCAAATAAATTTCCTGATGAATTAATAGATAAAAAACAATTACAAAGATTTTTAGGAAGTTTAAATTATATTGGCGAATATTATAAAAATTTAGCAATTGATAGTAAACCTTTATATGATAGATTAAAGAAAAATCCTCTTGCATGGTTTGAAATTCATACAAATGCAGTAAAATTAATTAAACAAAAAGTAAAATTTTTACCATGTTTAAGTTTAGTAAATCCTGATTAGTTTAAAATTGTTGAAACTGATGCTTCTGATATTGGTTATGGAGGAATTTTAAAACAAAAGAATCCACAAACTAATAAAGAAGAATTAGTTAGATACTATTCTGGAACATGGAAAAATGCTCAAATAAATTATTCTACAATTAAAAAAGAAATTCTTAGTATAGTTCTTTGTATTTCTAAATTCCAAGATGATTTATTAAATCAAGAATTTTTACTTAGAGTTTACTGTAGTGCTGCAAAAGAAGTTTTACAGAAAGATGTAAAAAATATTGCATCTAAACAAATATTTGCTAGATGGTAAGAGTAAAGAAATTCATACAAAAATCAGATTCACCAAATAAAGAAGCTTCTTATAGATTTATAAAATCTTTTGGAAAGAAAATATATTTTGTTTAAAAAATCAAAGAATGGAAGAAAATTTTAAATTACAATGGTTAAAAGATTATATTGAAAATCCAGCTACAATTAAGAAAATAAGAAAATTTTATTCATTAAAAGAAATGGTTCGACAAGATTCTGAATTTCCTCATGTTTATCATGTAGAAAATGTAAATGTTTTATCAATAAAACAACAAGTATTTTTACATCAAATGCAATACTACCAAATGTTGATTTCATATCACATAAATAAATCAAGAAGACATCCAATAATAAATCAATTTTTATGGAATCGTCTTGAAAATTTTAGAAAAGAAATTGCTATTATTATTTAAAATCTTTTTATTTTAAAATTTTTTGCAGGAAATGCAAGGTAGAGGTGGAAGAGGTCATAGACCTCAAATGGATTTTGGTTATCTTAGCCATTACAATTCCCAATATCACTATACTGGTCATCTCAAATGAGAGGTCAGTCTTCTTTAAATCAATCAAATTCCAAAAATAATTCTCTTGTTCC
The DNA here is from genome assembly GCA_016586305.1 of Ophiorrhiza pumila. Lineage (NCBI taxonomy): Eukaryota > Viridiplantae > Streptophyta > Magnoliopsida > Gentianales > Rubiaceae > Ophiorrhiza > Ophiorrhiza pumila. The sequence goes on along the minus strand of BLIW01000004.1, from coordinate 19,569,026 downwards.
ATTGGGTCATATACCCACAGCCAAAAATGTCCTTCTTGATGAATCCTCAAATCAGGACCATGATTATATTAAAAATGGAATAATCGCACATTCAATTTTTATTTCTGAAACAGATCTCAAATTAGATTTGTATGCAATTATTCATAAATATTTCAATAATCCTTCTAATTCTCATTTCAGTTTAAGAGGGCCACTTCCTCTAAAAACTCGGCATACTTATGCTGATATTTTAAATTTTACCAAAATTGCTGATATAAATGACAGACCCAGAACCAGTCGTCATCAAAATTGGTTTCCTACAACTGAAGACAATGAAATTGCTTTGTCTCAGATGTATATTCATAAAATACCATCTTATTCTGACTGGAATTCTTCTCTAATTCAAACTCAAAATTTTATTTCAAGATATAACAATTTTGAATATGCATTTACGTACACAGATATGGTGGAAAGTTTTCACAATGTCCACTTATATCAAAATTCTTCTTATAAGCATACTTGGCGGATTCGTATTGATGAAGCCAATTTCAATAAAATTATTCCAGGTTGGTTTCTTAATTGGTTTAAAATTCATGGACCAAAAGAAGAAACTTTCTTACCTGAAAAATTGAAAAATTTGTTTAATCAGTTTAAAAATGTTTATTCTAAAAAATTTCAGCATTCAAAATTTCCAAAACAATCATTTTTACTCTTTTTAATAAAATTTCAAATTCCATGGTTATATGCTTGGAAATATGAAACTGGATACAATACTGATGGAATTTTACAGCTCACAAGAGTTGGGTACACTAAATGGTGGCCAAAATGTCAAGTAGATTACATTGAAATTGAGAAGTCACTTGTTAATGCAAAAAGTTCTCTTGAAAAAGAAAAAGTGACACAAGAAATTGATAATTTTTCTCAGAAAGAATTAAATGAGAAAAATGACTTGATTGCAAAATTGCAAAATGAATTGAAAAAAGTGAAAGCTGTTTCTTCTCCTGAAAAAGAAAAAGAAGAAAAAATGACAAAAGGAAAAGAAAAGGAAAAAATTGAAAAAGAAAAAATAGAAAAGAAAAAAGAAAGTGAGAAAAGAAAAAAGAAAAAAGAAAAAAGAACATCCATTTCAAGATTCTCTTTTGATAAAAATTTGATCAAATTTACTGATGATGAACCTTCAACAGAAGAGGATTTGCAAATTTCTTCAGATGAAAATTCAAGTACCAATTCTGATGGTAAACAGTTGACAGAAAAAGAGAAAAATGAATTCGAACAATTAATACATAATCTGTATAAAAATAAAGACTATGCATTAAAATTGTTGGATTCCAGTTGTTCAGAAAAATCCTGAGCAAATACTCCTTCAAGAAAATCTTCATCGGATGAAGCTGGAAAAATCAGTTCACAAAAGATTGCAAAAAAAAAAATTCAAAGAAATGATATAAAGTGGGAAGGAAAATTCCAAGCAAGTGGGGACATCAATCAAGTAGGAGACATCATGGAGACAAAGAAAAGTGAAGTTAGAAAAATGTCACATCACTTTTGAATGGTTGTCTTTTGTATTATTGTCTTTTACTTTTTTATTTTGTTATTAGTCCTTACTTTTTTGTATTTTATTTAAAAGTCCTTAGGTGGTCTATAAATAGAATCAAAATGGGTTGTAATAGACACCTTTTCATTACTACATCTTTCAATCTTTGAAGAAAGCTCTCTAGCTCTCTTTGTAATTCTCTTTTGTAATCAAGAGTTCTTATGCAATAGAAATTTCTTGGTTTCAAAACTTTCTCTTCTTTTCTTCAAGCAAGCTTCTCTTCTTCTTTCTTCTTTAAGTTTTTATATTTTACAGGTTTATGCTAAGGAGTTAAGAAGTTCTTTCAAGTTCTTCCCTCCAGTTGTAAATTACTTTCAAGTTTTGCACATAAAGCTTGAAGATAAATGCTTCAAGATTAGAGAAAATAAGTAGTAAGTCCCTTACTATTTTATTTTTGTTTATTTAATTTTAATGTTTAATTCCTAGTGTAAATTTGGTATCAGAGCCAGGTTTACGTATAAAGTAAACCTCCTTTCCGTATGATTTTATATACTTTAATAATCTTTGGATCTGAATATTTAACAATATTCAACGTAAAAGGTTTACGTATAAATTTGTTTATTTAACAATATTCTTTGGATCTGAATATTCACATTATCCGAAAAGCATTTTTGAATTGAATCATAATCAACTTGACACTTTGGCCACCATTTTGTGTATAATATAAATTGTCTCTTTTGAAAGGAGATACATTGAAAGAAACATCTAATAATTTTTAAACAAAAGAATCCACAAACTAATAAAGAAGAATTAGTTAGATACTATTCTGGAACATGGAAAAATGCTCAAATACATTATTCTACAATTAAAAAAGAAATTCTTAGTATAGTTCTTTGTATTTCTAAATTCCAAATAAAGAAGCTTAATTTAATTCACCTTTAATATAGACAATTTTAAAGTCAAATACAGATAAAATAGCTTGCCATCTAGCAAATATTTGTTTAGATGCAATATTTTTTACATCTTTCTGTAAAACTTCTTTTGCAGCAAAAATAGAAAGAGGTGTTCCAAGATTAGTTATTAATTATAAACCCTTAAATACAAATACTGATGGAATTTTACAGGTTGTAAGGGACACCTTTTCATTACTACATCTTTCAATCTTTGAAGAAAGCTCTCTAGCTCTCTTTGTAGATGGTATAAAGATGTTTTCTTGTCAAAATTATACTCAAGATCAATTTAAAAAGATCAAAATTACAAATACCTAGATTAATAAATTGGGATGAAATATCTTTGCCATCAAATTGACTTTATTATAAATTAATGAATACTATAAGTCCAGGAGCAAGAATAACAGATAATGGGAAAAGTACATTATTAATGGAAACTAATTTGGTTTCACAACAAGAAGTTTTAGATCTATTCAGTTTGACTTCACAATATGAAGTTTTAGATCTATTCATATTGATAACAATAAGGCGTTGTTTCTTAGTTGAAACTTATTTTATATGTTAAATCTAATGACTCTTAAAAGAATGAACGGTTTCAAATTTCTTATGGTATGATCTTGTGGGTCGACACCCAAGTCGCGTTCGGCGTTTCATGAGGCGGTTGATGATGTTGTAAGTCCTCTTTTTAGCCGGTAATATGTCGTTGACAGTCGAGCAAGATCATCCATAATAAAAATGAGACATGTTCTATCTTTTAAATGGTCAAAAGATTGATATATAAACCAAAGTTTTGCTAAGTTTCATTAGCACAATAAGTTATCAAGTGTGGAGAAATCTAAAATATTCAATAAGTGATATCAAGTTTGGAGAAAATCTAAGATATTCAATACGTGATTCCATATGAAAGAAACTAAGTTATGTGTATACTACCATAAATTCTGTTAGTAATCCTACCCCGAAGCTCATTTTAATTTTCTTAAAATTGCTCTTTTGAATTGTTTTAATTTTATTATCTGATAGTATTATTTTTTATGGAAAATAAACAAATAATTAAATTAGATTTAAAAGAAATAAGTAAAATATGCATTGAAGATTTTAATCTTCCTTATTATACATTATTTAGAACTTGGTTCTTTAGAACTCATGATTCTTATCAACAAAAATATATTCAAAATGAATATTATGATTTTATTAAAAATAATGAAATTATTATTTCTTTTATTGCATGGTTTTATAATGAAAAAAGAGTAAATTACGTGCATGAATTATCTAGTTTAATTATCATAGATAAGTCTTATCAAATTTGGAAATTACCAAATAATAAATTACTAAAATCAATTTATATTTTGCAAAAACATAAAGAAGAAACTATGAATTACTCTTATGTTCAAAATAAAGAAATTGATATAATTCAAAATAATAATCTCTTTTATGTTGAAAATAAGAAAATTGAAGTAATTGAACATAATAATGATTCTTTTGTTAATAAAAATGAAATAATAGAACAAGAAGAATTACATAAAATTGAAGTAAATTTGCATAAAAGTGACATAGAAGAAAATAGTTCTAAAAATATTAATAAATTATATAATATAGAAGATAATAATTCAAAAGTTAAAATAATTAAATCTAAAAATATTGATGAAAATTGTAATTTTGAAATAAAAATAGTTAATAATAATTTAGATGAAAATATTGAAAATAATAAAAATATTGATAAGGTAAGTGAAACTGATAAAACTAAAATTGTTAAAAATAGAAAATTAAATCAGTTAGAAATTTTTACATTATCTGAAAATCATAAAATGATGTTAAATTTAATTAATGAAATTAAAAATCCTATAAAAAGAAATCAATATTTTGAAATATATTTTCAAAATAATTCTTTACAAAATTATTCTTTTCCATCTAATGAAAATTCTTTTCAAAACAATAATTCTTTAAATATAAAACAAATAGATAAAGTAGACACTTCCTTAAAAGAAGATAAAATTACTTCACCTATATTAAAACAAGAAATTAATGAGTTAAAAACAGAAATTAAAATATTAAAAAATAAGACTTTAGAAGAAAAAGAACTTAATAAAATAGAAAAAAAATTTGATCAAAATTCTCAATTAAATACTTTAATTACTTCTCAAAAATATTACATTTTTGCAACTCTTATAATAAATAAAGAATATAAAATTAAATCAATAGCAATGGTAGATTCAGGTGCAGATTTAAATTGTATTAGAGAAGGAATAATACCTTCTAAATATTTTGAAAAAACTCAAGTCATATTAAATGCTGCACAAGGGGGAAAAATACAAGTAAATTATAAATTATCAAATGTGTGTATATTTTCTGAAGAAAATAATTATGTTTGTTGTCCATTTGTTTTAGCTAAAACAATTAACCAACATATAATATTGGGAACTCCTTTCCTAAATTTAATGCATCCATATAAATGTGATGGTAAAACATTATCAAAAATTGATTCTGATTTATCATTTAAATTTATTACTTCTCCAAAAACTAGAGATCTTTGTTCTTTAAATTTGTCATCTTTACAAGAAAATATAAAATTAAAAAATAATCAAATTGATTTTCTTTCAAATGAGATTTTATCTTTAAAAATAGAAGAACAATTAAAATCTCCAAAATTACAAAATCAAATTTAAAATATTACGCAAGAAATTACTACAAAATTTGTAGTGAATTGCCAAATGCTTTTTGGGAAAGAAAACAACATATTGTTGAATTACCATATGAAAAAGATTTTGATGAACAAAAAATACCAACAAAAGCAAGACCATCTCAAATGAATAAAGAAATGGTTGAATATTGTAAAAAAGAAATTGATGATTTGTTAAAAAAGAAACTAATTAGAAAAAGTTACTCTCCTTGGAGTTGTTCTGCATTTTATGTTAATAAAAATTCAGAAATAGAAAGAGGTGTTCCAAGATTAGTTATTAATTATAAACCCTTAAATACAGTCTTACAATGGATTAGATATCCAATTCCAAATAAAAAAGATTTATTAAATAATCAAATTTAGCAATGTTTAGATATTGGGAATTAAAATAAAATATCTAAAAAAGATTTATTAATTCATCAGTTTGACAGTCGAACACAACTGAGGACTTATTCAGTTTGATTTAATATTGGGAATTGTATTAAATCTAATGATTTAATACATCATTAAAATACCAAATTTATCATTAAAATTTGGTATATACTTATGACAATTTTAAAAACTCGGCATATTTTATTCTGATTTTTATAATATGATCTAAAACTTCATATTAAACCTGGCTTTGATACCAAATTTACACCAGGAATTAAAAATTAAAATTAAATAAACAAAAATAAAATAGTAAGGGACTTACTACTTATTTTCTCTAATCTTGAAGCATTTATCTTCAAGCTTTATGTGCAAAATTTGAAAATAATTTACAACAGGAGGGAAGAACTTGAAAGAACTTCTTAACTCCTTAGCATAAACCTGTAAAATATAAAAACTTAAAGAAGAAAGAAGAAGAGAAGCTTGCTTGAAGAAAAGAAGAGAAATTTTTGAAACCAAGAAATTTCTATTGCATAAGAACTCTTGATTACAAAAGAGAATTACAAAGAGAGCTAGAGAGCTTTCTTCAAAGATTGAAAGATGTAGTAATGAAAAGGTGTCTATTACAACCCATTTTGATTCTATTTATAGACCACCTAAGGACTTTTAAATAAAATACAAAAAAGTAAGGACTAATAACAAAATAAAAAAGTAAAAGACAATAATACAAAAGACAACCATTCAAAAGTGATGTGACATTTTTCTAACTTCACTTTTCTTTGTCTCCATGATGTCTCCTACTTGATTGATGTCCCCACTTGCTTGGAATTTTCCTTCCCACTTGATATCATTTCTTTGAATTTTTCTTTTTTGCAATCTTTTGTGAACTGATTTTTCCAGCTTCATCCGATGAAGATTTTCTTGAAGGAGTATTTGCTTTGGATTTTTCTGAACAACTGGAATCCAACAATTTTAATACATAGTCTTTATTTTTATACAGATTATGTATTAATTGTTCGAATTCATTTTTCTCTTTTTCTGTCAATTGTTTACCATCAGAATTGGTACTTGAATTTTCATCTGAAGAAATTTGCAAATCCTCTTCTGTTGAAGGTTCATCATCAGTAAATTTGATCAAATTTTTATCAAAAGAGAATCTTGAAATGAATGTTCTTTTTTCTTTTTTCTTTTTTCTTTTCTCACTTTCTTTTTTCTTTTCTATTTTTTCTTTTTCAATTTTTTCCTTTTCTTTTCCTTTTGTCATTTTTTCTTCTTTTTCTTTTTCAGGAGAAGAAACAGCTTTCACTTTTTTCAATTCATTTTGCAATTTTGCAATCAAGTCATTTTTCTCATTTAATTCTTTCTGAGAAAAATTATCAATTTCTTGTGTCACTTTTTCTTTTTCAAGAGAACTTTTTGCATTAACAAGTGACTTCTCAATTTCAATGTAATCTACTTGACATTTTGGCCACCATTTAGTGTACCCAACTCTTGTGAGCTGTAAAATTCCATCAGTATTGTATCCAGATTCAAATTTCCAAGCATATAACCATGGAATTTGAAATTTTATTAAAAAGAGTAAAAATGATTGTTTTGGAAATTTTGAATGCTGAAATTTTTCAGAATAAACATTTTTAAACTGATTAAACAAATTTTTCAATTTTTCAGGTAAGAAAGTTTATTCTTTTGGTCCATGAATTTTAAACCAATTAAGAAACCAACCTGGAATAATTTTATTGAAATTGGCTTCATCAATACCAATCCTCCAAGTATGCTTGTAAGAAGAATTTTGATATAAGTGGACATTGTGAAAACTTTCCACCATATCTGTGTACGTAAATGCATATTCAAAATTGTTATATCCTGAAATAAAATTTTGAGTTTGAATTAGAGAAGAATTCCAGTCAGAATAAGATGGTATTTTATGAATATACATCTGAGACAAAGCAATTTCATTGTCATCAGTTGTAGGAAACCAATTTTGGTGACGACTGGTTCTGGGTCTGTCATTTATATCAGCAATTTTGGTAAAATTTAAAAAATCAGCATAAGTATGCCGAGTTTTTAGAGGAAGTGGTCCTCTTAAACTGAAATGAGAATTAGAAGGATTATTGAAATATTTATGAATAATCGCATACAAATCTAATTTGAGATCTGTTTCAGAAATGAAAATTGAATGTGCGATTATTCCATTTTTAATATAATCATGGTCCTGATTTGAGGATTCATCAAGAAGGACATTTTTGGCTGTGGGTATATGACCCAATGGAACAAGAGAATTATTTTTGGAATTTGATTGATTTAAAGAAGACTGACCTCTCATTTGAGATGACCAGTATAGTGGAGGATATTGGGAATTGTAATGGCTAACATAACCAAAATCCATTTGAGATCTATGACCTCTTCCACCTCTACCTTGCATTTCCTGCAAAAAATTTTAAAATAAAAAGATTTTAAATAATAATAGCAATTTCGTTTCTAAAATTTTCAAGACGATTCCATAAAAATTGATTTATTATTGGATGTCTTCTAGATTTATTTATGTGATATGAAATCAACATTTGGTAGTATTGCATTTGATGTAAAAATACTTGTTGTTTTATTGATAAAACATTTACATTTTCTACATGATAAACATGAGGAAATTCAGAATCTTGTCGAACCATTTCTTTTAATGAATAAAGTTTTCTAATTTTCTTAATTGTAGCTGGATTTTCGATATAATCTTTTAACCATTGTAATTTAAAATTTTCTTCCATTCTTTGATTTTTTTAAACAAAATATATTTTCTTTCCAAAAGATTTTATAAATCTATAATAAGCTTCTTTATTTGGTGAATCTGATTTTTGTATGAATTTCTTTACTCTTACCATTCTGTAATATTGTACTTGATGAATAAAAATTTGAACCTTTAAGGATTTTGTATTATAATTTCTTATTCTAATTTCTTTTTTAGAAAATTTTTGAAGATAATCTTTTAAATAATTTTCTTTTAAAATTTCAATTTCTTCTTCAGTTTGTTGTTTCATAACCTGCAAAAAATTTTATCCTTGTAAGAATTCTCTAGTAAGAAAATCAGGTAAAGAATTTAATTCACCTTTAATATAGACAATTTTAAAGTCAAATACAGATAAAATAGCTTGCCATCTAGCAAATATTTGTTTAGATGCAATATTTTTTACATCTTTCTGTAAAACTTCTTTTGCAGCACTACAGTCAACTCTAAGTAAAAATTCTTGATTTAATAAATCATTTTGGAATTTAGAAATACAAAGAACTATACTAAGAATTTCTTTTTTAATTGTAGAATAATTTATTTGAGCATTTTTCCATGTTCCAGAATAGTATCTAACTAATTCTTCTTTATTAGTTTGTGGATTCTTTTGTTTTAAAATTCCTCCATAACCAATATCACAAGCATCAGTTTCAACAATTTTAAACCAATCAGGATTTACTAAACTTAAATATGGTAAAAATTTTACTTTTTGTTTAATTAATTTTACTGCATTTGTATGAATTTCAGATCATGCAAGAGGATTTTTCTTTAATCTATCATATAAAGGTTTACTATCAATTGCTAAATTTTTATAATATTCACCAATATAATTTAAACTTCCTAAAAATCTTTGTAATTATTTTTTATCTATTAATTCATCAGGAAATTTATTTTCAAATTCAATACTTCTAGCAATTGGAGTAATTTGACCATTTTCTAATTCATATCCTAAGAATCTAATTTTAGATTGGAATAATTTTAATTTTTTAGCAGAAACAACTAAACCATTTTTAACAACTATTTTAATAAAAATATTCAAATGTTTAAAATGTTGTTCAATATTTTGTGAAAAAATTAAAATATCATCAATATAAACAATTATAAATGAATATGATGAAAAAATATCATTCATTATATGTTGAAATTCAGAAGGAGCATTTTTGAGACCAAAAGGCATTACATTCCATTCATAATGACCAAATGAAACAGTAAATGCAGTTTTATATTTATCTTTTTCAGCAATTTGTATTTGCCAAAATCCAGATTTTAAATCAAATTTAGAATATATCATTGCTCCAAAAGTCCTATTTAATAAATCTTTTTTATTTGGAATTGGATATCTAATCCATTGTAAGACTGTATTTAAGGGTTTATAATTAATAACTAATCTTGGAACACCTCTTTCTATTTATGAATTTTTATTAACATAAAATGCAGAACAACTCCAAGGAGAGTAACTTTTTCTAATTATTTTCTGTAAGCTCTAAAGGTAACCTAAGAGGGGGGGTGAATTAGGTTTCTAAAAATTCTAAGTGCAACAATCAATTTAAATTTTCTTAACCAAATTAAATCCAACACAAATGAGTATGTAGTGTGAATCACAACAAGTGTAAGATATATATATATATATATTGATATTCCACAAATTCAATCCACAATATCAACACTTCAATATCAATAACCCAAAGCATAGGCAAATCAAAATAAGTGCAGAAATGGAGAAAAATGGAAATCAAGGACACAATCAATTTAGAGTGGTTCAAGTCTCCCCCTTGGAGCACTCTACATCCACTACCCAAGTTTTCCAACTTAGGATTTCAACCTCTTCACTATAAACTGATCTTTTCTTGTGGCAAGATCAAAAGAACCACTTTTACAACCCAAGTAACCTTACTTAGGATTTCAACCAAGGCTCAACCTTTACACTAGCAATTCCAAGCTATGTGTACAAGGTTTTTACTCTCACTTGAGAAACCTTTTACAATCACTTTCAATGAATGTTTAGAGATGAAGTACAATCCCACAAATTGGGTAGATATGATATTGTTTAGCTCACAATATGATTCCTATAATGAAATTTACAACTCAAACTATATAGCTCAAGAATAAGATGAAGAACTCAAAGAATGCTCAAGAAACTTTTGATCTTTTGTTTCTTTTGAAATCAAATTGAAATGTATGAGTTGTAGAGAGTGTTTTTCAAGATTAGATGCTCAAGGAATCAAGGGAGGAGTTTGCTAAACGTTTGTGCATTTGGTGGTATTTAAACTACACAAAAATGACAAGAAAATGTTCATGTTTGACCTTTAAAAAACTAGCCGTTATGAGTTTCGGACGGGTGTTTCGGACGGCCGAAACTCCAATGGAGTCGTCCGAAACTTGACAGCCATTTTTCTATATGTTTCAGACGGGATTTGGAAAAATGTAAAACATCAAAGTTGTAGCTCTGCCTCTTAGCTTTCCAATGGTATCTTAAGCATTCAATTTGGATGTAAAATGAGAGAGATATGATCAAAATACAAAACACTGGCAGAAGGGTCCGAAACTCCAATGGAGGCGTCCGAAACTCAACAGAAATGGTGTAATTTTTGATGCAATAGTTTCGGACGGCCGAAACTCCAAGGGAGTCGTCCGAAACTTGACAGCCATTTGTCGATATGATTCCGACAGAATTTGGAAAAACGTAAAACATGAAAGTTGTAGCTCTTTCTCTTAGCTTTCTAATGGCACCAAAAGCACTCCATTTAGACTTAAAATGAGAGAGATATGATTGAAATACTGAACCCTGGCAGATTTCTTCAGCTTAATCTCAATTTTTGTTTTCCAAATCATTTGTGCAACTCTTTGTGACTTTGTGCAAGTGTGTTCCTCACTTTTATTACTACTTTTGAAGTTCATTTGAGGACTAACAACATTTTGAAAACATTTTTACTGGAGCATCATTTGAAGATTAAAAATACTTTGAAAACATTTTTGCTTGAGCCTTAAAAGAGTAAAACAACTTCTTTAGCTATTTACACAAATTAACTAATTTACCATACTTTCATAACTTTTGCACTTCCAATTCTTTCTTCATGCAATTCAACTCCATGCTTGGCTTCTTTTGAATCTTTTCATCTCTTTTGCATTTCCAATTATTTCTTCATGTAATCCAACTCCATGCTTGGCTTCTTTTGAATATCTATCACATTGAAACACTTTTTCAACCATTAGCATAAACATAATTGTTTGTTAATCATCAAAATAAGTAAGATTAAGATTCTAAGTCTCATAATCTCCCCCTTTTTGATGATGACAAACCAATTATGTGATTTAGTAAATAACAAGTGTAATGCATGAATATTTCTCCCCCTATGTGTGTACTTTGTAAATATATGAACATTTAAGTATATGCTCCCCCTAAATGATTACTTCATTTTCATGTTATTTTTCTCCCTTTACATATACATCTTATAACTTATAATTTTCATCACATAATATATATATTTCTCCCCCTTTTGGCATCATCAAACTAAGAAGGTGAAAATAACATTTCATTCTTTTTGTTTTTCTCTCCCTTAAATTTATATTGTATAACAATACTCATCACTTAATCGCATAGACTACCTTTCTCCCCCTTTTGTCATCAACAAAATAAGTGAGCTAAAATGACATGATACCATAATATTTATCTCCCCCTTTCATTCTTTTGTGTTTCTTTTTCTCAAACAACGCATCTTTCTCCCCCTTTCATTCTATTTTTTTTTCTCCCCCTTTGTGTATACTTCCATTTCATTGTATGCTTTAGTTTTCTCTTTTCTAATATTCTTCTTCCTTTTGTTCTTTTATCCATTACATGATTCCATTCTTTTCCCTTTTATTTTTCTCTTTTCTTCTTCCCCTTTTTGACATCATCAAAATAAGAATGTGAAAATAAGAATGTGAGCACATATAAAATTATGTTATATCTTTTCATTTACCTTGTTTCCTTTACCTTTGAACAACAACATATGATATAGGAAACCATCAACAAATCATAGGACTACCTTTCCACTCCTTGCAACCTAATGGGTGGCTAGGCATAATAAAAATGGTTAAGTATAAGAAATTTTGTAAAACTTTTGGCAGAGTTTCCTTTGTTTATAGACTAATTCCACATGCCATCAACCCAAAATTTTGCCAAAAATCCAATGCACAACATATAAATTATCCAATGCACAACATATAAGTATATAATCATATGACATTCACAAGAGTCATAGAGACTAATACACACTTAAATTTTCACCAAGGAAGATAGCAAAGACCATAAATGTTTAAACAACATGGATACCAAATTGAACCAAGAATGATACCAAATTAATAACATCATCTTCATTAATAATGAATCATAAGAAAAACATAGTAAACTTATCAAGCTTTCTCATTAATCACATGATTGTACTCTAATGCCAATTGAAATGCACAAGGCCGTCATAATGCCAATTGAAAAGCACAAGGCCGTCATAATGCCAATTGAAAAAGGAAATCTTCTCAAATGTTTACAATCCAATACAAGTCACAAAAATATGCACAATATAATGTATTGCAAAGGTTGCAACCCTAATGTACAATATAACCTCAATTTGCACAATACACAATATACCAATTTTCAAAGTTTCCAAACAACCTATAGCACCATTTTGCACAATATACCAAATGCACAATGTATCATGATCACCATAGATATTAATGCACAATTTAAGCTTTCACTAAATCCAATAATGGTTAAACAATTGAAGGAATTAGATAATGAACATCAAAATTTCAATAATTAAACACAAATGACTAATGCAAATCCTAGGGTACCACAATCCATGTTTTACCTTTCCTTTGAGGTATTAAGTGTGAATGATTTGCACATGATTGAATTCTAGCACATTATCATTTGTCATTCACAATAAGCATAGAAACTAATGCATAATTATATTTCCACCAAAGAAGATGGCAAAATCCATGAATGATTAAACAAGATGAATAATGGGATAAATAACTGTTCTTGCAAAATAGACAAAGTCTTAGCAACTCCAAAATGTCCCATTAAACCACCCCTATGTGCTTCTCTAACCAACAAGTCATGTAATAAGCAATTTGGAATGCACAACTTATTTTCTCTTAAACATAAACCGATCATGCCTATAGATCTTTCCTATAGCATATTTTTCACAAGCTTGATAAGCCTTCACACAAATCAAAAATCAATAAGATACAATTCCTTATCAAGTTCAAAAATAAGAATCTTTGCATCAAGTGTAGAGATAAGAGAGTACCTCCTTGAGAGTGTATATGTCACAACATCTTCTTTGCCTTTCTTGTACTTGATGACGTAAGGAAATATCTCCACAAAAACTCCATCCATATTTCACTTAGCTCGTTTTGACCCTTTTTACACAATCTTGCATGTTCTTTAAAGGTATCACTTTTATGTGCCAAAAATGTTATCCAATTGAGCCTAGAATAGTCATCTATTATTACAAACGCATATCTTTTTGCCACCTAAACTTGTAGTTTGTGATGGTCCAAACAAATTCATATTTATTAACTCCAAAGGTTTAGAAGTAGTTTCCATGTTTTTAGGTTTGAATGTACTTCTAGTTTGTTTTCCATATTAGCATGAATCACAAATTTTGTCTTTTTCACATTTTTGTTTAGGTAAGCCTCTAACTAGTTCTTTAGTTACTAGATCATTTATGTGATCTATTCCTACATGAGCTAGCCTTCTATGCCAAAACAAAGTTGTGTCATGTGCACTAAGACAATTCATGTCTTGTACCATAATAGCACACAAATGAAGTATATACACATTGTTATGCCTAGAATAGGTAAGAATGATTTTTCCATCTTTTTGAACAATACATCAAGAAATTTATCACATATTTGACTTATACTAATCAAGTTGAATTTCAAGTCATCAATCAAAAGCACATTCTCAATCACATTGCTATATTTCAAAAAAATAACTTCAAGTCCACCATGACTTCTAATGTTTGATTGCCATGCTTCATTCTCATTCATTTTCTTGATGTTAGCACAAATACCAAACAATTTTCTTCACAAAACTCACCATTTAAAATCAACAAGTTGATTTGTATTCAAGCATGAATTGCAAAAAGAAATGAACAAAGTTGGAAATCATTTTCTTTACTCAAATGAATCGAATTCATGAAATTTGTTTTGTCCATACTTTCCTTGAGAGAAAATAACACACTCTCTATGCAAGAACATCATAAAATGTTTGATATATTCAACATACCACAAGTATTCAAAACTGAAAATCAATTTCATGTAAGACACTTAGAGTTTTAAGCATTTCAACTTGCCCTTCCAATTTACCCTTATGTGTTTATTTTGCAAGTGACTCACATATAGGAACCCAAACTCTAGTATCTCTAAATAAACACTCAATATGCTCAAAGTAGTCATCATATAAAAGTTTAACACAATCTTTCCATACTTGAATCACTTCATGAGAATTTTCAAAGATCTAATTGGATTTAATGAAAGATATATTTTCCATAAAATTAGCATTCAAAGGATGCTTCCTAAAAATAAAGAAATTACCAAGGAATTGACATTCTTTCAAAGCCACAAAAGTAGAATGCAAATGTGCAACACTATTATGCAATTCATTGTCACTTAAGATATGAAGTTTTTATTGTAAGTGTACCATCTTGAAGAGATCCTAAAATGCATTCTTCAATACAAAAACAAATTGTAAATTCAAAATGTTTCCCAAACACAAAGCTATATCTTGAAACATATTAAAAGATTTAACACATGCACTAGTATGCACTAATCCAATTATTTTTCCCTTTTTCATCTTTTCCAAAAATATTAAACAATAAGGAATTTTTGATCATGTGTCTTGAGTTTTTAAACATATCTATATTCAATAATCAATGCACTTAAGTTCTTACATCATTGATATCTTTTCTTATCCATGTTTTTGATCCATTTTCAACATCCATTCTTGCAAAACATTTCCTAGAGGTATGCCCCTTTTTACAACAATAATCACATATCACATGATATTTAAATGAATGTGAAGTCCTATAGTGAGGCCTAACATTGTTAAACCTAGGTTCAAAGTTATACCTCTTATATCCATATCTTTGGTTATATGTGTTATGCATTCCATGTTCATGATATTGGTGAGGTCTATTTTTACAATCTTCTACTCCTTTTTCATGATTATGTGATGTGTGAGCAGTTTTTACAGTTTTGGAGGTTAAGCTTTGATTACCTATCTCATGAGAATATCCTAATCCAAATTTACTATTTCCCATTCTTTGATTTCCTAACAGTTTTTCTAAATTCTCCTTGCCTTGTGTGAATTTAGCTAAACACTCACTAAGGTCTTCAATTCTCTTCCTTAATCCTATGTGTTCTTTCTTAACTTCATCATGCTTTTTAACTTCTTCCCTAACCTTATTACTCTCTATTGTTAACTTTTCATTTTCAGTTTTTAATGTACAGTTTTCTTTTACTACACAATCATACTTAGTGATTAACTCTTGATTACATGAGGTGATTTCTTCCACTTTGGCCTTAAGCTTCTTGTTTTGAGTCTTGGTTTTCTTTAATTCATCTACTAATCTAGCAATGTACAATTCAAGTTCATCTTGATCATAGCAATTATCATCATCATTATCACTAGAAGAAGTACTTACCTCATGGTCTTCAAATCCCATAAAGCACATGTGTGCAACTCCTTCCTCTTCTTCTTCAATTTCTTGTTTGGATTGGTCATCATCCCATGTGACTTTGAAGCTTCTTCCTTTGTCATTCTTGTCATTTTTAAACTCCTTCTTTCTCTTTGTACAATCTGCCACAAAATGACCAAGTTGGTTACATTCAAAGCATTTGTTGATTTTGGAGGTTTCTTCCTCATATATTTCCCAAAGTTTCTTCCAAATATCATGTGCATTTTTGCATCCATTAATCTTACATGTTTCATTAACATCTAGGGAGTTATATAAGACATTTGTGACTTTGGCATTCAAAGTAAGATTTCTCTTATCATATTCATCAAGTTCACTCCTCTTCTTTTCTCTAGTTTCATTCCCTATGGTTATTTCAGCCCTATAAGGTCCTTCATCAACAATGTACCACATCTCAATGTCAATGGATTTAAGGTAAATTTCCATCCTATCTCTCCAACTACTATAGTTGGTTCCATTAAACATTGGGGGCCTAGAAATAGATTGTTCCTCCATAAACATAGCATTGTTTGTTGCCATAATCTTTACTCTAAGGTTGTTAAGCCTAATTAATTAGAGACCAAGCTCTGATACCAATTGTAAGCTCTAAAGGTAACCTAAGAGGGGGGGTGAATTAGGTTTCTAAAAATTCTAAGTGCAACAATCAATTTAAATTTTCTTAACCAAATTAAATCCAACACAAATGAGTATGTAGTGTGAATCACAACAAGTGTAAGATATATATATATATTGATATTCCACAAATTCAATCCACAATATCAACACTTCAATATCAATAACCCAAAGCATAGGCAAATCAAAATAAGTGCAGAAATAAAGAAAATGGAAATCAAGGACACAATCAATTTAGAGTGGTTCAAGTCTCCCCCTTGGAGCACTCTACATCCACTACCCAAGTTTTCCAACTTAGGATTTCAACCTCTTCACTATAAACTGATCTTTTCTTGTGGCAAGATCAAAAGAACCACTTTTACAACCCAAGTAACCTTACTTAGGATTTCAACCAAGGCTCAACCTTTACACTAGCAATTCCAAGCTATGTGTACAAGGTTTTTACTCTCACTTGAGAAACCTTTTACAATCACTTTCAATGAATGTTTAGAGATGAAGTACAATCCCACAAATTGGGTAGATATGATATTGTTTAGCTCACAATATGATTCCTATAATGAAATTTACAACTCAAACTATATAGCTCAAGAATAAGATGAAGAACTCAAAGAATGCTCAAGAAACTTTTGATCTTTTGTTTCTTTTGAAATCAAATTGAAATGTATGAGTTGTAGAGAGTGTTTTTCAAGATTAGATGCTCAAGGAATCAAGGGAGGAGTTTGCTAAACGTTTGTGCATTTGGTGGTATTTAAACTACACAAAAATGACAAGAAAACGTTCATGTTTGACCTTTAAAAAACTAGCCGTTATGAGTTTCGGACGGGTGTTTCGGACGGCCGAAACTCCAATGGAGTCGTCCGAAACTTGACAGCCATTTTTCTATATGTTTCAGACGGAATTTGGAAAAATGTAAAACATCAAAGTTGTAGCTCTTCCTCTTAGCTTTCCAATGGTATCTTAAGCATTCAATTTGGATGTAAAATGAGAGAGATATGATCAAAATACAAAACACTGGCAGAAGGGTCCGAAACTCCAATGGAGGCGTCCGAAACTCAACAGAAATGGTGTAATTTTTGATGCAATAGTTTCGGACGGCCGAAACTCCAAGGGAGTCGTCCGAAACTTGACAGCCATTTTTCGATATGATCCCGACAGAATTTGGAAAAACGTAAAACATGAAAGTTGTAGCTCTTTTTCTTAGCTTTCTAATGGCACCGAAAGCACTCCATTTAGACTTAAAATGAGAGAGATATGATTGAAATACTGAACCCTGGCAGATTTCTTCAGCTTAATCTCAATTTTTGTTTTCCAAATCATTTGTGCAACTCTTTGTGACTTTGTGCAAGTGTGTTCCTCACTTTTATTACTACTTTTGAAGTTCATTTGAGGACTAACAACATTTTGAAAACATTTTTACTGGAGCATCATTTGAAGATTAAAAATACTTTGAAAACATTTTTGCTTGAGCCTTAAAAGAGTAAAACAACTTCTTTAGCTATTTACACAAATTAACTAATTTACCATACTTTCATAACTTTTGCACTTCCAATTCTTTCTTCATGCAATTCAACTCCATGCTTGGCTTCTTTTGAATCTTTTCATCTCTTTTGCATTTCCAATTATTTCTTCATGTAATCCAACTCCATGCTTGGCTTCTTTTGAATATCTATCACATTGAAACACTTTTTCAACCATTAGCATAAACATAATTGTTTGTTAATCATCAAAATAAGTAAGATTAAGATTCTAAGTCTCATATTTTCTTTTTTAACAAATCATCAATTTCTTTTTTACAATATTCAACCATTTCTTTATTCATTTGAGATGGTCTTGCTTTTGTTGGTATTTTTTGTTCATCAAAATCTTTTTCATATGGTAATTCAACAATATGTTGTTTTCTTTCCCAAAAAGCATTTGGCAATTCACTACAAATTTTTGTAGTAATTTCTTGCGTAATAATTTTAATTTGATTTTGTAATTTTGGAGATTTTAATTGTTCTTCTATTTTTAAAGATAAAATCTCATTTGAAAGAAAATCAATTTGATTATTTTTTAATTTTATATTTTCTTGTAAAGATGACAAATTTAAAGAACAAAGATCTCTAGTTTTTGGAGAAGTAATAAATTTAAATGATAAATCAGAATCAATTTTTGATAATGTTTTACCATCACATTTATATGGATGCATTAAATTTAGGAAAGGAGTTCCCAATATTATATGTTGGTTAATTGTTTTAGCTAAAACAAATGGACAACAAACATAATTATTTTCTTCAGAAAATATACACACATTTGATAATTTATAATTTACTTGTATTTTTCCCTCTTGTGCAGCATTTAATATGACTTGAATTTTTTCAAAATATTTAGAAGGTATTATTCCTTCTCTAATACAATTTAAATCTGCACCTGAATCTACCATTGCTATTGATTTAATTTTATATTCTTTATTTATTATAAGAGTTGCAAAAATGTAATATTTTTGAGAAGTAATTAAAGTATTTAATTGAGAATTTTGATCAAATTTTTTTTCTATTTTATTAAGTTCTTTTTCTTCTAAAGTCTTATTTTTTAATATTTTAATTTCTGTTTTTAACTCATTAATTTCTTGTTTTAATATAGGTGAAGTAATTTTATCTTCTTTTAAGGAAGTGTCTACTTTATCTATTTGTTTTATATTTAAAGAATTATTGTTTTCAAAAGAATTTTCATTAGATGGAAAAGAATAATTTTGTAAAGAATTATTTTGAAAATATATTTCAAAATATTGATTTCTTTTTATAGGATTTTTAATTTCATTAATTAAATTTAACATCATTTTATGATTTTCAGATAATGTAAAAATTTCTAACTGATTTAATTTTCTATTTTTAACAATTTTAGTTTTATCAGTTTCACTTACCTTATCAATATTTTTATTATTTTCAATATTTTCATCTAAATTATTATTAACTATTTTTATTTCAAAATTACAATTTTCATCAATATTTTTAGATTTAATAATTTTAACTTTTGAATTATTATCTTCTATATTATATAATTTATTAATATTTTTAGAACTATTTTCTTCTATGTCACTTTTATGCAAATTTACTTCAATTTTATGTAATTCTTCTTGTTCTATTATTTCATTTTTATTAACAAAAGAATCATTATTATGTTCAATTACTTAAATTTTCTTATTTTCAACATAAAAGAGATTATTATTTTGAATTATATCAATTTCTTTATTTTGAACATAAGAGTAATTCATAGTTTCTTCTTTATGTTTTTGCAAAATATAAATTGATTTTAGTAATTTATTATTTGGTAATTTCCAAATTTGATAAGACTTATCTATGATAATTAAACTAGATAATTCATGCACGTAATTTACTCTTTTTTCATTATAAAACCATGCAATAAAAGAAATAATAATTTCATTATTTTTAATAAAGTCATAATATTCATTTTGAATATATTTTTGTTGATTAGAATCATGAGTTCTAAAGAACCAAGTTCTAAATAATGTATAATAAGGAAGATTAAAATCTTCAATGCATATTTTACTTATTTCTTTTAAATCTAATTTAATTATTTGTTTATTTTCCATAAAAAATAATACTATCAGATAATAAAATTAAAACAATTCAAAAGAGCAATTTTAAGAAAATTAAAATGAGCTTCGGGTAGGATTACTAACAGAATTTATGGTAGTATACACATAACTTAGTTTCTTTCATATGGAATCACGTATTGAATATCTTAGATTTTCTCCAAACTTGATATCACTTATTGAATATTTTAGATTTCTCCACACTTGATAACTTATTGTGCTAATGAAACTTAGCAAAACTTTGGTTTATATATCAATCTTTTGACCATTTAAAAGATAGAACATGTCTCATTTTTATTATGGATGATCTTGCTCGACTGTCAACGACATATTACCGGCTAAAAAGAGGACTTACAACATCATCAACCGCCTCATGAAATGCCGAACGTGACTTGGGTGTCGACCCACAAGATCATACCATAAGAAATTTGAAACCGTTCATTCTTTTAAGAGTCATTAGATTTAACATATAAAATAAGTTTCAACTAAGAAACAACGCCTTATTGTTATCAATATGAATAGATCTAAAACTTCATATTGTGAAGTCAAACTGAATAGATCTAAAACTTCTTGTTGTGAAACCATATGTTCAGATCCAAAGTTACGTTACCATAACTGCTAGTAATCCCCCCCCGAAAGGAGGCTTAGCCTTCCATGGCTCTGATACCAAATTTACACCAGGAATTAAAATAAGTTTTAATATTAACATATAAAATAAGTTTCAACTAAGAAACAACGCCTTATTGTTATCAATATGAATAGATCTATGCGATTATTCCATTTTTAATATAATCATGGTCCTGATTTGAGGATTCATCAAGAAGGACATTTTTGGCTGTGGGTATATGACCCAATGGAACAAGAGAATTATTTTTGGAATTTGATTGATTTAAAGAAGACTGACCTCTCATTTGAGATGACCAGTATAGTGGAGGATATTGGGAATTGTAATGGCTAACATAACCAAAATCCATTTGAGGTCTATGACCTCTTCCACCTCTACCTTGCATTTCCTGCAAAAAATTTTAAAATAAAAAGATTTTAAATAATAATAGCAATTTCTTTTCTAAAATTTTCAAGACGATTCCATAAAAATTGATTTATTATTGGGTGTCTTCTAGATTTATTTATGTGATATGAAATCAACATTTGGTAGTATTGCATTTGATGTAAAAATACTTGTTGTTTTATTGATAAAACATTTACATTTTCTACATGATAAACATGAGGAAATTCAGAATCTTGTCGAACCCTTTCTTTTAATGAATAAATTTTTCTAATTTTCTTAATTGTAGCTGGATTTTCAATATAATCTTTTAACCATTGTAATTTAAAATTTTCTTCCATTCTTTGATTTTTTAAACAAAATATATTTTCTTTCCAAAAGATTTTATAAATCTATAATAAGCTTCTTTATTTGGTGAATCTGATTTTTGTATGAATTTCTTTACTCTTACCATTCTGTAATATTAATATATGTGACAGTTTGTTGGTTACTATTTTGAATATACCTGGAAAAAAAATGGTTATAAAGTGAGACTTGATTTGGTTGAAATGGGTATTAGGGCGACTTTAGCACCTGTGATTCGAGGACAGCGCATGTACTTGCCCTCCGCTTGTTATACATTGTCACGGATAGAGAAACAGAGTTTGTGTGAGTCTCCAGAGCATCAAGGTCCCATCAGGATATTCTTCAAATATAAGTCGACTTATTTCGATGGGAGATTTAAAATTGGTTGGATTGCAATCCCATGACTATCATGTGTTGATGCAGCAGTTCTTACCTATTGCTATTCGATCTATCTTGCCAAAACATGTCAGATACAGCATAACTAAACTTTGTTTCTTTTTTAATGTGATATGTAGCAAGGTAGTTGATCGTGATAGACTTTGTGAGCTACAAGATGAAATTGTTGTAGTTTTGTGGCAACTTGAGATGTATTTTCCACCTGCCTTTTTTGACATTATGGTGCACTTGGTGGTTCATTTGGTTAGGGAGATAAAGATTTGTGGGCCTTTATATTTGCACTGGATGTATCCATTTGAGCGATATATGAAAGTCCTCAAGGGTTATGTGAAAAATTGCTATCGTCCTGATGCAAGCATTGTTGAAAGGTACATAGCTGAAGAGGTTATTGAGTTTTACACTGGGTACTTGTCTGATACCAATGCTATTGGACTACCTAAGCCTGGCCATGATGGACGGATCAAAGGAAAAGGGACATCGGCAGGTAAGTTGTTCACCCCTTTTAATGATGAATTACAAAATGCTCATGAACACAATTCTGAAGAAGTATAGCCTTATGTGAATTCTCATATTTGTGAAATAAAGGAAATTCATCATGGTTGGATTGACAGATACGTACTCAATAAACACAATCGAACATTTGTGAATTGGTTTAGTGCTGCTGTTCGGGACCAAACTATTACAGAGACATTAAGGTGGTTAGCTTATAAGCCCAGTCACGTTGTGCTATCATATTTGGGTTATGACATAAATGGATTTTCATTTGCTACTAAGACTCAAGATTACAGGAGCACAACGCAAAATAGTTGGGTTACATTAGTGTCTGAGGCTTTACATGTGTCTAGTTCGAGAGATAGAAATCCAGTGTATGCCAATATGTCTTATTATGGGGTGATTGAGGAGATATGGGTGCTTGACTATGTTAAATTCAAAGTCCCAATTTTCAAATGCAAATGGGTTGACAACAACAATGGCGTTCGAACTGATGAATTGGGATTTACGCTAATGGATTTGAACAGGGAAGGTTTCAAAAGAGAACCATTCATACTTGCTTCCCAGGCAAAACAAATATTTTACGTCTCTGATCCTATTGACAAAAAATGGTCCATTGTCCTACAATGGAAAAAATTGCATGTTGGTTATGAAATTGATATTGATAATAATCATAACGTGCCGCAATTCTCATCAGGTTTTCCCCCACTGAGCACAATTGAGGAGGACCGCAATATGGATGCATTCATTCTCCGCACTGGTCACGTGGAAGGCATATGGGTTGATGATCCTTTGTCGAATAAAAGAAAGACCTTGTCGTGAGATATAGTCTGTAAGTTATTATTCACGTTTGTGTATTTAGATTTTTCATTGTACTTATTATTTTGTTTATTACCATATTTGGATAGTTTTATGATTCACTAACTGTTGTGACTTAATTTTTTTATTTTTTTGTTAATTTTGGTACAGGTGAATGTCTTGGATTATATGAGCTTCATGCAACATAGGCTTCACTTATGGCTATTAGGGCATTTTTTTTTGTTTTACTAAGTTTATTCAATGTACGATGGTGTCTCAACTTAATCATATCTGTTACTGGAACTTAGGCTTGTTTATATTAGTTTTATATTTTCGTCTTTTTATGGTGTGATCAATATTTATTGTGGTATAAAGTTGTATACATATAAACTTGTTTTTGACAGGGAGTTTTGCTCTAGTTATAGGGGATACCATGCAGATTTTTATATAAAGTTATTGCTAATGATAGTTGGTTTAATATTAATTAGTGGCGACGAGGTGAAAATGATTAATTAAAATTAAAAGATATTTGATTTGTAAAAGTGAGGGACCATTTTTTAGTGTTTATCTCCTTTTTTTGGTAAATTATAATATTAAAAATTTAAAGGGTTCAAACTATATAAAATTCACACAAATCTTATAATATTTTTTTAATATGGAATTATAGTTTGATAATAACTGCGATTTCTATGAGAATTTGATTTATATTTTATTGTGCTTTATTTAAAATTCACAAAAAGTCATAGAGATGTGAGGGACCATTTTTTAGTGTTTATCTCTTTTTTTGGTAAATTATAATATTAAAAATTAAGTTATTTTTATTCATTTTTGTAACTATGATTTTATCTTTTTCATTATTAGTTCACACATAAGCATATTGGTACGAATATAGAAGGGTAAAAAAATACAAACAAAACTATTATGTTTTTTATTTCTTGTGGAATGAAAACTACAATTTTACCATGTATTTGGGCTACCAAAACCGCGGTTGCTTTTAATTTAAAACCGCAGATTTCTGAAAAATTAAACCGTTTATACCGGTTACTACACGAAACCGGTGTAGAAAGGTTTTATTTACACCGGTTATTATTTTAACCAGTGTATTAAGTTTTTGTTTACACCGGTTATTTTTTTAACCGGTGTAATAAATTTTTGTTTACACCGGTTATTCTTTTAACCGGTGTAAGTTTCAATTGTTTTTTAAACAAAAAGCCCTGGCAAGATCGATTAACTATCTAGTACTCTTAAGTCTCCTACCAAAACTCTTTCTCTCCCGCGGATATTGTTGAAACCATCTCCGCCTCTGGGTTCATTGCCGCCACCTCCATCAGCATCGTCTCTATTATCATTACCATCTCCATCGTCGCCGTCTCCATCGCCGCCGCCTCCAATTCTTGCCGACTCTATCTCCATTTCCGAAGATAGCACGCTCTTTGAGGTATTGTTTCATCAAACTGGCTTTCCATTCTCAATAATCTTAATCCTCTGTTTTGTAATAGAGTATGAATCCTCCTATTGGACCTCCCTTGTTTGTTTTTGTTTCCCACCTCAAAGATAACAAAGAAAGTAAGGAGATGAAAAAAAATTCAGTGTATAAAGATATACTCACTAAATATTAATAAGAAGGGTACTGAAAATATTAATATGATTATGGAATCTAAAATTTGGTGGCCACTGACAAAGTTTTTTGGCCAAAACGTGCGTACTAAAACTCTGAAACAATATCATCCACCAAACATAGTCAGGTCAAAATTAATGCATTGCCTTGAATACTTGACGTTTTCGTTTGTTCTTTTGCTTAGGAGTGCACTGTGTTGCTCATCCTTTACTCTTTTGGGTTATGTTAGAAAAAATAAAGAAATGAAGTTAAGAACCCATACGGTTATTTTAATTATTCGAGCTAAAGGTTCTGTCTTGATTAATTATTTGCTGGACTCCAGTGACCTTGTTTGGTTAAAAATTAATGTCTGTGGAGAAAAAGAATTCGTTTGCGTAAGAAAATTTAGAAAAGAACGTCATTAGAAGCAATGAATTAAGCCATTTGTTGGAGGAGGAAAAATGTTAAAAAGTGTAATGGAAGATCAACGATTTGAGAATGCAGAGACTATATGCAGAAAACTTTCTTCAAAGTCTTATCCAAATTAGTGACTGCAGATTCATTAATTAATACTTGAAATTCTGAGGGTGTTCAACCCTTCTTTATTAGTGACATTCTTTTGACTTATTTGATTGTTGCTACAATACAATTGTGATAGATGGTGGTGTTTTTTTACAACCTTGCCTTTGCTTGGCCAACCTTATCATTCGTCAATCTTTGTGAGTGGGTTTACTTTAAAAATTAACTGGTTTTAATGGTACGGGCAGCGTTGTTTAGTAGTTTAATGGTTTATGCAAAACTGGGATTTTTTAACTTTATTAAACTGAATTTTATGTTATTGTGCTTCACCACTGTTATTTTTTGACAAAATTTATTATTTTTAGTTAACCCTCATATAATTTTGGATGGGTACTAAATGACGATCACGTACCGGGAGGGCGATGATCAAACCCATGCACCTTATGGAAGGAAAGGAACAAAATGTCGCGAGACTATGGAAATGAGGGCAAGGGGAGAAAAGATACCTATTTTCTTCGATGATAATGGTGAGCCTACTACTAAAAAAGCACTCAATGAATGGATTAATTTCATTGCGTTGATGACGCGCAGTAAAGTTAATATTGTGCAATTTAACTCATGGCCTGAAGTCGATGTGAACATAAAGAACGTGATTTGGGATGTTGTAATGGTATCTGCAAGATATTAATGGCCCTTTTAATGTTTTTTCACATATTTTCTTTCACTAATGTTAGATATTATTTTTTTTTATCAGAATACCTTTGAATTTCAGTCTACACCAAAACTGAAGAAGAAGTCGTTAGTGACGGCTGGGGAACGTTGGCGGGGTTGGAAGACAACCTTGAACCGTTATATATTTGGAAGCCTAAAGGATGAGGATCCATGTGCTATATATCTGTATCTTAGTAGGGATACATGGGAGAAGTTCCGCAACAATCGATTAACCAAAGAATGGTAGGTAATATATTTATTTTTTTCAATTTTTTGTTCATTTAATTTAAAGTTAACAATTTGAATGATATCTAATTCTTTTTTTTGCACAAATAGGTAAAGCATGTTTCTAGCCAAGAGAGTTCGAACAAGAACAAACTCCATCACACAATATCTCGTGGTGGATATTCAAAGTTACAAAAAAGGATGATTAATGACAAATTTGAGGAAAAAATACAAAAGAATATTGAATTCGGTATGACAGAAGAAGAGGCCCGTAGAACAACTTCTCCCCCGTCACCAATTCCCCGTCATCTTCTCTTCAAGGAAGGTCACAAAAACAAGCATGGTGAATTTTCAACCATCGCGGCTAGAGATGTTAGTATGACAATTTTAAGTATAATTTATTCAATTAAGTAAAATGTCTATTAATATTATTTAATAATGTGAATTATATTAAGAATAATGTTGGATACAATTGATCAGGATAATTTGACCAATCGCGATAGTCAAGGAGAGTCCCTTGGAGATCGAACAAATGACATTCTTGTCATTCCTACGGGGAAGAAAGATCACCCCGGTCGCATAAGGGGTGTTGGGGTCGGATGCGGATGTCTCAAGTTTTGGAGCCTCATCGTCCGGTCGTACTATGAATGTAGATACTCACGCTCAATGCAAAGAGGAAATTAGGTTCTTGTTTGAAGCACTGAAGGATCTATACAGAGATTTGGGCAAACCAGTTCCAGTTTTTCCTAAGAGACATGTCGGATCGAGTAATATTTTTCATTGAAGCAACCAGAGATAAAGAATCAGGAGACTATAAGCAGGGAAGATGGAAGAACACATACCGGTATGCTCTGGTTCTGGACGGCCAGATTCATTGGGACGGAATAGAATTATAATTTTTTTCTTTTAAAATTATTTCATTTTTCTTCATTTATTAATATATACTATTCTTGTCTATTATTCACAGGACGGAATAGAATGTCGCGTATTTGAGATTGGTCATACTAAAGGGAGGTGTCTTGTAGCTACCGGGAGTCTCTATAATTTATCAATGAATCACGGGAAAGAGGTAATGCCGGACAGAGTGAAGGTTAATATAATTACCTCGATCGAACATGATGCTCCATTGCCATTTCCAGATGATGAGGCCACCACAGTTGGGACAGGATTTGGGAATCTGTTAGAGTGGCCAAGGTCATTGGTTGAGATTTGTACCGATCCGAATTTGCAGGTGTTATAATTTATTAATAAACATATCTAATTACTGAGTTATTTTTCAAAGGTACCGGACCAATGGAAGAATCTATACACGAAAGGTTCTAAAAAGTTGAAGGAAACCCCTTAACCCAAGACTACTCCAGTTGTGGCCCACCCGCATGAAATAGATAATTCATTATTATCTAAACTTGATGCATCTTTACGGCAATTGTACATACTGGTGAGACACCATTCGACTAATTCTTCCTACATAATCAAGATGATGGAAGAAATAGTGGGCAAGGAGTATTTAGTACATCTTATTAAAGAGAGCCTCAGTGATTTCTTGGCTTTTGATATGGTGACAGGTGATTGCATGCAAGTGTTCATAAAGTAAGTTCATTAAGTTCGTATATATTTTTAAAGTTTCAACTTTATTTTATTTTTTGGTTAATTTGCAATATAGTTTAACTAATCAAATGTGTCCTTCTATTTGTTAATGAATGTTGTAGGACAATGTATACGCTAGGTAGAGCACAGGGTCAAACTTGGATAAGGTTCCTATCTCCAGATCATATACAACCGATCGGGAATAAGGAAACATATAGAATACAATACATTGTGTCTACCATGAAGAATGGAAACAAGAGCATCTACCTAGCGCCGTATTTTCTAGCGTAATTAAATTTCAAATAGCTTTACTTTTTTAACCGCATTTTCAATAGGTTTATTCATATGATAAGTTGGAATTTTTTATTTTATTATTATTTTTCAGTGAACACTGGATGCTAATGGCCATAAAACCACAAGATATGATTGTGTACTTGTTTGATCCAGTACATTCAGGCCCCCGAGATGATGCTATGAATCTGATGAACATGTATTTATATTTCTTCATAATTTTTTGAATATTATATTACTGATATTATCACATGTTTATTTGTTAATTCTTGTTTATAAGCTTTTAAATATTGTCTTTTACAGTGTATCGAGGGTATATCAGTCACAACTTGAAGGGGATCACTCATCGACGCATAAAACACTTCAATGGATAGTGATAAATGTAAGCTTGTTCAATTGTTCAACTTAATGTTCTAATGTAAACAATTTTATTTACTTATGAAATTATTATTTAATTGTAGCACAAGAGGCAAGTAGAAAATTGGGAATGTGGGTATTATGTCATGTGTTACATGCGAATGATCATACTCCGAGAAGACATAGAGCACTTGGATTTCAAGAAGGTTTTTGGTTTTGTTTTATTATTTCATTATCATTGCATTTGCTACTCTATTTCTTTTTTTTTTGCATATGAATTATTAATAATATAATGACTTTTTTGAATGTATCAGTGCTTCAAAATAAATGGAAAAGCATTAACAAAAAAAGATTTGAATATTGTTCGAGAAGCATGGGCTAATTATGTAATGAATCATGAGCTGTAAGCGTTGATCAATCCAAACTGAAATAGATTTGGTTCATTATTTTGTTAGTACATTATGTAGATGTAATATGTGTATGCAATACTTTTGACTTTAGAAATCAATATTTGGTATAATTTTTTTTTTTACTTTTAATGGCGCAATTGTTTTATGCATTTTTTTCAATATGTATTTTGGATTGGTTTGTTTATAAACTCTCTGCATTTTGGGCTGTTTTGTATTGTTCATGCGCTGTGAATGCATTATAAATACATATTACACCGGGTACAAGAAAACTGATGTAAATGTAAATACATATTATATCGGGTACAAGAAAACAGATTTAAATGTAAATACATATCACACCGGGTACAACAAAACCGATGTAAATGTAAATATATATTACACCGAGTAAAAGAAAACCGATGTAAATGTTAAAAACAATTACACATTTTTATTTAATTTAATACACCGGTTAAATAACCGGTGTAAACTAAACATTTTTACACCGGGTTTATAAACCCGGTGTAACCAAAAACTTTTTACATCGGTTTATAAAACCGGTGTAAGAATTTTGTACCTTTTACCCCGCCTGTATATACACCAGTTCATTTTTAGAATAACCGGTGTAACTAATAAGATTTAACCGGTGTAAAATCCCCGTTTTATACTAGTGGGTATACATTAAAGATAAAAGCTACTATATAAAGAATGTGTGTGTGTACCTACTCACCAAAGTGAGAACCTATGAGGAGATTATATTATTTCTTTGTTGTTTTCACTAACTTTGAAGGCTTATTTAATCAATGGCGAGAGAAAGCACAAATGATCTTAAGTTGGAGATTGCTGAATTGATAGAAACACTCTGAAAGATGATATAACCTCATGATGAAATTAAGGAGTCTAAAACCACGTTTACATTATGTGTAAAGGAGTTTC
This sequence comes from Ophiorrhiza pumila, assembly GCA_016586305.1. Classification (NCBI taxonomy): domain Eukaryota; kingdom Viridiplantae; phylum Streptophyta; class Magnoliopsida; order Gentianales; family Rubiaceae; genus Ophiorrhiza; species Ophiorrhiza pumila. Next base: position 19,539,152 of record BLIW01000004.1, on the reverse strand, counting down.
ATACAAGGTGCGATGTCCAAGATACAGTGTGTGCTGTGGTGACTGATAGTGGGAGAAGCTCTAACATTGCTAGTGAGCTAATGGTACCAAGGTTGAATATGCAAACCACTCCACATCCAAATCCTTAATTGCTGCAACGGAGTGATAATTGTGGTGAAGAATGGTCAATACAAGTCAAAGTTGCATTTTCAGTGGACAAATACAAAGCTGAGGTACTATGTGACATATTTCCTATGCAAACAGCCCATCTTTTACTGGGAAAACCGTGGCAACTTGCTTGCAAGGGAGTTCATAATGATCTAAAAAAATGTTATTCATTCATGAAGGATGGTAAAAAGTTTAAGCTTCGTGCTTTACAGCCTTGTCAAATCTTTGAAGTCCAAGCAAAGATTGCTAAAGCTTGTAGTGATATGCGTGATCAAGAAGAAAAAGAAAAGAGTGAGCAAGAGAAACAAAAGAATGTAACTACTAGTGTAAGTCGAGAACTTGTACTTTGTGATAAAAGTAGTAGAAGTTGAGATGTAGTTAGTTCTAAATCTTTTTGTTTTGCTTCTATGAGTGTGAAAACAAGGTTATAAATACATTCATTATAGATTAGTAAAAGTAGTAGTGAAACCCACTAGAATTCGACAAGAATTCTCTCTAACTCCAGCCGCCTAACTCCAGCTACCACCAAAAGGCCAGAGCCGGTCACCGATCTTCAACAATCTAATTCACTTCAACATAGATTTCCTTTAACTCCGCATTTTTACTTAAACTTTTTCATTTAACAGCTGCCTTCAACCAAAGCCCCCTTGAACCTTTTGTCTTCAGCTCATTACAGATCCTCCAACCTATAGCTCACCACCGGCATCTGGCAAGAAAGCCTAAGCTCACTGATCGGGTTCCCATCGGGCAAATTCAGCCTTCAGCCAAACCCATTTGAATTTTTGACCTCAGCTCCTTATAGATCCTTCAATCTTCACTCAGGCCAAATTCGTTACCTCCCTCTGGCAGCCGAATCATGGATCCGCCTGCTAACAACAGGAGAGAGCAGGTCGAGCCAAGCGTGATACCATCCGAGGTCCCCGAGCTCTGCCATTTCTCTACAACAGCCATTCACCACCACCAAAATCACTGCCGGAATTCAGCCTCCACCTCACTACCCCTTGTGAGCTTAAACAAAGGTCCTCAAACCCTTGGGGGAAAGATTTGAACTTTATCTTGGATCGGCACCATGTACTGGTAGTTGCCTCAAATTTGGGTACTTGCAGCTGCAACCTTAGGAACTGCCGGTGATCACTGCCCAACATAAAGCATTCTAGCTGGTCCAAACCGAGAAGATCTCTAACCCATAGACCACAATGGAGGTGAGCAAGCTGCTAAGCTGTTTAGCAACTCCTTTGGTGGTGGGAGGAATTTGAGACGACTGTTTGACATTGAATCGGGATGGGATGAAGTTGTCCCTTCTCTATAATTAGAGGATAGATTAAGAAGGAAGGTAGCTTCCTATGATCAAGGAAACATCTTTCTAAGCTACCCCTGCTCCAGCCCTGCGATGTTAAGGGCAGATTCGTTTACTTCCAAAAATTCAGCCGGAAAATGCAACAAATATTTGGACTCCTCCTCACCGGAGGTGGACATCCACATTGGTGGTGAGGAGTTTTGAACCCAAAGATTTTGATGCGAAAATACTATCTTTTTTGGTGGTCTTCGCTATACTAATTCTTTAGTTGCTATTGTATATAATTTGTGTGAATTTTCTTTTCTGCACTTCCATCTAATTATATCTGTTTTTGGTCCGAATTTGCTGAGCTTCTTTTGCTAATCATATGCTGAAATGGTCTGTCCCCTTGGTGGGAATATTGAATCCTGTGTAGTGGAACTTACCTTGATAATGGGTGGATTTTGAGAAATGGAAACAATGTTGTAATTTGATTGGGTTGACGTTTCAGAATTCTTGGTTGGGATTTTGGTTGATTTGATTTTGTCTTGCTTGGGTTTTCATTCTTTCTGTGAGGCAAGAATCCAGTACATACAATTGAGTAAAATGCAGTCAGGTGGCTGAACGCATTCGTAAACTCTCAATGTGGAATGTGCTCTCATATGCTTAAAGGTCTTCTATGCTCTTTAATTTCATGCTGCAGATGACATGGATGATTTTTGTTTGTTGTCAATCACTTCATATAACTTGATTGATCCTGCCTATACTCTCATGGAGTATATGTTCTCGGGAAAATTGCTTGAATGAAAGGGGAAATTGTAGAGAGCTCCCGATTGCATTGTCATCTTTTTTGGGCAGATTTGTTGAGGTTGCTCGCTGCATTTGATCAATCGTCATGTGCTTGGTGAGACATGTTGTCCTGCGTGGATTTTTGCATATACTTAGTTTCCTGTGCTTACATTGCATTGTTTGGGGGAAGAATTCTACTACTTTGGTATTTAGTAAAGCAGTTGTTTTCTTCCCCAAGTACATTATCAAGGATAGAGTTACTGTCATGTTTTGAATATTGATATGCATGTAATTGAATAGGACAGTAACGTTGTTGCATTTACTTCGAATCACATGTAATGGAGTAGTACTCCAATTTATTGCTTTCACTCTTGTAATGGTGTATTCGGGTATATCCGGCACCATATTTTGCCCATATATATATTGTGATATTTTCGGTTAAAAAAAAAGTAGTAGTGAAACCCTTACATAGGATAGGAATAGACAATCCAATTTTCATTGCATTAAGAGATAGTAGACTTATAGAATATCATGATTCAACATTAGCTTTAATTCAAAACTAATATTTGTGATGGAGCAATATCTTTTAATTGTGTATCTAATTTTGCAGCAAGTTTATATGATGATTTGATATTAGATTCATTAATAATGGATATACAAATCGATAAAAATAAAATAAGTCAAAAAAGTAGAAGTTTTGCAATAATTTATAAAGTTTATTTAAAATTACTCAAAGCATTTATAGATCCTCAACTTAAATTAGAACAATCTGAACAAACAGAGACTGTATTATTTCAAGAAGACGCACAGAAATCATCAATATATATAACTAAAACATTAAAATGGCATGAAATAACAATTCCAGATAAATTTAGATTACCACCTCCACAACAACCAAGAAATATTCCACAAAATCAACCTACTCAATTTAAGACTGAAGAAGATGGTAGTATAACTATAAATTTTAATAATATAAGATCTACAAGATATGAAAGTAGTAATTCTTTAAGATTAACACACCAATACAAAATTCAAGATATTCTACATCTGATATTCCAACTCTTACAAGAACTTTTAGTCAACATACTAATATAAGTAATAATCCTGAATTATATTCAGAAATCCCAATACAAAATACAAAAATTCATTTTAAAGCTCCACTACCTGAAATAATTAATGATTCAAAAGTAGATTCACTTACATATTTATTAATGAAACCTGACAGTATTAATGTTATTAATAAATTTTTTTCACCAAATTATGAATATTTAAATGAGGATTTTAATGATAAAAGAAAATTTTGATAAAAGAAATTGGTATAATAATTCAGATAATACATTCAAAAATAAATTACAAAAATAATGGGAAAAAGAATTACAGATTAAAAAATTCAATTTTCCTTTCTTTTCATGGTTAAAATACATAAGTACTCAAGAAAATATTAAAAATATTTATACTGAACCCTAGATTAATGTACACACTCAATTATATAACAAATGGCAACTAGTTGGAGGAGAAGTAATTTCTTCTGTTCATCCACCGTTATTAAACATACAAATAAATACATCTGCAGGAGAAATAATAGTAACACCCTTTAGAGAAGCCAAAACATATAAAACTTCATTTGACATTGAAGATATAAGAAAATTTAATCAACAATTAAATTATTCTAATCAAATATTATCTACTATAGCTCAACAGGTAGATTTAGTATCAACAAAAATAGATTCAATTCCAAAGTCAATAAAGAATACATTTCCGGATGAAATAGCAAAACCACATTTTCAAACTAAAAATTTGTTTGAAGAATTAAATTTAACATTTAATCCAAAAGAAAATTCATAAAACACTACGTTAAATAAAATATTAAATTGATTAGATTAATTAGATATAAAAAATAAAACTAGTACTTCACAGAACAATATAAACAATATTGATCAAATTAATTCTATAATAGAAGAACAAGATATTGATTCAAAAAATATAGAAACTTCATATGAAGATATTATAATAAAATAAATAAATAATATTGAAGATCAATTTAATGAAGATAATAATATTAATAGAATAAGAAGAAATAGAAAAATAAATAGTTATAATAAAAATTCTAATAAATGGTTAAATGCTCAGACTCAAAAAAATTATTATCCAAGACCAACTCCACCTGATGATCAATTTGAAGAAAGTTCTCAATTTGTAGCAAGTCATTTCGATGGAAATGCATTATATGAATGGAATGTAGATGGAAAATTAGAAACAGAAATATTAAGAATGTTACAAGAAATAGGAATGGCAAGATCAGCATTTCATCATAGAAAGTTTGATGAAAAAACAATAACAGTAGCATTAGTCACCGGTTTTACTGGTCAATTAAAAATTTGGTGCGATAATATGATGACAGAAGTAAATAAAACATAAATAATAAATTATACATCTGAATTCGATGAAAGAGATGAACGAGGTAATGTTAAAAAAGATGAACAAGGTAGAATAAAAACAATAAAAAGAATGATTCAGCAGAATATTTAATATATGTAATACCATTACATTTTGTAGGAAATCCAAAAGAGGAAATAAATAGTTCAAAAGTATTTTTGACAAATTTAAGATGTCCAACTTTATAAGATTTTAGATGGTATAAAGATATGTTTTTAACATATGTACTCAAAATACCAGATTGTCAAGCAACATTTTGGAAAGAGAAATTTATTACTGGTATACCTACTTTGTTTTCTCAAAGAGTACTGACAAATATGCAAAAGGATATGGGTACAGAAGTATTAAATTTTCATAATGTTTCCTTTGGTCAGTTATTTGCATATATTAAAAATGAAGGATTATAATTATGTCAAGAATTAAAAATTCAAGCTAAGTATGGATCCGAAAGAAGAGAATTAGGTACTTTCTGTCAAGCATTTGGTATAACAGAAATTCAAGCCCCCTCATCAAAATATAAATATATTACAAAATATAAAAATTATAGAAGTAAACGAAATAATTATAAACAAATAGGTTATGAACAACAAAATCAGTAAAATAAATATAGAAAATATAAAAAATATAATAAACCATATAATAAGAAAAGTAAGAAGAAATCTATAACATGTTATAAATGTGGCAAACCTAGCCATATAGCAAGTAATTGTAGAACTCAAAGAAAAATTAATGAAATACTTAGTGAAGATAAAGAATTAAGAGAAAAGATGATGGCAATAATGATTAATTTCATCAGAAGAAAGTGATATTCAATTATATGATATGGAAGTTGATTCTGATAGTGAAGAATATTCAGATCATTCATCACCTTGTAAATGTAAATCTATAAATATGATATCTAAAGATAAAGAATTCTTATTTGATATTATTATTAAGATAGATAATCCAAATGATCAAAAAAATATTTAAATAGATTAAAAGATTGAGTATTAGAAGACTCTAAAGAAATAGAAATTTTGCCACCATTTAGTTTATCAAATCTTGTAGATAGATATTCAAACAATACAAATGTTCGAGGAATAAATAATTCTACTTTAAATAATTCAATAAATTGAAATGAAGAAGTTAAGAATTTAAAAAATGATATTAAAAAATTAAAAGAATAAATAAAAGAATTAAAAACTAAAGATTTAGAAATAGAAACAAAAGTAGCATTAATAAATAAAACTCAAACAGTAAGTTTAGATATACCAGAAACTTCACAAAAAAATGTAGGAAAAGGAATTCAAATTCAAGAAAATAATTTGAATTAAGATAAATATTTGAATATCATAGATAGAGTAAATATAGAAAAATGGTATGCTATAATAACAATAGAAGTTCAAGATTTTACTACAACATGTATAGCAATGATAGATAGCGGAGCAGATTTAAGCTGTATTAAGTCAGAAATAATTCCAACAAAATATTGTTTAAAAACTAATGAAAGATTATCAACAGCAAATGGAAATCCTCTAAAAGTAAATTATAAATTGTCAAATGGATTTATTTGTAATCAGAATTATTGTTTTAAACATTCTTTTTTAATTATAGAAAGATTTAACACAAGACGTTATATTAGGAAATCCATTTTTATATCAAATTACACCATTTAAAAAAGATAAAGATGGAATAAGTTTAACAGTTATGGGAAATGAATTAAAATTAAAATTTATAACTTCAATAAAACATAAAGAATTAGATTTACTTCAAACAAACTCAATTTATTCAAAAGAAAATACAATAAATTGAATATTAAGAAAGGAAAAACAAATTAATTACTTAAAAGAAGACTTATCTTATACACAAGTCAAAATTCAATTACAGAAAACAGAGATAGTAAAGAAAATTCAAGATATAGAAAATCAGTTTAAAAAGGAAATATGTTCAGAACATCCAACAACTTTTTGGGATAGAAAGACGCATGTGGTAGAATTATCATACGAATAAGAATTTAATGAAAAGCAAATTCCTCCTAAAGCTAGACCAATTCAAATGAATTCTAAATTATTAGAACATTGTAAAAAAGAAATTCAAGAATTATTAAATAAGCAATTAATAAGAAAATCTAAGTCACCTTGGAGTTGTCCAGCATTTTATGTAAATAACCAAGCTGAAAAAGAAAGAGGAGTACCTAGATTAGTAATTAATTATAAACCTCTTAACAAGGTATTACAATGGATAAGATATCCAATTCCAAATAAAAAAGATTTATTAGATAGATTATATCAAGCAAAAATATATTCAAAATTTGATCTAAAGTCAGGATATTGGCAAATTCAAATAGTTGAAAAAAGATAAATATAAAACAGCATTTACAGTACCATTTGAGCATTATGAATGGAACGTTATGCCTTTTGGATTAAAAAATGCACCTTCATAATTTCAAAATATAATGAATGAAATATTTACAGGTTGTACATTTATGATAGTTTATATAGATGATGTATTAGTTTATTCAAAATCATTAAATTAACATTTTAGACATCTGAATATATTTTTAAAAGCAGTAAAAAGAAATGGATTAGTAATATCAGCACCTAAAATGAAATTATTTCAAACTAAGATTAGATTTTTAGGACATGAATAAAGGAAAAATAAAACCAATTAATAGAGCATTAGAGTTTGGAGAGAAATTTCCGGACGAAATTAAAGATAAAAATCAATTACAAAGATTTTTGGGGTGTCTAAATTATATAGCAGATTTTTTCCCGAAGTTAAGAACAATATGCGCACCTTTATATCAAAGACTTCAAAAGAATCCATTACCATGGACAGACAAGCATACTCAAATAGTCAAGGAAGCAAAACAAAAAATTAAATGTTTACCTTGTTTAGAAATTCCACAACCTAATGCACTCATGATAGTAGAAACTGATGCATCGAATGTTGGATATGGAGGAATACTGAAACAAAAAATAAATAATAAAGAACAACTAGTTAGATTTACTTCAAAAGCATGGATAGGATCTCAAAAAAATTATTCAACATTTAAGAAAGAAATACTTTCAATTGTTTTATGCATTTCAAAAATTGATATAACAAACATTTTTTTATTAAGAATAGATTATAAATCAGCAAAGGATATATTGTAAAAAGATGTTCAAAATTTAGTTTCTAAGCAAATCTTTGCTAGATGGCAAGGAATTCTTTCTGTATTTTATTTTGATATTGAATTGACAGGTGTTGTCACTACCCTGCAATTTTACCCAAACACAAAAACTAATGCAGCAATGGTGAGTGGGATCATTCCCACAGAGAGAGGTGTGTGTCAAAGTGTTGTTGCAAGTGATAGAATCTAAATGACAATAACGAAGAACAATTAAGATGCAAATACTCAAATCAATCGAGAGAGAGAGTGGTGTTGCCTTGATAAGTTGGTTTTACACCAACTTAAATGGATTATTTTACTTGGCTTTTGGCTTGTTTTGCATGAAAAGGTGGCTTGTTATGTGATATTTGATGCGTTTATGTGATTGACCATATGGTGAGCTAAAATGAAGAAAAAGGATCAAGAATGAGGTTAAAAGAATTAAGTTTGAATTCGGGTCAACAATTGTGGAAGAAATGTAAAAGGTTTGAAAGAATGCTTTAGTGTGCTTTGTGTTTGGCAGATTGAGAGCTGAATTTCATTTAAGTGCATCTTTTTCAGTTTTGATCCGAATGAGGATATTTTGTATGCTATGGCAAGCTCTTTGTGTGAACTTTAATTTTCATGTTTTAACCTTCTCCAAATTCTGTGTGAAATCATGAGAAACGAGGGCTTCTTTGTTGTGCTTAAGTTTGGATTTTTCATGGTTTAACTGTTTTGCCAGAGTTTGGTAGATTGAGAACATCTTGAGCTACAGACCTCCAATTTCATTGATTCGTGGTCCTATGGAAAGCCAAGAGAGACATCTACAACTTTGTTGTTCAAGGAAAAGTCCAATTCTGAAAGGAAAGCTGGCAAATCACTATGGGAATGAAAAGACCTGATTTGGGTTTTTAAGCCTACGAAGCGTCGTAGGCTTAATTTCAAATAGCCTGCCATAGCTCAGTGTTTTGGTTGTAACATTGTCATTCGAGCTCCGAATTGGGTGATTCAAAAGGTTGTGGAAAGCTAAGACGTAGGGCTACAACTTCTATGCTTTAAGTTTTTCCAAATTCACAACGTATCAGGGCCAGAATTGGGTGCAAGGTGACAGTTTGTAAGTTTTCAGAATTTGAGAGGTAAAAAGTTCCAAGTATATGTGCTTATGTTGTCCTTGCATCTTTGAGTTGGATTTGAGGCACATATTTGTTGTTTTTATTACACACTTCAAAAACCACATGCACACTTCATGCACATCACAACATACATCCACGCACGACACTTGCTACACAATCAAGCACATCACCAAGACACAAGCACACTATACATGCATTTCTCATAGCACATCACATGCACATTTCTGCACACATGAGCACACAAATGTTGCACCATTCGTGCACAACCTTCAGCACACAACACATGAGGACATAGATTACACGGCACAACTCATGTACTTTTGAGCACACACACACACCAGCGCACACATGCACAACCACTCTTCATTTGCAAAACAACACACACACACTCACTGAAATAGCCTGCGACGCATCACAGGCTATGTGAAATTTGGCCTGTGTTGAGGCTATGTGAGTCGCAGGCCATTTGAGAAGAAGGAAAATTTTGCCTGCGACGCGAACTTTGTGGCTTGGAATTTTGACTAAGTGTTGATTTTGTGTTCCTTGTGCAGGGAATTTGAAGTCGTGATCCCCGAAGACTCGAAGGCGTTGGACTTCAGCTTGGCGTTCCGCTTGGAATTCATACACGTGCTGATTTTTGGCCTTTTAATATTGTGCAGTGGTAATCCTGTAAATACTCGATTAGTTTACTTTTGCGTATTGTTTACGACTATGTAACCTCTATTTATAGAGGAATTAGTCTACATTTTTTACAGGGGGGATGGAACATTCTAGATTCATTACTAGACTTTTGATTTAGTGAGCGGGAATTCCCTCTCTCCTCTCTCTTTCCCTCTCTAGTTTCTCTCTCTAGAATTTATTCCCCGATTTCATTTCCGATCGCAATTCTGTACTGGAAATTACATATTGAACTCAATCGAAGAAGCAATTGACGTTGCTCTACACTTTAATCGGTGAAATCTCTCAATTTGATGGAATTAAATTGCTTAATGTTGGAATATGATGAATATGAGTTGAATATGGAATTTTCATGCTAATTGTGTGATATCTTAGGGTTCTAAATGGATGAATAAATGATTTAGAAGACGTGATGCTATGCAATTGACGTAATTGTTAAAGAGTGAAATCGCACTTGAATTTATTACTCGAAATCTGTTAAATTTCATATCTCTGCACTAATTTTGAATAGATCGAACTTCGATTGTGATCGCCATGCTAAGTTGAGGATTGATTCACTAATATTAGTGTAGATTCATGAGATGAGAACTAAAGTGTGGTTGTCTGAGTTTTTACACTTGCTTTATATGATTAGTTCATTTCTGAGATTCAGGCCTCGCCCTGGGAAGTTTTGATGAATTGAAACATTAGAAGAAAGTGATAAAGAAGCTCTCTGAGTTAAAAAACGAAGACATTCAACCCTAGGTTGGGCCTTGCCATGGGAGTTCCTAGGATTTGCATGTTAGAGTAGTTAGCTTGGAGAGTTGAGACGTTGCGGTGTGAATTCCATCATTCTCAGGCCTCGCCATGGGAGAGAATGGTGTTAGGAAGTATAGGGAGTGGTGCGGTTGCTATGCTGACCACAAGCTGGGCTTCCAGGCAACTTATGTCTCCTTGAGTTTTGCTTGTTCGTCAATTGCGTAGCATTGATCGACTAGATTTGTGTTCATCCGCCACAAGAACCCTAGGATATCTGTTATATTTGATTGTTGCTTCCTTTTATTCCTTTGTTCCTGTCTTCTTTTGTGTGAACATTTCATCCAATTTTGCAATTTGTTAATGTGACAGTTCTCAAAACAATCTTGAAACCAAATCTCCCTTCCCTGTGGATACGATCCCCACTCATCACTACTACGTTAGTTTAGGGGTAAAATTGAGGCGATACAATTTACGCTCATCAATTTTTGGCGCCGTAGCCGGGGAAGGCACGATTTCTTGAATTTGAATTTGCTCTGTTTTGTTTTCTTTTCCTTTGTGTAGCTTAGTAGTTTTGTTATGTTTCATTGTTGTTTTTGTTTTTTTGTTTTGTTCTGTCTATTGTGGTGTATTTGTGGCCAGTGCGGGATACTTGAACTCAATTGAAAAAGAATATTGCACACCATAAGTACCCAAGATGTCTAGGTAGTGTAGGGACTTTGTAGAGCCTTGGTATGATTATCCACCAGATTGGATGGATGACACACGACCAACACCTAGAACATTTGGGGACTTCTCTCCACCACCATATGAGGAGCAATGGCATAATCAAGCACAAAGCAATAAGTTGTATGACATGCTTTCTCAATTTTTGGAAAGACTTGATAGAAACTCACAAAAGGAAGAATTGAGATTTTCTCAAGAAGAGTTTTCAGGAGGACAACAGAGGAGTACTCAACTAGATGCATTATGGAGCAATGTGGGAGAACAAAGTGAGCTACCTAGTCAATATGAACCATGTTATCCACAATTTATAGAATACCAACTCCTGAGGAATATCACTTTGAAATGCAAGCTAATGTTGAACGTGGCGAAAATTATCCTTGGGAGGTGGAATCTACAAATGTTGAGGTTGTCTCACAAAAATGCATTGTTGAAAAACCTTTTTGGCATGAGTCAAATTTTAGCTTTTCTAGTGAGGATGAGGTCTCTGATGATGAGTTTGATATTGATGCATTTAGGGCCATATGCTTTCTTAGTGAAAAGATGGAAAATGTGTCAAATTCTGAGTCGTGCATTAATTTTATGGAATTCCATGAGTCGGATGATGTTGATAGCCATTCATTAGAGTATTCTCCTTTTGATAGCTTTGTGAATTGTACAGAGATACTTCTTGATGATCATTGTGATATCTTGAATGAAGATAATGTTGCACTGGCTAAAGAGAATGTCAACACATTGCTTGAAACTCTCGTTGAGGCACCAATTCATGAAATTGTGATTGAAACTAAATGTCTAAATGGTGACTCACAAGAAGTGCAAAATGAGATACTCTTGTTAATTGATGATAATGATTTTTGTGCTGTTAACAAAGAAAAAGCTCAAGAAATTCCCTATGTTAGTATAGATGATGAAGACATGCGAATTTTGAATGACATTGCTAACATGGTGGAGAATTGCTTTATTGATGTATCCATTTTTGAGCTTACTAATGAGTTTTTTGAGACTATGGATATACAACCATTGGTTGAGCCTTGCAGGATTAAAGTGCCTAGTGTGGTGGAATAAGTAAACGATGTGCCGAGTGTCGTGGAAGAAGTTAACGATGGGCTAGTATGGTGAAAGAGGTGAATGATGTGCCTCCAACGGTGGAGGAATTAAACGAGGTGCCTCTCATTGGGGAGCCTCAATGGTTTAAAGTAGAATTTGTAGAGGTGGTTCCCCATGTGCATGAGCTTAAGCACCTCATTGAAAATATTTCACAAGTGCATTATAGGAGGAAGAAGAGTGCTTATGAAAGAGTATTCTTCTGGTACAAAGATGGATATTCCGAATCTTGAAGAGAAGGCTTAAACAATAAAGTCTAGCTGGAGACTAATGAAATCCAGAACTACTTCTTTTTTATTTTACCATAAATAAAGTGTTTTGGTTAAACTAGTCTTTATGTTTTTTACATTTTGCTTATGCTTACTAAGGTCACTCATGTTGTAGGGGCATGCACATGGAAGAAGTGGCAAGGGGGAATAGGCATTGCACACATGAGGCTAAGTGTGGGGGAGTAGTGCCATGGACCACTTCCACAATGCACACAATCACTGTGTTTTACATTTCAAGCATAAATAGTGCATGTGCCACTTAGTGTTGTTAGTTGCATATTTTTACACCACCATGACCCCTAGTCATGGTGCGACACTTTGCTTGCATGCTACTTCCATGTCTTGTTTACATTGCACCAACATGTGGTGTGCTTGAGTAAGTGGTTTCTATTAAGCCTTGTTTCACCATGTACAACAAATTTTTCATAGAAGAGGGAACTAAGCACAAGGACACTCCACCAAGCAAACATTGAAATTCATGATATATCAATAACAGGGAGCTCTTAAACCTATCTTTACTTTACATTGAGGACAATGTAAGTTTTAAGTGTGGGGAAGTGAATGTTTGCTTTGGTTTGTGTCTCTTGGACTTTATATGCTTACTTTCTTTCGTGAATGAAACTTTTTTTGTGCTATGTGATGTAGGGCATGCTACTTTTCATTTTTGTTGTGTTATTTTGAGTTTTTTTTATGTTATACCCTGCTTATATTGAGTTTTCAGTTTTTGGACAAATTTTTAACTTTTTTGCAAAATCTGGCAAAGTTTTGGGAATAAGTGTTGTGTGTCATGAGACCTCTCTCTAGGACTTAATACACTTCCCTACCAAATTCAGACGCCTTTTTCCCCTTTTTTACCGTTACACTGCCCTAACGGTCACATTGGTAGTTCCTGTCACCGCCGCCCATGGCGGAGGGGGTGGAGATTCCACCAGTCTCCTATGCCAAGGTCGTTGGAACATTGGCTACTCCACAGAATGCTCCTTCCGTTTCCTTTGCAAACATACACAACAAAAAACCCCTTTCTCAATATAAGGGGGAACGTGCCTTCTTCCTGACGGATGAGGAGGAAGATAAATTTGCAGAAACTTTTCAGTGGACTCTCATCGGCAAATTCTCCTGGGGGCGGCCACCAATGGCTCAAATCAGAAAAGAAATTCTTGCTGCCGATTTTTTGGGAGACTACAAGGTGGGTTTGCTTGATAGCCGGCATGTACTTTTCAAATTCGATAAGGAAGCTGATTTCCAGAGGTTCTGGATGCGGAAAGTCTGGCATTTCCAAGGATTTCAGGCACGAATCTTTAAATGGACTAAAGACTTCGATCCTACTGTGGAGCCTTCAATATCCCCGGTTTGGATTCGATTTCCTCATCTGCCCCTTAATATGTTCCACAAGGAGAATCTCTATCCCATTGCCTCAGTGGCCGGAAAACCTTTGAAGCTTGATAATGCTACAGCTGCAGCATCGGATCTCATCCGACCAAGTGAAGCTAGGGTCTGCTTTGAATTGGATCTCACGAAAGTGATTCCTCCTCGCATTTGGATTGGCAGTAAGGAAAAGGGTAGGTGGCAGGCTCTAGAAATCGAGGAACGGCCCGATTACTGCTCAAAGTGCAGAAAAATTAGACATGACAGTAAGGTCTGTGACCCCTCGCGAAGACAACAGAAACATACTCCGATGGAAAATGCCCAAGACCATAGAAGGGCTGTTCAGAATGTAAAACCTGGGATGAAGGAGTGGGTAATTGTGACAAAGAAACACACGAGCCAAAAAGGGTCTAATACTACAGATGGTACCAATAAAAAAGGAAAAGAAGTGGGCCCTTCCAACCTTCCTACATTGGGCCATATTCAGGATATCCCGGAGTCATCTGGTGTTGCTAAGGAGGTTCCTCCCTCTGAGGTTACACCGCAAGAAAAGGACCTAGATATGCCCTCAAATCAGATGAAGGGTGGTCCAGCTGCAGTACCGGATACCTTTGCAGGGATTGGGAATCAGAATAATCCACTCCCTGCTGGAAATGACATGGAAGCAGATCAGATACCGAAGATTAGTAATAAGTTTGCTGCTTTAGCAAGTCTTCAAGATGAGGAAGATAAAGTTTGGAGCTCCACACAGAGTCCCCCCTGCAGATCGAGGAGGACCACACTCAAGCCCCCTTTCTGGACACTCAATTGGGGGATACACACCAGGACAAGGCCATGTGCCAAAACATCCAAGAACATACAGGATCTTGGCCTAAGTATCCATCCACTAGACAGCTTAGAGAAAAGAGTGCACATACGGGATCTCAGAATAGAACTCCCAATGATTAGAATCGCCTACTGGAATATTAGGAGTATCAATAGACGTCCCAACTTTCCAAGACTTAGGAAAATCCTGTCAACATTTCACTGTGATCTCCTAGCAATAGCAGAGCCTTTTTCTGATTTAGACAAGTTAGAGTCCCTGAAACGAAGATTGAAGTTTGAGGTAGCTTTTTCTAACTTAGGCAGTTCACCATGGGTCCTGGTTAGACAACCTTTCTCATGCTGCATTGTTGCAGTTACAGACCAACATATTACCTTGGAAGTGCAGCACCCTAACCTACACTGCCCTTTCATCCTATCCAATGTGTATGCTAAATGCACTGAGGCAAAGAGAGAGACCTTATGGCATTTGCTAACTGACCTACAGGATCTTTGTCACCCCTGGGTTTTGTGGGGGGATTGGAATTGCATCAGAACTAGAGAAGAGAAAAAAGGGGAAAAAGCTTTTCATATTAGAGAATCTAGAGAGATGTCAGGTTTTATGTCTTCTCTAGGTCTTTCGGATGTGCATTATAGTGGAGCTAGATTTACTTAGTGTAACAACTGAGAGGGGAAAGCTAGAATTTGGAAAAGATTGGATAGGGCCTTGGTCGATAACCACTTTCAGAGTAGCAACCTAGTAGCTAGCCTATCACATTTAGCAAGATCACCATCGGATCATGCTCCCCTTATTCTAGAAATCCAAAAGGACAACACAGTAGTGGGTAGACCTCTTAGGTTTCAGTCCTTTTGGACTAGTCATCCTGAGTGTCTCTCTGTCATACAATGGGGCTTGGGGCATGGAGATTACAGGGAACCCTATTAGGATTTTCACAGATAAACTTAAGCTGGTCAAAAAAACTCTAAGAAACTGGAATAAAGTAACTTTTGGAAACATTTTTTCTAAGGCAGCTCAGGCTGAGGATGAATTATTAAAGCTAGAAAAGGAGGATGAGGTTAACCCAATCCCTAGGTCAGTTTTAAGTCAAGCTGAAGCTAAGGTTAAATATCATCTAGGGATAGAAGAGAAGTTTTGGACTCAAAAGGCAAATATTAAGTGGGTCAAGGAGTGGGATAGAAACTCTAGATTTTATCACTCCTATGTAAAGAATAGGCATGCTAGAGCACATATTCATAAAATACAGGATCAAGAGGGGGTGTGAAAAGAAGGAGAGGAAGAAATAGCTCAGTTGGCAATTCAGTATTTTTCAGACCTGTACACAGCAGATCAAATCAACCATAGGATACTGTCTCAGCTACTGCCTATGTCTTTTTCGGATAGGGATCGTATGGAGCTAACCAAGATCCCTGATATGGAGGAATTAAGGTTAACTGTAAAGAGTATGAATCCTGAAAGTGCATCTGGACCAGATGGCTTTCCTGGCCTCTTCTATGACTTTGCATGGGATATAATTAGTCCTGATCTGATTAGGGCTGTCCAAGCATTTATGAATGGTGATGAAACGTCCCAAGCTATAACTGCCACCTCTATTGTCATCATTCCAAAAATCCCAAATCCTTCATCCTTCAAATATTTTCGACCTATTAGCCTTTGTAACTTTCTGAATAAGATTGTGTCTAAGTTGTTAGCTGTAAGATTAGCTGCTGTGTTGCCAAAGTTAATATCTGAAAATCAGAGTGGCTTTGTGGCTGGTAGATTGATCACAGATAATTTCCTCTTGGCTAGTGAAATGATGTCCACAATCGGCAGAAAGAGCAAAGAAGGAAATGTAGCCCTAAAGATCGACATGGACAAGGCATATGATCGGGTTCACTGGCCATTCTTATTGCAGATTCTGAGACTTTTAGGGTTTGGAGAGGTGTGGATTGACCTTGTGTGGAGAATGGTCTCAAATGTATGGTTTTCAGTGCTCATCAATGGGGCTAGCAAAGGCTGATTCAAAGCCACTAGGGGTCTACGCCAAGGTGATCCAATTTCCCCTCTTTTGTTTGTTCTCAATTCAGAGTATCTCTCCAGGGTTCTGAACAGTAATGTAGAGAAGGGTATGGAGTTCCGTGTTCCTAAAAACTGTCCCAAGATTACCCACCTTGCCTATGCAGATGACCTCCTCATTTTCTCATTTGCCAAGCCTCAAGCAATCAGAAACATAATGAGAAAGTTAGAGCACTATCAGGAAGTGTCAGGCCAGAAAATTAATGCAGGAAAGAGTTCATATTTGGTTCATGACAAGATGCCTACTGCAAGGAAACATATCATTAGCTCTATTACTGGATTTGTTCGTGGTTCACTGCCAGCCATCTATCTAGGCATTCCTCTCCATTTCAAAAGAATCCCAACTGCCTATTATGACCCATTGATTGAAAAAATTAGCCTTAGGATAGGGGGCTGGAGTTCTAAATTTCTAACAATATGAGGAAGAATTACCATAATTAAGAGTGTTCTTTCCTCCATCCCTTTCTATTCTACCATGAGCTTGAATCCTCCTAAGAGAGTCATAAACCAAATACAATCCTTACTTGCCAATTTCCTGTGGTCTTCTGTGGAAAAGGGTACAAAACTACATTGGATCAGCTGGCCAGAATTGTGTTTCACTCAGGAAGAAGGAGGGCTAGGTTTTAGGGATCTCCATCATGAAGTCACAGCCCAAACTCTTAAACTTTGGTGGAGGTTTAGGCAAAAGGCATCACTCTGGGCTAAGTTCTTATGGTTGAAATATTGTGGTCCCCATCAACACCCTTTACAGATTCAAGCTAGAAGAGGGGCTTCACATATTTGGAAGAGAATGGTTGACAATGGGCCAAAGGCTGAGGAACATATTCAGTTTCAGATTGGAAATGGTGAATGCAGTCTGAATTTTAACAGCTGGAGTTCAGGGGGTAATTTATCTGAAACATATAATTTCCAAAGAAACTATTCAGTGGCTGAATTCCTAGGGAATCAGGGGTGGAATTGGACCAGAATACAATCTCTGCTCCCTCATATTCCGAGAGAGATTTTTACAGATTCACAACTCAATTTTGGGACAGTAGACACGATGATTTGGTCCCCCTCTACAGATGGAAACTTTACCCTAAAATCAGCATACAACCTGATCAGGGGTAGCCATGACCCACTCCATCCCCATGAAAACTTCATATGGGATTCTATGGTTCCAGTTAAGATTTCCTTCCTCATGATGAGATTAATCAGAGACAAACTCCTTGTGGGGCACAACCTACATAAGGTAGGCATCTATTGGCCTTTTAACTGCCCTTGGTGCTGTGTCAACGAGGGTACATTGAACCACATCTTTGTCTCATGTGAGATGGTCCAAAGGGTGTGGAACATTTTTGCAGCTGAACTTGGAATTCTATGTCAAGCACAAACCTTGGCAGGCTCTTTACATATTTGGTGGCAGAATCACATAGACATCCTGGAATGTAGAAGCTTCCTTATTAAGATCAGGCCTTCTATAATCTGCTGGTGGATCTGGAAGTTGACAAATAAGATCACATTTGATAAAGCTAAACCTGAAGTGGAGGGACTAGTGCTTCAAATTTTCAAATCGATCAAAGAAATTGTCCACATAAAATTCAAAGGTTTGCAGTTGCTGGAATTAGATTGGGAGCCCTTTTGGAATGCATGCTTGAATATTAGAAGGAAAACTATCCTACAATGCATCAAATGGATTCCCCCAGCCCCTAATATCATCAAAGTCAATTTTGCAGTAGTAAGGGCTGAAAATTCATGGAGAACTGGAGGAGTTCCCAGAAATCACAGTGGTAACATTCCCTTTTCTCTTCCTGTTTTACTTTTCCCACTAACCCTTTCAAAACTGCATGTAGAAGTGTTGGCAAGACTCAGTTATGTAGCCAGTTGCAAGGAAATGGGACAGCACAGAATTATCTTGGAGACAGATTCCAAGGAACTCTTTCAAGGACTTGATTCCTGGAGACACTGGCAGGTTAGGAAACTGGTAGACAAAATCAAACAGCTTGCCTTTTTATCGGAGTCCTGCAAAACAGCCAACCAGCCAGCCTTACTACAAGCCTGACGCAAGGCCTCCCACACTATGCCTTCATTTCTAGCCTTGCTGGAGATGGATAGGAGCCAAGTCCCTACCTTGGTAAGGAAAAATGGGAATGGATATGTCCTGCAAAATAATGACAACACAAGATTTCCTCCTTTCCTCCCACGTAATAGGTAAATTTTCTGGCCCAGCCTGCTGTGGTTACGGTTGGTTTGCCTCTCTAAAACTATAAGGCTCCAGTCTGCTGAAGCTAGGACTGGCTTGCCCTGTGCTATGTACTGTCTGCTATGTGCATCTTCTACATGGTTTTATGGGGATGAGCTGGGTAATTGGCCCCTTGGTGTGATGTTACGGGAACCAACATGCTGTCAAGAGGAAGCTGTCGCAATAGAAGGCTATGTTACTGCCACTGATCTCCTGGTGGCGTGGGCAAGAAGACTAATTGAGGGGACTTACCTATATATACATACTTGCTGGAATGAGGGACCTCCCTACAAAGGAAAGAAGGAACCATTTGCTGCAATATCTGAGTCCCCTCCCCTTTGCTGTACTGATTCTGCACATCAGGCAGCTCGAGATCTCAACTTGGGGCATAATTCTGAATGCAATAAAGTCTCTTATGATTTTATGGTAATTTTTTACAATAGTCCTAATGTAAAAGAGAACCTTTTGTCACTCCTAGTGATAGGAGTCTTTTGGCTAGGTAGAATATTCTCATTTGCTTGTAATGGAGGAAGTACTCCAAGTTTACGTCTATTTAAATCTCTTGATCTTGGCTCCATTAGGATATGTAAATGGATTTGAAGCCAAGAGATCATATTTTGTAAGGATGATTTTAGGGTATGTCCATCATCCACCAAATTATCTAATAAATTGGGAGTGGCGACCCACCTCAAAAATGAGGTTAGCCAACTAAAAAAAAAGTGTTGTGTGTCATGAATGGTTTGGGTGTGATGTGTTTCAATGAGATTTAGTGTTGGTGTGTGTTGTTGTGTAAAAGGTGTCAAATGTTTGAGTAAGTGGACTAGAAAGCTAATATCATCATGTATTTGAAGCTTTGTTCCTAGTTCACTATGGCATATTTCAAGTTCATCACTTTACTTTTTTTGATGTTGTATGCAAATTTTTTTTATTTTTTGACACTAAGTTTGAAGAAATTGGTACATTTTGCTGGTTAAGGCACGATGTTAAGGTAAGATAGATATGCCATGCAAAAATTCAATTGACATAGGAGGTAATGTGTATGGAATTTGTTCTTTTTTGCTATACATTTGTCTGGAGTTTCCAGTGTTCGTGCATGTTTAGTCATTTTGAGACCCTTATGAACATGTGCATATACAAGAGAGGAAATGGAGAAAAAGCCTTTGGCAACTAGGAAAAAAGAGCCATAAGACCCTGGCAAGCAATGAAAGGGTAAAAACAGCCACAAAACCCAGGCTAAGGCACCAATGGGTGCAACAAATAAGCACCAATGTGCAAATAAGGGCAATGTCCCATAGAGCACCAATGTGCGCATAGGTTACCATTGATCTTGTGAAGTTGCATGTTATAGGAGTAGTCAATGAGATTGATATGTACTGGATGGCAAGTGAGACAACTAGATGGTGTATAGCAAGGGAATAAATAAATTGCATGTTCCTCAGCAGGCACTTGCACGTATGTCATTTTGGTCTTTATTCATTGTGCCTTAGTTGGTAATGTGTACTGAAATCTGAAGAGCTAGGTGTCAGGAAACGTTGCATAAGTTTTGTGTGGAAAATATTTTGATGAACTTGGAGTTAGACATAGTGGAAAAGGAGTGTGGTTTTCAATGCATTGTGGTGAGAGTCTAGAGCCTGTGTTTTGCTTGAGGGCAAGCAAAAGCTCAAGTGTCGGGAATTTGATAAGTTGGTTTCACACCAACTAAAATGGCTTATTTTACTTGGCTTTTGGCTTGTTTTGCATGAAAAGGTGGCTTGTTATGTGATATTTGATGCGTTTATGTGATTGACCATATGGTAAGATAAAATGAAGAAAAAGGATCAAGAATGAGGTTAAAAGAAGCAAGTTTGAATTTGGGTCAACAATTGTGGAAGAAATGTAAAAGGATTGAAAGAATGCTTTAGTGTGCTTTGTGTTTGGCAGATTGAGTGCTGAATTTCATTTGAGTGCATCTTTTTCAGTTTTGATCCGAATGAGGAGATTTTGGAAGCTATGGAAAGCTATTTGTGTGAACTTTAATTTTCATGTTTTAACTTCTCCAAATTCTGTGTGAAATCATGAGAAACGGGGGCTTCTTTGTTGTGCTTAAGTTCGGGTTTTTCATGGTTTAACTGTTTTGCCACAGTTTGGTAGATTAACAACATATTGAGCTACAGACCTCCAATTTCGATGATTCTGGGTCATACGGAAAGCCAAGAGAGACATCTACAAATTTGGTGTTCAAGGCAAAGTCCAATTCTGAAAGGAAAGCTGGCAAACCACTGTGGGAATGAAAAGCCCTGATTAGGGTTTTTAAGCCTACGACGCATCGTAGGCTTAATTTCAAATAGCCTGCCACAGCTCAGTGTTTTGGTTGTAACTTTGTCATTCAAGCTCAGAATTGGGTGATTCAAAAGGCTGTCGAAAGCTAAGACTGGGTCTAAAATTTCCATTTTTTAAGTTTTTCCAAAGTCACAACGCATCATGGCTAGAATTGGGGTGAAATGTGACGGTTTGTAAGTTTTCAGAATTTGAGAGGTAAAAAGTTCCAAGTATATGTGCTTATGTTTTCCTTGCATCTTTGAGTTGGATTTGATGCGCACATATTTGTTGTTTTTATTATATACTTCAAACACCACATGCACACTTCATGCACATCACAGCATACATCCATGCACGACACTTGCTACACAATCAAGCACATCACCAAGACACAAGCACACTATACATGCATTTCTCATAGCACATCACATGCACATTTCTGCACACATGAGCAGACAAATGTTGCACCATTCGTGCACAACCTTCAGCACACAACACATGAGCACATAGATTACACGGCACAACTCATGTACTTTTGAGCACACACACACACCAGCCCACACATGCACAAGCACTCTTCATTTGCAAAACAACGCACACACACACGCACTGAAATAGCTTGCGACGCATCGCAGGCTATGTGAAATTTGGCCTGCGACGGGATTGGATGAAATTTGGCCTGCGACGCAAGAAGAAGGAAAATTTTGCCTGCGACGCGATCAAACTTTGTGGCTTGGAATTTTGGGTAAGTGTTGATTTTGTGTTCCTTGTGCAGGGAATTTGAAGTCGTGATCCCCGAAGACTCGAAGGCGTTGGACTTCAGCTTGGCGTTCCGCTTGGAATTCATACACGTGCTGATTTTTGGACTTTTAATATTGTGCAGTGGCAATCCTGTAAATACTCGATTATATTACTTTTGCGTATTGTTTACGACTATGTAACCTCTATTTATAGAACAATTAGTCTACATTTTTTAATGGGGGGATGGAACATTCTAGATTCATTACCAGAATTTTGATTTAGTGAGTGGGAATTCCATCTCTCCTCTCTCTTTCCCTCTCTAGTTTCTCTCTCTAGAATTTCTTCCTCGATTTCATTTCCGATCGCAATTCTGTACTGGAGATTACATATTGAACTCAATCGAAGAAGCAATTGACGTTCCTCTACACTTTAATCGGTGAAATCTCTCAATTTGATGGAATTAAATTGCTTCATGTTGGAATTTGATGAATATCAGTTGAATATGGAATTTTCTGGCTAATTGTGTGATTTCTTAGGGTTCTAAACGGATGAATAAATGATTTAGAAGACATGATGCTATGCAATTGACGTAATTGTTAAAGAGTGAAATCGCACTTGAATTTATTACTCGAAATCTGTTAAATTTCATATCTCCCAACTAATTTTGAATAGATCGAACTTCGATTGTGGTCGCTATGCTAAGTTGATGATTGATTCACCAACGTTAGTGTAGATGCATGAGATGAGAACTAAAGTGTGGTTGTCTGAGTTTTTAAACTTGTTTTATATGATTATTTCATTTCTGAGATTCAGGCCTCGCCATGGGAAGTTTTGATGAATTGAAACATTAGAAGAAAGTGATAAAGAAGCTCTCTGAGTTAAAAAACGAAGACATTCAACCCTAGGTTGGGCCTCGCCATAGGAGTTCCTAGGATTTGCATGTTAGAGTAGTTAGCTTGGAGAGTTGAGACGTTGCGGTGTGAATTCCATCATTCTCAGGCCTCGCCATGGGAGAGAGTGGTGTTAGGAAGTGTAGGGAGTGGTGCGGTCACTATGCTGACCACAAACTGGGCTTCCAGGCAACTTATGTCTCCTTGAGTTTTGCTTGTTCGTCAATTGCGTAGCATTGATCTACTAGATTTGTGTTCATCCGGCACAAGAACCCTCGAATATCTGTAATCTTTGATTGTTATTTCCTTTTATTCCTTTGTTCCTGTCTTCTTTTGTGTGAACATTTCATCCAATTTTGCAATTTGTTACTGTGACAGTTCTCAAAACAATTCTTGAATTCTTGAAACCAAATCTCCCTTCCCCTGAACATTTCATCACTACTACGTTAGTTTTGGGGTAAAATTGAGGCGATACGACTTACGCTCATCATGCCTTGAGGGAGATTAGTTGGTAATGATTGTTCCCAATTATCTTCGACTTGTGTAAAGCATGTATGAGTAGATTATCCTGCTAGTGACTTAGAATCGATCAACTTGGTAGTTCTCACAATCCTAATTCACAAATCTCCTCGAGCTTCCCTTCGTAGGGCAAGTTCTAGGCTCTGCTATGAAACCCCAGATCCCTACTTAGTATAAAAACCCTAGCTCTTTCCTTAGT
Source organism: Ophiorrhiza pumila (assembly GCA_016586305.1). Classification (NCBI taxonomy): domain Eukaryota; kingdom Viridiplantae; phylum Streptophyta; class Magnoliopsida; order Gentianales; family Rubiaceae; genus Ophiorrhiza; species Ophiorrhiza pumila. The sequence goes on along the minus strand of BLIW01000004.1, from coordinate 19,515,642 downwards.
TCCCCCCTTGGTAGGGCAGTTAACCTGTAAAACCCCCAAAAAATTTAAGTGTTAATAATTTCAACAATATTGAGGTATATGCAAATCATCTAAATTTTTAAAGTTAAAATACCACGTCATTATATGCATCATTGTTAAAATTAAAAATCATATAATTAAGCACTAAAATTAATTATGTATTTTACAAGAATGTGGAGGGAGTTTAATATTATAGCCTAATAAAGAGTTTTGGGTCTTTATTGGTATTCACAAAATTCAAGGATCAAGTGGAAAATTAATAAAATGAAATCAAGTTAAAATAATAATAATAATAATAAGAAAAATAAAAAAAAAGTAGCTACCAAGCGTGTAAGCATTATAGGCTACACGCTTGGCAGCCTAGAAGTTAGTATATGGTGATAAGGCTTTTGTGAAGCCTTCAAAATAAAAAAAAAACAATAAAAGGAAGAAAAAGACGGGAATAGGGGAGAGGAAGGAAGAGAAGAAAAAGGAAAGAGGAAGAAGAAGAAGAGGGGAAAAAGGGGCAGCGAAAAGAAGAAAAAAGGGAGAAAAGAATTGGGAAGAAAGACAGAACAAGGATTGACAATCCAAGCTTAGGCAATTCAAGCAAACTTTGGAAGCTTTTGATAGGTGGGTAAATTTTATTTTTTGAAATTCTTGGCTGTGTTGTGAGTGAAATTGGGTTTTGCAACTTTGTTTGAATTCCTGGAAAAAAAAAAGAGAATGATAACTTGCTTTTGGTGTTCATATTTTGTGGTTCTGAAATTTGGTGGGTGTCCTTTGGGTTTCATGTTATAGTTGAATTACTTGGGTAAACTTGATATTTCTCGTTGAACTCACAGTTGGATGAATTAGTTGTGTTCTTGTTGAATTGAATCAACATATTGTGAAAGACGTTGTAGTTTCGTTGATATATTCTTTGATGTATTTACTCATTCATCTTCAGCCATTGCAGCGACTTTGAACTAGTTTTACCCTACCGTGCAGATTGAGTTTGGAATTTTATAGAACACAAAAGTTCTAGCATTTTGATGCAACTTTTATACGGTTTTGGTTTCACATCATTTGAGTCTTTGGTTAGAAAGTTATGACTGTTTCAAATCAGTATGGCAGAGCTGAAATCTGTTACGGGATTTCAGTTATACGTGGAGTTTGAACAAATTTTACAGTTATTTGTAAAATGAATTTGGAACTGAGTAAACATAAAAGTTTTAGTATGATAAACCTAGTTTTGTATGGTTTTGATTTCACGTTATTCGGATTCTTGGCTGCAAAGTTATGGCCATTTGAACCAGGCCTGCCAAGATAGAATTTTGTTGTGGAACATCAATACTTTCAGCAGTTTTTGATGTTTTGGTTTTTACTCTGTGTAGGCAGAATCCTGGACTCTTCATAACACAAGAACTTTAGTGTTTTGAACCTAGTTTAACATGGCTTTGATTTCATACTGTTTGGATTTTTGGTTGCCAAGTTATGGCCAATTGAAGCAACCCTGACAAGACTGAATTCTGTTACGGGATTTCAGCCAATACAACAAGTTTGAACAATTTTTACAGTACTTTGTAAACTGAATCTTGGGTTTTCTAAAACATAAAAGTTCTAGCTTTTTGATTTAAATTTTACCCAGTTTTGGTTTCATCCCATTTCGATACCAACTTGCCAAGTTATGGTCATTTAAAGTAGTTCTGCCAGAACAGAACTTTGTGACAGAAATTTAAGGTTTTGACAGTTTTGGATTGTTTTATTTTAATTATTGTAGGCAGAATTTCGGACTTTTCAAAACACAAGAAATTTAGTGTTTCAAGTCTAGTTTCATGCTGTTTTGGCCTTATATCATTTGGACATGCAGCCATAAAGTTGTAGTCAATTTATTCTACTATGGCAGAATTAGAAATCTGGGTTACCGAGTTTGCCGTTTGTGCTATTGTGAACCGTTTTTACTTTATCTTGTGGATTGAATTTGAAATTTTATAGAATACAAAAATTCTAGATTTTGGATTCAACTTTTATATAGTTTTGGTTTCATATCATTTGGATCTTTTGTTACAAAGTTATGATTAGTTGAAAACTATATGGCAGAACTGAAATCCATTACGAGATTTCAGTCCTATGCTAAGTTTGAACAATTTTAGGAGCTATTTGTCGAATGAATATGGGAATTTATTAAACATAAAAGTTTTAATATTACAAATCTAGTTTCAAATGCTTTTGATTTCATATTAATTGGGGATTTGGTTACAAAGTTATGACCTTTTGAAATCAGTAGGGCAGAACTGAAATCGGTTACGGGATTTCAGTTCTAAATGAAGTTTGAATAGTTTTTAAAGACTTTGTAAACTGAATTTTGAATTTCATTAAATCTAAATGTTTTAGAATTTTTAATCTAGGTTTACATAGTTTTGATTTCATATAAATTAGGCCATTAATTAAAAGGTTATAACTATTTGAAACTTTGTTTCAAATCTATTGTAACCATGATCAGAGACGGATTTCAATGCCTTCATTATAAATTTTGAAGATTTATAAAATATCTTACATTGGGGTTTTGAGTTTAGCTTTACTGAGAACTTACGAGCCATGGGGAGGTTTTTTGAAATTGTTATCATTGTGATGTTTGAAACTCCCTGATATTGCACCAACTTGGTTGTATTGTATCAGTTATATGTGATTCGATTGAAATATTGACTTCGTGCTGTGTGGAACTAAGTGCTTTGCTTATATGAATGCGAGAGCCACCTCTAGAATCCACACATGCCGCTATTGATTGTGACACACCGACATGGTGTGAAATATTTGTGTATGGCATGTATTTGCCTGCACTGTGACTGTTTGATTGATTGGGCCCAGTCATGATGGCTTATTGATGGTCGGGAAGGCAAGGGCCGACGAGTTCATCATAAGTTCACCGTGACGTTTAACCCTTGTCAAGTGGAACTAAGGAGGTTTTAGTTTCATGAGAAATGGTACTATTTACCAGGATATATCCTATTGTGCCTGCGGGGCAAATTTTGACTGTAGAGGATAAGGTAGCTTCAACGGTGGCCTGATCAGCCACTGATCGTAAGATGATATAAGGCTGGTACTGGCAGGTAACAAATCTAAACTGTTATGTGCGTTCTTATGGGACATTGTGATGTTAATGATTGCTTATTGTTAGTATCTCTATGATTTTATTGTGGTTTCCTCTTGGAGTGTATAAACTATTTGACACCCGATATTTTTAAGATATAATTGTAAATTATTCAACGTTTTGAAAAAAAAACTATACCCAATTCCCCACCCACTGAGCGATAAAGGCTCACCCTATTTTCCTTAAATGTTTTCAGCAAATCAACAGAAGAGGCTAAGAAGGATGGACAAATGGAACTATTATCAGAGTGTGAGACATTTGGCACTAAACCCTGCATTCGAGATTAAGTTGAGACATTTGGTATTGAACTTTGGAGTACAGATTAAATTGTAATGTAATTTTGTAGATGTGGGATTACATTGTACTTGTTATGATCATTGGAGTTGTTTAAATGAAAAGGAAAAAAAAAATTCCTTGAGGGTTCACTTTATGTTTAGGATTGTTGACTGATTGAACGACCCAATTCACTCTCCAACTAGGGGGTGGGTTGGGGCGTTACATAACCAAATCAGAGGTTCAAATCTTAACACTCAAATAATCCCAAGTCTCTTCTACCGGGTTGATTTCAATTGTCAGTGGGTACCGCACAATTGAAGTCATCAATATTTATAGATCTTAGAACTCATACACGTTTGTTCTAGATTCAGCTGATGTTCTTTCAATTTCCTTTGGCAGAACTAAATTGATTTCAGTGGGTACCGCAAACCAAGTAAAGAACATAATCATATAAAGATAGACATTGAAATGATACATCAAAAGATACGGAATAATATCAAACACATAATGAGCAAATTAAATGTCTCAAATCAGTTTAAAATCATTACACTTAATCCCTCAAGGAAACAACCAGATGTTTAGCCGATCATGTTGATCGGCTTTGAAAATAGGTTTAACAAAGCCTGATAAAAAGTGGCCATTACAAAGAGGTGATCTAGAATTATTTCCGCTCTGAACTTTCTTTATCTCTTGAAACCCTAATCTCTCCTTCGATTTTATTTCCGATCCAAAATCTCGATTCTAATCGCCCCCAAAATCACCTCTTTTCTCTTGTGCCATTCTATGCCTTTTATACTTTTCTCTTTGATGACCTGGCTTGTAGGATTCCCGGAAGCTTCCTTCCTTCGTAGAGATATCACCACGTGTTTGCAGATATTAATCAAAGCCAAAATGAGGACACGTGCTCGGCACAAGACTTAACGATTAAGAATTGCCAATGTAAAACATCAAACATCTGGTGGCTATGAGAGAAAGAGACATCATGTGTTTTTGCTTGGTGAGCCAAAGCTTGTGTGCGCTAAGTGTAAGACTGAACAGAGTGTAGTGCATGAGTCGGTGTGGGTGAGTGAGTGTATGCATGGAAAATGTACAAGAAAAATGCCTAAGTAAAAATGCATGAAAAATGAAGTGCAAGTGTGCATGGTGAGAGGGTGGCGGGCGCATCGGTGTGCTCGCCGTGTGTGAGTGTGTGTATGGATGCGCCCGCACCGTGTGTGTGCTTGTGTGGTGCGGGCGCCACGTGTGTGTGCATGTGTGGTGCGGGCGCACCGTGGCGCCCGCTGTGTGTGTGCGTTTGTGTGTTTTTAGTGTAGTGTAGTGTGTGTTGTGTGTTGTGTGAGTGTTGTGTGTTTTGTGTGAGTAATGTAAGTGTTGTGTGTGTTGTGTGTTAGATGGACTTGTATGAATGCTTGAGACTTGGAAGCCAAAAATGACTAAGTGTGTGCTTGACTGTCATTCGTGAACAATTCCAACACTTTTGTAAGCTATTTTCTCAACACTTAGCGATCTTCATGGTTTACAAGTTGTAATCCAAATTCGCACATAAGTCATATAACAAGCATCAATTCATCAATCATCTCATGCAAAGGACTGAGAAAGTAAAGTAAATAAGTCGGTACAATACCGACTTATCAACCCCCCACACTTAAATCTTTGCTAGTCCCGAGCAAAGTGAAGCCAACTATCCACTCCACATTCAACACTCAACATCATCAACTATCAATTCCTGAAATTTTCGCATGCAATCAACATTTAATTGGGTAAGTCCACTGTCCATCCAACTTATACAAGTTGTCAAGCAAGGTACCATGAATAAAGATCAAACCGTCAGCGTGCAGTGTGTGCTGAGAGTTTTCTCATGTTCCCTAGCATTGTCTATGCAAAGTACTCAAGTAGACACTTAATAAAAAATTCTTGCACTACAATCCTTTTGTCCACACACACAAACACTTTAAACATTACAAAACGTAAATGAGCTTATCATGCACATTGGTGCTGAAGATTTTTCTTTTGATATTTGTGCCGCACTTTTGTGCTCTGCTGCCAGGGTTTTGTGGCTATTTTTTCCCCTTTATTCGCCCACTGACTTTTTATTCACATTTGCATCATTTCTCAAACATTTGTGTTCATGTGTGTCTTCAATAGACTATATACTCAAAATGTAAGAATAAGTGTTTACGAGTAGAGTGCACATACAAGCACCGAAACATAAGCCCTCTCCTATGTCAAATATAGTGCTGGCGTTTCTATTTTACTTTGACATCATACTTTACCCAGCAATTTGTTTGCATCAAATGAATACTGTGAAACTTATAAAATTTTACATACATAAAACAATTTATGGACTTGCTGATGAGATTGGGAGTGCGAGTGTATTGGATGTGCAAGTGTGTTAGATGGATAGTGGCAATCATTTGCACAACACAACAACAAACACTTACATTTATAGCAACTGAAAATCAAAGCACACTACAAGGTCAGTGCTAGTCACTGCCTTGTTTTTTTTCCCACACAACAACACAAGGAAAAAAAAATTACACCACCTAAATGCTACTAATATAATAAACACCACCTCCGTTCCCCACAACACATAGCACACATAGCATAAAAAAAGATTTAAATCAAAGGCACTCAGCCTTACACACACAACATAACTTCAAATCAAGGCAAGAGCAATAAACACAAGCATCCAACAGCCCCATAGAGCAGATCTCTCCCCCCATACTTAAATTGTGCAATGGTCCCCATTGTTAAAAAGGAAAGAGTCTACCCAGTTTATGCGTCACGCCGGAGCCTTTCTCTACGCTCGATTTCAAGATAACTTTGCCATTGTGGTCTGCCCATGGTTCCCAATGATTGTCGAGATTCCTCTGTGGGAGATACTTGAATTCCCTAATTCCGTGCCATTTGTGCCATTTGGCCTCTTGGGCGCGTTGAACGTACCCCATGATCACCTTCCCCCACATCGATTGTCATTCTGTGCTGGATGGCGTAGATTAGGAGTATCCTTTCTTGGGTTGCTCTGACATTGTGGTTAGTGGGCATAAGCTGTGAATTTATAAAGAGCAACCATATTTGGGCTTCAGCAGTTAAATCCTCCGTCTTCACGAAAATTGCCTCTGAACGTGCATTTCGAGCCCATGCGGCTCCAGGCAGCCCAACTGACTCAATTAAATGGTCAACGTTTCCGGCTTCCACCAACTAGTCAAACTCCGCTTCTGGATAGTCATGTAATTGGAAGTGTTGATTGATGGTGTGGCTTGTTACCTTGAGGTATGCTCCCCTCAGGTAAACTCCATAGTGGTTGATCCAATTTGAGTCACTTGCATTGGTATTGGCGTAGTATTCTCGGGGTATCTCCACGTTGGATATGGTTGGAGCGACAGTGAAAGGCTCCACTTGTAGAAGTGGATTGCGTCTTCAAAGGTGTGTGCCGGTGCATCAAATTTACATTCAACCAGGATATGTCTGTAGATAAATCTATCAAATTGTCTCTCTGCTCTGTCATTCACAAACCGTGGAGGTGTGTCTGGTGTGTACTCTTCATCATCCGAATTGGAAGAATCTGAGCTGCTTAGGACTTCCCAGAGGTATGTCCTGTAGTTTTCGTCGATGCACAACATGTACCTATTCAGTTAGATTTTTAGCATGATATCTTCAGGAGTGAGACACAAGGGGTTTACAAGCTGACCATGCTAATGACGCCTAAGGAGTTAACACCCCCATCCATGCATTTTAATGTGAAGTTCAACTAATGATTAGCTTGCTTGAGCAACACAAATAACTCACTTACACAGAATAATTGAAATAGTATAGATAAAGGAGCACAGATTTGGCAAACAATGTAAGTGCAAGGGGAAAACGTACCTGAACTGGAGAATGCTATGAATGCAGTGTGGAGTTAAGCTTGATGTGAAGAACTTGAATTTCCTTCTTGGAAATTCTTACTTCAACCGTGGCTACACACTCAAACCTGGGATGCATATGATCATGCAAAATAGGTGGTATTTATAGAAATTTTCCATGCATGATTCGGTCACCATGGAGCTAAAAGACGAGCCACGTGATTTGGCTAGAAGACAACATGCATGTAAACAAAGTTGTGTGCAGTCTATCTTGATATGATGTAGCAATGGGACACCTTTGAAATAATTTGGCTAAGTGACACTTCTTTATGGGTCCTGTTTGTATGCAATTGGCTTGTCACTCCTAATCAACTCATGAACTTGCGGTATTTAGTCATCTCTGCTCTATGATCTATGCGTGACTTACCCGTGCAAGCTTTGATCTCTCATTGGCCAACTTCGTTACAAGTACAGTTAAAGCCCGAAAATATAGATGTTCAGAAGAATCAAATATTTGGTACATGTACTTGTGTAAGAATTTCGATTTTATTCTCATCTGTGTCAGTGCAGAGATGATTCTTAGCGTGCTTACCTTTTTCTTGCCCGTGACTCTCGGATACACTTACCACCTTCTTATGAAACTCCGTGCTCTATACGTGTGCATCTCAGCTCCAGTTCGTCACTTTTCCTGCGTGTGAGAGGACATGGAGAGTTGAGGTTCAATTGATTATTGAAAACCTAACTATTGACAAAAGACAAACTAGATAAACAGAAGGAAATTAAACGATTGGGTTGCCTCCCAACACAGCGCTTGGTTTATTGTCCTCAGCCAGACATGGACGAGTTGTTATCGAGAGGATGGGCTGTTAAGGAAGTGAGCTTGTCCGTTGTCACCTGTGGAGGATTGTCCCTTGTCATCTGTGGACGATTTGAAGATTTTTACTCTGTGCCCATTCACTTTCCAACTCACTCCAAATGCCCCATTTTACACTTTGAGAGTTCCAAACGGGAAGATCTTTATTGATTACGAAGGGTCGAATCCATCTAGACTTCAACTTTCCAGGAAAAAGTCTTAGCCTGGAATAGTATACAAGCACCTGTTGTCCCACTTCGAACTCCTTTACCTTGATCTTGGCATCATGCCATCTTTTCGTCCTCTCTTTATAAAGACTTGCACTGATGTATGAATTCCATCTGAATTCGTCCAGTTCATTCAACATCATCATCCTTGCCTCTTGAGCCAAGTCCAAGTTCATGTTCAACTTTTGTACTGCCCAGTAGGCCTTGTGCTCCATGTCAACTGGAAGATGACATTTCTTCCCGAACACAAGCCTAAATGTTGAGGCTCTGATTGGGGTTTTATATGTTGTCCTGTATGCCCAGAGTGCGTCATCCAACTTAAGTGCCCAGTCTTTCCTTCCCGGATTCACTACTTTTTCCAGTATCATTTTAATCTCCCGATTCGAAACCTCAACTTGCCCGTTCACTTGGGGGTGATATGCTGTGGAGACCCTATGTTGTACCCCATATTTAGCAAGTAGGGTGTTGAAAATCTTATTGCAGAAATGGCTATCCCCATCAATGATAATAGCCCTAGGAGTCCCAAACCTGTTGAAGATATTTCGCTTGACGAATCTCAGTACACTCATTCTATCATTGTAAGGCATAGCTGCTGCTTTAACCCATTTGGACACATAGTCCACAGCCACCAATATGTATTCATTCCCATAAGACCGTGCTGGATATGTTTCCCACACGTTGGCATCTATCACACTGGCTCACCCAAAGCTTTGAATCCTTAAATATGTGTGAACAATAGAATCCTGTTTGCAAGATCTTATACCCAGTTCTTGTGTCTCCAAAGTGCCCTCCAAAAGGTGACGCGTGACAGGCACTTAGGATCCCTTACTTTTCTTCATCTGGTATACACCTCCTGATAATCTGGTCACTACACCTCTTATACAGACACCCACTCTCCCAGAAATAGTACTGAGCATCGTGCTTGAGCCTTTTCTTTTGGTCATTAGAGAAGTGTTGTGGCAGCTGTCCCGCCACTACGTAATTGGCGATATCAGAGTACCAAGGCAACTCGCGAGTGTGGACTTTGAAAATTTGTTCATCAGGGAAGCTCTCCTTGATCCATAACTGTAACTGTTCTTCACTCAGTGCCCCGAGCTCGAGCCTAGATAGGTGATTTGCCACCACATTCTCACACCCTTTTCTATCCTTGATCTCAACATCAAATTCTTGTAGTAGGAGTACCCACAGGATGAGCCTTGGTTTTGCTTCCTTCTTTGCCATGAGATATTTAAGGGCTGCATGATCGGTATGAACTATAACCTTGGACCCTAAGACATACTCCCTAAACTTGTCGAAGGCAAAGACTATAGCCAACATCTCTTTCTCCGTCGTGGTATAATTCAACTGTGCTCCACTCAGTAGCTTGCTGGCGTAATAGATTGCACGAAAGATGTTATCCTTTTTCTGTCCTAGCACAGCTCCCACCACGAAGTCGCAGGTGTCGGACATGATTTCAAAGGGTTCCCCCCACACTGGTGTGATAATAACGGGTGCCTATACAAGCCTTGTTCTCAAAATTTCAAATGCTTCATTGCATTTCTCATCAAAGACAAACGGGGTATCCTTCTCCAGTAAAGAACACAGTGGTTTGGCTATCTTCGAAAAATCCTTAATGAACCGTCTGTAGAAGCCCGCATGACCCATAAAACTCATTACCCCTCTTACATTGGTGGGAACAGGTAACTTAGCTATCACCTCCACTTTCGCCTTATCCACTTCTAAGCCATCCTTTGAGATCTTGTACCCAAGTACGATACCTTCATTAACCATGAACTGGCACTTCTCCTAGTTCAAGACCAAGTTGGTCTCCACACATCTTTGCAACACAAGTGATAAATTCCCCAAGCAACCTTCGAATGTCATTCCAAATACTGAAAAGTCGTCCATGAAAATCTCTATGATGTGTTCCACCATGTCTTGGAAAACGGCCATCATGCAGTGTTGGAAAGTGGCTGGTGCATTGCACAGTCCAAAGGGTATCCTCTTATAAGCATATGTACCAAAGGGGTAGGTGAACGTGGTTTTTTCCTGATCTTTAGGGTCAATTACTATTTGGTTGTAGCCAGAATACCCATCTAAGAAACAATAGAATAAAAAGCCCGCGATTCTGTTCAGAAGTTGCTCCAGGAAAGGCAGGGGAAAATGATCCTTGCGAGTGGCTTTGTTCAACTTTCTGTAGTCCATACACACTCTCCAAGCATTGATGATTCTGGTTGCCAATAGTACATTGGCTTCATTGGTCACCACCATTACCCCTCTTTTCTTTGGCACACACTGTACTGGGCTGACCCATTGACTGTCCGAAATGGGAAATATCATCCCAAAATCTAGTAGCTTGATCACCTTTATTTTTTCATTGGGCTCATGCATTTCTCCATTTTGAAACACATCATTCATTTCATTCAAATTCAAATCATTTTCACAATCTTTATCAGATTCACATGCAAAGTCCATCTTCTCTACAGACGAATCTATCTCAGTTCTTTCAACCGAAGATTCCAATTCATGCAAAATGTCATTCTCTTTAACAGTTAACACAGTCTCAAATTCTTCACACATATCATCTTCACAAGATTCATGCATTGCAAGAGAGGACTTACGTTTATGTTCAAAGTTCAAAGGTTGGAGATTACCTTCCACAATGTTGGCCAAACAACATTGCTCTATGGTCTGAGGGTGTTTCATTGCATAATCCACGTTGAAAACCACCTCCTCACTATTGACTTTGAATGTGATGGTTTTTCCTTTCACTCCTATGAGGACATCTCCAGTGGCTAGGAATGGTCTGCCAAAAATAAGTGGGACTTCCGGATCTTCCTCCATATCCAAAACTATGAAATCCACTAGAAGCACAAATTTGTCTACTGAGACCAATACATCTTCCACCAACACAGTTGGCTGTACAAGAGATCTGTCTGCCAATTGGAGCAGGATAGCCACAGGCTTAACTTTATCTCCCAAGCCTATGCTCTCCGCTATGGACAGTGGCATGAGTTTTATCCCTGCCCCAAGGTCACACAATGCTTTGTTGAAAAATCTCCCTCCAATTGTGCACGGTACTATGCAACTTCTAGGGTCTTTGAGCTTGGGCGGTAATTCATTGATCATCCAGGCTTGACTTTTCTTTGTAAGTGGAATTGGCACCTCACAATGCAGAATTTGCTCCTTGTTCAAGATCAAATCTTTCAAAAACTTCGCATATCGCGGTACAGCCGTGATAAGATCTAGAAGAGGAACATTCACATTAACATTTTTCACATTGTCCAAGAATCTCGTGAATTGGGCTCCCTTCTTGGCTGGAGGTGGAGCTCTCTGGGGGAAGGTGGGAGTGGTGCATACTCCAGATATTTGTAGGGGCTTGGAGGTCCCCTCTTTTTCTTAGGTTCCTGTGCATTCACACTCTCTTCCTCATCCTCTTGGACCTTCTCTTCCACAAGAATAGCCTCTTCCGTGACTTCTTCCAAAGAAGCTTCTTCCTCATTCTTCTTCTTACTCCCGCTGACCTCTTTACCACATCTCAGTGTGATGGCATTGCACACTTCCTTCCCTTTTGGGTTAAGCTCAGTATCGCTAGGAAGGGTGCCATGAGGCCTTTGGTGGCTTGCCTTGGCTAATTGTCCCAGCTGCCCGTCTATATTCTTAATGGAGGCCTCCACATTTTTCACTTGTGTCTCTAGTGTCGAAGTCCTCTTCTCATACATGTCCATTTTCTCCAAAATTTTGTGGAACAAATCCTCTTCATTGGTCCTTCTGGGTTGCCTGTTGCTCGATTCCCCACCTTAGACGTATTGTCTCTGTTGGTTACCTTGATTGTTCTGTCCCCAAGTACCTTGACCAGACTGATTCTTTTACTCTACGTATTGTTGCCGATTATTATAGTTGCTCACATATTGGACCGACTCCTGGGTGAGTTCACACTCATCAGTGTGATGCTCTCCTTTACATAACCCACACATCAATACTGGAGTAGTCTTGGCAGCCTTAAGAGTTTGGACTTGTCTAGTTAATGCCTCAATTTTAGCTTCCAATGAGGTCTATTCATCCAAATCCAACACTCCTCTCTGTTTCCTCAAAGGGGTTTTTCTAACTTCTGGAAATAAGTACTCGTCATCAGCAATTGAGTCGAAAAGCTCTCTCACCTCTGGTACATTTTTGTCTTTCAGAGCCCCGTTAGCACGAGCCTTTACCATTAATGAAGACTCTGGAGATAAACCTTTAAAGAAAGTGTTCAACTCTCTCACCTCCCCAAGATCATTGTTTGGGCAATGTCGGAGTAAGTCATTGAACCTTTCCCATGCTTCTTTAAAAGTTTCACCATCCTGTTGCTGGAAGCTTTGGATCTCCAATCTCATCCTTTCCAATTTAGACGGAGGGAAATACTTAGCCAGAAACTTCCTTTCTAATTCCTCAAAAGTGGCTATAGATGGTCCTCCTATCGAATTGAACCAATGCTTGGCTTTTCCTTTGAGAAACAGTGGGAACAAGACCCTCCTCACATCATCAGGTGTAACCCTCTGCAGCTTGAAAGTGTTTCACAATCCTTAGAACCAATCTTAGTGTTCGTTCGGGTCATCATTACTCAGGCCTTGGAAAATCTTTCCTTTGGTTATCATCGACACTATCTGGGTCGGTATCTGGTAGCTTTCCACATCTATATCCTGTCTATTGTTCCTCCTTTCAAAATTTACTGCAAAGTGATCCCTGAAATGTGGGGGTTAGGCTCTGGTCCTTTGCTCATTTTGTTCAGCCATTTCTAAAGCTCTCCTCCTCTGTGTCAAGGTCCTTTGTAATTCCAATTCAAGTTCAAACTCCGGTACTTCTCCACTAAGTCGAGCCCCTATTTGCATAAATTACGATTTCCACGAAGGTCAAAACAACACTAGCACAAGAGATCAATAGAACCAAAAACCAAAACAAAAGAAACGAATCACAATGGTTTCAACAAAATTCACAAATTAGAAACTCACAAATCAACAGTTTCAAAGATAATTAAAATAACAAATAACACAGAAACTATCACAAATCAACCCTTGACTTGCTGCCTCTCCTCGGCAGCGGCGCCAAAAGTTGACAGGTGTTGTCGCTACCCTACAATTTTACCCAAACACAAAAACTAATGCATCAATGGTGAGTGGGATCGTTCCCACAGAGAGAGGTGTGTGTCAAAGTGTTGTTGCAAGTGATAGAATCAAAATGACAATAACGAAGAACAATTAAAATGCAAATACTAAAATCAATAGAGAGAGAGTAGTGGCCTTGAGGGAGATTAGCTGGTAATGATTGTTCCCAATTATCCTTGACTTGTGTAAAACATGTATGAATGGCTTAGAATTGATCAACTTGGTAGTTCTCACAATCATAATTCACAACTCTCCTTGAGCTTTCCTTGGTAGAACAAGTTCTAGGCTCTCCTCTCAAACCCCAGATCCCTACTTAGTATTAAAACCCTAGCTCCTTCCTTAGTTCCCTCCCTTGGTAGGGCAGTTAACCAAATCAGAGGTTCAAATCTTAACACTCAAATAATCCTAAGTCTCTTCTACCGGGTTGATTTCAATTGTTAGTGGGTACCGAACAATTGAAATCATCAATATGCATAGATCTTAGGACTCATACACGTTTGTTCCAGATTCAGTTGATGTTCTTTTAATTTCCTATGGCAGAACTAAATTGATTTCAGTGGGTACTGCAAACCAAGTAAAGCACATAATCATATAAAGATAGACATTGAAATGATACATCAAAAGATACCGAACAATATCAAACACATAATGAGCAAATTAAATTTCTCAAATCAGTTTAAAATCATTACACTTAATCCCTCAAGGCAACAACCAAATGTTTAGCCGATCATGTTGATCGGCTTTGAAAATAGGTTTAACAATACCTGATCAAAAGTGGCCATTACAAAGAGGTGATCTAGAATGATTTCCTCACGGATCTCTCTTTTTCTCTTGAAACCCTAATCTCTCCTTCGATTTTCTTTCCGATCCAAAATCTCGATTCTAATCGCCCCCCAAAATCACCCCTTTTCTCTTGTGCCCTTCTCTGCCTTTTATACCTTTCTCTTTGATGACCTGGCTCGTAGGATTCCTGGAAGCTTCCTTCCTTCGGGAAGATATTGCCACGTGTCTGCAGATATTAATCAAAGCCAAAGTGAGGACACGTGCTCGGCACAAGACTTAACGATTAAGAATTGCCAATGCAAACCATCAAACATCTTGTGGCCATGAGAGAGAGACATCAAGTGTTTTTGCTTGTGTGAGCCAAAGCTTGTGTGCGCTAAGTGTAAGAGTGTACAAAGTGTAGTGCATGAGTCGGTGCGGGTGAGTGAGAGTGTATGCATGGAAAATGTACAAGAAAAATGCCTAAGTAAAAATGAATGAAAAATGAAGTGCAAGTGTGCATGGTGAGAGAGTGGCGGGCGCATCGGTGCGCCTGCCGTGTGTGCATGTGTGCTTGGTATGCTCCCGCACCGTGTGTGTGCGAGTGTAGTGCGGGCTCACCGGGGCGCCCGATCCGTGTGTGTGCGTGTGTGGTGCGGGCGCAACGTGTGTGTGTGTTGCGTGGCCGGCGCATCCGTGTGTGTGTGTGTTTTTAGTGTAATGTACTGTGTGTTGTGTGTTGTGTGTTTTGTGTGAGTAATGAATGGGTTGTATGTGTTGTGTATTAGATGGACTTATATGAATGCTTGAGACTTGGAAGCCAAAAATGACTAAGTGTATGCTTGACTGTCATTCATGAACAATTCCAACACTTTTGTAAGCTATTTTCACAACACTTAGCGATCTTCATGGTTTACAAATTGTAATCCAAATTCGCACATTAGTCATATAACAAGCATCAATTCATCAATCATCTCATGCAAAGGACTGAGAAAGTAAAGTAAATAAGTCGGTACAGTACCGACTTATCATGAATATATAAAGGGTGATAATAATTCATTACCTGATTTTTTAACTCGTGAATTTCTTACAGGAAAACATAATGTCAAAGAAGCCTGAACAGTCATTTTTTTTCTTTCTTTTAGAAAATAAGAACTATATATCATCATGAACAAAATACGATGCCAGATATACCCATCACACCGTTACAAAATATCGGTAGGAAACATAAATTTGGAGTACTGCTCGATTACATGCAATTTCCTAATATTAAGGGCCGAGATTTAGATGACAACCACTTCGGGAGCTTTCAAAGTAGTAATACTCTCTATCACCCACACAAGTAAAAAACTAAGTAATTGAACCTTTGAGTCCTTATGGGCCCCTCAAAGGAATTTTGTTTACAAAATGCGCAGACTTTATAATGAGGCTGCCGAATATACAATATTCTACTATACATGAGACCAAAAGTAAAGGCCATCACATTGACCAATTCAGCAAAACTGTGGCAACATTATCTTACAATACCTCCCCATTCAATGCCAAAAGATGAATCAAATATGCCCAATCAAAGGGAAGGTAAGCAAACAGTGCAAAGCCATCCGGCCATCTATTTAAAAGAGATGCCATTACTCACAAAAAGGAAGAGTGGACAAGCTCAGGACAGTCAAGAACAAATGATCACATGTTCCAGGGCCATCAGAAGACAAAATTATCATCAAAAGTCAACGCACCATTTCTATCCCATTAAAGTGTTCCCCATAACAATAAACAAAGACCTGGCAGAAAATTGGGCAGCATTTCCCGCGCAACCATACTTAATTCCACAACCTCATCACACCTGATTCAACACCAAATTCCAAAAAGCAAGTCAAGACAAATAGGGCATCATCTATTAAAACCAAATGTAAACACCAAATAGCCCAGTTCAAATTCAAATCAATTAAATCCAAATGTAATCACATCGATCTATCTCAGCCATCTCCAAGCAACCAGAGGACTTTAACAAATGGAGTAGATAGGCATCTTCAATACTCAGGCCAGATCAACATCAACATCAAACTAACCTAGTAACTCTGTTCCAAAGGATATTCGTAATCCAGCAACCAAAGGGAAGTGCAGCCCCTTTCAGATCAAGACAATTAACCACCCATACAAACAACAATATAATGCATGAAAATATATAGCCAAACTGATCGAACACCGGTAATCAGGGACCATCATAGAGCTTACCTAGGATTCCACCTTTTACCTTCTGAATAACAGATGAAGGGATTTCTATCCCTTAGTTTTCTACCAGATTGCTCATTGTCTTTAGGACTGATTAGAGCGTCCATGAATTTCAATGCTTTCTGGCCTTTCTCTATTTTTGCGAGGAATTTGCATAGTTCGTCTTCGGATTCCTCCTCATAACTGTTCTCGGTCCATTGATCATCCCCGTTGCCCTCAAATTCTTATTCGGTTGGAATGTTTTGAAGTCTGGTTAGGTCGAATAGCGACCCGCTTTTGATCATTGATGGCTCCCCTTCCTCCTAGTTTACCACCACTTCGATAGGCGCAACATATTGATGTAGAATGAGCTGTGAATACTGGTCCGAATCTCCGATTTGCAACCTCGCTCCACCTCTTGTATGACATTTTGGTGAGGTAAAATGCTATTGCTCTCAGCTAGCTAGATAACCTCTGTCAGATTAGCTCCCACTTCTTTAGGAACGTCAACGAGAGGTAGGTTTTCACTAGTTGATCCGAGAGCTACTTCTGATGGTTCTGGCAGTTGCTTCTCTACTGTACACTCGATTTCTTCCGTCTCTTGAGCACTTACCACTGAGTTTTTGGGATTGTCACTCTGGCTTGACTCTGTAACCTGTATACCCATAGGGTTTTCCATCTCCTGTTTACCTTCTTGTACAGGGCCAGTAGTCTACATTTCCTTCTATATGAGTTCATCCTGATTTTTCCTTGCAGTCTTTGGAACCCATACTTGGTAGAAGGTGCCACTGCCTTTCTTTGTGGTTTACATGATAATGAAGCATGTATACCAAAGTGCAAGATGAAAGAAACAAAATGAAATATCTTATAGAAGAACCAATGTGCACTAGGTTACCATTGATCTTGTGTGTTTTGCATGTTCATGTGTGTGACAAGAAGATTGTTGTGCAATGAATGATTAGACAAAATGCTTAAGGGTATGCATAGAAAGAGAGCAAAAGAGGACAGCATTCCTCAGCACACACTTGCACGCATGACATTTTGGTCTTTATTCGTTATGCCGTGGTTGATAATGTGTGTTGGATTCTTAGAGTTTGGAATCGGGACAACTTTGGAAAGTTTTTAGTGTGTGTATGAAATTTTGATGAATTCGGTGATTGGCACGGTGGCCAGGGAGGTAGTGTGATGAGTGCATGTGATGTGATAAGTCATTGTGAAGAGGTGAGAAGTGTGAGCTTTGCTTGGGACAACAAAAAGTCTAAGTGTGGGGGAAATTGATAAGTCAGTTTTATAAAGACTAAAAAGTTCTAATATTACTTGACTTTTGTGTGTTTTACGTGTATCTTGTATGAAATTGTGTGTTAAATTTTAAGTGCACACGAATGTTGGTAAGTAGACACGGGATTGTGCTTGAAGACATAGCACTAGGCACACATTAGGCACGCACGGCCATGCATAACCCTTGCATACACTTGTTGCACGTTGCAAGCACTCATCGCACACCTCGCACGGCCATGCACAAAGCCCTCGCACATACAACGCACACACACCCTTCGGAAACCTCGCACGGGGCCAGAGCGCATACGCGCGGGCAAGCACACACGTTGAGCTCACGGTGCGCAGTGCACACACGCACTGCTCGCACACGCTGCTGCACGCACAGTGCAACAACATTGGATTTCCCGCTCGCGCAAGTGCGTGGCCGCACCAACACATGACCCTACTCATGAACAAAATGCACACTAAGGCACAGTACATGCACACTTTTGTTACAATTGTGGCACACCATATGCATTACACTAGGGCACATTACATGCATTATTTGCATACACTCAAGTACCACCTATACAACTACATGCACACATGTACTCGACCTCGCACCACTGCATGCACCAACATGAGCACATGAGCTTCTGCACTTCATAATACATACCACTGGCGCATTCATGCACTATAGTGCACAAGTTGCATGCTATGCAAATTGTATTGCGCGGTCGCGCCGTGTGGCAGCACCATGGGAAATATTGTATGGTGAGGCCGCGCCGTGTGGCAGCGCTGTGGGAAATTTTGTATGGCGCGGAAGTGCCATGTGATTGCACCATGTAATTCTTCTTCTTCTTCTCTGAAATTTTTTCTAAGTGTTGAATTCTTGGTTTTTGTGTGCAGCTTTGGAGGCGTGATGCCGGATGGCTCAGATACGTGAAGGGCGTGGTAAAGCATGGTTGTCATTGGCCCGAAGACGTGATTGCTGACTTGGAGCGTAGTGCATGTGCACATTTTTGGACAATTTTCTATTACAGTGGTATTTTTGTAATTAAGTGCTTCGTTTATGTTAGGGTGTAGATTAAGCTTTAGACCTCTGTAAATAGAGAGTTTTGTCATTATTTTAAGGAGGAGGATTAGACTTTTTGACTTTTTACGAGATTTTAGAACTTGTGAGCGGTAATTTCTCTCTCTAGACTTTCTCTCTCTAAAATTTTCTCTCACTAGAATTTGGTCTTGAATTTTGATTCCAATCGAACCTTTGGACCGATCACGGCATTTTGATTCTCAATTAACGAAGCATTTGACAATTCTCAGTTTAGTGGAGATGAATTGTTTGATGTTGCATTTTGACGATTATGAGATATGAATGGCGTTTTCTGGCTAAACGTGTGACGTTCAAGGGTTCCGAAGGATGAATGCTTAATTTAGATGACTCTATGTGGTGCAATTAACGTAATCTATGAAGAATTGAAATCATACTCCATTTTGCTTGTGAATTTAGTTAAATTTCATGAATTCGCACCGATATTGTTTATTTGAGCTTTAAATGCGGTCGAAATGCTGGTTTTAGTTTAGGTTTCTAGGAAATGAGATCTCCTCTGTGTTCATATGTATGTTTATTGCATTGTACGAGCTGTCTAGGTGAGCATTCATCCGGTGAAAGAACTCTAGGACATCCGTTCTATCTATTTGGATTTACATTCTATTTTCTGTACTTGTTGTTCTGTTTTTGTGACAAAATTTAGAGTAATTTTCTGAATTCTGGAGTGTGAATTATTGAGCATTTTCACTTGCTTTGATTGTTCGTTTTCTAAAATGCGGTCGTCATGCCGATTTGAGATAACGAAAACTCTAGAATAAAGTGTAAAGAGATTCTCTATTGCTAACGAAAGCTTAAAACCCTAAATTCAGGTCTCGCCTTGGGAAGTCTTTAGGAGTTGATTGCTAGAGTAGTAGTCATAGGGACTTGAGATGTTGTGGTGCAAATTCATTATTCTTAGCCCTCGCTATAGGAAAAAATGATGTTAGGGAGCTTAGAGTGCAGTGCGGTTGACATGCCGACTATAGGTTTGGTTTCTAGGCAACTGAGTTCTCCTCTTAACTTGCACGCGCATTAATTGTTTTGCACGAGTCGTCTAGTGAGAATTTATCTGGTGAAGGAACTCTAGAGCATCGTTTTATCTCCATTTGCATTTACATTCTTTTTTCTGTGCTTGTTGTTCTGCTTCTATGAGAAAATTTAGAGCAACTTTCTGAATTCTTGAACCACCCTTCCCTATGGAATGAAACCCTATCACCACTAACTATTGTTAATTATGGATAAATTGATACGCACACGACGAACGTATCACTCCACTTCCTTAACCTTATGGACCAAATCATCAAGGTCAAAATAATGATAAAGGACAATAACCTTAACAATTTTGCGGTTCAAACCACTAACGGATATGGAAATAGTTGCATCCTTATCTTCATGAACTTTTGCTCGACTCATTACCATCCACATATCCTTGTAATACTGCTCAATGCTTCAATCCCCTTGAATCATATTTTGCAACTTCAACCAATGGTCCCTGGAGTAGTGGACTAGAATAAATCTCTTGAGCATAATGGATTTAACATCCTCCCATGTCCAAATTGGTCTCTCCCCAACCTCTCTCGATAAGCACGTAGATCGTCCCACCATGCGCTAGCATACCTTGAAAACTCAATAATCGCAAGACAGATTCGTATCTCCTCGGAATATTGATAGAAGTAAAAAATGTGGTCAGCCTTACGAACCCATCGTAGAAATTCCTCAGGATCCTCGGTGCCCATAAATGACGGCACCCTCATATTTCCCTCATTTTCAGTGGAAGTAGTTTTTGGCATCCAATGTCATGAACTCTCCTCATACTCAGAACCCACTTCATCTATATCATCAAAAAGAGGTTTTCGCACAGGTTTAGGAGCTGATGAGATCCATCTGCCATTGCAACAGCTAATTATCAACAGACAATTTGGTTATCTGCTCTAACATAGCAGCAAATTCAACCTCAATATTCTGATTAATGCTAGCTTCACTTTCCTTGTTCATGTTATCAAATCCAGGAATTCCAACAAACAAACTAACCAACAACAATAACGGTATAATGAATCAAACATAGTAGTGAATAAATCTCAGACTAAGAACAATACCACACAAGATATAGTCATTGATACTCAAACACAAATCAAGATCAATGTTAAGCTTGCGATTATCAAACAACTTGAATTAAATTTTGAAAGGTAAAATTGAAAACCTAATTTTGTTTGAAGACCATGATCTCTGATACAACTTGATAAGAAATTCAGATCAATTTGCTCCAAACCCCGGCTTGTATGTCGAGAAAGCAATTCACAAGGCCTTTGAATAAAATTAATGATTGGTAGAACAACCCAACAATCGTGAGTATGAAATTAAAGAAACCAACAAATTAGTCTGCCTAACGCAAAACTAACAGTTCTCAGTAGTAGCAAATAAGTAAAACCTTCGCAGGAATACAAAATCACTCGTAAGAATTCAATCACTGAAATCTTATAAAAACATATCCCTTAAAACGTTCTCTACCTATTACAACTGAATAAGAAGCCTTTATATAGACTTTCACCAAATACCCTAGATGGGAAAAACTAAATTCATAAATAACTAATAAAAATAAAAAAAATCAACGCTCCTGGAAGTCGCGATATGAAGGTCCTCCCATATCACGACAAGGAGAATAAAACCCTGATTTAAAAATGCCAAATTCTAGACGTCGCAACGTGCAACCTCAAATGTCACGACTTGTGACCTGGGACATCGCGACATTGGGCTTCTTATTCAAAAACTAAATTCAACCCGAGAGCCATGTCACGATGTGAGATGATCCCTATGTCCCGACTTGTACAGACGTCACGATGTGTAAGGCCTATACGTCGCGCGACGTGGGGCATCGTCCATGTCCTTGAACTCTAGATTCGCATCACTCTTATTTCTCTTGTTGCGAATTTGTTTCTTTAAATTTTTTTGTTGTTGAGAAGAAGAGTCATTTATCTCACTTTCTATTTTCCTTTTCTTATTTTTTTAATTTTATCCAATGAACAATCCCTAAACAAATTATCAACCAAAGAATTCCTCCCTGTGGGAATAGTCCTTAGACTATACTAGGGCGGTAGTTGTGGATTATCACCTAGTTTGATTGAGGTTTTAACTTGATGCTAGTAAATTAGACACCATTTGTGACACTTTTCTTAGTGCGCGATAATTTTTGCAACAATGTTTTTGGTGCCGTTATCGGGGAGGGCAATTGGTGTTGAATAATTACTCTTAGTGTTAGTTATAGTTGTGTTTAGAGTAATTCTATTTAGAACTCAGTTTTTCATTCTTGTTTTGTAGTGTAGTTTACTTGTTTGTGTAACTTGTGTTTGTAGGTAATGTCCAAATACTTGGGTTGTTTTCTGCTCTTACCAAGTTGATTATAGATTAACATGCTACAAAGGAGACCAAACAAGTGTTAGTGTGTGGGATTTCCAAAGAAGACCATCGTACCGATGAGTGTTGTCTCACAGTTAAATCAGTTTAGTTTGTGAACAACTATAATCTGTTATACAATAATAACAACACTTGGCAAAGAAAAGGAAGAAATTGGGCTGGAAATCAGCATGGGCAAGGTCAATATCAACAAGCTCAGGAACAGATATAGTTAAAGCTAGGGCAATAACAAGAGTTAGTTCCAGCAAGGCCTATGAAGCTACCAGATTTCCACAACTCTCGACGGGTTGAAGAGGAAGGTAATCGCAAGGCAAACATGGAAGATGTTGTAAGCTTGATCATAAAGTGACTTGATAAAAGTGACATAGAGGTAGAAAAAAGGATGAACATATTGGAAGCAATGATCAAGGATCAAGACAAAAAATGCCTGCAAAGTTTAGCTACCATCAAGAACTTCAAAATACAAGTTGGTCAATTAGCCAAGGCACAAAATACGAGGAATCAAGGGTCACTTCTAAGTGAGACTGCCCCAAACCCAAGAGGCAAAGGGCAATGTCATGCCATCACTTTGATGAGTGGAAAAGAGGTCAACCAGTCAACTGAGAAAGAGAAAGTGAATGAACAAGACAAGGAAACAGAAAAACTTAGGAATAAAGAGAAATCCCAATTGAGAGAAGTTGAAGATGTTGGGGAGCCAACTGAAAGCAAAGAATCAAATGTGGAGGTGCTTATTAAGATGAGGAAGAAGGAACCCAAGGAACCATTTAATTTCAAGGAATGTGTACCACCTCTCCCCTTTCCTCAAAGCATGAAGCCCAAATCAAAAAAGGAGCAATACGATAAGTTTGTGGAGCTTATCAAGAAGTTATATGTGGAAATTCCCCTTCTTGATCTTTGTAGGTCAGAACCAACTAATGCTAAAGTCCTTCAAGATTTCGTGTCCAATAAAGAGCTGATATTGCAATGTGGGGATGTAATTGTGATGAATGAAGAGAGAAAATGTGTAATGAAGAAAGATCTTCCACCTAATTGGAAGGATTCGGAGAGTTGCACCATACTGTGCAGCATTGATACAAGATATTTTTTCAAGGCCCTTTATGATTTAGGAAAAGGTATCAATCTCATTCTATAGCTTCTATTATTGGAGTTGAAGAGCTCATCAAACCAATTTTCATTACTCTACAATTGGAAGATTGTTCTATATCGTAACTGGTATGAATCATTGAAGATGTTCTTATGAGGGGTCAATTGGTACACCCTACTTGTTGACTTCATCATATTAGACATGGAGAAAAATAAAGACGTTCCATCATCTTTGGTCGTCCGTTTCTAGCAATAGGAGATGCCATGATAGGAGTTCAAAGCAAGACCATCACATTGCGAGTTAATGGTGAAGAGGTAATTCTCGATGTCAACTATACTATGAAAAATCCCCACTCCTTTGATTCATGATATATGATTAATGTTATTGATGAATGTGCTAAACAAATATTGACTTGTGAGGCCCTAAACTATGAGCATTTTGCTAGTGAGGATGACATTGCATGTTGTAATTTGATAGCTTGTGATGAAAAGAATGAAAAGATTATGCATGATCTTGCTAATTATATTCAATTGCTTGTGTTGGATTATTTGAGTTTCGATGCAAGTTGTGATTTTGCTAACAAAGTTTATGAGCCCTTTGAGGTGATGATAGCAAGTGTTTTAGATTGCAGACCTAAAAATTTGAGACCATCGGTAGAAGAACCACCCACCTTGAATTTGAAACCATTGCCGACCCATCTAAAATATGCATTCTTGGGAGACAACACCACATTACTGTTTGTCATATATTCTCAATTGAAGCCATAACGAGAGCGAAAGTTGATTAATGTACACAAGGAATTTAAGGAGGCTATAGATTTGTCTATTGCTGATGTTAAGGGATTTAGTCCCTCCATATGCATGCATAAGATTCTACTTGAGCATGATGCAACTCCAACTCGTGAGCATCAAAAGAGGCTTAACCCAACCACGATGGAAGTAGTAAAGAAGGAAATCATTAAGCTCCATAATTTTTGGATAACATACACCTTATCCAATGGCGAGTAGGTGAGCCCAGTGCAGTGTATACAAAAAAAGGTGGAGTAACGATTGTGAAAATTGAGAAGGATGAACTTATAACAACGAGACTTGCCAACGTGTGGAAGGTATGCATGAATTACCAGAAGTTAAACAAGGCCACCCGCAAGGATCATTTCTCTCCAACATCTTGATCGTATAGCTGGATATCTTTTCTACTATTTTTTTATGGATATTCGAGTTACAATCAAATCTTGATAGGCCCAAAATTTCAAGAGAAGACAATATTCACGTACCCTTTCAGGACATTTGCCTTCAAGGGAATGTCGTTTGGTTTATGCAATGCACCGGTGACCTTCTAAAGTGCATGTTGTACATATTTCATGATATGATTGAGGATATATTTGAAGTTTTTATGGACAATTTCTTCATTTTTTGGCCGGTTGAATAAATTCTTGATGTGAACTCCTTTGAGCTATAATGAAACTTTTAAGGGTGAGCCTTATAATAGGTCAATTTGAAGTCTTATTTTTATTTTTATTTTGTATATTTAATTAATTTTTTTAATATTCATTTTTTTCTTTTTTCGGTGTCATTTTTTTAATGTTGTAAGGCAACTAATAATAATGAAGAGGTATCCAAAATAAAATTTTAAATGTTTTGTGGTAAGTGTTATGTTTCCAATGATTGGATATCGAAATATTTGATGTGGGATAAGAAAGTAATATGTTATCTAGAGGAAGTCAGATCTTTGTGGACAGTTTAGCATTTTGAGCCAATTATTTTTATGCACTTAGGGGAACTACTGAGGGGATTGACGAGTTTGTAATCATTAAGTAGGTCGGAGTGTTTTTAACACTTATTTTAGTTAAAACTTATATAACTCGCTTAAATTGTATTCTTTAATAAATATGCTTGCATAATTGTTTGCACTTAATGCTTTTGCATTTTTAAGCTTGTTTTGCTCATACTATCATCCTTTTATGAGACTACTTTTAATAATAACCCTAAGAGAACTCATATGGATGGTAACGGAGATTAGAAGCCATAAGACTCTGGCTTCATATTGTCACTCCTCTGCGAGACTGCTCTTAAACAAAAAGTTAATGGAGAACTTGCATGAGTGGGAATGGGTCTAAAACCCAAAGGTGAGACAGTACTCCAGGTGAATGTCACGGGATTTCCAATGAAAAACCCTAATTAAGTGTGACAGTCTGGGGGAACGAATGTTATTTATGAAACCTAAAGCTTTGCCGAGTGAATACTCATTAATATGAGTTGAATAATAAATTTTTAATATGCTTAGTGAGGAAAGGTTGAGACAAAGACCTAGTTGTTAGAACCCTGACTTATGGCGTGATTGTAAATGAGTTATGAACTGAGGTGGAACCTATCACACACACATACACATGATTGGCTCAACGTGTTAAATGTGTACATTAAGGTGCTTTGATTACTTTTGGGGACACATGTTATGAGTACTTGACATTCGAGTTCATTAGATGTTGAGGGATAAGCATAATACTCATCATGAGCTTAAATGGATAAAGTTGGATATGTGGAATAAATTTCTTTATGTTGCCATTTTGTCTTGTGAGTATAGGTTGTGTTTTATTAGTGTCTGTTATGTTTTGTTTGTGTTTTGTTTTGTTGCTCGAGGATGAGCAAGGTTTAAGTGTGGGAGAAATTAATAAGGCAAAATATGTTCACCTTATATATGTTATATTCACTTATACTTTGCACCGTCAATGTGCTATTTAATGTGTTTTTAATATGTTTTGTAGGTTATTAATGTTGGAGGCCAAAATGAGAGGAAAATATTGAGAAAGATCAAGAAAGATGTGATTTATGCCAAAAAGGTGCATTTCGTCACAAGGAAGCTGGTTCCGTGTTTCACAAGATATTCAAGGTGTTAATTCTAATTATTGATGATCAATCTTATATATTAAGACCTTGGATATAGTGGAAAATAAGTCCGAAGTTGATCCTATGGAGGCTCGAGATTCCGAGAAGGGTTAACATCCCGAAACACGTGGAAAAGTGATGAAGAACAAATGCTGAATAAATCTTCCATAATTTAGTATTTCAATCATATCTCTCTAGATTTACGTTCAAATGGAATGATGCAAGTAGAATTGGAAGTCTAAGAGGAAGAGCTACAATTTTCATGTTTTGGATTTTTCCAAATTCGTCCGGGATCATATTGAAAACTGGCCAACAAGATGGACATCGCGACGTGGAGAGCCGGACATCGCGATGTGCGTAAATTCAACAGCGGGAAAAATTTCCCTTTTTCCGTTTTTGACACTTTTAAGATGTCTTTTTGTTATGGGTTATTTCCTAACTTGTTCCTTACATGTTAGGGCCCAAAAACGTGGCATCTTTTTAATGTTTCATAATATTTCAAGTTGCTTCCTATATAAGGCCATCTATTATGTAATTTTCATGGGAGATCATAGAAGAATAGGAAGTTCATAGTTTAGAAAAGAATAGGGTTTCTTTCATTCTTTCTTTTTTAGAGTTTCATATAGCTTTAGGGAGGTGACAACTTTGAGAGATTTCAAGCAAGGGTTTTTTCTTCTTTGTAATAGCTAGGGTTTCATTATTTTGGCTATCTCAGGAGAATTGCTGTTGTACGGTTTGGGAACGTCATTAATTATTGAATTCATTTATTTAGAGACAAAGATTTCTTCCATGGATTCACAATTCGATGTGTTATATTTTCTTTTAATTTATGTTTTTAATATTGTGCTTAATTATTAATATTATGATGTTTGATTTAACCATGCTCTGCTAAACTTATTGTGCTCCCGAGATTATGAATAAGGGTTTTTATTCTTAATGTACATGTTATGTTCTATCTAATGGTCTTTGTGGAATAAGTTTTGATGTGTTCTTTATAATTATGCATGATTAGGGCCCGAATTATGTATGATGAATATTTGCTTATAGTGCAGTAAATTATTTAGAGATAACTTGCTTTAATCGTACCTCTTACCACATAGGAGAATTAGATTGGGTTGTTTGGAATCTTTTGTGGGTTAGTTTTGAATTTGTTAGATTAATTTTACTTTAGCTCTTACCTCTCGCCACAAAGGAGGAGTTAGGGGGTTAGTTTAGCACTAGCGTGACTGGTTCGGGCGTTGCCTCCGCCATAAAGGAGCAGTTGAACTTGTGGGTTTGGTTGAGTTGGTAGTTGCATTAGGTTCCGGGTTAATTAAGGAAGTAAACCTTGCCTCTTACCACATAGAAAAGTTTAATGAATTAATTAATATCTAAATAGGTAAGTGACTAAATCATTCCTTGCCTCTCGCCACAAAAGATGGCGTGAGTTATGTTATTTACCCTTGTTTTACATGACCATAGATAGAATGTATGCATATGTTTTTTATATACCTCTAAAAAATAATCTCCGGAATACACTTGCTTAATTTGAATTTTAATCAAATCACCATTTTAGTTTTAGTTATTTTTTATTTACTTTCTTATTTTCAGCTCAACAAACAGAAAAAAAACCAAAAAGATTTTCTTAGAATTTCAACGTAGTCCTCTCCCTGAGTGAACGAACTCGCTTTACTATCACCTTCACGGGGGTTGTTTAGCTTATTTTTGATTTGGACTGAATAGCAACCACGATCGCACATTTATTACACATATTTTATCCCCATCACTAGTCATTTGATGGATGCTTGGAGAATTTGCCTCGGGTGCTGAAGAGATGCATTGACACTAACTTTGTTCTTAACTGGGAGAAGTGTCAATTTATGGTTCAAGATGGAATAGTTCTTAGGCATAAGATCTCCAAAAATAGTATTGAGATCGACAAGGAAAAGATTAAGGGGATTGCTAAGATTTCTTCACCTAGTAATGTAAACGGAATTCGGAGCTTCTTGGCTCATGTCGGTTTCTATAGGCATTTCATCAAGGACTTCTTGAAGATTGGAAAACCTTTGTGCAACCTATTGGAGAAAGACATGCCATTTGTGTTCGATGAACAATGTCAAGAAGCATTTCAGGTTTTGAAGCAAAAGTTGGTGGAAGCTCCGCTCAACACTACACCCAATTGGACGTTACCCTCTGAGATCATGTGTGACACGAGTGATAGAGCAGGAGCAGCTTTAGGGCAAAAGAAGGACAAGATCTTTAGGGTGATTTACTATGCAAGTTGGATGTTTGACGAGACACATGCCAACTGCACAACGACGGAGAATGA
The DNA here is from genome assembly GCA_016586305.1 of Ophiorrhiza pumila. Classification (NCBI taxonomy): domain Eukaryota; kingdom Viridiplantae; phylum Streptophyta; class Magnoliopsida; order Gentianales; family Rubiaceae; genus Ophiorrhiza; species Ophiorrhiza pumila. The sequence continues at coordinate 19,487,189 of BLIW01000004.1, read as the reverse complement.
GATATTAGCCATTGTGTTTGCTTTTGAAAAATTCAGGGCATACCTCTTGGAAGACAAGGTCATCATGCACGCAAATCATTCAACACTCAAGTACCTCTTGACCAAGAAAGAAGTTAAATCAATATTAATCCTGATAAGGTTCCCGATGATTTGATCCAACTTTGGGCGGAATGACAACTTTATTTAATCCATAGGACATGTCTAACTTGGAAAATTCCACCAACAAGATCACAAAGAACGAACACAAGAAAGAAATTAAGAAAAGAAACGCTTAGGCAAACAAAGAAAGTGCAAAGAACTCAAAGAAACGATATTGAGCGATACAATGGAAACTTGTACAAAGCCCCTACGCTATTACAAAACCAACTTGATTCAGGCGGCACCTAAATCAAATTAGAATTAGTTGTTCTCAAACTTAGAACAAAAGCAAGACTAATGATCTTAATCTCACTTTTGGTTTTAGTCGACAAAAGCTCAAAATTAGCTAATGGCTTCTAAAGGTTTGGGATTCAAATTTTGCTACGCAAAATAATGAACTTTCAATTTCAAACTTTAACAACCTTTAAAATTTGTGGCTACAAGCCTTATATAGGTAACGAAGGTTGCCAACAAAATAAACCCTAAAATCAAAAAGGTAGTTTCCTATTAGGAGTTAATTTCCTTAACTTACATCTTAAATGATTAATACACGCCTTGATCATAAAATACCAATAACCATGTGAAAAAACCCTTGATCACATACCAATGATCATGCAACAACATTAACTCATATCCTTTATTGAATAACTAAAATGAAAACGAAATAAAATTTGAAAACATAAAAACTATCGGAATTCCCAATGTTATGACATCCCAATGTTGCGACATCGTGACGTCGCGACATGGGGAAATATCAAATTAATTCGAATTTACCTTGAATTTTCAGACAATTTTTATGTGGAGAAACAGAGAGTGACGTCACGACATATAGCCCTCTGGACATCGTAATATAGGTGGACGTCACAATGTAGACCACTAGACGACGTGACGTCGAGGATCAACCAAAATTTACGTCTCCAATTTTTGCATTTTACGACGTGGAGGTGTCTGGATATCGCGGTGTGGGAGCTCCTTCGAGTAAAACTTTACAATTCTTGATCTCCAACATTGTAGGCTCGTGAAGGGTCGAAACCATAAGGTTCCAATGTATCAAGTCATGCTTCTCTTCGCTCATGCCTTGCTCCATCACTTTATATGCTTCGCCTATAACTTCTAAGATCAAACCATTAACAACAAGCTTGAACTTTTTGGTCCTAACTCGAGTCATCGGTCCTCCAATCCCATGTAAAGGATCAATGGAATGTTGTTCTCCATTAGGCACATCTTTATTCCTATCATTCCCCTCCTACATCAAACAAAGAGAGATCAGAAACATTAAAAGTAGCACTAACGTTTCCATACTCACTAGGCAAATCAATGTGATATGTATTATCATTGATACGCTCGAGAACTTGGTAGGGGCCATCGCCTCTAGGATGAAGTTTAGATTTTTGTTTCTTAGGAAACCTTTCTTTGCACAAGTGGATTCAAACCCAATCACCTGGTTGGAACACCACTTGTCGTCTACCTTTATTAGCTTGCTTGGCATACTGCTCATTTATCCTTTCAATATTCTCTAACCCTATCATGAATGTCTTTAACAAAAACTACCTTTCTCTCACCACCAATTAACAAACTCGTTAATTCTTGGTAAAATATCCAAAGGTGTTAATGGATTAAAACCATACACAATTTCAAATGGAGAAAAATAAGTAGAGCTATGAATAGTGAGATTATAAGCAAATTCAATATGTGGTAAACATTCTTCCCATTTCTTTAGATTCTTCTGTATGATAGCATGTAACAAGACAGATAGAGTTCTATTAACTACTTCAATTTGCCCATCAGTTTCTGGGTGTGCGATAGTAGAAAACAGTAGTTTAGTTCCTAACTTAATCTAAAGGGTGAGCCATAAATGACTAAGGAACTTTACATCTCTATCACTCACTATAGAAGTAGGAATTCCATGCAATCTTACAACTTCTTTAAAGAAACGGTCATCAATGTGTGTAGCATTATTGGTTTGTGAACATGAAATAAAATGCGCCATTTTACTAAACCTATAAACTATAACAAAAATACTATCCTTACCACTTAGTGACCTAGCCAATACCAAAACAAAGTCCATGGAAATGTCTAACCAAGGATGCAAAGGTACGGGAAGTGGTGTGTAAAGACCATGGGGCATTATTTTAGACTTTGTCCGTTTACAAACAATACAACTTTGGCACACAGATTGAACACTTTTACGCATATGAGGCCAAAAGAAATATTCTTGAAAAATATGTAATATTTTGTTAACACCAAAGTGACCCATCAAACCACCAGCATGTGTCTGAACAACAAACAAATCACGAATATAGCATTTAGGCACAAATAACTTATCCTTTTTAAACAAGAATCCGTCATGCAAATAAAAGTCTTCTTCAGATTTATGCAAACAAATCTCATACACAAGTTTAAAATAAGCATCTTCGGCCTATAATCCTTTCATGACATCAAATCCAAGCAGTTTAGCATGAAAGAAAGTAAGTAAATTGTAAATTTTAGACAATGTATCAGTAACCACATTTTCTTTATCAACCCCGTACTTAATCAGGTAAGGAAATGTCTCAATAAACTCTAACCAGTTAGCATGCCATTATTTAACTTACCTTGGGTCTTAAAGAATTTAAGACTTTCATGAACTAAAAGAATGATGAATTCCTTTGGCCAAAGATAGTATTGACAAACTTGCAGAGACCTTACTAATGCATAATACTCCTTGTCGTGTATGGGGTAATTGAGTGTTGCTCCGTGAAGCTTCTCATTGAATTATGCCACAGGCTTGCCTTCATGCATCAGAAAAAGAACCAATACCTTTCCCGGAAGCATCACATTGGATCTCAAAAGCTTTCTCAAAGTTGGGTAACATAATAACAGGAACATTAGTCAATTTCTGCTTTAATGTGTTAAAAGCTTCTTCTTAAGCATCAGTCCAAACAAAAGTCACATTTTTTTTACTAGATCATTTAAGGGGGCAGCAATTGTATTAAAATTTTTTACAAACCTCCTATAAAATCCAGCTAAACCATAGAAACTACTGACATCATTAGCTGACTTAGGTGTAGGCCAATCCCTAATGGCATTTAACCTTACTGTCATTAACAGAAATTCCATCATCACTTACAACAAATCCCAAAAAGATAATAGATGAAGTACAAAATTCACAATTTTTGAAATTTGCATAGAGCTAGTTTTCATGAAGAACAACAAACACTTTTTTCAAATGTAAAACATGCTCTTCCAGTATTTTGTTGTAAACAAGTATATCATCAAAATAGACCACCAAAAATTTCCCTATGAAAGACCTAAGTACATGGCTTATTAATCGCATAAAAGTGCTAGGAGCATTAGTCAACCCAAAGGGCATAACCAACCTCTCATAAAGGCCATACTTAGTTTTAAAAGCAGTTTTCCACTCATCCCCTTCTTTTATTCAAATTTGATAATAGCCACTTTTCAAATCAAATTTTGAAATATTTTGGAGCCATGTAACTCATGTAACATGTCATCTAACCTAGGGATAGGGTGATTATATTTAATGGTTATCTTGTTAATGACTTGGAAGTCAATACACATTCTCCATGTTTCATCTTTTTTTGGTACAAGAATAACTGGCACAAAACATGGACTAAGGCTTTCTAGAACAATACATGTATCTAGAAGATCGTCCACTTGTCTTTGGATCTCCTGAGTCTCCTCGAGACTAGCTCAATATTCTGGTCTATTTAGTATGTAGGCTCCAGGAATGAAATCTATCTAATGTTCAATACCTTGAGTTGGAGGTAACTCATGTGGCTCGAGAAATAGGTCTTCATATTCCTACAAAAGGGAAACAACAACACTAGGTAAATAAGATATGTGATCACTAGATATCAAGTACAAATCCTTATACATAAGTACATGTAGTTCCCGCCTATCTAAAATTGCTCTTTTGACTTCACTTTTGTATGCATAGACTGTTATCCTCTTTTCTTTCTTTTCTTGTTTCATCTTGAGGCCTTCTATTTTCTTTGCATTGTCACGAGGAGGAGTCTATCCCCCTTCTTGTCTAATCTTCTTAGCCTGAACCAATTGTCTACATTCCTTGGAGATTCTTGCTTGATCTTTATACACTTTTCATCGTTTCAAAGAAGCTAATGTGTACTTCTTACCATTCTTCTCCATGGTGTAGTAATTCTTTCGTCCATCATACATGACATGTCAATCAACCTGCCATGGACATCCAAGTAACATATGCGTTTCTTCTATTAGAACAACATCACAAAAAATATCATCAGTATATCTTCCAATTGACAAAGACAAGCACACCTATTTGTTTACCTTAACCTCTCCACTTTGGTTCAACCATTGTAACTTATGTGGTTTGGGGTGTTTTGAGCAAGTTAGCTTCAACTTGGATACCAACAGTGTACTAGCCACATTAGCGCAACTCCCACCATCGATAATCAAACTGCACTATTTTTTTGTGTGGAAGACATTCTCCCGCTGCACTACTTCTCCTTTAGTTTGTTGCTGTGTACTCAAAGTCCTCATGGTATCAAGCGACTTGCTGTAGATAATCTTTCCTAAGTGTTGTCATCATGAGATTCATCATCAGTTCCACCTTCAAGTCCGGGCATCTCGTTATCACTCGAATGAACATTAGCAACATCCCCATTGTCAAGGTAGTAAATAGCCTTCTTGCTTGAACAGTTGTCTTGTACGTGCCCAAAACCTTGAGATTTATAACATTTGATCTCACTCGTTCTTTGGGGTGTGTTCATTGCGGGTTTTTGGACATCTGGTGGTGTCCTCTCTATCGACTTCATAGTAGTATTCCCTCCAAAAGAGCTAGTCTTCAGGGCTATATTGGGTGGAGTATATTGGCTTTCCTTTTCATAAGGGGGTTGATGAGTTGTAAGTTGTCCCTTTAGCTTTATGTGACATTTTATCTTAATGGCATTATGCAACAGCTCTTCCAAGTCAAAGGATTTCTGGAATTTGACCTTATACGCTAATGCGGGATTCATTCCTCCCACGAACCTTGCCATAGTGGACCTAGGTTCTTACACAATATTGGCCTTTGCCATAAGTAACTCCATCTCCTTAAAGTAATCATCAACAGGTCGGTTGCCTTGGGTAATGGTTTGAACCTATCTTCTCAACTCGTTAGTATAAAAAGATGGGACATAATGCTTCCTCATGATCGATTGCATTTCTTTCCAAGTTCAGATTGGTCTGTTGCTATTCATCTATCTATTCTTGACCAATTGAGACCACCAATGAGCTATATAATCCTTAAAATGTATGGTCACCATCCGAAGCTTCTTATCTTCTTAATAAGAATTCCCAACAAAAATCTGTTCCACTGTGTAGATTCAATCAAGAAACAAATCGGGATCAAACTTGCCATGAAATTTTTGGAACTCCAATTTAACCGACGTCACATCAAACTCGAACTTGCCTCAACTCTTCTATTGCGCAAATTTTGCAAGGTCTTCCCCATCGAATTCATCATTTTCAAACTCTTCTTCAAGTCTTTTTGAAGTAGTTTTCTTAGAAGCCGAGTGTTGAGCTTCCTCCATATTTCACATTTGGATACTCAACTTGTGCACGGCACTTTAAGTGCATCAATTTGAAACTTAGCATCATATTGGTCTTTTGAAGTTTCCTCCGCCTATATAACCACCTTCACATTAGAGAAACAACACAAGAAACAATAATAATAATTATGTCTTCTCATGAGTTCTCTTTTTAGGTATGGACGGTTCACTTTACTCCTTTACTGTAGTTGTACTCATGTATATTTGCTGCCCCTAGTCTACTCTCTAAATGTAGGGGCTCTCGTAGTTTGCTTTGCAAATGCTAAGCTTGAAAACTGCCTATCAATAATCCAACTCAAATTCCACACAATCAAGTAAGGAGTTCAAGGGAATGAATGTGAAGAATAGCACTTTAGAACACGTTAGGGCACAATTTTGGAACAAACGAGACAAGATATAGATACACCAATAATATTTCCAGAACAATAACGAATTGGGGTTTTTAATAGTGATTGTGTAACAAGAATTTATTTTCAGCTTTGCTGCAATTTTTGTTTTTGACAAGTTAGGTTTCACATTTTTTTTCAATAAACAAAATGTGGAATTCAATCAGCAAAACAATAACCAATTTTCAACACCAAGAAATTCACCCAATAACACAAGGTTCAATCACAATGAAAGGATTCACGGGATGGAAAAGTTAACCTGATATTTTTTTCAAGCATCAGTATTCTCCAATACAACTTCATAAGGTTCCTGATTATTTGATCCATCTTTGGGCAGAATGACAACTTTATTTAATCCACATGACAGGTCAAGTTTGGAAAATTCCACCAACAAGATCACAAAAAATGAACACAAGAAAGAAATCAAGAAAAGAAACGCTTAGGCAAAAAAAGAAAGAACAAAGAACACAAAGAAACGATATTGAGCACAATTCAATGGAAACTTGTCCAATGCCCCCAACGATATTACAAATTAAACTGATTCGGGCAGCACCTAAATCAAATTAGAATTGGCTATTCTCAAACTTAGAAAAAAAGCAAGACTAATGGTCTTAATCTCACTTTGGGTTTTAGTCAACAAAAGCTCAAACTTAGCTAATGGCTTCTAAAGGTTTGGGATTCAAATTTTGCTACGCAAAATAATGAACTTTCAATTTCAAAATTCAACAACCTTTAAAATTCGTGGCTACAAGCCTTATATAGGTAACCAAGGCTGCCAACAAAATAAACTCTAAAATCGAAAAGGTAGTTTCCTATTAGGAGTCAATTTGCTTAACTTACATCCTAAGTGATTAGCACTCGTATTGATCATGTAAGACCAATAACTATGTGGAAAACCCTTGATCATATACCGATGCTCATACAAGAACATTAGGTCATGTCCCTTATTGAATAACTAAAATGAAAACTAAAAACAAAATTAAAACATAAAAACTACCAAAATTCCCAATGTCGCGACTTTGGGGTGTTGCACATTGCGAAGTGGAGCACAAATTGCCAACGTCGCGCGTGGGAGGTCGCACGTTGCGACCTGGGGAAATATCAAATTAATTTGAATCTCCCTTGAATATTTTGAACAATTTTCACGTCGAGAAACTGATAGCCTAAAGTCGTATCAGCTCAATTTTACCCTAAACTACTAATGTAGTAGTAGTGAGAGGGATCGTATCCACAGGGAAGGGGATGGTTCAAGAACTCAAAATTTGCTCACAGAATGTCACGAAAGAACTAAAACTAGACACTAACTAGTAAATGATCAAATGCAACAAATAAAATGTGGAAAACAGGAAGAGAGTGGATGCTCTAGAGTATTTCCACCAGTTGAATGCACATTAGACCATGATTGCAATGCTCTTAACATACAAGCAAAACAATGAGGAGATCTCTATTGCCTAGGAGGATAGCTAACACTTAGCATGACGACCACAGTGTTTTCTATACTCCTTAACATTCCACTTTTCCCATGGCAAGGCCTAAGTAGAATGGATTCAACCCGCAATGCCTCAACTTTCCAAGGTTAGCAAGTTTAACATGCAATTCCTAGGAACTCCCATGGCCAGGCCCGACCTAGGTATGAATGCCTTCGTTGCTATCTCAGAGAGTTTCTTTAACACTTTTTCCTAAAGTTTCATTCCTTCGAAGTTTCCCATGGCGAGGCCTAAATCTCAATAATGAATTGATTGGCTAAAACAAGTGTAAAGACTCAGGAAATCACTTTCAAGTTCTCATCTCACGCAATTCTCACAGATATTGGTAAAATCTCACTTCAACTCAGCATGGCGACCACAATCAAAGTTAAATTCATTCAATAACAGTGTGAATTCATGAAACTCAACAAGATTCAATTATTAAAATCACATATGATTTCATCCTTAAGGAATTATGTCAATTGCATAGCATTGTATAGTCTAATTATACATTTAACCGGTTGAAACTCTAGAACATGAGAGATCTAACCATAGAACTCCATTACCAATTCACGATCAACAATTTGGAACTTGAAACAATTCATTTTCAATAAATGGAAAGAGTTTACCAATGAATTCTTCCAAGAGCTTCCTTAATTGAGAAGAGAATTACAATGATCGGAGCAAATCTTTGATCGGAATAGAAAATGGAGCTCAAAAGCTAGAGAGAGAAACTAGAGAGAGAGTGTAGATCTTCAAATGAATTCCCGCTCTCCAGCTCTCAAAAGTTCGTTACAAAATGTAAAATCTAACTAATGGATGAAAAATAATAGTCTCCGGGATCTAAAGTCCCTTTACATATTAGCTACATCTCCTATATATAGAGTTATGAAAATGTAACTAATACGCAACTGTAAAATGTCTAAAGTATTACAAAAGTGCCCTTGAATGGAAGAATCAAAAATCAGCCTAAGATGTGAAAATTCGAAGCTTGAAGAAATGGTTCAGCATTCCAGCACCTTCAGGCTTCCCTTCGCACGCCTTCAGTCCACTTCTCGCGCCTTTGGGCCAGTGGGAATCACGCCTTCACTCCTCAAAAGCCAAGCAAAGGAATCAGAGATTTCCAGCGCCTTTGAGCCTGGACCATTCACACCTTTAGCGTCTCTGCAAGTCTTCACGCAATCCAGCTTTCAGGAGATCACGCCTTCCTGCCCCGAAACTTCACGCCTTCGTTCGTTTGCTAAAACCTGAAATTCAGAACTCCAACACTTAGAAAATATTTTCATCCTCAAGTGCATAATGCTTCAGGGCAGCAATTTCCAACCAAAATTTGACCATGATGCACTGTGAATTAGGAAAATCGTAAAACACAAAAGTTGTAACCCTTTGTCTTATCTTTCCATAGCCATTTGAATCATCCAATTCGGAGCTAAGACAAAAGAGTTACGACCAAATCAATGCAGTGCAACAAGCTGAGAATTTCATAGAGCAAACCTTCCAACACTTAGCCAATTTTTTCAATGGCGAGAGTGTAACTTTGCAGCTTCACAACTTTACTCCACGAGATCTCGTGGAGTAAAATTTTTACCTCCTATTTTTGCCCACGAGACCTCGTGGGCAGATTTTTTGTTCATTTTTTCTTCCACGAGGTCTCGTGGAACAATTTTTGCGACTTTTTTTTTCTTCCACGAGATCTCGTGGAGCAATTTTTGCAACTTTCTGTTTGTCAACGAGATCTCGTGGAGCAAATGAAGCAAGGCTATTCGTTCCTTCTTGGGCCAAGCTGTTGTGTGCCCAAGTTGTGAAAGTTGTTGTGCAAGCATAATGTGTTGTGAGTTGGTGACAAGGTGTGTGGCAAAGTATATGGCAAGACTGATGCATGTTGTGTCGCGCACAAATGGTGAGCCAAGAATGTGCAAAAGTTGTGCCAAAGTGTGCAAGTGTCGTGCCACGGCTATTGTGCTTAAGTGTGCAAATGGTGTGCCAAAGCTGCGTGTTGAGTGCTTAGCAAGGTCAGTGCACATGTGTGGCAAGGTTGGCAAGGGTTTGACACGGTTGGCAAGGCCTTGGCAAGATGTGGCACGGTTTGGCTTAATTGTGGCATGGTTATGGCAGGGTCATGGCAAGGTTTGGCATGGTTGTGGCAAAAGTGCACGTGTGTGGTGAGGTGAGGCACCGAGTGTGGTATGCCAAGGCACCAAGTATGGCAAGGTTGAGGCGTGCCGAGTGTGGCAAGGTTGGTGCATGTATGCAATGCACAATTGGTGCAAGTGTTGTGCCCGTGCACAAGTGGTGTGCCCATGAATACAAAACAAGACCGTGTGCGACTAAATGTACAGTCCAGTGCCAAGCTCTACTTTCATGCCAAATAAATCTGTCTTAGCCCCTGAATTGGCCTTGGTGGTGAACATAGACTTTCTAGCTTATTCTCTTAGCTTTCCACCAGTTCCAGAATCAGCCTCAGTGAATACCTGTAGACTGAGTTATACACATGCTGTCAAACTGTGGCAATGAACCTAAACATGAAAATCCTGAACATAGCAATCTTAAAGAAGCCCCCGTTTCTCATGCTTACACACAGAATTAGAAACTAGTTAAAACACAAGAAATGTAGTGAACCCAAAGGGCTTTCCAGAACATGCAAGAACTCATCAATCGGATTAGAATTGAGAAAGTTATACACTAGACAAATTTGACATCCAAACTGCCAAAAACCCTAATTTGGCCAAAATTGCACTTTAAGTTTCTTAATTCTCAACCTCTGAACACACATCTTTATTTTCCATCATTTTTAACCATTTTGCACCATTTCACACTGTCAACTAGCACACCACGAATATACATAAAACATTACAAATTACCACACAATTGCACCAACCACAAGACAAAAGCCAAGGGATTTAACTCAAATTAGTTGGTATAAAACCAACTCATCAGAAACAGAGAGTGACGTCGTGATGTGTTGGCCTCTGGACGCTGCGACGTGGGTGGATGTCGCCACGTGAACCACTAGACATCGCAACGTCGAGGATCAACCAAAATCAACGTCTCTGATTTCTGCACGTCACAACGAGGAGGTGTTTGGATGTCGTGACGTTGGAGCTCTTTCGAGTAAAACTTTACAATTCTTGCTCTCTAACGCCGTAGGCTCATGAAGGGTCAAAACCATAAGTTTCCAATGTATCAAGTCATGCTTCTCTTTGCCCATGCCTTGTTCCATCACCTTATATGCTTCATCCACAACTTCTAAGATCAAACCATTAAGAGCAAGTTTGAACTTTTTGGATCTAGCTTGAGTCATCGGTCCTCCAATCCCATGTAAAGGATCAACGGAATGTTGTTCTCTATTAGGCACATCATTATTCCTATCACATCCCTTAGGATTCAAATTTTGCATTGCCCAATAAGCTTTGTGCTCCAGTTTCAAAGGTAGATGACCTACTTTCCCAAACACAAGTTGGTATGGGGATGCCCCAATAGGAGTTTTGTAGGCAGTTTGGTATGCCCACAATGTATCTTCAAGTTTCCTTGCCCAATCTTTTCGAGTTGGTCCTAGCACTTTCTCCAAAATCCTCTTGATTTCTTGGTTTGATATTTCAACTTGGCCACTAGTTTGGGGAGTAGCAACTTTATGGCGCACACCATTCATTCTGAGTAAAGTTTCAAAACTTCTATTGAAAAAGTGGGATATCCTGTCACTAATGATTGCCTTGGGTGTGCCAAAACATGTGAAGATGCTTCTTTTAATAAACTTCACCACATTCTTTTTGTCACTGGTTAGTAGGGCCACTGCCTCAATCTATTTTGAAACATAATCTACTGCCACCAATATGTAGTTGTTGCCATAGGATTGTGGGAAAGGTCCCATAAAGTCAATTCTCTACACATCAAAGATATCTACTTCTAGAATATTGTTCAAAGGCATTTCATGTCTCCATGAAATGTTCCCAGTCCTTTGACATTGTTGACATTTAGCTACCTACTCTTGAGAGTCCTTCATTAATGCAGGCCAATAGAAATTCGATTATAGCACCTTGAAGGCAATCCTTCTTCCTCCAAGGTGACCACCATATAGGGACTTATGGCAACCTTTGAATATCTCTCCTTGTTCGAACTCAGTGATGCATCGCCAGATAATTTGATCATTGCAAATCTCGAAGAGGTATGGCTCTTCCCATAGGTAGTATCCAACATCCTGCATGAGCTTCTTTCTTTGTTGGTGTGAAATCTTCCTTGGAACCCTCTTTGACAAAACAAACTTCGCAATGTCGGCATACCATGGCATATCATACAATATGTTAACTCCAAATATTTGCTCATCGGGAAACACTCTTTAATCAACAACTTAAACTCATTTTCCTTAAGCTCTCCTAACTCTAATCTTGATAAATAATCTGCTACTTGGTTCTCCATCCTGATACAGACCTAGAACATCCTAAGCAATCTTGAAATGTAATCCCAATATCAATTTGAGGATAAAACAATTTAAAGGAGGCAACGCTAATTCAATTGATGAATTAAAACCAAACCTATCAATCTAGGAATGAAAACCATAAGGAGACCTACCCTTAGAACCCCCGTTATTAAGAAAATTCTAACCTATCAAGAATCTTGAATGGAAAGAATTTTTTTTCCTTGCAAAGGACAAAAGAAAGTTTGCAAATTTCTCAAATTAGGTTTAAACCAAAAAGAATAATCTGTTTTCCCGTCATCCGAAAGAATGCCTTATTAAGGGCTACATGGGTTGTTGAACCCTTGGTCAAATCCTGGCCTAGATACATTGATTTCTAACCATTATGGCTCAATGTGCTCTTTGTTTTGCAGCCCAAAGTAATCAAAGATAATATATATATGAAAAATATTAAATTTAACAAAAATTCTAACTCAAATATTTTCCCGCACGTCACGATGTCCGTGGTTCTCCATGTTGCGATGTGGAGTTTATTGACATAAAAATGAAATCTTTTAGTGAGCCACGTTGCGATGTGGATGGGGCTAGACATCGCAGTGTCGGTGCACGTCGCAACGCTTGTGGCCGCACGTTGCGACGTAGATCTTCTTAATAGAACTCCTATACTCGCGCTATCAATTTTGCAATGTGGAAGCCATGGACATCACGACGTGGAGTCTTCTTCTGCTCCTTGTCCACTTTTGTCAACAACTCGGTCCGCAATGGCACCAATTTGATCTCCTACTATCTCCAAAAGCATTGTAAGTGGTGTATCTTCTTCTCAAACTCCACGAACTAACTCTCGGTAAAAAATGTCCACAATCAAAATGTATAACGGCTCTCTTATCCGTTTGGTTCTTGAATGGGTTAATGGACCTCCGACGCCTTGTAATGGATACACCACGTACCTCGACCCGTTCTTAGTCTGTTTCTCATCATTCCGCCCCTTCTCAAGAGGATTCATTCTCGATCACCTAGATTATACAACAAAATATAAGAGATATTAAACATACTAGGCACATTACCATATTCACTAGACAACTCTACTTTATAAGCATTATCATTAATTTTAGCTAAAACTTGAAATGGACAATCTCCCCTTTGTTGAAACTTAGATTTTCATTGATTTGGAAATCGCTCCTTTCTCATGTGACCCAAACCTAATCATTGGGTTCAAAAGAAATCTTGATCCTCCCTCAGTTAACTTGCGTGGCCACTTGGTCATTCCAGCGCTCAATGTTTACTTGAACCTTGACATGCATCTCATTGACATAATATGCTTTCTTTTTGCCATTTAAATTCAAAATTTCATTAGAAGACATAGGCAACACATCAATGGTGTTAGCAGATTAAAACCGTAAACTACTTCAAATGGAGAAAATGATGTAGTGGAATGCAATGACCTTATTATATGCAAATTCTACTTGTGGCAAACACTTCTCCTAACTTTTCAAATTCTTTGGAATTATGGCTCCAAGTAAGGTTGTTAAAGTTTGATTGACAACTTCGGTTTTCCCATCCATTTATGGGTGTGTGGCTGTGGAAAACAATAACTTCGTGCCTAATCTAGACCACAATGTTTTCCAGAAATGACTTAAAAATTTGCCATCCCGATCACTAACATTTGTTTTAGGAATGCTATGTAGTACGAACTATTTTCCTAAAGAACAACTCAGTAATATACGATACATTTTTAGTCTTATTATGTGCTATGAAATGCGCCATTTTACTAAAACGATCAACCACCACAAAAATGTTATCATGACCCGACTATGTCCTAGGCAATCCTGTTACAAAGTCTATCGAAATATCCACCCATGGATGACTAGAACGGGCAATGGCGTATAAAATTCGTGAGGCGTAACTTTGTATTTGGCTTGACGACATGAAATACATTTAGCAAAAAAATTTTTATCATTCCTAATCCTAGGCCAATAAAATTGCTCAGGCAATATGTCAAGTGTTTTGGCGATGCCAAAATGTCCTATTAGACCCAAGAATATGCCTCCCTAACTAGCAATTCATGACACAAACTCTTCGGTACGCATAATTTCCCTTAAAAAAGAAACCCATCATGTTGAAAATAATCCCCAAAAGAAGTTTTTGCACATTCAGCATATATTTCTCCAAAATCAAAGTCAACAACATATAACACTTTAAGCATATCAAATCCTAACAATTTAGATTGCAAAGTGTTAAGAGACTATACCTCCGTGATAGTGCGTCTACCACTATATTTTCCTTATCGGCCTTATGCTTGATGACATATAGAAACGACTCTATGAACTCCATCCATCATTCATGTCTCCTATGGAGTTTTCCTTGAGTCTTCAAATGCTTCAGTGGCTCATGATCGGAGTATATAACAAACTCCTTGTGTCACAAATAGTGCTGCCACGTTTGTAACACCCTCACTAGAGCATATAGCTCTTTGTCATACATGGGATAAAATCTAAACTGCCCCATGCATCTTATCACTAAAGTAAGCTATCGGCTTTGAGTACTACATTAAAACAACACCTATCCAAAGCCTAGAGGCATCACATTGCACTTCAAAAACCTTATTGAAATCAGGCAACATCAAAACGGGTACTTGTGTGAGTTTGTCCTTTAAAATTTTAAAAGCTTTTTCATACACTTTTTACCATTTGAAAATAGCACGTTTTTTTAAACAAATCATTCAACGGAGCTGCTATAGTATTAAAGTTTTTGACAAACCTTCTATAGAACCCTGCTAATCCATGAAAACTTCGGACCTTACTGGTATTATTTGGTGTAAACTACTCTCTGATTGCCCTAACCTTTTCTTCATCTACCTTAATGCCATTAGCACTCACAACAAAACCAAGAAATATCACAAAATCCATGCAAAAAAAACATTTCTTAAGATTAGCATATAACTGATGTTCTCTTAGCACTACCAAAACTTGCCTCAAATGCAACATGTATTCACTAAATGATCGACTGTAAATAAGTATATCATCGAAATGCACAACAACGAACTTCCCTATGAAAGGTTTCAAACATGATTCATTAATGGCATAAAAGTGTTAGGTGTGTTTGTCAGCCCAAATAGCATAACAAACTATTCATACAAACCAAACTTCATTTTAAAAGCGGTTTTCCACTCGTCACCTTCCTTCATTCGAATTTGAAAATACTCATTTTTTAAATAAACTTTTGAAAACACATATGCACCATGTAATTCATCCAGAATGTCATCAAGTCAAGGTATAGGATGGCGATACTTTACCATAATTTTGTTGACTGCTCGGTAGTCCATACACATCCTCCAACTTGCATCCTTCCTGGATAGCAAAATGACGGGTACCACATAAGGGTTAAGGCTTTCCCTAACAGCCTCTTTTTAAAGCAATTCCTCTACTTGAAATTATATTTCCTTGGATTTCTTTCGATTTGCTTGGTATGCTGGACGGTTCGATATAGAAGCTGTGGGAATAAAATCTATTTGGTGCTCTATTCCATGCAATGGTGGAAGCTCAGGAGGCAACTCTTCTTGGAATACATCTTCAAACTTCTGCAACAAATTCACCACTTTTTTAGGCAAAAAATCAAGAATTTCAATAGTAAGAAAATAAACATCTTTATAAATTTATAGAAATTCACACTTTCCCTCACTCAATGTTTCTTTTATTTCTTTTTTTGTTGCAAAAATACTCAATTTCTTTTTTCCATTTTATGAATTTTTTTCTCTACCCTTAAAGGTTTCCTTTTGGCTTTTCTTCTCACTAGACTCACCTTTTTCTTTTTTTTTTCGAAGTCTCTCACAATACGTACCTGATCTTCATGTGCCTCCTATAGGTTCAAAGGCACCAATGTATGCTTGCGGTGGTTCATCTCCAAAGTGTATTTGTTAGTGCATCCATTATACACCACATTCTAAACAAATTTCCATGGACACCACAAAAGAATATGGGCAGCTTGCATAGGCACTAAGTCACACAACACTTCAACCTTATACCTACCTATGACAAATTCAACCTTTACTGGTTTATTCACCCTTGATTCCCCACTAATACTCAACCACTGTAGTTTATAGGGTTTAGGATGTTTGAGTGTCCTCAACTCCAAAATTTCTATCAATAATATACTAGTTATGTTAGTACAACTACCACTATCAATTATTAAACTACACACCTTCCCTTGCACATGACACCTAGTATGAAAAATATTATTCCTTTGCACCGAATCTGCCTCAAGTTTAGGTTGTGAATTTAAAACCCTTAAATTGACTGGTAGTGTTGTTTTTGTACCAAAATAAATTACTTACTCTAAATGATAAAAATAGTATAGCAAGAGTAAGGTCAACCCATGAGGAACGGAAACACTATCTCTTCTAGTTAATTCAAGAAAATTGTCACGAATAGTAATGATTAATTAAGAAACGTAAATAAAACTAATTAATAAGAAATTACTATAGAAGAATACACAAAATAGAAAAACACAGTAAACAAGTAAATTCACATTAACTAATTATCTATCGATCCTAGACTCAAAGATTAATTAATATCATGAATCAACCAGTTATAGGCTACTGAGAATCAGCTCTGATGTAGCCCAATTTCTCCTTAATTTATCGATAATTGACAACAATTGGCTTAATCAATTATTTCTCTAAATCTAACATAACCCATCCGGAATCAGCCGAACACCATATTCAATGTTAAAACAGCATTAAACAATAGAGAAACCCAATTCTAATAAATTACAATCATGATCAGCATGTCACAATTTATTAGCCTAAAGTTTCCGTCTACCGAGACAGTAGCTTTGCCACTATTCAATCCTATCTATTAGATCCGGTGAAATAATAGGAGATTAATTGGCACTATTTAGATTAATTAAACATGGCCAGTATATAACAAATCCAAACAGTTAATGCTATGCAAAGAGAACTTTTAAAACTCATAAAATATTAATTATATTAAAGCAATTAGGTCTCATGAGTAAATAACAGTTAAAGCTTCATTACTTATATACCGGAAAATAAACTACTCAAGAAACATAACTAAAAATAAAATAAAATTAAGAAATACAATACTATCTGGAATTAACCACCGTTGTTTGCCCGAAAGACCCAAACCTACTGCTATCTACTACCTACAGATACTCCTAAAAGCTACATCTAAAAGTTACCCCCCTTTTCTTCTACTAAGTAGCTATCCTTTTATAGGAAAAGGAAACTTTATTCTCAAGTAATAAAAGCAATTAAAAACCTTCTAAAACTCTAATAAAGAAAGAACTCTTTTTTTTAAAAAATAAATATATGCCACATGTCGGCCAATAATTAAGGCATGCAAACCTTTTCCTTTTAGATTCCGAATTGATCTTCTTCTCCAAATTGGCAAATGAAAGGAACTCTTAATCTTCCAAAAATCTTCATTATTTCCAAATTAGATTAAGAAAATCTTTTTTTCCAAGAATTTCTCTTCCATGTTCCAAACGAGTCCAAAAAGCGTCCAAATTCATCTTCTTCCTTTCTTTCTATGTAGATTGCTTCAATATTCCAATTACCTTAATTCCTGCAGATAATTATTCAATTAAGTGTAAATCTACTCAAATTATATCACAATAAACCCCACAAAATATATGCCAATTACGTGTTCATCACATCCCCATACTTAAATAATGCTTGTCCCTAAGCATTTAAAACAAAAAAAATCAAATTAAACACCAAACTAACCTAAACTTGACGTAAAAAATAAAAACATGCAATGACAAACAACTAATTCAAGTAAATAAACACCTAGTCATAAACACACGAACATCAAAACATCCCCACACTTAAAGCTTGTTGGTCCCTAACCAAGGGGAAAGACAAAACAAATACAAAAAAACAGGTAAAACAAAACACAATTATCCAAACTTGTACAAATTAAGCATGACCCAAACAAACTGGAATATCAATCCTCATTCCAAATCCATTATATTAAATCCATGCATAAGCAACTTAATCAAAGTAAAAATACAAAGAATATGAGCAACTCTCCATGATCACTCCAAAGCGCTCGAAGATGTAATAATTTGGTGTTCAACCACTCAAAAGAAATTGTACAAAGAAGCATTACCATGAATTTGTAAATATGTCAAATATTAACCACAAGGCCAAAATAAAACATGAATCAAAAGGTCTTTTATTGGGTTGTAATGGGGCTAGAGTAATTAAGGTGAGATAAAAGAGATAGATAAAAAGGGCTAAAAATAAATAAAACCAAAGTGCAATGTAACTTAATCAAGCATTTCCCCACACTTATATTGCATCAAGTCTCAAACTTTGGACTTTCAAAACAATTCAAAGTAATTTCAGCACAGCAATCATTTTTTTTGTGTTTTTATCACATGTTTATCAATTTTTTCAGATCACTATTTTTCTTCTTTTTTTTTGCTGCTATTCTTCTTTTTTTTCCTGCAACAATTTAGGCAAACAGCACAGATAATCAGATTACTGCAGTTTTTTTTTCTTCTCTGCTCAGTGTTGTTTGGGCAGACAGTGGACATCACTCCTTCAATTCAAAAGAACAACTAAAATAACTTCTTCTCAAAGACTTAAAATATGCAATTTTCTCTCCATTAAACAAAGGGGAAATTAACAACATATAAGTTATTTACCTACATGCACTTTGGGGGCCAAAAGAAACTTAAAAAGGTCTTGGGTGAAAATTTGTTGTGGTTTAAATACAAAGAAAAGGTTTAAGGCTCAACGGGGTTAACTAAGGATCAATTAGGGATAGGAATAAAATTAAAGTCAAAATGGGTTTATTCCTAAATGCCTTAATCATATTCATATTCAATTTCAATATTGTGGCTTACCATGTACAACAAAGCAAATTCTGTAATATCATCCAAGTACAATTAACACTCACAAAGAGTATTGTAATTAAGCACCAATAAAGTGGTTATTGTGTGCTTAGGCTCAAATCCTCACTTTACGTAGGCATAATAAGCTCAATTCCATGTATTCATCATACTTAAAAACATACGAAGTTATACATATATCTAACACAATGGATCAACCAAATCTTCTATAACAATTCCAGTTTGCTTAAGTAATACTCAACAACTAAGAAAGTTTGGAAACACAAAAACACAAATATTTTGACACAAAAAATTAAAAAATAAAATATTTTTGGTTTTTTCATTTCTGATTTTTTTTAAAACAAACTAACACTATTAAACACAACAACCTTACACAAAGAGTGAAAGATAAAATACTTTCTAAACATAAACACATATAATTCTCCCCACACTTAAACAAGAGTGAAGGAGGAAAACAAAATAACATAAAAGACACCAAATACAACAGCGATAAAAACAGAAAATAAAATAATAAAAAAGACACAGAAAAGTGAAAGGAAAAGGGACAACCTGAATTATTGTGGGGGATTCTGCGGGGGCAAACGATGACTGTAGAACTGGAGAATATCAGAAGTTGAAATCTTGATTGCTGTGACTTTAGAGGAATTTTAGAGACCATGGCAGACACCAAAAAATGTGATCAATCACCTCCCCTCAAAGATCAGCAATATCTGTATAAGAGATTTAGCTTGAAGGAGAATCCCTGGACTCACAAGACTTAAGAGCTCCAAGTACATCAGTAAAATTTAAATTTGAAGTTTGCAAGCACAACAAGACAATTGGGCTAAATTTACAAATATTATGCCAAATAGATCTCAAAGAAACATTATAGTGTCGAACAAAGATCTAGTGACATAGAAAATAGGATATCATCTAGTGATTAAGGTAAAAATAAAGAATTTTTAAATAACCCACTTAGTCAGATCGTGTAAAATCAGTCCATTACTGAAAATAATTGTTAGAATCACTACGGGGGCAATTATAATGGAACCTCATTCAGCCACAAGTGCATAATTAACCTGGAATAAAAGCAAATTTGTTAAACTATTGAAATAAAATAAAAAGTAAACTAGTAAAGACGAAAACTAAAAAAAAGAAACAAAATATTGGGTTGCCTCCCAACAAGCGCCTTTGTTTAAAGTCCTTAGCTAGACCAAGTATATGTCGAACTCAGTAAACCATTGGAGGAGGCTCCAGAGGTGGTCTTGGAGAAGGTATATCTTGTATGCAAGTCAAAGTTCTTCCTATAGTTTCCTTGTATCTTTTTTGGTTCCAAATCAATTTGATCATTGAGCTTTGAGTAAAATTTTTATTGTTGACAGTGGGCAGCGTCTTTTCCTCACTCAAAAACACAGATTTAATATGTTTATTCAAGGATCTAGTTTGCCAAATCGGAACTTGCAAAATATAAGGAAAATGTGTATCAGCAGGATCTCGTCTGGGCAAACGGGAACTTTCTAGGTTACTTGGAATTACTTCCAGTGGATTTATTGACATTGTTTCATCTCCAATCTCTTTATCCTTCAATTATTTAACTGCAAAATCTGGTTCTTTACATTCATGGGGTAATGTATTCTCAAGAGCAATCACCATGTCATCACTTTCCACCACCATCTCCTCTATTGAATGTTGGATTTTCTTGGCAAGAAATTTTTTTTCAGACTTTGCAATTGTTGGCATTTTTCTAATTGCTTCAAGGAAAGTGTCGGTAATCTCTACCTTGTTGAAGATGGTTATGATATCACTCATGTCATCATCCTGTACATTCATTGTTAACTTGCCAGGAAAAGGAGGAGGTATTTTAAATTCTGAAGTAGGCAAATTCAATTTAGATGTTACCTCTGATTTCTGTGTCTTCACCGTCTGGGCAAACGACGACTCTATTTCTTGGCTGATGGGTTGTTCAATTTCGATCTCTACCTCTGGTTCCTCAACCTTTTGTCCACTACTTAACATCATCTGATTGATGTCTTCCATTGGATTAACCAACACTTGGGATGTGATTTTTCCTTGATTACTCATCAAGTTAATGATTTGTATATTTAATTGAGTAATTTGGTTATTCAAATCTTTAAAACTTGCCATTGTGGCTTCTCTTTCTTATTGCATCACATCCAAATGTGGGAAGAATGGAACCATCTCTTGTTGCAATATATCACCTTGTGTTGGCACGTTGTCTTTCTGCATAATTTTAACTGAGTTAGCTAAATTTGCAACTAAATCTTCAAGAGATGTACCTGAACTTGTAGTGCGTACTGCAATGTTTTGGCCAAAAGAAACCATTGATTGTTGTTGTTTCCATGTCCATAGTGATGGCTGTTGATGCACCTTATTCCCATCAATGTAATTTGGATAGTTCTACCACTCTGAATTGTATATATTGGAATAATGTCTGTAATGATTTTGCGGATGAAAACTCCCAATTGTATGAAATTGTGCCCTTGGATACTCTTGAACTAATTGACACCTAGCTGTAGGAAGGCCAAGATTTCTGCTTATTCCACATGAATTTTTTTGTTGAACAGCACCTAAACCTGCAACTAATTTTTCCAATGAAGAGGTCAGTTCATCTTATTTATTTTCTATAGAAAACATGTTTACCTCTTCATCCGTTTGGGCAGACGACTATCCAAAACCAAAAATTGCTTCTTGTTGTCTTTCCTTCAATTCTTTCCTCAATCTGTACGATTTGTTTCAGACTTTCAGTATCCAAAGATAAACAGACTGGAGTTAGAAAATCTGGAATTATACCAAGTAGAAAAAAATAAAAATAAAAAATAAAAATTGAATTAACTAAAATCAAACGTATTTTGACGTTCCTCGGCAACGGCGCCAATTTTGGTAGTGTCATTTTTATTCCAAAATAAATTACTTACTCTAAATGATAAAAAATAGTATAGCAAGAGTAAGGTCGATCCCACGAGGAACAGAAACACTATCTCTTCTAGTTAATTCAAGAAAATTGTCACGAATAGTAATTATTAATTAAGAAAAGTAAATAAAACTATTTAATAAGAAATTACTATAGAAGAATACACAAAATAGAAGAGCCTGGCAAACAAGTAAATTCACATCAACTAATTATCTATCGATCCTAGACTCAAAGATTAATTAATATCATGAATCAACTAGTTATAGGCTACCGAGAATCAGCTCTGACGTAGCCCAATTTCTCCTTAATTTATCGATAATTGACAAGAATCAACTTAATCAATTATTTCTCTAATTCTAACATAACCCAACTGGAATCAGCCGAACACCATATTCAATATTAAAACATCATTAAACAATAGAGAAACCCAATTCTAATAAATCACAATCATGATCAGCATGTCACAATTTATTATCCTAAAGTTTCTGTCTACCGAGACAGTAGCTTTGCTACTAATTAATCCTATCTATTAGATCCAGTGAAATAATAGGAGATTAATTGGCACTATTTAGATTAATTAAACATGGCCAGTGTATAACGAATCCAAAAAATTAACGCTATGCAAAGAGAACTTTCGAAACTCATAAAATATTAATTATATTAAAACAATTAGGTCTCACGAGTAAATAACAGTTAAAGCTACATTACTTATATGCCGGAAAATAACCTACTCAAGAAACATAACTAAAAATAAAATAAAAGAAATACAATACTGTCTGGGATTAACCACCGTCGTTTGCCTGAACGAGCAGCGACTGAGGCTGGATTAGCAACTAGAACGAAAAATAAAACCTAAAACTACTGCTATCTACTACCTACAGCTACTCCTAAAAGCTACAGCTAAAAGTTACCCCCTCCCTTTCTTCTAGTAAGTAGCTATCCTTTTATAGGAAAATGAAGCTTTATTCTTAAGTAATAAAAGCAATTAAAACCGTCTAAAACTCTAATAAAGAAATAACTTTTTTATTTCCAAATAAATATATGCCACATGTCGGCCAATAATTAAGGCCTGCAAACCTTTTCCTTTTAGATTTCTAATTGATCTTCTTCTCCAAATTGGCAAAGGAAAGGAACTTAATCTTCCAAAAATCTTCATTATTTCCAAATTAGATTAAGGAAATCCTTTCTTCCAAGAATTGCTCTTCCATGTTCCAAACGAGTCCAAAAAGCGTCCAAATTCATCTTCTTCCTTTCTTTCTATGTAGATTGCTTCAATATTCCAATTACCTTAATTCCTGCAGATAATTATATAATTAAGTGTAAATCTACTCAAATTTTATCACAATAAACTCCACAAAATATATGCCAATTACGTGTTCATCATTGACAAGTGCTTCTCCCACTATTGGTAGCCTTCCTCATCATCACTCTCCTTTACAAGTGGTGTAATCCCCTCACCATCTAAGTGTTCATTCTTATACTCTCCATTAGGTAGCAAGGACATGGTTCTTTTATTTGGACTTTGAGATTGGATGTACCCCACTCTTTGGCATTTAAAACACCTAATATCTCTACTCCTCCCAGTTGGTTTCTCCTTAATCTTTCCCTTATTGGCTCCCCATTTTCGCTCTACCTTAGGATTTGACTTGATACTAGAATTTTCGAATTTGGGTTTTACAATTTGTTTAGTATCTTTCTATGTGCCTTTCCAAGTACTCTTCCCCATAGCCTTAACTATTCTCTCAACTTTTAAGGCTATGTGCAATAAATCCTCCAAGTCCACATATTGTTTCATCTCTACCACCTCAGCGATCTCTTTATTCAAACCTGCTAAAAATCTACCCATTCTAAATTCAGAATTATCCTCTATGTTAGCCCGAATTAAAGATATTTCCATCTCCTGAAATACTCTTCCACACTCATACTTCCTTGGGTTAAGGTTTGGAATTTCCTTACCACATCCCTTTGATAACGATTAGGGACAAATCTCTTCCTCATAATCATTTTCACCTCCTCCCAAGTCCTAACTTGTCTCTCCGCATACCACCTTCTATTATGTACTAATTTATCCCACCATATTGAAGATTAATAAGTAAATTCTACTACAACGAATTTCACCTTCTTTTTCTCGGAATTGTTATGACAGTCAAAAACATAATGTACTCCACTTTCCTTATCTAGGAAAACCTCAAGATCATTCTTCCCTTGGAACTTTAGAATTTTCATCTTAATGGATCCTATTTTACTATCCTTTTTCCTATCATTCCTACCTCTACCCGGGGTCACTTCTTATTCATCCTCCGACAACTCCTCATAATTTCTCCTTTTGAACAAAGGATTCCTAGCAGCCCAAACCCTAGTTTGTGGCTCACTAGACTCTAAAAAATTAAGCCTTATATTAATTTTATCAAATTGAGATTGTATAGATTTGAAAGCAGTTTCAATGTTGAATGATGGACTACTTGTACCTTCCCCACTCATGATGAATTAGGCACTTTAAAATTATTCTTACTACTCCCTAAGTGTTTACACACACTCGTGTATCACTCAAAAGGATGACACTCTCTTTCATTTCTTTATGAGTTCTTTGAGTTAAAAAACTACTCAATTTACCACTCAAGACACAAAAATAAATTAGGAATTGTTAAGCAACAAGAAACAAGAATGAATTTTGGACAATTGAACACTTCCTTTGTAATCTTGGACAATTCCTCGAACTCATCAACACTCAAGACATGGAAAATAACAATCACAATGCTGTTCCCCCAGCTGTAAATATTCCAAAAACTGCAACAGTAGCAGTAGATTTGGAGCTGGATAAAGGAGTGAAGCAGAAGGGTATCAATGTAACGATAAATTGGGAAGAAGGTGAATTATCAAATTCGCTGAAAGGTACGGTGATGTCGGAGCGAGAAATTCTAGCAGCCATACCAACCTATGTGATAGACGAAAAGAAAGTTTCACGAATGCTCAGAGGCTGCCCAACACCGGACTCAGACTTGCCTTGCTTACGATACACCTTAACTGATTCAGAACCTGAAGATCATGAGATGGACAGATGGGACCGAGAGGAGGATAGATGGACGGAGCATAGCTTTGAGGAAGAGCCTCAAGCTTTTCTGGACCCTTTCCTCGACAAAATGGACAAATTCCACAAGCCCCCTAAGCTGTCCAAACAATTGGATGCCTTGATCAGTCCTATGGTCAGTGAGTCGTCGGGAAGAAAACTAAGGGATCGTAATCCCTTTTTATGCTACTCTGAAGGCAAAAGATGGAACAAAAGGTAATCAATTATATTAGTCTGTGCTTCATTAGTGCTGATCTGGAAGATGTTATACTGAGCCTGTTGATATATTAGAATGGAAGGAATGAGCATGTTGTTTTGGCCTCAGCCTGCTGATGTTAGGGCTGTTTGCCTCAATTCTTGAGTTATTTTTGGATGAATATTTAGCTGTTGTGTATAATGTTGGGAATGGAGGGCTCTCTCGGGGAATATGCTGCCAATACCTTCGCTACCCAATTGGATTACTGCTTTGTCTGAGGCTTAGTGAGGGGTAGTTTGTAGGCATGATTAAGAAGAGTAACTGTTATGTGATAAGATGGAAATTGTTCTGTTGTGGTGAACCTTAAGTTGGAAGTTAACTGATACTGGGCTGTACGTGTTAATCCCAGCTCATTGTATATCTCTGGATAACTGGCGGCATGTCTTTAATGTTACTTTTCTTGCTGAAATCTGCTGTTGGTGGTTATGGTTGAACTCTGCTGGTCGTCTGATGGCATGATTGTGCCATGATACTGAGCAGTGGCAAACGGCGTGGGAGTTCTCTTTGAACAGGGGGAATGTTTTGGATGGGATGCTGCATTATGGTCATCATATATTTTTCCCTTGGCTGAATATTGAACTTTGGTAAATATTCATTATGCTGAAGTTGTCGTTCTTTGAGATAGTAACGTTATGTTGCAGAATTTTCTATTGTGATCTGGCTGCTTTAGTCCTAATCTGTTTTGACTGGGATGCTGCAGCATGATACTCACATATTTTCCCTTTTGCTGAATATTGAGCCTTGGAAATTCTTCATTCTTTTTGAAGATTTTGTCCTTTGAGCAAAAAACGTTATGCTGCCGAAATTTTGATCTGATCAGACGGATTTTTGGGGGACAGTCGGAATTGGCAGTGATCATGATCTGAACCTGCATAGTATTGGGTGTAATCTATTGCTTGATCATGTGGTGAACTTGTTTGACGAATCTGTCCAGGTCTGATTTCTTGATTAAAATCAGCTTTTGTTTGGAACATGGGATAGATTTGAGCATTTTGGTAGTCTGGATGGGCCGTCTGCATCAAATAAGGAAAAGACAAGGTGCTTGGGGTCTCTACTTGATTAGGGCCTCATCATATTTGGTTACATAGGAAATAGTTGGATTGAATAGGGCTGTTAGGCCATCAGGATTGGGCTGTATGCTCAGTCCACAAAAGTAGGAATTTTGATCCCTTTTGTATTTACCATGATTCAAGAGTCCTTAGGTTTTGATGGGCCTTTTGGGCTTCCAAATCATTTGGACTCTTAATCTCCACCCATAATCCTGGCTTTTCCATCTTGGTTTTGGACTGCAATGGAGTAGTACTCCTCGTTTATGCTTTCTTTTGTAATGGGGTGTCAGGTATATCCGGCCTCATATATTATAACTATGGTATAATAAAGTAGCGTTTATTAAAAAAAAAAAACAAGAATGAATTTTGATAAAAAGACTGTTTATGAAGTTAAACAACAGGGACAAGAATGTTTTTCATGGAAATGAAAAATTTTCAAATTATTATGACATCAAAACTTGGTTTAGAGTAAAAACAAGAATTAGCACCCAAAAGTTTACAACTACCCACAAAGTTCAGCACAATGAATAAATGATTGATCACTATTAATCAAAGAATAAAACACAACTCTACAATTTTTCTAGATGGAAATAGTGCAACAAGTAATGATCATATAATTAGAAACAGTTTATGCACTAATTTTGGAATCCAAAAATTGTAACAATTCAACAAGGAAACAACAAGAAGATCTTACCTCGAAATTGTCGAGTCCTAAAGAATGTTGGCTAGACTGCTTCTTCTTCTTTTATGCAACACTTTTTTCCTGTAGTTTTTTCCCTTCTTCTAGCCACAATCTGCAAGATAATGAAAACAAAACAACATTATAGAAACAAGATAGAAAACAATCAAGAAAAGTTTCAAAGATGAAAGTCTTTAATGAATAATCACTCAAATTAGCTTTGATACAAATCTGATACAGACCTAGAACACCCTAAGCAATCTAGATATGTAATCTCAAGATTAATTTGAGGATTAAAGGATTTAAAGGAGATATCCCTAATTCAATTGGTGAATTAAATCCAAACCTATCAATCTAAAAACGAAAATCCTAAGGAGACCTGCGCTTAGAACCCTCGTTATCAATGAAATCCTAACCTATCAAGAATCTTGAATGTCCAAAATTGTTGTTCTCCACAAAGAACAAAAGAAAGTCTGAAACTCTCTCAAATTAGGTTTAAACCAAAAAGAATAATTTGTTTTTTCCTTCATCTGAAAGAATGCCTTATTAAGGCTACATGGGTTGTTGAACCCTTGGTCAAACCCTAGCCTGGATACATCAATTTCTAACCATTATAGTCAATATGCTCTTTGGTTCACAGTCCAAAGTAATTAAAGATAATAGATATGAAAAATATAAAATTTTAAAAAAATTCTAATGAAAATAATTTCCCGCACGTCGCAGCAATGTCTAGGGTTCTCCACGTTGCAACGTGGAGTTTATTGACATAAAAATAAAATCTTCCAGTGAGCCACGTCGCGACATAGACAAGGCTGGACATCACAACGTCTACGGATGCACGTCGCAACGTCAGTCTTCTTTAATAGAACTCACATTCTTGCTGTCCACATTGCGACGTGGAGTCTTCTTCTGCTCATTGTACATTTTTGTCAACAACTCGATCTGCCATTGCACCATTTTGTTCTCCCACTATATCCAAAAGCATTGTAAGTGGTATATCTTCTTCATAAACTCCACGAACTAACTCTCGGTCGAAAATGTCCACAATCAACGTGTATAACACCTCTCTTATCATCTTGGTTCTTAAACGAGTTAATAAACCTACAACGCCTTATAACGGATCCGCCACGTGTCTTGACCCATTCTTGTTCTGTTCCTCATCACGTCCCATTTCTATCTAGAAATTCAACATCAACCTCTTGAAGGGGTAGGAATTTGAGTCTGAGAGAGGAGAGGACTTAGCGTAACCAAGGCTTAGTTACGCCACGAAATTCTTTCTCCAATCAACAAGCCTACATGTCATTAGAGGATCATGGCATAGGAAGCTGTAACTTACGACAAACTCATTCATAAGAAAACACATCTTAGCATAACTGAATGATAGTTACGCTAAAGACAAATTTCAAAAAGTGGTAAAAATTACCATGAAATATTCACAAAAGTTTACCTTTTTTGAACTCTAAACATTCATCGTAGGATTCCCAACATTGCGCCTTGAAGCATTTTACACTTCTTTTGGAAAAGAAAATTTGTGTTTAAATGGTGCAGGGAACATATAATCGCTGTTAAACTTTTTCAAGGACCGAGACACACATGAAAATGAATCTTGTAGAGCTTAGCTGGGCTTCAGCTACATCGTATCAAGGGATTAAGTGTGGGAGGGCTGCCTATTTATAGCGCAACTAGCGTTTAGTTATGCCACATTGTAAACAAGCATCCCTAAGGCACATAACAATTGATAGCATAGGCTCTATCAAGCTATGCTAAAAGTGCGTGCAAAAAAGAGGAGAATTTACATTGATTTTTTAAAATGAAAATAACGCTTCTAAACACCAAAAGTTGTAGCGTATGAAGTGTCTAATTGCGTCATGAAAGAGTTTTAGTAACTTCTGGAAGAGAAAATGATGAGAATGAGCCTGTGTTCGTGTCCATGGTGCCAAAACCAATTTGATGTGAAGAAGTGCCGTCACCATCTCAACATGGAGCTATATGGAATATCTCTTCAATCATAATTCATGAAGAAGTTTCTAAGAGTTCTATATTGGAGCTTAAGGAAATTCCACCTTGAAGAGTATTCATGGAGCAATCACATTGAAGACCAAGATGGCGTGCTTGGACTTTATAATCTTGGATCATGCCATTATTAAGCCTTATGATTTATTTGCTTTGAAATAAATTAAGTCCATTAAACATTAATTTGGGCTTATAATTTTGTTATTTAGTTAAATAGTTACTTGGCCCAATTATCTTGCATGACAATGGAAAGTAATTCTTTTAGAAAATAACTTCCTACTTTTTAGAAAGTTTAGGAAAGTAATCTCCTAAATTATAGGAGCTCTAGCGTGTCCTATATTTTAGGATGGAAAACTGTGTGATGTTTTTGGTTTAGGAAACTAGTTAGTTAATTAATTATCAACTCCAATTTGGAAGTTTCCTAAAATTGGATTGGTAAGTCAAGAAGCAAAGTTGTACTTGGCTTCTACTAGGGTTTCTTTGTTTCCTTTTTCTCTTGGCCGAAATTAATCCTATTTAAGGAGGCCATTGTAGCATTTTTTATTGATATGATGAATGATAAGAATTTTAGCTTTGCTAAATTTGAAAATACTTTGTGTTTTTGCCCAACCCGTGAAGCCTTTAGTGAGCTGCTATAGGATTAGCCAAACCGTTCATGATTTTAGGAACAAGCCAAACTAGTTGTTTAATCTCTTGATTACATGCGGTTGATTAATTTGTTTGTAATAGCGTAAGGGGTTTGATTGGCTTAACATCTTACCTTTTCGTTTCCCTTGAGTTCTATTCCGTAATTTTGTTTGTTTTCTTGTTCTTGTTTTGGTTGAATTGTGCAACACGGTCCAAAGGAGTGGAGATTCGAGTGGTCCAGGATTCCAAGCCTCGCCCATTCATATCAGAAACGTTTTGTCAAAAGGCCGTAACCAACAAAGTGTCTACGCTATGAGATTTTTTTAGTTTTCTCTACTCATGCAAGAATCGCACAATCACTGTGTAACTCTGATGTAGTTATGCAATAGTGAGAAGTTAAGTGTGTGAGGGGTTGCTTATTTATAGTGTAATTTGTGAGAGACCATGCCAATTGTAAATAGGCAACCCCTGTGCACAAAATAATCACAGCGGCTACATCAAGCTATGCCAATTATAGTATCAGGAGAGACTTTACATTGTTTTCTTTGTTAAACATTACTCCTTATAATACTAATTTGTGAAGCAAAATGTTAGCATAAGTAGCTAGAAGTTGCGCATTGAACGATTTCTAAAGGATCTGGGAGTATGCAAAATGCTTTAAACGGCGCAACCACACAAAATTCTACGTCGTGGAAGAAAAATGTGCAGCGCAACTTAACCATAGGTTAGGTTAAACCTGGGTGAAAAATAAATCTTCTAAAATGAATTGTTGTAGCTACTAACAACCTACGCCATGGAATTTTTTGTGAATTGAACCCAAAGCTACAACTTTTGTAAGTGTTGAAGTGAGTTTGAGGATTTGTGTACATGGCGTACTTACATGAAGACCATGCCACGTGAAAATGAAGCCCAAAATGATTTCAAAATTTTTTATAAGTTTTAAAATTACACAACGTGGTGTGAGTGAGCCTACGCTAATTGAGGTATCAGAAGAAAAGCCCTTAAAGCTAACTACCTTATTAGAAAACACTCATTTTGATCTCACATGAAATTAGCGTAGCTTAGAACAGCCCATGCCATTTTGTCAAATACACTTCATCTGACAGCAGACTTCAGCAAAATGATGCAACCAATAAGCTACCTGCTCTAAAAAACTTCTGTTGAGTCAAAATGTTTTCTAACTGTTCAAATTTCACGATGCAGCTCGTGCAAACCTAAGCAGATTGTTGTATGAGAAGGAGGGTATGAACAACCAATTTTCTTATGCAAAAACTATCCTTCTAATATGACATGAGATTTAGCGTAGTGTATTGCAACGCATGCTGTATTGCTATTTACACTGTTTCTGGGAAGTAAAAATTCATGCAAAATGGTGCAACCTGTAGGTTACCCACGCCGTAAGTGTCTCGGCTAACCGAAGGCAACCCTCAATTAACCAAAGAGCAACAATGCTGACCTAACGTAGGCTCAGCAAGCTACGCTGTATCTCATGATGTAACTTTTACACAGATTAGTCTACATCCACTTGTGCCCAGGCTTCCTATAAAGCCATCACTTAGAAAAACATTTCATAAAGTTTTCACTCTTCATTCTTCCATACAACAGTGCGACTAAGCTCTCCCCATGCCTCTTTCTCACTCAGCACCCACACTCACAAAATCAACATTTCATTTCGAGTTTTAGTGCATAAATCAATCTGTAGAAGTCATAGAGCACCACACACATGATTTCACCGAATCAAATCATAAATTGACAGGGATCCACCAATCAACATAAACCTTAACTGTGCAGTGAAAATGTAATTTTTTTATTCTCAATTTTTAAGTTATTATTTTTTGTTGCAAATTGAGTTTGGTTTAAGGGTGCATACGATAGGGAAACATGTTATTTTGTGCGCTTTTGAAGGGATTACAACTTGGTGATTACAAGTGAAGAAAAGAGCAGAAAGTGGAAGAAAATAAGGCAAAGATGGAAATGAAATGGTTAAGAAAGAAACCATATAGTGAGGTCCCTTGTGCACTAACCTTTTCATTTTAATCCTTGTACCATGCTTTGGCATAGTTGCATTCCTGTGCACAAAATCTCACACAACACATCTGCACACCTACACCAACTATGCATTACAAAACTCAAGCACACACATGAACCAATCTTGCTTTCCTTTGCACACTACTTTACTCTCTTGCACATAATACACTTAATACATACAGGTATCACACAACTCAAGTTCACACATGCACACTTGCATGCATCACACTTCATAACACTAACACACTATATCAATCACCATTCATCGTGTCAAGTAACCAACCATGCACACACTACTTAACTCACACAAAAGAATGTGATACGAACCTTAGACCAAAAATCACCTCAAAAGCTAGCCAATGAGATAGAAAAGGCCAAAGTCATATAAACCCCACATCAAAATATCATACTTTCGATGTGGGATCTAAGTCTCATACCTTGTAATTTAGGATCATGACAATTCATCACGCTCCGAAGGCCCAGTGCCCACGCCTTCCTACGCCGCACGATTGCAACGGTGCCCTCCTACACCGCACGATTGCAACTATGAGGGTGGTGAAAAGCTCTGATACCAATTGATATGAATCTTAGACCAAAAATCAACTCAAAAGCTAGCCAATGAGGTAGGAAAGCCCAAAGTCATATAAACCCCACATCGAAATCTCATACTTTCGATGTGGGATCCAAGTCTCATACCTTGCAATTTAGAATTATGACAATGTAGCTTACACCTCTCGGTCTTGGAGACACTAGCACTTGGCCAAGCACACACAACTCATAACACTCACACACAAGCAGTCACGTACACTCTAGCACACACAAAACACACTTTGCACAAAGCACGGTCACACTAGCTAGGCAGCCGTAGCATGCAAAACCTTTATGGTTAGGTGGCCGCACTAGGCATATGCACTTAGGGATTTGATTCAAGTTTTACGGCTGCACTAGGCGGCAGTATTGTGAAAACTTAAAGAATGGTGTGGCCGCACCTCATTATTTGATGCTTGGTCTTGTGTTTTTGTTCCTCCAGTTGAAGGCGTACGGTGTTGAGTGAAGCCATGAAAGAAAGTCATGCATGTGGTGAAGATGCAGTTTAATGTGGGAGAAAACTAAGTGCGAACTAGGAGGTGCAAACTTGGGAGGTGGGCTGTGTTCAAGGTGGATTTCAAGAGTTAGTGTTAAGCGTTCTCAGGTTGGGCCGGCATCTCAAAGGAGTTTAAAGCGTGATTGTCTTAAGTTCTCACTAAAACTTCTCTTCTAGACTTCTACTCTTTACAAGTTCTAATCCTTTTTCTAGTCTTTTTTGTATTTTAGTCCCTGTTTTTCTAATAAGTAGGATTCAACTTCTAACTATCTCATTTAAGTGTTTCCTTATGTTTTAATTTTTGTTATTAGTATAAATAGTTAGATGGTAGGCTTAGTTAAAGGAGGTCCGACTTTGAAAACCGAATTTGAGGCTGGATTTTTGGAGAATTGTTCCAAATTTTGTTCTTTAATATTATAAAATTCAGAACTTTATATTTATATATATTCATAGTTACTTATACTTATATATAATTAATATAATATAAATACACATATATAATTAGTTTATGATAAATTTTGTATACATATTTATCTATAGTAAATTTAGTTGTCTATTATATGTAAATAATATTAAGTGTACAAAATTTAACAAATGAGCATAATATAGAATTATGTTGAACCAAAGTAAATATAACGAACTGATGTTTATTAAATTAAGGATTATGTGGTCTACTTTGATGAATATGTATACATAACATATATGTATATTCATATAGCTTATTTAATAATAATAATAATAACAATAATATATGTATACTTATATATAGCCTATAATATAATATACGTATATTCATATAACAAATAAAGTTATGGTTCAACATACTATAATTGCTAATTATACAAGGCCTTTTACCATATTATAATTTAAGAAGATATAATTCTTGTATAATATACTTCTTTATATAGTCACAATAATTATATATATAGATAATTCTTATCAAATATATGTATTATAAATATAAAGAATGGTTCATTTTGATAACAAATCAAATAGGAGTACTTATCATTATTGTTTTTATTTTTGGTTAGAAAGTAGAATTGGGGATAAAGATTTGGAGCAATTGGATTATTGGGAGAAAAAATGTGGATGTCATCTTCTATTATATTGAATAGATAAATGTATAATTAATGCTTGGGAATTGAAGTTTTCGAGGTTATAATAGCAGTTGCTTTATGTTGATATTGTTTTGGATTTTCTGAATTTTCTAACTTATTGCATTTTAGGGTGTGAATTGATGGATTATGGATGAGAGTTAATGTTGATTTTTGTTAAATATTTTATTTGTGATTTACTAAATTTTAATATTTTTGTAGACTTTTAATTGTTAAAGATTGTGTTTTAGTTTATTAAAATAAATTTTACAGGAAAAATATTTTAAATTTTTAGAATTATTAGCAGTTTATTTTTGAATAAGGTATATATTATAATTTAGGTTCAATATTTGTATAATGACGGATAAAAAATCACATAAATTTCTTACTAATTATACTACTTAATAATTTTGAGTTTAACTTTATCTTGTATAAAGATTATATATAAAAAATTAAGATAGATAATAGAAAAAGAGAGTAGATTAAGATTAAGACTCTCTTTTTCTATAGATAATACCAATATAGTTCACTACAATTTTTTTTTAGACAAAATCTTAATAAATATAAGACTCAACTCATCAAAACATAAATTTTGTACCGGAAGTTTTTTTTTAATTTCTAACACGCATATGACACAACTATATTAAAACATAATAAATAACATACCCAACCCTACATGCAAATTAATTAATTATATAATACTTTTAAAAAATAAATTTAAAAAAAATTCTAAATTTGATTATGCTAATCAAAACCCAGGCATAATTTGAAGGTTAGAGTTTTTCCAACAAGATTTCAGGCTTTGAGTTCCTCATGGGCATGTCGATGTGGGTATGAGCACAAGTGACTGTACCCGTAATTCCACCAACAGGATTATTATTATCAGAGTTCCTCTCTTGCTTTCAAACCGCTCGGTGGTGCTCAGTTTCAAATTGCACACAAATTGATATCCTAAGGTGCACAACTGCACTAGTAGTATTTCTTCATCTACCATAGCAATTGGTCTAAAGTGAATTGGACTAATAATTATTTGTAAAGCAAGCTGAGATGATAGAATAATGTCATTATCATTTTGTTTAACGGTGTGGGTTCTAATCCAGATTCCCTCGTTGATATTATAGCTTACAGAAGCAGAACTTGGAAGAATCTCATCTTTTTTGAAGATCCATTTGTCGAATAACCATTCCCCAGCATTGATTTTTTTTAAATTGAATTAAAGATAAATTATGTCTATTCTCTGAGAGATGCATCCATCCCAGGTGCCCCAAAAGTTAATGAACATGAATATTAAACTCTAAGAGATGCATCGATTCCTGTGATCTATAAATTGATAAAAATGATGGCAGTCACAAGGGGCCGTTTGAGGCAAGGAGTTTATTCTAATTTCAAGACTATTTATAAAAGTTTTTCACAAATATTAAGATTTGTTATTTTATTGGTGTTGTTACATGTAAATATTTTGAAATGTTAATTTTATTTTTTTATGTTAGCGTCTTATAATGAATTTTACCTAATGTATAGTTATGGGTTTGGGAACGACTGCCTACATTGCGACCAAATAGACGGAGTCTTATAGCAAATTCTTCAAGTCCACATGGAGCAAGGTAGATGAAAATTATTTCTTATTTTATTATTTTATCATGCATATAATTTGTATTGGAATAAATATGGTTGATAATGATTATTTGTCATTATTTGTAGGTGGAATGTTGGATTAGATTTATCCAAATTATCTATGCATCTTATTTCTGTATATCGTAATCAATTAACTAGTTTACATTTCGATCATGTAATTTAATATAATATCCAAGTTTATTAGTGCATTCAATTAAAATTCGTGATTTCTTTTTTATTTGTTTTTGTACTTTACAATTATTTTTTATATTTCTAGTTTATATGGCAGCTATCTGAGCCAAACCACAACGTGCGTGTAGCTATAGATTTACCTTCTAAGAGTATCACACAATCACCACAGTTAATCACAATTTAGCACCTTAAAAGAGGTATGTGGTCTAATCAATAAGTTAAATCTCAAGTGCTCTAGACGATATTCTTAGACTATCACCCTAATATAGCTTAAGGATCATTCCCATAGGGAGGGATTCTTCGTTTGTCAAGTTGCAAAGAATTAGAATTGGAAAAGTAACAAGGATTCAGTAAGTGTGCATCGATTGGTAGTTTAACAAATAGATTGCAAAATAGAGCTTAAGACAAATACACATAGAGAAAATAGGGGTGCCACGGGGTGAGTTATGGGTTCAAACTGATACTTAGACTACTTACTTGCCTTGGGAGCTAAACAATCCTTTGTCATACTACTAGCTAGATTCCTCCATTAGACTAATGAGTTCATCCATAACTTCACATAATCTACAAATATGCATTACTATGGGAGCCTATTAGAATTAAGCATGCAAGGCCTTTCTTTAACATACCCAATGCAAGATTCATCATGATATAAAATTCTATTAAATCCACTAGTCCTCCCTATGGCAACCCATTAAGGTTTAGCCACTCATGGTAAAATGACGAAAAGCAATAATTCTTTTTTTTTTATTTTACAATCACTATCAATACAGTGACAAGTTACTCCTATATAAGAATATATTTGTCATAAATCACTCCAAATATCGGAACATATAGAAACACTATCATTTAATTTTGAAAAAGTTTCAATTAAAATTTTTTTTCACCCTTTATAATTTTTTTTTATTATCTTGTTACTGTTGTTCTAGGCATTTTTTAGTTTGTGAATTTAATATATTTTGACAATAATAAGTAAATCATACTTTTTCACCAAAACCAAATGATAAATGTTCTATGGCTATCATTTTAGCTAATTCATTTCTATTTTCTTCATCCGAATATTTAAAAAGATGAGTAGAAGAGGGAGTAAACCTAGAAAATTGCGATTAGTTGGTGGAAATAATAATTGCATTTTGCCTTGATTAGTTGTTGGTTGGAATCTAATATCTTTGTGTAGTACTTCTTGAATATATCTGATTTTAACCTTTTTTTCAAAATTGGGGCTCTCAATTTCTCTATCACTAAAAAATTGCTCACTTTAGTTAGTACCAAATTGTGAGCTACCAACAATATTTCTATTAAAACTATCCATTTTATAGTAAATTAAAATAAAGTAATTGAATAAATATAAATAATTAGATAAATAAAATTATAAGTCTATAAGTATTTCAAAAAAATAGAAATAATTCAAATTATAAAACATATAATGAGGATTCAATATTAAATAAAATAAATAAATTTAAAAAATAATTAGCTAAAGATTTGAATAAAATAAAATAAATTAAAGTAAATAATTCAATTTTGAATATAATGAATTAATAAGTAAAAATAAGTTAATGATAATAAAAAAGTTAAATAATATAAATGATAATTGAGAGAATTAATAGAATTAAAAGAATTGAGAGGGTGGTGTGAAAAAATAATTTGGGGGGTTTGGGTATTTATAGTAGAAAAAAACCAAAAAAAGGCATGACTGTTGGCTTTCCAACGACCTGAATTATGGTCGTTGGATTGCCAACGGTCAAATATTGGTGATGGCCATTGTATCCATCAGCCATATAAATTTATTTAATTTTTTCTTGTGAACGAGCAATTAACCGCCGGTTCCAACCGTTGGATCATCTAGCCGTTCAATTTTTCTTTTCTTTTTAAAAAAAACTAGCAATTTGGAACTGCGATTCACGATTTGCAAAAGTGTGAACCGTAATCGGCATGCCTGGGCCGGTTCCGATTCACTGTTCGAGCCCCACTAGGCCCTAGTTCTGGTTCCGAGCCCAACCCATCGGGCCGGTTCTAATTAAAATCAAAATCGTGGCCATGTCTAGTAGTATCTATAAATATGTGTAGTATGTAAAAATGTACGTAATAAATTTAAATGTATGTCGTATGTATAAAATATTTATATTATATATAAATGTATACAATATGTGTAATATATGTGTAATATATGTATGTAGAGTGTAGAATAAGTGTATAATGTCAGAAAATTAGTATGTGTGAATGTGTGAACAAGTTTATACGTTTCGTGTGTGTGAATGTCAGAAAAAAGTGTATACGTTTCATGTGTGTGTGTGAATGTGTGAAAAAAAAAGGGAAAAAGGTTTTATGTATAATATGTAAACTCTATGATTTTAAAAAAACTTGAATATTGGTGCTTGCAAAAAAAATTAAAGTCAAACTCATTTTTCTAATTTTATTTTATTCTATAATTTTAACAAATTATTTCATATTTAATAAAAAATAGATAAATAATTTAATAATAATTAACAAAATATTATTTAATGAGTTCGCTCTTATAAATGAGTGTAGTATGTGCAAAAATACGTATAGTGTCTAAAAGTGTGTAATGTGTGAAAAAAGAAAGAAATAATGATTTTTAGATAATACACAATTCTTTGAAGAAAATTAAACATTGGATAGAGCAAAAATATTATAATTGATTTTGCACAATTGAGAGAATACAAGCTCCATAATTTTTTTTAAAGGTGTAACTTTGCATCTTTTAGAATTCCCATTTCACAATAAGCAAACATTGTAATTTTGTTTTAAGACAAATTCGTAATTTGTGCAAATTATTTAAATTTTTAAAAAAAAATCAAATCACTCTCTAGAGTTCACATCTCACAAATGCAAACTCTTGAATTTTTTTTAAAGTAAGTTCACATTTGTGAAATGCCAAATGTAAACTATTTAATTTTTTTAAAGAAAAATTGAGTTTGCATTTCACAAATGTAAACTCTTTGAAAAATGCAAACTCTCTCTCTCTCTATATATATATATATATAGATTAGAAAAACATATGAAATAAAACATATTTATAGAAAGATATATTACAAATTCATGTATTAAGGATCTTACAAAATATTTCTCCTTAATCAAGCTAAGGTTTCTAAGCAAAGGTATCCTTGCTAAGGTTTCTAGCTTCAAGAAGCTTAAGTACCAAAATAAGAAGAAGAAAAGTGAGAAGAAAGAAAGAAAGAAAAGAGAACAGAGCTTTCTGCTGAGAGAGAGAATTTTTTAGTCTAAGAGAAGGGAATTCTGAAGTCTGCCTTCCAGCTTTGGAATGGAGGGTATTTATAACAATTTTTTTTAGTGTTTGACTACACTTTTTCCTGTCAACTATTACATTCAAAACGTCTTCAGTTGTTATGAAATTGGAGAGAATATGCCGTAACAGTCGTCTTCATTTTGGTCTTGACCAAATAGCAAGTCCTCTTCGTCTGTCCCCGAAATTTCTGTTGGGCTTGCTTGTGTTGGTCCAGTACTGGAGGTGTTGGGCTCATTGGAAGTATTAGCCTGTTTAAGCTGGGCTAATAAGTTTTCAGGTTGATTTACATAATTCTCTTTGTTTGAAATTGCTGCCAATTTTGAAGCTGTAAGAGACTTTTGCTGTAAAAACTGGCATATACGTGGGTCAGATGGAGGTAAAAATCTAGGATTTTTTTGAAACCACATGTCGATCTGCTTTGGATGAATGCATTCAATATTAAAATGCTTCCACCATTTTGTATATCCTTGTCGGATCAGCTGTGGAGGAAATTTGTCATCTTGTTTAAAAAATTCAAATTTGCAAGCATATATCCAAGATAATGAAAAGAATGAAAAGAAGTGTAGTAGCACAGGTACATGCACTTCTGTAGTTGCAAATTTTTCTGAAAAATTTTGTAATACCAACTAAACGTCTGCTGGCAAAATTTGCTGGTTTGGTCCAAAACAGTTCCACCATTGGATAAACCAGATTAGAAAATTGTATTTTGTTCCTCTTTTGAAGTAGAAGAACCAAGAATGTTTGTTTACTTTGTTCTGTGTAGAAAACATATTAAACCATGCTTGTTTATAATCCCAGTAAGTGAATCCTGGGGACAAAATGGTTGGGAGAAATTTCTAGGAGTATTTGGATTAGTTTCCCAATCGGAAGGCTGAAGGATTCTCAAAATCTGTGCTGTTGAATGGGTAACTAAATCCCTATCATCCTCGTCAATATATTGCTTAAGAGCAATAGGCCGCTATCTATAAGAATAAACTCATAAAATTTTTGGGTTATGTTTGGATTAGGTAGGATGAAATTTGAAGTTTTTTAGAGTATTGTTTTTGCAACCTGGTTAGGGTTGTTGACAAAAAAGTCTGGCTCTGTTTGGCATATTAAAACAAAGTTTTGATTTTTGGAATATTCTTGGTTTGAAGATGTTTTTCGGAAAACATTTGTTTGAGCCAAAATCTGTTTTGAATTTGTGGAGCTGGATGCCACCACATTTGAATAGTTAGTAGGGCTTGCAACCACTACTGAAGTTTGTGTATTTTTCAAATTAGTAGGGCTTGCAACCATTACTAAAGTTTGAGGATTTTTTAAATTAGTAGGGCTTGAAACCACTATTAGAGTTTGGGGAGATTTCACAAGTTGAAATCCGATTGATGAGGCCTATTGTTGAATGGATTCAAAATAGGATTTTTGCAGCAAGGCCTTGTCATCCTCTTCAACAATGTCGGCCCATACATTTGGACTTACAATTGAAATAGGCCGTTTCGAATATTCAGTCTTTAGAACTTCAAGTTCGCTGGAACTCAAAGCATAGTATCTGGGTTTCTTTTCAGCAGATTGTTGGGATGAAGACGCTACTTCTTTTGTTTGGTTTTGTATCTGTATGATACTTTTAGGCATTGGAGGCCATTCTTCCTTTTTCTTTCTCGGCGGCATTATCTTCCCTGTAAAAATTAACGATTTAAGAAGTCAGGCAAAGAATTTATTTCTCCTTTAATATAATCAATATCAAAATCAAAACAGATAAAATAGCCTGCCATCTTGCAAAAATCTGTTTAGATGCAAGATTTTTAACATTTTTTTGCAAAACATCTTTTGCCGATTTGCAATCAACTCTAACAAGAAATTTTTTACTAAGCAAGTCAGATTGAAATTTTGAAATACACAAAATAATTGCCAAGATTTCTTTTTTAATTGTGGAATAGTTTTGTTGAGCACCATTCCAATGTTTAGAAGTAAAGGAAACAACTCTTTCTTTGTTGTCTTGTAGTTGTTTTAGTATTCTACCATAACCCAGATCAGATGCATTTGTCTCAATGATCTTTGGAAGAATTGGGTTTGGCAGATTTAGACAAGGCAAAAGCCTTGACTTGGGTTTTTATCCTTCTTACCGCCTCAGTATGGATATCGGTCCATGGCGGAGGTGATTTCTTTAACCTGTCATGCGAAGGTTTAATGATATTAGCCAATTCAGGAATAAAATCCGCTATAGAATTCAAACACCCTAGAAACCTTTGCAACTGTTGTTTTTCCAAAATCTGATCTGGGAACCTATCTGCAAACTGGATAGATCGTTCTATAGGAATTATTGTTCCTAAATGAATCATGATTTTAGTTTGAAACAAACTAGTCTTTTTCTTCAAAACAATTGGACCATTTTCTTTAACAACTTGTAGAAAGATGTTAAGGTGTTTAAAATGTTGGTCAATGTTATTTGAAAAGATTAAAACATCATCTACATAGACAATAGTAAAGTTTGAATAAAGATTAAAAATATCATTCATGATCCTTTGAAATTCTGATGGAGCGTTTTTTAAACCAAAAGGCATTACGTTCCATTCATAATGTCAAAATGGTACTATAAAAGCCATTTTGCACCTCTCAGATGGATTAATCTCAATTTGCCAGAATCCAGATTTCATGTCAAATTTAGAAAATACCTTCGCCATGTTAAGTGTTTGCAAAAGGTCCTTTTTGTTCGGAATTGGATACCTAATCCTCTGGAGGGCTTTGTTTAATGCCTTATAGTTTATTACCAATCTGGGCACTCCTCTTTCTCTTTCTGTGTTTTTGTTCACATAGAATGCCGGGCAACTCCAGGGCGATTGGCTTTGCTTGATAATTTGCTTTTTCAAAAGATTATTGATTTTTGTTTTGTAATGTTCCAGAAGTTCCTGATACATCTGGATTGGTCTGGATTTTGTTGGAATGTCTATCTCCTTGAAATCGTTCCCATAGGGAAGATAAACAGTATGTTACTTTCTTTTCCAAAAAGCAGTTGGCACCTCAGCACGAACTTGTTGCTCAATTTTTCCTTGATTTGAACCATTGGTTGAGCTAATGGTTCCTCAATTCTTTTATATTCAATTTCTTCTTTCAAGAAATTAAACTGTCTGATTTTGTTGGACAATGGGTTCAACTCCTTGTATACCGGAGGTCTAGTAAAAGGGAGAAGAACATCTTTCCCAAGATTTTGTGGCAAAATTCCTTCTAATGTTGTCATATAAGGCATTAATTGTATAATAAAATCTGTACCCAAGATTACTGGATGAGTAAGATTTTTTGCTAACAGAAATGATACCTTCACCGTTGCTGAAGAGAATTTAACCTCAACAAAAGTAAGCTTGTAAGAAATATTGAGTTTAGATCCCTTTGCTAAATGAAGTTTTTCTTTAGGTTTTTCAAAGAATTTGGGTGGAATAATCCCTTCATCGATGCAACTGAGATCAGCTCCTATGTCCCATAATGCTGGATTTTCTAGTAGAAAACTATTTTGTACTACCAGTTTGATCTGAACATCATGCCTTCTAAAGGTGACAGTTGACAAGATATTAGGAGTTTTATCATTCAAGGAGTTCAAGGGCTCTAGAATTTGTTGAAATTATTTGTCATCTTTGGCTTTGTCCTTATCCTTTGTTTGTATCAGGTGATCAGGGAGAGTTTGCAAAACCAGTTGGTCAAGCTCTTGTCTAGCTTTGATTTCCCTGATTTCTATTTTGATTTTTGCAACTTCAGTTTCTAAATCTTGTATGGTAATTTGTTTAGAAGTTTTTTAGGGAGTCTGTTTAGGATATTGGTAAGGTTATAGGTGTTTAAAACTCTTGGGTAGTTTGCAGGGTGAT
Source organism: Ophiorrhiza pumila (assembly GCA_016586305.1). Lineage (NCBI taxonomy): Eukaryota > Viridiplantae > Streptophyta > Magnoliopsida > Gentianales > Rubiaceae > Ophiorrhiza > Ophiorrhiza pumila. The sequence goes on along the minus strand of BLIW01000004.1, from coordinate 19,444,630 downwards.
CACTTCTAAATCTGGAAATAGATTGTTGTTCACTAGTTACCTTTTTGAACTGGTTGAGGTAGTGTTTTTTCTAATCTTGATCTTCCGCATTATCTATCATTTCAAGAAGTAAATCATATTCTTTGGTTAAGACATTGATAACTGGTCCTTCTGGATGTGAGTTATCACTGAAGTAGAACTATCAATATCATCATCTTCGATTTGGATAATGTGATTATCTTCACTATAACCTGATTTTTCGTCCTCTGTTTCAGCAAGGAGATTTGTAATTTGATTTAGGATATTGTCATCTATTTCCAAAGCTTGGATTTTCCGTCCGAGATGACAATATTTTGCAATGTGTCCTGGTTTATGACATTTATGACAAATGATGTTTGGTAAGGCTAGTCTAGGAGTCTGATATGGTTTAGGTTAGGGATTGGATGATTGTGGTAATGGTTTTGGTTGTCTATATGTAATTCTCCATTTAGGAAAATGTTTGGTATATTTGGGTTTGGGATTTTGTTTATGAGGTCGCGATTTGTGATTTTGACTACAACTAGGAAGCCCAAACTGTCAACTGTTCACAAAAATAACCAAGATCTCTTCTTCTTTGTGCTCTGTCCTTTGCAAGTTGTCAGAGCATCTTGTCTTGCCTGCAGATTTGCAAGGCAACCTTTTGGATTTGTGTTATCAATTGTCCATATGTAATCTGTTCATATGGCACTACTCCATTGTATATGCTCCTGAGTTCTTCCTGAACCATATCTCGAAGTGATTTTGGAAGGCCATCTAAAAATTTCTCCTTCCAATATGCCTAGTTGCCATCATGTCTGGCATATATACGGGTGAAGAATGTGTCTTTATACCATCGGAAATCCAATAAGTTTTTGCACTTCAGATTATTCAAAAGTTCAGATGACCGATCTCTGGAAATTCCTGGATCACCAATGAAAGTTTTGGCAATAGTGAATATCAAAGTTGATACTGCATCAAAAATTGTATCACCATCTTGCAGAATTGGTTCTCCTTGGTCATCTATCTTGACTGAGTGCATAATACTTTGTCTTTCTTCTTCAGTGAGATGTTCATCCCACCAACCTTTTAGTTGACCTGTGAAACCAGAACTAAGATGTGAGCTGCTAATTGGTCTGTGTGAGCCTGCGATGAGCCGTTGCCACCATTTTCATTTGTTAAAGAGCAGTCATCATACTGTATTCTGTATGTCCATCTATGTTCCACTCATAGATATTAGTAGCATTATAGCTGTTTTGAAGGATATTGGATTTTTCTTCCAACACCATATATGGATAAGTTGCCCTTGGATAGTACAACTTCTGAGGCCTCTTCTAGTTTGAGATTTTCTTGTCATCGAATGAACTCCGATGCCTTAATTTGGCAATCTCAGCTGCTGGAGATTCTGGTTGAGATTGTTCTTCTTCTATGATTTCTTCTTTATCTAAGACACACATGGCTCGGTTTACAAAAGCTGAGGCTGAGGCTGGATCACTTGACTTTTGTTTAGATTTTTGGGTAGTAAAGCATTATTCAATCTTTGCTATCCTTTTTTTTAACTCGATCAAAGGTCTATTTACCAATTGGTTGGCTATTTTGGATGGTATTTCATGTGGTTTAAAAAGGGGTTTACTTGAGAAGGTGTTTGATATATGTGTGGAAGTAGTTTGGATAGGCTTACTGGGGAGATATTCTCCAATAGTTTATAGGTACTTGTTGGTATAATTGTTTTGCTCGCAAATACTTTGGACGTCCCTTGCATTTACTGGATCTGCATTCTTTGCCTCTTTATGTTTGAATGGAATTATTTTGATTTCCGCTGACTTGTATGAAGTTGTGAATGATGATGACGGTGGAAGTTCTGATCTTATCGTTTCACCATCTATAACTTACCAAGTCTTTGTAGCACAGATCTCTTTTCATTTGAAAAATGATAATCTATACAGTTGTTAGTTGCATAATGTTCAAACCATACAAAAAATGATAAAAGCAACTCATTTAATTTCGAGAAATCATAATATTTTTCTTGTATGAATTTTTTATTTTCATTTTTATAGTTTTCAAAAAACTATTTTCTTTTTTCTTGGTTTTCATCACTATAAAATTCTTTTCTAAGTTTTTCTTTGTGTATTTGAAAATCTATTTTAAGCAGTCTTAGTTCTCCTAACTTTTCATCTATGTTATCTGTCATAGTTGAATACGTAGGTGATCTAGGAAGGCTATTATTCTCACTATGGTCTAGAGAATCTGTTTGAGTTTCTACTGTATATCTAGCTTGTGGTATTCTGGATGAATTATCTAAACCATGGATACGAGTATCAACAGAGGATGTAGAAGATATTGCCGGTTGCATAGAGAAATGGACTTCAAAAGATCTTCTAGAATTTTGGCATCTAACATTACCTGAAATCCTAAGTCTTGGGGTCCTATCAAAAGTGATCTGGACTCCTCCACTCGGAAATTGTTTGATATTTGATACCACTGTATTTTGTACTAGTACAGGTGGATTTGCTTCTAGCAAAAACCAATTTTCATATAGGGTTACCTGACTCCATTTAATGTTTCTAGGAATAGAAAGCATAGATTTAGCTAGATCTGTTTTAAACATAACTATTTCTCCTTTTTTAGAAGCACTTACTGCTCCTGTATTGAAAGAAGAATTCATGGCTTTATACTGAATCCTGAATAAGATTGTTACAGGAAGTGTTCCTGGTTTAGCTTTAAAATTTGCAACTTTAACATGTAATGTCAAAGCATCAAGAATGTTTCTATCTTGCAAAGAAACAGTAAAATTTGGGAAACAATCAAAATAAACAGGTCCTTCACATAAGCTAGTTTCAATCATACCTAGTAAAGAATCATCGAAATTCAATAATCTACAATCTCTAAGACAAAGAAGCAAAGATGTATCTAGACCTTCTCTGTTTAGTGGTTTTGCAGCAACTTCAACAAGTCCAAAATGCAAATAATTGTATATTTTTTTATGTTTTTCAATTATCTTTTAATACAATAATTTGATGTTTTCGTAATCATTATTTAGATTAATAGCTTGTTCAACCGTTTTAACAGTATAATCTGATTCCAAGTTCCATTTATCTCTATAAACTTCACTTGATGGTGTTTTAGGAATTTTTCAATTGTTTATTGATTGTTCAATATTTTCAAGATTTACTTCTTCCTTGAAAATAACATTGTTTGAAAAGTTTGAAGAAGAGCTTGAAGCTCCTTTTGAAAAATGATTAAAGATAGAAGACATAATAAATAGATCTTAAGAATAAAATTAAAACACAGTAAACAAAAATGCATTAAATTAATCAGTTGTAAAATCCCTTTGGTTGGCACATCACCATTGGGATCCATGAGATCTAACCTCTTGTTTCATGGTTTCTGAACAGAAATTATGTAGATCTGCTAAGTTACAGTATAAATTCCATACTTTAACTTGTTACCATACCAAATCAGATCTGGTACCCTCAACATAATCCTTTTCGCCTTTCATTCTCAAAACGGCTTCGGATCCATGCTGGTAAAATAACAGACACCAAGTTGAAGTTCAAATTCATCCTGCAAGTTAGCAGTTCTACTAGATCTATATTCAAAAAACATGAAACAACGAGTTACATACCCAATTCTCTTGCTGGCTCTGATACCAAGGGCGGAGAGTTAGGCTCCAGGAAAGGAAATTAAAATTACAAAAAGGAAAGTGGGTCGCAGTAGGACTGCCACTACATTGTTAATAAGTCATTGTTAATAACAGAAATTAAATGACATAAAAGTAAAGAACTTAAATTAAAATAACATAAATTAAAAGTTAGATTTAGATCTAGATCTAGATTAGAAACAACATATGAAATAAAACATATTGATAGAAAGATATATTAAAAATTCATGGATTAAGGATTTTACATAAGATTTCTCCTTAATCAAGCTAAAAGAAGGGTAATTCAGGAGCTTCACCAACTGGATTAATCTGAGAGCTTTCTTCATAGAGAGAAAATTTTTGAGTCTAAGAGAAGGGAATTCTAAGGTCTGCCCTCCAACTTCGGAATGGAGGGTATTTATAACAAAAAAAAATTTTAGTGTTTGACTACACTTTTTTCTATCAACTATTACATTCAAAATGTCTTCAGTTGTCACGGAATCGGAGAGAATATGCCATAATAGTCGTCTTCATTTTGGTCTTGACCAAATAGCAAGTCCTCTTTGTCTGTCCCCGAAATATCTGTTGGGCTTGCTTATATTGGTCCAATACTGGAGGTACTGGGTTCATTGGAAGTATTAGCCTGTTTAAGCTGGGCTAATAAGTTTTCAAGTTGATTTACATAATCCTCTTTGTTTGAAATTGCTGCCAATTTTGAAGCTTTAAAAGACTTTTGCTGTAAAAATTGGCATATACGTGGGTCAGATAGAGGTAAAAATCTTGGATTTTTCTGAAACCACATGTCAATCTACTTCGGATGATTGCATTCAATATTAAAATTCTTCCACCATTTTGTATATCTTTGTCGGATCAGTTGTGGAGGAAATTTTTCATCTTGTTTAAAAAATTCAAATTTCCAAGCGTATATCCAAGATAATGAAAAGATTGAAAAGAAGTGTAGTAACACAGGTACATGCACTTCTGTAGTTTAAAATGTTTATGAATAAAATTGTAATCCCAACTAAACGTCTACTAGCAAAATTTGCCGATTTGGTCCAAAACAGTTCCACCATTGGATAAACCAGACTGGAAAATTGTATTTTGTTCCTCTTTTGAAGTATAAAAACCAAGAATGTTTGTTTACTTTTTTTGTGTAGAAAAAGTATTAAACCATGATTGTCTATAATCCCAGTAAGTGAATCTTGGGGGAGAAAATTGTTGGGAGAAATTTCTAGGAGAATTTGGATTAGTTTCCCAATCGGAAGGCTAATGGATTTTAAAATTTTGTGTTGTTGAAAGGGTAACTAAATCCCAATCATCCTTGTCAATATATTGCTTAATAGCAATAGACCCGGTATCTATAAGAATAAACACATAAAATTTTTGGGTTATGTTTGGAGTAGGTGGGATGAAATTTGAAGTTTTTGGAAGTATTGTTTTTGCAACCTGGTTAGGGTTGTTGACAAAAAAGTCTGGCTCTGTTTGGCAGATTAAAACAAAGTTTTGATTTTTGGAATATTCTTAGTTTGAAGATGTTTTTCGCAAAACATTTGTTTGAGCCAAAATCTATTTTGAATTAGTGGAGCTGGATGCCACCATATTTGAATAGTTAGTAGGGCTTGCAACCACTACTGAAGTTTGTGTATTTTTCAAATTAGTAGGGCTTGCAACCACTACTGAAGTTTGAGGATTTTTGAAATTAGTAGGGCTTCAAACCATTACTGGAATTTGGGGAGATTTCACAAGTTGAAATCCAACTGATGAGGCCCATTATTGAATGGATTCAAAATGGGATTTTTTGTAGCAAGGCCTTGTCATCCTCTTCAACGATGTCGGACCATACTTTTGGACTTACAATTGAAATGGGCTGTTTCGAAGATTCAGCCTTTAGAACTTCAAGTTGGTTGGAACTCAAAGCATTGTGTCTGGGTTTCTTTTCAGTAGATTGTTTGGATGAAGATGCTGCTTCTTTTGTTTGGTTTTGTATCTGTATGATACTTTTAGGCATTTGTTTCTCCTTTAATATAATCAATATCAAAATCAAAAACAGATAAAATAGCCTGCCATCTTGCAAAAATAGATTTTTAACATCTATTTAGAGGCAAGATTTTTAACATCTTTTTGCAAAACATCTTTAGCCGATTTGCAATCAACTCTAACAAAAATTTTTTGATTAAGCAAGTCATATTGAAATTTTGAAATACACAAAACAATTTCCAAGATTTCTTTTTTAATTGTGAAATAGTTTTGTTGAGCACCATTCCAATGTTTAGAAGTAAAGGCAACAACTCTTTCTTTGTTGTCTTGTACCTGTTTTACTATTCCACCATAACCTAGATGAGATGCATTTGTCTCAATGATCTTTGGAAGACTTGGGTTTGGCAGATTCATACAAGGCAAAGCTTTGACTAGGGTTTTTACCCTTCTTACTGCCTCAGTATGGATATCGGTCCATGGCGGAGGTGATTTCTTTAACCTTTCATGCAAAGGTTTAATGATATTAGCACATTTAGGAATAAAATCAGCTATATAATTCAAACACCCTAGAAACCTTTGCAACTGTTGTTTTTCGAAAATCTGACTAGGGAACCTATTTGCAAATTGGATAGATCATTCTATAGGAATTATTGTTCCAAAATGAAGATAGTGTCCTAAAAACCTGATCTTAGTTTGGAACAAACTAATCTTTTTGTTCAAAACAACTAGACCGTTTTCTTTAAAAACCTGTAGAAAGATATTAATGTGTTTAAAATGTTGGTCTATGTTATTTGAAAAGATTAAAACATCATCTATATAGACAATAGTAAAGTTTGAATAAGGATTAAAAATATCTTTCATAATCTTTTAAAATTCTGATTGAGCATTTTCTAAACAAAAAGGCATTACGTTCCATCCATAATGTCCAAATGTTACTGTAAAAGCCGTGTTGTACCTGTCAGATGGATTAATCTGAATTTTCCAGAATTCAAATTTCATGTCAAATTTAGAAAATACCTTCGCCGCATTAAGCCTTTACAAAAGGTCCTTTTTGTTAGGAATTGGATACTCTATCCTCTAGAGGGCTTTGTTTAATGCCTTATAGTTTATTACTAATATGGGCACTCCTCTTTCTATTTCTGAGTTTTTCTTCACATAGAATGCCAGGAAACTCCAAGAGGGTGGCTTGGCCAGATAATTTGCTTTTTCAGAATATCATTGATTTCTATTTTGTAATGTTCTAGAAGCTCCTAATTCATCTGGATTGGTCTGGCTTTTGTTGGAATGTCTATCTCCTTGAAATCTTTCTCATAGGGAAGATAAACAGTATGTTGCTTTCTTTTCCAAAAAGCAGTTGGCACCTCAGCACAAACTTTTTGCTCAATTTTCCTTGTAGTTCCCTGATTCTGTTTTGAACCATTGTTTGAGCTAATTGTGCCTCAATTCTATTATATTCAATTTATTATTTCAAAAAATTAATCTGCGTGATTTTGTTGGACAATGGGTTCAACTCCTTAGATACCGGAGGCATAGTAAAAATGAGAAGAACATCTTTCCCAAGATTTTGAGGCAAAATTCCTTCAAATTTTGTCATATAAGGCATCAATTGTATAATAAAATATGTACCCAAGATTACTGGATGAGTAAGATTTTTTGCTAACAGAAATGATACCTTCACCGTTGCTGAATAGAAATTAACCTTAACATCAGTAAGCTTGTTAGAAATATTGAGTTTAGATCCCTTTGCTGAACGAATGCCTTCTTTGGTTTTTTCAAAGAATTTGGATGGAATAATCCCTTCATCGATGCAACTAAGATCAGCTTCATGTGTCCATAATGATGGAGTTTCTAGTACAAAACTATTTTGTTACGTACCAATTTGATCTGAACATCATGCCTTCTAAAGGGTGACGCCTGACAAGATATTAGGATTTTTATCATTCAAAGGAGTTCAAGGGCTCTAGGAATTGTTGAACTTCTTCGTTCTCTTTGGCTTTGCCCTTATCCTTTGTTGTATCAGCTGATCAGTGTGATTTTTCAAAAACCAGTTGTTCAAGCTCCTGCTCTAGCTTTGATTTCCCTGATTTCCATTTTGATTTTTGCAACTCAGGTTTCTAAATCTTGTATGGTAGTTTGTTTAGAAGTTTTTTAGGGAGTCTGTTTAGGATATTGGTAAGGTTATAGGTGTTTAAAACTCTTGGGTAGTTTGCAGGGTGATCACTTCTAAATCTGGAAATAGATTGTTGTTCACTTAGTTGCCTTTTTGAACTGGCTGAGGTAGTGTTTTTTCTGATCTGGATATTCCAGATTATCTATCATTTCAAGAAGTAAATCTTGTTCTTTGATTAAGACAATGATACTGGTCCTTCTGGATGTGAGTCATCACTAGAAGTAGAACTATTCAACATCATCGCTCTTTGATTTGGTTGATGTGATTATCTTTACCGTAACTGTTGATTCTTCGTCCTCTATTTCAGCAAGGGAGGTTTTGAAATTTGATTTAGATATTGTTATTTATTTCCAAAACTTGGGATTTTTCGTCTGAAACGACAATATTTGCAATGTGTCCTCGGTTTATGACATTTATGACAAATAATGTTTGGGTAAGGCTAGTTCTTGGAGGCTGATATGGTTTAGGTTGGGGGATTGGATGATTGTGGTACTGGTTTTGGGTTATCTGTATGTAATTTTCCGTTTAGGGAAATGTTTGGTATATCTGGGTTGGGATTTTGTTTATGAGGTCGCGATTTTGTGATTTTGACTACAGCTAGCCAAGCCCAAACTGTTCACAAAAAGAACCCAAAGATCTCTTCTTCTTTCTGCACTATCCTTTTCAAGTTGTCAGAGCATGTTGTCTGCTTGCATATTCGCAAGGCAACCCTGTTGGATTTGTGGTTCAATTGTCCATATGTAGGTCTGTTCATATGGCACTACTCCATTGCATATGCTCCTGAATTTCTTCCTGAACTACGAAGTGATTTTGAAAGCCCATTCTAGAAATTTCTCTTCCAATATGCCCCGGATATTTATACGGGTGAAGAATGTGTCTTTATACCATCAAAAAATCCGATAAGTTTTGCACTTCAGATTATTCAAAAGTTCAGATGATCGATCGTCTGAAAATTCCTGGATCACGAATGACAGTTTTGGCAATGTTGAATATCAAAGTTGATACTACACCAGAAATAGTAATCCACCATCTTTCAGAATTGGTTCTCCTTTGTCATCTATCTTGACTGAGTGCAAAATACTCTGTATTTCTTCTTCCATGGAGATGTTCATTCCCACCATCATTTTAGTTGACCTGTGAAACCAGCAACTAAGATATGAGCTGCTAATTGGGTCTGTGCAAGCCTGCGATGTTCTGTACGCCGTTGCCACTATTCTCATTTGTTGTAAGAGAAATCATCATACTATACTCTGTCTCTCCATCTATGTTCCACTCATTGAAATTGTTAGCATTATAGCTGCTTTTGAAGGATATTGGGTTTTTCTTCCAACACCATATCTGGATAAGTTGCCCTTGGAGTAGTACAACTTCTGAGGCCTCTTCTAGTTTGAGATTTGCTTGTCATCGAATGAACTCTGATGTCTTAATTGGCAATCTCAACTGCTGGAGATTCTGGTTGAGATTATTCTTATCCAAGACACACATGGCTTGGTTTACAGAAGCTGAGTCTGAGGCTGGATCACTTGACTTTTTTTGTAGATTTGAGGTACTAAAGGATTCTTCAATCTTTGCTTTCCTTTTTTTCTAACTCGGTCAAAGGTCTATTTACCAATTGGTTGACTATTTTGGATGGTATTTCATGTGGTTTAAAAATTGGGGTTTACTTGAGAAAGTGTTTGATATATGTGTGGAAGTAGTTTGGATAGGCTTAGTGAGAAGATGTTCTCCAATAGCAAAGATATGGTTTGGATAGGCTATTTTGGATGGTATATCTACAAGCTATTGGAGAACATCTCATTACTAAGCCTATCCAAATTACTTCCACACATATATCGAACACTTCTCAAGTAAACCCCTTTTTAGACAACATGAAATACCATCCAAAATAGCCAACCAATTGGTAAATAGACCCTTTGACTGAGTTAGAAAAAAGGATAGCAAAGATTGGAGAATCCTTTACTACCCCAAAATCTAAACAAAAGTCAAGTGATCCAGCCTCAGCCTCAGCTTCTGTAAACCAAGCCATGTGTGTCTTGGATAAAGGAGAAATCACAGAAGGAAGAACGATCTTCAACCAGAATCTCTAGAAGCTGAGATTGCCAAATTAAGACATCTGAGTTCATTCAGTGACAAGCAAATCTCAAACAGGAAGAGGCCTTAGAAGTTGTACTATCCAAGGGCAACTTATCCAGATATGATGTTGGAAGAAAAATCCAATATCCTCTAAAACAGCTATAATGCTAACAACATCTATGAGTGGAACATAGCTGGACAGACAGAGTATAGTATGATGACAGCTCTTCAACAAATGACAATGGTAGCAATGGCGTACAAAACATCGCAAGCTTGCACAGACCAATTTGCAGCTCATATCTTAGTTGCTGGTTTCAAAGGTCAACTAAAATGATGGTGGGATGAACATCTCACAGAATAAAAAAACAGAGTATTATGCACTCAGTCAAGTTAGATGACCAAGGAGAACCAGTTCTGCATGATGGTTGATACTATCTCTTATGTAATATCAACTTTGATATTCACCATTGCTAAAACTTTCATTAGTAATCTAGGAATTTTGAGAGATTTGTCATCTAAACTTTTGAATAATCTGAAGTTCAAAAACTTAGCGGATTTCTGATGGTATAAAGGCACATTCTTCACCCGTATATATGCTAGACCTGATGGTAACCAGGCATATTGGAAGGAGAAATTTCTATATAGGCTTCCAAAATCACTTCGAGATATGGTTCAGGAAGAACTCAGGAGCATATACAATGGATTAGTGCCATATGAATAGATTATATATTGACAATTGACAACACAAATCCAACAGGTTGCCTTGCGAATCTGCAGGCAAGACAAGATGCTCCGACAACTTGCAAAGGACAAAGCACAAAAAAGAAGAGATCTTGGTTCGTTTTGTGAAAAGTTTGGGCTTCCTAGCTGTTGTCAAAATCACAAATCGCAACCTCATAAACAAAATCCTAAACCCAGATATACCAAACATTTCCCAAAATGGAGAATTACATATAGACAACCAAAACCACTACCACAATCATCCAATCCCCAACCATATCAGCCTCCAAGACTAGCATTACCAAACATCATTTGTCATAAATGTCATAAACCAGAACACATTGCAAAATATTGTTGTCTCAGACGGGAAATCCAAGCTTTGGAAATAGATGACAATATCTTAAATCAAATTTCAAACCTTCTTGTTGAACAAGAGAACGAAGAATCAGGTTACAATGAAGATAATCACATTAACCAAGTCAAAGACGATGATGTTGATAGTTCTACTTCTAGTGATAACTCAAATCCAGAAGGACCAGTTATCAATGTCTTAACCAAAGAATATGATTTACTTCTAAAAATGATAGATAATCTGGAAGATCAAGATTAGAAAAAATACTTCCTCAGCCAGTTCAAAAAGGCAACTAGGGAACAACCATCTACTTTCAGATTTAGAAGTGATCACCCTGCAAACCACCCAAGAGTTTTAAACACCTATAACCTTACCAATATCCCAAACAGACTCCCTCAAAAAAACTTCCAAACAAATTAACATACAGGATTTAGAAACTGAAGTTACAAAACTCAAAATGGAAATCAGGGAAATCAAAGCTAGATAAGAGCTTGACTAACTGGTTTTGCAAAATCTCACTGATCAGCTGATACAAAAAAATGATAAGGTCAAAGCCAAAGAGGATGAAGAAGTTCAACAATTCCTAGAGCCCTTGAACTTCTTGAATAACAAAACTCCTAATATCTTGTCAGCCGTCACCTTCAGAAGGCATGATGTTTAGATCAAACTGGTAGTACAAAATAGTTTTGTAATAGAAACTCCAGCATTATGGGAGACAGGAGCTGATCTCAGTTGCATTGATGAAGGGATTATTCCGTCCAAATTCTTTGAAAAAACCAAAGAAGGACTTCGTTCAACAAAGGGATCTAAACTCAGTATTTCTTACAAGCTTACTGATGTTGAGGTTAAATTCTCTTCAGCAATGGTGAAGGTATCACTTCTATTAGCAAAAAATCTTTCTCATCCAGTAATCTTGGGTACATATTTTATTATAAAATTGATGCCTTATATGACAACATTCGAAGGAATTTTGCCACAAAATCTTGGGAAAGATATTCTTCGGGGGGGGATTACTAGCAGTTATGGTAACGTAACTTTGGATCTGAACATATGGTTTCAAAACAAGAAATTTTAGATCTATTCAGTTTGACTTCACAATATGAAGTTTTAGATCTATTCATATTGATAACAATAAAGCGTTGTTTCTTAGTTGAAACTTATTTTATATGTTAAATCTAATGACTCTTAAAAGAATGAACGGTTTCAAATTTCTTATGGTATGATCTTGTGGGTCGACACCCAAGTCGCGTTCGGCGTTTCATGAGGCGGTTGATGATGTTGTAAGTCCTCTTTTTAGCCGGTAATATGTCGTTGACAGTCGAGCAAGATCATCCATAATAAAAATGAGACATGTTCTATCTTTTAAATGGTCAAAAGATTGATATATAAACCAAAGTTTTGCTAAGTTTCATTAGCACAATAAGTTATCAAGTATGGAGAAATCTAAAATATTCAATAAGTGATATCAAGTTTGGAGAAAATCTAAGATATTCAATACGTGATTCCATATGAAAGAAACTAAGTTATGTGTATACTACCATAAATTCTGTTAGTAATCCTACCCGAATCTCCTATCAATTATTATGACATCTATATTGTCTAGAAGTAATTCTACTGCTTCATCTTCAAATAAAAATACTAAAAATTCTGAATTAGTTGAATTTTCTGAAATTGAACAAAAAATACAAAATTGGCATATTCCAAAAATTGAACATAAAAAAATTTATAAATAATGAACTTTTGATCAAAAAACTAAAAGAGCCATAAAAAATGTAGAAAAAACAATTTCTATACAAAATCAATTTGAACAAATACATTTACTAGATTTAGATTATTTGTCTCAAATTAGACAACAAAGATATAATTATCTACATATTGGTCTTATAGAAATTGCTGTACAACCTTTAAATAGAATTAGGAAGTCTATTTTGACTTATTTGATTTATATTATAACCAAATTTATTTTGGGATTGACGGCCTCTGCCTCTCATTTCCTGCAAAAAAGAAAATATTATTGTAGAGAACCAAATCTTTTCCTCCTTTATAATAACTAAAACCTGGAAAAAACAATATTGTGAGATTTTAAGATAAATTAAGGTAAGATTAAATGCTGCACAAGGGGGAAAAATACAAGTAAATTATAAATTATCAAATGTGTATATATTTTCTGAAGAAAATAATTATGTTTGTTGTCCATTTGTTTTAGCTAAAACAATTAACCAACATATAATATTGGGAACTCCTTTCCTAAATTTAATGCATCCATATAAATGTGATGGTAAAACATTATCAAAAATTGATTCTGATTTATCATTTAAATTTATTACTTCTCCAAAAACTAGAGATCTCTGTTCTTTAAATTTGTCATCTTTACAAGAAAATATAAAATTAAAAAATAATCAAATTGATTTTCTTTCAAATGAGATTTTATCTTTAAAAATAGAAGAACAATTAAAATATCCAAAATCACAAAATCAAATTAAAAATATTACGCAAGAAATTACTACAAAAATTTGTAGTGAATTGCCAAATGCTTTTTGGGAAAGAAAACAACATATTGTTGAACTACCATATGAAAAAGATTTTGATGAACAAAAAATACCAACAAAAGCAAGACCATCTCAAATGAATAAAGAAATGGTTGAATATTGTAAAAAAGAAATTGATGATTTGTTAAAAAAGAAAATAATTAGAAAAAGTTACTCTCCTTGGAGTTGTTCTGCATTTTATGTTAATAAAAATTCAGAAATAGAAAGAGGTGTTTCCAAGATTAGTTATTAATTGTAAACCCTTAAATACAGTCTTACAATGGATTAGATATCCAATTCCAAATAAAAAAGATTTATTAAATAGGACTTTTGGAGCAATGATATATTCTAAATTTGATTTAAAATCTGGATTTTGGCAAAAACAAATTGCTGAAAAAGATAAATATAAAACTGGATTTACTGTTCCATTTGGTCATTATGAATGGAATGTAATGCCTTTTGGTCTCAAAAATGCTCCTTCTGAATTACAACATATAATGAATGACATTTTTTCATCATATTCTTTATAATTGTTTATATGATGATATTTAATTTTTTCACAAAATATTGAATAACATTTTAAACATTTGAATATTTTTTAAAATAGTTGTTAAAAATGGTTTAGTTGTTTCTTGCTAAAAAATTAAAATTATTTCCAATCTAAAATTAGATTCTTAGGATATGAATTAGAAAATGGTCAAATTACTCCAATTGCTAGAAGTATTCGAATTTGCAAATAAATTTCCTGATGAATTAATAGATAAAAAACAATTACAAAAAGATTTTTAGGAAGTTTAAATTATATTGGTGAATATTATAAAATTTAGCAATTGATAGTAAACCTTTATATGATAGATTAAAGAAAAATCCTCTTGCATGGTCCTGAAATTCATACAAATGCAGTAAAATAAATTAAACAAAAGTAAAATTTTTACCATGTTTAGTTTAGTAAATCCTGATTGGTTTAAAATTGTTGAAACTGATGCTTCTAATATTGGTTATTGGAGGAATTTTAAAACAAAAGAATCCACAAACTTAATAAAGAAGAATTAGTTAGATACTATTATGGAACATGGAAAAATGCTCAAATAAATTATTCTACAATTAAAAAAGAAATTCTTAGTATATTCTTTATATTTCTAAATTCCAAGATGATTTATTAAATCAAGAATTTTTACTTAGAGTTGACTGTAGTGCTGCAAAAGAAGTTTTACAGAAGATGTAAAAAATATTGCATCTAAACAAATATTTGCTAGATGGCAAGCTATTTTATCTGTATTTGACTTTAAAATTGTCTATATTAAAGGTGAATTAAATTCTTTTACCTGATTTTCTTACTAGAGAATTCTTACAAGGATAAAATTTTTGGCAGGTTATGAAACAACAAACTGAAGAAGAAATTGAAATTTTAAAAGAAAATTATTTAAAAGATTATCTTCAAAAATTTTCTAAAAAAGAAATTAGAATAAGAAATTATAATACAAAATCCTTAAAGGATCAAATTTTTATTCATCAAGTACAATATTACAGAATGGTAAGAGTAAAGAAATTCATACAAAAATCAGATTCGCCAAATAAAGAAGATTATTATAGATTTATAAAAATCTTTTGGAAAGAAAATATATTTTGTTTAAAAAATCAAAGAATGGAAAGAAAATTTTAAATTACAATGGTTAAAAGATTATATTGAAAATCCAGCTACAATTAAGAAAATTAGAAAAATTATTCATTAAAAGAAAGGGTTCGACAAGATTCTGAATTTCCTCATGTTTATCATGTAGAAAATGTAAATGTTTTATCAATAAAACAACAAGTATTTTTACATCAAATGCAAAACTACCAAATGTTGATTTCATATCACATAAATAAATCTAGAAGACATCCAATAATAAATCAATTTTTATGGAATCGTCTTGAAAATTTTTAGAAAGAAATTTGCTATTATTATTTAAATCTTTTTATTTTAAATTTTTTTGCAGGAAATGCACGGTAGAGGTGGAAGAGGTCATAGACCTCAAATGGATTTTGGTTATGTTAGCCATTACAATTCCCAATATCCTCCACTATACTGGTCATCTCAAATGAGAGGTCAGTCTTTCTTTAAATCAATCAAATTCCAAAAATAATTCTCTTGTTCCATTGGGTCATATACCCACAGCCAAAAATGTCCTTCTTGATGAATCCTCAATCAGGACCATGATTATATGAAAAATGGAATAATCGCACATTCAATTTTCATTTCTGAAACAGATCTAAAATTAGATTTGTATGCGATTATTCATAAATATTCAATAATCCTTCTAATTCTCATTTCAGTTTTAAGAGGACCACTTCCTCTAAAAACTCGGCATACTTATGCTGATTTTTTAAATTTTACCAAAATTGCTGATATAAATGACAGACCCAGAACCAGTCGTCACCAAAATTGGTTTCCTACAACTGAAGACAATGAAATTGCTTTGTCTCAGATGTATATTCATAAAATACCATCTTATTCTGACTGGAATTCTTCTCTAATTCAAAACTCAAAATTTTATTACAAGATATAACAATTTTGAATATGCATTTACGTACACAGATATGGTGGAAAGTTTTCACAATGTCCACTTATATCAAATTCTTCTTACAAGCATACTTGGTGGATTCGTATTGATGAAGCCAATTTCAATAAAATTATTCCAGGTTGGTTTCTTAATTGGTTTAAAATTCATGGACCAAAAGAAGAAACTTTCTTACCTGAAAAATTGAAAAATTTGTTTAATCAGTTTAAAAATGTTTATTCTGAAAAATTTCAGCATTCAAAATTTCCAAAACAATCATTTTTACCTAAAAAGAGTAAAAATGATTGTTTTGGAAATTTTGAATGCTGAAATTTTTCAGAATAAACATTTTTAAACTGATTAAACAAATTTTTCAATTTTTCAGGTAAGAAAGTTTCTTCTTTTGGTCCATGAATTTTTTAAACCAAATTAAGAAACCAACCTGGAATAATTTTATTGAAATTGGCTTTATCAATACGAATCCACCAAGTATGCTTGTAAGAAGAATTTTGATATAAGTGGACATTGTGAAAACTTTCCACCAAATCTGCTTGTACGTAAATGCATATTCAAATTTGTTATATCTTGAAATAAAATTTTGAGTTTGAATTAGAGAAGAATTCCGGTCAGAATAAGATGGTATTTTATGAATATACATCTGAGACAAAGCAATTTCATTGTCTTCAGTTGTAGGAAACCAATTTTGGTGACGACTGGTTCTGGGTCTGTCATTTATATAAGCAATTTTGGTAAAATTTAAAAAATCAGCATAAGTATGCCGAGTTTTTAGAAGAAGTGGTCCTCTTAAACTGAAATGAGAATTAGAAGGATTATTGAAATATTTATGAATAATCGCATACAAATCTAATTTGAGATCTGTTTCAGAAATGAAAATTGAATGTGCGATTATTCCATTTTTAATATAATCATGGTCCTGATTTTGAGGATTCATTCAAGAAGGAATTTTTGGCTGTGGGTATATGACCCAATGGAACAAGAGAATTATTTTTGGAATTTGATTGATTTAAAGAAGACTGACCTCTCATTTGAGATGACCAGTATAGTGGAGGATATTGGGAATTGTAATGGCTAACATAACCAAAATCCATTTGAGGTCTATGACCTCTTCCACCTCTACCTTGCATTTCCTGCAAAAATTTTAAAATAAAAGATTTTAAATAATAATAGCAATTTCTTTTCTAAAAGTTTCAAGACGATTCCATAAAAATTGATTTATATTGGATGTCTTCTAGATTATTTATGTGATATGAAATCAACATTTGGTAGTATTGCATTTGATGTAAAAATACTTGTTGTTTTATTGATAAAACATTTACATTTTCTACATGATAAACATGAAGAAATTCAGAATCTTGTCGAACCCTTTCTTTAATGAATAAATTTTTCTAATTTTCTTAATTGTAGCTGGATTTTCAATATAATCTTTTAACCATTGTAATTTAAAATTTCTTCCATTCTTTGATTTTTTAAACAAAAATATTTTCTTTCCAAAAGATTTTATAAATCTATAATAAGCTTCTTTATTTGGTGGAATCTGATTTTTGTATGAATTTCTTTACTCTTACCATTCTGTAATATTGTACTTGATGAATAAAAATTTGATCCTTTAAGATTTTGTATTATAATTTCTTATTCTAATTTTATTTTTAGAAAATTTTTGAAGATAATCTTTTAAATAATTTTCTTTTAAAATTTCAATTTCTTCTTCAGTTTGTTGTTTCATAACCTGCAAAAAATTTTTATCCTTGTAAGAATTCTCTAGTAAGAAAATCAGGTAAAAGAATTTAATTCACCTTTAATATACACAATTTTAAAGTTCAAATACAGATAAATAGCTTGCCATCTAGCAAATATTTGTTTAGATGCAATATTTTTACATCTTTCTGTAAAACTTCTTTTGCCAGCACTACAGTCAAACTCTAAGTAAAAATTCTTGATTTAATAAATCATCTTGGAATTTAGAAATACAAAGAACTTATACTTAAGAATTTCTTTTTAATTGTTGAATAATTTATTTGAGCATTTTTCCATGTTCCAGAATAGTATCTAGCTAATCTTCTTTATTAGTTGTGGAATTCTTTTTTTTTTAAATTCCTCCATAACCAATATCAGAAGCATCAGTTTCAACAATTTTAAACAATCAGGATTTACTAAACTTAAACATGGTAAAATTTTACTTTTTGTTTAATTAATTTTACTGCATTTGTATGAATTTCAGACCATGCAAGAGGATTTTTCTTTAATCTATCATATAAAGGTTTACTATCAATTGCTAAATTTTTATAATATTCACCAATATAATTTAAACTTCATAAAAATCTTTTGTAATTGTTTTTTTATCTATTAATTCATCAGGAAATTTATTTGCAAATTCATACTTCTAGCAATTGGAGTAATTTGACCATTTTCTAATTCATATCCTAAGAATCTAATTTTAGATTGGAATAATTTTAATTTTTTAGCAGAAACAACTAAAACCATTTTTAAACTACTATTTTAATAAAAATATTCAAATGTTTAAAATGTTGTTCAATATTTTGGTGAAAAAATTAAAATATCATCAATATAAACAATTATAAATGAATATGATGAAAAAATATCATTCATTATATGTGAAATTCAGAAGGAGCATTTTTGAGACCAAAAGGCATTACATTCCATTCATAAATGACCAAATGGAACAGTAATGCAGTTTTATATTTATCTTTTTCAGCAATTTGTATTTGCCAAAATCCAGATTTTTAAATCAAATTTAGAATATATCATTGCTCCAAAAGTCCTATTTAATAAATCTTTTTTATTTGGAATTGGATATCTAATCTATTGTAAGACTGTATTTAAGGGTTTATAATTAATAACTAATCTTGGAACACCTCTTTCTATTTCTGAATTTTATTAACATAAAATGCAGAACAACTCCAAGAAGAGTAACTTTTTTCTAATTATTTTCTTTTTTAACAAATCATCAATTTCTTTTTTACAATATTCAACCATTTCTTTATTCATTTGAGATGGTCTTGCTTTTGTTGGTATTTTTTTGTTCATCAAAATCTTTTTCATATGGTAATTCAACAATATGTTGTTTTCTTTCCCAAAAAGCATTTGGCAATTCACTACAAATTTTTGTAGTAATTTCTTGCGTAATATTTTTAATTTGATTTTGTAATTTTGGAGATTTAATTGTTCTTCTATTTTTTAAAGATAAAATCTCATTTGAAAGAAAATCAATTTGATTATTTTTTTAATTTTATATTTTCTTGTAAAGATGACAAATTTAAAGAACAAAGATCTCTAGTTTTTGGAGAAGTAATAAATTTAAAATGATAAATCAGAATCAATTTTTGATAATGTTTTACCATCACATTTTATATGGATGCATTAAATTTAGGAAAGGAGTTCCCAAATTATATGTTGGTTAATTGTTTTAGCTAAAACAAATGGACAACAAAACATAATTATTTTTCTTCAGAAAAATATACACACATTTGATAATTTATATTTACTTGTATTTTTCCCCCTTGTGCAGCATTTAATATGACTTGAGTTTTTTCAAAATATTTAGAAGGTATTATTCCTTCTCTAATACAATTTAAATCTGCACCTGAATCTACCATTGCTATTGATTTAATTTTATATTCTTTATTTATATAAGAGTTGCAAAAATGTAATATTTTTGAGAAGTAATTAAAGTATTTAATTGAGAATTTTGATCAAATTTTTTTCTATTTATTAAGTTCTTTTCTTCTAAAGTCTTATTTTTTTAATATTTTAATTTCTATTTTAACTCATTAATTTCTTTGTTTTAATATAGGTGAAGTAATTTTATCTTCTTTAAGGAAGTGTCCTACTTTATCTATTTTTTTATATTTAAAGAATTATTGTTTTGAAAGAATTTTCATTAGATGGAAAAGAATAATTTTGTAAAGAATATTTTGAAAATATATTTCAAAATATTGATTTCTTTTATAGGATTTTTAATTTCATTAATTAAAATTTAACATCATTTTATGATTTTCAGATAATGTAAAAATTCTAACTGATTTAATTTTCTATTTTTAACAATTTTAGTTTTATCAGTTTCACTTACCTTATCAATATTTTATTATTTTCAATATTTTCATCTAAATTATTATTAACTATTTTATTTCAAAATTACAATTTTCATCACTATTTTTAGATTTAATAATTTAACTTTTGAATTATTATCTTCTATATTATATAATTTATTAATATTTTTAGAACTATTTTCTTCTATGTCACTTTTATGCAAATTTACTTCAATTTTATGTAATTCTTCTTGTTCTATTTTTCATTTTTATTAACAAAGAATCATTATTATGTTCAATTACTTCAATTTTCTTATTTTCAACATAAAAGAGATTATTATTTTGAATTATATCAATTTCTTTATTTTGAACATAAGAGTAATTCATAATTTCTTCTTTATGTTTTTCCAAAATATAAATTGATTTTAGTAATTTATTATTTTGGTAATTTCCAAATTTGATAAGACTTATCTATGATAATTAAACTAGAAATTCATGCACGTAATTTACTCTTTTTTCATTATAAAACCATGCAATAAAAGAAATAATAATTTCATTATTTTTAATAAAATCATAATATCATTTGAATTATTTTTGTTGATAAGAATCATGAGTTCTAAAGAACCAAGTTCTAAATAATGTATAATAAGGAAGATTAAAAATCTTCAATGCATATTTTACTTATTTCTTTTAAATCTAATTTAATTATTTGTTTATTTTCCATTAAAATATACTATCAGATAATAAAATTAAAACAATTCAAAAGAGCAATTTTAAGAAAATTAAAATGAACCTTCGGGTAGGATTACTAACAGAAATTTATGGTAGTATACACATAACTTAGTTTCTTTCATATGGAATCACGTATTGAATATCTTAGATTTTCTCCAAACTTGATATCACTTATTGAATATTTTAGATTTCTCCACACTTGATAACTTATTGTGCTAATGAAACTTAGCAAAACTTTGGTTTATATATCAATCTTTTGACCATTTAAAAGATAGAACATGTCTCATTTTTATTATGGATGATCTTGCTCGACTGTCAACGACATATTACTGGCTAAAAAGAGGACTTACAACATCATCAACCGCCTCATGAAACTCCGAACGCGACTTGGGTGTCGACCCACAAGATCATACCATAAGAAATTTGAAACCGTTCATTCTTTTAAGAGTCATTAGATTTAACATATAAAATAAGTTTCAACTAAGAAACAACGCCTTATTGTTATCAATATGAATAGATCTAAAACTTCATATTGTGAAGTCAAACTGAATAGATCTAAAACTTCTTGTTGTGAAACCATATGTTCAGATCCAAAGTTACGTTACCATAACTGCTAGTAATCCCCCCCCGAAAGGAGGCTTAGCCTTCCATGGTTCTGATACCAAATTTACACCAGGAATTAAACATTAAAATTAAATAAACAAAAATAAAATAGTAAGGGACTTACTACTTATTTTTGTTTATTTAATTTTAATGTTTAATTCCTGGTGTAATTTTGGTATCAAAGCCATGGAAGGCTAAGCCTCCTTTCGGGGGGGATTACTAGCAGTTATTGTAACGTAACTTTGGATCTGAACATATGGTTTCACAACAAGAAGTTTTAGATCTATTCAGTTTGACTTCACAATATGAAGTTTTAGATCTATTCATATTGATAACAATAAGGCGTTGTAAATTTTGGTATCAAAGCCGTGGAAGGCTAAGCCTCCTTTCGGGGGGGGATTACTAGCAGTTATGGTAACGTAACTTTGGATCTGAACATATGGTTTCACAACAAGAAGTTTTAGATCTATTCAGTTTGACTTCACAATATGAAGTTTTAGATCTATTCATATTGATAACAATAAGGCGTTGTTTCTTAGATGAAACTTATTTTATATGTTAAATCTAATGACTCTTAAAAGAATGAACGGTTTCAAATTTCTTATGGTATGATCTTGTGGGTCGACACCCAAGTCGCGTTCGGCGTTTCATGAGGCGGTTGATGATGTTGTAAGTCCTCTTTTTAGCCGGTAATATGTCGTTGACAGTCGAGCAAGATCATCCATAATAAAAATGAGACATGTTCTATCTTTTAAATGGTCAAAAGATTGATATATAAACCAAAGTTTTGCTAAGTTTCATTAGCACAATAAGTTATCAAGTATGGAGAAATCTAAAATATTCAATAAGTGATATCAAGTTTGGAGAAAATCTAAGATATTCAATACGTGATTCCATGTGAAAGAAACTAAGTTATGTGTATACTACCATAAATTCTGTTACTAATCCTACCCGAAACTCCTATCAATTCTTATGACATCTATATTGTCTAGAAGTAATTCTACTGCTTCATCTTCAAATAAAAATACTAAAAATTCTGAATTAGTTGAATTTTCTGAAATTGAACAAAAAATACAAAATTGGCATATTCCAAAAATTGAACATAAAAAAATTTATAAATATGGAACTTTTGATCAAAAAACTAAAAGAGCCATAAAAAATGTAGAAAAAACAATTTCTATACAAAATCAATTTGAAGAAATACATTTACTAGATTTAGATTATTTGTCTCAAATTAGACAACAAGGATATAATTATCTACATATTGGTCTTATACAAATTGCTGTACAACCTTTAAATAGACAAGGATTAGAAACTACAATTTTAGTTGCTTTAAGAGATTGTAGACATAATAAATTTCATGATTCTTTATTAGGCTTAATTGAGTCTAGTCTTTGCAATGGTCCAATTTATTTTAATACGTATCCAAATTTTTCTGTATCTTTAACTGATAGAAATTTGTATGATGTACTAACTGTCAATTTACAAACTAAAGGTTATGATATGAAACCTGGATCTGAAAATATTAATTTGACATATAGACTTTATTATAAATTAATGAATACTATAAGTCCAGGAGCAAGAATAACAGATAATGGGAAAAGTACATTATTAATGGAAACTAATTTAAAAAGATCAAAATTACAAATACCTAGATTAATAAATTGGGATGAAATATCTTTGCCATCAAATTGGGTCTTAGAAAAAATAAGTAGACCAACAATTCCTTTAAAATCTAAGGATGCTCAAATTCATGAAGATAACGAAGGAAATGTAGAAATAATATTTGAAACACATGTTCCTAGATGAAATTCGTACTCCTCATTTCCATACTCTTCTGCATCTAGATCTGATAGGTTTAACTTTGAAGGAATTAGAGAAATAGATAATCAAATTCCAAGACCAATATACACACAAAAATCACAAGATGATATAAGCCTTGGATCAGAAATGAATTTTGAAATAAATACAAATTCTCAAAAAAATAAAATAAATTTTGAAATAAATACAATTTCTCAAGAAAATAAAATTAATCTAAAAGAAATAAGTAAAATATATGTTAAAGATTTTAATCTTCCACAATATACACCATTTAGAAATTGGTTTCTTAAAATTTATAATACTAAACAACAAAAACAATTTCAAGATCAGTATTATAATTTTATTAAAGTCACTGGTGTTATAATTTCATTCATATCATGGTTTAATACTGAACAAAAAGCAAAATACATTGATGATCAATATAGTCTAAATGTTTTTGAAGAATCTCATCAGACTTGGAAATTATCTGATGATAAATTATTAAAAGTTATGTTACCATAACTGCTAGTAATCCCCCCCCCCTCGCCGAAAGGAGGCTTAGCCTTCCATGGCTTTGATACCAAATTTACACCAGGAATTAAACATTAAAATTAAATAAACAAAAATAAAATAGTAAGGGACTTACTACTTATTTTCTCTAATCTTGAAGCATTTATCTTCAAGCTTTATGTGCAAAACTTGAAAGTAATTTACAACAGGAGGGAAGAACTTGAAAGAACTTCTTAACTCCTTAGCATAAACCTGTAAAATATAAAAACTTAAAGAAGAAAGAAGAAGAGAAGCTTGCTTGAAGAAAAGAAGAGAAAGTTTTGAAACCAAGAAATTTCTATTGCATAAGAACTCTTGATTACAAAAGAGAATTACAAACAGAGCTAGAGAGCTTTCTTCAAAGATCGAAAGAAGTAGTAATGAAAAAGTGTCCCTTACAACCCATTTTGGGCTTTATTTATAGACTTTCTACACACTAAAAACCAAATAAAAAAGTAAAACACAATAATTCAAAAAGACAACAATTCAAAGTGATGTGACATTTTTCTAACTCCACTTTATCCTTTACTTGTCTTTATCTTCCACTTGTCTTCCACTTGTCTTGATATTTCTTGTAATTTTCCTTGCAAAGTCTTCCACTTGTCTTCATATTTCTTGGAAATTTGTATTTTCAGTTTTTTGATTTCTTCTTTCTTGCAAATCTTCTTATCGGCATTTTATCATCTTCAATTTCTTCAGATGAGAATGTCTTTTGAGTAGATACTGGAGATACTGCTCTGTATTTATCAGAATTAGAATCTAAAACTTTTAATACATAATCTTTATTTTTATAAAGATCATATATTAATTGTTCAAAGTTATATTTTTCTTTTTCTGTCATCTTAGGATAAGGATGATGATTTTGATATACAGATGTATCAAATTCTTCTTCATCATTAAGATTTATTAAATCCTCATTTGATATATAAGATGTTGATGCATTTATTTTTTCTTTTCCTTTTCTATTTTTCTCTTTTTCAATTTTTTCTTTTTCAACTTTTTCCTTTTCTTTTTCTTTTGCTAATTTTTCCTCTTTCTCCTGAAGTGGAGTAGAGACAGCAAAAATTCTATCAATTTCTTTTTTCATTTTTTTCAACAAAATTGTCTCTTTTGAAAGGAGATACATTGAAAGAAACATCTAATAATTTTCCTTTTGCTAGAAGAACATTTTCTTGTGCCAAGATTTTTTGAATTGAATCATAATCAACTTGACACTTTGGCCACCATTTTGTGTATAATATTCTTCTGAGCTGTGGAATGCCATCAATTGCATATCCTACTTCATATATCCTTGCAAATAACCATGGTATTTGGAATTTTATTAAGAATAATAGAAAGGATTCTCCAAAGATTTCAGGATTTTGGAATTTTGAGGAATAAATATATTGGAATTGGCTAAAAAATGGTTGTAATTTTTCAGGTAAAAAATTTTCTTGTTTTGGTCCCATATTTTTGAACCATTCAATAAAACAATTTGGAATGGGTTTTTCAAAAATGGAATCATCAATGCGTATCCACCAAGTGTGTCTACACAAGGAATTTTGATATAAGAATACTTTGGAGAAACTATCCACCATATCATAATAGGTAAATTGATATTCAATTTTATTGTAATTTGAAATGAATTTTAAGGCTTGGGTAGATGGTATTTTCCAATCTGAAAATGAAGGAATTTGGTGGATATATATTTGAGAAAGGGCTATTTCACTATCCTCATAAGTAGGAGACCATTCTTGAGGATGATTTGTTTTTGGTTTGTCTTTAACATCTGCAAATTTTGTGAAATTTAAAAAATCTGCATATGTATGACGGGTTTTTAAGGGTAAAGGTCCTTTTAAACCAAATTGAGAACTAGAAGGATGATTAAAATATTTATTTGCTACATCATAAGGATCTAATTTAAGATCACTTGTAGATATAGTTAAAGCATGTACTTGTACTCAATTTGGAATGTAATCATAATCCTGATTTGAGGATGTTCCTTCTAAAATATTTCTTTTAACATTGGGATTAAAACCTATAGAAGGTGTAGTAATTTTCTGACTAAGGAAATTTTGTCCTCTCATTTGAGATGACCATTGAGAATAGGAATTAGGAAGTCTATTTTGACTTATTTGATTTATATTATAACCAAATTTATTTTGGGATTGACGGCCTCTGCCTCTCATTTCCTGCAAAAAAGAAAATATTATTGTAGAGAACCAAATCTTTTCCTCCTTTATCATAACTAAAACCTGCAAAAAACAATATTGTGAGATTTTAAGATAAATTAAGGTAAGTATTTTAAAGATCTCTAAGTTTAGGAAGAGTTACAAATTGAAATGATAAATTAGAATTTATTTTTGATAATTTTTTACCATCACATTGATAAGGATGCATTAAATTTAAAAAAGGATTTCCTAATATTACATGTTGACCAATTGCATTAGTTATTACAAATGGAGAACAAATGTAATTATTTTCTTCAGAAAATATGCAAACATCTGATATTTTATATTTTATATTTATTTGTGTACCTTGTGCTGCATGTAATTCTACATGAGTATTTTCAAAATATTTTGAAGGAATTAATCCTTCTTTTATACAATTTAAATCTGCACCTGAATCAACCATTGCAATTGTTTGAATTTTATATTCTCTATTTATTATTAATGTAATAGAAATATAATATTTATGAGAAGTGACTAAGGTATTTATTTGAAGAAAATTATTTTGTTCAGAAATTTCTTCTATTTGTTCTTCATTCTGTGTATTTAATATATTTGTTAAATTTCTAAAATTAAAATTCTTTCTTTTAATTTTTGAATTTCTATTTTTAATTCATTAACTTCTTCTTTTAAAATTGGCAAAGTAATTTGTTTAGGATTTTGATTTTGTAAATGATCTATTACATCTTGCATTGTAAATGAAGTATTTATTCTATCTAATTTTCTTTTTATTTGAGAATTTTCATAAGAAGTAGATGGAGAATGATTTAAAGAATTTTTATTATCTTCTTCTAATTGTAAATATTTTTCTAAATATTGTCTTTTTCTTATTGGATCTTGAATTTCCTCAACTAAATCAAGCATCATTTTATGCTTTTCAGATAATGCGAATATTCCTATTTCATTTAATCCATTAGCTTCAATTATTGCTTTGTAATAATCTGATTTCGAATTACAATTTTCACAATTTTCATCAGTATCATCTGAACTTATATTATTTATTTCCACAGATTCTTCACTATCTGATGAATCGGTTTTGTAAATTTTATTTTCTATTGTTTGTATTAAATATTCTTTTAATTCTTTATCTAAATTTATATCTTCTAATTTTTCCAAAAGAATTTCATTAATATTTGTCCTAGAAGTACATTTATTAGCATAATGTCCTTTTTTACCACATTTTCTACATGTTATATTTTCTTCTATCCATTTCTTTCTAGATTTTATCTTTCTTTTAATTCTTTCTTCAGAATTTTCAGATCTTTCAGATGATCTTTCATATTTTTTATGTTTTTTCTTTAATTTTTTTTCTATTTTTCTAAGAGGTGATTTTAATTCATGTGGATTATAAGCAAATTGATGACAAAAATCTCCTAATTCTGCTTTTTGAGTTTCTCTTTTTATTTGTGCTTTTAATTTTATATCATTGCATAATTTTAAGCCTTTTTCAGTACATACACTGATTAATTCTCCATAAGTAATTTGAGAAAATGGGATATTTATTCCATCAAAACAATTTCTTAGATTTCCTCTAACGTTTTCAGCAAATAATTTGGTAAACCAGAAAGAAATTTTTCTTTCCAAAAATCTGCTTGAGAATCAGATCTTGAGTATAATTTTGACAAGAAAACATCTTTATACCATCTAAAATGAGATAGTGTAGGACATTTTAAATTCATTAATAATTCTTCATCAGAATTTGTTAAGTAATTATTTCCAACAAAATGTTTAATTATTGCACATACAAGATTAAAAGCAGCATCTGGAATATTAGTTGTAACAGTTATTTCTTGTGGTTGATTATTTTCTGGTTTTGGAAATATGGGTGTGGTTGTAGTTATTTTTTTAGTAGCTTTTATAATTTCAGCTCTTTGATTTTCATTTAGATAATGATCCCACCAACCACGTAATTGTCCAGTAAAACCTTGAGTACAAGCTCTTACAGCTTGTTCTTCAGTAATATTTTCCATTTTTAAAATATTAATATACATTGATATTTTATGACACATATTAGCAATTTGATAAGGTGTAAACCCATCAATATTCCATTCATATATAGCATTATTTTGATAACAATTTTGCCAATCACCATGTTCTTCAATTAAAAGATCTTGAGGAGTTGGTCTAGGATAATAAAATTGAGTTTGTGGATATTTTGGTCTAAATTTTGAGTTAGGTTTCTTTATTTTATTTATTTCCAATTGATTTGAATCTTCATCTATGTATAAATTATTAAACATTTCTTCTAATTGATCTATTTGTAAATTATTATTAATCATTTCTTCTTTTTCAGAACTTAATACATTGAGTCTTAATTTATTAAATTTTGAATTTAATTTTTCTAATTTTTCTTTAGTAAAACCTGAAGGTAAAGACTTTAACATATTTAAATGTAAATCAGGCATAGGTTTAAATGAAAATGGTTGAGTTTTACTAGACCCTAATTTTATATTTTCTAAAGGAAAAATATTTTTTGGGGTTTGAAGATTAATTTTATCTTCAATACGACATAATTGTTTAGAAATGGTATTTAAATTAAGATTTGTAAAATTAATTTGTTTGGCTATTTTTGCTAATTCAACATTACTAACATCAATATAAGGACAAGCCTCAGTTGAAGTATTTGCAGCTTCTATTTTTATTAACTGTGAAGGAGGATGAATTGCTTTTAATAATTTATCATCAGATAATTTCCAAGTCTGATGAGCTTCTTCAAGAACATTTAGACTATATTGATCATCAATGTATTTTGCTTTTTGTTCAGTATTAAAACATGATATGAATGAAATTATAACAGGAATGCCATCAATTGCATATCCTACTTCATATTTCCATGCAAATAGCTCCTAAGATATTCAATACGTGATTCCAAATTAAGATGTTTCTTTCAATGTATCTCCTTTCAAAAGAGACAATTTTGTTGAAAATAAGAAAAAAGAAATGATTGAAAAAATGAAAAAAGAAATTGATAGAATTTTTTCTGTCTCTACTCCACTTAAGGAGAAAGAGGAAAAATTAGCAAATGATTTATTATTGGATGTCTTCTAGATTTATTTATGTGATATGAAATCAACATTTGGTAGTATTGCATTTGATGTAAAAATACTTGTTGTTTTATTGATAAAACATTTACATTTTCTACATGATAAACATGAGGAAATTCAGAATCTTGTCGAACCCTTTCTTTTAATGAATAAATTTTTCTAATTTTGTTAATTGTAGCTTGCCATCTAGCAAATATTTGTTTAGATGCAATATTTTTTACATCTTTCTGTAAAACTTCTTTTGCAGCACTACAGTCAACTCTAAGTAAAAATTCTTGATTTAATAAATCATCTTGAAATTTAGAAATACAAAGAACTATACTAAGAATTTCTTTTTTAATTGTAGAATAATTTATTTGAGCATTTTTCCATGTTCCAGAATAGTATCTAACTAATTCTTCTTTATTAGTTTGTGGATTCTTTTGTTTTAAAATTCCTCCATAACCAATATCAGAAGCATCAGTTTCAACAATTTTAAACCAATCAGGATTTACTAAACTTAAACATGGTAAAAATTTTACTTTTTGTTTAATTAATTTTACTGCATTTGTATGAATTTCAGACCATGCAAGAGGATTTTTCTTTAATCTATCATATAAAGGTTTACTATCAATTGCTAAATTTTTATAATATTCACCAATATAATTTAAACTTCCTAAAAATCTTTGTAATTGTTTTTTATCTATTAATTCATCAGGAAATTTATTTGCAAATTCAATACTTCTAGCAATTGGAGTAATTTGACCAATTTCTAATTCATTTCCTAAGAATCTAATTTTAGATTGGAATAATTTTAATTTTTTAGCAGAAACAACTAAACCATTTTTAACAACTATTTTAATAAAAATATTCAAATGTTTAAAATGTTGTTCAATATTTTGTGAAAAAATTAAAATATCATCAATATAAACAATTATAAATGAATATGATGAAAAAATATCATTCATTATATGTTGAAATTCAGAAGGAGCATTTTTGAGACCAAAAGGCATTACATTCCATTCATAATGACCAAATGGAACAGTAAATGCAGTTTTATATTTATCTTTTTCAGCAATTTGTATTTGCCAAAATCCAGATTTTAAATCAAATTTAGAATATATCATTGCTCCAAAAGTCCTATTTAATAAATCTTTTTTATTTGGAATTGGATATCTAATCCATTGTAAGACTGTATTTAAGGGTTTATAATTAATAACTAATCTTGGAACACCTCTTTCTATTTCTGAATTTTTATTAACATAAAATGCAGAACAACTCCAAGGAGAGTAACTTTTTCTAATTATTTTCTTTTTTAACAAATCATCAATTTCTTTTTTACAATATTCAACCATTTCTTTATTCATTTGAGATGGTCTTGCTTTTGTTGGTATTTTTTGTTCATCAAAATCTTTTTCATATGGTAATTCAACAATATGTTGTTTTCTTTCCCAAAAAGCATTTGGCAATTCACTACAAATTTTTGTAGTAATTTCTTGCGTAATATTTTTAATTTGATTTTGTAATTTTGGAGATTTTAATTGTTCTTCTATTTTTAAAGATAAAATCTCATTTGAAAGAAAATCAATTTGATTATTTTTTAATTTTATATTTTCTTGTAAAGATGACAAATTTAAAGAACAAAGATCTAGAACCCTTTCTGTTGAAGGTTCATCATCAGTGAATTTGATCAAATTTTTATCAAAAGAGAATCTTGAAATGGATGTTCTTTTACAGACAACCATTCAAAAGTGATGTGATATTTTTCTAACTTCACTTTTCTTTGTCTCCATGATGTCTCCTACTTGATTGATGTCCCCACTTGCTTGGAATTTTCCTTCCCACTTGATATCATTTCTTTGAATTTAAGCATTTTTGAGACCAAAAGGCATTACATTCCATTCATAATGACCAAATGGAACAGTAAATGCAGTTTTATATTTATCTTTTTCCGCAATTTGTATTTGCCAAAATCCAGATTTTAAATCAAATTTAGAATATATCATTACTCCAAAAGTCCAATTTTCTTCCATTCTTTGATTTTTTAAACAAAATATATTTTCTTTCCAAAAGATTTTATCAATCTATAATAAGCTTCTTTATTTGGTGAATCTGATTTTTGTATGAATTTCTTTACTCTTACCATTCTGTAATATTGTACTTGATGAATAAAAATTGAATTTTAAATTACAATGGTTAAAAGATTATATTGAAAATCCAGCTACAATTAAGAAAATTAGAAAAATTTATTCATTAAAAGAAAGGGTTCGACAAGATTCAGAATTTCCTCATGTTAATCATGTAGAAAATGTAAATGTTTTATCAATAAAACAACAAGTATTTTTACATCAAATGCAATACTACCAAATGTTGATTTCATATCACATAAATAAATCTAGAAGACATCCAATAATAAATCAATTCTGGTATCAGATACCAAATTTACACCAGAGCTGATACCAAATTTGGTATCAGAGCCATGGAAGTTTTAGTATTTGATATCAGAGCTAAGCCCCGAAATATCTATTACCTTTACAAAAAGACAAAATATGATTTTTCCATGTTCAGTTTATCAACCGTCAATTTGACATGGAAGGCTAAGCCTCCTTGAGCATGGAAGGCTAAGCCTTAATCAACATATCAGAGCCATGGAAGGCTAAGCCTCCATTATTATTAAAAAATGTAATTTTGGTATCAGAGCCATGGAAGGCTAAGCCTCCTTTCTGGGGGGGGGGGTTACTAGCAGTTATGGTAACGTAACTTTGGATCTGAACATATGGTTTCACAACAAGAAGTTTTAGATCTATTCAGTTTGACTTCACAATATGAAGTTTTAGATCTATTCATATTGATAACAATAAGGCGTTGTTTCTTATTTGAAACTTATTTTATATGTTAAATCTAATGACTCTTAAAAGAATGAACGGTTTCAAATTTCTTATGGTATGATCTTGTGGGTCGACACCCACGTCGCGTTCGGCGTTTCATGAGGCGGTTGATGATGTTGTAAGTCCTCTTTTTAGCCGGTAATATGTCGTTGACAGTCGAGCAAGATCATCCATATAATAAAAATGAGACATGTTCTATCTTTTAAATGGTCAAAAGATTGATATATAAACCAAAGTTTTGCTAAGTTTCATTAGCACAATAAGTTATCAAGTATGGAGAAATCTAAAATATTCAATAAGTGATATCAAGTTTGGAGAAAATCTAAGATATTCAATACGTGATTCCATATGAAAGAAACTAAGTTATATGTATACTACCATAAATTCTGTTAGTAATCCTACCCGAAGCTCCTATCAATTATTATGACATCTATATTGTCTAGAAGTAATTCTACTGCTTCATCTTCAAATAAAAATACTAAAAATTCTGAATTAGTTGAATTTTCTGAAATTGAACAAAAAATACAAAATTGGCATATTCCAAAAATTGAACATAAACAAATTTAAAAATATGGAACTTTTGATCAAAAAACTAAAAGAGCCATAAAAAATGTAGAAAAAACAATTTCTATACAAAATCAATTTGAAGAAATACATTTACTAGATTTAGATTATTTGTCTCAAATTAGACAACAAGGATATAATTATCTACATATTGGTCTTATACAAATTGCTGTACAACCTTTAAATAGACAAGGATTAGAAACTACAATTTTAGTTGCTTTAAGAGATTGTAGACATAATAAATTTCATGATTCTTTATTAGGCTTAATTGAGTCTAGTCTTTGCAATGGTCCAATTTATTTTAATACGTATCCAAATTTTTCTGTATCTTTAACTGATAGAAATTTGTATGATGTACTAACTGTCAATTTACAAACTAAAGGTTATGATATGAAACCTGGATCTGAAAATATTAATTTGACATATAGACTTTATTATAAATTAATGAATACTATAAGTCCAGGAGCAAGAATAACAGATAATGGAAAAGTACAATATTAATGGAAACTAATTTAAAAATATCAAAATTACAAATACCTAGATTAATAAATTGGGATGAAATATCTTTGCCATCAAATTGGGTCTTAGAAAAAATAAGTAGACCAACAATTCCTTTAAAATCTAAGGATGCTGAAATTCATGAAGATAACGAAGGAAATGTAGAAATAATATTTGAAACACATGTTCCTAGAAGAAATTCATACTCCTCATTTCCATACTCTTCTGCATCTAGATCTGATAGGTTTAAATTTGAAGGAATTAGAGAAACAGATAATCAAATTCCAAGACCAATATACACACAAAAATCACAAGATGATATAAGCCTTGGATCAGAAATGAATTTTGAAATAAATACAAATTCTCAAAAAAATAAAATAAATTTTGAAATAAATACAATTTCTCAAGAAAATAAAATTAATCTAAAAGAAATAAGTAAAATATGTGTTAAAGATTTTAATCTTCCACAATATACACCATTTAGAAATTGGTTTTTTAAAATTTATAATACTAAATGATGCGAATGTTGTATGGCCGAGGCTCCAACTCCTGGACCAAATTCGAATCTCCCACACAAGCTATAGGACCGTGTTGCTCTTACCAAGATAATCCACAACAAGAACACAAAATTGGATGGAACGAAATCAAAGGAAAAACGCTAGGAATTGAGTAAATCAAAACTTCACGTTTTATTACTAATGAACTTAATTTAACCTATGAAAATTCAATCAGTTAAACAAGTTAATTAGGCCTGCTCTTTAAATAAAGAACAATTGGTGTAATCTCCTATAGGTCACGCTAAAGGGGATTAACTACAATGAACAGTTAAATAACTCTTCAAGGCTTTGAACAACTCAAGGAGTTAATTCACGAATTTTAGCAAAGCTAAAAACTCAATTTTATTCACCAACTTATTGTGTAAAAACGTTACATGCATCTCCTTTTTATAGGGGATGAGTTTCGGCCATGCCAAGAAGGAAAAGGAAATAAACCCTAGTAGTTGCAAAGTACAACTTGACTTCTTAACAAACTAGCTAACTAACTAATCCAAGTTGTAAAAGGATTAGGTTAGACAGAAGCAAAACATGTTTTGGCTTCTTGTTTCCTAAACTAATCAACTTTCCAAATTGGAAAAGGAAACTACAACTAACTACCAAATCCTTGTCCAAAAAGGATTTGCTTTACTTGCCATTATCATGCAAGATAATTGGATCAAGTAATTACTTAGCCCATAATTAAAACACCAAGACTTAAGCCCATAATTAATGGACTTAATTATTACAACTTAAAAATAAACCCTAAAATTAAACAATGGCGTGATCCAAAGTTGACAAAGCCCAAGCACGCCATCTTGGTCTTCAATATAGTCCATGAAATTCGAGATGGAAATCTGCCAGAATCCCGTCACTCATTTTGGCAGCCATATTACACGATGATACCATCAGAATCTTGGAAAACATAAAACATGAAAGTTGGAGCTCTATCTCTTATCGTTCCAGAGCTTCTTGAATCATGCAATTCCAAGTTATATCGAAAGAGTTATGTCCAGAATACCAAAACGTGACAGAAACTTTCAGGATGACCAAGTGACTTTAACACCACGAACATGGACACGGCTCATTCTCATCATTCCCTCCCTCCTCGAAAGGATTCGTCCTCGAATCTTAGAAGTTGAGTTCCTGGATCAAACACCAAAATCACGAACTTCACAAGAATCAAGTTGTTTCGGAATGCAACACCTCGCGAGCAATCACGCTTTATTTCCCCAAAGAACAAAAGAAATCTATTAGTCCAAAGAACAAAGTTATGAATAATAAACATAAATTGATATGGACGAATATATGTTCTTATATAAGAGGAAGTTGCATCAATGTCAAAATAATTCACAAGTGTGGATAGTGCATGTAATGTATCATAATAGCTATCCCTAAATGCACCTTGACAAAATTGGAAATCACATGGACGAACTAATACCTTGAAAAACATGCGAAAGTTATCAAATATGAGAGTATAATTCCAAAGACTAGAATGTAAACAATCTATGTAAACAGAAAATTTTACCTCTCGGAATTCAAAAGAAATTTGGAACTTAGATAACCTACCAATCAAGTGCGGAATTATCCAAGGACTTCTTTGAACTTGATGATGTGATCAAAATCACGTTTAAAGAATCACAAGAACCAATAATCCAAGCAAGTAGAGTCAATATAGTTAACACTTGAATGATTGCATACAAAGGTTTGATGTAGTTCGAAAATATAATCATTAAGCTCAAAATATAATTCATGTATTAGATAAGCAACATAACACACTATCATGCTATACATAAATTCATTCAATTCAAAATATATTGATGTAACTATTGAAGAATTATGTAAATCGATTTGCTTATCAAAACAGAAGGTGTTAGACTCTAAAACACACTTAACAAAATTCCAAACTATTTGTGTTAAAGTATAGGGAAGCTTTTGAAATTGACTAAAAACAGTTTGAAAACTTTGAAACTCAACCGAATTGATAATAACAAAGTTCTTAACATTTTTAAGATCAAAATCAAGTGAAAACTTACCTAACTTACCTTGCTTACCTTGTGGAAAACAAGCTAAGGCAGATTGGATCCCTTCCAATTGATAATGAGTTGTTTGCAACTCCATTAGTTGTCTAGGAACTCCATAAACCTGCAAAACAAAAGAACTAGGCAGCAAACAATTCAAATGGTGATCACTATTATCAAGTAAGTACATTGTTTGCCTAGCTACTAATGCTTTCTTAAACTCACTAGAAGAAGCAAAATTACAAGATTTGATAACACTTAAATCTCGGCTATTACAAGATGCACTAGCTATTACATTGCTCTTCTCTTGAACTTTCTTCTCTTTCTCTTTTTCATCTCTCATTTGAGCACAAGATGTAGCAATGCTTGCTTGATCTTCAGAAATTTCACAAGGCTTTAAAGAACATAGATTATACTTTTTACCATTATGCCTAAATGAATAGCAATTCTTGAGATCATTATAAACGCCATTGCAAGCAAGTTTCCACGGTTTTCCCAATAAAAGATGGGCTGTTTGCATAGGGAATATGTCACATAGTACCTCAGCTTCGTATTTCCCTATTAAGAATGCAACCTTGACTTGCATTGACACCCATACTTCACCACAACTATCACTCCATTTCAGCAAGTAAGGATTTGGATGTGGAGTGGTGTGCATACTCAATCTTTCTACAATTAGCTCACTAGCAAAGTTAGAGCTTCTTTCACAATCAATCTCCATGGCACACACTTTATCTTGGAT
Organism: Ophiorrhiza pumila; assembly: GCA_016586305.1. NCBI lineage: Eukaryota > Viridiplantae > Streptophyta > Magnoliopsida > Gentianales > Rubiaceae > Ophiorrhiza > Ophiorrhiza pumila. The sequence goes on along the minus strand of BLIW01000004.1, from coordinate 19,408,409 downwards.
TTTGCACCTTGTTTGAAACACCTTTTCACATGACGTAGAAGGGCTTTTAGCTTGGTATACTTGTTTATCACTTTTTGATTCCTCCATTTTGTACCTGCAAGTTAGTAAAGAAAAACGCAAGAATATAGAGAAAATCCTCACGGGTTCCTCACTTTAGGATAGTAGGTACTCTCCTCTCTTTTTGGGTAGTGTTCTCTCTTGTTTAACCTAGCTACTACTCTCAATTAATGAATATGTGGGGTTATTAAGATTCACCAAAGTTCAATTACTTTAATAGCAAGATCTCAATCAGCAAGTTCCACACACAAATTTTCACAAATCAAATCAAGAGATGTAACAAGAAATCACGTCAAGAGTGTTTAGAACACGTGAAAGTTATAATTTGATTTACCACCAGAAACTAAGAAATTCAGAAACTAGATTTCAAAACAAAGAGATTGGTTTTTGAATCAACTAATTCCGAGTTGTATTGAAAAAGTTATGGCACTTTTAATCCAAGGTGGTTTTCAAGAAACAAGTTAAGAACAATGTGTTCTTTTCAAAAATAAATTAAATAATTAAATAACAGAAAATAATAACAATAAAATAAATTGAAGTCCGAATTTATATATTTTTTTGTTCTTTTCTCTTTTTTTTTTTTTTTTATTCGGTCACTTTTTTTTTTTTTTTTTTTGACCGTGACTCCTTTTTTTTTTTTTTTTTTTTTTTTTTTTTCGGACAATATAAGACAAAATTACACTTTTAAGGTTTGAACATAAACCTTGGACCAATCAAAATACTAGGTTCGGACAAGAACCTTAAACACCACAAAAATTAAGGTTTGAAGACAACAACCTAGGATTTAGGTTTAAGAATGTTTTGTCTTCTTGTCCTAACAACCTTAAAAACTTCAAACTTTATTAACTCACCAAGGACAATGAATTCGGATGTGCCACTTTAACAAGAATATCAAGATTCAAGACAAAGATCAAGAATCCAACTCAAGAATTCAATTTTGACCACTTTGAGTTTTCAAGAAAATCAAGAAGTTCAAGAAAGTTATCAAGAACTTATCTTTTTCGAGTGGAGGAAAAGTTTGATCAAAACTCAATATATGGTGGACAAGATAAAGAATCAAACGCAAAAAGAAAATCAAGAAACGGATAAGAATCAAGAAAGTTATGAAAACTTGACCTAGAAACCCTAGTTATGAAACCCTAGTTTGACACACGAAACCCTAACAATATTATGACGTGAAAACAGCAAAGAAAACTTCAAGAATCCTACACTATGATTATGACAAAAGAGTGCAGAATTTAACACCAAAAGACAGCAAGAAGACGCAACAAGAAACAGCAAGAAACAACACAAAAATCGCAAAAGAAGATAGACTCAATTTAGACGATTTCGGGCAGATTGTGAATGATTTGTTGCATGCGATTTTGGTGATTTTAATGGGTGAATATGTATCGACTTTGGACAGCAAGAAGAACACCAAATAACAGCAAGAAAGATGCCAGCAAAACTGCAGAAAATTGACACAAAAAACGGACAGAATTGACGCAACAAGAACAGAAATTTTGCGGAAGAATTGAAAACGGATTAACCTGAATTTTCTTGGGCAACAACTTGTTCTCTGATACCAATTGATGCGAATGTTGTATGGCCGAGGCTCCAACTCCTGGACCAAATTCGAATCTCCCACACAAGCTATAGGACCGTGTTGCTCTTACCAAGATAATCCACAACAAGAACACAAAATTGGATGGAACGAAATCAAAGGAAAAACGCTAGGAATTGAGTAAATCAAAACTTCACGTTTTATTATTAATGAACTTAATTTAACCTATGAAAATTCAATCAGTTAAACAAGTTAATTAGGCCTGCTCTTTAAATAAAGAACAATTGGTGTAATCTCCTATAGGTCACGCTAAAGGGGATTAACTACAATGAACAGTTAAATAACTCTTCAAGGCTTTGAACAACTCAAGGAGTTAATTCACGAATTTTAGCAAAGCTAAAAACTCAATTTTATTCACCAACTTATTGTGTAAAAACGTTACATGCATCTCCTTTTTATAGGGGATGAGTTTCGGCCATGCCAAGAAGGAAAAGGAAATAAACCCTAGTAGTTGCAAAGTACAACTTGACTTCTTAACAAACTAGCTAACTAACTAATCCAAGTTGTAAAAGGATTAGGTTAGACAGAAGCAAAACATGTTTTGGCTTCTTGTTTCCTAAACTAATCAACTTTCCAAATTGGAAAAGGAAACTACAACTAACTACCAAATCCTTGTCCAAAAAGGATTTGCTTTACTTGCCATTATCATGCAAGATAATTGGATCAAGTAATTACTTAGCCCATAATTAAAACACCAAGACTTAAGCCCATAATTAATGGACTTAATTATTACAACTTAAAAATAAACCCTAAAATTAAACAATGGCGTGATCTAAAGTTGGCAAAGCCCAAGCACGCCATCTTGGTCTTCAATATAGTCCATGAAATTCGAGATGGAAATCTGCCAGAATCCCGTCACTCATTTTGCAGCCATATTACACGATGATACCATCAGAATCTTGGAAAACATAAAACATGAAAGTTGGAGCTCTATCTCTTATCGTTCCAGAGCTTCTTGAATCATGCAATTCCAAGTTATATCGAAAGAGTTATGTCCAGAATACCAAAACGTGACAGAAACTTTCAGGATGACCAAGTGACTTTAACACCACGAACATGGACACGGCTCATTCTCATCACTAAACAACAAAAACAATTTCAAGATCAGTATTATAATTTTATTAAAGTCACTGGTGTTATAATTTCATTCATATCATGGTTTAATACTGAACAAAAAGTAAAATACATTGATGATAAATATAGTCTAAATGTTCTTGAAGAAGCTCATCAGACTTGGAAATTATCTGATGATAAATTATTAAAAGCAATTCATCCTCCTTCACAGTTAATAAAAATAGAAGCTGCAAATACTTCAACTGAGGCTTGTCCTTATATTGATGTTAGTAATGTTGAATTAGCAAAAATAGCCAAACAAAATAATTTTACAAATCTTAATTTAAATACCATTTCTAAACAATTATGTCGTATTGAAGATAAAATTAATCTTCAAACCCCAAAAAATATTTTTCTTTTAGAAAATATAAAATTAGGGTCTAGTAAAACTCAACCATTTTCATTTAAACCTATGCCTGATTTACCTTTAAATATGTTAAAGTTTTTACCTTCAGGTTTTACTAAAGAAAAATTAGAAAAATTAAATTCAGAATTTAATAAATTAAGACTCAATGTATTAAGTTCTGAGAAAGAAGAAATGATTAATAATAATTTACAAATAGATCAATTAGAAGAAATGTTTAATAATTTATACATAGATGAAGATTCAAATCAATTGGAAATAAATAAAATAAAGAAACCTAACTCAAAATTTAGACCAAAATATCCACAAACTCAATTTTATTATCCTAGACCAACTCCTCAAGATCTTTTAATTGAAGAACATGGTGATTGGCAAAATTGTTATCAAAATAATGCTATATATGAATGGAATATTGATGGGTTTACACCTTATCAAATTGCTAATATGTGTCATAAAATATCAATGTATATTAATATTTTAAAAATGGAAAATATTACTGAAGAACAAGCTGTAAGAGCTTGTACTCAAGGTTTTACTGGACAATTACGTGGTTGGTGGGATCATTATCTAAATGAAAATCAAAGAGGTGAAATTATAAAAGCTACTAAAAAAATAACTACAACCACACCCATATTTCCAAAACCAGAAAATAATCAACCACAAGAAATAACTGTTACAACTAATATTCCAGATGCTGCTTTTAATCTTTTATGTGCAATAATTAAACATTTTGTTGGAAATAATTACTTAACAAATTCTCATAAAGAATTATTAATGAATTTAAAATGTCCTACACTATCTCATTTTAGATGGTATAAAGATGTTTTCTTGTCAAAATTATACTCAAGATCTGATTCTCAAGCAGATTTTTGGAAAGAAAAATTTCTTTCTGGTTTACCAAAATTATTTGCTGAAAAAGTTAGAGGAAATCTAAGAAATTGTTTTGATGGAATAAATATCCCATTTTCTCAAATTACTTATGGAGAATTAATCAGTGTATGTACTGAAGAAGGCTTAAAATTATGCAATGATATAAAATTAAAAGCACAAATAAAAAGAGAAACTCAAAAAACAGAATTAGGAGATTTTTGTCATCAATTTGCTTATAATCCACATGAATTAAAATCACCTCTTAGAAAAATAGAAAAAAAATTAAAGAAAAAACATAAAAAATATGAAAGATCATCTGAAAGATCTGAAAATTCTGAAGAAAGAATTAAAAGAAAGAAAAAATCTAGAAAGAAATGGATAGAAGAAAATATAACATGTAGAAAATGTGGTAAAAAAGGACATTATGCTAATAAATGTACTTCTAGGACAAATATTAATGAAATTCTTTTGGAAAAATTAGAAGATATAAATTTAGATAAAGAATTAAAAGAATATTTAATACAAACAATAGAAAATAAAATTTACAAAACCGATTCATCAGATAGTGAAGAATCTGTGGAAATAAATAATATAAGTTCAGATGATACTGATGAAAATTGTGAAAATTGTAATTCGAAATCAGATTATTACAAAGCAATAATTGAAGCTAATGGATTAAATGAAATAGGAATATTCACATTATCTGAAAAGCATAAAATGATGCTTGATTTAGTTGAGGAAATTCAAGATCCAATAAGAAAAAGACAATATTTAGAAAAATATTTACAATTAGAAGAAGATAATAAAAATTCTTTAAATCATTCTCCATCTACTTCTTATGAAAATTCTCAAATAAAAAGAAAATTAGATAGAATAAATACTTCATTTACAATGCAAGATGTAATAGATCATTTACAAAATCAAAATCCTTAACAAATTACTTTACCAATTTTAAAAGAAGAAGTTAATGAATTAAAAATAGAAATTCAAAAATTAAAAGAAAGAATTTTAATTTTAGAAGAATTAAATTTAACAAATATATTAAATACACAGAATGAAGAACAAATAGAAGAAATTTCTGAACAAAATAATTTTCTTCAAATAAATACCTTAGTCACTTCTCATAAATATTATATTTCTATTACATTAATAATAAATAGAGAATATAAAATTCAAACAATTGCAATGGTTGATTCAGGTGCAGATTTAAATTGTATAAAAGAAGGATTAATTCCTTCAAAATATTTTGAAAATACTCATGTAGAATTACATGCAGCACAAGGTACACAAATAAATATAAAATATAAAATATCAGATGTTTGCATATTTTCTGAAGAAAATAATTACATTTGTTCTCCATTTGTAATAACTAATGCAATTGGTCAACATGTAATATTAGGAAATCCTTTTTTAAATTTAATGCATCCTTATCAATGTGATGGTAAAAAATTATCAAAAATAAATTCTAATTTATCATTTCAATTTGTAACTCTTCCTAAACTTAGAGATTTTTAAAATACTTACCTTAATTTATCTTAAAATCTCACAATATTGTTTTTTGCAGGTTTTAGTTATGATAAAGGAGGAAAAGATTTGTTTCTCTACAATAATATTTTCTTTTTTGCAGGAAATGAGAGGCAGAGGCCGTCAATCCCAAAATAAATTTGGTTATAATATAAATCAAATAAGTCAAAATAGACTTCCTAATTCCTCTTCTCAATGGTCATCTCAAATGAAAGGACAAAATTTCCTTAGTCAGAAAATTACTACACCTTCTATAGGTATTAATCCCAATGTTAAAAGAAATATTTTAGAAGGAACATCCTCAAACCAGGATTATGATTACATTCCAAATTGAGTACAAGTACATGCTTTAACTATATCTACAAGTGATCTTAAATTAGAACCTTATGATGTAGCAAATAAATATTTTAATCATCCTTCTAGTTCTCAATTTGGTTTAAAAGGACCTTTACCCTTAAAAACCCGTCATACATATGCAGATTTTTTAAATTTCACAAAATTTGCAGATGTTAAAGACAAACCAAAAACAAATCATCCTCAAGAATGGTCTCCTACTTATGAGGATAGTGAAATAGCCCTTTCTCAAATATATATCCACCAAATTCCTTCATTTTCAGATTGGAAAATACCATCTACCCAAGCCTTAAAATTCATTTCAAATTACAATAAAATTGAATATCAATTTACCTATTATGATATGGTGGATAGTTTCTCCAAAGTATTCTTATATCAAAATTCCTTGTGTAGACATACTTGGTGGATACGCATTGATGATTCCATTTTTGAAAAACCCATACCAAATTGGTTTATTGAATGGTTAAAAAATATGGGACCAAAACAAGAAAATTTTTTACCTGAAAAATTACAACCACTTTTAGCCAATTCCAATATATTTATTCCTCAAAATTCCAAAATCCTGAAATCTTTGGAGAATCCTTTCTATTATTCTTAATAAAATTCCAAATACCATGGTTATTTGCATGGAAATATGAAGTAGGATATGCAATTGATGGCATTCCACAGCTCAGAAGAATATTATACACAAAATGGTGGCCAAAGTGTCAAGTCGATTATGATTCAATTCAAAAAATCTTGGCACAAGAAGATGTTATTCTAGCAAAAGGAAAATTATTAGATGTTTCTTTCAATGTATCTCCTTTCAAAAGAGACAATTTTGTTGAAAATAAGAAAAAAGAAATGATTGAAAAAATGAAAAAAGAAATTGATAGAATTTTTGTTGTCTCTACTCCACTTAAGGAGAAAGAGGAAAAATTAGCAAAAGAAAAAGTGATAAGTTGGTTTTATACCAACTTAAATGTATTATTTCACTTGGCTTTTGCCTTGATTTTCATGCAAATGTGTGGTGCAATGTGCTATATTGTGTGTTTATGTGGTTTGCAACTCATAGTGTTTAAATGGTGAAAAAAGACCAAAAATGTTGTTAAAATGAGGAAAATATATGCTTGGTGTCAAATGACAAGGTTTAGAGTTTGAAATAATGAGAATGGTGAGTGGGAATTTAAGAAAAACAGAAATGAGCTTATTTGGCCAAATTAGGGTTTGGGCAGAATGTTGGTGCAACGTATTGTGGGTATAACGCTTTCAATACTTATCCAAATTAGGAGATCTTGGATGTTCTGGAAAGATCTTTGAGTGTACTTTATTTCGTATGCTTTAACATGCTTCTAATTCTGTGTGTACGTATGAGAAACGGGGGCAACTTTGCAATTGCTACTCCAGGTTTTCATCTTTGATTTCATATTGCCACATTTTGGTAGAATGAACATATCTTGAGCTACGTACCTCCAATGATGCTGATTCGTGAACCAATGGAAAGCCCAGAGAAAGACCTAAAACTTTGATGTTTACCACAAAGTCTGATTCTGAACCGAAGACACACGAATTCTGCATAGAAGAAGGAAGTTTTGCTGAAGCAAGAAATTTGCCCAAAAACATGTCGTGGACAAACTTTGAGAACAAAAGTTTGGCCTACGACATGTCCTAGGCCAATCTTGGAAGGACGAAAAATGGCCTACGACATGTCGTAGGCCATTCTTGAAGAGGAAAATTTGCTCCACGACATGTCGTAGGCTATTTAAGAGGAATGGAAGTTTGCTCCACGACATGTTGTAGGCTTAAAATCCAGTTTTGCCACGCCTCAGTGTTTCGGTCATAACTCTCTCATATTAACTCCGATTTGGATGATTCAAAAGGATGTGGAAAGCTAAGACTTGGGGCTACAATTGTCGTGTTTTAGGTTTTGCCCAGTTTGCAGTGCAGCAGGGCCAAATCTTGGTCGGAAGGAGACGGTTTGTAAGTTTTCAGAATTTGAGAGGTAAAAGGTTCCAAGTATCTTTGCTTGTGTTTTCCTTGCATCTTTGAGCTGAAGTTGTTGCACTCGATGGTTGTTGATTTTACACAGCTTGATGTCACACTTGGTGCCTACTTGTTACTCACATGTATGCGTAACACTTGTACACACTTGCACCACAATGCAGAGCTCAAGTGCACACTTTGGCACAACACTTATGCATTAGTCTTGCCACATACTTTGCCATGCAACTCATGCCACACATTTGCACCTTGGCACACCACTCATGTTGCACAATGAACTTCACAAACCAAGGCACACAACTTGGTATAGGAAAGAACTAAGCAGCCGAGAACAAAAAGAGAATTGGCCTACGACATGTCGTAGGCCAATCTTGAGAAGACAGAAAATGGCCTACGACATGTCGTACGCCATTCTTGAAGGAGATTTTTTTTGCCCACGACATGTCATGGGCAAAACTTTGGAGATGGAATTTTGGCCTACGACATGTCGTAGGCCAATTCTGGAACAAGAACATTTAGCCTACGACATGTCGTAGGCTAATTGTTGGAGAGTTGCTTAAAAAATTGCAAAGTGTTGAAGAGTTGCTTCATGGGTTTTAAGCTTTGTCACACTTCAGTAGTTTGGTCATAACTTTCTCGATTTAGCTCCAAATTGGGTGATTTAAATGGCTATGGATAGCTAAGACAAAGGTCACGACTTTCATGTTTTAAGTTTTTCTTAATTCGCAGTGCATCATGATCAAATCTTGGTGGGAAGTTGCTGCCATGAAGTACTTTGTGTTAAGTTTCTAGAAAAAATGGCTAAGTGTTTAACTTCTGAAGTTCTGATTTTCAGGGCGGATGAAGGCGTGAAGCTACGGGGCAGGAAGGCGTGATCTCATGAAGGCTAGACTGAGTGAATATTCGCGGAGTTGCTGGAGGCGTGATGTTGAATGGCTTGAAGGCGTGAAGTGACTCTGATTTCTTCACCTGGAGCTCTGAGCAGTGAAGGCGCGCGAAGCTAAGCCTGAAGGCGCGAGGAAGAACGGCAAGGATGATAAAGGCGCTGGAACTTGATGCTGAAGGCGCTGGATTGTTGGGAAAAGTTTTCCAACTTCGAATTTTCACATTTTTGGGCTGATTTTGGTTCTTCCTTTCAAGTACACTTTTGTAATATCTTTAGATATTTTTAGTTAGCGTATTAGCTACATTTCTACTACTCTATATATAGGAGGTGTAGCTAATATGGAAGGGGGACTTTAGATCCCGGAGACTATTTTTTTTCATCTATTAGTTAGATTTTACATTTTGAAACAAACTTTTGAGAGCTGGAGAGCGGGAATTCATTTGAAGATCTACTTTCTCTCTCTAGTTTCTCTCTCTAGCTTTTGAGCTCCATTTTCTATTCCGATCAAAGATTTTCTCCGATCATTGTAATTCTCTTATCAATTAAGGAAGCTCTTGGAAGAATTCATTGGTAAACTCTTTCCATTTATTGAAAATGAATTGTTTCAAGTTCCAAATTATTGATCGTGAATTGGTAATGAAGTTCTATGGTTAGATCTCTCATGTTCTAGAGTTTCAACCGGTTAAATGTATAATTAGACTATGCAATGCTATGCGATTGACATAATTTCTTAAGGATGAAATCATATGTGATTTTAATGATTAAATCTTGTTGAGTTTCATGAATTCACACTTTTATTGAATGAATTGAACTTTAATTGTGGTCGCCATTCTGAGTTGAAGTGAGATTGACCAATATCTGTGAGAATTGCATGAAATGAAGACTAAATGTATGATGATTGAGTCTTCCACTTGCTTTGTTTGAATCACGATTTGAGATGCGGTCGCCATGCCGGTGGAGAATCATTGAGTTGTTAGGAAAAAGTGAGAAGAAACTTTCTAAAGTAAGCAAACACTCTAGGTCCTAGGTCAGGCCTCGCCATGGGATACCGTAGGAATTGCATACTAGATTTGCTAACTTTGGAGAGTTGAGGCATTGCGGGTTGAATCCGTTCTACTTAGTCCTCGCCATGGGAAAAGTGGAATGTTAAGGAGTATAGAAAACTGAGGTCGTCATGCTAAGTGTTAGCTAGCCTCCTGGGCAATAGAGATCTCCTCATTGTTTTACTTGTGTGTTAAGAGCATTGCAATCATGGCCTAATGTGCATTCAACTGGTGGAAATACTCTAGAGCATCCACTCTTTTCCTGATTTTACACTTTACTTGTTGCATTTGATTCTTTACTAGTTAGTGTTAGTTTTAGTTCTTTCGCGACATACTGTGAGTAAATTTTGAGTTCTTGAACCATCCCCTTCCCTGTGGATATGATCCCCACTCATCGCTACTACGTAGTTTAGGGGTAAAATTGAGCTGATACTACTTTAAGCTATCAAAAAGAAAAGGAAAAAGTTGAAAAAGAAAAAATTGAAAAAGAGAAAAATAGAAAAGGAAAAGAAAAAACAAATGCCTCAACATCTTATATATCAAATGAGGATTTAATAAATCTAATGATGAAGAAGAATTTGATACATCTGTATATCAAAATCATGATCCTTATCCTGAGATGACAGAAAAAGAAAAATATAACTTTGAACAATTAATATATGATCTTTATAAAAATAAAGATTATGTATTAAAAGTTTTAGATTCTAATTCTGATAAATCCAGAGCAGTATCTCCAGTATCTACTCAAAATTCTTTCTTTTAATTTTTGAATTTCTATTTTTAATTCATTAACTTCTTCTTTTAAAATTGGTAAAGTAATTTGTTTAGGATTTTGATTTTGTAAATGATCTATTACATCTTGCATTGTAAATGAAGTATTTATTCTATCTAATTTTCTTTTTATTTGAGAATTTTCATAAGAAGTAGATGGAGAATGATTTAAAGAATTTTTATTATCTTCTTCTAATTGTAAATATTTTTCTAAATATTGTCTTTTTCTTATTGGATCTTGAATTTCCTCAACTAAATCAAGCATCATTTTATGCTTTTCAGATAATGCGAATATTCCTATTTCATTTAATCCATTAGCTTCAATTATTGCTTTGTAATAATCTGATTTCGAATTACAATTTTCACAATTTTCATCAGTATCATCTGAACTTATATTATTTATTTCCACAGATTCTTCACTATCTGATGAATCGGTTTTGTAAATTTTATTTTCTATTGTTTGTATTAAATATTCTTTTAATTCTTTATCTAAATTTATATCTTCTAATTTTTCCAAAAGAATTTCATTAATATTTGTCCTAGAAGTACATTTATTAGCATAATGTCCTTTTTACCACATTTTCTACATGTTATATTTTCTTCTATCCATTTCTTTCTAGATTTTTTCTTTCTTTTAATTCTTTCTTCAGAATTTTCAGATCTTTCAGATGATCTTTCATATTTTTTATGTTTTTTCTTTAATTTTTTTTCTATTTTTCTAAGAGGTGATTTTAATTCATGTGGATTATAAGCAAATTGATGACAAAAATCTCCTAATTCTGCTTTTTGAGTTTCTCTTTTTATTTTCTTTTTCAGAACTTAATACATTGAGTCTTAATTTATTAAATTCTGAATTTAATTTTTCTAATTTTTCTTTAGTAAAACCTGAAGGTAAAGACTTTAACATATTTAAAGGTAAATCAGGCATAGGTTTAAATGAAAATGGTTGAGTTTTACTAGACCCTAATTTTATATTTTCTAAAGGAAAAATATTTTTTGGGGTTTGAAGATTAATTTTATCTTCAATACGACATAATTGTTTAGAAATGGTATTTAAATTAAGATTTGTAAAATTATTTTGTTTGGCTATTTTTGCTAATTCAACATTACTAACATCAATATAAGGACAAGCCTCAGTTGAAGTATTTGCAGCTTCTATTTTTATTAAATGTGAAGGAGGATGAATTGCTTTTAATAATTTATCATCAGATAATTTCCAAGTCTGATGAGCTTCTTCAAGAACATTTAGACTATATTGATCATCAAAGTATTTTGCTTTTTGTTCAGTATTAAACCATGATATGAATGAAATTATAACACCAGTGACTTTAATAAAATTATAATACTGATCTTGAAATTGTTTTTGTTGTTTAGTATTATAAATTTTAAAAAACCAATTTCTAAATGGTGTATATTGTGGAAGATTAAAATCTTTAACACATATTTTACTTATTTCTTTTAGATTAATTTTATTTTCTTGAGAAATTGTATTTATTTCAAAATTTATTTTATTTTTTTGAATTCCTGAACATATGAAGTTTGTATTTATTTTATTTCAAATTTTTCTATATCTTTAACTGATAGAAATTTGTATTTTGAGATCTGTTTCAGAAATGAAAATTGAATGTGCGATTATTCCATTTTTAATATAATCATGGTCCTGATTTGAGGATTCATCAAGAAGGACATTTTTGGCTGTGGGTATATGACCCAATGGAACAAGAGAATTATTTTTGGAATTTGATTGATTTAAAGAAGACTGACCTCTCATTTGAGATGACCAGTATAGTGGAGGATATTGGGAATTGTAATGGCTAACATAACCAAAATTCATTTGAGGTCTATGACCACTTCCACCTCTACCTTGCATTTCCTGCAAAAAATTTTAAAATAAAAAGATTTTAAATAATAATAGCAATTTCTTTTCTAAAATTTTCAAGACGATTCCATAAAAATTGATTTATTATTGGATGTCTTCTAGATTTATTTATGTGATATGAAATCAACATTTGGTAGTATTGCATTTGATGTAAAAATACTTGTTGTTTTATTGATAAAACATTTACATTTTCTACATGATAAACATGAGGAAATTCAATTCCAAATAAAAAAGATTTATTAAATAGGACTTTTGGAGCAATGATATATTCTAAATTTGATTTAAAATCTGGATTTTGGCAAATACAAATTGCTGAAAAAGATAAATATAAAACTACATTTACTGTTCCATTTGGTCATTATGAATGGAATGTAATGCCTTTTGGTCTCAAAAATGCTCCTTCTGAATTTCAACATATAATGAATGATATTTTTTCATCATATTCATTTATAATTGTTTATATTGATGATATTTTAATTTTTTCACAAAATATTGAACAACATTTTAAACATTTGAATATTTTTATTAAAATAGTTGTTAAAAATGGTTTAGTTGTTTCTGCTAAAAAATTAAAATTATTCCAATCTAAAATTAGATTCTTAGGATATGAATTAGAAAATTGTCAAATTACTCCAATTGCTAGAAGTATTGAATTTGCAAATAAATTTCCTGATGAATTAATAGATAAAAAACAATTACAAAGATTTTTAGGAAGTTTAAATTATATTGGTGAATATTATAAAAATTTAGCAATTGATAGTAAACCTTTATATGATAGATTAAAGAAAAATCCTCTTGCATGGTCTGAAATTCATACAAATGCAGTAAAATTAATTAAACAAAAAGTAAAATTTTTACCATGTTTAAGTTTAGTAAATCCTGATTGGTTTAAAATTGTTGAAACTGATGCTTCTGATATTGGTTATGGAGGAATTTTAAAACAAAAGAATTCACAAACTAATAAAGAAGAATTAGTTAGATACTATTCTGGAACATGGAAAAATGCTCAAATAAATTATTCTACAATTAAAAAAGAAATTCTTAGTATAGTTCTTTGTATTTCTAAATTCCAAGATGATTTATTAAATCAAGAATTTTTACTTAGAGTTGACTGTAGTGCTGCAAAAGAAGTTTTACAGAAAGATGTAAAAAATATTGCATCTAAACAAATATTTGCTAGATGGCAAGCTATTTTATCTGTATTTGACTTTAAAATTGTCTATATTAAAGGTGAATTAAATTCTTTACCTGATTTTCTTACTATATAATTCTTACAAGGATAAAAAAATTTGCAGCTTATGAAACAACAAACTGAAGAAGAAATTGAAATTTTAAAAGAAAATTATTTAAAAGATTATCTTCAAAAATTTTCTAAAAAAGAAATTAGAATAAGAAATTATAATACAAAATCCTTAAAGGATCAAAATTTTATTCATCAAGTACAATATTACAGAATGATAAGAGTAAAGAAATTCATACAAAAATCAGATACACCAAATAAAGAAGCTTATTATAGATTTATAAAATCTTTTGGAAAGAAAATATATTTTGTTTAAAAAATCAAAGAATGGAAGAAAATTTTAAATTACAATGGTTAAAAGATTATATTGAAAATCCAGCTACAATTAAGGAAATTAGAAAAATTTATTCATTAAAAGAAAGGGTTAGACAAGATTCATTGAAACCGTTCATTCTTTTAAGAGTCATTAGATTTAACATATAAAATAAGTTTCAACTAAGAAACAACGCCTTATTGTTATCAATATGAATAGATCTAAAACTTCATATTGTGAAGTCAAACTGAATAGATCTAAAACTTCTTGTTGTGAAACCATATGTTCAGATCCAAAGTTACGATACCATAACTGCTAGTAATCCCCCCCCGAAAGGAGGCTTAGCCTTCCATGGCTTTGATACCAAATTTACACCAGGAATTAAAAATTAAAATTAAATAAACAAAAATAAAATAGTAAGGGACTTACTACTTATTTTCTCTAATCTTGAAGCATTTATCTTCAAGCTTTATGTGCAAAACTTGAAAATAATTTACAACAGGAGGGAAGAACTTGAAAGAACCTCTTAACTCCTTAGCATAAACCTGTAAAATATAAAAACTTAAAGAAGAAAGAAGAAGAGAAGCTTGCTTGAAGAAAAGAAGAGAAAGTTTTGAAACCATGAAATTTCTATTGCATAAGAACTCTTGATTACAAAAGAGAATTACAAAGAGAGCTAGAGAGCTTTCTTCAAAGATTGAAAGATGTAGTAATGAAAAGGTGTGTATTACAACCCATTTTGATTCTATTTATAGACCACCTAAGGACTTTTAAATAAAATACAAAAAAGTAAGGACTAATAACAAAATAAAAAAGTAAAAGACGATAATACAAAAGACAACCATTCAAAAGTGATGTGACATTTTTCTAACTTCACTTTTTTTTGTCTCCATGATGTCTCCTACTTGATTGATGTCCCCACTTGCTTGGAATTTTCCTTCCCACTTGATATCATTTCTTTGAATTTTTCTTTTTTGCAATCTTTTGTGAACTGATTTTTCCAGCTTCATCCGATGAAGATTTTCTTGAAGGAGTATTTGCTCTGGATTTTTCTGAACAACTGGAATCCAACAATTTTAATACATAGTCTTTATTTTTATACAGATTATGTATTAATTGTTCGAATTCATTTTTCTCTTTTTCTGTCAATTGTTTACCATCAGAATTGGTACTTGAATTTTCATCTGAAGAAATTTGCAAATTCTCTTCTGTTGAAGGTTCATCATCAGTGAATTTGATCAAATTTTTATCAAAAGAGAATCTTGAAATGGATGTTCTTTTATCTTTTTTCTTTTTTCTTTTCTCACTTTCTTTTTTCTTTTCTATTTTTTCTTTTTCAATTTTTTCCTTTTCTTTTCCTTTTGTCATTTTTTCTTCTTTTTCTTTTTTAGGAGAAGAAACAGCTTTCACTTTTTTCAATTCATTTTGCAATTTTGCAATCAAGTCATTTTTCTCATTTAATTCTTTCTGAGAAAAATTATCAATTTCTTGTGTCACTTTTTCTTTTTCAAGAGAACTTTTTGCATTAACAAGTGACTTCTCAATTTCAATGTAATCTACTTGACATTTTGGCCACCATTTAGTGTACCCAACTCTTGTGAGCTGTAAAATTCCATCAGTATTGTATCCAGTTTCATATTTCCAAGCATATAACCATGGAATTTGAAATTTTATTAAAAAGAGTAAAAATGATTGTTTTGGAAATTTTGAATGCTGAAATTTTTCAGAATAAACATTTTTAAACTGATTAAACAAATTTTTCAATTTTTCAGGTAAGAAAGTTTCTTCTTTTGGTCCATGAATTTTAAACCAATTAAGAAACCAACCTGGAATAATTTTATTGAAATTGGCTTCATCAATACGAATCCACCAAGTATGCTTGTAAGAAGAATTTTGATATAAGTGGACATTGTGAAAACTTTCCACCATATCTGTGTACGTAAATGCATATTCAAAATTGTTATATCTTGAAATAAAATTTTGAGTTTGAATTAGAGAAGAATTCCAGTCAGAATAAGATGGTATTTTATGAATATACATCTGAGACAAAGCAATTTCATTGTCTTCAGTTGTAGGAAACCAATTTTGGTGACGACTGGTTCTGGGTCTGTCATTTATATCAGCAATTTTGGTAAAATTTAAAAAATCAGCATAAGTATGCCGAGTTTTTAGAGGAAGTGGTCCTCTTAAACTGAAATGAGAATTAGAAGGATTATTGAAATATTTTGAACAAGAAGAATTACATAAAATTGAAGTAAGTTTGCATAAAAGTGACATAGAAGAAAATAGTTCTAAAAATATTAATAAATTATATAATATAGAAGATAATAATTCAAAAGTTAAAATTATTAAATCTAAAAATATTGATGAAAATTGTAATTTTGAAATAAAAATAGTTAATAATAATTTAGATGAAAATATTGAAAATAATAAAAATATTGATAAGGTAAGTGAAACTGATAAAACTAAAATTGTTAAAAATAGAAAATTAAATCAGTTAGAAATTTTTACATTATCTGAAAATCATAAAATGATGTTAAATTTAATTAATGAAATTAAAAATCCTATAAAAAGAAATCAATATTTTGAAATATATTTTCAAAATAATTCTTTACAAAATTATTCTTTTCCATCTAATGAAAATTCTTTTCAAAACAATAATTCTTTAAATATAAAACAAATAGATAAAGTAGACACTTCCTTAAAAGAAGATAAAATTACTTCACCTATATTAAAACAAGTCCCTTACTATTTTATTTTTGTTTATTTAATTTTAATGTTTAATTCCTGGTGTAAATTTGGTATCAGAGCCATGGAAGGCTAAGCCTCCTTTCGGGGGGGGGGGGATTACTAGCAGTTATGGTAACGTAACTTTGGATCTGAACGTATGGTTTCACAACAAGAAGTTTTAGATCTATTCAGTTTGACTTCACAATATGATGTTTTAGATCTATTCATATTGATAACAATAAGGCGTTGTTTCTTAGTTGAAACTTATTTTATATGTTAAATCTAATGACTCTTAAAAGAATGAACGGTTTCAAATTTCTTATGGTATGATCTTGTGGGTCGACACCCAAGTCGCGTTCGGCGTTTCATGAGGAGGTTGATGATGTTGTATGTCCTCTTTTTAGCCGGTAATATGTCGTTGACAGTCGAGCAAGATCATCCATAATAAAAATGAGACATGTTCTATCTTTTAAATGGTCAAAAGATTGATATATAAACCAAAGTTTTGCTAAGTTTCATTAGCACAATAAGTTATCAAGTATGGAGAAATCTAAAATATTCAATAAGTGATATCAAGTTTGGAGAAAATCTAAGATATTCAATACGTGATTCCATATGAAAGAAACTACGTTATTTGTATACTACCATAAATTCTGTTAGTAATCCTACCCGAAGCTCCTATCAATTATTATGACATCTATATTGTCTAGAAGTAATTCTACTGCTTCATCTTCAAATAAAAATACTAAAAATTCTGAATTAGTTGAATTTTCTGAAATTGAACAAAAAATACAAAATTGGCATATTCCAAAAATTGAACATAAAAAAATTTATAAATATGGAACTTTTGATCAAAAAACTAAAAGAGCCATAAAAAATGTAGAAAAAATAATTTCTATACAAAATCAATTTGAAGAAATACATTTACTAGATTTAGATTATTTGTCTCAAATTAGACAACAAGGATATAATTATATACATATTAGTCTTATACAAATTGCTGTACAACCTTTAAATAGACAAGGAATAGAAACTACAATTTTAGTTGCTTTAAGAGATTGTAGGCATAATAAATTTCATGATTCTTTATTAGGCTTAATTTAGTCTAGTCTTTGCAATGGTCCAATTTATTTTAATACGTATCCAAATTTTTCTGTATCTTTAACTGATAGAAATTTGTATGATGTACTAACTGTCAATTTACAAACTAAAGGTTATGATATGAAACCTGGATCTGAAAATATTAATTTGACATATAGACTTTATTATAAATTAATGAATACTATAAGTCCAGGAGCAAGAATAACAGATAATGGGAAAAGTACATTATTAATGGAAACTAATTTAAAAAGATCAAAATTACAAATACCTAGATTAATAAATTGGGATGAAATATCTTTGCCATCAAATTGGGTCTTAGAAAAAATAAGTAGACCAACAATTCCTTTAAAATCTAAGGATGCTCAAATTCATGAAGATAACGAATGAAATGTAGAAATAATATTTGAAACACATGTTCCTAGAAGAAATTCATACTCCTCATTTCCATACTCTTCTGCATCTAGATCTGATAGGTTTAACTTTGAAGGAATTAGAGAAACAGATAATCAAATTCCAAGACCAATATACACACAAAAATCACAAGATGATATAAGCCTTGGATCAGAAATGAATTTTGAAATAAATACAAATTCTCAAAAAAATAAAATAAATTTTGAAATAAATACAATTTCTCAAGAAAATAAAATTAATCTAAGAGAAATAAGTAAAATATGTGTTAAAGATTTTAATCTTCCACAATATACACCATTTAGAAATTGGTTTTTTAAAATTTATAATACTAAACAACAAAAACAATTTCAAGATCAGTATTATAATTTTATTAAAGTCACTGGTGTTATAATTTCATTCATATCATGGTTTAATACTGAACAAAAAGCAAAATACATTGATGATCAATATAGTCTAAATGTTCTTGAAGAAGCTCATCAAACTTGGAAATTATCTGATGATAAATTATTAAAAGCATTTCATCCTCCTTCACAGTTAATAAAAATAGAAGCTGCAAATACTTCAACTAAGGCTTGTCCTTATATTGATGTTAGTAATGTTGAATTAGCAAAAATAGCCAAACAAAATAATTTTACAAATCTTAATTTAAATACCATTTCTAAACAATTATGTCGTATTGAAGATAAAATTAATCTTCAAACCCCAAAAAATATTTTTCCTTTAGAAAATATAAAATTAGGGTATAGTAAAACTCAACCATTTTCATTTAAACCTATGCCTGATTTACCTTTAAATATGTTAAAGTCTTTACCTTCAGGTTTTACTAAAGAAAAATTAGAAAAATTAAATTCAGAATTTAATAAATTAAGACTCAATGTATTAAGTTCTGAAAAAGAAGAAATGATTAATAATAATTTACAAATAGATCAATTAGAAGAAATGTTTAATAATTTATACATAGATGAAGATTCAAATCAATTGGAAATAAATAAAATAAAGAAACCTAACTCAAAATTTAGACCAAAATATCCACAAACTCAATTTTATTATCCTAGAACAACTCCTCAAGATCTTTTAATTGAAGAACATGGTGATTGGCAAAATTGTTATCAAAATAATGCTATATATGAATGGAATATTGATGGGTTTACACCTTATCAAATTGCTAATATGTGTCATAAAATATCAATGTATATTAATATTTTAAAAATGGAAAATATTACTGAAGAACAAGCTGTAAGAGCTTGTACTCAAGGTTTTACTGGACAATTACGTGGTTGGTGAGATCATTATCTAAATGAAAATCAAAGAGTTGAAATTATAAAAGCTACTAAACAAATAACTACAACCACACCCATATTTCCAAAACCAGAAAATAATCAACCACAAGAAATAACTGTTACAACTAATATTCCAGATGCTGCTTTTAATCTTGTATGTGCAATAATTAAACATTTTGTTGGAAATAATTACTTAACAAATTCTCATAAAGAATTATTAATGAATTTAAAATGTCCTACACTATCTCATTTTAGATGGTATAAAGATGTTTTCTTGTGAAAATTATACTCAAGATCTGATTCTCAAGCTGATTTTTGGAAAGAAAAATTTCTTTCTGGTTTACCAAAATTATTTGCTGAAAAAGTTAGAGGAAATCTAAGAAATTGTTTTGATGGAATAAATATCCCATTTTCTCAAATTACTTATGGAGAATTAATCAGTGTATGTACTGAAGAAGGCTTAAAATTATGCAATGATATAAAATTAAAAGCACAAATAAAAAGAGAAACTCAAAAAGCAGAATTAGGAGATTTTTGTCATCAATTTGCTTATAATCCACATGAATTAAAATCACCTCTTAGAAAAATAGAAAAAAAAATTAAAGAAAAAACATAAAAAATATGAAAGATCATCTGAAAGATCTGAAAATTCTGAAGAAAGAATTAAAAGAAAGAAAAAATCTAGAAAGAAATGGATAGAAGAAAATATAACATGTAGAAAATGTGGTAAAAAAGGACATTATGCTAATAAATGTACTTCTAGGACAAATATTAATGAAATTCTGTTGGGTGAAGTTTGAATCCAGTGAGTTGGCGTTGGTGTAAAATTCCCGAGCTACTTCCACATTGACTGTAGCTGGTGCGAAAGTGAGGGGCTCCCATTTGTAGAAGCGGATTGCTTCTTCAAATGTTTGAGACGGAGTAGTGAACTGGCGTTCCACCAGCACAATTCTGTAGATGCATCTCTCAAATTGTCGCGCTGCCCTATCGTTCGCAAACCTTTGGGGTGTGATCGGGTCATACTCCTCCTCGTCTGAATCTGAGCTGCTTAGGGCTTCCCGGAGGTAAGTCCTATAGTCCTCATCAATGTGCATCATTTTCCTGAACTTGGCAATGCTATAAAGGCAGTTTGGAGTTAAGCTAAATGTGAGGAGTGAAAATTCTTACGACTGGCCGTTGGCTACACACTTAAACTTGGAGTGCTTTTGATCATGCAGAGTGTGTGGTATTTATAGGGGAATTTTCATGCAGGATTGGGTCACCAAGTAGGTAAGAGACAAGTCACGTGATTTAACTAGAAAACAATGTGCATAAAGACAAAGTTGTGATAAGTCTATCTTGATGTGACTGAGCTGTAGGGCACTGTGCAGGGTTGAGCTTGCATGGGTTGTCTCAGAAGAAGTGAATACTTAGAAGAATCATATATTTGTTACCTGTACTTGCGTAAGCATTCAGATTTTATTCTTTGTCTGTGTTGTCACAGAGATGATTCCCGCGTGTTTACCTGATTTTCATGATCTCTGTGGGCTCTGTGAGTTCCAGGTCCCACTGTTGACACGTCCAGGCTGTCCTCATCAACTTTTCTGCATGTTAGATAGAGGATAGGGAGTTTAGGTTCAACTGATTATTGTCATTCGACTATTGGCAAAAGGTAAAATAAAACAAAAGGAAGAAGTAAACAGTTGGGTTGCCTCCCAACAAGCGCTTGGTTTATTGTCCTCAGCCAGACATGGATGAGTTGATGTCAAGGAGGTGGATTGTCAAGGAACTGGATGTGTCCTTTGTCTTTACTTAAAACACCCAAAGTCTCGGCACCCACATTTCTGCTTATTGGGTGGCGTTTCTTTTTCTCTTTCCACACCATACGCTCCAGATAGTGGAATAATGGTTGGCACTTCCGCTTGGTTGGTTTTTTGTCTGATTGGGGTGAGCTCTTGTTCCCGTACTCAATATTCTCAAGCCTCACCTCAGTGGGCAATTTCCACCTTTTCGTCAGTAGAGACAACAAAATCAAGATTCCTTTATTTCATTCGATCTCCTCTCATCAACACAGGTTCCATCAGATTCATGATTAGAATTCATTTTCTCAACAGAGTCATTCAACACAAGTTGTTCAATCATGTTTTGCAATTCATGCACAATTTCACTTTCTTCATCAGTTAACACATTCTCAAAATTATCATGCATATCATTTTCACCAGGGTCATGTGTTGAGGCAAGAGACTTACCTGTATGTTCTGACTTAAGTGAGTGAGGGTGACCCTCCACCAGGCCTGCCAGACAACATTGCTCAATAGTCTGAGGATGCTTCATCGCATAATCCACATTGAATACCACTTCTTCACCATTGACCCGAAATGTGATGGTTTTTCCTTTAACTCCTTTGAGGGCATCCCCTTTTGCCAAGAATGGCCTGCCAAATATAAGTGGGACTTCGGGGTCCTCCTCCATGTCCAAGACTATGAAATCCACTGGAAGCACAAATTTGTCTACCGACACCAACACTTCCTCCACCATGCCAGTCGGTTGCACCAAGTATCTATCTGCTAACTGTAGGAGAACAGCCACAGGTTTAATATTCTCTCCCAGGCCTATACTCTCAGCGAGGGATAGTGGCATCAGGTTTATCCCTGCCCCGAGGTCGCACAATGCTTTATTGAAAAATTTTCCTCCGATAGTGCAAGGGACTGTGCAGCTCCCAGGGTCCTTGAGCTTGGGAGGGAGCTCATTGTTTATCCAAGCCTGGCTCTCCTTAGTCAGCAGAATTGGCACCTCACAACGTAATATTTGCTCTTTATTCGCGATCAGATCCTTCAGAAATTTAGCATACCGAGGCACTGCAGTGACGAGGTCCAGAAGAGGGACATTCACGTTGACGTTTTTCACCATGTCCAGGAACCTTGTAAATTGGGCCCCCTTCTTGGCCTGTGCTGGAACGCGTTGGGCAAAAGGTGGGAGGGGTGCAAACTCCGGATAGTTATAGGGGCTTGCAGGTCCCCTCTTCTTCTTAGGCTCAGGAGCCTTCACACTTTCCTCCTCATCCTCCCGTATCTCTTCTTCCACAATGATAGTCTCTTCTTGGACTTCTTTCACTAATTCTTCATTTCCTCCCTTCTTCTGACCCCTTTTGATCTCCTTACCACATCTTAGCGTGATGGCATTGCACACCTCTCTCTCTCCTTCCCTTTTGGGTTGGCTCGGTATCACTAGGAAGGGTGCCCTGAGGTCGCTGGTTGCTTTCCTTGGCCAGCTGGCCTATTTGCATGTCTATGTTCTTGATGGAGGCCTCTACTGCAGAAGTCCTCTTCTCATACATGTCTATCCTTTCCATGATTTTTTGAAACATTTCATCTGTGGACCTCCTCGGTTCCCTGTTGCTCGACTCTCCACCTTGAAGTACTGTCTTTGCTGATTTCCCTGATTGTTCTGCCCCCAAGACCCTTGACCAGACTGGTTTCTATAGCCACCATATTGCTGCTTGTTGTTGTAATTCTGGACATACTGCACAGACTCTTGTGTGAGCTCGCATTCATCGGTGTGGTGTTCACCTTTGCATAAACTACACATCAACACAGGAGCAGTGTTTGCGGCCTTGAGAGTTTGGATCTGCCTTGTTAGGGCTTCAATCTTTGCTTCCAATGAAGTCTCCTCGTCCAGCTCCAGCACTCCTCGCTGTTTTCTCACAGGTGCCTTCCTAGTTTCTGGGAACAAATACTCATCATCAGCTATGGAATCGAATAGCTCTCTTACTTCCGGGACACTTTTATCCTTGAGGGCTCCGTTAGCTGAGGCCTTCACCATCATTGAAGATTCGGGGGACAGTCCTTTGAGGAACGTGTTAAGCTCTCTTATCTCTCCAAGGTCATTGTTGGGGCATTGCCTGCTTCCTTGAAGGTCTCCCTATCTTGCTGCTGAAAGTTCCTTATTTCGAGTCTCATTCTCTCCAGTTTAGATTGGGGGAATATTTGGCCAGGAATTTTCTTTCCAATTCCTCAAAAGTAGCTACCGAGGGCCCTCCGATCGAGTTAAACCAGTGCTTTGCCCTGCCTTTGAGAGAGAGTGGGAACAATATCATTCTCACCTCATCAGGTGTGATTCTTTGCAGCTTGAAAGTGTTACATAATCCCAGAAACCAATCCAAGTGCTCGGTTGGGTCGTCGTTGCTCAATCCTTGAAAGACCTGACCCTGAGTTATTATCGATACTATTTGAATTGGGATTTGGTAACTTTCCACATCCAAATCTTGCCTGTTGTTCCTCCTCTCAAAGTTGACCGCGAAATGGTCCCCAAACCTTGGTGGTCGGTTTCTTGGTCTTTCCTCCCCCTGTTGTGGCCTAGCTCTCTCTTCATCCTGTTCTGCCATTTCTAGACCCCTTCTTCTTTGCCTCAAAATCCTCTGGAGCTCTGGATCAAAATTAAACTCAGGTTCTATCCCACGAAGTCTGGCTCCCACTTGCATAAGCTGTATTACCTACACAAGCCAAAGACACCTCCCACGTAGATAGATTACTGAATTCAAAAACAAACTGTAGAAATGGGATGTAATAATCTTGACAGGATCACCAACTATAATCAAAAGTCAAACAAAAGAAACAGAACAAATACTAAAATACGAAATACCAAAAATTTGAAACATAAAACTATCACAATCAATTCCTAATACTTAGCCTCTCCCCGGCAACGGCGCCAAAAATTGGTGGGCGAGCAGTCGTAGGCTCCCAATTTTACCCAAACTCAACAATAAATGCAGCAGTGATGAGTGGGATCGTCTCCACAGGGAGAAGGTTGTAATCATGTTTTGAATAATGATAGCAGATATGAATAATTAAATAGGCACGAAATTAATACTCAAATGAATGAAAATGCAAGACTGTTGGAACGGGAGATAACTCAATAAAACGGGAGGTGTTGCCTTGAGGGTGGAACAACTAGTATGGATTTTTCTCTTGCTATCCCTGACTTGTGTAAATAAGTGTGAGGGGACTTCTCTGCCAGTGAACTAGGGTTCGATCAACTTGTCAGTTCTCTCAAACCCGTTTCACAATACCCCTCTAACTTTCCTTGTCAGGGTAAGTTCTAGGTACGAATGAGGCTCTCCCAGATCCCGACTCTCCTACTGTGAGTCTCGATTAGCCCGGATTTACTCCTTTGTCAGGGCAGTCATCCCATATGTAATCTAAACTCACTATACGAGAATACTCTTAGTCCTTTCCTATGGTGACAGTAGTGAGCCTCGATTAGCTTGGATATACTCCTTGTCAGGGCAGTCATCCCAGATGTAATCTAAACTCACCATACAAGAACACTTCTTGCCCATTTCCAAATCATGTAATGTGCAGGACTAAGACTCACACAGCATGTTCATAATCAATACATGTTGGGATTGATTTCCTTAGGCAAGTTCACAACAATCTCAGTGGTCACCGCAGATTTAATATGACGTTAATCTAATGCAAAACATCAAATACAACAAGTACAGAATAATGGACATAAATAACACGGATAAAATTCTCAATCGAATGTCTCAAGCAAGATTAAATCCATACATGTAACCCCTCAAAGCATCACTCTATGTCTAGCCGATCATTTTGATCGGCTCAGAATTCATGATTACAAGAGAGAAATGAAATGGGCAATTTCTCAAGATCTTCTCCCTCTCTGTAATTTTCTCAGTTCTTTCTTGATCCTCAATCTCTCCCCGATCCCCCTTCTCTTTCTTTTTCAGCTCATTTTATATTTTTCCCTTGCTGGGTTGGCTTGGTGACCTTCCTGGAAATTTCCATCTTTTCCGGAGGAGCTGCCACGTGTCTGTGAATAAGTCAGCAAAGGTAAAGTGAGGCCACGTAGTTCACTCAAGACTTGGTCATTAAGGAATTTTAATGCATTCCTTCAAACACTTGGTGCTCAACAGTGAACGTGCGTGAGTGCCTAATAATGTGCGCAAAATATGTGCGGGAGCACGAGTGCGGTGAGGTGTATGCAACATTAAAAGTGCAAGTGTGCAAGTGAGAATGTGTGAGTGAGTGTGTGCGTGAGTGAGAGTGGGCGGTCGCGCTAGGCGCCCGCCGTGCATGTGTGTGCTTGTGTGGTGTGGGCGCCTGTGTGCGATAGGTAGGGCTGGCGCGCTAGGCGCCCGTCGTGTGTGCATGTGCGAGCTAGCGCGCCCGCCCCGTGGTGTGCGCCCGCCCGTTGTGTGCGATAGTAGTGGGTGGGCGCGCTAGGCGCCCGCCATGTGCATGTGTGTTGTGCGTGTTGAGAAATTTGTGTGCGAGATGTGAGTGACTTGTGAGTGTTGAGAGTTGTGCACGGCTTGTGAGGCTAAGGTGGGGTGTGTGCATATTTTCCATAATCGCAACAAAATCACAACACTTTCTCCACACTTAGTCATTTTATCGAATCTAAGTTCATGAACAATAATGTGCACAAGCCATTCACAAAGCATTCCTTTGACTCGATTTCCATATAAAAAAGATGAGTATGTAAGATAAATAAGTCGGTACAACTCCGACTTATCTGATTTATCATGCTTGTTGTGGTTATGTGTTGAATAGATCCGTGACTTATGAGTATACATCTTGATTCACTACTACAAAATGGCGGATTTAAACCTCCCTTTTTAGAGCGGTTAAATATAATCCGGTGTAATTTATAAAAATGCAGTGGCAATATCGTAATATTAAACAAGAATTTAGTGAATAGGAGAACTATTTACACCGGTTTTATTATAACCGGTGTAAATAGTTTATATATTACACCGGTTATAAGAAAACCGGTGTAAATAGTTTATATATTACACCGGTGATTCTTTTAACCGGTGTAAGTTTCAATTTTTTTTAAACAAAAAGCCCTTGCAAGATCGATTAACTAGCTAGTACTCTTAAGTCTTATACCAAAACTCTCTCTCCCGCTCATATTGTTAAAACCATCTCCGCCTCCGGGTTCATTGTCGCCACCTCCATCGTCCCCGTCTCCATCATTAAAGACGAGATCTTCAGTGCACTCAACTTCAGCTTTAAAGACGCCATCTTTAGTGAACTAATTGGCTGGAATAGCTAAACCACAGCCTCACTACATCTTTTTTCAATTCTTCACCAATCAGGAGCTTCAATAATCAAGCCTCTCTCTTAGCTAAAGCTATCAGCTGAACAGCGCCAAAAGTCCCAACTTCTCGGCATCAAAATCACGATCTCCAAGGATCGTCAAAATCAGAGCTAGATTTTGGCAAACGGGAGCTTAAAAGTTCAGATCGTGAAGATTCCGGAAGATCCACTTCAAATCCAACAGTTTTGGCAACATAAGCTGTCTCTCTATTGAGCTGCACCAACATATCTCTATTGGCCATCTTTGGCCTGATTCCTTTCAATTTTGATTATCTACACTGGCTTCATGCCATTATTATAACGTTTTTGGTGAATAAATATTATACACTACAGCAATATGATTGAAACAATGCATTTTGTAATTGTGTTTGGACTTTGATTGTTTAGTACTCTTTCTATTATATACTACAGCAATGGTTGCTCATTCTTTTACAATGGTTGATTCAGGTGCAGATTTAAATTGTATAAAAGAAGGATTAATTCCTTCAAAATATTTTGAAAATACTCATGTAGAATTACATACTGCACAAGGTACACAAATAAATATAAAATATAAAATATCAGATATTTGCATATTTTTTGAAGAAAATAATTACATTTGTTCTCCATTTGTAATAACTAATGCAATTGGTCAACATGTAATATTAGGAAATCCTTTTTTAAATTTAATGCATCCTTATCAATGTGATGGTAAAAAATTATCAAAAATAAATTCTAATTTATCATTTCAATTTGTAACTCTTCCTAAAATTAGAGATCTTTAAAATACTTACCTTAATTTATCTTAAAATCTCACAATATTTTTTTTTGCAGGTTTTAGTTATAATAAAGGAGGAAAAGATTTGGTTCTCTACAATAATATTTTCTTTTTTGCAGGAAATAAGAGGCAGAGGCTGTCAATCCCAAAATAAATTTGGTTATAATATAAATCAAATAAGTCAAATTAGACTTCCTAATTCCTCTTCTCAATGGTCATCTCAAATGAGAGGACAAAATTTCCTTAGTCAGAAAATTACTACACATTCTATAGGTTTTAATCCCAATGTTAAAAGAAATATTTTAGAAGGAACATCCTCAAATCAGGATTATGATTACATTCCAAATGGAGTACAAGTACATGCTTTAACTATATCTACAAGTGATCTTAAATTGGATCCTTATGATGTAGCAAATAAATATTTTAATCATCCTTCTAGTTCTCAATTTGGTTTAAAAGGACCTTTACCCTTAAAAACCCGTCATACATATGCAGATTTTTTAAATTTCACAAAATTTGCAGATGTTAAAGACAAACCAAAAACAAATCATCCTCAAGAATGGTCTCCTATTTATGAGGATAGTGAAATAGCCCTTTCTCAAATATATATCCACCAAATTCCTTCATTTTCAGATTGGAAAATACCATCTACCCAAGCCTTAAAATTCATTTCAAATTACAATAAAATTGAATATCAATTTACCTATTATGATATGGTGGATAGTTTCTCCAAAGTATTCTTATATCAAAATTCCTTGCGTAGACACACTTGGTGGATACGCATTGATGATTCCATTTTTGTAAAACCCATACCAAATTGGTTTATTGAATGGTTCAAAAATATGGGACCAAAATAAGAAAATTTTTTACCTGAAAAATTACAACCATTTTTTAGCCAATTCCAATATATTTATTCCTCAAAATTCCAAAATCCTGAAATCTTTGAGAATCCTTTCTATTATTCTTAATAAAATTTCAAATACCATGGTTATTTGCATGGAAATATGAAGTAGGATATGCAATTGATGGCATTCCACAGCTCAGAAGAATATTATACACAAAATGGTGGCCAATGTGTCAAGTTGATTATGATTCAATTCAAACAATCTTGGCACAAGAAGATGTTCTTCTAGAAAAAGGAAAATTATTAGATGTTTCTTTCAATGTATCTCCTTTCAAAAGAGACAATTTTGTTGAAAATAAGAAAAAAGAAATGATTGAAAAAATGAAAAAATAAATTGATAGAATTTTTGCTGTCTCTATTCCACTTAAGGAGAAAGAGGAAAAATTAGCAAAAGAAAAAGAAAAGGAAAAAGTTGAAAAAGAAAAAATTGAAAAAGAGAAAAATAGAAAAGGAAAAGAAAAAAATAAATGCCTCAACATCTTATATATCAAATGAGGATTTAATAAATCTTAATGATGAAGAAGAATTTGATACATCTGTATATCAAAATCATGATCCTTATCCTGAGATGACAGAAAAAGAAAAATATAACTTTGAACAATTAATATATGATCTTTATAAAAATAAAGATTATGTATTAAAAGTTTTAGATTCTAATTCTGATAAATCCAGAGCAGTATCTCCAGTATCTACTCAAAAGACATTCTCATCTGAAGAAATTGAAGATGATAAAATGCCGATAAGAAGATCTGCAAGAAAGAAGAAATCAAAAAACTGAAAATACAAATTTCCAAGAAATATGAAGACAAGTAGAAGACTTTGCAAGGAAAATTACAAGAAATATCAAGACAAGTGGAAGACAAGTGGAAGATAAAGACAAGTAAAGGATAAAGTGGAGTTAGAAAAATGTCACATCACTTTGAATTGTTGTCTTTTTGAATTATTGTCTTTTACTTTTTATTTGATTTTTAGTGTTTAGAAAGTCTATAAATAAAGCCCAAAATGGGTTGTAAGGGACACCTTTTCATTACTACATCTTTCAATCTTTGAAGAAAGCTCTCTAGCTCTCTTTGTAATTCTCTTTTGTAATCAAGAGTTCTTATGCAATAGAAATTTCTTGGTTTCAAAACTTTCTCTTCTTCTTTCTTCTTTAAGTTTTTATATTTTACAGGTTTATGCTAAGGAGTTAAGAAGTTCTTTCAAGTTCTTCCCTCCTGTTGTAAATTACTTTCAAGTTTTGCACATAAAGCTTGAAGATAAATGCTTCAAGATTAGAGAAAATAAGTAGTAAGTCCCTTACTATTTTATTTTTGTTTATTTAATAAAATTTCTTTATTTTGAACATAAAATTTATGTTATGGTATAATATAAATTTAAAAATTTATATTATACACAAAATTTAGGTCTAAATTTAAAAATAAACTTCTTGTATTCAATAAGAGAACAAATTATATGTTCAAAATAAAGAAATTAATATAACCATTAATTTTGTGTATAATATTTAATTTTTGATTTTAAAGCATATAACCATGGAAGGCTAAGCCTCCTTTCGGGGGGGGATTACTTGCAGTTATGGTAACGTAACTTTGGATCTGAACAAATGGTTTCACAACAAGAAGTTTTAGATCTATTCAGTTTGACTTCACAATATGAAGTTTTAGATCTATTCATATTGATAACAATAAGGCTTTCTTAGTTGAAACTTATTTTATATGTTAAATCTAATGACTCTTAAAAGAATGAACGGTTTCAAATTTCTTATGGTATGATCTTGTGGGTCGACACCCAAGTCGCGTTCGGCGTTTCATGAGGCGGTTGATGATGTTGTAAGTCCTCTTTTTCGCCGGTAATATGTCGTTGACAGTCGAGCAAGATCATCCATAATAAAAATGAGACATGTTCTATCTTTTAAATGGTCAAAAGATTAATATATAAACCAAAGTTTTGCTAAGTTTCATTAGCATAATAAGTTATCAAGTATGGAGAAATCTAAAATATTCAATAAGTGATATCAAGTTTGGAGAAAATCTAAGATATTCAATACGTGATTCCATATGAAAGAAACTAAGTTATGTGTATACTACCATAAATTCTGTTAGTAATCCTACCCGAAGCCCCTATCAATTATTTTGACATCTATATTGTCTAGAAGTAATTCTACTGCTTCATCTTCAAATAAAAATACTAAAAATTCTGAATTAGTTGAATTTTCTGAAATTGAACAAAAAATACAAAATTGGCATATTCCAAAAATTGAACATAAATTTTTTTATAAATATGGAACTTTTGATCAAAAAACTAAAAGAGCCATAAAAAATGTAGAAAAAACAATTTCTATACAAAATCAATTTGAAGAAATACATTTACTAGATTTAGATTATTTGTCTCAAATTAGACAACAAGGATATAATTATCTACATATTGGTCTTATACAAATTGCTGTACAACCTTTAAATAGACAAGGATTAGAAACTACAATTTTAGTTGCTTTAAGAGATTGTAGACATAATAAATTTCATGATTCTTTATTAGGCTTAATTGAGTCTAGTCTTTGCAATGGTCTAATTTATTTTAATACGTATCCAAATTTTTCTGTATCTTTAACTGATAGAAATTTGTATGATGTACTAACTGTCAATTTACAAACTAAAGGTTATGATATGAAACCTAGATCTGAAAATATTAATTTGACATATAGACTTTATTATAAATTAATGAATACTATAAGTCCAGGAGCAAGAATAACAGATAATGGGAAAAGTACATTATTAATGGAAACTAATTTAAAAAGATCAAAATTACAAATTCCTAGATTAATAAATTGGGATGAAATATCTTTGCCATCAAATTGGGTCTTAGAAAAAATAAGTAGACCAACAATTCCTTTAAAATCTAAGGATGCTCAAATTCATGAAGATAACAAAGGAAATGTAGAAATAATATTTGAAACACATGTTCCTAGAAGAAATTCATACTCCTCATTTCCATACTCTTCTACATCTAGATCTGATAGGTTTAACTTTGAAGGAATTAGAGAAACAGATAATCAAATTCCAAGAACTTTTGATTCAAACAAAAATCACAAGATGATATAAGCCTTGGATCAGAAATGAATTTTGAAATAAATACAAATTCTCAAAAAAATAAAATAAATTTTGAAATAAATACAATTTCTCAAGAAAATAAACTTAATCTAAAAGAAATAAGTAAAATATGTGTTAAAGATTTTAATCTTCCACAATATACACCATTTAGAAATTGGTTTTTTAAAATTTATAATACTAAACGACAAAAACAATTTCAAGATCAGTATTATAATTTTATTAAAGTCACTGGTGTTATAATTTCATTCATATCATGGTTTAATACTGAACAAAAAGCCAAATACATTGATGATCAATATAGTCTAAATGTTCTTGAAGAAGCTCATCAGACTTCGAAATTATCTGATGATAAATTATTAAAAGCAATTCATCCTCCTTCACAGTTAATAAAAATAGAAGCTGCAAATACTTCAACTGAGGCTTGTCCTTATATTGATGTTAGTAATGTTGAATTAGCAAAAATAGCCAAACAAAATAATTTTACAAATCTTAATTTAAATACCATTTCTAAACAATTATGTCGTATTGAAGATAAAATTAATCTTCAAACCCCAAAAAATATTTTTCCTTTAGAAAATATAAAATTAGGGTCTATTAAAACTCAACCATTTTCATTTAAACCTATGCCTGATTTACCTTTAAATATGTTAAAGTTTTTACCTTCAGGTTTTACTAAAGAAAAATTAGAAAAATTAAATTCAGAATTTAATAAATTAAGACTCAATGTATTAAGTTCTGAAAAAGAAGAAATGATTAATAATAATTTACAAATAGATCAATTAGAAGAAATGTTTAATAATTTATACATAGATGAAGATTCAAATCAATTGGAAATAAATAAAATAAAGAAACCTAACTCAGAATTTAGACCAAAATATCCACAAACTCAATTTTATTATCCTAGACCAACTCCTCAAGATCTTCTAATCTTGAAGCATTTATCTTCAAGCTTTATGTGCAAAACTTGAAAGTAATTTACAACAGGAGGGAAGAACAAGCAAATATTTGTTTAGATGCAATATTTTTTAGTAAGGGACTTACTACTTATTTTCTCTAATCTTGAAGCATTTATCTTCAAGCTTTATGTGCAAAACTTGAAAATAATTTACAACAGGAGGGAAGAACTTGAAAGAACTTCTTAACTCCTTAGCATAAACCTGTAAAATATAAAAACTTAAAGAAGAAAGAAGAAGAGAAGCTTGCTTGAAGAAAAGAAGAGAAAGTTTTATTAAAATTGTTGGATTCCAGTTGTTCAGAAAAATCCAGAGCAAATACTCCTTCAAGAAAATCTTCATCGGATGAAGCTGGAAAAATCAGTTCACAAAAGATTATTCGAACAATTAATACATAATCTGTATAAAAATAAAGACTATGTATTGAAATTGTTGGATTCCAGTTGTTCAGAAAAATCCAGAGCTAATACTACTTCAAGAAAATCTTCATCGGATGAAGCTGGAAAAATTAGTTCTTGATGGTATTTAATGAATATACATCTGAGACAAAGCAATTTCATTGTCTTCAGTTGTAGGAAACCAATTTTGGTGACGACTGGTTCTGGGTCTGTCATTTATATCAGCAATTTTGGTAAAATTTAAAAAATCAGCATAAGTATGCCGAGTTTTTGTTGTGAAACCATATGTTCAGATCCAAAGTTACGTTACCATAACTGCTAGTAATCCCCCCCCCCCGAAAGGAGGCTTAGCCTTCCATGGCTCTGATATCAAATTTACACCAGGAATTAAACATTAAAATTAAATAAACAAAAATAAAATATTAAGGGACTTACTACTTATTTTCTCTAATCTTGAAGCATTTATCTTCAAGCTTTATGTGCAAAACTTGAAAGTAATTTACAACAGGAGGGAAGAACTTGAAAGAACTTCTTAACTCCTTAGCATAAACCTGTAAAATATAAAAACTTAAAGAAGAAAGAAGAAGAGAAGCTTGCTTGAAGAAAAGAAGAGAAAGTTTTGAAACCAAGAAATTTCTATTGCATAAGAACTTTTGATTACAAAAGAGAATTACAAAGAGAGCTAGAGAGCTTTCTTCAAAGATTGAAAGATGTAGTAATGAAAAGGTGTCTATTACAACCCATTTTGATTCTATTTATAGACCACCTAAGGACTTTTAAATAAAATACAAAAAAGTAAGGACTAATAACAAAATAAAAAAGTAAAAGACAATAATACAAAAGACAACCATTCAAAAGTGATGTGACATTTTTCTAACTTCACTTTTCTTTGTCTCCATGATGTCTCCTACTTGATTGATGTCCCCGCTTGCTTGGAATTTTCCTTCCCACTTGATATCATTTCTTTGAATTTTTCTTTTTTGCAATCTTTTGTGAACTGATTTTTCCAGCTTCATCCGATGAAGATTTTCTTGAAGGAGTATTTGCTCTGGATTTTTCTGAACAACTGGAATCCAACAATTTTAATACATAGTCTTTATTTTTATACAGATTATGTATTAATTGTTCGAATTCATTTTTCACTTTTTCTGTCAATTGTTTACCATCAGAATTGGTACTTGAATTTTCATCTGAAGAAATTTGCAAATCCTCTTCTGTTGAAGGTTCATCATCAGTGAATTTGATCAAATTTTTATCAAAAGAGAATCTTGAAATGGATGTTCTTTTTTCTTTTTTCTTTTTTCTTTTCTCACTTTCTTTTTTCTTTTCTATTTTTTCTTTTTCAATTTTTTCCTTTTCTTTTCCTTTTGTCATTTTTTCTTCTTTTTCTTTTTCAGGAGAAGAAACAGCTTTCACTTTTTTCAAATCATTTTGCAATTTTGCAATCAAGTCATTTTTCTCATTTAATTCTTTCTGAGAAAAATTATCAATTTCTTGTGTCACTTTTTCTTTTTCAAGAGAACTTTTTGCATTAAGAAGTGACTTCTCAATTTCAATGTAATCTACTTGACATTTTGGCCACCATTTAGTGTACCCAACTCTTGTGAGCTGTAAAATTCCATCAGTATTGTATCCAGTTTCATATTTCCAAGCATATAACCATGGAATTTGAAATTTTATTAAAAAGAGTAAAAATGATTGTTTTGGAAATTTTGAATTCTGAAATTTTTCAGAATAAACATTTTTAAACTGATTAAACAAATTTTTCAATTTTTCAGGTAAGAAAGTTTCTTCTTTTGGTCCATGAATTTTAAACCAATTAAGAAACCAACCTGGAATAATTTTATTGAAATTGGGTTCATCAATACGAATCCACCAAGTATGCTTGTAAGAAGAATTTTGATATAAGTGGACATTGTGAAAACTTTCCACCATATCTGTGTACGTAAATGCATATTCAAAATTGTTATATCTTGAAATAAAATTTTGAGTTTGAATTAGAGAAGAATTCCAGTCAGAATAAGATGGTATTTTATGAATATACATCTGAGACAAAGCAATTTCATTGTCTTCAGTTGTAGGAAACCAATTTTGGTGACGACTGGTTCTGGGTCTGTCATTTATATCAGCAATTTTGGTAAAATTTAAAAAATCAGCATAAGTATGCCGAGTTTTTAGAGGAAGTGGTCCTCTTAAACTGAAATGAGAATTAGAAGGATTATTGAAATATTTATGAATAATCGCATACAAATCTAATTTGAGATCTGTTTCAGAAATGAAAATTGAATGTGCGATTATTCCATTTTTAATATAATCATGGTCCTGATTTGAGGATTCATCAAGAAGGACATTTTTGGCTGTGGGTATATGACCTAATGGAACAAGAGAATTATTTTTGGAATTTGATTGATTTAAAGAAGACTGACCTCTCATTTGAGATGACCAGTATAGTGGAGGATATTGGGAATTGTAATGGCTAACATTACCAAAATCCATTTGAGGTCTATGACCTCTTCCACCTCTACCTGGCATTTCCTGCAAAAAAATTTTAAAATAAAAAGATTTTAAATAATAATAGCAATTTCTTTTCTAAAATTTTCAAGACGATTCCATAAAAATTGATTTATTATTGGATGTCTTCTAGATTTATTTATGTGATATGAAATCAACATTTGGTAGTATTGCATTTGATGTAAAAATACTTGTTGTTTTATTGATAAAACATTTACATTTTCTACATGATAAACATGAGGAAATTCAGAATCTTGTCGAACCCTTTCTTTTAATGAATAAATTTTTCTAATTTTCTTAATTGTAGCTGGATTTTCAATATAATCTTTTAACCATTGTAATTTAAAATTTTCTTCCATTCTTTGATTTTTTAAAGAAAATATATTTTCTTTCCAAAAGATTTTATAAATCTATAATAAGCTTCTTTATTTGGTGAATCTGATTTTTGTATGAATTTCTTTACTCTTACCATTCTGTAATATTGTACTTGATGAATAAAAATTTGATCCTTTAAGGATTTTGTATTATAATTTCTTATTCTAATTTCTTTTTTAGAAAATTTTTGAAGATAATCTTTTAAATAATTTTCTTTTAAAATTTCAATTTCTTCTTCAGTTTGTTGTTTCATAACCTGCAAAAAATTTTATCCTTGTAAGAATTCTCTAGTAAGAAAATCAGGTAAAGAATTTAATTCACCTTTAATATAGACAATTTTAAAGTCAAATACAGATAAAATAGCTTGCCATATAGCAAATATTTGTTTAGATGCAATATTTTTTACATCTTTCTGTAAAACTTCTTTTGCAGCACTACAGTCAACTCTAAGTAAAAATTCTTGATTTAATAAATCATCTTGGAATTTAGAAATACAAAGAACTATACTAAGAATTTATTTTTTAATTGTAGAATAATTTATTTGAGCATTTTTCCATGTTCCAGAATAATATCTAACTAATTCTTCTTTATTAGTTTGTGGATTCTTTTGTTTTAAAATTCCTCCATAACCAATATCAGAAGCATCAGTTTCAACAATTTTAAACCAATCAGGATTTTTTTTTTTTTTTTTAAGGCTAATCATCCCATTTGCGGGGGGGGCGCCACTCCCTCATTTATTAATAGCCACAAAATATTACAAAAAGTCAATGAACAGGAGGACTCCTCCCTTACATTGGAATAGAAGACTGAAATCATAAAAATTCTATCACCTATAACTCCTGGCTAATGTATGCATCGACATACCATCAAGATTGAGGGACCCCCTCACACACTGAGGAAGATCAGAATGAAGCAAATATATTGTACATACTTGAGAGTCACATCCCATCTTTGCCAATAATTGTGCTGGGTTATTCCTTGTCCGATCAACCAATTGTACACTAGCAATACAATTCAATTGATGTAACGTTTCCATAGTGGACCGCAGAAACCATGGCGTATTTCCTCGATCATGTAACATACCAATCAGCACTGTAGACGTTAGCTCCACCATAACCTTTAAACCTCGTGCCGCACAATGTTTTATACCCTCATATATGGACCATACCTCCGTTTCTATTGCATTAGTATCTCTGAAACCAATTGATATAGCAACCACCAGTCGACCATGCGCATCTCTAACCACCACTCCACCTCTACTAAATCCCCCAACCTTAGTAGTTTCAATATTCATCTTAACAAATGAGTCTGGCGGTCTCATCCACCTTATCCAACGTAATGGTCTTTTTCCGGACCATTGTTGTGCCGAACTCACCATATGCGGCCAATCACATATTTGAAAGTCATGCCGAGGAAATTTAGATGTTACAGCATTATAGCTTTCAGTCATAATCCTTGATTGCACCAAGTGAACATCCCCTGGCTTATTATCGAACCATGCACCATTTCGCATTTTCCATAAATGCCAGCAAATCATCAACGGCGTTATCCTGCACATTTACCGAAAAAGAGACGAACCCTTACAATTCCACCAGCAGTGCCACCATCCACGCCATCCTGGCCCTCGTCTCCGAATGCCACACTCATATGCAAAGTGTGTCCATACCTGAGTAGCAAAAGGCCCATCACTAAACACATGAGAAATAGATTCCGTATTCGAGAATCCACAACATAAGCAAGGGAAGGGACCCGCCATCCCAATTTTCAACAACCATTCAGCTAATGGCAGCCTACCAAACGAAAGTCTTAATCCAAAAAAAGAAATCCTCAAAGGAATATAAGCATCCCACAAATTGGCTAACATCGGATTAACTCCTTGTCTATGTCGTATCATCTCAAATGCCGACTTAGTCATGAACTTCCCTGCATCTAGAGGCATCCATACCATGGTATCTTGTGTGCCTAGCAATGGAATCGGGCAAGTTAAGATTTGATTAATGACTTCCTGTGGGAACAAATCCTCCAGAGCCTCAGTATCCCACGAGTCTCCATTAACAAAACTCGCTACCTGTCGCTTCGTGTTATCGGACCACTCAGTTAGAGGTCCACTGCCTAACCAGTTATCATAACAAATATCCATATTCCCTTCGCCCATAATCCATCCAATATTCTCCTCACATATGTGTCTTATGCGCAACATCCGTTTCCACACATAAGAATCCACCAATCTTTCTTCAACGGCCATTGGATGAGAGGATCCACAGTATTTTGTATGCATGAATCTAGCCCACAAAGACTTCACCATACGAAATTCCCACCACATTTTAATTGAGAATGCCGAAACCACATCTTGCAAGTCACGAAAACCAACACCGCCCTCATCTTGTGGGAGACACAGCTTTTGCCAAGCAATCCAATGAATACCTCCTTCCTCGCAGCTGCCACCCCATAGGAATTTTGCAAATAGCATATGCATCATATGTAAAACTCTTCTAGGTGGATTTAAAACTGCCAATAAATGTATCGCCATAGATGAGAGGACACTTCTAATGAGAATAATCCTTCCACCAAAAGATAGAAACCGCCTATGAAAAGACATAATTCTTTGCTGAATCTTTCCTATCATATCAGCAAACAAACTAGCCCGAGTACGCCCAACAAAAACTAGACATCCCAAATATATCATAGGAAACTCCTTCTGGACAAAACCTGTCTGCTGACGAATAATAGTATGAATCCCATGATGAGCTCTTGGATGTGTAAAATAATGCGATTTTCCCACATTGATCAATTGCCCAGAGACCCGTTGATATTCTTCAAGAATACGCATAGTGCATTCTAATGATTTCCTTTTGGCAGTTGCGAAGATTAAAATGTCATCCGCATAAGCCAAATGTGTCACCACAGGGGCTCCTCTAGTCGTCTTAAATGGCAGAAATTGTCGCACATTCACTAGGTGATTGAGACCCCTTGATAAAACCTCCGCTGCTAAAATGAACAACATAGGAGACAGTGGGTCACCTTGTCGTAGTCCCCTCGTTGACTTAAAGAAACCATGAGACTGGCCATTTATGATCACTGAAAACCAACAGTCTGAAATGCACCGCCAAATCATGTCTATCCATGTTTCTCCAAATCCAAACCTTCGCAGTACTTGAAGCAAAAAATTCCAAGAAACTCTGTCATAAGCTTTTGCCATATCCAACTTTAATATGACATTGTGCTTGTGCATTCGACCTCCCATTATGTGCACTAATTCTTGAGCTAGCAACACATTATCAGCAATTTTTCGTCCACGTACAAAACCACTTTGTTGCTCTGAAATCAATTGAGGTAGTACCGTTGCCAATCTGTTAGACAAAATCTTAGTAACAATTTTGTTCAGTACTGTGCATAAGCTTATCGGTCTGTAATCCACCATTCCTTCACAATTTTTCTTCTTGGGAATAAGAACTAGGGACGTTGATGTAAATGATCTAGGGAAAGAACCTCCCGCAAAGAATTCTAGCACTGCTTGGAAAACATCCTCTCCAATAATCTCCCAGGCTGATAGAAAAAAACAGCTCGTAAATCCATCTGGTCCTGGCGCTGAATCTCCATCAAACTCCTTAACCACTACATGGACTTCCTCTTTAGTGGGCCAAGCAGCTAGTGCATTGTTATCTTCCAAAGTTAATAAACATGGTATCCTACTTAGACTCTCCAAATCCACTACTCCATGTTGCTCCGTGAATAGATTCTGAAAATATCGAATTGCTTCATGCGCAATAGACCTTGGATCCTCCAGCCACATCCCCTCTTGTCCCTTTATTCTATGAATCGCATTTGATGCCCTTCTTCCTTTCACATGATTATGAAAGAAACTTGTATTCCTATCTCCATCATTTTCCCATTTTAAATGAGCTTTTTGCTTCCAAAATGTTTCCTCCTCCCCCAAGAGTTTCTTGAGTTGAGCCTGAGTACGATTGTACTCATTCCAAGCAGTGTCCGAAGTATCCGTCTGTACCTGTATTTCAGCCATTTGCACTGCTTCCTCTGCTGATTTTATGGCCTCAAATATATCCCCTACCACAATTTTATTCCAATGAATGAGAGCAGCCCTTGTACTTTTCATTTTTTGCCAAAGCTTTACCATTGGTCTGCCTCCTCCAGTGTATCCATGCCAAGCATCTTGCACCACTTTCAAGAAATCCCTTCTTCCAACCCAAAAGTTCATAAATTTAAAATACCTTCTAATACTTTCCTCATTATCTTCAACGGAGATCAACAGAGGGCAGTGATCAGAGCAGGTTCTACTTAAGTGATGAACTGTAGTTTTGAAACTTGAATTCCACACCATATTCTTCAAGGCACGATCCAGCCGCTTCCATAGCCTCGGCCTTCGTTGCCAGTTATTACACCAAGTGTAATCGGAACCAATAAAACCACAATCTAATAAACCAGTATCTGTGATGAATGCATTAAAATCCATTGCGTCCCTAATAGAAAAAAGAGACCATCCTCTCTTTTCAATCGGGTCCAAGATCGTATTAAAATCCCCAATCACAAGCCATGGTGATCCATTAGAATTCAAACCCATCAAATCTTCCCATAGTGATCTTCTAGCTACCACAGTAGTGAATGCATGGACAAATGATACCAGATACTGAGCCTGAGACCCCACCACAGATATTTGTACTGTTAAAGATTGCGCCTCTTTCAATATTGTTTGACACATCAAATGCTAGGAGAACAAAACCCACAATCTACCTTCGTCATTAGCTAAGCAGTGTGCAAATCTTAACCTCCTTTTTATATCCTCCATATCAGATAAAGGCAATTTCGGTTCAGATATACATAGTAATTGTAATTTATACATGCGTATCATTTTCTTTAAACGGCGTTGAGTTGCGACATTTGCTACACCCCGTGCATTCCAAAACATGGCTTTCAACATTTATAACCACTTAAATAATGAGTTTCAGCTTTACCTTTTTTCGACCTGCGGGCTCGTTGAGGTTGTAATACCATAGTTTTCTGATTTTTGATGTTTTTAGCTATTGAGGAATCCAAATTGAGATCAGCATGTGTATCTCTCTCTAAAACTCCAAAACTGTTACCATCCGCTGAATGTATAGAGAAGGAGTCCTCAATTTCATCATCTGAATCTGTCTCTTGCAACACTACATTTTGCGATTTCTCCTCGTCTCCATCATGTATCCCAACATCAGCATCCGGTAAAAGACGAGGTAAACCCACAAAGTCTTTATCAGTTCCCGTTGCAACAATGAAGCAATCTCCACTAATATTCACTGAATTGGATACAGGATCATTGGGCAAAGCAGACCCATGACCGACAATATTGTCGTTTCCAGATATACTCAAAACCTCATCATCAATCCCCTCCACGTTTGAAATATTCACATGTGAAGGCAATCTATTAGAAATCAAGGGATCTTGAACATGTGCAAAAGAATTCAGTTGGTCTTTATCAACAATATTAATGGATGACGCGCACCCAGACACAGCTTTATAAACATATTCCCAATTATTAAAATTTTTTCCACTAACCTCCAGTCGCCTGGATTCTTCCACAGGTACCAACTTGTTTGAAGATAAATTAATCTCTGCATCATTTTCCTTATCCACCTGATCCCGCCGATTCGAAGACGGTGACTCCATCCCTTTCCTTTGCTCATTCAAATCTCGAACTGGTACTTCTGACCCAGGATCTTTTATAAAATTAACGTCAATGTTAAGGAATTGAGAACCGACCTCATCATCAACAATTTTCAAAACAGTATCTGTGCCGACATGCTTGGGATCGTCCTCCACCGACTTCATCGCAGATTCCAGAAGTGTCTCATCGCGTTTCAGCAATATCAACGGCTTCGCAATCTGTGAAGATGACCCCGTTTTCTTCTCTTTATCCATCTGTGGCAATTGCAAAGAGAGAGTGGCCTTCTCCTTGCCCTTATCATCAGGTTTAACCTGCCATTGTTTCTGGATTCGTTGGTTATTCACTTGGCAGTCTTCCTTTGAATGCCCCTGCCGGAAACATGTGCTGCAATAAGATGGCAATTTTTCGGGGACGATACTCTGCCAGAAACCGTCTCCTTCGTCCCCATGAACAATCCATATTCTTGAAGGAGTATCCCGCAGCAGGTCGATCTCCACGTTAACCCTAGCCACGCTAGGTCTTGACAAATTTAGTGTTGCCGAATCGATTGAGAGAGGCAAACCAATAAGGATTTACTAAACTTAAACATGGTAAAAATTTTACTTTTTGTTTAATTAATTTTACTGCATTTGTATGAATTTCAGACCATGCAAGAGGATTTTTCTTTAATCTATCATATAAAGGTTTACTATCAATTGCTAAAATTTTGTAATATTCACCAATATAATTTAAACTTCCTAAAAATCTTTGTAATTGTTTTTTATCTATTAATTCATCAGGAAATTTATTTGCAAATTCAATACTTCTAGCAATTGGAGTAATTTGACCATTTTCTAATTCATATCCTAAGAATCTAATTTTAGATTGGAATAATTTTAATTTTTTAGCAGAAACAACTAAACCATTTTTAACAACTATTTTAATAAAAATATTCAAATGTTTAAAATGTTGTTCAATATTTTGTGAAAAAATTAAAATATCATCAATATAAACAATTATAAATGAATATGATGAAAAAATATCATTCATTATATGTTGAAATTCAGAAGGAGCATTTTTGAGACCAAAAGGCATTACATTCCATTCATAATGACCAAATGGAACAGTAAATGCAGTTTTATATTTATCTTTTTCAGCAATTTGTATTTGCCAAAATCCAGATTTTAAATCAAATTTAGAATATATCATTGCTCCAAAAGTCCTATTTAATAAATCTTTTTTATTTGGAATTGGATATCTAATCCATTGTAAGACTGTATTTAAGGGTTTATAATTAATAACTAATCTTGGAACACCTCTTTCTATTTCTGAATTTTTATTAACATAAAATGCAGAACAACTCCAAGGAGAGTAACTTTTTCTAATTATTTTCTTTTTTAACAAATCATCAATTTCTTTTTTACAATATTCAACCATTTCTTTATTCATTTGAGATGGTCTTGCTTTTGTTGGTATTTTTTGTTCATCAAAATCTTTTTCATATGGTAATTCAACAATATGTTGTTTTCTTTCCCAAAAAGCATTTGGCAATTCACTACAAATTTTTGTAGTAATTTCTTGCGTAATATTTTTAATTTGATTTTGTAATTTTGGAGATTTTAATTGTTCTTCTATTTTTAAAGATAAAATCTCATTTGAAAGAAAATCAATTTGATTATTTTTTAATTTTATATTTTCTTGTAAAGATGACAAATTTAAAGAACAAAGATCTCTAGTTTTTGGAGAAGTAATAAATTTAAATGATAAATCAGAATCAATTTTTGATAATGTTTTACCATCACATTTATATGGATGCATTAAATTTAGGAAAGGAGTTCCCAATATTATATGTTGGTTAATTGTTTTAGCTAAAACAAATGGACAACAAACATAATTATTTTCTTCAGAAAATATACACACATTTGATAATTTATAATTTACTTGTATTTTTCCCCCTTGTGCAGCATTTAATATGACTTGAGTTTTTTCAAAATATTTAGAAGGTATTATTCCTTCTCTAATACAATTTAAATCTGCACCTGAATCTACCATTGCTATTGATTTAATTTTATATTCTTTATTTATTATAAGAGTTGCAAAAATGTAATATTTTTTGAGAAGTAATTAAAGTATTTAATTGAGAATTTTGATCAAAATATTTTTCTATTTTATTAAGTTCTTTTTCTTCTAAAGTCTTATTTTTTAATATTTTAATTTCTGTTTTTAACTCATTAATTTCTTGTTTTAATATAGGTGAAGTAATTTTATCTTCTTTTAAGGAAGTGTCTACTTTATCTATTTGTTTTATATTTAAAGAATTATTGTTTTGAAAAGACTTTTCATTAGATGGAAAAGAATAATTTTGTAAAGAATTATTTTGAAAATATATTTCAAAATATTGATTTCTTTTTATAGGATTTTTAATTTCATTAATTAAATTTAACATCATTTTATGATTTTCAGATAATGTAAAATTTTCTAACTGATTTAATTTTCTATTTTTAACAATTTTAGTTTATCAGTTTCACTTACCTTATCAATATTTTTATTATTTTCAATATTTTCATCTAAATTATTATTAACTATTTTTATTTCAAAATTACAATTTTCATCAATATTTTTAGATTTAATAATTTTAACTTTTGAATTATTATCTTCTATATTATATAATTTATTAATATTTTTAGAACTATTTTCTTCTATGTCACTTTTATGCAAATTTACTTCAATTTTATGTAATTCTTCTTGTTCTATTATTTCATTTTTATTAACAAAAGAATCATTATTATGTTCAATTACTTCAATTTTCTTATTTTCAACATAAAAGAGATTATTATTTTGAATTATATCAATTTCTTTATTTTGAACATAAGAGTAATTCATAATTTCTTCTTTATGTTTTTGCAAAATATAAATTGATTTTAGTAATTTATTATTTGGTAATTTCCAAATTTGATAAGACTTATCTATGATAATTAAACTAGATAATTCATGCACGTAATTTACTCTTTTTTCATTACAAAACCATGCAATAAAAGAAATAATAATTTCATTATTTTTAATAAAATCATAATATTCATTTTGAATATATTTTTGTTGATTAGAATCATGAGTTCTAAAGAACCAAGTTCTAAATAATGTATAATAAGGAAGATTAAAATCTTCAATGGATATTTTACTTATTTCTTTTAAATCTAATTTAATTATTTGTTTATTTTCCATAAAAAATAATACTATCAGATAATAAAATTAAAACAATTCAAAAGAGCAATTTTAAGAAAATTAAAATGAGCTTCGGGTAGGATTACTAACAGAATTTATGGTAGTATACACATAACTTAGTTTCTTTCATATGGAATCACGTATTGAATATCTTAGATTTTCTCCAAACTTGATATCACTTATTGAATATTTTAGATTTCTCCACACTTGATAACTTATTGTGCTAATGAAACTTAGCAAAACTTTGGTTTATATATCAATCTTTTGACCATTTAAAAGATAGAACATGTCTCATTTTTATTATGGATGATCTTGCTCGACTGTCAACGACATATTACCGGCTAAAAAGAGGACTTACAACAT
Organism: Ophiorrhiza pumila; assembly: GCA_016586305.1. Classification (NCBI taxonomy): domain Eukaryota; kingdom Viridiplantae; phylum Streptophyta; class Magnoliopsida; order Gentianales; family Rubiaceae; genus Ophiorrhiza; species Ophiorrhiza pumila. The sequence continues at coordinate 19,363,565 of BLIW01000004.1, read as the reverse complement.
CATCAACCGCCTCATGAAACGCCGAACGCGACTTGGGTGTCGACCCACAAGATCATACCATAAGAAATTTGAAACCGTTCATTCTTTTAAGAGTCATTAGATTTAACATATAAAATAAGTTTCAACTAAGAAACAACGCCTTATTGTTATCAATATGAATAGATCTAAAACTTCATATTGTGAAGTCAAACTGAATAGATCTAAAACTTCTTGTTGTGAAACCATATGTTCAGATCCAAAGTTACGTTACCATAACTGCTAGTAATCCCCCCCCGAAAGGAGGCTTAGCCTTCCATGGCTTTGATACCAAATTTACACCAGGAATTAAAAATTAAAATTAAATAAACAAAAATAAAATAGTAAGGGACTTACTACTTATTTTCTCTAATCTTCAAGCATTTATCTTCAAGCTTTATGTGCAAATCTTGAAAATAATTTACAACAGGAGGGAAGAACTTGAAAAATTAAAATTAAATAAAACTTCTTGTTGTGATCAAATGGTTTCACAACAAGAATTTTTCTAACTTTGGATCTGAACATATTGTTTCACAACAAGAATTTTATTAAGAATAATAGAAAGGATTCTCCAAAGATTTCAGGATTTTGGAATTTTGAGGAATAAATATATTGGAATTGGCTAAAAAATGGTTGTAATTTTTCAGGTAAAAAATTTTCTTGTTTTGGTCCCATATTTTTGAACCATTCAATAAACCAATTTGGTATGGGTTTTTCAAAATTTGGTATCAGAGCCATGGAAGGCTAAGCCTCCTTTCGGGGGGGGGGGATTACTAGCAGTTATGGTAACGTAACTTTGGATCTGAACATATGGTTTCACAACAAGAAGTTTTAGATCTATTCAGTTTGACTTCACAATATGAAGTTTTAGATCTATTCATATTGATAACAATAAGGCGTTGTTTCTTAGTTGAAACTTATTTTATATGCTAAATCTAATGACTCTTAAAAGAATGAACGGTTTCAAATTTCTTATGGTATGATCTTGTGGGTCGACACCCAAGTCGTGTTAGGCGTTTCATGAGGCGGTTGATGATGTTGTAAGTCCTCTTTTTAGCCGGTAATATGTCGTTGACAGTCGAGCAAGATCATCCATAATAAAAATGAGACATGTTCTATCTTTTAAATGGTCAAAAGATTGATATATAAACCAAAGTTTTGCTAAGTTTCATTAGCACAATAAGTAATCAAGTATGGAGAAATCTAAAATATTCAATAAGTGATATTAAGTTTGGAGAAAATCTAAGATATTCAATACGTGATTCCATATGAAAGAAACTAAGTTATGTGTATACTACCATAAATTCTGTTAGTAATCCTACCCGAAGCTCCTGTCAATTATTATTACATCTATAGTGTCTAGAAGTAATTCTACTGCTTCATCTTCAAATAAAAATACTAAAAATTCTGAATTAGTTGAATTTTCTGAAATTGAACAAAAAATACAAAATTGGCATATTCCAAAAATTGAACATAAAAAAATTTATAAATATGGAACTTTTGATCAAAAAACTAAAAGAGCCATAAAAAATGTAGAAAAAACAATTTCTATACAAAATCAATTTCAAGAAATACATTTACTAGATTTAGATTATTTGTCTCAAATTAGACAACAAGGATATAATTATCTACATATTGGTCTTATACAAATTGCTGTACAACCTTTAAATAGACAAGGATTAGAAACTACAATTTTAGTTGCTTTAAGAGATTGTAGACATAATAAATTTCATGATTCTTTATTAGGCTTAATTGAGTCTAGTCTTTGCAATGGTCCAATTTATTTTAATACGTATCCAAATTTTTCTGTATCTTTAACTGATAGAAATTTGTATGATGTACTAACTGTCAATTTACAAACTAAAGGTTATGATATGAAACCTTGATCTGAAAATATTAATTTGACATATAGACTTTATTATAAATTAATGAATACTATAAGTCCAGGAGCAAGAATAACAGATAATGGGAAAAGTACATTATTAATGGAAACTAATTTAAAAAGATCAAAATTACAAATACCTAGATTAATAAATTGGGATGAAATATCTTTGCCATCAAATTGGGTCTTAGAAAAAATAAGTAGACCAACAATTCCTTTAAAATCTAAGGATGCTCAAATTCATGAAGATAACGAAGGAAATGTAGAAATAATATTTGAAACACATGTTCCTAGAAGAAATTCATACTCCTCATTTCCATACTCTTCTGCATCTAGATCCGATAGGTTTAACTTTGAAGGAATTAGAGAAACAGATAATCAAATTCCAAGACCAATATACACACAAAAATCACAAGATGATATAAGCCTTGGATCGTAAATGAATTTTGAAATAAATACAAATTCTCAAAAAAAATAAAATAAATTTTGAAATAAATACAATTTCTCAAGAAAATAAAATTAATCTAAAAGAAATAAGTAAAATATGTGTTAAAGATTTCAATCTTCCACAATATACACCATTTAGAAATTGGTTTTTTAAAATTTATAATACTAAACAACAAAAACAATTTCAAGATCAGTATTATAATTTTATTAAAGTCACTGGTGTTATAATTTCATTCATATCATGGTTTAATACTGAACAAAAAGCAAAATACATTGATGATCAATATAGTCTAAATGTTCTTGAAGAAGCTCATCAGACTTGGAAATTATCTGATGATAAATTATTAAAAGCAATTCATCCTCCTTCACAGTTAATAAAAATAGAAGCTGCAAATACTTCAACTGAGGCTTGTCCTTATATTGATGTTAGTAATGTTGAATTAGCAAAAATAGCCAAACAAAATAATTTTACAAATCTTAATTTAAATACCATTTCTAAACAATTATGTTGTATTGAAGATAAAATTAATCTTCAAACCCAAAAAATATTTTTCCTTTAGAAAATATAAAATTAGGGTCTAGTAAAACTCAACCATTTTCATTTAAACCTATGCCTGATTTACCTTTAAATATGTTAAAGTCTTTACCTTCAGGTTTTACTAAAGAAAAATTAGAAAAATTAAATTCAGAATTTAATAAATTAAGACTCAATGTATTAAGTTCTGAAAAAGAAGAAATGATTAATAATAATTTACAAATAGATCAATTAGAAGAAATGTTTAATAATTTATACATAGATGAAGATTCAAATCAATTGGAAATAAATAAAATAAAGAAACCTAACTCAAAATTTAGACCAAAATATCCACAAACTCAATTTTATTATCCTAGACCAACTCCTCAAGATCTTTTAATTGAAGAACATGGTGATTGGCAAAATTGTTATCAAAATAATGCTATATATGAATGGAATATTGATGGGTTTACACCTTATCAAATTGCTAATATGTGTCATAAAATATCAATGTATATTAATATTTTAAAAATGGAAAATATTACTGAAGAACAAGCTGTAAGAGCTTGTACTCAAGGTTTTACTGGACAATTACGTGGTTGGTGCGATCATTATCTAAATGAAAATCAAAGAGGTGAAATTATAAAAGCTACTAAACAAATAACTACAACCACACCCATATTTCCAAAACCAGAAAATAATCAACCACAAGAAATAACTGTTACAACTAATATTCCAGATGTTGCTTTTAATCTTGTATGTGCAATAATTAAACATTTTGTTGGAAATAATTACTTAACAAATTCTCATAAAGAATTATTAATGAATTTAAAATGTCCTACACTATCTCATTTTAGATGGTATAAAGATGTTTTCTTGTCAAAATTATACTCAAGATCTGATTCTCAAGCAGATTTTTGGAAAGAAAAATTTCTTTCTGGTTTACCAAAATTATTTGCTGAAAAAGTTAGAGGAAATCTAAGAAATTGTTTTGATGGAATAAATATCCCATTTTCTCAAATTACTTATGGAGAATTAATCAGTGTATGTACTGAAGAAGGCTTAAAATTATGCAATGATATAAAATTAAAAGCACAAATAAAAAGAGAAACTCAAAAAGTAGAATTAGGAGATTTTTGTCATCAATTTGCTTATAATCCACATGAATTAAAATCACCTCTTAGAAAAATAGAAAAAAAATTAAAGAAAAAACATAAAAAATATGAAAGTTCATCTGAAAGATCTGAAAATTCTGAAGAAAGAATTAAAAGAAAGAAAAAATCTAGAAAGAAATGGATAGAAGAAATTATAACATGTAGAAAATGTGGTAAAAAAGGACATTATGCTAATAAATGTACTTCTAGGACAAATATTAATGAAATTCTTTTGGAAAAATTAGAAGATTTAAATTTAGATAAAGAATTAAAAGAATATTTAATACAAACAATAGAAAATAAAATTTACAAAACCGATTCATCAGATAGTGAAGAATCTGTGGAAATAAATAATATAAGTTCAGATGATACTGATGAAAATTGTGAAAATTGTAATTCGAAATCAGATTATTACAAAGCAATAATTGAAGCTAATGGATTAAATGAAATAGGAATATTCACATTATCTGAAAAGCATAAAATGATGCTTGATTTAGTTGAGGAAATTCAAGATCCAATAAGAAAAAGACAATATTTAGAAAAATATTTACAATTAGAAGAAGATAATAAAAATTCTTTAAATCATTCTCCATCTACTTCTTATGAAAATTCTCAAATAAAAAGAAAATTAGATAGAATAAATACTTCATTTTACAATGCAAGATGTAATAGATCATTTACAAAATCAAAATCCTAAACAAATTACTTTACCAATTTTAAAAGAAGAAGTTAATGAATTAAAAATAGAAATTCAAATATTAAAAGAAAAAATTTTAATTTTAGAAGAATTAAATTTAACAAATATATTAAATACACAGAATGAAGAACAAATAGAAGAAATTTCTGAACAAAATAATTTTCTTCAAATAAATACCTTAGTCACTTCTCATAAATATTATATTTCTATTACATTAATAATAAATAGAGAATATAAAATTCAAACAATTGCAATGGTTGATTCAGGTGCAGATTTAAATTGTATAAAAGAAGGATTAATTCCTTCAAAATATTTTGAAAATACTCATGTAGAATTACATGCAGCACAAGGTACACAAATAAATATAAAATATAAAATATCAGATGTTTGCATATTTTCTGAAGAAAATAATTACATTTGTTCTCCATTTGTAATAACTAATGCAATTGGTCAACATGTAATATTAGGAAATCCTTTTTTAAATTTAATGCATCCTTATCAATGTGATGGTAAAAAATTATCAAAAATAAATTCTAATTTATCATTTCAATTTGTAGCTCTTCCTAAAATTTGAGATCTTTAAAATACTTACCTTAATTTATCTTAAAATCTCACAATATTGTTTTTTGCAGGTTTTAGTTATGATAAAGGAGGAAAAGATTTGGTTCTCTACAATAATATTTTCTTTTTTGCAGGAAATGAGAGGCAGAGGCCGTCAATCCCAGAATAAATTTGGTTATAATATAAATCAAATAAGTCAAAATAGACTTCCTAATTCCTCTTCTCAATGGTCATCTCAAATGAGAGGACAAAATTTCCTTAGTCAGAAAATTACTACACCTTCTATAGGTTTTAATCCCAATGTTAAAAGAAATATTTTAGAAGGAACATCCTCAAATCAGGATTATGATTACATTCCAAATGGAGTACAAGTACATGCTTTAACTATATCTACAAGTGATCTTAAATTAGATCCTTATGATGTAGAAAATAAATATTTTAATCATCCTTCTAGTTCTCAATTTGGTTTAAAAGGACCTTTACCCTTAAAAACCCGTCATACATATGCAGATTTTTTAAATTTCACAAAATTTGCAGATGTTAAAGACAAACCAAAACAAATCATCCTCAAGAATGGTCTCCTACATATGAGGATAGTGAAATAGCCCTTTCTCAAATATATATCCACCAAATTCCTTCATTTTCAGATTGGAAAATACCATCTACCCAAGCCTTAAAATTCATTTCAAATTACAATAAAATTGAATATCAATTTACCTATTATGATATGGTGGATAGTTTCTCCAAAGTATTCTTATATCAAAATTCCTTGTGTAGACACACTTGGTGGATACGCATTGATGATTCCATTTTTGAAAAACCCATACCAAATTGGTTTATTGAATGGTTCAAAAATATGGGACCAAAACAAGAAAATTTTTTACCTGAAAAATTACAACCATTTTTTAGCCAATTCCAATATATTTATTCCTCAAAATTCCAAAATCCTGAAATCTTTGGAGAATCTTTTCTATTATTCTTAATAAAATTCCAAATGCCATGGTTATTTGCATGGAAATATGAAGTAGGATATGCAATTGATGGCATTCCACAGCTCAGAAGAATATTATACACAAAATGGTGGCCAAAGTGTCAAGTTGATTATGATTCAATTCAAAAAATCTTGGCACAAGAAGATGTTCTTCTAGCAAAAGGAAAATTATTAGATGTTTCTTTCAATGTATCTCCTTTCAAAAGAGACAATTTTGTTGAAAATAAGAAAAAAAGAAATGATTGAAAAAATGAAAAAAGAAATTGATAGAATTTTTGCTGTCTCTACTCCACTTAAGGAGAAAGAGGAAAAATTAGCAAAAGAAAAAGAAAAGGAAAAAGTTGAAAAAGAAAAAATTGTAAAAGAAAAAATTGAAAAAGAGAAAAATAGAAAAGGAAAAGAAAAAATAAATGCCTCAACATCTTATATATCAAATGAGGATTTAATAAATCTTAATGATGAAGAAGAATTTGATACATCTGTATATCAAAATCATGATCTTTATCCTGAGATGACAGAAAAATAAAAATATAACTTTGAACAATTAATATATGATCTTTATAAAAATAAAGATTATGTATTAAAAGTTTTAGATTCTAATTCTGATAAATCCAGAGCAGTATCTCCAGTATCTACTCAAAAGACATTCTCATATGAAGAAATTGAAGATGATAAAAATGCCGATAAGAAGATCTGCAAGAAAGAAGAAATCAAAAAACTGAAAATACAAATTTCCAAGAAATATGAAGACAAGTGGAAGACTTTGCAAGGAAAATTACAAGAAATATCAAGACAAGTGGAAGACAAGTGGAAGATAAAGACAAGTAAAGGACAAAGTGGAGTTAGAAAAATGTCACATCACTTTGAATTGTTGTCTTTTTGAATTATTGTCTTTTACTTTTTTATTTGGTTTTTAGTGTTTAGAAAGTCTATAAATAAAGCCCAAAATGGGTTGTAAGGGACACCTTTTCATTACTACATCTTTCAATCTTTGAAGAAAGCTCTCTAGCTCTCTTTGTAATTCTCTTTTGTAATCAAGAGTTCTTATGCAATAGAAATTTCTTGGTTTCAAAACTTTCTCTTCTTTTCTTCAAGCAAGCTTCTCTTCTTCTTTCTTCTTTAAGTTTTTATATTTTACAGGTTTATGCTAAGGAGTTAAGAAGTTCTTTCAAGTTCTTCCCTCCTGTTGTAAATTACTTTCAAGTTTTGCACATAAAGCTTGAAGATAAATGCTTCAAGATTAGAGAAAATAATTAGTAATTCCCTTACTATTTTATTTTTGTTTATTTAATTTTAATGTTTAATTCCTGGTGTAAATTTGGCTTTATTTGTTTATTTTCCATAAAAAATAATACTATCAGATAATAAAATTAAAACAATTCAAAAGAGCAATTTTAAGAAAATACTAGCAGTTATGGTAACGTAACTTTGGATCTGAACATATGGTTTCACAACAAGAAGTTTTAGATCTATTCAGTTTGACTTCACAATATGAAGTTTTAGATCTATTCATATTGATAACAATAAGGCGTTGTTTCTTAGTTGAAACTTATTTTAAATGTTAAATCTAATGACTCTTAAAAGAATGAACGGTTTCAAATTTCTTATGGTATGATCTTGTGGGTCGACACCCAAGTCGCGTTCGGCGTTTCATGAGGCGGTTGATGATGTTGTAAGTCCTCTTTTTAGCCGGTAATATGTCGTTGACAGTCGAGCAAGATCATCCATAATAAAAATGAGACATGTTCTATCTTTTAAATGGTCAAAAGATTGATATATAAACCAAAGTTTTGCTAAGTTTCATTAGCACAATAAGTTATCAAGTGTGGAGAAATCTAAAATATTCAATAAGTGATATCAAGTTTGGAGAAAATCTAAGATATTCAATACGTGATTCCATATGAAAGAAACTAAGTTATGTGTATACTACCATAAATTCTGTTAGTAATCCTACCCGAAGCTCATTTTAATTTTCTTAAAATTGCTCTTTTGAATTGTTTTAATTTTATTATCTGATAGTATTATTTTTTATGGAAAATAAACAAATAATTAAATTAGATTTAAAAGAAATAAGTAAAATATGCATTGAAGATTTTAATCTTCCTTATTATACATTATTTAGAACTTGGTTCTTTAGAACTCATGATTCTAATCAACAAAAATATATTCAAAATGAATATTATGATTTTATTAAAAATAATGAAATTATTATTTCTTTTATTGCATGGTTTTATAATGAAAAAAGAGTAAATTACGTGCATGAATTATCTAGTTTAATTATCATAGATAAGTCTTATCAAATTTGGAAATTATCAAATAATAAATTACTAAAATCAATTTATATTTTGCAAAAACATAAAGAAGAAATTATGAATTACTCTTATGTTCAAAATAAAGAAATTGATATAATTCAAAATAATAATCTCTTTTATGTTGAAAATAAGAAAATTGAAGTAATTGAACATAATAATGATTCTTTTGTTAATAAATATGAAATAATAGAACAAGAAGAATTACATAAAATTGAAGTAAATTTGCATAAAAGTGACATAGAAGAAAATAGTTCTAAAAATATTAATAAATTATATAATATAGAAGATAATAATTCAAAAGTTAAAATTATTAAATCTAAAAATATTGATGAAAATTGTAATTTTGAAATAAAAATAGTTAATAATAATTTAGATGAAAATATTGAAAATAATAAAAATATTGATAAGGTAAGTGAAACTGATAAAACTAAAATTGTTAAAAATAGAAAATTAAATCAGTTAGAAATTTTTACATTATCTGAAAATCATAAAATGATGTTAAATTTAATTAATGAAATTAAAAATCCTATAAAAAGAAATCAATATTTTGAAATATATTTTCAAAATAATTCTTTACAAAATTATTCTTTTCCATCTAATGAAAAGTCTTTTCAAAACAATAATTCTTTAAATATAAAACAAATAGATAAAGTAGACACTTCCTTAAAAGAAGATAAAAATACTTCACCTATATTAACACAAGAAATTAATGAGTTAAAAACAGAAATTAAAATATTAAAAAATAAGACTTTAGAAGAAAAAGAAATTAATAAAATAGAAAAATTTTTTGATCAAAATTCTCAATTAAATACTTTAATTACTTCTCAAAAATATTACATTTTTGCAACTCTTATAATAAATAAAGAATATAAAATTAAATCAATAGCAATGGTAGATTCAGGTGCAGATTTAAATTGTATTAGAGAAGGAATAATACCTTCTAAATATTTTGAAAAAACTCAAGTCATATTAAATGCTGCACAAGGGGAAAAATACAAGTAAATTATAAATTATTAAATGTGTGTATATTTTCTGAAGAATAATTATGTTTGTTGTCCATTTGTTTTAGCTAAAACAATTAACCAACATATAATATTGGGAACTCCTTTCCTAAATTTAATGCATCCATATAATGTGATGGTAACACATAATAAAAACATTAATTCTGATTTATCAACTTAAATTTATACTTCTCCAAAAACTAGAGATCTTTGTTCTTTAAATTTGTCATCTTTACAAGAAATATAAAATTAAAGAATAATCAAATTGATTTTCTTTCAAGATGAGATTTTATCTGTAAAAATAGAAGAACAATTAAAATCTCCAAAATTACAAAATCAATTAAAAATATTACGCAAGAAATTACTACAAAAATTTGTAGTGAATTGCCAAATGCTTTTGGGAAAGAAAACAACATATGTTGAATACCATATGAAAAAGATTTTGATGAACAAAAAATACCAACAAAAGCAAGACCATCTCAAATGAATAAAGAAATGGGTTGAATATTGTAAAAAAGAAATTGATGATTTGTTAAAAAAGAAAATAATTAGAAAAAGTTACTCTCCTTGGAGTTGTTCTGCATTTTATGTTAATAAAAATTCAGAATATAGAAAGAGGTGTTCCAAAGATTAGTTATTAATTATAAACCCTTAAATACAGTCTGTACAATGGATTAGATATCCAATTCCAAATAAAAAAAGATTATTAAATAGGACTTTTGGAGCAATGATATATTCTAAATTTGATTTAAAATCTGGATTTTGGCAAATACAAATTGCTGAAAAAGATAAATATAAAACTGCATTTACTGTTCCATTTGGTCATTATGAATGGAATGTAATGCCTTTTGGTCTCAAAAATGCTCCTTCTGAATTTCAACATTATAATGAATGATATTTTTTCATCATATTCATTATAATTGTTTATATTGATCATATTTTAATTTTTTCACAAAATATTGAACAACATTTTAAACATTTGAATATTTTTATTAAAATAGTTGTTAAAAATGGTATAGTTGTTTCCTGCTAAAAAATTAAAATTATTCCAATCTAAAATTAGATTCTTAGGATATGAATTAGAAAATGGTTAAATTACTCCAATTGCTAGAAGTATTGAATTTGCAAATAAATTTCCTGATGAATTAATAGATAAAAAACATTACAAAGATTTTTAGGAAGTTTAAAATTATATTGGTGAATATTATAAAAATTTAGCAATTGATAGTAAACCTTTATATGATAGATTAAAGAAAAATCCTCTTGCATGGTCTAAAATTCATACAAATGCAGCTAAAATTAATTAAACAAAAAGTAAAATTTTTACCATGGTTTAAAGTTTAGTAAATCCTGATTGGTTTAAAATTGTTGAAACTGATGCTTCTGATATTGGTTATGGAGGAAATTTTAAAAACAAAAGAATCCACAAACTAATAAAGAAGAATTAGTTAGATACTATTCTGGAACATGGAAAAATGCTCAAATAAATTATTCTACAATTAAAAAAGAAATTCTTAGTATAGTTCTTTGTATTTCTAAAATTCCAAGATGATTTATTAAATCAAGAATTTTTACTTAGAGTTGACTGTAGTGCTGCAAAAGAAGTTTTACAAAAAGATGTAAAAAATATTGCATCTAAACAAATATTGCTAGATGCAAGCTATTTATCTGTATTTGACTTTAAAATTGTCTATATTAAAGGTAGATTAAATTCTTTACCGATTTCTTACTAGAGAGATTCTTACAAGGATAAAAATTTTTGCAGGTTATGAAACAACAAACTGAAGAAGAAAATTGAAATTTTAAAAGAAAATTATTTAAAGATTATCTTCAAAAATTTTCTAAAAAAAGAATTAGAATAAGAAATTATAATACAAAATCCTTAAGGATCAAATTTTATTCATCAGAGTACAATATTACAGAATGGTAAGAGTAAAGAAATTCATACAAAAACAGATTCACCAAATAAAGAAGCTTATTACAGATTTATAAATCTTTTGGAAAGAAAATATATTTGTTTAAAAAATCAAAGAATGGAAGAAATTTTTAAATTAAATGGTTAAAAGCATTATATTGAAAATCCAGCTACAATTAAGAAAATTAGAAAAATTATTCATTAAAGAAAGGTTCGACAAGATTCTGAATTTCCTCATGTTTATCATAGTAGAAAATGTAAATGTTTTATCAGATAAAACAACAGTATTTTTACATCAATGCAATACTACCAAATGTTGATTTCATATCACATAAATAAATCTAGAAGACATCCATAATAAATCAATTTTTATGGATCGTCTTGAAATTTTAGAAAAGAATTGCTATTATTATTTAAATCTTTTTTAGTTTAAAATCTTTTTACAGGAAATGCAAGGTAGAGGTGGAAGAGGTCATAGACCTGCAAATGGATTTTGGTTTAGTATTAGCCATTACAATTCCAATATCTCCACTATTACTGGTCATCTCAAATGAGAGGTCAGTCTTCTTTAAATCAATCAAATTCCAAAAATAATTCTCCTTGTTCCATTGGGTCATATATCCACAGCCAAAAATGTCCTTCCTTGATGAATCCTCAAATCAGGACCATGATATAATTAAAAATGGAATAATCGCACCATTCAATTTTCATTTCTGAAACAGATCTCAAATTAGATTTGTATGCGATTATTCATAAATTTTTCAATAATCCTTCTAATTCTCATTTCAGTTTAAGAGACCACTTCCTCTAAAACTCGGCATACTTAATGCTGATTTTTTAAATTTTACCAAAATTTCTGATATAAATGACAGACCCAGAACAAGTCGTCACCAAAATTGGTTTCCCTACAAACTGAAGACAATGAAATTGCTTTGTCTCAGATGTATATTCATAAATACCATCTTATTTCTGACTGGAATTCTCTCTAATTCAAAACTCAAATTTATTTCAAGATATAACAATTTTGAATATGCATTTACGTACACAGATATGGTGGAAAGTTTTCACAATGTCCACTTATATCAAAATTTCTTCTTACAAGCATACTTGGTGGATTCGTATTGATGAAAGCCAATTTCAATAAAATTATTCCAGGGTTGGTTTCTTAATTAGTTTAAAATTCATAGGACCAAAAGAAGAAACTTTCTTACTGAAAAATTGAAAAATTTGTTTAATCAGTTTAAAAATGTTTATTCTGAAAAATTTCAGCATTCAAAATTTCCAAAACAATCATTTTTACTCTTTTTAATAAAAATTCAAAATTCCATGGTTATATGCTTGGAAATATGAAACTGGATACAATACTGATGGAATTTTACAGCTCACCAAGAGTTGGGTACACTAAATGGTGGCCAAAATGTCAAGTAGATTACATTGAAATTGAGAAGTCACTTGTTAATGCAAAAAGTTCTCTTGAAAAAGAAAAGTGACACAAGAAATTGATAATTTTCTCAGAAAGAATTAAATGAGAAAATGACTTGATTGCAAATTGCAAAATGAATTGAAAAAAGTGAAAGCTGTTTCTTCTCCTGAAAAGATAAAAGAAAAAGAAGAAAAAATGACAAAAGGAAAAGAAAAGGAAAAAATTGAAAAAGAAAAATAGGAAAGAAAAAAGAAAGTGAGAAAGAAAACAAGAAAAAAGAAATCCATTTCAAGATTCTCTTTTGATAAAATTTGATCAAATTCCACTGATGATGAACCTTCAACAGAAGAGGATTTGCAAATTTCTTCAATGAAAATTCAAGTACCAATCCTGATGGGTAACAATTGGACAGAAAAAGAGAAAAAATGAAGTTCGAACAATTAATACATAAATCTGTAATAAAAATAAAGAACTATGTATTAAAATTGTTGGATTCCAGTTGTTCAGGAAAAATCCAGAGCAAATACTCCTTCAAGAAAAATCTTCATCGGATGAAGCTGAAAAAATCAGTTCACAAAGATTGCAAAAAGAAAAATTCAAAAGAAATGATATCAAGTGGGAAGGAAATTCAAGCAAGTGGGGACATCAATCAGTAGGAGACATCATGGAAACAAAGAAAAGTGAAGTAGAAAAATGTCACATCACTTTTGAATGGTTGTCTTTGTATTATTGTCTTTTACTTTTTTATTTTGTTATTAGTCCTATTTTTTTTGTATTTTATTTAAAAGTCCTTAGGCTGGTCTATAAATAGAATCAAAATGGGTTGTAATAGACACCTTTTCATTACTACATCTTTCAATCTTTGAAGAAAGCTCTCTAGCTTCTTTGTAATTCTCTTTTGTAATCAAGAAGTTCTTATGCAATAGAAATTTCTTGGTTTCAAAACTTTCTTCTTTTCTTCAAGCAAGCTTCTCTTCTTCTTTCTTCTTTAAGTTTTATATTTTACAAGTTTATGCTAAGGAGTTAAGAAAGTTCTTTCAAGTTCTTTCCCTCCTGTTGTAAAATTATTTTCAAGTTTTGCACATAAAGCTTGAAGATAAAATGCTTCAAATGATTAGAGAAAATAAGTCAGTAAGTCCCTACTATTTTTATTTTTGTTTTATTTTAATTTTAATATTTTAATTACCTGGGGGTAAATTTGGTATCAGAGCCAATGGAAGCGCTAAGCCTCCTTTCGTTGGGGGGGGGAGGGGATTACTAGCAGTTATAGGTAACAGTAACTTTGGACTCTGAACATTAGGTTTCACAAACAAGAAGTTTTAGATCAAATGAAATACCTGGGGCATGCCCCCAAATTAGAAGTTTAGATCCAAATGCAGATATCATTCGGAAATATAATCACCATGAGGCCGGTTGATGATGTTGAGTAACATGATGCAATATTTTGACCATTTCCTCTAAAAACTATGCTGATATAAATCAGCATAAAATAGTAATTAAATAAACAAAAATACCAAAACTTTTGTTTATATATCAATCTTTTGACCATTTAAAAGATAGAACATGTCTCATTTTTATTATGGATGATCTTGCTCGACTGTCAACGACATATTACCGGCTAAAAAGAGGACTTACAACATCATCAACCGCCTCATGAAAGCCATGAGGCGGTTGATAAACTGAACATGGAAAAACATAAATTTGGTAGTATTGCATTTGATAGTAATTCATTAAAATTACTATTTCCAATGATTTTTACCTTTACCCTTATATGTTACACCAGGTAACGTAACATATGTTCAGTTTGACTTCATATTGTGAAGTCAAACTGAATAGATCTAAAACTTCTTGTTGTGAAACCATATGTTCAGATCCAAAGTTACGTTACCATAACTGCTAGTAATCCCCCCCCCCCCGAAAGGAGGCTTAGCTTTCCATGGCTTTGATACCAAATTTACACCAGGAATTAAACATTAAAATTAAATAAACAAAAATAAAATAGTAAGGGACTTACTACTTATTTTCTCTAATCTTGAAGCATTTATCTTCAAGCTTTATGTGCAAAACTTGAAAGTAATTTACAACAGGAGGGAAGAACTTGAAAGAACTTCTTAACTCCTTAGCATAAACCTGTAAAATATAAAAACTTAAAGAAGAAAGAAGAAGAGAAGCTTGCTTGAAGAAAAGAAGAGAAAGTTTTGAAACCAAGAAATTTCTATTGCATAAGAACTCTTGATTACAAAAGAGAATTACAAAGAGAGCTAGAGAGCTTTCTTCAAAGATTGAAAGATGTAGTAATGAAAAGGTGTCTATTACAACCCATTTTGATTCTATTTATAGACCACCTAAGGACTTTTAAATAAAATACAAAAAAGTAAGGACTAATAACAAAATAAAAAAGTAAAAGACAATAATACAAAAGACAACCATTCAAAAGTGATGTGACATTTTTCTAACTTCACTTTTCTTTGTCTCCATGATGTTTCCTACTTGATTGATGTCTCCACTTGCTTGGAATTTTCCTTCCCACTTGATATCATTTCTTTGAATTTTTCTTTTTTGCAATCTTTTGTGAACTGATTTTTCCAGCTTCATCCGATGAAGATTTTCTTGAAGGAGTATTTGCTCTGGATTTTTCTGAACAACTGGAATCCAACAATTTTAATACATAGTCTTTATTTTTATACAGATTATGTATTAATTGTTCGAATTCATTTTTCTCTTTTTCTGTCAATTGTTTACCATCAGAATTGGTACTTGAATTTTCATCTGAAGAAATTTGCAAATCCTCTTCTGTTGAAGGTTCATCATCAGTGAATTTGATCAAATTTTTATCAAAAGAGAATCTTGAAATGGATGTTCTTTTTTCTTTTTTCTTTTCTCACTTTCTTTTTTCTTTTCTCACTTTCTTTTTTCTTTTTCAATTTTTTCCTTTTCTTTTCCTTTTGTCATTTTTTCTTCTTTTTCTTTTTCAGGAGAAGAAACAGCTTTCACCTTTTTCAATTCATTTTGCAATTTTGCAATCAAGTCATTTTTTCTCATTTAATTCTTTCTGAGAAAAATTATTAATTTCTTGTGTCACTTTTTCTTTTTCAAGAGAACTTTTTGCATTAACAAGTGACTTCTCAATTTCAATGTAATCTACTTGACATTTTGGCCACCATTTAGTGTACCCAACTCTTGTGAGCTGTAAAATTTCATCAGTATTGTATCCAGTTTCATATTTCCAAACATATAACCATGGAATTTGAAATTTTATTAAAAAGAGTAAAAATGATTGTTTTGGAAATTTTGAATGCTGAAATTTTCAGAATAAACATTTTTAAACTGATTAAACAAATTTTTCAATTTTTCAGGTAAGAAAGTTTCTTCTTTTGGTCCATGAATTTTAAACCAATTAAGAAACCAACCTGGAATAATTTTATTGAAATTGGCTTCATCAATACGAATCCACCAAGTATGCTTGTAAGAAGAATTTTGATATAAGTGGACATTGTGAAAACTTTCCACCATATCTGTGTACGTAAATGCATATTCAAAATTGTTATATCTTGAAATAAAATTTTGAGTTTGAATTAGAGAAGAATTCCAGTCAGAATAAGATGGTATTTTATGAATATACATCTGAGACAAAGCAATTTCATTGTCTTCAGTTGTAGGAAACCAATTTTGGTGACGACTGGTTCTGGATCTGTCATTTATATCAGCAATTTTGGTAAAATTTAAAAAATCAGCATAAGTATGCCGAGTTTTTAGAGGAAGTGGTCCTCTTAAACTGAAATGAGAATTAGAAGGATTATTGAAATATTTATGAATAATCGCATACAAATCTAATTTGAGATCTGTTTCAGAAATGAAAATTGAATATGCGATTATTCCATTTTTAATATAATCATGGTCCTGATTTGAGGATTCATCAAGAAGGACATTTTTTGCTGTGGGTATATGACCCAATGGAACAAGAGAATTATTTTTGGAATTTGATTGATTTAAAGAAGACTGACCTCTCATTTGAGATGACCAGTATAGTGGAGGATATTGGGAATTGTAATGGCTAACATAACCAAAATCCATTTGAGGTCTATGACCTCTTCCACCTCTACCTTGCATTTCCTGCAAAAAAATTTAAAATAAAAAGATTTTAAATAATAATAGCAATTTCTTTTCTAAAATTTTCAAGACGATTCCATAAAAATTGATTTATTATTGGATGTCTTCTAGATTTATTTATGTGATATGAAATCAACATTTGGTAGTATTGCATTTGATGTAAAAATACTTGTTGTTTTATTGATAAAACATTTACATTTTCTACATGATAAACATGAGGAAATTCAGAATCTTGTCGAACCCTTTCTTTTAATGAATAAAATTTTCTAATTTTCTTAATTGTAGCTGGATTTTCAATATAATCTTTTAACCATTGTAATTTAAAATTTTCTTCCATTCTTTGATTTTTTAAACAAAATATATTTTCTTTCCAAAAGATTTTATAAATCTATAATAAGCTTCTTTATTTGGTGAATCTGATTTTTGTATGAATTTCTTTACTCTTACCATTCTGTAATATTGTACTTGATGAATAAAAATTTGATCCTTTAAGGATTTTGTATTATAATTTCTTATTCTAATTTCTTTTTTAGAAAATTTTTGAAGATAATCTTTTAATTATTTTTCTTTTAAAATTTGAATTTCTTCTTCAGTTTGTTGTTTCATAACCTGCAAAAAATTTTATCCTTGTAAGAATTCTCTAGTAAGAAAATCAGGTAAAGAATTTAATTCACCTTTAATATAGACAATTTTAAAGTCAAATATAGATAAAATAGCTTGCCATCTAGCAAATATTTGTTTAGATGCAATATTTTTTACATCTTTCTGTAAAACTTCTTTTGCAGCACTACAGTCAACTCTAAGTAAAAATTCTTGATTTAATAAATCATCTTGGAATTTAGAAATACAAAGAACTATACTAAGAATTTCTTTTTTAATTGTAGAATAATTTATTTGAGTATTTTTCCATGTTCCAAAATAGTATCTAACTAATTCTTCTTTATTAGTTTGTGGATTCTTTTGTTTTAAAATTCCTCCATAACCAATATCAGAAGCATCAGTTTCAACAATTTTAAGCCAATCAGGATTTACTAAACTTAAACATGGTAAAAATTTTACTTTTTGTTTAATTAATTTTACTGCATTTGTATGAATTTCAGACCATGCAAGAGGATTTTTCTTTAATCTATCATATAAAGGTTTACTATCAATTGCTAAATTTTTATAATATTCACCAATATAATTTAAACTTCCTAAAAATCTTTGTAAGTGTTTTTTATCTATTAATTCATCAGGAAATTTATTTGCAAATTCAATACTTCTAGCAATTGGAGTAATTTGACCATTTTCTAATTCATATCCTAAGAATCTAATTTTAGATTGGAATAATTTTAATTTTTTAGCAGAAACAACTAAACCATTTTTAACAACTATTTTAATAAAAATATTCAAATGTTTAAAATGTTGTTCAATATTTTGTGAAAAAATTAAAATATCATCAATATAAACAATTATAAATGAATATGATGAAAAAATATCATTCATTATATGTTGAAATTCAGAAGGAGCATTTTTGACACCAAAAGGCATTACATTCCATTCATAATGACCAAATGGAACAGTAAATGCAGTTTTATATTTATCTTTTTCAGCAATTTGTATTTGCCAAAATCCAGATTTTAAATCAAATTTAGAATATATCATTGCTCCAAAAGTCCTATTTAATAAATCTTTTTTATTTGGAATTGGATATCTAATCCATTGTAAGACTGTATTTAAGGGTTTATAATTAATAACTAATCTTGGAACACCTCTTTCTATTTCTGAATTTTTATTAACATAAAATGCAGAACAACTCCAAGGAGAGTAACTTTTTCTAATTATTTTCGTTTTTAACAAATCATCAATTTCTTTTTTACAATATTCAACCATTTCTTTATTCATTTGAGATGGTCTTGCTTTTGTTGGTATTTTTTGTTCATCAAAATCTTTTTCATATGGTAATTCAACAATATGTTGTTTTCTTTCCCAAAAAGCATTTGGCAATTCACTACAAATTTTTGTAGTAATTTCTTGCGAAATATTTTTAATTTGATTTTGTAATTTTGGAGATTTTAATTGTTCTTCTATTTTTAAAGATAAAATCTCATTTGAAAGAAAATCAATTTGATTATTTTTTAATTTTATATTTTCTTGTAAAGATGACAAATTTAAAGAACAAAGATCTCTAGTTTTTGGAGAAGTAATAAATTTAAATGATAAATCAGAATCAATTTTTGATAATGTTTTACCATCACATTTATATGGATGCATTAAATTTAGGAAAGGAGTTCCCAATATTATATGTTGGTTAATTGTTTTAGCTAAAACAAATGGACAACAAACATAATTATTTTCTTCAGAAAATATACACACATTTGATAATTTATAATTTACTTGTATTTTTCCCCCTTGTGCAGCATTTAATATGACTTGAGTTTTTTCAAAATATTTAGAAGGTATTATTCCTTCTCTAATACAATTTAAATCTGCACCTGAATCTACCGTTGCTATTGATTTAATTTTATATTCTTTATTTATTATAAGAGTTGCAAAAATGTAATATTTTTGAGAAGTAATTAAAGTATTTAATTGAGAATTTTGATCAAAATTTTTTTCTATTTTATTAAGTTCTTTTTCTTCTAAAGTCTTATTTTTTAATATTTTAATTTCTGTTTTTAACTCATTAATTTCTTGTTTTAATATAGGTGAAGTAATTTTATCTTCTTTTAAGGAAGTGTCTACTTTATCTATTTGTTTTATATTTAAATAATTATTGTTTTGAAAAGACTTTTCATTAGATGGAAAAGAATAATTTTGTAAAGAATTATTTTGAAAATATATTTCAAAATATTGATTTCTTTTTATAGGATTTTTAATTTCATTAATTAAATTTAACATCATTTTATGATTTTCAGATAATGTAAAAATTTCTAACTGATTTAATTTTCTATTTTTAACAATTTTAGTTTTATCAGTTTCACTTACCTTATCAATATTTTTATTATTTTCAATATTTTCATCTAAATTATTATTAACTATTTTTATTTCAAAATTACAATTTTCATCAATATTTTTAGATTTAATAATTTTAACTTTTGAATTATTATCTTCTATATTATATAATTTATTAATATTTTTAGAACTATTTTCTTCTATATCACTTTTATGCAAATTTACTTCAATTTTATGTAATTCTTCTTGTTCTATTATTTCATTTTTATTAACAAAAGAATCATTATTATGTTCAATTACTTCAATTTTCTTATTTTCAACATAAAAGAGATTATTATTTTGAATTATATCAATTTCTTTATTTTGAACGTAAGAGTAATTCATAATTTCTTCTTTATGTTTTTCCAAAATATAAATTGATTTTAGTAATTTATTATTTGGTAATTTCCAAATTTGATAAGGCTTATCTATGATAATTAAACTAGATAATTCATGCACGTAATTTACTCTTTTTTCATTATAAAACCATGCAATAAAAGAAATAATAATTTTATTATTTTTATTAAAATCACAATATTCATTTTGAATATATTTTTGTTGATTAGAATCATGAGTTCTAAAGAACCAAGTTCTAAATAATGTATAATAAGGAAGATTAAAATCTTCAATGCATATTTTACTTATTTCTTTTAAATCTAATTTAATTATTTGTTTATTTTCCATAAAAAATAATACTATCAGATAATAAAATTAAAACAATTCAAAAGAGCAATTTTAAGAAAATTAAAATGAGCTTCGGGTAGGATTACTAACAGAATTTATGGTAGTATACACATAACTTAGTTTCTTTCATATGGAATCACGTATTTGAATATCTTAGATTTTCTCCAAACTTGATATCACTTATTGAATATTTTAGATTTCTCCACACTTGATAACTTATTGTGCTAATGAAACTTAGTAAAACTTTGGTTTATATATCAATCTTTTGACCATTTAAAAGATAGAACATGTCTCATTTTTATTATGGATGATCTTGCTCGACTGTCAACGACATATTACCGACTAAAAAGATGACTTACAACATCATCAACCGCCTCATGAAACGCCGAACGCGACTTGGGTGTCGACCCACAAGATCATACCATAAGAAATTTGAAACCGTTCATTCTTTTAAGAGTCATTAGATTTAACATATAAAATAAGTTTCAACTAAGAAACAACGCCTTATTGTTATCAATATGAATAGATCTAAAACTTCATATTGTGAAGTCAAACTGAATAGATCTAAAACTTCTTGTTGTGAAACCATATGTTCAGACCCAAAGTTACATTACCATAACTGCTAGTAACCCCTCCCCCCCCCCGAAAGGAGGTTTAGCCTTCCATGGCTCTGATACCAAATTTACACCAGGAATTAAACATTAAAATTAAATAAACAAAAATAAAATAGTAAGGGACTTACTACTTATTTTTTGTTTATTTAATTTTAATTTTTAATTCCTGGTGTAAATTTGGTATCAGAGCCATGGAAAGCTAAGCCTCCTTTCGGGGGGGGATTACTAGCAGTTATGGTAACGTAACTTTGGATCTGAACATATGGTTTCACAATAAGAAGTTTTAGATCTATTCATATTGATAGCAATAAGGCGTTGTTTCTTAGTTGAAACTTATTTTATATGTTAAATCTAATGACTCTTAAAAGAATAAACGGTTTCAAATTTCTTATGGTATGATCTTGTGGGTCGACACCCAAGTCGCGTTCGGCGTTTCATGAGGCGGTTGATGATGTTGTAAGTCC
This sequence comes from Ophiorrhiza pumila, assembly GCA_016586305.1. Lineage (NCBI taxonomy): Eukaryota > Viridiplantae > Streptophyta > Magnoliopsida > Gentianales > Rubiaceae > Ophiorrhiza > Ophiorrhiza pumila. The sequence continues at coordinate 19,341,808 of BLIW01000004.1, read as the reverse complement.
TCTTTTTAGCCGGTAAAATGTCGTTGACAGTCGAGCAAGATCATCCATAATAAAAATGAGACATGTTCTATCTTTTAAATGGTCAAAAGATTGATATATAAACCAAAGGTTTGCTAAGTTTCATTAGCACAATAAGTTATCAAGTATGGAGAAATCTAAAATATTCAATAAGTGATATCAAGTTTGGAGAAAATCTAAGATATTCAATACGTGATTCCATATGAAAGAAACTAAGTTATGTGTATACTACCATAAATTCTGTTAGTAATCCTACCCGAAGCTTCTATCAATTATTATGACATCTATATTGTCTAGAAGTAATTCTACTGCTTCATCTTCAAATAAAAATACTAAAAATTCTGAATTAGTTGAATTTTTTGAAATTGAACAAAAAATACAAAATTGGCATATTCCAAAAATTGAACATAAAAAAATTTATAAATATGGAACTTTTGATCAAAAAACTAAAAGAGCCATAAAAAATGTAGAAAAAACAATTTCTATACAAAATCAATTTGAAGAAATACATTTACTAGATTTAGATTATTTGTCTCAAATTAGACAACAAGGATATAATTATCTACATATTGGTCTTATACAAATTGCTGTACAACCTTTAAATAGACAAGGATTAGAAACTACAATTTTAGTTGCTTTAAGAGATTGTAGACATAATAAATTTCATGATTCTTTATTAGGCTTAATGATAGCTTAAAGTCGTATCAGCTCAATTTTACCCTAAACACTAATGTAGTAGCGTAAGTAGGGATCGTATCCACAGAGAAGGCTTAGGCCAAGAATCTCAATGTTTGCTCACAGAATGTCACGAAAGAAATAAAGCTAGACACTAACTAGTAAAGAATCAAATGCAACAAATAAAGTGTAAAAAACAGGAAGAGAGTGGATGCTCTAGATTATTTCCACCAGTTGAATGCACATTAGGCCATGATTGCAATGCTCTTGACACACAAGTAAAACAATGAGGAGATCTCTTTTGCCCAGAAGGCTAGCTAACGCTTACCATGACGACCACAGTGTTTTCTATACTCCTTAACATTCCACTTTTCCCATGGCGAGGCCTAAGTAGAACGGATTCAACCCGCAATGTCTCAACTCTCCAAAGTTAGCAAATCTAGCATGCAAATCCTACGGTATCCCATGGCGAGGCCTAACCTAGGACCTAGAGTGTTTGCTTACTTTAGAAAGTTTCTTCTTACTTTTTCCTAACAACTCAATGATTCTCCACCGGCATGGCGACCGCATCTCAAATCATGATTCAAGCAAAGCAAGTGGAAGACTCAAACATCATACATTTAGTCTTCATTTCGTGCAATTCTCACTGATATTGGTAAATCTCACTTCAACTCAGCATGGCGACCACAATCAAAGTTCAATTCATTCAATAAAAGTGTGAATTCATGAAACTCAACAAGATTTAATCATTAAAATCACATATGATTTCATCCTTAAGAAATTATGTCAATTGCATAGCATTGCATAGTCTAATTATACGTTTAACCGGTTGAAACTCTAGAACATGAAAGATCTAACCATAGAACTCCATTACCAATTCACGATCAACAATTTGAAACTTGAAACAATTCATTTTCAATACATGGAAAGAGTTTACCAATTGAATTTTTCCAAGAGCTTCCTTAATTGATATGAGAATTACAATGATCGGAGAAAATCTTTGATCGGAATAGAAAATAGAGCTCAAAAGCTAGAGAGAGAAACTAGAGAGAGAAAGTAGATGTTGCAAATTAATTCCCGCTCTCCAGCTCTCAAAAGTTTGTTACAAAATGTAAAATCTAACTAATGGATGAAAAATAATAGTCTCCGGGATCTCCTACACAGTAGCTACATCACCTATATATAGAGTTATGAAGATGTAACTAATACGCATCCGTAAAATATCTACATTATTACAAAAGTGTCCTCCAAAGAAATGAGTAAAATCAGCCCAAGAAGTGAAAAAAATCGAAGTTTGAAGAAATGCCCAGCATTCTAGCGCCTTCAAGCCATCGCAAATCGCGCCTTCCGTTCGTCGTCAGCCCTCAGCACGCCTCCAAGCCCCAGCTCCTCACGCCTTCGTCGCTCAGGAATCCAGGTGAATAATCAGAGTCGAACCACGCCTTCAAGCCCAGCATCTTCACGCCTTCAGCAACTCCCCGAGCTTCCAAGCAGACCTGCCGCTGAGGATTCACGCCTTCAAGCCTCAGATCTCCACGCCTTCAGCTGCTTGTCCACACTCTGCAATTAGAGCTCCCATACTTAGCCAAAATTTCATCCTTAAGCGCATAATGCTTCATGATAACAACTTCCAGCCAAAATCTGACTATGATGCATCAGGAATCTGGGAAAGCTTAAAACACCAAAGTTATAGCCCTATGAGTTAGCTTTCCACAGCCTTTTGAATCATCCAATTCGGACCTAGGATGAGAGCGTTATGGCTGAAATACTAAAGTGTGGCAGAACTGGATTTTAAGCCTACGACATGTCGTGGAGCAAACTTCCATTCCTCTTAAATAGCCAACGATATGTCGTGGAGCAAATTTTCCTCTTCAAGAATGGCCTACGACATGTCGTAGGCCATTTTGCGTCCTTCCAAGATTGGCCTACGACATGTCGTAGGCCAATTTTTGTTCTCAAAGTTTGTCCACGACATGTCGTGGGCAAATTTCTTGCTTCAGCAAAACTTCATTCTTCTATGCAGAATTCGTGTGTCTTCGGCTCTGAATCAGACTTCGTGGTAAACATATAAGTTTTAGAGCTTTCTCTTGGCTTTCCATGGATTCAAGAATCAGCATCATTGAAATTCTGTAGCTCAAGGTATACACATTTTGTCAAACTGTGGCAATGAGAAGCCAAAGAAGAAAATCCGAAGTAGCAATTACAAAACTGCTCCCGTTTCTCCACCCTGCACACAGAATTAGAAGAAAGTTAAAACATAAGAAATGAATTACATTCAAAGAGCTTTCTAAAACATCCAAGATCTCAGCAATAGGACTAGTAGTGAGAGAGTTACACTCAAAACAATTTACACAACTAGTTCTGCCCAACTCCTTTATGCTGAAACATTAGCTCTAATGTCTAGTCATGTTGTGTATGAATAGTGTATGAAGTGTGTAACAATTGTGTGCATGTGTGCATGTGTATGCATAAGTGCATAACAATCGTGTGCATGGCAAGGTTAGTGAATGTTGTGTGCTTTATGTGACCCAGTGTTGCGCCAAGAGTGCATGAGTGCCAAGAATGTGTAAATGCTGTGCCAAGAATGCACGAGTGGTGTGTCAAGAGTGTGCAAATATCACCAATGTGCATGTGGTTTGTGTGTTGTGAATGCTTAAGTAGTGTTCATGACTAAGCTCACTGGTATGCAAATGAATGCCATGAAACGTGCCAAGGTGATGACTTGTGTGATGTTATTGTGGCAAGGTAAGTGCACTATGGTGGCAAGGCTTGGCAAAGTTGTGTTGGCATGGCTTGGCAATGTTTGGCAAAGTTGTGTTGGCAAGGCTTGGCAAGGTTTGGCAAAGTTGTGTTGGCAAGGCTTGGCAAGGTTTGGCAAGGTTTGGCAAAGTTGTTGTGCCCGACGAGCTCGTGCAAGGATGGCATGCCAAACGATACAATGCAAGACCATGTGTGACTTAGTGTTCATTCCAGCACCAAGCTCCACGTCCATGCCTGATTCATGTGTTGTAGCCTCTGAATTAGACTTAGTGGTAAACATAAAAGTTCTGGCTATTCTTCTTGGCTTTCCAATGGTTCAAGAATCACCTTAAATAGAGGTTTTTAGCTCAAGTTATTAACAATCTACCAAACTGTGGCAATATGAATTCAATAACTAAATCCTGAAGTAGCAATCGTAATAATGCTTTCGTTTCTCATATTTGCACACAGAATTGGAAGATAGTTAAAACACAAGAAATGTAGTGCACCCAAAGGACTTTCCAGAACATGCAAGATCTCATCATTCGGACAAGAATTGAAAGAGTTATACTCAAAACAAGTTGCACCAACATTCTGCCAAAACCCTAATTTGGCCAAAATTGCACTTTAAGTTTCTTGATTCTCAACCTCTGCACACATATCTTTATTTTCCATCATTTTTAACCCATTTTTGCACCATTTCACACTATCAACTAGCACACACGGATAAACATAAAACAGTACAAATTACCACACCACTTGCACCAAACACAAGACAAAAGCCAAAAGATTTAACACAAATAGGTTGGTATAAAAACCAAACTCATCAATTCCCCCACACTTGAACTTTTGCTTGTCCTCAAGCAAAGACACAAAATATCATTTAAACTCAATCACAACAACATGCCACACATCACACCATGCTTTGAACTCTTGATAGAAACAACTTTCCTTTCCATTTCAACTTAATTCACACTAACTTGCTTCTAAGCCAAATTGTACACTCAAAACTCATTTTTCATCACCCGTATCTAACACATTGTTCATCCATCCACAATGGCCACATCCTAGTTCATCAAAACATTTTTCCACACAAGAATTCATTCCAAGGTTTCTGGCACCAAGCCTTCAGATTTTCAGCACAAATTATCAACTAAGGCACAATGAATAAAGACCAACATTCACACGCGTGTAAGTGTGTGCTGAGGAACATGCACTTCATCTATTCCCCTTGCTATACACCATCTAGTTGTCTCCACTCATTCAATACAAAGCCCATCCCCTTAGCCACTCTCATGAACATGTTAGTCACAAGATCCATGTAACCTATGCGCACACAGCTTTATCGGACATTGCCCTTATTAAGCACATTAGTGCATTTGTGATACTCATTGGTACCATTTGCCTCGGTATTTTGGCGTTTTTTCCCTTTAATCATTTGCCAGGTTCTTGTGGCTTTTTCCTTCCCATATGCCAAAAGGCTTTTTCTTCCATGTCTTCTCTTATGCATGCACATGTTCATAAGAGTTTCAAGTTGATTAACATGCACGAACTCTGGAAACAGTCCAGACAATGCATAGCAAGAAGAGTAAGCTTGCCATACACATACCTCCTGGTGTTCATTTAGTTTTGCATGGCATATCTATCTTACCTTAACATCGGGCTTAGCCAGCAAAAATGTACCAATTTCCTCAAACTTAGGACCAGAACAAGAAAATTTTCACATGCAAACTCAAAAAGAGTAAAGTTGATGGAACTTGAATTAAGCCATAGTGAAACTAAGAACAAAGTTTCAAATACATGTGTGATATTAAATTTATAGTCCACACACTCGAACTTTTGTCCCCCTCCTCAACACACACCAACACTAACACCATATTCCATTGACACACAACACACTCGTGCTCACCCAAAGCCATTCACTTATTCACAAAGTTCAAAAATTTCACCAAAAACATTCAAAATGAAAATTTGCACAAAATTTGCACAAAAAATGAAAAACACAACATATACCAAGTATACTATGCAAAAACTCAAAATAACACAGCAAAACTTAAAAGTAACATACTTTGCATCACATAGCACAAAAGAAATTTCCATAACAAAAGGTAAGCATATCAGGTCCAAAAGACACAAATCATAGCAAACATTCCCTCCCCCACACTTAAAACTTACATTGTCCTCAATGTAAAGTAAAGATAGGTTTAGGAACCCCCTGGTATTGATATATCATGAAATCCAATGCTTGCTTGGTGTAGTGCCCTTGTTTGAAGTTCTTTATTGCATGAAAAATCCCTGCACATGGTGAAACAAAGCTTATTACAAATTGCTCACCCAAGTACACTACATGTTGGTGGCAAAGTAGACATGATATGGAAGCATGCAAGCAAAGTGTCGCACCATGATTAAGAACCACGGTGGTGTAAAATTTTACAACTAAGAACACTAAATGGCACATGCACAATCATGCTTGAAAAGTAAGACAAAAGGATTATGTGCATTGTGGGAGTGGTTCATGACTCCACTCCCCCACACTTAGCCTCTTGTGAGCATGGCCAATTTCCATCGCAACTTCCTTCAGGGATGCCTACATCATGAGTGGCCTTGGTGAGTATAAGCAAAGATGCAAACTAACAAAACACGTAGAAAACTAAAAACTAAAGAAAAGGTAAAAGATCAAGAAGAAGTTCTGGGTTTTGAAGTCTCCAGCTAGACTTTATTCATGTAACTTTCTTCTTCAAGAATCGGAATAACCCTCTCTGTACCAGAAAAATGATATTTCAACAATACTCATTATCCTCCAGTATGGCACTTGTAAAATAGTGGCAAAGAGGTGCTTGAGCTCATGCACATGGAGAGCAATCTCTACAAATTTAATTTCGAACCATTGAGGCTCCCCCATTGTAGGCACCTCTTTTACTTCTTCTTCCATTGGAAACACATCATTTACTTCTCCCACCATACTAACCATTTCAATCCTGCAAGGCTCAACCAAGGGTTCTATATCCATGGTCTCAACAAAACCATTAGTAAATTCAAAACCACCAGTAAGTTCAAAAATGAATGTCTCAAACTCACAGTCATTCAAAATGTTAACATCTTTAGCAGCTAGACTAATGTCGACATTTTCATTAGCAAGTTCAACATTATCTCGATTCATGATATCACAATGTTCATCAATATATGACTCTATGCAATTTATCAAGTCATCAAGAAAAGTTACATTCAGAGAATAACAATCAGCATCATCAAGTATAGCATGGCACTCATTGTCATTGTCATTCAAAATGTTAACATCTTTATCATCAAAACTAACATTGAGAAATTCTTGAGGCTTTTCTTTCTCAACAACACAACAAGCATTATCATCAACTAACAAGAGTATCTCACTTTGCACTTCTTGTGAGTCACCATTTAGACACTTAGATTCATTGACCATTTCAAAAATTGGTGCCTCAACCAGAGTTTCAAACAATGTGTTAACACTCTCATTAACAAATGCAACATTTTCCTCCTTTAGGAAATCACATTGATCTTCAAGAAGTGACTCTATGCAATTCACAAAGCTATCAAGAGGAAAAACATCTAAAGCAAGGCAATCAACATCATTTGACTCATTGAATTCCATGAAATTCATGCAAGATTCCACTTTAGACACATTTTCCAACTTAGTAACATGGCAACTTAGAACACGAGAGTCATCAGTATCAAGATCACTAAAGAAGCCATCATCTTCAACATCAAAGTGCACATATTCATGCTCAAAAGAATCAACAACAAAGCACTCATGTACACTATCCCCAAAACATGTAGACTCCTTCTCCTTTAGACACTTTAAGCCACAATCAACATTAGCATGCATATCAAAATGATTGTCCTCAGGAATGAGAGGTGTACCTTGTGAGTGGTATTGTGCATCTAAAGTTGGTGTCTCAATTTGTTCCCATATGTTGCTTATTAAAGCGTTGATTCGATCAAACCTTTCTTGTCGCCCTTGAAGCTCTTCTTCCAGTTGAGCGAACCTTGTTTCATTTCTATCAATTCTCTCCAAAACTTGAGACAACATGTTTTCCATTTTTGCCTCTTCTCTGAGATCACACTCGTTGCTTTGTTGTTGGTAATACCATTGCCCTTCCTTTTGTAAGCCTCTGTCAAGTTTTTCCATAAGTTGAGAAAACATGTCCTCCACAAGAAGCTCTTGTGTCCCAATGTGGTGTGAGTTGTTGCTTTGTGCTTCATTTTGCCATTGCCTTTCATATGGTGGTGGAGAGAAGTACTCGTACCATCTAGACTTGCTTGGGTACTTGTGCAATACTCAATTACAGTGAACTCCAATGTCCTGCACTTGACACAAGTACACCAAAACAGACAACAAAACACGAAAACTACAAAATGCAACAAAGGTTACCAAAATGAAAAATAACAAGACTACTAAACTGATGAGGTGAATTTATTCACCTTTTATGTAACGTTTATCCTTAATTCTTTGGTCGTTCTTGTTTCTTTTTATTTGTTTTAGTGTTTTATTTGCAGTATTATCAACCATGGTGGATGCTTGGAAGATGGAAACCATACGAAAGCCAAATTGGATGCAAATTGGAAGAAAAGATTGAGAAAGATCAAGAAAGGTGTGATTTAGGCCAAAAATGTGCTGAAGAACAAATGCTGAAAAAATCTGCCAGTGTTTTGTATTTTAATCATATCTCTCTCAATTTAATTCCAAATGGAATGATTCTGGTTCCATTGGAAAGCTAAGAGGAAGAGCTACAACTTTCATGTTTTACTTGTTTCCTAATTCAGACTGGAGGATATCGAAAAATGGCTTGCAAGTGACCTTCTCGGAGGGCATTCCTCCGTGTCGCGACGCATATCTGGGTGTCGCGACGCATAGAGGCCAAAAAGTGGGCAGAGACATTGTTCCTTCGTGTCGCGACGCCGGAGTGATGGGCGTCGCGACGCGGAGGGTCTGCAGCCTCAAAATGGTCAAAAATGACTCTCCAACCATCAAGCAATGTGCATGTGTCGGTGGAGTGTCGGTAGGGGCATATTTTGGACGACTTTGGAGAGCATAAAACACCTACAAAGGGCAGGAGAAAGAAGGAACAAAGAGGAAGAAGTAACCACCAATTAGATAGGATAGTTTTTCTCTTTAGCTCTTCCACAAGAACACACAACTAGTGTGTGTTCTTGGTGGAAGTAGCATATTGTGGAGAGGATTTCTTGTATAATCTTGGCTCTAAGGACTTGTTTTCATGTAAAGCTTGGAGCTTGGACTTGGAATATCAAAGGGGAGTGCTACTCTTTGTATTTTCTTTGTTTAATTCATGCTTTAATTCATTTGTTCTGATGTTCTTAGTAGCTTTGATGGGCTAATTTGCTAACACCCTTGGATTATGGTTATGTGTTGTTGATATATTGTGTTAATGTGTGGTTTTAGGCTATGGATAATTAAGGAGTAAGAATTACATGCTATGTCCTATTTTATGGTTTTTGTGGAATGAGTTTTATTGTGTTCTTCATAGTTATGCATGATTTGGCCAGATTATGTATGATGAACATTTTGTAAAGTGCAGTAAATTATTTAAGGATAATTTGCTCTTTTCTTACCTTAATAGCCACAAGGAGGATTAGAGTAGATTGTTTAGAATCTTGTGTGGTTTGTTGTGAATTTGTTGGATCAATTTTAGTTAGCTCTTACCTTAATAGCCACAAGGAGGAGTGAAAGTAAAATGATCTAGCATAAGTGTGACTAGTTTAATTGTTACCTTAATAGCCACAAGGAGCAATTGAATTTGAGTGTTTGTTAAGTTGGATGTTGCACAAGATTTTGAGTTAATTAAGGAAGTAAATCTTGCCTTTAGCCATAAGGAGGGTTTAAAGAATTAATTAACACTTAAATAGTTAAATAACTAAATCAAATCTTGCCTTAATAGCCACAAGGGAGGTATGAGTTATGTTGTTTATCCTCAATTTACATTTCCATAGGTAGGATGTATGCATGTACTCTTTATGCAAACCACACATAACACTAACATTTGAGATAACCAAATCCAAGGGTGTACTTTAATTATTTGAATTTTCTTCCACACATTTACATATTTACTTGGTAGCATTAGTATAGTTTAGGATATTTTTCTTCACTTATTTTTACTTCCACTACAACACACACATTTTCACTAATTTCATAGATTCATTCCTTCCCCGTGGGATCGACCCCTACTTCCTCTAGCTACAAAACGTCGGTGTCTTGATGCACCTTAAATGCGTGAGGATTAGGGTAATAAATTTATTTGATTCGGTTAAGCCTTAGTATTTGACCCTAGCTCCAAAATACCGCACATCATAAACTACACAAGAAAAGAAAACAGAGCAAATCAAAATTCAAGAAACCGTGCCTTCCCCGGCAACGGCGCCAAAAATTGATAGTTTAAAGTCGTATCAGCTCAATTTTACCCTAAACACTAATGTAGTAGCGTAAGTAGGGATCGTATCCACAGGGAAGGCTTGGGCCAAGAATCTCAATGTTTGCTCAAAGAATGTCACGAAAGAAATAAAGCTAGACACTAACTAGTAAAGAATCAAATGCAACAAATAAAGTGTAAAAAACAGGAAGAGAGTGGATGCTCTAGAGTATTTCCACCAGTTGAATGCACATTAGGCCATGATTGCAATGCTCTTGACACACAAGTAAAACAATGAGGAGATCTCTTTTGCCAAGAAGGCTAGCTAACGCTTAGCATGACGACCACAGCGTTTTCTATACTCCTTAACATTCCACTTTTCCCATGGCGAGGACTAAGTAGAATGGATTCAATCCGCAATGTCTCAACTCTCCAAAGTTAGCAAATCTAGCATGCAAATCCTACGGTATCCATGGCGAGGCCTAACCTAGGACCTAGAGTGTTTGCTTACTTTAGAAAGTTTCTTCTCACTTTTTCCTAACAACTCAATGATTCTCCACCGGCATGGCGACCGCATCTCAAATCATGATTCAAGCAAAGCAAGTGGAAGACTCAAACATCATACATTTAGTCTTCATTTCATGCAATTCTCACTGATATTGGTAAATCTCACTTCAACTCAGCATGGCGACCACAATCAAAGTTCAATTCATTCAATAAAATTGTGAATTCATGAAACTCAACAAGATTTAATCATTAAAATCACATATGATTTCATCCTTAAGAAATTATGTCAATTGCATAGCATTGCATAGTCTAATTATACGTTTAACCGGTTGAAACTCTAGAACATGAGAGATCTAACCATAGAACTCCATTACCAATTCACGATCAACAATTTGGAACTTGAAACAATTCATTTTTCAATACATGGAAAGAGTTTACCAATTGAATTCTTCCAAGAGCTTCCTTAATTGATATGAGAATAACAATGATCGGAGAAAATCTTTGATCGGAATAGAAAATAGAGCTCAAAAGCTAGAGAGAGAAACTAGAGACAGAAAGTAGATCTTGCAAATTAATTCCCGCTCTCCAGCTCTCAAAAGTTTTTTACAAAATGTAAAATCTAACTAATGGATGAAAAATAATAGTCTCCGGGATCTCCTACACAGTAGCTACATCACCTATATATAGAGTTATGAAGATGTAACTAATACGCATCCGTAAAATATCTATATTATTACAAAAGTGTCCTCCAAAGAAATGAGTAAAATCAGCCCAAGAAGTGAAAAAAATCGAAGTTTGAAGAAATGCCCAGCATTCCAGCGCCTTCAAGCCATGGCAAATCGCGCCTTCCGTTCGTCGTCAGCCCTCAGCATGCCTCCAAGCCCCAGCTCCTCACGCCTTCGTCGCTCAGGAATCCAGGTGAATAATCAGAGTCGAACCACGCCTTCAAGCCCAGCATCTTCATGCCTTCAGCAACTCCCCGAGCTTCCAAGCAGACCTGCCGCTGAGGATTCACGCCTTCAAGCCTCAGATCTCCACGCCTTCAGCTGCTTGTCCACACTCTGCAATCAGAGCTCCCATACTTAGCCAAAATTTCATCCTTAAGCGCATAATGCTTCATGATAACAATTTCCAGCCAAAATCGGACTATGATGCATCAGGAATCTGGGAACGCTTAAAACACCAAAGTTATAGCCCTATGAGTTAGCTTTCCACATCCTTTTGAATCATCCAATTCGGACCTAGGATGAGAGAGTTATGTCCGAAATACTAAAGTGTGGCAGAACTGGATTTTAAGCCTACGACATGTCGTGGAGCAAACTTCCATTCCTCTTAAATAGTCTACGACATGTCGTGGAGCAAATTTTCCTCTTCAAGAATGGCCTATGACATGTCGTAGGCCATTTTGCGTCCTTCCAAGATTGGCCTACGACATGTCGTAGGCCAATTTTTGTTCTCAAAGTTTGTCCACGACATGTCGTGGGCAAATTTCTTGCTTCAGCAAAACTTCATTCTTCTGTGCAGAATTCGTGTGTCTTCGGCTCTGAATCAGACTTCGTGGTAAACATATAAGTTTTAGAGCTTTCTCTTGGCTTTCCATGGATTCAAGAATCAGCATCATTGAAATTCGGTAGCTCAAGGTATACACATTTTGTCAAACTGTGGCAATGAGAAGCCAAAGAAGAAAATTCGAAGTAGCAATTACAGAACTGCTCCCGTTTCTCCACCCTGCACACAGAATTAGAAGAAAGTTAAAACATAAGAAATGAAGTACATTCAAAGAGCTGTCTAAAACATCCAAGATCTCAGCAATAGGACTAGTAGTGAGAGAGTTACACTCAAAATAATTTACACAACCAGTTCTGCCCAACTCCTTTATGCTGAAACATTAGCTCTAATGTCTAGTCATGTTGTGTATGAATAGTGTATGAAGTGTGTAACAATTGTGTGCATGTGTGCATGTGTATGCATAAGTGCATAACAATCGTGTGCATGGCAAGGTTAGTGAATGTTGTGTGCTTTATGTGACCCAGTGTTGCGCCAAGAGTGCATGAGTGCCAAGAATGTGTAAATGCTGTGCCAAGAATGCACGAGTGGTGTGCCAAGAGTGTGCAAATATCGCCAATGTGCATGTGGTTTGTGTGTTGTGAATGCTTAAGTAGTGTTCATGACTAAGCTCACTGGTATGCAAATGAATGCCATGAAACGTTCCAAGGTGATGACTTGTGTGATGTTATTGTGGCAAGGTAAGTGCACTATGGTGGCAAGGTGTGTGGCAAGGCTTGGTAAAGTTGTGTTGGCATGGCTTGGCAATGTTTGGCAAAGTTGTGTTGGCAAGGCTTGGCAAGGTTTGGCAAAGTTGTGTTGGCAAGGCTTGGCAAGGTTTGGCAAGGTTTGGCAAAGTTGTTGTGCCCGACGAGCTCGTGCAAGGATGGCATGCCAAACGATACAATGCAAGACCATGTGTGACTTAGTGTTCATTCCAGCACCAAGCTCCACGTCCATGCCAGATTCATGTGTCTTAGCCTCTGAATTAGACTTAGTGGTAAACATAAAAGTTCTGGCTATTCTTCTTGGCTTTCCAATGGTTTAAGAATCACCTTAATTGGAGGTCTGTAGCTCACGTTATTAACAGTCTACCAAACTGTGGCAATATGAATTCAATAACTAAATCCTGAAGTAGCAATCGTAATAATACTTTCGTTTCTCATCTTTGCTCACAGAATTTGAAGATAGTTAAAACACAAGAAATGTAGTGCACCCAAAGGACTTTCCAGAACATGCAAGATATCATCATTCGGACAAGAATTGAAAGAGTTATACTCAAAACAAGTTGCACCAACATTCTGCCAAAACCCTAATTTGGCCAAAATTGCACTTTAAGTTTTTTTGATTCTCAACCTCTGCACACATATCTTTATTTTCCATCATTTTTAACCATTTTGCACCATTTCACACTATCAACTAGCACACCACGAATAAACATAAAACAGTACAAATTACCACACACTTGCACCAAACACAAGACAAAAGCCAAAAGATTTAACACAAATTAGTTGGTATAAAACCAACTCATCACTTAATTGAGTCTAGTCTTTGCAATGGTCCAATTTATTTTAATACGTATCCAAATTTTTCTGTATCTTTAACTTATAGAAATTTGTATGATGTACTAACTGTCAATTTACAAACTAAAGGTTATGATATGAAACCTGGATCTGAAAATATTAATTTGACATATAGACTTTATTATAAATTAATGAATACTATAAGTCCAGGAGCAAGAATAACAGATAATGGGAAAAGTACATTATTAATGGAAACTAATTTAAAAAGATCAAAAATTAACAAATACCTAGATTAATAAATTGGGATGAAATATCTTTTGCCATCAAATTGGGTCTTAGAAAAAATAAGTAGACCAACAATTCCTTTAATATCTAAGGATGCTCAAATTCATGAAGATAACGAAGGAAATGTAGAAATAATATTTGAAACATATGTTCCTAGAAGAAATTCATACTCCTCATTTCCATACTCTTCTGCATCTAGATCTGATAGGTTTAACTTTGAAGGAATTAGAGAAACAGATAATCAAATTCCAAGACCAATATACACACAAAAATCACAAGATGATATAAGCCTTGGATCAGAAATGAATTTTGAAATAAATACAAATTCTCAGAAAAATAAAATAAATTTTGAAATAAATACAATTTCTCAAGAAATAAAATTAATCTAAAAGAAATAAGTAAATATGTGTTAAATCATTTTAATCTTCCACAATATACACAATTTAGAAATTGGTTTTTTTAAAAATTTATAATACTAAACAACAAAAACAATTTCAAGATCAGTATTATAATTTTATTAAAGTCACTGGTGTTATAATTTCATTCATATCATGGTTTAATACTGAACAAAAGCAAAATACATTGATGATCAATATAGTCTAAATGTTCTTGAAGAAGCTCATCAGACTTGGAAATTATCTGATGATAAATTATTAAAAGCAATTCATCCTCCTTCACAGTTAATAAAAATAGAAGCTGCAAATACTTCAACTGAGGCTTGTCCTTATATTGATGTTAGTAATGTTGAATTAGCAAAAATAGCCAAACAAAATAATTTTACAAATCTTAATTTAAATACCATTTCTAAACAATTATGTCGTATTGAAGATAAAATTAATCTTCAAACCCAAAAAATATTTTTCCTTTAGAAAATATAAAATTAGGGTCTAGTAAAACTCAACCATTTTCATTTAAACCTATGCCTGATTTACCTTTAAATATGTTAAAGTCTTTACCTTCAGGTTTTACTAAAGAAAAATTAGAAAAATTAAATTCAGAATTTAATAAATTAAGACTCAATGTATTAAGTTCTGAAAAAGAGGAAATGATTAATAATAATTTACAAATAGATCAATTAGAAGAAATGTTTAATAATTTATACATAGATGAAGATTCAAATCAATTGGAAATAAATAAAATAAAGAAACCTAACTCAAAATTTAGACCAAAATATCCACAAACTCAATTTTATTATCCTAGACCAACTCCTCAAGATCTTTTAATTGAAGAACATGGTGATTGGCAAAATTGTTATCAAAATAATGCTATATATGAATGGAATATTGATGGGTTTACACCTTATCAAATTGCTAATATGTGTCATAAAATATCAATGTATATTAATATTTTAAAAATGGAAAATATTACTGAAGAACAAGCTGTAAGAGCTTGTACTCAAGGTTTTACTGGACAATTACGTGGTTGGTGGGATCATTATCTAAATGAAAATCAAAGAGGTGAAATTATAAAAGCTACTAAACAAATAACTACAACCACACCCATATTTCCAAAACCAGAAAATAATCAACCACAAGAAATAACTGTTACAACTAATATTCCAGATGCTGATTTTAATCTTGTATGTGCAATAATTAAACATTTTGTTGGAAATAATTACTTAACAAATTCTCATAAAGAATTATTAATGAATTTAAAATGTCCTACACTATCTCATTTTAGATGGTATAAAGATGTTTTCTTGTCAAAATTATACTCAAGATCTGATTCTCAAACAGATTTTTGGAAAGAAAAATTTCTTTTTGGTTTACCAAAATTATTTGCTGAAAAAGTTAGAGGAAATCTAAGAAATTGTTTTGATGGAATAAATATCCCATTTTCTCAAATTACTTATGGAGAATTAATCAGTGTATGTACTGAATAAGGCTTAAAATTATGCAATGATATAAAATTAAAAGCACAAATAAAAAGAGATACTCAAAAAGCAGAATTAGGAGATTTTTGTCATCAATTTGCTTATAATCCACATGAATTAAAATCATCTCTTAGAAAAATAGAAAAAAAATTAAAGAAAAAACATAAAAAATATGAAAGATCATCTGAAAGATCTGAAAATTCTGAAGAAAGAATTAAAAGAAAGAAAAAATCTAGAAAGAAATGGATAGAAGAAAATATAACATGTAGAAAATGTGGTAAAAAAGGACATTATGCTAATAAATGTACTTCTAGGACAAATATTAATGAAATTCTTTTGGAAAAATTAGAAGATATAAATTTAGATAAAGAATTAAAAGAATATTTAATACAAACAATAGAAAATAAAATTTACAAAACCGATTCATCAGATAGTGAAGAATCTGTGGAAATAAATAATATAAGTTCAGATGATACTGATGAAAATTGTGAAAATTGTAATTTGAAATCAGATTATTACAAAGCAATAATTGAAGCTAATGGATTAAATGAAATAGGAATATTCACATTATCTGAAAAGCATAAAATGATGCTTGATTTAGTTGAGGAAATTCAAGATCCAATAAGAAAAAGACAATATTTAGAAAAATATTTACAATTAGAAGAAGATAAAAAAAATTCTTTAAATCATTCTCCATCTACTTCTTATGAAAATTCTCAAATAAAAAGAAAATTAGATGGAATAAATACTTCATTTACAATGCAAGATGTAATAGATCATTTACAAAATCAAAATCCTAAACAAATTACTTTACCAATTTTAAAAGAAGAAGTTAATGAATTAAAAATAGAAATTCAAAAATTAAAAGAAAGAATTTTTAATTTTAGAAGAATTAAATTTAACAATATATTTAAATACATAGAATGAAAAACAAAATAGAAGAAATTTCTGAACAAAATAATTTTTCTTCAAATAATACCTTAGTCACTTCTCATTAAATATTATATTTTCTATTACATTATAAATAAATAGAACAATATAAAAATTCAAACATTGCAATGGTTGATTCAGTGTGCAGATTTTAAATTGTATAAAAGAGGATTAATTCCTTCAAAATATTTTGAAAAATACTCATGTATGAATTTACATGCAGCACAAGGTACACAAATAATAATAAAATATAAACTATCAGATGTTTGCATATTTTTCTGAAGAAAATAATTACATTTGTTCTCCATTTGTAATAACTAATGCAATTGGTCAACTTGTAATATTAGGGAAATCCTTTTTTAAAATTTAATGCATCCTTATCAATGTGATTGGTAAAAAATTATCAAAAAATAAATTCTAATTTATTCATTTCAATTTGTAACTCTTCCTAAAATTTGAGATCTTTAAAATACTTACCTTAATTTATCTTAAAATCTCACAATATTGTTTTTTGCAGGTTTTAGTTATGATAAAGGAGGAAAAGATTTGGTTCTCTACAATAATATTTTCTTTTTAGCAGGAAATGAGAGGCAGAGGCCGTCAATCCCAGAATAAATTTGGTTATAATATAAATCAAATAAGTCAAAATAGACTTCCTAATTCCTCTTCTCAATGGTCATCTCAAATGAGAGGACAAAATTTCCTTAGTCAGAAAATTACTACACCTTCTATAGGTTTTAATCCCAATGTTAAAAGAAATATTTTAGAAGGAACATCCTCAAATCAGGATTATGATTACATTCCAAATGGAGTACAAATACATGCTTTAACTATATCTACAAGTGATCTTAAATTAGATCCTTATGATGTAGCAAATAAATATTTTAATCATCCTTCTAGTTCTCAATTTGGTTTAAAAGGACCTTTACCCTTAAAAACCCGTCATACATATGCAGATTTTTTAAATTTCACAAAATTTGCAGATGTTAAAGACAAACCAAAAACAAATCATCCTCAAGAATGGTCTCCTACTTATGAGGATAGTGAAATAGCCCTTTCTCAAATATATATCCACAAAATTCCTTCATTTTCAGATTGGAAAATACCATCTACCCAAGCCTTAAAATTCATTTCAAATTACAATAAAATTGAATATCAATTTACCTATTATGATATGGTGGATAGTTTCTCCAAAGTATTCTTATATCAAAATTCCTTATGTAGACACACTTGGTGGATACGCATTGATGATTCCATTTTTGAAAAACCCATACCAAATTGGTTTATTGAATGGTTCAAAAATATGGGACCAAAACAAGAAAATTTTTTACCTGAAAAATTACAACCATTTTTTAGCCAATTCCAATATATTTATTCCTCAAAATTCCAAAATCCTGAAATCTTTGGAGAATCCTTTCTATTATTCTTAATAAAATTCCAAATACCATGGTTATTTGCATGGAAATATGAAGTAGGATATGCAATTGATGGCATTCCACAGCTCAGAAGAATATTATACACAAAATGGTGGCCAAAGTGTCAAGTTGATTATGATTCAATTCAAAACATCTTGGCACAAGAAGATGTTCTTCTAGCAAAAGGAAAATTATTAGATGTTTCTTTCAATGTATCTCCTTTCAAAAGAGACAATTTTGTTCAAAATAAGAAAAAAAGAAATGATTGAAAAAATGAAAAAAGAAATTGATAGAATTTTTGCTGTCTCTACTCCACTTAAGGAGAAAGAGGAAAAATTAGCAAAAGAAAATGAAAATGAAAAAGTTGAAAAAGAAAAAATTGAAAAAGAAAAAATTGAAAAAGAGAAAAATAGAAAAGGAAAAGAAAAAATAAATGCCTCAGCATCTTATATATCAAATGAGGATTTAATAAATCTTAATGATGAAGAAGAATTTGATACATCTGTATATCAAAATCATGATCCTTATCCTGAGATGACAGAAAAAGAAAAATATAACTTTGAACAATTAATATATGATCTTTATAAAAATAAAGATTATGTATTAAAAGTTTCAGATTCTAATTCTGATAAATCCAGAGCAGTATCTCCAGTATCTACTCAAAAGACATTCTCATCTGAAGAAATTGAAGATGATAAATTGCCGATAAGACAAGAAAGAAGAAATCAAAAAACTGAAAATACAAATTTCCAATAAATATGAAGACAAGTGGAAGACTTTGCAAGGAAAATTACAAGAAATATCAAGACAAGTGGAAGACAAGTGGAAGATAAAGACAAGTAAAGGATAAAGTGGAGTTAGAAAAATGTCACATCACTTTGAATTGTTGTCTTTTTGAATTATTGTCTTTTACTTTTTTATTTGGTTTTTAGTGTTTAGAAAGTCTATAAATAAAGCCCAAAATGGGTTGTAAGGGGACACCATTTTCCATTACTACATCTTCCAATCTTTGAAGAAAGCTCTCTAGCTCTCTTTGTAATCTCTTTTGTAATCAAGAGTTCTTAATGCAATAAGAAATTTCTTTGGTTTCCAAAACTTTCTCTTCTTTTCTCAAGCAAGCTTCCTCTTCTTCTTTCTTCTTTTAAATTTTTTTATATTTTACAGGTTTATGCTAAGGAGTTTAAGAATTCTTTCAAATTCTTCCCTCCTGTTGTAAATTTACCTTTCAAGTTTTGCCACATAAAACTTGAAGATAAAGCTTCAAAGATTAGAGAAAATAAGTAGTAAGTCCCTTACTATTTTATTTTTGTTTATTTAATTTTAAATGTTTAATTCCTGTGTAAATTTGGTATCAGAGCCATGGAAGGCTAAGCCTCCTTTGGGGGGGGGCGGGAGGTGGATTACTAGCAGTTATGGTAACGTAACTTTGGGATCTGAAACATATGGTTTCACAACACAAGAAGTTTTAGATCTATTCAGTTTGACTTCACATATGAAGTTTAGATCTATTCATATTGATAACAATAAGGCGTTGTTTCTTAGTTGAAACTTATTTTATATGTTAAATCGAATGACTCTTAAAAGAATGAACGGTTTCAAATGTCTTATGGTATGATCTTGTGGGTCGACACCCAAGTCGCGTTCGGCGTTTCATGAGGCGATTTTTAGAGGACTGGTTCTGGGTCTGTCATTTATATCAGCAATTTTGGTAAAATTTAAAAAATCAGCATAAGTATGCCGAGTTTTTAGAGGAAGTGGTCCTCTTAAACTGAAATGAGAATTAGAAGGATTATTGAAATATTTATGAATAATCGCATACAAATCTAATTTGAGATCTGTTTCAGAAATGAAAATTGAATGTGCGATTATTCCATTTTTAATATAATCATGGTCCTGATTTGAGGATTCATCAAGAAGGACATTTTTGGCTGTGGGTATATGACCCAATGGAACAAGAGAATTATTTTTGAAATTTGATTGATTTAAAGAAGACTGACCTCTCATTTGAGATGACCAGTATAGTGGAGGATATTGGGAATTGTAATGGCTAACATAACCAAAATCCATTTGAGGTCTATGACCTCTTCCATCTCTACCTTGCATTTCCTGCAAAAAAATTTAAAATAAAAAGATTTTAAATAATAATAGCAATTTCTTTTCTAAAATTTTCAAGACGATTCCATAAAAATTGATTTATTATTGGATGTCTTCTAGATTTATTTATGTGATATGAAATAAACATTTGGTAGTATTGCATTTGATGTAAAAATACTTGTTGTTTTATTGATAAAACATTTACATTTTCTACATGATAAACATGAGGAAATTCAGAATCTTGTCGAACCCTTTCTTTTAATGAATAAATTTTTCTAATTTTCTTAATTGTAGCTGGATTTTCAATATAATCTTTTAACCATTGTAATTTAAAATTTTCTTCCATTCTTTGATTTTTTAAACAAAATATATTTTCTTTCCAAAAGATTTTATAAATCTATAATAAGCTTCTTTATTTGGTGAATCTGATTTTTGTATGAATTTCTTTACTCTTACCATTCTGTAATATTGTACTTGATGAATAAAAATTTGATCCTTTAAGGATTTTGTATTATAATTTCTTATTCTAATTTCTTTTTTAGAAAATTTTTGAAGATAATCTTTTAAATAATTTTCTTTTAAAATTTCAATTTCTTCTTCAGTTTGTTGTTTCATAACCTGCAAAATATTTTATCCTTGTAAGAATTCTCTAGTAAGAAAATCAGGTAAAGAATTTAATTCAACTTTAATATAGACAATTTTAAAGTCAAATACAGATAAAATAGCTTGCCATCTAGCAAATATTTGTTTAGATGCAATATTTTTTACATCTTTCTGTAAAACTTCTTTTGCAGCACTACAGTCAACTCTAAGTAAAAATTCTTGATTTAATAAATCATATTGGAATTTAGAAATACAAAGAACTATACTAAGAATTTCTTTTTTAATTGTAGAATAATTTATTTGAGCATTTTTCCATGTTCCAGAATAGTATCTAACTAATTCTTCTTTATTAGTTTGTGGATTCTTTTGTTTTAAAATTCCTCCATAACCAATATCAGAAGCATCAGTTTCAACAATTTTAAACCAATCAGGATTTACTAAACTTAAACATGGTAAAAATTTTACTTTTTGTTTAATTAATTTTACTACATTTGTATGAATTTCAGACCATGCAAGACGATTTTTTCTTTAATCTATCATATAAAGGTTTACTATCAATTGCTAAATTTATATAATATTCACCAATATAATTTAAACTTCTAAAAATCTTTGTAATTGTTTTTTATCTATTAATTCATCAGGAAATTTATTTGCAATTCAATACTTCTAGCAATTGGAGTAATTTGACCATTTTCTAATTCATATCCTAAGGAACTAATTTTAGATTGGAATAATTTAAATTTTTTAGCAGAAACAACTAAACCATTTTTAACAACTATTTAATAAAAATATCAAATGTTTAAAATGTGTTCAATATTTTGTGAAAAAATTAAAATTCATCAATATAAACAATTATAAATGATTATGATGAAAATATCATTCATTTATATGTTGAAATTCAGAAGGAGCATTTTGAGGCAAAAGGCATTACATTCCATC
Organism: Ophiorrhiza pumila; assembly: GCA_016586305.1. NCBI lineage: Eukaryota > Viridiplantae > Streptophyta > Magnoliopsida > Gentianales > Rubiaceae > Ophiorrhiza > Ophiorrhiza pumila. The sequence continues at coordinate 19,320,261 of BLIW01000004.1, read as the reverse complement.
ATAATGACGCAAATGGAACAGTAAATACAGTTTTATATTTATCTTTTTCAGCAATTTGTATTTGCCAAAATCCAGATTTAATCAAATTTAGAATATATCATGCTTCCAAAAGTCCTAATTTAATAAATCTTTTTTATTTGGAATTGGATATCTAATCCATTGTAAGACTGTAGTAAGGGTTTATAATTAATAACTAATCTTGGAACACCTCTTTCTATTTCTGAATTTTATTAACATAAAATGCAGAACAACTCCAAGGAGAGTAAACTTTTTTCTAATTATTTTCTTTTTTAACAAATCATTCAATATCTTTTTACAATATTCAACCATTTCTTTATTCATTTGAGATGGTCTTGCTTTTGTTGGTATTTTTTGTTCATCAAAATCTTTTTCATATGGTAATTCAACAATATGTTGTTTTCTTTCCCAAAAGGCATTTGGCAATTCACTACAAATTTTTGTAGTAATTTCTTGCGTAATATTTTTAATTTGATTTTGTAATTTTGGAGATTTTAATTGTTCTTCTATTTTTAAAGATAAAATCTCATTTGAAAGAAAATCAATTTGATTATTTTTTAATTTTATATTTTCTTGTAAAGATAAAAAATTTAAAGAACAAAAATCTCTAGTTTTTGGAGAAGTAATAAATTTAAATGATAAATCAGAATCAATTTTTGATAATGTTTTACCATCACATTTATATGGATGCATTAAATTTAGGAAAGGAGTTCCCAATATTATATGTTGGTTAATTGTTTTAGATAAAACAAATGGACAACAAACATAATTATTTTCTTCAGAAAATATACACACATTTGATAATTTATAATTTACTTGTATTTTTCCCCCTTGTGCAGCATTTAATATGACTTGAGTTTTTTCAAAATATTTAGAAGGTATTATTCCTTCTCTAATACAATTTAAATCTGCACCTGAATCTACCATTGCTATTGATTTAATTTTATATTCTTTATTTATTATAAGAGTTGCAAAAATGTAATATTTTTGAGAAGTAATTAAAGTATTTAATTGAGAATTTTGATCAAAATTGTTTTCTATTTTATTAAGTTCTTTTTCTTCTAAAGTCTTATTTTTTAATATTTTAATTTCTGTTTTTAACTCATTAATTTCTTGTTTTAATATAGGTGAAGTAATTTTATCTTCTTTTAAGGAAGTGTCTACTTTATCTATTTGTTTTATATTTAAACATTAAATAAACAAAAATTAATAACTAATCTTGAAGCATTTATCTTCAAGCTTACATTAAAAATAAACAAAAAAAAAGAAGTTTTAGAAAAAGTTATTTTTAATTCTCTTTTGTAAGGGACTATATGTTCAGATCTAAAACTTCTTGTTGTGAAACCATATGTTCAGATCCAAAGTTACGTTACCATAACTGCTAGTAATCCCCCCCCCCCCCTCCGAAAGGAGGCTTAGCCTTCCATGGCTTTGATACCAAATTTACACCAGGAATTAAACATTAAAATTAAATAAACAAAAATAAAATAGTAAGGGACTTACTACTTATTTTCCCTAATCTTGAAGCATTTATCTTCAAGCTTTATGTGCAAAACTTGAAAGTAATTTACAACAGGAGGGAAGAACTTGAAAGAACTTCTTAACTCCTTAGCATAAACCTGTAAAATATAAAAACTTAAAGAAGAAAGAAGAAGAGAAGCTTGCTTGAAGAAAAGAAGATAAAGTTTTGAAACCAAGAAATTTCTATTGCATAAGAACTCTTGATTACAAAAGAGAATTACAAAGAGAGCTAGAGAGCTTTCTTCAAAGATTGAAAGATGTAGTAATGAAAAGGTGTCCCTTACAACCCATTTTGGGCTTTATTTATAGACTTTCTAAACACTAAAAACCAAATAAAAAAGTAAAAGACAATAATTCAAAAAGACAACAATTCAAAGTGATGTGACATTTTTCTAACTCCACTTTATCCTTTACTTGTCTTTATCTTCCACTTGTCTTCCACTTGTCTTGATATTTCTTGTAATTTTCCTTGGAAAGTCTTCCACTTGTCTTCATATTTCTTGAAAATTTGTATTTTCAGTTTTTTGATTTCTTCTTTCTTGCAGATCTTCTTATCGGCATTTTATCATCTTCAATTTCTTTATATGAGAATGTCTTTTGAGTAGATACTGGAGATACTGCTCTGGATTTATCAGAATTAGAATCTAAAACTTTTAATACATAATCTTTATTTTTATAAAGATCATATATTAATTGTTCAAAGTTATATTTTTCTTTTTCTGTCATCTCAGGATAAGGATCATGATTTTGATATACAGATGTATCAAATTCTTCTTCATCATTAAGATTTATTAAATCCTCATTTGATATATAAGATGTTGAGGCATTTATTTTTTCTTTTCCTTTTCTATTTTTCTCTTTTTCAAATTTTTCTTTTTCAATTTTTTCTTTTTCAACTTTTTCATTTTCATTTTCTTTTGCTAATTTTTCCTCTTTCTCCTTAAGTGGAGTAGAGACAGCAAAAATTCTATCAATTTCTTTTTTCATTTTTTCAATAATTTCTTTTTTCTTATTTTCAACAAAATTGTCTCTTTTGAAAGGAGATACATTGAAAGAAACATCTAATAATTTTCCTTTTGCTAGAAGAACATCTTCTTGTGCCAAGATTTTTTGAATTGAATCATAATCAACTTGACACTTTGGCCACCATTTTGTGTATAATATTCTTCTGAGCTGTGGAATGCCATCAATTGCATACCCTACTTCATATTTCATTGCAAATAACCATGGTATTTGGAATTTTATTAAGAATAATAGAAAGGATTCTCCAAAGATTTTAGGATTTTGGAATTTTGAGGAATAAATATATTGGAATTGGCTAAAAAATGGTTGTAATTTTTCAGGTAAAAAATTTTCTTGTTTTGGTCCCATATTTTTGAACCATTCAATAAACCAATTTGGTATGGGTTTTTCAAAAATGGAATCATCAATGCGTATCCACCAAGTGTGTCTACACAAGGAATTTTGATATAAGAATACTTTGGAGAAACTATCCACCATATCATAATAGGTAAATTGATATTCAATTTTATTGTAATTTGAAATGAATTTTAAGGCTTGGGTAGATGGTATTTTCCAATCTGAAAATGAAGGAATTTGGTGGATATATATTTGAGAAAGGGCTATTTCACTATCCTCATAAGTAGGAGACCATTCTTGAGGATGATTTGTTTTTGGTTTGTCTTTAACATCTGCAAATTTTGTGAAATTTAAAAAATCTGCATATGTATGACGGGTTTTTAAGGGTAAAGGTCCTTTTAAACCAAATTGAGAACTAGAAGGATGATTAAAATATTTATTTGCTACATCATAAGGATCTAATTTAAGATCACTTAAAGCATGTACTTGTACTCCATTTGGAATGTAATCATAATCCTGATTTGAGGATGTTCCTTCTAAAATATTTCTTTTAACATTGGGATTAAAACCTATAGAAGGTGTAGTAATTTTCTAACTAAGGAAATTTTGTCCTCTCATTTGAGATGACCATTGAGAAGAGGAATTAGGAAGTCTATTTTGACTTATTTGATTTATATTATAACCAAATTTATTTTGGGATTGACGGCCTCTGCCTCTCATTTCCTGCAAAAAAGAAAATATTATTGTAGAGAACCAAATCTTTTCCTCCTTTATCATAACTAAAACATGCAAAAAACAATATTCTGAGATTTTAAGATAAATTAAGGTAAGTATTTTAAAGATCTCTAATTTTAGGAAGAGTTACAAATTGAAATGATAAATTAGAATTTATTTTTGATAATTTTTTACCATCACATTGATAAGGATGCATTAAATTTAAAAAAGGATTTCCTAATATTACATGTTGACCAATTGCATTAGTTATTACAAATGGAGAACAAATGTAATTATTTTCTTCAGAAAATATGCAAACATCTGATATTTTATATTTTATATTTATTTGTGTACCTTGTGCTGCATGTAATTCTACATGAGTATTTTCAAAATATTTTGAAGGAATTAATCCTTATTTTCTACAATTTAAATCTGCACCTGAATCAACCATTGCAATTGTTTGAATTTTATATTCTCTATTTATTATTAATGTAATAGAAATATAATATTTATGAGAAGTGACTAAGGTATTTATTTGAAGAAAATTATTTTGTTCAGAAATTTCTTCTATTTGTTCTTCATTCTGTGTATTTAATATATTTGTTAAATTTAATTCTTCTAAAATTAAAATTCTTTCTTTTAATTTTTGAATTTCTATTTTTAATTCATTAACTTCTTCTTTTAAAATTGGTAAAGTAATTTGTTTAGGATTTTGATTTTGTAAATGATCTATTACATCTTGCATTGTAAATGAAGTATTTATTCTATCTAATTTTCTTTTCATTTGAGAATTTTCATAAGAAGTAGATGGAGAATGATTTAAAGAATTTTTATTATCTTCTTCTAATTGTAAATATTTTTCTAAATATTGTCTTTTTCTTATTGAATCTTGAATTTCCTCAACTAAATCAAGCATCATTTTATGCTTTTCAGATAATGTGAATATTCCTATTTCATTTAATCCATTAGCTTCAATTGTTACTTTGTAATAATCTGATTTCGAATTACAATTTTCACAATTTTCATCAGTATCATCTGAACTTATATTATTTATTTCCACAGATTCTTCACTATCTGATGAATCGGTTTTGTAAATTTTATTTTGTATTGTTTGTATTAAATATTCTTTTAATTCTTTATCTAAATTTATATCTTCTAATTTTTCCAAAAGAATTTCATTAATATTTGTCCTAGAAGTACATTTATTAGCATAATGTCCTTTTTTACCACATTTTCTACATGTTATATTTTCTTCTATCCATTTCTTTCTAGATTTTTTCTTTCTTTTAATTCTTTCTTCAGAATTTTCAGATCTTTCAGATGATCTTTCATATTTTTTATGTTTTTTCTTTAATTTTTTTTCTATTTTTCTAAGAGGTGATTTTAATTCATATGGATTATAAGCAAATTGATGACAATAATCTCCTAATTCTGCTTTTTGAGTTTCTCTTTTTATTTGTGCTTTTAATTTTATATCATTGCATAATTTTAAGCCTTCTTCAGTACATACACTGATTAATTCTCCATAAGTAATTTGAGAAAATGGGATATTTATTCCATCAAAACAATTTCTTAGATTTCCTCTAACTTTTTCAGCAAATAATTTTGGTAAACCAGAAAGAAATGTTTCTTTCCAAAAATCTGCTTGAGAATCAGATCTTGAGTATAATTTTGACAAGAAAACATCTTTATACCATCTAAAATGAGATAGTGTAGGACATTTTAAATTCATTAATAATTCTTTATGAGAATTTGTTAAGTAATTATTTCCAACAAAATGTTTAATTATTGCACATACAAGATTAAAAGCAGCATCTGGAATATTAGTTGTAACAGTTATTTCTTGTAGTTGATTATTTTCTGGTTTTGGAAATATGGGTGTGGTTGTAGTTATTTGTTTAGTAGCTTTTATAATTTCACCTCTTTGATTTTCATTTAGATAATGATCCCACCAACCACGTAATTGTCCAGTAAAACCTTGAGTACAAGCTCTTACAGCTTGTTCTTCAGTACTATTTTTCATTTTTAAAATATTAATATACATTGATATTTTATGACACATATTAGCAATTTGATAAGGTGTAAACCCATCAATATTCCATTCATATATAGCATTATTTTGATAACAATTTTGCCAATCACCATGTTCTTCAATTAAAAGATCTTGAGGAGTTGGTCTAGGATAATAAAATTGAGTTTGTGGATATTTTTGTCTAAATTTTGAGTTAGGTTTCTTTATTTTATTTATTTCCAATTGATTTGAATCTTCATCTATGTATAAATTATTAAACATTTCTTCTAATTGATCTATTTGTAAATTATTATTAATCATTTCTTCTTTTTCAGAACTTAATACATTGAGTCTTAATTTATTAAATTCTGAATTTAATTTTTCTAATTTTTCTTTAGTAAAACCTGAAGGTAAAGACTTTAACATATTTAAAGGTAAATCAGGCATACGTTTAAATGAAAATGGTTGAGTTTTACTAGACCCTAATTTTATATTTTGTAAAGGAAAAATATTTTTTGGGGTTTGAAGATTAATTTTATCTTCAATACGACATAATTGTTTAGAAATGGTATTTAAATTAAGATTTGTAAAATTATTTTGTTTGGCTATTTTGCTAATTCAACATTACTAACATCAATATAAGGACAAGCCTCAGTTGAAGTATTTGCAGCTTCTATTTTTATTAACTGTGAAGGAGGATGATTTGCTTTTAATAATTTATCATCAGATAATTTCCAAGTCTGATGAGTTTCTTCAAGAACATTTAGACTATATTGATCATCAATGTATTTTGCTTTTTGTTCAGTATTAAACCATGATATGAATAAAATTATAACACCAGTGATTTTAATAAAATTATAATACTGATCTTGAAATTGTTTTTGTTGTTTAGTATTATAAATTTTAAAAAACCAATTTCTAAATGGTGTATATTGTGGAAGATTAAAATCTTTAACACATATTTTACTTATTTCTTTTAGATTAATTTTATTTTCTTGAGAAATTGTATTTATTTCAAAATTTATTTTATTTTTTTGAGAATTTGTATTTATTTCAAAATTCATTTCTGATCCAAGGCTTATATCATCTTGTGATTTTTGTGTGTATATTGGTCTTGGAATTTGATTATCTGTTTCTTTAATTCCTTCAAAGTTAAACCTATCAGATGTAGATGCAGAAGAGTATGGAAATGAGGAGTATGAATTTCTTCTAGGAACATGTGTTTCAAATATTATTTCTACATTTCCTTCGTTATCTTCATGAATTTGAGCATCCTTAGATTTTAAAGGAATTGTTGGTCTACTTATTTTTTCTAAGACCCAATTTGATGGCAAAGATATTTCATCCCAATTTATTAATCTAGGTATTTGTAATTTTGATCTTTTTAAATTAGTTTCCATTAATAATGTACTTTTCCCATTATCTGTTATTCTTGCTCCTGGACTTATAGTATTCATTAATTTATAATAAAGTCTATATGTCAAATTAATATTTTCAAATCCAGGTTTCATATCATAACCTTTAGTTTGTAAATTGACAGTTAGTACATCATACAAATTTCTATCAGTTAAAGATACAGAAAAATTTGGATACGTATTAAAATAAATTGGACCATTGCAAAGACTAGACTCAATTAAGCCTAATAAAGAATCATGAAATTTATTATGTCTACAATCTCTTAAAGCAACTAAAATTGTAGTTTCTAATCCTTGTCTATTTAAAGGTTGTACAGCAATTTGTATAAGACCAATATGTAGATAATTATATCCTTGTTGTCTAATTTGAGACAAATAATCTAAATCTAGTATATGTATTTCTTCAATTACTTCTCTAAATAGGAATAATCTAAATAGTTGAGACAAATAATCTAAATAGGAATATTTCTTCTTCTTTCTTCTTTAAGTTTTTATATTTTACAGGTTTATGCTAAGGAGTTAAGAAGTTCTTTCAAGTTCTTCCCTCCTGTTGTAAATTACTTTCAAGTTTTGCACATAAAGCTTGAAGATAAATGCTTCAAGATTAGAGAAAATAAGTAGTAAGTCCCTTACTATTTTATTTTTGTTTATTTAATTTTAATGTTTAATTCCTGGTGTAAATTTGGTATCAGAGCCATGGAAGGCTAAGCCTCCTTTCGGGGGGGGATTACTAGCAGTTATGGTAACGTAACTTTGGATCAAATCAAAAAACTGAAAATATAAATTTCCAAGAAATATGAAGACAAGTGGAAGACTTTGTAAGGAAAATTACAAGAAATATCAAGACAAGTGGAAGATAAAGACAAGTAAAGGATAAAGTGGAGTTAGAAAAATGTCACATCACTTTGAATTGTTGTCTTTTTGAATTATTGTCTTTTACTTTTTTATTTGGTTTTTAGTGTTTAGAAAGTCTATAAATAAAGCCCAAAATGGGTTGTAAGGGACACCTTTTCATTACTACATCTTTCAATCTTTGAAGAAAGCTCTCTAGCTCTCTTTGTAATTCTCTTTTGTAATCAAGAGTTCTTATGCAATAGAAATTTCTTGGTTTCAAAACTTTCTCTTCTTTTCTTCAAGCAAGCTTCTCTTCTTCTTTCTTCTTTAAGTTTTTATATTTTACAGGTTTATGCTAAGGAGTTAAGAAGTTCTTTCAAGTTCTTCCCTCCTGTTGTAAATTACTTTCAAGTTTTGCACATAAAGCTTGAAGATAAATGCTTCAAGATTAGAGAAAATAAGTAGTAAGTCCCTTACTATTTTATTTTTGTTTATTTAATTTTAATGTTTAATTCCTGGTGTAAATTTGGAATCAAAGCCATGGAAGGCTAAGCCTCCTTTCGGGGAGGGGGGGGGGATTGAAGGAGTATTTGCTCTGGATTTTTCTGAACAACTGGAATCCAACAATTTTAATACATAGTTTACCATCACATCACAACAATTTTAATACATAATATATAAAATTAAAAGCACAAATAAAAAGAGAAACTCAAAAAGCAGAATTAGGAGATTTTTGTCATCAATTTGCTTATAATCCACATGAATTAAAATAACATCTTAGAAAAATAGAAAACTAATTAAAGAAAAAACATAAAAAATATGAAAGATCATCTTAAAGATCTGAAAATTCTGAAGAAGGAATTAAAAGAAAGAAAAAATCTAGAAAGAAATGGATAGAAGAAAATATAACATGTAGAAAATGTGGTAAAAAAGGACATTATGCTAATAAATGTACTTCTAGGACAAATATTAATGAAATTCTTTTGGAAAAATTAGAAGATATAAATTTAGATAAAGAATTAAAAGAATATTTAATACAAACAATAGAAAATAAAATTTACAAAACCGATTCATCAGATAGTGAAGAATCTGTGGAAATAAATAATATAAGTTCAGATGATACTGATGAAAATTGTGAAAATTGTAATTCGAAATTAGATTATTACAAAGCAATAATTGAAGCTAATGGATTAAATGAAATAGGAATATTCACATTATCTGAAAAGCATAAAATGATGCTTGATTTAGTTGAGGAAATTCAAGATCCAATAAGAAAAAGACAATATTTTGAAAAATATTTACAATTAGAAGAAGATAATAAAAATTCTTTAAATCATTCTCCATCTACTTCTTATGAAAATTCTCAAATAAAAAGAAAATTAGATAGAATAAATACTTCATTTACAATGCAAGATGTAATAGATCATTTACAAAATCAAAATCCTAAACAAATTACTTTACCAATTTTAAAAGAATAAGTTAATGAATTAAAAATAGAAATTCAAAAATTAAAAGAAAGAATTTTAATTTTAGAAGAATTAAATTTAACAAATATATTAAATACACAGAATGAAGAACAAATAGATGAAATTTCTGAACAAAATAATTTTCTTCAAATAAATACCTTAGTCACTTCTCATAAATATTATATTTCTATTACATTAATAATAAATAGAGAATGTAAAATTCAAACAATTGCAATGGTTGATTCAGGTGCAGATTTAAATTGTATAAAAGAAGGATTAATTCCTTCAAAATATTTTGAAAATACTCATGTAGAATTACATGCAGCACAACGTACACAAAGAAATATAATGATAAATTTGGTATTAAATCAGCATTACTTTTAAATCAGCAGTTATGGTCAAAAGATTAAATCAACATATAAAATTAAAAGATTGAACATAGTAATGCTGATTTAAATTTACAAAATTAAATCAGCAATATTTAATTCCTGGTGTAATTAAAACTTAACTGAACATATAAAAATCAGCATAAATTTGGTAAATTTGGTATCAGAGCCATGGAAGGCTAAGCCTCCTTTCGGGGGGGGGGATTACTAGCAGTTATGGTAACGTAACTTTGGATCTGAACATATGGTTTCACAACAAGAAGTTTTAGATCTATTCAGTTTGACTTCACAATATGAAGTTTTAGATCTATTCATATTGATAACAATAAGGCGTTGTTTCTTAGTTGAAACTTATTTTATATGTTAAATCTAATGACTCTTAAAAGAATGAACAGTGACGCGAGGTAAATTTACATAAAATATTGCCGTGGTTGTATTTACTCTCGACTCAAATTAAATTCACTACACAACCCCTTTTTAGGTAGTAGTATAGCGAGTTCGAACCCACAGGGAAGTTAATGTATTGAAATGTGGTAAAATAAAGTGTAAATTCTTTAGGTTTTGATTAACTAAAAACTGTCCAAATTCCAACATAAAAATATCAATAAAATTAAATAAATAACAACACTTGGTTTTCAAAACAACAAATGATCAAACGTATTCCCGGGATGATTTCGAGGGTTATAAAAATATTTCATGTATTTGTTCTATTTATGGAAATATGAAATTAAGGATAAACAACTTTTCTCATACCTTCCTTGTGGCTATTAAGGTAAGGTTTGATTTAATTATTTATCTATTTAAGTATTAATCAATTTCTTAAATCCTCCTTGTGGCTATTAAGGTAAGATTTAATTCATTAATTAACCTAAAATCTTGTGCATCATCCAACTTTTCAAACACTCAAGTTCAATTATTCCTTTTGGCTATCAAGGCAACAATCAAGCTAGGCACACTTATGTTAAATCATTTTACTTTAATTCTCCCTTGTGGCTATTAAGGTGAGAGTTAAATTAACATGACCTAACAAATTCACAACTTTCCTCACAAGATTTCAAACAATCCACTCTAACCTCTTTGTGGCTATTAAGGTAAATTAGAGCAAATTATTGATTATGGCTATTAAGGTAAATCCACTCTAACGTCCAAATTCAGCTCCATCAACTGTGCTACCGACAATTCATCAACCAATGATAATTTTTGGTCAATTGTTTAAGTTGACAAAAATGGCAAAAATAATATATATTGATTATGCCTCGGCGTCGCGACGCAGAGGGTCGCGCGTCGCGACGCCCACGCGCGTCGCGACATGGAGAATTTATTTCTCTGCCATGTTTTGATGCTCTGTGCGTCGCGACGCAGAGGATTGCGTTCCTGGGCGTCGCGACGCAGAGGAGTTTTCCCCTTTTTAGCGATTTTCTTCTCATTTTTCCTCCATTCTTTATCGGTTTAGCTTTTTCCTTGACTTCTTTCCTCCAATGTACAATATGATCGTCAAACCTACAATTTAAACATTAAAACAAATCAAACGGAACAAAAACGATCAAAGAGTTAAGCGTAATTGTTATATAAAAGGTGAATAAATTCACCTTATCAAGCAGTTTCAAATTTCTTATGGTATGATCTTGTGGGTCGACACCCAAGTCGCGTTCGGCGTTTCATGAGGCGGATGATGATGTTGTAAGTCCTCTTTTTAGCCGGTAATATGTCGTTGACAGTCGAGCAAGATCATCCATAATAAAAATGAGACATGTTTTATCTTTTAAATGGTCAAAAGATTGATATATATACCAAAGTTTTGCTAAGTTTCATTAGCACAATAAGTTATCAAGTGTGGAGAAATCTAAAATATTCAATAAGTGATATCAAGTTTGGAGAAATAAACAAATAATTAAAATTCTGTTAGTAATCCTACCCGAAGCTCATTTTAATTTTCTTAAAGTTGCTCTTTTGAATTGTTTTAATTTTATTATCTGATAGTATTATTTTTTATGGAAAATAAACAAATAATTAAATTAGATTTAAAAGAAATAAGTAAAATATGCATTGAAGATTTTAATCTTCCTTATTATACATTATTTAGAACTTGGTTCTTTAGAACTCATGATTCTAATCAACAAAAATATATTCAAAATGAATATTATGATTTTATTAAAAATAATGAAATTATTATTTCTTTTATTGCATGGTTTTATAATGAAAAAAGAGTAAATTACGTGCATGAATTATCTAGTTTAATTATCATAGATAAGTCTTATCAAATTTGGAAATTACCAAATAATAAATTACTAAAATCAATTTATATTTTGCAAAAACATAAAGAAGAAATTATGAATTACTCTTAAGTTCAAAATAAAGAAATTGATATAATTCAAAATAATAATCTCTTTTATGTTGAAAATAAGAAAATTGAAGTAATTGAACATAATAATGATTCTTTTGTTAATAAAAATGAAATAATAGAACAAGAAGAATTACATAAAAATTGAAGTAAATTTGCATAAAAGTGACATAGAAGAAAATAGTTCTAAAAATATTAATAAATTATATAATATAGAAGATAATAATTCAAAAGTTAAAATTATTAAATCTAAAAATATTGATGAAAATTGTAATTTTGAAATAAAAATAGTTAATAATAATTTAGATGAAAATATTGAAAATAATAAAAATATTGATAAGGTAAGTGAAACTGATAAAACTAAAATTGTTAAAAATAGAAAATTAAATCAGTTAGAAATTTTTACATTATCTGAAAATCATAAAATGATGTTAAATTTAATTAATGAAATTAAAAATCCTATAAAAAGAAATCAATATTTTGAAATATATTTTCAAAATAATTCTTTACAAAATTATTCTTTTCCATCTAATGAAAATTCTTTTCAAAACAATAATTCTTTAAATATAAAACAAATAGATAAAGTAGACACTTCCTTAAAAGAAGATAAAATTACTTCACCTATATTAAAACAAGAAATTAATGAGTTAAAAACAGTTAAAATATTAAAAAATAAGACTTTAGAAGAAAAAGAACTTAATAAAATAGAAAAAATTTTTTGATCAAAATTCTCAATTAATTACTTTAATTACTTCTCAAAAATATTACATTTTTGCAACTCTTATAATAAATAAAGAATATAAAATTAAATCAATAGCAATGGTAGATTCAGGTGCAGATTTAAATTGTATTAGAGAAGGAATAATACCTTCTAAATATTTTGAAAAAACTCAAGTCATATTAAATGCTGCACAAGGGGGAAAAATACAAGTAAATTATAAATTATCAAATGTGTGTATATTTTCTGAAGAAAATAATTATGTTTGTTGTCCATTTGTTTTAGCTAAAACAATTAACCAACATATAATATTGGGAACTCCTTTCCTAAATTTAATGCATCCATATAAATGTGATGGTAAAACATTATCAAAAATTGATTCTGATTTATCATTTAAATTTATTACTTCTCCAAAAACTAGAGATCTTTGTTCTTTAAATTTGTCATCTTTACAAGAAAATATAAAATTAAAAAATAATCAAATTGATTTTCTTTCAAATGAAATTTTATCTTTAAAAATAGATGAACAATTAAAATCTCCAAAATTACAAAATCAAATTAAAAATATTACGCAAGAAATTACTACAAAAATTTGTAGTGAATTGCCAAATGCTTTTTGGGAAAGAAAACAACATATTGTTGAATTACCATATGAAAAAGATTTTGATGAACAAAAAATACCAACAAAAGCAAGACCATCTCAAATGAATAAAGAAATGGTTGAATATTGTAAAAAAGAAATTGATGATTTGTTAAAAAAGAAAATAATTAGAAAAAGTTACTCTCCTTGGAGTTGTTCTGCATTTTATGTTAATAAAAATTCAGAAATAGAAAGAGGTGTTCCAAGATTAGTTATTAATTATAAACTCTTAAATACAGTCTTACAATGGATTAGATATCCAATTCCAAATAAAAAAGATTTATTAAATAGGACTTTTGGAGCAATGATATATTCTAAATTTGATTTAAAATCTGGAGTTTGGCAAATACAAATTGCTGAAAAAGATAAATATAAAACTGCATTTACTGTTCCATTTGGTCATTATGAATGGAATGTAATGCCTTTTGGTCTCAAAAATGCTCCTTCTGAATTTCAACATATAATGAATGATATTTTTTCATCATATTCATTTATAATTGTTTATATTGATGATATTTTAATTTTTTCACAAAATATTGAACAACATTTTAAACATTTGAATATTTTTATTAAAATAGTTGTTAAAAATGGTTTAGTTGTTTCTGCTAAAAAATTAAAATTATTCCAATCTAAAATTAGATTCTTAGGATATGAATTAGAAAATGGTCAAATTACTCCAATTGCTAGAAGTATTGAATTTGCAAATAAATTTCCAGATGAATTAATAGATAAAAAACAATTACAAAGATTTTTAGGAAGTTTAAATTATATTGGGGAATATTATAAAAATTTAGCAATTGATAGTAAACCTTTATATGATAGATTAAAGAAAAATCCTCTTGCATGGTCTGAAATTCATACAAATGCAGTAAAATTAATTAAACAAAAAGTAAAATTTTTACCATGTTTAAGTTTAGTAAATCCTGATTGGTTTAAAATTGTTGAAACTGATGCTTGTGATATTGGTTATGGAGGAATTTTAAAACAAAAGAATCCACAAACTAATAAAGAAGAATTAGTTAGATACTATTCTGGAACATGGAAAAATGCTCAAATAAATTATTCTACAATTAAAAAAGAAATTCTTAGTATAGTTCTTTGTATTTCTAAATTCCAAGATGATTTATTAAATCAAGAATTTTTACTTAGAGTTGACTGTAGTGCTGCAAAAGAAGTTTTACAGAAAGATGTAAAAAATATTGCATCTAAACAATATTTGCTAGATGGCAAGCTATTTTATCTGTATTTGACTTTAAAATTGTCTATATTAAAGGTGAATTAAATTCTTTACCTGATTTTCTTACTAGAGAATTCTTACAAGGATAAAATTTTTTGCAGGTTATGAAACAACAAACTGAAGAAGAAATTGAAATTTTAAAAGAAAATTATTTAAAAGATTATCTTCAAAAATTTTCTAAAAAAGAAATTAGAATAAGAAATTATAATACAAAATCCTTAAAGGATCAAATTTTTATTCATCAAGTACAATATTACAGAATGGTAAGAGTAAAGAAATTCATACAAAAATCAGATTCACCAAATAAAGAAGCTTATTATAGATTTATAAAATCTTTTGGAAAGAAAATATATTTTGTTTAAAAAATCAAAGAATGGAAGAAAATTTTAAATTACAATGGTTAAAAGATTATATTGAAAATCCAGCTACAATTAAGAAAATTAGAAAAATTTATTCATTAAAAGAAAGGGTTCGACAAGATTCTGAATTTCCTCATGTTTATCTTGTAGAAAATGTAAATGTTTTATCAATAAAACAACAAGTATTTTTACATCAAATGCAATACTACCAAATGTTGATTTTATATCACATAAATAAATCTAGAAGACATCCAATAATAAATCAATTTTTATGGAATCGTCTTGAAAATTTTAGAAAAGAAATTGCTATTATTATTTAAAATCTTTTTATTTTAAAATTTTTTTTAGGAAATGCAAGGTAGAGGTGGAAGAGGTCATAGATCTCAAATGGATTTTGGTTATGTTAGCCATTACAATTCCCAATATCCTCCACTATACTGGTCATCTCAAATGAGAGGTCAGTCTTCTTTAAATCAATCAAATTCCAAAAATAATTCTCTTGTTCAATTGGGTCATATACCCACAGCCAAAAATGTCCTTCTTGATGAATCCTCAAATCAGGACCATGATTATATTAAAAATGGAATAATCGCCCATTCAATTTTCATTTCTGAAACAGATCTCAAATTAGATTTGTATGCGATTATTCATAAATATTTCAATAATCCTTCTAATTCTCATTTCAGTTTAAGAGGACCACTTCCTCTAAAAACTCGGCATACTTATGCTGATTTTTTAAATTTTACCAAAATTGCTGATATAAATGACAGACCCAGAACCAGTCGTCACCAAAATTGGTTTCCTACAACTGAAGACAATGAAATTGCTTTGTCTCAGATGTATATTCATAAAATACCATCTTATTCTGACTGGAATTCTTCTCTAATTCAAACTCAAAATTTTATTTCAAGATATAACAATTTTGAATATGCATTTACGTACACAGATATGGTGGAAAGTTTTCACAATGTCCACTTATATCAAAATTCTTCTTACAAGCATACTTGGTGGATTCGTATTGATGAAGCCAATTTCAATAAAATTATTCCAGGTTGGTTTCTTAATTGGTTTAAAATTCATGGACCAAAAGAATAAACTTTCTTACCTGAAAAATTGAAAAATTTGTTTAATCAGTTTAAAAATGTTTATTCTGAAAAATTTCAGCATTCAAAATTTCCAAAACAATCATTTTTACTCTTTTTAATAAAATTTCAAATTCCATGGTTATATGCTTGGAAATATGAAACTGGATAATATACTGATGGAATTTTACAGCTCACAAGAGTTGAGTACACTAAATGGTGGCCAAAATGTCAAGTAGATTACATTGAAATTGAGAAGTCACTTGTTAATGCAAAAAGTTCTCTTGAAAAAGAAAAAGTGACACAAGAAATTGATAATTTTTCTCAGAAAGAATTAAATGAGAAAAATGACTTGATTGCAAAATTGCAAAATGAATTGAAAAAAGTGAAAGCTGTTTCTTCTCCTGAAAAAGAAAAAGAAGAAAAAATGACAAAAGGAAAAGAAAAGGAAAAAATTGAAAAAGAAAAAATAGAAAAGAAAAAAGAAAGTGAGAAAAGAAAAAAGAAAAAAGTAAAAAGAACATCCATTTCAAGATTCTCTTTTGATAAAAATTTGATCAAATTCACTGATGATGAACCTTCAACAGAAGAGGATTTGCAAATTTCTTCAGATGAAAATTCAAGTACCAATTCTGATGGTAAACAATTGACAGAAAAAGAGAAAAATGAATTCGAAAAATTAATACATAATCTGTATAAAAATAAAGACTATGTATTAAAATTGTTGGATTCCAGTTGTTCAGAAAAATCCAGAGCAACTACTCCTTTAAGAAAATCTTCATCGGATGAAGCTGGAAAAATCAGTTCACAAAAGATTGCAAAAAAGAAAAATTCAAAGTAATGATATCAAGTGGGAAGGAAAATTCCAAGCAAGTGGGGACATCAATCAAGTAGGAGACATCATGGAGACAAAGAAAAGTGAAGTTAGAAAAATGTCACATCACTTTTGAATGGTTGTCTTTTGTATTATTGTCTTTTACTTTTTTATTTTGTTATTAGTCCTTACTTTTTTGTATTTTATTTAAAATTCCTTAGGTGTTCTATAAATAGAATCAAAATGGGTTGTAATACACACCTTTTCATTACTACATCTTTCAATCTTTGAAGAAAGCTCTCTAGCTCTCTTTGTAATTCTCTTTTGTAATCAAGAGTTCTTATGCAATAGAAATTTCTTGGTTTCAAAACTTTTTCTTCTTTTCTTCAAGCAAGCTTCTCTTCTTCTTTCTTCTTTAAGTTTTTATATTTTACAGGTTTATGCTAAGGAGTTAAGAAGTTCTTTCAAGTTCTTCCCTCCTGTTGTAAATTACTTTCAAGTTTTGCACATAAAGCTTGAAGATAAATGCTTCAAGATTAGAGAAAATAAGTAGTAAGTCCCTTACTATTTTATTTTTGTTTATTTAATTTTAATGTTTAATTCCAATATGCATCACATCGAGACAGTGTCTAACATCTAGTGTCTCCCAATATGGAAGATTAAAAAAGATTGATTTTTTCTTCCAACAGCTTTTATCATTCTTGCGAGACTTTGTATGTTTTCCAAATTCCACATTGATATCGTTCACACGATCATGAACTGCATTCCCACTCAAGGCAATTGGAGCACTTCTGAACTCCTGTTTCCCATTGAAAGATCTTTTCATTCGACGATATGAATGGGAATCAGGAAGAAATCTACGATGTCCAAGATAGACCGTCTTGCTCCCATGTACAAGCTGACAAGAATCTATATTCTCCTCACATATAGAACATGCTTGGTGTCCTTTAATAGAAAATCCAGATAAATTACCATATGCAGGAAAGTCATTTATGGTACAAAATATCATGGCACGCAATGTGAATGAGTCCTGACGATGTACATCAAACATCACCTCCTCTTCATCCCACAACTACTTCAAGTCTTCAATTAGGGGGGCTAAATAAACATCTATGTCATTTCCACGTTGGTGTGGACCTGAAATCATTAATGGCATCAAAATATACTTGCGCTTCATACATAAGTAAGGAGGTAGATTGTAAATAACCAACATCACTAGCCAATAGCTGTGTGTACTACTTAGACAACTATAAGGATTCATCCTATCCGTACACAATCCTAATCTCAGATTTCTTGCATCTCTACCAAATAAGGGGTAAACCAAATCAATCTTTGTCCACTGATCAGAATCTGCTGGATGCCTTATCATCTTGTCCTTCGGGGAAATATTTCGATTTGCATACCATGTCAAATTTTTAGCATCTCCAGAATTGGCAAACAATCGCTTGAATCTCGGTATTATATGGAGATACCATAACACTTTCACCGGTGATGTTTTCTTCTTTGCATCTATATAATCTTCAACGCCATCACCAATTTGCTTCTTTTTGAAACGAGAAACCTGACATTTACGACAATACAACGAATCTTCGTATTCATTCCTATATAGTATGCAATCGTTTGGGCAAGCATCTATTTTCTTATAATCCATACCCATAGGACACAAGATTTTTTTAGCCTCATAAATGCGATTCAGAAGTTCATTACCTTCTGGCAGTACATCCTTCAGTAAATTCAACAGTTATGTAAAATTAGTATCAGTCCACCCATTTGTCGCTTTCAAATTGTACATTTTTAAAGTAACCGATAATCGTGTGTACTTAATACACCCAAGATATAGAGGCTTTTCGCTATCATTCAACAACGAAGCAAGAATATCAGGCTTATCGGCAAAACTACCGACAACATCCTCAACTATATCATCCAATCGATCATTTTTAATCGCAACATCACTTCTAACCTCATTATTCTTCTTGTTTCGGATGAATTTTCGCTCTCCAAGCCGTGCCATTTCCCATATTTTATAACCAGGATGCAAATCCCCCTCCGATACAAATGGCTCTTATAGTGTAAGGGTCGGCGAACACTTTCGCTAAGCAAATTCTTACGAATCCGCTACATGGTACAATTAGATGTAGCTTGGGCATTTTATAAGGCAAATTAAATAAATTTCTCAACCTTTTTTCATACGCAGATGTTGTCCGATCACCAAATATAGTATCCATTACCGATCCATGACTATCGCATTTTCTTTTGAACCTTTAAATTAAAAAAAAATAATTATATAAGTTAACCAAAAAAATAAATGCATTGAGCCTTTCATAATATTACAATCATATAATTAATCAACAAAATCTGTTTCTAATTTTAATTAAAGTAGACATTGCATAAAACTATTTACTTCCACAAATTCAAATGAAGGACAAAAATCATTACATAATTAATAAATTGTATTATGAAATGTATCATAAATCTAAAATAATACTACACATGAATGCCTAAATAAAATAACAAAACCATCCATTTTAATCAAATTATTACACATATAAAGCATATATATTGAAATCTACAATTTCAAACTGTGTTGACAAAAAATTTTAAAAGTGCAGATCCATATATATAATGAGTCAATGCTTTGGAACAAAAATGAGGAAGCAAAATCATATAAAGTGTATCAGACTTCTATACTATAACTAAGCTAACCTCAGATGGTTGAGTGCATGACATAAAGTTAATTGGGAGCTTCTGATTTGGCCTTTCTAACTGAGGTGAATTTATTCACCTTTTATCTGTGAGGTTATACTTGATTCCCTGCTCGTTGCTTGTCTTATCTGAGATTGTTTTAGTGGTTTCATTTGAGGTGTCAACCATGGTGTCTTGGGGAAGGAACAGGGAAATCGTGCAAAAGGTGAATGGGATGCAAAAGTGGAGGAAAAGTTGAGAAAATCGTTAAGACAGCCGCCCACGTCGCGACGTGGGGATCTATTCCACGTCTCCAGATTCAGCAGTTTTTAAGAAAGTCACAGCCACGCACGTCACGACGTGGGGATCTCTTTCCCGTTGCGACGTCGGTGCACGTCGAGGCGTGCACGTGCGCACGTCGCGACGTCGGGGAGCGACGGAAGGTGCTGATTTTTGTCTCATTTTTGGAAACTTGCGATTTTGGCCCACTTTGAATTACCTTTTTCAACAAGACTTTTGTTAAGGACTTATTTGCAAATACTTTCATGGAATTACTATATATAGGGCAGGGTTTACAGTTTTAAAAGGGTGTTGATTATCTTTTGAGAAGCAAGATAATCTCCCACATATCCCCCATGATGTTTTGAAGAGAATGTTGTTCCCTTTCTCCCTTCAAGGAGCAGCTGGGAGATGGTATGACTCAATTAATGGGGCGAGAATTGAAACTTTTGATGAGGTTGCAAGGAGATTCATGACCAAATACTTCCCTCCATCCCGAATGGATAAGATCAGAATGGATTTCATGCAGTTCCGTCAAGGTGACAATGAGTCATTCACAGAAGCTTGGGATAGGTTTCGGGAACTGTTCAATAAATGCCAAAACAGTGGGTTGGAGCCGGGACGAGAGTTAAATTTCTTTTTCAATGGACTTAATGTGGATACTATGCATTTAGTAAATCTTTCAGCTGGAGGAAACTTGCGAGATAAAACCCCAGAAGAAGTTGAGGAGATTTTTGTGCGTATAATAAGCAATGAGCTGATGTTGCCCACTGGGAGAAGCAACCTTGGAAGACGACAAATTGGGATGTTAGAGTTGGATAAAACAACCAACTGGGAAGCACAGATGACAGCCATGCAGAGCCAACTGGCTAGTATTCAAGCAGCATTGACAAACAAAACCACGCCAACTTATGGTTTATGTCAAGGAGAACATCACATGGATCAGTGTCCTCAAGTAACTAATGAGCAAGTGCAGTATGTCAACTATAATGGGAGTTCCAATCAGTGGCAGCCATCCGGTAGGAACCAAGGATATCAAGGAGGACAGAATCGCCCACAGTATAATACGTCAAGACCAACTTATCCACCTGATTATGGTACCCAACAGAGCACGCAAAATGGTATGCCACAAGCATCACTGAGGGATGTTATCATAGTGTTGGGGGTAAGATGGACAAGCTTTTGGAGAATGTCAACAAAGAACAGCCAATCTGGAGAAAATAGTGGAGCTTCAAGTAGGTATGTTATGGGAGCACAGTGCTATCCTTAAGAATGTGGAGATTCAATTAGGCCAACTGACGAAGGAAGTTCACAATAGACCAGATAGATCTTTACCCAATGACACTCTTCCCAATCCCAAGGGAAGAGAGCATTGTAATGCTGTGACATTAAGAAGTGGTAAGGAATTGCAATCTCCAATTATTACTGAAAAGGATTCTCCAAATGATGATCAAGAGGTTGTCAAGGTTCAAATTGAGAAGGAAGATGCTCCCAAGCAAGTAGAACACAAGGGCGATAATGTTAGCAACGGGAGGAAGAAAAATCCTCCAAGTGCTTTTAATTTTCCAGAATATGCTCCACCACCACCTTTTCCTCAAAGGTTGCATCCATCAAAGAAGAAGATTTTGTTCAGCAATTTTGCTGAAAAGATTAAGCAGCTCCACGTGGAAATACCTTTGCTGGATTTGGTAAAGTTAGCTCCTGCTTGCTCGAAATTCTTAAAGGATCTTATCTCTAATAAGGAGCAACTTTTGCAATGTGAGGAGGTGATCCAATTGAATCAAGTTGGGCAATGCTTAATGAAATCAAATCTTCCACCTAAGCTCAAGGATCCAGGAAGCTGCACAATTCCATGCAAGATTGGTGCTAGATACTTTGCGAAGGCATTATATGATTTAGGAGCTGGTATTAATTTAATGCCTTATTCTATTGCTGTCAGTTTGGGCATGGGTGAGCAAGTAAAACCGGTGGCGATAACTCTCCAGTTGGCTGATAGATCCATTATTACTCCTATGCGCATAATTGAGGATGTCTTGGTGGTTGTTGATAAGTTCACAATTCCTGTGGACTTTATTATCTTAGACATGGAGGAGGATGAGGCAGTTCCTCTCATATTTGGAAGACCTTTCTTGGCAACTAGAGATGCTTTAATTGGCGTCCGCAGCAAGACCATCACTTTTCGTGTCAATGGCGAAGAGGTAATATTTAATGTCGATTATGATAAGAAGCATCAAAAGGACGTTAATACTTGCTTTTATATGGATGTGGTTGAAAATTCAGTTGTTACATGCAATCCTATGAAAACATGTACTGTGAATGATAATGACTCTTTAATGCATATATCTAATTCTGAAGTGCATAAGATAGATGAGAGTATAGCATTAGAGTTGAGAAATTTGGTTGAAAATGATTTCACAGATACTTCCATTTTAGAGATAACTGATGATGTGGAGATGCCTAAAACTGAATACGATGTTAGTTTAGTTAAGGAAGATTTGTGGATTTTTCATGAAATAACTAATATGGTAGAGAACTGTTTTATTGATACCTCCATCTTTGAAATTACTGATGATTTCATTGAGACCATGGAAGCAAAGCCGTTGGTGGATTCTTATATTTCTAACAGGGTGGAAGAAAAGGTGACATCAAAGAATGAGGAGTCCTGGGGAATCCCAAGGATAATGGTGCAAGAAGACATGGAGGAACCTACCTTGGAGGTGCAAGAGTGGTACGAAGTAGAGTTCATTGAACTTGCTCCCCCCATGCATGAGCTCGAGTTTCTCCTTAATGGGCTGCACAAGAAGTATTATGCGAGAAGGCAAAGTGCTCGTGAGAGAGGTTTCTTGTGGTATAAGGAGGGGTATTCCGAGTATTGAAGGATAGGGCCATGATAATAAGGTCTAGCTAGGGACCAAATAAACCTAGAACTACCTTCTTACCTTTCTTTTAAAGTAATTGTTTTTATGTTTTTGTTTTTAGTTTTTAGTTGGAATAAAGAAGAAGGCTACTTGAGACATTAACAAGGATTCAACCACACAACGAGCCTACCGGGAATGACATGGATAATAGGTGAATTCCTTCCTTTCTCACACATTGAGGACAATGTGTATTTTAAGTGTGGGGGGGATGAAATTCATGTTATTCAATTCATGTTGGTTTGTATGTCGTTATGCTTAAATTCATGGGAGTTGAAAGTGTGGATGTTATGCTTTGATTAATGGTTAATTGGTTTTTCTTAGTAGTTTTGATTTAATTTTTTTTTTATTTTGTGTCCCATTCGTATTAGTTATTCTCTTGCGTAAATCTTGGCTACTTAAATCAGTAATTCAGTAATGATAATTCTTTTCATAGTTATACCATGGTTTTTAGGTGTCTTATTTTGTGTTGTATCCAATTTTTGAAAATGTTGATCTTGTGTGATAAGTGTTATGTTGCCAATGATTTGATTTTATCGAAAGATTCAATGTGGGATAGGAAAGTAATATGCTATCTAGAGGAAGTCGGGTCTTTGATAGAAATTTTAGCATTTTGAGTCAATCATTTTTATGCACTTCGGGGAACTACTGAGGGGATTGATGAGTTTGTAATCATTAAGTGGTTGGAGTGTTTTTAACACTTTGTTTAGTTGAAACTCATATAACTCGCTTATGATGTGGCTTTTGCATTGTTAAGCTTGTTATGCTCATACTATCGTCCCTCTATGAGATTGCTTTTAATAATAACCCTAAGAGAACTCATATGGATGGTAACGGAGACTAGAAGCCATAAGACTCTGGCTTCATATTGTCACTCCTCTGCGAGACTGCTCTTAAATGAAAAGTCAATGGAGAACTTGCATGAGTGGGAATGGGTCTAAAACCCGAAGGTGAGACAGTACTCTAGGTGGATGTCATGGGAATTCCAATGAAATACCCTAATTAAGTGTGACAGTCTGGGGGAACGAGTGTTATATATAAACCTAAGGGTTTGCTGAGTGAATTCTCATTAATATGAGCTGAATAATGAATCTTTAATAGGATTAGTGAGAAAGAGTTGAGACAAATACTTAGTTGTTGGAGCCCTGGCTTATGGCGTGGTTGTAGATAATTTATGAACTAAGGTGGAACCTATCGCACACACACACATGGTTGGCTCAACGTGTCTAAATGAGTATGTCAATGCACTTTGATAACTTTTGGGGACTCATATTATGTGTACTTGACATTTGAATACTTGCGATTATGAGGATAATACATGGCACTTGTTCTTAGATCGGATTGATGAATTGGATACATTTGTTGTTTTGTGTTAGATCTCTTTGTTAAGAGTTTTTGTGTTAAGTTTTTGTTTTTAGTATTATTGTGTTTGGCTTAGTTTGTTCGGGACGAACAAAGGTTAAGTGTGGGGGAATTTGATGAGGTGAATTTATTCACCTTTTATCTGTGGTTTTATACTTGATTTCTTGCTCGTTCTTGTTCTTTTTGAGTTGTTTTAGTGTTTCATTTGTAGGTTTGTCAACCATGGTGTTCTGGGAAGGAAGAAATCGTGCAAAAGGTGAATTGGATGCAAAAGTGGAGGAAAAGTTGAGAAAATCGTCAAGACAGCCGCCCACGTCGCGACGTGGGGATCCATTCCACGTCGCGACGTCCAGATTCAGCAGTTTTTGAGAAAGTCACAGCCACGCACGTCGCGACGTGGGGATCTCTTCCCCGTCGCGACGTCGGTGCACGTCGCGACATGCACGTGCGCACGTCGCGCGACGTCGGGGAGCGACGGAAGGCGCTGATTTTCGTCTCATTTTTGGAAACTTGAGAGTTTGGCCCACTGTGAGTTGCCTTTTTCAACAAGACTTTTGTTAAGGACTTATTTGCAAATACTTTCATAGAATTACTATATATAGGGTAGGGTTTACAATTTTAAAAGGGTGTTGATTATCTTTTGAGAAGCAAGGATTTTCCTTTGTAATAGCTAGGGTTTTTCTACCTCTTCTATTACTTAGAGAATAACATCATCTCTTATTGGATTCATGTTTTTACAAGTCGAGATCACATCTAAGGTGTCTTCTTTCCTTATAATTATGTTTTCAATATTGTGCTTAATTGTTAATATTAAGATGATTGATTTAGCCATGCTCGGCTAAATCTATTGTGCTCCCGAGATTATGAATAAGGGTTTTTGTGCTTAATTTACATTTTAAGTTCTATTCTATGGTCTTTGTAAAGGAGTTTTACTGTGTTATTCTTAATTATGCATGATGTAAGGCCTTAGTTATGTATGATGAATATCTTCTCAAGGAACAGTAAATTGCTTAGAGATAACTTGTTTTAATTTGTCCTACCGCCATATAGGAGGGTTAGAGTAAGTTGTTTGGAATCTATTGTGGGTTGGTTGTGAATTTGTTAGATTGATTTACCTTAATTCTCACCTACCGCTATATAGGAGGAATTTGGGGGGTTAGTTTGGCATTAGCGTGACAGGTTCCGGCGTTGCCTCGGCCATAAAGGAGCGGTTGAACTTGAGGGTTTGGTTGAGTTCGTAGTTGCAATAGATTCCGGGTTAATTAAGGAAGTGAACTGTGTCTACCGCCATATAGGAGTGTTCAATGAGTTAGTTAATATCTAAATAGTTAAGTGCATCAATCACTCATTTCCTACCGCTATATAGGAGGGTGTGAGTACGTGTGTTTATCCTTATTTTGCATGACCATAGATAGAATGAATGTGTATGTCTTTATGTAACCTTATCGTATAATCTCCGGAGTACACTTGCTTGAATTGTGTTTTAAATCATATAACCATCTTTATTTTAGTTAATTGTTATTCCTTTTGTTACTTTCAGTTTGTTAATTATAAAAATATCAAAAGATTTTATTTAAACTTCAACATAGTCCTTTCCCTGAGAGAACGAACTCGCTTTACTATCACCTTTACGGGGGTTGTTTAGCATTATTTTTGAGAAGGGGTGAATAGCAACCACGATCGCATTTTCATATACATATTTGCCTCCCATCACATTCAAAAAGATTTCGTGGCAGCTTTTTGAAAAAAATTCGTAGGACTTCGCGACAGGGATACAAAACTGACTTACAGCTGGAGCAGAAGGAAAAATGTATGGTTTTTTTACACCGGTTAACAAAAAACCGGTGTAATAGTTTACTATTTACACCAGTTTTCTTATAACGGGGTATAATATATAAACTATTTACACCGGTTTTCTTATAACCGGTGTAATATATAAACTATTTACACCAGTTATTGTTTAAACTGGTGTACTCAGTTTAAATTGTACACCGGTTATAATAAAACCGGTGTAAGTTGTTCTCCTGTCACTAAATTCTTGTTTAATATTACGATAATGCCACCGCTTTTTTATAAATTACACCGGATTATGTTTAACCACTCTAAAAAGGGAGGTTTAAATCTGCCATTTGCAGTAGTGACCCTAACTATGCTCTCAATAATAAATCAGCTAAACTATAAGAGGCCTACGAGTTCGCTGATTTGTAGAACGAGTCTCAACAAACAAATTCAACAGCAAAACTCACACAAGATAAGTCAAAGAATATTTTAGGCAAATCACGTCAGCAAGAGTATTTTAAGAACACGTACAGGGTATAATTTAATTTAGCTCCAGAAACTAACGAAAACAGCAACTAGACGGAAAGACAAAGAACACGCAACTTGAATCACTCAAATCGGAGTTATATATATTGAGAACGTTATGGCACTTTTAAGTTAGAGGTGTTTTTCAAGAGATCAATACGAACACTTAGTCCTTTTGGGCTGCACGAATTTTTTTTTGAATGGTCCAACTTTTTTTTTTGACGTTGGGCCTTTCTTTTTTTTCTATTTTGACGTTGGTTTTGTTTTTTTAACACCGACCTCTTTTTTTTAATTCGAACAAGCAACACCCTAGGATTTTAAGACAAAACCTAGGGTTTAAAGTTGTTAAGGAAAAACCTAAGGTTTAAGTTTGTTTGTCTTTTGTTGTATTAACCTTAAAACTTTAGCAACCAAAATTAATCAAGATTTCACCAACCAATTGGAATTTCACAATGCCGCAATAACAAGATTTTCAAGATTCAAGATAAAGATCAAGAATATGAACTTAGAATGTGATTTTAAGCAAATTGAAATTCAAGAAAATCAAGAATTTCAAGAAAGTGATTAAGAACTTATCTTTATGACACGAAACAAAACTTGATTAAAAGATAACAGATTATAAAATCAAAATAGAGAAAATTGCAAAAAGAATGAGGTCAAACGGACAAGAAACAAGAAAGTTCGAATTTTTGAGGCTAAAGCCGAAACCTTAACCCTAATTTTGACGAATTTTTTTTTGAGTTTGACATGAATTTTTTTTGACGCAAAAATAGCTAACAATTCTATATGAATTAAGCACAAGGATTACGAACAAAAGGGCAAAATAACACACGAACAAGATAGCAGCAAGGACGACTCAAAATAGCAGCTAAAACGACGTAAAAATCAGCAAGACATGAAAAAGAAACAAGACGCAATACAAAAAATAGAACCTAATTTTTATGCAACAACCCGGATTCTCTGATACCAATTTGACGCGGATTGATCGATGCTTGATGTCCTAGATCACACAAACTCACACCTTTGGACCGTTGTTGGCATAAACTCGAACAAGAACAACTAAACAAAAGCTGGCCAAAAACACAAAACAGAAAAAAAAGAAACAAAAACAAAGGATATTGAAACGAAAGGATTTGATATTAGTCAATCAAACCCCCACGTTTATTACAAACGAATTGGCCTAACTCATGTAAATCAAGAGCTAAACTAATCAGTTTGGCACGTTCTTGAAATCAAGAACTTGTAGGCTCACCTAAAGGTCTTAGCTAAAGGCTCGCGGAATTGTATGAAGATCAACTAAACTTAATTAAACCTTCAAAGAAGCAACAAATTGCTGCAAAATTCGCTAAAAAGCTGAATTATTTCTTATGTCTTAATGTTAAAAAACGTTACAATACTTGCCTTTATATAGGCTATAAAAAGAAAACAAAGAAAATCTTAACAAGAAGACAATTTCGAATTGAACTTCACTAGCTAACCCATCCAATTTTAGGAAACTTCCAAATTCGAATGGAACTCTAACAAACAAACTTACTTTCCTAAATTACATGCCATTATCATGCAGGATAACTTGGGCCATGTATTTAATTATTAACCATGAAATTAAAGCCCAATTAATTAATGTTTTTGGACTTAATTAAAACATAAATAAATCCTAATTAACTTCATAAAGGCGTGATCCATAAATGACAAAGCCCAAGCACGCCATCTTGATCTTCAAGTTTGTCCATGAATATTCTTCAAGCTCTTATCCATGATAAGGATTCTTCGTTGTCATGATATGGATTAAAGTAGAATATGGCCAATCTTTGCATTCCAAGGATAAGTGAATCCTAATCCCATTAGGACTGTGAATCCTAGTCTCATTAAGATTTAGTTGAGAAATCCTATTCCCATTAGGATTTGGAGTAGATTGCTTGGATGGATTCTCATCAGAACCTCAAATTGTTGCTGTGCTATAGAGGCGATATCATCCAATTTGGTGCCAATAGTGGAAGCATGAGTAGACCAATTGTGGTGTATGTTATCAATCTTCTCGTGCATACTCTCAAGTCGCTCATCCATATGTTGGAAACGAGTGTCCATTGAAGTCTTAAAATCCTGAAGGACTCCATTGAAGGAAGTAAAATCAAATGGTTGAGGGTGATGCTCTTGAGTTCCATAAGGGACCGGGGGGTCAAAATTCTCCTGAGGCACACCCGCTCGTGCCAACTCTTTGTCCATGAGCAAATACTTCACATACAGGGGTGTAGCAATGGAAGCCCGGACCATGCGTCAATCGGCACCGATATCATCATCCGCCCCTTGGGCACAGCAAAGCTCTGCTATTAGTATTGGAAAATAAAGGGCTGCTGCATCCTCATCTATGCCGGCTCGTATATGGTCGAGGATAATCCGCCCAACATCTAAAGGTTTGCGACTCCGAATATACGAGATCAGGTACAGGTGACTACGCACAACCTCAGAAACGTGCGAACTAGGCATGAGCCGTGACAAAATGAACATGAGCCATATTTTTACATCACACCGCATGAGCTTATGAAGTATATGCTTGCGCTCCCCCTGCTGATTGACAACCCATTCGGACCCTGGGTGCGCAAGCTCTTCTAGAAAAGCCTGGTCTGCAGCCTCATCGAACAAACACTCAAAAGGATCGGTTGGAGGCTAGGCGTGTCCAAATGTGCATTGATGACCTCGCTGTCAATGTTGATCCATTTCCCTCTAACATACACCACCCCATCCTTCTTTGGAAACTTTGCGTTGGCATAATACTCCCGAGCTGGACTAACATTACAAAATTCTGGAGCAAGAACCAACCTCTCATTGAACTTATGGAATTTCATCAACTTTCGGAATGGACCACTATCGACAAGGAACACTCCCTCTAGGTGCAGCTTCTTGACACTCACGCCCTCTTCCCATCTGTTCTGTGCTTCAGCATTGATAAACCTGAAATAGAAGATGCGCCCTTTCACTTCTTAGGTACGGGTGGATTCATAGTGATTTCTGGAGTGTCCTCGAAGTTAGGTAAATCACCATGGAAATAGTCTGTATCAGAATCAGTAGGCATTGTTGCCTTGCCTTTTCCCTTGCGTGCACAAATAACTTCGAGGACATTTAAAATGTCCTGAAAACAAGAAGCACCAAATAAGCCTAAGAGTAACACTTTGGTACATGCACAAAAAACTCGATCCATCGAGCCACAAAAACATGCGAGCTCAAGTCTTCATCATCATATCATAGACAATTCAAACCAATGACGTGTCACAACAAGTTGAAAAGTTCTAACATTGAAGCTATAAGTATCCTCAACACGTATTGTGGTTCAAGCGACGTCAAATTACGCCTCAGAAAATGGGAATCGCAATCCCAAGTGCAAGCGAATTACAAACTTATGATACACCGCGTTCCAAGCACAAATGATGTACTTGGGGCACAAAGGACCGAAACACTTAACATCAAGTTCAGCAAGGAATTTCAGCTTAGTCGCCCAACTTCATATGCAACATGGAGTTTATACATATATGCCCATGAAAAAAAAATTTAATCCCTACATGTGAGGAAATTCAATAATTGACACTCTAGCTTAGGAGCAAGAATGCTTGAGCTAGGCCCAAGTCACTACCTCAAGACATAATCAGCAACAAAGTCACAATAGAAATACTTGCATTTCAGAATAAAAACTAAATTGACACCGAATTGGGAGCTCAGCACAAGTAGAATTGGGAAAATGTTAAAACACAAAATATATAGCCCTAAGTATAAGCTGAATGCAGCAATTTAGAGCACTGAATTTGGATTCAAATTGACCAACTTATGAGCGAATTACAGAGACATGGCAAACTGGGCAGAACACATAAACAAATTTTCTAGCATTAATCACCAACACGACAAGCAAAATGACATGCGGTGCAGGCAAAATAAGCGAACACTTACAAGATAGAAGTTGTAGAGCTAACTCTCAGATAAATATAGGAACTAAAATCACCCAGTATGGAGCTCAAATGACAAAGTTATTGCCAAAACACCAGACTGTGCCAAAACTGGGCGAAATAAGCCTATCATCACTACTAATTTCAGCATGAACTACAATTTAACCTCCAAAATGGGCTGCCATGCATGCCAAATTTGCTAAAATGTAAAACACAAACTTTATAACTCAAAGTCTTAGCTAAGTATCCCAAGTGGAAACACAAAGTTTGGAGGTCAATGTTTCAAGTTATGCTACATTTACGGAACAGTGGCGGAACTGATGTAAGCATGTAAGCATTAACAAATTCCCCCACACGTAGCATGTTATTAGCAACTTGTAAAGCATGGTCTCATTATTCCACTAACTTTGTATGTGCCTTGAACAAGAATTCAACACAAAAATAGCAACTCACAAGCTCTCCTAGAAGCATGAACAAACTCAATCTTCCATTTAAACAATAAGACAAGAGAAAATAACCATATTTTGAGCTTGGAAGAAAATGGGAAAAAAAACTAAAAATGGAAATGGGAGAAAAGTTTCCTTGAAGCAATTCCACTTCAATGTTCAACAGTGAGAGTGTGAGTGTCTTGGAGTTTCATTCTTGTTAGATATAGACCCAATGAGCAAGCCTACACACCATTAGTCAAAGCATACTAAATGAGACCGCCCAGCAAGAAGACAATGACAACTAATGGGTGGGACCTTTTCTACATTCATTTATGTGCTCCATTATTATTGCCCAGCTGCCAATTGGTAGACAAAATTCACTATTTGCTCACATTATTACTCACATGGCACAATTGGCCAAAGAATTCAGCTTTTGTTTTTTTTTCCTTTTCACGCCATTTCCCATCAAAAGCTCACTATTTTGTTTCAACTTTTCAGTTGATTAATTCATGCTCAGAAGAGGTTGTTCCATGATAATAAACTCCATATGTTTGTGTCTTACCATAAAATCTTACCATATATTCATTTAAGTCCCGATCCGTCCAATCTGTCCACTGTGCACTCGTGCATCTATAGTAAATGAACGACATCTATGTAAGACTGCAATTTGAAATGACAACTCAACAAAATACTATAATAACGAACTAATAATGTAAAATCAAGATTATCAACGAAAAATAAGAAAAGTAAGTGAAGTCATGCTGGGTTGCCTCCCAGGAGCGCTTGTTTTAACGTCGACGGCCCGACATGTTGCAAGGCAATGCTAACTCATGGGGTCATCTAGAAACAATTCATGCAGAGCTTGTGGCATTTCCATCACGTCCTTCTCCTGATTATTTGCTGCATAAGGCTTAAGCTGATGGCCATTAACTTGCCAGAGATTACCAGTCTTCTCATTCATTATTTCCACAACCCCATAAGGTAAAACGTTAATGACACAAAAGGGTCCAGTCCAGCGTGACTTAAGTTTTCCAGGGAAGAGCCTCAGCCTAGAATGGTACAACAAGACCTTTTGACCAGGAGCAAAACTCTTCGCTTGAATTTTAGCATCTTGCAGCTTCTTGGTTCTCTCTTTATATAGTTTGGCACAAAGATAGGCATTGAACCAGAACTCATCAAGTTCATTAAGCTCCATCATCCATTTGGATTGTGCCCCATGCAAATCTATATTTAGCCTTTGAATTGCCTAGAAAGCCTTGTGTTCTAACTCCACTGGCAGATGGCATTCATTGCCAAACACCAGCCGAAATGATGAAGCACCAATAGGAGTCTTGTATGTTGTTCGATATGCCCATAGAGCATTGTCCAATTTGAGAGCCCAATCTTTCCTACTTGGTCCTACAACTTTTTCCAGCACCCTTTTTATTTCTCTGTTAGAGATTTTGCCTTGTCCACTTATTTGGAGATGGTAAGCTGTAGAGAATTGTGCTTCACCCCATACTTGGCTAAGAGTGACGCAAAAATCTTATTGCAAAAGTGAGAGCCCCTGTCACTTATGATAGCTCATGGAGTGCCAAATCTGTTAAAAATGTGCTTCTTCAAAAAATGAAGCTACACTTTGGGCATCGTTGTGTGGAAGTGCAATGGCCTCAACTAACTATGACACATAATCTACTGCCACTGAAATATATTCCATTCCGCATGACTTTGGGAAAAGCCCAATGAAGTCAATACCCCATACACCAAAAAGTTCTACTTCCTGAATATTGTTCAGGGGCATTTCATTGCGAGAGGAGATGTTGCCACTTCTCTTGCACCTATCACATTGACCAGCATCCACAAAAATATGAGGCCAATAGAAACTAGATTGTAGCACTTTAAAACCTGTCTTGGTAGCACAAAAATGTCCCCCGCATGGAGCTTCACGGCATGCCTTTAGAGTGTCATCTTTCTTACCATCTTTCAGACTTTTTTTTATCACTTGGTCACTACAGATTTTATAGAGTGCATTATCTTCCAAAAAGAAGTACCTTGCATCATGCCTCAATTTCTTTCTTTTCTCATGAGAGTAAAATGAAGGAACTTGCCCAGCCACAATAAAATTTGCTGTTTCAGCATACCAAGGCAAGTCTTCCTTATCCACTTTAAACACTTGTTCATCAGGAAAATGCTCTCGGATCAAGATATGAGATTTGTCTTACCCGTGAGATTCTAGCCTTGACAAGTGATCAGCCACAACATTCTCTGAACCCTTGCGATATCTGATTTCAACGTCAAATTCCTGAAGGAGTAACACCTATCTAATAAGCCTAGGCTTGGCTTTCTCTTTGGCCAACAAGTACTTCAAGGCTGCGTGGTCAGTATGCACAATCACCTTCAAGCCTAACAAATAAGCACGAAACTTGTCAAATGCAAAAACTACATCAAGCATCTCCTTTTTAGTTGTGGTGTAATTCATTTGAGCCTCGTTCAACAATTTTCTTGTATAATAGATTGTGTGGAAAACTTTGTTTTGTCTCTGCCCAAGCACAGCCCTAAGTGCATAATCACTCGCATCACACATAATCTCAAAAGGCTCACTTTATTGTTGAGTGACTATGACTGGGGCTTCTACAATCCTTGCATTCAACATCTCAAAAGCCTCAGAACATTCTTCACCAAAATTGAACTTTACGTCTTTTTCTAGCAAGCTGCATGAAAGGCCTTACAAATTTTGAGAAGTCCTTGATAAATCTTCCATAAAATCCAGCATGAACTAAAAAAATTCTAATGCCTTTAACATTTTGGGAGGAGGTAGCTTGGCAATGACATCCACTTTTTCCCTGTCTACTTCAATTCCATTATGGGAATTTTGTGTCCCAAAACTATGCCCTCCTGCACCATAAATTGGCATTTTCCCAATTGAGCACCAAGTGAATTTTCTCACACCTTTGCAGCACCATTGCAATATTATCCAAACAACCATCAAAGGTCATGCCAAATACTGAGAATTCGTCCATGAAGATCTCGATGATAGATTCAACCATGTGATGAAATTTGGCCATCATGCATCTTTCAAATGTAGCAGGTGCATT
Source organism: Ophiorrhiza pumila (assembly GCA_016586305.1). NCBI lineage: Eukaryota > Viridiplantae > Streptophyta > Magnoliopsida > Gentianales > Rubiaceae > Ophiorrhiza > Ophiorrhiza pumila. The sequence goes on along the minus strand of BLIW01000004.1, from coordinate 19,286,370 downwards.
ACATAAGCCAAAAGGCATTCTTTTATATGCAAACGTGCCAAATGGGCAAGTGAATGTCGTCTTCTCTTGATCCTTGGTCAATAGCAATTTGGTTTTAACCTGAGTACCAATCCAATAAACAGTAGAAGAGATAGCCTGCAATTCTATCTAGGAGTTGCTCCAAGAAGGGAAGTGGGAAATGATCTTTCCTTTGTGCCGCATTGAGCTTGCTGTAGTCCATACATACGCGCCATGCACTGATGATTCTAGCCGCCAGGAGCTCATTAGCATTATTCTTCACCAAAGTAACTCCACCTTTCTTGGGCACACATTGTACATGACTCTCCCACTCACTGTCCTAAATTGAGAAAATCATGCTGAAATCCAAAAGCTTGATTACCTCTTTTATCACCACTTCCATCATTTGAGGATTGAGCCTTCTTTGTCTATCACGTACAGAAACAGAATTGTCCTCTAGCAAAATTTTGTGCATGCATTTGCTTAGACTAATTCCTTTGATGTCTGCAATTATCCAACCGATGGCTTGCTTGAACTTCCTCATCACACCAAGTAATGTTTCTTGTTGCCAACCTTCCAGCTTTGAAAAGATCACTACGGGCAATGTTTCATTCTCACCCAAGAAAGCATATTCAAATAAGGTGTTAGAGGTTTGAGTTACAACTTGGGTGGCACCATGATGGAAGGCATGAGTTTTTCATTTCTGCATAAAATTTCTTCATACCTCACCTCAGTAGGTGCACAAGCATCATTAGTCAAAACATTGCATTTATCATCTTTTTCAACATTCTTAGCATATGCATTCTGTAATGTGTCTTCAACTAAAATTTCATCTTGCATTTCAACAACTTCATCTTGCATCTCAAAAATTGATTCATCCAAAACATAACATTCCACTATGTTTTCAATCACAGACACAATCATGCTATCTTCATCATCTAACTCGACATTCTCACTTTTCTCATCACAAACATTCAATTCATCAATACAAATATAATCACGTTTAACATTTTCATCAACCACATGCATGGAACATGCTACAGCTCTAATTTCAAAACAAGACTCTACATGCATGAGATGCTTCATATCATAGTTGACATCAAAAGCAACTTGTTCATTATTAATTCTAAATGTTACTATTTTGCTTCTCAGTCCAATCAAAGCATCTCCAGTGGAAAGAAATGGTCTACCAAAGATAAGAGGTACCTCGGGATCCTCTTCTATGTCCTGCACAATGAAGTCCACTGGTAGTATGAACTTGTCTATTATCACCACCACGTCCTCTACCATGCCTGTGGGCTTCACCAAAGATCTATCCGCAAGTTGTAATGTTACAGCCACAAGACGTATTCTTCCACTTAGCCCCACATTTATAGCAATTGAGAGGGGCATCAAGTTGATTCCAGCACCAAGGTCACATAATGCCTTCTCTAAGTACCTTGTGCCTATCTTGCATGGAATGGTACAACTACCAGGATCTTTCAATTTGGGAGGTAGATTGTGCACCACCCATACTTATCAGAGATGAGAACCTTGAGGAATTTCACACCACCCAAGCTTGATTGTGCACCACCCAAGTCACTTCCTTTCTTTCATTATCTTGTACCTCCTCCTTCCCTGGTGCCATGGCCTAATATGCACAATCTTTCTCAGCTTCCACTACATCCACATCTTCAACTTCATCTATGTCACCTCCTATAGTGGTTGTTCCTTGCAATTTTTTCCACTTCTCAAGGTAATAGCATTACAAACCTCATTGCCCTTGAGATTCGGCATTGTATCACTCGGAAGAGATCCACTGGGCCTATGATGCACTGCATTGGCTAGTTGCCCCAACTGCATTTCAATGTTTTTGATTGTTGCATCATGATGTTTGACACTACTTTCTAACCCAGCAAATCATTGTTCACTCTTGTCCAACTTGTCTATGATACGATGGAACATGTCTTCCATTGAAGGCTTCCTTGGCTCTAGTACATTTGGCTGATGTTCAAACCCAGGAGGTGGATTTGAAAACCTTCTTTGATCATTGCCATGGAAGTATTGTCGTCATTGATTTTGATTCTGCTGTCCCTAATTGCTTGGACCACTACCATATTGTCTATTACCTCCAGAATAATTTCCAGAGTACTGCAGCTTGTTGTAGTTGTTGACATATTGAAATGACTCCGTGGTGATAGCACATTCGTCGGTATAATGCTCTCCCTTGCACAAGCCACAAGAGAGAACTGGAGCTTTGGCTTGTGTGGATAGCACTTGTTTTGTAAGAGCTTCAAATTTAGCTCCTGAGGAAGTTTCATCATCAAGGTCCAGGATGCCCCGTTGCTTTCTTCCATGCGGCTTTCTTGTCTCAGGGAAAAGATATTCATCTTCAGCAATCTTATCAAATAGCTCTCTTACTTCCAGAATGCTTTTGTCTTTCAAGGCTCCATTGGCACATGCCTTGACCATCATTGAAGACTCTACCGTAAGTCCTTTAAAGAAAGTATTCAGTTCTCTAATTCACCCAGGTTATGATTTGGACATTGTCTGATCAAGTCATTGAAGTGCTCCTAAGCTTCATGAAATGTCTCTCCTTTATGTTGTTGGAAGTTCATGATGTCCATCCTCATCTTCTCTAGCTTAGTTGGTGGAAAGTATTTGGCCAAGAATTTCTTCTGCAGCTCTTCAAATAATGTCACAACATTTTGATAAGTTGGTTTTATACCGACTTATATGTGCTATTTCACTTAGCTTTTGCCTTATTTTTCATGCAATTGTGTAGTGTTATGTGTCATTTTGTGCATTTAATGTGGGTTACAACTTGGAGTCCTAAAATAAAGAAAAAGACCAAAAATGTTGATTAAATGAGACAAATATATGCTTTAGGTTAAAGAACAAGGAAAGAATTCAAAAAGTCTTGAAATGATGCTTGTGAAGTTTAAAGAGTCCCTTAACTTGCTTATTTTGTATTTGGGCAGAACAGTTAGTTTATTTCAATTGAGTGTATCTTTCGCAATACTAATCCAAATGAGGAGATCTTGGATGTTCTGGAAAGCTATTTGTGTATAATTCAATTCTAATGTTTTGACTTGCTTCCGATTCAGAGTGCAAGTCTAAGAAACGGGAGCATCTTTGTGATCGCTACTCCAGTTTTTCAGTGTTGAGTTCACTGCCATAATTTGGTAGAAAACGAATATCATGTGCTCTAAACGCCCAATATTGATGATTCTTGAACCTATGGAAATCCAAGAGAAAGATCTACAACTCTTATGTTTACCGCAAGCTCCAATTCGGAAAGGAAGACATACATATATTGTATAGAAGTGGAACATCAGGCTGAAAAGTGGAAATTGTACGGTGCGGCAGCCTCAATGTAACCTCTTCCTCCGCGCAGTTCGCTAATTTGGCCATAACTTTGTTGTCCAAGCTCTGAATTGATTGATTAAAAAAGCAATGGATAGCTAAGATATAGAAATACAAATTTCATGTTTTGAATTTTGCCGAATGCAAAACGTATCTGGGACATATTTCTGTTGCAAGATTTTGGAAGCGTGTTGTGGTTGGGTTAACGAGTGTGATTTGTGCTGCGATGACGTGGTTGGCTCTGGCTCGGAAGCGTGAAGTTTCAGGATGGTTGATGATGTGGGAAAAGTGCACGTGCGCATGTTTTGGATAAGTTTTCCTCACAGTGGCATTTCTATAATTAAGTGCTTAGTTTACGTTTGCGTGTTGTTTAAGCTTTTTAACCTCTATAAATAGAGCAATTTAACATTATTTTTGGAGGAGAGTTTTAGATCTAGAGATTAATCCAGAACTTGTGAGCGGGAAATTTTCTCTCTCTAACTTTCTTTCTCTAGATTTTCTCTCTCTAGAATTTTAGCTCCAATTTCGATTATGATCAAACTGTTGGACTGATCACTGGGATTCTCTTCTCAATTAAGGAAGCTTAAACAGTTTTCTTGTGTTTAATCGGTAAAAGTTTCCAATTTAACAAAGATGAATGGTTTAACACTGTATTTTAATGATCACGACATGAGAATGAGTTATTCCGGATAAACTTGCGATGTTCTAGGGTTCCGATGGATTAATGCTCTTTTTAGACAACGAAATGTAATGTCATTGACATAATTTTTGAAGAAATGAAATCATGCTCTGTTTTAACCTATGAATTCTGTTAAATTTCATGAATTATGCACCGGTGTTGTTGAATTGAACTTTAGTTGCGGTCGACATGCTAAATTGAAGATTAATTCTTCAATATTTGTTGTGAATTGTTATGGAATGAGAAATGGATTGTGAATTGACTCTCTGCACTTGCTTTGCTTGTTCATTTTCTAATATACGGTCGCCATGCTGATTTTAGATCACGAAATCCTTAGATCAAAGTGTAAAGAAGTTCTCTGTTGCTAATGAAGACTAAAGAACCTAAATTCTGTCCTCGCCATGGGAAGTCTTTAAGAGTCAATCGCTATAGTAGTTAAAAACAAGGAATTGAGATGTTACGGTGTGAATACATTGTTCTTAGGCCTCGCCATAGGAAAGAATAATGACAGGAAGCCTAGGTTGCAATGCAGTCGACATGCTGGCTGTAGGTTAGGTTTCTAGGCAACTAGCTCTTCTCTTGTATTGCTCCTATGTTAATAGCACTGCGTGAGTTGCCTAGATGAGCATTCATCCAGTGGAAAAGCCCTAGGACATCCTCTTCTCTCCATTTGCATTTACATTTTTACGTTTATTCTTGTTGTTCTATTTCTGTGACAAATTTTTCAGAGTAATTTTAGAATTTGCTTGATAACACTCTTTTCCTTGTGGAACGAAACCCTATCACCACTAATACAGTTAATTAGGGATAAATTGGTGAGCATACGACAGCGTACATCAATTTTAGGCGCCGCTGTCGGGAAGCCACAGCTTCTTGAATTTTGATTTGCTCTGTTTTGTTTTTTTGTGTAGATTTGTAGTTCTGTTATGCTTCATTTTGGGAAATTTTGTTGTTTGTTTTGTTTTTGTGTTTTGTTCTGTCTACTGTGGTTTATTTGTGGCAAGTACGGGGAACTCAATTGACAGAGAATAGTGCACCCACAAGTACCCGAGTATGTCTAGGTGGTATGGGGACTATTTTGAGACTTATCTTTTTTGCCCACCAATGGGGTGGTTGACACACGACCAACACCTAGAATATTTAGGGACTTCTCTCCACCACCATATGAGGAGTAGTGGCACAATTAAGCACAAAACAACAAGTCGTATCTCATTGGAAAGCAAAGGCTCTCTGCAAAAGACATGCTTTCTCAAATTTTAGAAAGACTCGATAAAGGCATCAAAAAGGAAGAAATGAGATTTTCTCAACAAGAAGAGTTTCCAATATGCTATCCAGAAAGTACACCTCTAATTGCTAGAATACCAACTCCTGAAGAATATTATTTTCAAATGCAAGCTAACATTAAATGTTGTGAAAAGAATCCTAGGGAGGTGTCATCTACAAATTTTGAGGTTGTCTCACAAAAATGCATTGTTGATGAACCTTTGTTGCATGAGTCAAATTTTAGCTGTAATATCGAGAATGATGTCTTCTGTGATGAGCTTGATACTGATGAAATAAGATCCTTGTGGTTTCTTAGTGACAAGATGGGAAGTGTGTTCAGTGCGGAGTCTTGCATTAATGTTATGGAATTCCATGAGTCAAATGATATTGATATTCATTCATTAGATGCTTCTACTATTGATTGCCTTGTGAATTGTACAAAGACACATCTTGATTATCATTTTGATATCATCAATGAAGATAATATTGCAATTGCTAATGAGAATGTCAACACATTGATTGAAATTCTTGTTGAGGCACCAATTTTTGAAACGGTGAGTGAATCTAAGTCTCTAAATGGTGACTCACAAGAAGTGCAAAATTAGATACCATTGTTAATTGATGATAATGCTTTTTGTGTTGGTAACAAAGAAAAGACTCAAGAAATTACCCATGTTAGTCTAGATGATGAAGATGTGCACATTTTTAATGACATTGCTAACATGGTGGAAAATTGCTTTGTTGATGCATCCATTTTTTTAGCTTACTAATGAGTTTGTTAAAACCATGGATGTACAACCCTTGGTTGAGCCTTGCAGGGTTATAGAGCCTAGTATGGTGGAAGAAGTAAATAAGGTGCCTTCAATAGGGGAGCCTCAGTGGTTCAAAGTGATATTTGTAGAGGTTGCTCCCCATGAGCATGAGCTTAAGCACCTCCTTGAAAATATTCATCAAGTGCTCTTCAAGAGGAAAAAGAGTGTTTATGAGAGAGCATTTTTTGGTATAGAGATGGATATTCCAAATCTTGAAAAAGAAGGCTTAATGAATAAAGTCTAGCTGGAGACTTAAGAAAACCTGAACTACTTCTTTTTCACATTACCTCGAATAAAGTATTTTGATTAAGTTGATCTTCATGTCTTCTACATTTTGTTATGCTTGCTAAGCCACACATGTTTGTCAAGACACGCATATGAAATAAGTTACAAGGGAAATAGGCCATGCACACATGAGGCTAAGTGTGGGGGAGGGGTGTCATGGACCACTCTCGTGCTACACACAATCAGTTTATTTTATATTTCAAGCATAAATTGTGCATGTGCCAGTTAGTGTTAATAGTTTCATATTTTTACACCACCATGATTCCTAGTCATGGTGCGACACTTTACTTGCATACTACCTCCATGTCATGTTTACCTTGTATCAACATGTTGTGTACTGGAGTGAGTAATTTCTAATAAGATTGGTTTCACCATGTGCAGGAAATTTTTCATGCAAGAGGGAACTATGGACAAAGACAATTCACCAAGCAAACATTGGAATTCATGACATATCAACACCAGAGAGCTCCTAAACCTATCTTTACATTACATTGAGGATAATGTAAGTTTTAAATGTGGGGGAGGGAATGTGATAAGGTTCCTGATGATTTGATCCACCTTTGAGCGGATCGACAACCTTATTTATCCACAGGACAGGTCTAGCTTAAAAAATTCCACAGACAAATTCACCAAACCAAAGAATTTCAACGATCACAAGAAGAATAATGGTTAGAACAGAAAACACAAAGAATAAGAAAGAAACAAAAGAAAATATGGAGCGCGATTCAATGGAAACTTGTCCAAAGCCCCAACGCTATTACAAAACCAACTTGACTCAGACGGCACCTAAATCAAATTAGATTTGGCTGTTCTCAAACTTAGAACAAAAGCAAGACTATTGGCTTAATCTCACTTTAGGGTTAGAAAACAAAAAGCTCAAACTTAGCTTAAGGTCTCTAAGGGTTGGAATCAAATTTTGTTCTTGCAAAATATTGAACTTTCAATATCAAAAATCAACTACTAAATTCGTCGGTTTACAAGCCTTTAAATAGACACAAAGACTTGTCAACAAAGTAAACCCTACTTTCCTAAAATATAGTTTCCTAATTGGAATAAACTTCCCTAAAATGGAATTAACACATGCCTCAATCATGGAATATCTTTAGCCATGTGTAAATAACATGAATAACATGTCTATGTTCTTGCAAGAACATCAGATCACGTTCTTTATTGAAAAGATTAACAAAAATGAACAAAAAATGAAAAACTCGAAAACTGATGAATTTCCCAACGTCGCGCGACGTGGGCATGTGGACGTCGTGACGTGTGTGGACGTCGCGACCTACGGAAATTCGTCGTGAATTAAAATTGGATTTTTATTCCAATTTTTTCAAACTTTAAATTTTCAGAGAGTTACATTGCCGATATGGAGGGCGGTGGACGTCGCGAAATCAGTGCACGTCGCGACGTGGAGCTGTGGATGTTGCGACGTGGAGGCACGATTATCCTACTCTTGTCCAATCTTGCTTTCCAACAAAGTTTCTCCACGTAATGTCAAAACCACGAGGTTCCAAGGCTTAAAATCAGTCTTTACTTAATTGAAACCTTGTTCCAATAACTTGTATGCATCGTCCATCACTTCCATGATCAAACCATTAAGAGCCAACATGAACTTTTTGGTTTTAGCTCGAGTCATTGGTCCACCAATTCCACGTAACGGGTCAATGGAATGTTGTTCACCATCAAGTGCGTCTGGATTCCTATCATTCCCCCCTCCTCAAAAGGATTAGTCCTCGAATCTCCTGCATCAAACAAAGAGAGATCGGAAACATTAAAAGTAGCACTAACGTCTCCATACTCACTGGGTAAATCAATGCGGTAGGCATTGTCATTAATGCGCTCGAGAACATGGAATGGTCCATCGTCTCTTGGGTGAAGCTTTGATTTCCGTCTCTCAGGAAAACTTTCTTTACGCAAATGTATCCAAACCCAATCTCCCGGGTGGAAAGCCCGACGGCGACTTCCTTTATTGGCTTGCTTGGCATACTGCTCATTTCTCCTTTCAATGTTGTCACGAACCCTAGCATGAAGGTCCTTAACAAAAGTAGCTTTGCTTGCACCATCTACATTAACAAACTCGTTAATGGGAATAAGCAAAATATCCAAAGGTGTCAAGGGATTAAAGCCATATACAATCTCAAATGGAGAAAAAGAAGTAGCACTATGAATAGTACGATTGTAAGCAAACTCAATGTATGGTAAACAATCTTCCCATTTCTTTAGATTCTTTTGTATGATAGCACGCAATAATGTAGATAGAGTTTTATTAACTACCTATGTTTGCCCATCAATTTGTGGGTGTACAACAGTAGAAAATAGTAGCTTAGTTCCCAATTTACTCCAAAGAGTTCGCCAAAAATGACTAAGGAACTTGACATCTCTATCACTCACAATTGATATAGGAATACCATGCAATCTTACAACTTCTTTAAAGAAAAGGTCTGCTATGTGTGTAGCATCATTGGTTCGTGAACATGCAATGAAGTGCGCGCCATTTTACTAAACCTATCAACTACCACAAAGATACTATCCTTACCACTTGGTGACCTAGGCAATCCTAAAACAAAATCCATGGAAATATCTAACCAAGGATGCAAAGGAATAGGAAGTGGTGTGTATAGACCATGAGGCATTATCTTTGACTTTGCCTGTTTACAAACAATACATCTTTGACAAACAGATTGAACAATTTTATGCATATGAGGCCAATAAAAATATTCTTGCAAAATATTTAATGTTTTGTTAACACCAAAGTGACCCATTAATCCACCTTTATGTGTCTCAATAACTAACAAATCACGAATAGAGCAATTAGGCACACACAATTTATCCTTTTTAAACAAGAATCCATCATGCAAATAATACTTTCCTTCAGATTTATTCAAACAAATCTCATACACAAGTTTAAAATCAGCATCTTCAGCATACAATCCTTTCATGACATCAAATCCAAGCAGTTTAGTATGCAAGAAAGTAAGTAAATTATACCTTCTCGACAGTGCATCAGCAACCACATTTTCCTTTCCAGCCTTGTATTTAACAACATAAGGAAAAGTCTCAATAAACTCCAACCACTTAGCATGTCTTTTTCCTTAAGACTCTCATGATCCGAATGAATGATGAATTCCTTCGGCCAAAGGTAGTGCTGCCAAACTTGTAGAGATCGCACCAATGCATACAACTCTTTGTCGTATGTGGGGTAATTCAATGTTGCTCCATTAACCTTCTCACTAAAGTATGCCACGGGCTTGCCTTCCTGCATCAAAACAGAACCAATACCTTTCCCAGAGGCATCACATTGTATTTCAAAAGCTTTCTCAAAATTAGGTAACATAAGAACAGGAGCATTGGTTAATTTCTGCTTCAAAGTATTAAAAGCTTTTTCTTGAGCATCAGTCAAAACAAAAGTCACATTCTTCTTAACTAGATCATTTAAGGGGGCTGCAATTGTACTAAAGTCCTTTACAAACCTCCTATAAAATCCAGCTAGACCATGAAAACTCCTAACACCATTAACTGACTTAGGTGTGGGCCAATCTCTAATTGTTTTCACTTTATTTTCATCAACAGAAATTCCATCAGCACTTACAACAAATCCTAAAAAGATAACAGATGAAGTACAGAATTCACACTTTTTAAAATTTGCGTAGAGCTGATTTTCACGAAGTACAACAAGCACTCTTTTTAAATGGACAACATGCTCTTCAAGTGTTTTGCTGTAAACAAGTATATCATCAAAATTAACTACCACAAATTTCCCGATGAAAGATCTAAGTACATGGTTCACTAAACGCATAAAAGTGCTTGGTGCATTAGTCAATCCAAAAGGCATAACTAGCCACTCATAAAGACCATACTTAATTTTCAAGGCAGTTTTCCATTCATCACCATTTTTCATACGAATTTGATAATAGCCACTTTTCAAATCAATATTTGTAAAGATTTTAGAACCATATAACTCATCTAACATGTCATCTAACCTAGGGATAGGGTGACGATATTTAATGGTTATCTTGTAAATAGCTCTACAGTCAACACACATTCTCCATGTTTCATCTTTCTTAGGAACAAGAATAACAGGCACAGAACATGGACTAAGGCTTTCACGAACAATACCTTTTTCTAGAAGACCATCCACTTGCATTTGAATTTCCTTTGTCTCCTCAGGACTTGCTCTATATGCTGGTCTGTTTGGAATTGAAGCACCAGGAATGAAATAAATTTGATGTTCTATACCTCGAATTGGAGGTAACCCATTTGGCAACTCCTCGGGTAATAAATCTTCAAATTCCTGTATAAGAGAAATCATAGTACTAGGCAAAGTAGAAAGGTGATCAGTAGACAGCAAATACAAGTCTTTGTAAATAAGTACAAACATCTCATGCCTATCTAGTATTACTCTTTTGACTTCACTTTTTTGTGCAAAGACTGTTAATCTCTTTTCTTTGTCCTCTTGCTTTATCTTTTGGTCTTCCAATTTCTTTGCATTATTGCTAGAAGGGGTAGAGGTTTTTCCCACTTCTTGCTTCATTTGCTTGGCCTGCAACAATTGCCTACATTCCTTGGAGATTTTGGCTTGATCTTCATACACTTCCCATGGTTGCAAAGAAGCCAAAATGTACTTCTTACCATCCTTCTCTACGGTGTAGTGATTCTTCCGTCCATCATGTGTGACATATCTATCAAATTGCCATGGACGTCCAAGTAACACATGCTTGTTTACCTTAACCTCCCCACTTTGATTCAACCATTGAAGCTTGTATGGTTTGGGGTGTTTTGAACAAGTAAGTTTCAACTTGGATACCAATAATGTACTCGCGCGCCACATTAGTGCAACTCCCACCATCAATAATCAAACTGCACTGTTTTTACTGAATAATGCACTTGGTGTGGAAGATGTTCTCACGTTGCACTGTTTCACCTTCCAACTGTGGTTGTGTACTCAAGGTTCTCACGGTGACAAGAGACTCAGCAACTTCCAACTTTTCTGGACCATCATCATTATATTCTTCACCATAAGTTTTTTCTTCAAGTTCGGACATCTCATCATCACTCGAATAAACATTAGCAACATCCCCATTGTCAAGAAAGTAAATAGTCTTTTTGCTGGGACAATTCACTTGCATACGACCATAGCCTTGACATTTATAACATTTAATCTCACTAGGTATTTGGGGTGTGTGTTGAGCTGACCTCTGAACAATTGGTGGTGTTCTTTCTACCAGTTTGGGCGTAGGATTACCTCCAAAAGGCTTGTTCTTCATGACTGGATTAGGTGGAGTCTGTCGGTTGTTCCTTTGCCATGGAGGTTGACGAGGCGTAAGTCGCCCCTTTTGCTTCATGTGACGCTCTATTTGAATAGCATTATGCAACATCTCTATCAAATCATAGGATTTTTGGAAACCCATCTTGTATGCCAATGCGGGAGTCATTCCTGCTAGGAACCTAGCCATTGTTATTTCGGGTTCCTCCACAATATTTGCCTTTATCTTGAGTAACTACATTTCCTTAAAATAATCATCAACTGATCAGTTTCCTTGGGTGAGGGTTTGAACTTGCATCTGCAATTCATTAGCGAAATAAGATGGCACAAATCGCCTTCTCAAAATTGATTGCATCTCTCTCCAAGTTCGGATCGGGTGCTTCCCATTGAGCTGTCTATCCTATACCAATTGAGTCCACCAATGAGCTGCATAATCCTTAAAATGTATGGTCACCATTCGCATTTTCTTATCTTCAGAATAAGAATTTGCAGCAAAAATTTGCTCCACTGTATAAATCCAATCCAGAAATGCGTCGGGATTTGAAATGCCATGAAATTTTGGGAAATCCAATTTAACTGAAGCCACATCAAACTCAGATTTGCCACAGCTCTTTGATTGTTCAGATTCTATGAACTCCTCTCCATCAAAATTAGCCACATCAAATTCATCTTCAAGTTTCTTTGAAGTTGTTCTTCTGATTGAGTCTTTGAACTTTGTTGTTCAGATTGAGTCTTTGAAGTTTCCTCCGCCATTTTAAAATACCTGCAAGTATGCTAAACAACACAAGAAACAATAATAATAATTAAGGCTTCTCACGGGTTCTTGCTTTAGATATGGTCGATTCACTTCACTCATTTAATATGGTTATTCTCGTGTATAACTGCTCTCCCTAATCTACTATCCAAATGTGGGGTCTCTCGTAGTCTGCTTTGCAAGTTCTAAATTCTTCAACCGCCTATCAATAATTCAATTCAAATACAACACAAATCAAGTAAGGAATTGAAGAAGGAGTTATGAAGAATTGCAATTTAGAACACGTTAAGGCACAATTTTGGACAAATTAGGCAAGAAAAGAAATAGATAACCAAGAATTAATATTCAATATCAATAACGGATTTCAATAGAGATGGTATAACCAGAATTTTGTTTTTCTCTGATTTTCTTTGCTGCGATTTTTTTTCCTTTTTGACTTTTTTTTTCACGTCTTTTTTTATTATTTTTTTATATATCACCAAGAAATTCAATCAACGAAATAAGTAGTAGCAAGAATCCAATCTTACTTCACAAGATCCAATCACAAATTGAAAAAGAAGATCAAAAATTGATAAAGTTTCGAGATGGAAAATTTAACCTGAAATTTTCAAGCACCAAGAACTCTCTGATACCACTTGATAAGGTTCACGTTGATTTGATCCACCTTTGGGTGGATTAACAACCTTATTTATCCACAGGACAGGTCTAGCTTGGAAAATTCCACAGACTAATTAACCAAACCAAAGAATTTCAACGATCACAGGAAGAATAATGGTTAGAACATAAAACACAAAGAATAAGAAAGAAACAAAAGAAGATATGGAGCGCGATTCAATGGAAACTTGTCCAAAGCCCCAACGCTATTACAAAACCAACTTGACTCAGGCGGCACCTAAATCAAATTAGATTTGGCTATTCTCAAACTTAGAACAAAAGCAAGACTATTGGCTTAATCTCACTTTAGGGTTAGAAAACAAAAATCTCAAATTTAGCTTAAGGTCTCTAAGGGTTGGAATCAAATTTTGTTCTTGCAAAATATTGAACTTTCAATATCAAAAATCAACTACTAAATTCGTGGGTTTACAAGCCTATAAATAGGCACAAAGACTTGTAAACAAAGTAAACCCTACTTTCCTAAAATAAAGTTTCCTAATTGGAATAAACTTCTCTAAAATGGAATTAACACATGCCTCAATCATGCAAGATCTTTAGCCATGTGTAAATAACATGAATAACATGTCTATTTTCATGCAAGAAAATTAGATCACGTTCTTTATTGAAAAGATTAACAAAAACGAACAAAAAATGAAAAACTCAAAAATTGATGAATTTCCCAACGTCGCGCGACGTGGGCATGTGGACGTCGCGACGTGTCTGGACGTCGCGACGTGGAAGGTCACGCGTCGCGACGTGCAGAAATGCGTCGTGAATTAAAATTGGATTTTTATTCCAATTTTTTCAAACTTCAAATTTCCAGAGAGTTACGTCTCGAAGTTGAATCCACGTAATATCAAAACCACGAGGTTCCAAGGCTTAAAATCAGTCATCGTCCATCACTTCCATGATCAAACCATTAAGAGCCAACTTGAACTTTTTGGTTTTAGCTCGAGTCATTGGTCCACCAATTCCACGTAACGGGTCAATGGAATGTTGTTCACCATCAAGTGCGTCTGGATTCCTATCAGAATGTTTGCTATGGTTTATATCTCTTGGACTTTATATGCTTACTTTCTTTCATGAATGAATTTGTTTTTGTACGACGTGATGCAAAGCATGCTACTTTTTAGTTTTGTTGTGTTATTTTGAGCTTTTGCATTTTATACCATGTATATGTTTATTTAACACAAGTTAGGTGTAGTTCACATTTTGTGGAAGAACTTGTCTATCCATGGAAAGTGCACTAGCACTGGAGTTGGATGTGTGTTGAAAACTTGAATAAAAAATGCTCAATGGTGAGGATAGTATAATGCTAAGTGGTAGGAGTTAAAACTTAGTGGGAAAGTTTGAACTTTAACATAGTTGTTTTCAAGCACTAAAATGGAATACATACAAGGATTGTTGAACTTATGTGAAAAGGCAAGAAATAGAGAATTTTTGAAAATTTTCATGGATTAAGATGAGTAATCCTTGGAAACCTGTAGTGACATTTAGGCAACAATGGAGATGATTTGAAAAAAAAGGGCAGGTCATGCCAATGTGAAATGTGCAAGATGCTAAGTGCGTGGACAATATTCCAAAAGCACACATTATGAACCATTCCTCTGCGGGACAGCTCTACCACACTAAGTGTGCATTTTAAGAGAATAATCCGCATGAATGGGAATGGAATTCAAAAGCCATAAAACCCAAGGCAACATTTGGAAAGGCCAAGGAGTACCCCAGTGTAATATTGTCATTTGCGAAACGAAGGTAAAGCACCAAAGGATGACAATCTAGGGGATAGAGTGGGAAAAAATGAAGGAAACCAATGATCCTTAAGATGGTGCATTTGTGTCTATACAGTGTTTACAAGTTGAGGACTTGAAAAGAACTAATAATAAAATATTTGCATTCTCTACTATTGCTTTGATCATAAGTGAGGTTTGAGCTGTATGTAAGCCTTTTGCACACCACTTACACAACTATGTTAGAGCTTCAAATGAATACAACTTGGTTTTGATGAATGCCATGAAGAATTGTGCATATCCTTACCATTAGAGTACAATTGGTTAAATAAGAAACATTCACATCCAATAATAGTGTGAAATGTACTTGAAATGGATACGTAGGTTTCTCCACTTGATTTCACCTATGTAGCAATGGGTTTTGTGTGTAGTGTATGGTTGTGACCTTGCTTGAGGGAAAATAAGAGTTCAGGTGTGGGGGAAATTGATAAGTTGGTTTTATACCGACTTATATGTGCTATTTTACTTAGCTTTTGACTTGTTTTTCATGCAATTGTGTAGTGTTATGTGTCATTTTGTGCATTTTATGTGGGTTACAACTTGGAGTGCTAAAATGAAGAAAAATACTAAAAATGTTTATTAAATGAGACAAATGTGTGTTTTAGGTTAAAGAACAAGGAAAGAATACAAGAAGTCTTGAAATGATGCTTGTGAAGGTTAAAGAGTCCCTTGGTTATTTCGTATTTGGGCAGAACAGATAGTTTATGTCAATTGAGTGTATTGATAAGTTGGTTTTATACCAAATTAAATGGCTTAATTCACTTAGCTTTTGACTTGTTTTTCATGAGTTAATGCAATGTTTTGTGTGATGTTGTGCATGTAATTGTGTGTGCAAGAATATGAAATATGAGTTTCTTTGTGGAAAATCATTATAGGGTTTTAGGGTTTTATCTGCCTGCCACAGTTTGGTGTTTTGATGATATCTTGAGTTTCAGGTACCTGATGAGGCTGTTTCTTGATTCATTGGAAAGCTAAGAGGGGGATCTAGAATTCTTAAGTTCACCATCAAGGCTGATTCAGAGACTAGCACACCCTTATTTGGCATGAAAGTAGGGTGTTGTGCTGGAATGGATATTTTGTCAAGACCTTTGCCAACTCGGCTAACTTATCTTGCCAACACCTAGCCAATACCTTGCCAAGTTCTGCCAAACCAACGTGCCAAGACTTGCCCAAACCAATGTGCCAAGACTTGCCAACCACCTTGGCCTACACCTTGCCACACAACCTTGCCACCACAATGCACTTACCTTGCCAAGCATTCAACACACAACCTTGGCATACTTTTTGCAATTTTTGTACAAACCTTGGCACACCACTCGTTCACTTTGGCACGAACACTTGCACAATTCACTTGGCACGCCACCTTGCCACACCACTTGAGCACCACTTGACACATTCAGCAAGTAAAGAAGGGAAAATGGCCTACGAGAAGAGGAAAAAATGGCTTACGACATGTCGTAAGCCATTCTTGAAGAAAGAAAAACTTGCCCACGACATGTCGTGGGCAAAATTTTGGAAGAAGGATTTTGGCCTACGACATGTCCTAGGCCAAGTTTGAAACAAGAATTTTTAGCCTACGACAATTGCTTGATGGGTGCTGAAAAAATGGCAAAGTGTTGGAAGAGTTGCTTCATGGGTTTTCAGCTTTGTCGCACTTCAGTAGTTGGGTTGTAACTCTCTCGTTTTAGCTCCAAATTAGGTGAATCAAATGGCTATGGAAATCTAAGACAAAGGGTTACAACTTTCGTGTTTTAAGATTCTTTTAATTCACAGTGCATCATGGTCAAATTATTAATGGAAGTTGCTGCCATAAAACATTGTGTTCTTGAGTTTTCAGGAAATTGGCTAAGTGTTGGAACTTCTGATTTCAGGAGTTCAGCAAGGCAGCAGAAGGCGTGAAGTGTCAAGGCGAGAAGGCGTGAATTCGCAAAGGCTGGACTGCAAGGAAGTCTGCGAGGACACTGAAGACGCGATTTCTGTAGGCTTGAAGGCGTGGTTCGACTCTAATTCTTCTATCTGGAGTGCTGAAAAGTGAAGGCGTGAAAGGCAGAAGCCCAAAGGCGCTAACGCTGACTTGAAGGCGCGGCACCGCAAGACTGAAGGCCTAACGCTGACTTGAAGGCACGACACTGCAAGACTAAAGGCGCTGGAATGCTGAACAGATTCTTCAACTTTGAATTTTTCACATGTTTTGGGCTGATTTTGGTTTTCCCAGTGAAGGAAACTTTTGTAACACTTTATACATTTTATGTTGCGTATTAGTTACGTTTTCCCAACTTTATATATAGGGAATGTAGCTAACATGTAAAAGGATCCGATTCATTATTCTCTATTCACATTTTCCATATTGTAACCGATTTTTGATTTTAAAGGGTGGGAAGTGTTTTTGAGATCTACTTTCTCTCTACTTTATCTCTCTAAGTTTGTTGCTTTATTTTGGATTCCGATCAAAGATTTGCTCTCAACATTGTACATCTCCTGGAAATTGAGAAGAAAAGTGACAATCCTCTCGGCATTTGGAAGCTTTTAAGACTCTTAATTGGTAAACTCTTCCAATTAATGATTACGAACTGTTTAACCTTCCAATTTGTTGATCGTGAAGTTGAAATGGAGATTTGTGGCTAAATGTGTGATAATCTAGGATACTGAGGGTGAATGCTAGGTTGAAATTGTAAATGTTCAGTGGAACTAACAATCTAATATAAGAAATGTAAATTCTCAGCACTGAATTTGAAAAACTTGTTAAGTGCATGCTTTTGATCTGAATTTGATGAAATGAGATTTGATTGCGGTCATCATGCTGAATTGAGTCTTCATTTGTAAGATTTGGATGAAAATCATGAATAAGAACCTGAGAATGCATGAGTTCTTAAATCTGTTTGAATTTGCACAGATCTTAATGCTAGACCTCACCATAGGAAGCTTTGCGCCTGTATAATCCTGAGAACAAGGTGATAAGAGATTCTCCTACTTAAATGATGAATTTACATGCTAGGATCGGGCCTCACCAAGGCAGATTCTAGGTGTTCATGCCTGAGTAATTTGAGTGGGGAATTGAGATGACACGGTTTTACTTCACCATTCTTAGGCCCGATCATAGGATAGGATGGTGTCCGGAGACTAAAATTGTAGTGTAGTGACCATGCTAACTATAATTTCGGTCTCCATTTGTGATTCTCCTCATCTGCTTTGATTGTATGTTAGTAATACTGCATGTATGAGAAGTTGCATTCACCCGGAAGTAGCCTAGATTATCAGCTTAATTTTCTTGAGAACTTTGCTTTTACTTCTCTGAGTCTTACTTGTGTGTTCATTTCAATTCGTATTCGTGTGGAGTTAAACCAATTTAGTTCCTGTTAAATTTTGTAATCAGTGTTCTTTAAATCTTGTTATATTTTGGTGACATAATTGAGCATATCAAACTTCTTGAATCGACTATTTCCCTGAGGAACGAAACCTAGCTCACTGCTACTATATTCAGTGAAATTAGGATAAATTGACGAGACACGACACTCGATATCAATTTTTGGCGTCGTTGCCGGGGAAATTAGGCACGGTTCTGGAATTTGTTGAATTGTTCTTGATTTTACTTGTTCTACTTTGTGTTTTTGTTAGTGTCATTTACTTTGTTTTACATTTTGTGTTGTTTTTTTCTGTTTTGTGTACCTTGTTATTCTCTTTTCCTTTCATTGTTATTGTTATTATCCGTGGTCTTTGGTCTTGAGTGTTGTTTCAATTAGAAGTTTGCTTTGGTGTTTAGTTTCATTGAAGTTATACTTCACCTTTTGTGTATTGTATGCCCAGGTTACGATCCTGTGCAGACCCCGAGTTTGAATTGGACCTTGAATTGACAAAGACTCTAAGGATTCAGGCCAAGCAAAGAGATATGGCAGCTCAAGGAGTACAAGCACCTAGGTTTGGAGATCACTACGCTGTAAACTTTGATAACAGGTTTGGGCAGCAGGACATAGACGTGGAAAGTTACCACATTCCTCCACAGATAGTCTCCATGATCACTCAGGGCCAGTTTTTCCAAGGGCTTGACAATGAGGATTCTAACGACCACCTCGATTGGTTCCTGGGATTATATAGCACTTTCAAGCTGCCGAGAGTTGATAGGGGTGAGGTTCAAAGGATTTTGTTTCCTTTATCTTTGCGTGGAAAGGCTAAACATTGGTTGAAACGTATTGGAGGAGCAAATGTTGGTATGTCTTTTGATGATTTACAGAAAAGGTTCTTGTCTAAGTACTTCCCCCCAGCCAAGCTTGAAAAGATAAGGTTGGAAATTATCAATTTCCAACAACAAGACAGTGAGTCATTTAGGGAAGCTTGGGAGAGGTTCAATGATTTGATCAGGCAGTGTCCCAACCATGACTTGGGCGAAATCAGGGAACTAAATACATTCTTCAAAGGCTTAACTCCTGAATCCTCCATGATGGTCAAGGCATGTGCCAATGGTGCACTCAAAGATAAATCTGTGCCGGAAGTTCGTGAATTGTTCAACCAAATTGCTGAGGATGTATATCTATTCCCAGAGACTCGAAAAACTCATGGTAGAAAGGAAAGAGGAGTCCTGGAGTTAGATGAGGAAACTTCACTTAATGCAAAGGTCGAAGCCTTGGCAAAGCAAATGCAATCTCTTAAAGCTACTCAAGCCAAGACACCTGTGTTGTCTTGTGGAATATGCAAGGGTGAACATTATACTGATGAGTGCTCTGTCACCACTAAATCCATTCAATACGTGAATAATTATGGCAACAGGCCACAGTACTCTGGCAATTACTCAGGAGGGAACAATAGAAGCTATGGAGGTAATCAAGGAACTTGGGGGCAACAGAACCAAAGCCAGGGAAGCCAATACACTCAAGGGAATGATCAAAGGAGAACTTCCAATCCTCCACCAGGTTTTGATCATCAAGCCAGTACCTCAGAACAAAGGAAACCATCAATGGAAGATATGCTCCAGAGTCTAATGGAAAAGGTCGACAAAAATGAGGACAGATTTGTGGCTTTGGAGACCACTGCAAGCCATCATGATGCCATACTCAAAAACATTGAGGTGCAATTGGGACAACTTACTAATGCTATACATCAAAGGCCTAGTGGATCTCTTCCCAATGATACAGTGCCAAATCCCAAGAACACGGTTGGGTGTAAAGCCATCATGTTGAGAAGTGGTAAAGAAGTGCAAAAATAATCTAAGCCTGAGGAGGAGGAATGTGTCATTGAGGAGGAAAGTGTTCAACTGGAGGAAGGGAATGTTTATGAGGAAATGGCACCGAAGAAGGTTGATGAACAAGAAACTCTTACATTGGAAAGGAAGGGTGAGCAAACTGACACAAAAACTGTAAAGAAGGAGATACCGGCTAGGGTAGGAAATGAGATCACTAAGAACTCCAATCCTTATAACTACCCTGAGTACGCTGCAAAACCTCCTTTTCCAGAAAGAAAGAAACCACCTCCAAAACAAGGCCCACAGTTCAAAAGGTTCTTAGATGTACTCAAGCCAGTGAACGTGAATCTTCCTCTAATGGATCTAGTAACATCAATGCCAAAGTATGCTAAATATCTCAAAGATCTCATCTCAAACAAAGAGCAGATATTGAGGTGTGATGTTCCCATGATGGTTTCTGAAAGTACTCAAGCTTGGATGGTTCATGATCTTTCTCCGAAGCTTAAGGATCTTGGGAGCTGCACTATCACATGCAAAATGCAATAGGCTCAAGGCATTTTGCAAAGGCTTTGTGTG
Source organism: Ophiorrhiza pumila (assembly GCA_016586305.1). Classification (NCBI taxonomy): domain Eukaryota; kingdom Viridiplantae; phylum Streptophyta; class Magnoliopsida; order Gentianales; family Rubiaceae; genus Ophiorrhiza; species Ophiorrhiza pumila. The sequence goes on along the minus strand of BLIW01000004.1, from coordinate 19,265,779 downwards.
ATCTGGGTGCTGGCATCAACTTAATGCCATTGTCCATTGACATGAATGTTGGATTGGGAAGCAGGATTCGACCAGTTGCAGTTACACTCCAATTAGCAGACCGATCCTTGGTGACTCCCACAGGCTTGGTAGAAGACGTTTTGGTAAAGATTGATAAATTCACTTTGCCAGTTGATTTCATAGTACTTGATATGGAGGAGGACCCCGAGGTACCACTCATTTTTTGTAGGCCATTTTTAGCTACTGGTGATGCTTTAATTGGTGTTCGAAACAAAACTGTCACCTTTAGAGTTAATAATAAAGAAGTAGTTTTCGACGTGAACTATGCAATGAAACAACCTATGCCTATAGAGTCTTGTTGTTCCATTCAAGTTGTTGAGTGTTCTCCAACTTTAGTTGATGAGGGTGTTAAGCATGACTACATTTCTGTCAATAAATTTGTTGATGATGAAGAAATTGAGTTGGAAGACAATGATTTAGAAGATTGCATGATTTTACCTGACAATGCATCTGTGGTAGAATGTTATTCAATTTGTCCAATAAAAGAGTCAAGCTTTGAATTGTCAAGCCAAACTTTGGTAGATCATATGTTACAGGAAGCATGTGTTAAGAATTGTTCAAACAATAATAAGAGCCATGCTATGCTTGTTTGATGGTGGTTGTTCTTTTCTTGATACCTTGATAAATTGCATAGAGTCTCATCTAGAAAAACATTGTGATACCATGACTCAAGATAATGTGAAAATTGTTGGGATTTCTGTTGGAGCACCAACTTGTGAAACTGTGAATGAATCTAGGTGTGAATTTGGTACCTCTCCACGGGTGTACAATGAGCAATTTTTGTTAAAAGATGACAATGCTGTTTGTGTTTGTGATGTTAACATTGGGAAAATGTGTGAAGTACTTAACTCTAGTTTGGATGATAAAGATGTTAACATTTTGAATGACAATGATAACATGTTGAACGATTGTGAATTTGAGACTTTTAATTTTGAACTTTCTGATTAGTTTGTTGAGACCAAGGATGTGCATTCCTTGGTTGAGCCTTGCAGGATTATTATGGAGAGTGTGGTAGAAGAGGGTGATGATGTGCTTCAAATGAATGTGATATTTGGAGAAAGTTCTTCTCATGATCCAGTGCTTACACATCTCCTCAACACTCCAATGTCTTCTGGGAAGAAGGAGCATGCTTATGAGAGTTCATCTTTTGTGTGGTGCAGAGATAGATTTACTGAGTTCTTTTAATGATTAAGACATATTTTGTGGATGAATAAAGTCTAGCTGGAGACTACTTAAATCCAGAACTACTTCTTTTCCTTTAGCTTTAATAAGTAGTTTGTTTTCTTCTTTTCGTTTGCCTTTACGTTTCTTTCATTTTGGAATTCATTTATCAAAACCACTCATGTTAAAGGTGTTTGCCCAGGAAGGACATTGCAAGAGAGTGGCCATGCACTCAACAGGGTAAGTGTGGGGGAGTGATGCCATGGAATTTTTCATATGAGGAAGGTGGACCAAGACATCTCCACAAAGCAGACATTGGACTTCATGACTTACCAATCCCAATGAGCTCCTAACCCTATCATATCTCTTTACTTTACATTGAGGACAATGTAAGTTTTAAGTGTGGGGGAGGGAATGTTTGCTATGATGTGTGTTTCTTGAATTTTATGTGTTTACTTTTATCATGAAATTTTTGTGAATTTTTTGTGCTAGGCAATGTCATTTTTAGTAGAGATGTGTTGTTTTGAGACTTTTGTCTTTGATTTTAGTATTGTGGTGCCATTTTGAGTTTAATACCCGTATGTGTGGTGTTTTTCATGTTTGGTGAGAAATTCAAATTTTTGGTGAATTCTTGAAATTTGTTTTGAATAAGTGTTGATCTTGTCTATACATGGCATGTGTGGGGTGCAAAGTGGTGATTGTGTCCAATTGGAGTGCAAAAGTGCAAGAAAGTGTAATGAAATGAACAAAGGTGTAGTGCTAGTAAGAAGAAAAAAAAAAGAGTAATCACCTCGCATGTGAAATTTTGTTCTTAGTCCATTTTGGCTTATTCCAAATTCATCACTATTACTTGTTTTGAATCTTGCATGTGAAAATTTTTGGTTTTTGGTGCTAAGTTTGAAGAGATTGGTACATTTTGCTGAATAAGGCCCGATGTTAATGTAAGATAGATATGCCATGCAAAACTTAATGGACATAGGAGGTAATGTGTATGAATTCGTTTCTGTTTGTTATGCATTTATCTGGTGTTTCCAGAATTCGTGCATGTTAATCAATTTGGGATTCTTATGAACACGTGCTTGCACAAGAAATGATATGGGAGAAAAAGCCATATTGGCAACTGGGAAGGAAAAAGCCATAAGAACCTGGCAATCAAATTTGGAGAAAAAAGCCATAAAACCCAGGCATTATTTTAGTCATCAATATGTGCACCAATGTGCAGCACTAATGTGCAGAATAAGGGCAATGACCCATAGAGTACCAATGTACGCATAGGTACCATTGATCTTGTGATTGCATGTTCATAAGAGTGGACAAAAAAGATTGGCATGTATTGAATGGTATGTGAGACTAGCTAGAGGGTGTATAACAATGGAATAGATGAAGTGCATGTTCCTCAGCACACACTTGCACGCATGACATTTTGGTCTTTATTCATTGTGCCTTAGTTGATAATTTGTACTAAAATTTGAGAGCTAGGCATCATGAACCATCAAAGTATAAAGTTTTGTGTGGAAAAACGTTTTGATGAACTGGGATGTGGTCATTGTGGATGAATGAACAAAGTGTTTGCATATGGGTGATGCAAAGGGTTAATTTGTGTGTATCTTTGCTTGAGGGCAAGCAAAAGTTCAAGTGTGGGGGAATTTGATAAGTTGGTTTTATACGAACTTAAATGGCTTAATTCACTTAACTTTTGACTTTTTTTTCATGAGTTAATGCAATGTTTTGTGTGATGTTGTGCATGTATGTGGTTTGAAATTGGTTGTGCTCAAATGGTTAAAAGGGACCAAAAATGATGTTGAACTAAGGCAACTGTGTGTTTGATGGTAATTGGCAAGGTTGGGAGGTCAAAACATCTAGGAAAGTGAATGGAATCGAAATGAATTTGGTAGACTTGGTTTAGGGTTTTGACAGATTTGGTTAGTGAACTTCATCTGGGCATAACTTTCTTGATACTAACCTAATTGGCGAGTTCTTTTGTGTTTTTAAAAGCTCTTTGAATGAACTACACTTCTTATGTTTTAACTATTTTCCAATTGTGTGTGCAAGAATATGAAATATGAGTTTCTTTGCGGAAAATCATTATAGGGTTTTAGGGTTTTATCTTCCTGCCACAGTTTGGTGTTTGGATGATATCTTGAGTTTCAGGTACCTGATGAGGCTGTTTCTTGATTCATTGGAAATCTAAGAGGGGAATCTAGAATTCTTAAGTTCCTCATCAAGGCTGATTCAGAGGCTAGCACACACTTATTTGGCATGAAAGTAGGGTGTTGTGCTGGAATGGATATTTTGTCAAGACCTTTGCCAACTCGGCTAACTTATCTTGCCAACACCTAGCCAATACCTTGCCAAGTTCTGCCAAACCAACGTGCCAAGACTTGCCCAAACCAATGTGCCAAGACTTGCCAACCACCTTGGCCTACACCTTGCCACACAACCTTGCCACCACAATGCACTTACCTTGCCAAGCATTCAACACACAACCTTGGCATACTTTTTGCAATTTTTGTACAAACCTTGGCACACCACTCGTTCACTTTGGCACGAACACTTGCACAATTCACTTGGCACGCCACCTTGCCACACCACTTGAGCACCACTTGACACATTCAGCAAGTAAAGAAGGGAAAATGGCCTACGAGAAGAGGAAAAAATGGCTTACGACATGTCGTAAGCCATTCTTGAAGAAAGAAAAACTTGCCCACGACATGTCGTGGGCAAAATTTTGGAAGAAGGATTTTGGCCTACGACATGTCCTAGGCCAAGTTTGAAACAAGAATTTTTAGCCTACGACAATTGCTTGATGGGTGCTGAAAAAATGGCAAAGTGTTGGAAGAGTTGCTTCATGGGTTTTCAGCTTTGTCGCACTTCAGTAGTTGGGTTGTAACTCTCTCGTTTTAGCTCCAAATTAGGTGAATCAAATGGCTATGGAAATCTAAGACAAAGGGTTACAACTTTCGTGTTTTAAGATTCTTTTAATTCACAGTGCATCATGGTCAAATTATTAATGGAAGTTGCTGCCATAAAACATTGTGTTCTTGAGTTTTCAGGAAATTGGCTAAGTGTTGGAACTTCTGATTTCAGGAGTTCAGAAAGGCAGCAGAAGGCGTGAAGTGTCAAGGCGAGAAGGCGTGAATTCGCAAAGGCTGGACTGCAAGGAAGTCTGCGAGGACACTGAAGACGCGATTTCTGTAGGCTTGAAGGCGTGGTTCGACTCTAATTCTTCTATCTGGAGTGCTGAAAAGTGAAGGCGTGAAAGGCAGAAGCCCAAAGGCGCTAACGCTGACTTGAAGGCGCGGCACCGCAAGACTGAAGGCCTAACGCTGACTTGAAGGCACGACACTGCAAGACTAAAGGCGCTGGAATGCTGAACAGATTCTTCAACTTTGAATTTTTCACATGTTTTGGGCTGATTTTGGTTTTCCCAGTGAAGGAAACTTTTGTAACACTTTATACATGTTATGTTGCGTATTAGTTACGTTTTCCCAACTTTATATATAGGGAATGTAGCTAACATGTAAAAGGATCCGATTCATTATTCTCTATTCACATTTTCCATATTGTAACCGATTTTTGATTTTAAAGGGTGGGAAGTGTTTTTGAGATCTACTTTCTCTCTACTTTATCTCTCTAAGTTTGTTGCTTTATTTTGGATTCCGATCAAAGATTTGCTCTCAACATTGTACATCTCCTGGAAATTGAGAAGAAAAGTGACAATCCTCTCGGCATTTGGAAGCTTTTAAGACTCTTAATTGGTAAACTCTTCCAATTAATGATTACGAACTGTTTAACCTTCCAATTTGTTGATCGTGAAGTTGAAATGGAGATTTGTGGCTAAATGTGTGATAATCTAGGATACTGAGGGTGAATGCTAGGTTGAAATTGTAAATGTTCAGTGGAACTAACAATCTAATATAAGAAATGTAAATTCTCAGCACTGAATTTGAAAAACTTGTTAAGTGCATGCTTTTGATCTGAATTTGATGAAATGAGATTTGATTGCGGTCATCATGCTGAATTGAGTCTTCTTTTGTAAGATTTGGATGAAAATCATGAATAAGAACCTGAGAATGCATGAGTTCTTAAATCTGTTTGAATTTGCACAGATCTTAATGCTAGACCTCACCATAGGAAGCTTTGCGCCTGTATAATCCTGAGAACAAGGTGATAAGAGATTCTCCTACTTAAATGATGAATTTACATGCTAGGATCGGGCCTCACCAAGGCAGATTCTAGGTGTTCATGCCTGAGTAATTTGAGTGGGGAATTGAGATGACACGGTTTTACTTCACCATTCTTAGGCCCGATCATAGGATAGGATGGTGTCCGGAGACTAAAATTGTAGTGTAGTGACCATGCTAACTATAATTTCGGTCTCCATTTGTGATTCTCCTCATCTGCTTTGATTGTATGTTAGTAATACTGCATGTATGAGAAGTTGCATTCACCCGGAAGTAGCCTAGATTATCAGCTTAATTTTCTTGAGAACTTTGCTTTTACTTCTCTGAGTCTTACTTGTGTGTTCATTTCAATTCGTATTCGTGTGGAGTTAAACCAATTTAGTTCCTGTTAAATTTTGTAATCAGTGTTCTTTTAATCTTGTTATATTTTGGTGACATAATTGAGCATATCAAACTTCTTGAATCGACTATTTCCCTGAGGAACGAAACCTAGCTCACTGCTACTATATTCAGTGAAATTAGGATAAATTGACGAGCCACGATACTCGATATCATGTATCTTTCTCAATACTAATCCAAATGTGGAGATCGTGGATGTTCTGGAAAGCTCATTGCGTATACTTCAATGCTTATGTTTTGACTTTCTTCCAATTCAGAGTACAAGTATTAGAACCAGGAACATCTTTGTTATCGCTACTCCAGATTTTCAGTGTTAGGTTCATTGCCACAATTTGGTAGAAAGCCAATATCCTGAGCTCCAGACGTCCAAAATTGATGATTCATGAACTTATGGAAGCAAAACACACATATATTGCATAGAAGTGGAACATCGGGCTGAAAAGTGGAAATTGCACGGGCGGCCGCACCATGAGAAAGCTTGCACGCACAATTTAACCTCTTCCTCGGCGCATTTCACTATTTTGGCCATAACTTTGCATTACGAGCTCTGAATTGAGTGATTCAAAAAGCTATTGATAGCTAAGACATAGAGCTACAAAGTTCATGTTTTTGATTTTGTCGAATTCACAACGCATCAGGGACATATTTCCATTGTAAGAATTTGGAAGCGTGTTGTAGTGAGGCTAAGGAGCGTGATTTGTGCTGCGAATACGTGGTTGGCACTGGCTTGGAAGCGTGAAGTTCCAGGATGGTTGCTGACGTGGGCAAAGTGCACGTACGCATGTTTTATATAACTTTTCCTCACAATGGCATTTCTGTAATTAGGTGCTTAGTTTATGTTTGCGTGTTGTTTAAGCTTTTTTACCTCTATAAATAGAGGAATTTGTCATTATTTTAGGAGGAGAGTTTTAGATCCAGAGATTAATCTAGAACTTGTGAGCGGGAAATTTTCTCTCTCTAACTTTGTCTTTCTAAATGTTCTCTCTCTAGAATTTTAGCTCCAATTTCGATTCCGATCGAACTTTTGGACCGATCACTGGGATTCTCTTCTCAATTAAGGAAGTTTGAACAATTATCTTGTGTTTAATCAGTAAAATTTTCCAATTTAATGAAGATGAATTGTTTAACACTGTACTTTGATGATCACGACATGAGAATGAGTTATTCCGGCTAAACTTGCGATGTCCTTGGGTTCCGATGTATGAATGCTCTGTTTAGACAACGAAATGTAATGCGATTGGCATAATTTATGAAGAAATGAAATCATGCTCTATTTTAACCTATGAATTTCGTTAAATTTCATGAATTGTGCACCGGTGTTGCGGAATTGAACTTTAGTTGCGGTCGACATGCTGAATTGAAGCTTAATTCACCAATATTTACTGTGAATTATTATGGAATTAGAACTGGAGTGTGAAGTGAGTCTTTGCACTTGTTTTGCTTGTTCGTTTTCTGAGATGTGGTCGCCATGCTGATTTTAGATCACAGAATCCTTAGATCAAAGTGTAAAGAAGTTCTCTGTTGCTAATGAAGACTAAAGAACCTAAATTCAGGCCTCGCAATGGGAAGTCTTTAGGAGTCAATCACTATAGTAGTTAGAAACATGAAATTGAGACGTTGTGGTGTGAATACATTATTCTTAGGCCTTGCCATGGGAAAGAATAATGACAGGAAGCCTAGGTTGCAGTGCGGTCGACATGCTGGCTGTAGGTTAGGTTTCTAGGTAACTAGCTCTCCTCTTGTATTGCTCCTGTGTTAATAGCACTTGTGGATAATGCATACAATGTATCATAATAGCTATCTCAAAATGCACTATAACAAAAATGTAAATCAATTTGAAACAATAAAGAACAACGATTTTTATTTAACCAATTTGATATGATGAATTCACATGAACAAACTAATTCAATGGTTAACTTTTCTAACTTAAACTCGTCAATTAACCAACTTGAGTTATCTTCACTTTGAGAATATATGGTTAATCTTAAAAAGTTATCATTCTTTAGAGAAACAACATTTAAAGAAAAATCAGAATGTAAATAATCTAAATAATAGAAACTAACATCATGAATTACCTTTTGTGTTGAAAAATGCAATAAAGAACAAGATAACTTACCAATCAAGTGTTGGACTATCAAAGTACCTCTTTGAACTTGATGGATTTGAAAGTGTAATGAATCAAAATCAGAATGTAAAAATTCACAAACCAATTCATCAAAACAAAAGTTATTCCAGCAAGTATAACCAACATAATTAACACTTTGATTAGTGCACACAAGGATTTGGTTTTGTTCGAAATTATAAATATGAAATTTAGATTGCAACTTATGTAATAAATAAGCAACATAACACACTAACAAGCTATACATAGATTCATTCAATTCAAAGTATTTTGATGTAACCATTGAAGAATTATGTAAATCAATTTGCTTATTAAAATACAAAATGTTAGACTCTAAACTACAATTTACAAAATTTCGAATCATTTGTTGAAAACTATAAGGAAGTTTTTGAAATTGATTAAAAACATATGGAAAACTTTGAAACTCAATCGAATTGATAATAACAAAGTTCTTAACAGTTTTAAGATCAAAATCAAATGAAAACTTACCTAACTTATCTTGCTTACCTTGCGGAAAACAAGTCATGGCAGATTGAATTCCTTCCATTGCATATTGAGTTTTTTTAAACTCCATTAGATGTCTAGGAACTCTATAAATCTGCAAAACAAAATATATATGCAGGAAACAATGTAATTCGTGATCACTATAATTCATAAGTACAAGATGTTGTTCAACTTTCAATGCACTCTTCTCTCTCTTTTGAGTTTGAACACTCATCTCACTTTCTGAATTTTTTAGCTCATCACTCTTTTTATCACTCATATTTTGCTCACAGCCTATGCTAATGTTTACATTCTTTTGTTTCTCTTTTTCACTCCTTTCTTTTGCTTCTTCATCACGCAAATTACTACAAGCTTTAGCAAGCCTTGCTTGGTCTTCAAAGACTTGGGACGGATTCAAGGCTCTAAGGTTGAACTGTTTTCCTTTATGTTCAAAACTCTAGTAATTCTTCTTGGCATGATAAACAACATCTCTATCAAATTGCAAAGGTCTTCCAAGAAGGATGTGACTGGCCTCTATTGGAACCACATCACACAAGACTTCATCAACATATTTACCAATTTTGAATGGCACCATCACTTGCTTAGTGACTCTAGTCTTGACGGAATTCTTAAGCCATTGAAGTTGATATGGATTTGGATGTTTCAAACAAGTCAAATTCATCCTCTTGACTAGTAAAGCACTTGCCACATTAGTGCAACTCCCACTATCAATGATCACACTACAAACTTTATCTTTAACCATAAAATGTGTGTGAAAGATACTTTCACGTTGAATTCAATCATCATCAATGTGTGGTTGTGAGATAAGAATCCTTTGAATCATTAAACAATTATTTCCCACCATTGTACCTGCAATGTTAGTGAAAACAGCAAGAAAACAGTAATCTATTTCCTCACGGGTTCTCACTTTGGGGAGTAGGTACTCACCATTCTTTATAAGTAGCTTTTCTCTTGTATACCCTAACTACACTCTTATTGTGGAATTACCTAGTCTAAATTAGACCTAGCAGTTCATTGAGAGGAGGAACTCGTCTCAACTAACAAGTCCAAGCACAAAACTTTACACTAGACAAGTTAATTAGAATATTTAAGCAATAACCGCAAAGAGTTTTTTAAAATCACGCAGGGGTATAATTTGATATAGCTTAGGAGACTACTGAAATTACAAAGTAGCAAGAAAAACAAAAAAATGGGGACTTGAATCACCTTATTCAGATTTATATTGAATAAGATATGACAATTTCAATTTGAGTGTGCTTTTAGGAAACAAATAAGAACACTTAGTTCTTGAAAATGATTTGTTTCTTAATTGTCCGAATTTTCTCTCCTTTTTTTTGTATTTAGACCAATTGCCTTTTGGGTTGTATTCTACTTGGTCTTTTTTTTTTATCACGGCCCTTTTTTTTATATCACGACCCTTTTTTTCTTTTTTGTTTTTTTGAATTTCTCGGACAACTAGGGTTTTAAGACAACTTAGGGTTTTTAATATTGTGTTGTCTTAATCTCAATGTTCCAACACGTATACTGTCACTCAAACAGCAGTATAGACTCAAGAATAATGAAGCACCAATCATCAAGTCGGATAGCAACAAGAAGTTATGATTTTGGAAACCAAACCCTAACCCTAAATTGACAAATTTAGCAAGAAAACTAAAACGAATTCAGCACTAAAGCATGCAATTCCTATGCAGTTTTTATCACAAAAACGTGCAGAGCTATAGGAAAAACAATATGCTATAAGAACGAACAAAAACAGCAAAAAACAAGACTCAAAAGACGCAAAACTTTCAGCAACTTGGTAAACGATTTTGAAGCAATTTCAGCTCGGTATTTTTATGCGATTTTTGTGCAATAATTTCGACTGAATAAGGACAGAATTACACACGAAATACTGCAGCAAGAATGACTCTAGACAGCAGCAAAAGAAATGCATACAGCAATACAAAAAATTTGACATGAAAACAGAAAGAATGCGGAATAATGATAAGTCACGAAAGAATTTGTAACCTGAAATTTGAAGCAACAACCGAAGCTTTGATACCAATTGATATGAACGGGCGAGGCTTGATGTCCTGGACCACCTGAATCCACACACTTCGGATCATTGTTGACAAACAAATTCGAACAAACACAAGAACACAAAAACAACAATGGCGGAATAAAGTTATGGAAATGAAAAGGTTGATGTTAAGTCAATCAAACCCCAACATTATTACAAAATAATTAACCTAGCTAATGTAAATCAAGAGCTAACAGAATTAGTTTGGCTGGTTCCTAACTCAAGAACGGGTAGGCTAATCCTATAGCTCCTCACTAAAGGCTTCACGGAAGGGTTAAAACACAAAGTGCTTTCAAATTTAGCAAAGCTAAAATTCTTTCATTAATCATCTTATCATTAAAATTCGTAAATAGGGCTGCCTTAAATAGGCTACAAAAAGGAAACAAAAGAAAACCCTAACAAGAAGTCAATTCCGAATTGAATTGGACTTCTCTAACCAATCCCACTTTAGGAAACTTCCAAATTGGAATTGGAAACTAATAACTAACTTACTTTCCTAAAGGAATTACTTTTCCTAAAAGATAGGAAAGGTCCTAGAAAATAGGAAACATGTCCTAAAAAGTAGGACACTCCTTAAAAGTAGGAAGCTACTTTTCTAAACCCATTAAAGCCCATTAAATGCCATTATCATGCAAGATAATTTGGGCCATGTAATTAATCAATTAATCAAAAAATTAATAATCCCAATTAAAGTTTAATGGACATAATTTATTACAAAGCAAATAAATCATATTTACTTAAAAGTGGCGTGATCCAAGATGATAAAGTCCAAGCACGCCATCTTGGTCTTCAAAAGTCCATGAATATAACGACGGTAATATGCCAGAATCACGTCATTCATCTTTGTACGCACGTTTAACGATGATAAGGTCAGAATCTTGTAAAACTTAAAACATAAAAGTTTTAGCTCTATCCCTTAGCTTTCTAGGGCAACTTGAATCACAAAATGCCGAGTTATACTGAGAGAGATATGTCACGAATACCAAAACATGACAGAATCTTTCAGCATTTAATGTTTGACGCTTTGTTTTGATCTTCTCGAAAATCGTTCAAGTCTCCACAATGTGTTGACTTTGGCACAATGGACATGGACACGGCTCATTCTCATCACAAAGTGCATGCCAATGAGGGCTGTGAGGTGCTTGAGGACCAATACAGTGCATGTATGTGTTGTGTAGTGTCGTAAGTGAGTGCATAAGTGTGCTGTGAAGAGCCACAAGCGTGCACAAGCTAGGCGCTAGATGTGTGTGGTGGTATGTGATGATGAGCAGTGAACGTGTGTGGCATGTGGCAAGTCTGTACAGTGAATATATGCACGGTGTGCGACAGGTGCATGCGAGTGCACCCGCGCACATGCGCGTGGGCTGTGCGTGCATGTGCGGCGATATGGTGAGGCGATGTGCGAGTTGTGCAACGTGTGCGCGTGCATGTGCAGCAATGTGGTGCGGAGATGTGCAGTGATGTGCGGTGATATGCGGGGCTCACATGCAGAGAATGTGCTCCTTGTGCGACAGTTGTGCCCGAGTGTGCGGGCTGTGCATGTGCAGTGTATGTTGCGAGTATGCATGTGCATGCGAGTGCTGTGGGCAGTGTGCCGTGCATGTATACACCTACTTGTGTGTGCACTACTGCACAAATTCTAGCCCTTCGTCACCAAATAGCACTACACCCAACTCATCACACAGACTTACACATCATCATACATTTCACGAGCTACACCAAAGCACAGCAAAAGCCAAGTAAAACTTGTATTTGCAAGTCAATACAAAACTGATTTATCAATTCACGCACTTAAGATTACATGCAACACTTGTGCCCAAATTAATACACCAATCTTCGATTTTTTCATGAAATACCACTCCACACAATTCTTCACATAAGCTTACATATAACCACACAATTCTACATATAATGCACTAGAACACCCAAAAACAAAGTAAAAGCAACATTATTAAGTCAGTATAAAACTAACTTATCAGATAAGCTTGTTATTTTTCATAAAAAATTTAAAAAAATTATGTTTTTTATAAGTTTTATAAATTTGTTTAGGAGACTATTGTATTTTTATATAAGACGATGATGTTTGACACATAAAAAGCTAATCTTGGATGTCAATAAACTTCTTATTAATATATAATTATTCTAAATTTTATAACGATACTTTTTGAACATAAAATTTTTATGCCTAAATGTTAATTCATGTGAAAAACTAGAACTCTATTATTATTCTGTAGATAAGTAGAGTTTGTAAGAAATTAAAGTTCTAGTTTATTAATATATCATAATAATTTGAATAATCTTGTAGTTAAATATTCATTCATGTGAAGAATTATTAAAGTGGTAGAAATCAAATCAAATTTTAATAAAATTTGAACTCTGGAGGTAGATATAATTACAAGAAATTAATTTTCTCAAATCTTTATAAGAGTTGTTTACACATAAAAGTTTACGTTATAATTTTTAAACAAAAATTTAATATAAAAAGATACTTTTGTAATGATTAATTATTAACAATAAATCGTTTCCTTCCGTTTCTGCCCACTTTTGGACGAAAATAGAAATGGACTCAAATAGTTATGTGTAATCCCTCCTAATGCCTTCTTTCCTTTCCTCTCCCTCTAAAAAAATTATCCAAACGCACAAATCGTAATTTGTCCCTTTCTTTTCCTTCCTCTCCCTCCTTTTCCCTCAATTCAAACATAATATCAGAGATTTGAAAGGCTTTTGAAGAGGCTCAAACACCACATATCTTGAATATGTAAACCATTCTAAAACTATCAAGGCAAATGCTTTCATTACTATTAATATTGGGGTGAAAAACCTAAACACTCTGGTCAAACACTACTACAAAATTCGCCTGTTACACCGGTTAAAAAAGGCTATTTTACACCGGTTATTTGAAAATTGTACCGGTGTATATACAGACGCGGTAAAACAGGCGTTATTTTTACACCGGTTAAAAATACCTGTTTAAAAAATTATTTTTACATCGGTTATTTATCAACCGGTGTAAATTATTTATTTTTACACCGGTTTTCCTAACCGGTGTAAATAAATTACTTTTACACCGGTTTTATTAACCGCTGTAATATTGTCTTGATTTGTTAGACTCGTGGGAATTTAATCTTACACCGGTTCTCCAAAAACCGGTGTAAAAAACTATTTTACACCGGTTATTATTAACCGGTGTGAAAAAAATCATCAGATATTTTACACCGGTTATAAAAAACCGGTGTAATATATTGATTGACTTTTTTCTTACACCGGTTATAGAAACCGGTGTAATATATATGGACATCTTTTTTACACCGGTTAATTATCAACCGGTGTTAAAAAAAGGATTTAATTTTTTGTATTGATTGATTGTTTTATTAGCCCACAGTTTACAAACATCAATCCACAATTACATTACATTCACAATGCAATACCAAATTGCCATTACAAGTAATAAGAACCATTCACTTATATTTCCAAACGAATCTTTCTATATTTCATAAGTATTGCCTATACATATATTTACATCTACATATCTATAAAATGTCCGATGAATAAGTATGAATCTACATTATATGTCAGTTATTACCCGACAACGCTTCGATCTCATTCATCAGTACATACTTGGCCCATGCTTCTCGAACACCTTCCAAATCTGATTTTGTTAATGTCTTCTCATCTTTTTTGAAGAACTGAGACATTCAAAATAAAGTCAACAGTTTCTTAATAACTGATATGCAAAACAACATCCGGATTTGAGTATCAAAATATTATGAAAATGAAATTACACAACAAAACCCAATAACCTTCTTGATATCCTTATGCTCTATGGCTCCTTGGAGTATGATCTCTCGCATGTACCACATCACATAATAACCACATTCCCAATTTGAGCCTTGCTTCTTGTGCTACAATTAAATAACCCTCTGTCATATAAAAAAAAATCCTGTACACTTATTAGAACCTTTTTCCGAACAATTGGAGCACGCTTACCTTTATCTCTATCCATTTAATTGGTTTATGCGTCGACACACGATACCCTTCAATTTCTTTCTGATACATCGTAGCTACACTGTACAAGACAACATTCTTGCATCTTATAAATAAGATTTACCTACTAAACATGGGTTAATATCAAACTAAAATTTCCGAAAAAGTATGAATAAATATAAATACGTGTTCATCAAATTCGTAACATCATCTCGTGGGGCTGAATGCACTGGATCAAACCAGTACACAGTCATGTCCTGTGGTCTTATCGCCATTAGCATTCAGTGTGCACTGAAAAATTATATGGAGATAAAATATTCCAACATATCAATGAATAAGCCTATTGAAAATGCGGTTAAAAAAGCGTATCTATTGAAATTTATTTACTTTAGAAAATACGGCGCTAGGTATATGATCTTGCATCCAGTCTTCAGGTGCAACGCGATGTACTCGACTCTATATGACATGACATTCCCGTACGGTTGTATATGATGTGGTGATAGGAACCCTATCCCACTTTGACCCCGTTCTATACATAATGCATACATTGTCCTACGACATAAAATTGACAAATATAAGGACACGCGTGATTAGTCAAACTATATTGTCCACAATAACGAATAAAAAAAATTAAAGTTGAAACTTTAATAACATATACGAACTTACTTCATGAACACGCACATGCAATCACCCGTCACCTGTTCAGACACGAAGAAGTATTGAGGCTCTCATTAGTAAGCAATATTGGAAACTCAGTGCCCGCTATTACTTCCGGCATATTGATTGTGTAGAGAGCGTCACTCGTATGTGTGGTCACCATCTTGCACAATAACTGTAGTGATCCCTCGAGTTGTGATAATAATGGCTCATCCGTTTCTCGCGGTTGGGGCACCACTTTTGTTTTCTTATGTTGGAGAGAGTTCGTTACCTCGTTCGAACCTTTTGGGTCCGGTACCTTCACAACATTAAATAAGTAATTAGAGATGTTCATTAATAAAGATATACAAAGAAACTCAATGAATAACCGGTAATTACACCTCCAACTCCGCATCGGTGCAAATCGCAACCAATTCTCTCGGCCACTCTAAAAACAATCCAGATCCTTCCCTAACTGTTGTGGCCTCCTCGTCCGGAAACGGCAACGGAGCATCATCTTCGATAGAGGTAGTGATATTTACCTTCACTCTGTTCTGCATTACCTCTTTCCCGTGATGCATAGATAATTTATACAGCGTCCCTTTAGCCACAAGCTGCCTCCCTTCGGTGTTATCAATGACAAAAAGGCTACATTGTGATCCCTCCTGTGAATAATAAACAATTATAGTATATATTTATAATATTCTAACTTGAAATAATTTGAAAAGGAAATATTTAATATTTGGTACCTCGAACTCTCCCAATGAATCTGGGGGTCCATCCCCGGAGCATACCGGTTTCTGCTTTGTCCCCACCTCAATGCTTATATTCTCCTGTTGTTTCATTGATAGCACAAGAATGTCTGTGCTTCCCTCGCCAACGGTCTCTCCTTGACTTGAACGATTTGTCAACTCATCCTGATAAATATTTTAATGTACTTATCGGAGCATTATTCACATTACAAATTAATATTATTATACACTTTATTAAATTCAATAAATTATACTTACAATTCTGGCACTAACGTCTCTGGCCGCTTCGCTAGAAAATTCACCCTTCTTGTTCTTGTGCCCTTTCTTGAAGAGAATATGACGAGGAATCGGTGACGGCGGACAGGTTGTTGCACGGGCCTCCTCTTCCGTCTTACCTGACTGGATATGACTTTGTATTTTTGCCTCAAGTTTTTCACGCATAAGCTTCTTTTTCAACTTTTTATATCCACCACGAGACATTGTGTGGTGGAGTTTGTTTTTGTTCGAACTCTCTTGGCTTGCAAGCCGCTTCGGCTATTTCTCCGAACAGCAGGAAACACATATCATTCAAAATCTAACGTCACATTATATGAATAAACATTGGATACAATAAAATAGTACCTGCCATTCTTTGCTTAATCGAATTTTTCAGAACATATCCCATGTATCCCTAGTAAGATAAGGATATTTAGCACATGGGTCTACATGCTTTAGGTTTCCAAATATAAACCTGCTCAAGCTTGTCTTCCACCCCCGCCAACGTTCCCTTGCGTGGACTAACCACTTCTTCTTCAGCTTCGGTGTGGACTCAAAGTCAAAGGTACTCTAAAGAAACCACAAAATAACGTTACTGAACGGAAACCATAATATATATATACAAATAAAATATGTGATAACACATTAAGAAGGACAAGTAATATGTTGCACATACCATTACTTCAGCCCAAATCATTTCCTTGATGTTGGCATCGACCGCACGCCACGACTTAAATTGCACAACATTAAATCTACTGCGCGTCATCAAGGCAATAAAATTAACCCATTCATTATATGATTTGTCAGTCGTCGGCTCACCGTCATCATCGAAAGAAATATCCGTCTTTTCTCCTCGTGCCCTCCTTTCCAATAGATCGCGCGACATTTGGTTCCTTTTCTTCCATATTGTGCAAATGTTTGATCAGCCCCATCCCCGGTGTTTGATTTTGGGTTATTATCCATGAGAAAGCTTTTGTAGTATACAAAAGTTAATGTCAGGAAAGGATATTTATCATGTAAACTATCACGAGAAACAGTAATGAAATTTCTTGCAGTGATTTGCGTGATTTTGATCATAGTTGTCAAAAATTCATTACTAGACATACTAATTAAGGCACTGCAGCAAAATTATTTTTGATGAGAGCATAAATTGTAATATCCAGATTCCAAAATCAATATAACATTCATTGTGCATAACGAGGGGTAACCAGGAGTCTCATAAGAACGCATATTGCAGTATA
This sequence comes from Ophiorrhiza pumila, assembly GCA_016586305.1. Taxonomy (NCBI): domain Eukaryota; kingdom Viridiplantae; phylum Streptophyta; class Magnoliopsida; order Gentianales; family Rubiaceae; genus Ophiorrhiza; species Ophiorrhiza pumila. The sequence continues at coordinate 19,248,422 of BLIW01000004.1, read as the reverse complement.
CTTCACTATTACCATCCAAATTCCATATATGTATTAACAATCTAAATTGGAAAACCCGTTTGCATGCAAGCCGTATACTACACTATTACCATATCCAATTTGTCAAAGAACCCACCAACATTAACACAGCAAGGTGAACCGATAAGTTTTTTTACTATTAAATTTGCAATTATTTCTTTCGACATGCTAATATTACATCAACTCCCCCAATCAAAGTCAAAGATACTCCCTTTCCAAACTGTCTTGAAGGAAAAACAAATGAAAAGCAACATACATTATGATCATTTCATTCTGCAACATGATGAATGCACAATACCTGGAAGAGCGTCAAATAATCGGAAATGGATAGTAATAAAAATTGAAAGAACGTCGGAGGCGGTGTCGACGGATGTGACGGATACGTCGACGTTGGAGATTGCAAGAGATATCGCCGACGGAGGTCTATACGATTTTTTTTCACAATGATGGAGGTGAAATTAGAGGTGAAAATGGCGGTGTATTTTGGAGCCTAAAAAGACGAGGGCGCGCTGACTGAAATAGACAGACTTTGGAGAAGGCGCCAGAGCTGATTAAAAAAATACTTACTACACCGGTTAAACGAGAAAACCGATGTAGAACGTCTGTTTTAACACCGGTTATTACATAACCGGTGTAACAAATGATTTTTAAAACTTTTGTTTTAATTTTTCAAATTGCTATTACAGTGTCGGTACAACAATCCACAATAAAATAAATCCACAATAAATAAATAACATAACATCTTTTTGTTGTATTTTATTTGCATTTAAAAATTCGTACCAAAATGCTTACGTGTAAACCATAATAAATACTTGTTTACAAAATTAAACTTGTTAATTTATGTGATAACTGTGATGTTTTAGACATAATTTGATATTTTCTTTTAAACTTGTAAAATGCAAATATAATGCAACTTGTAAACTATATATAAGTTACAGTTATAATGAACTATAATTACTGTAACTTGTAAACTTGTAATCAATAAACTCTGTGCCCTGTATATAAAAATTCATAATTAAACATTACTATAACCGTAGTTATAAGATTAATGCATAGTAACCGCTGTAATATGAATGTAACTAAGTAAATAATCCAAAAATAATTATCATGGACCAAAACAAATTGTTAATTATCAAGAAATCTGTAAATGAAACGTGTTTGTTAAACCGGTTATTAAATAACCGGTGTATTATTCAGAGTGTTTACACAGTTTTTACACCGGTTATTAAATAACCGGTGTATTATAGACAGTTTTTACACCGGTTATTTAGTAACCAGTGTAAAAAACAAGTGTATCAACTATTTTAATATTGTCATTTCAATTCCACGTTTTGAAATTGTTTTCAACTATTTTAATGTACTAACAAAAATTGCATATAATTGTTGTTCCAATTCGACTTGGAATACAATATCATAATAATCATACAAAATCTTAAACGCATAATTAAATATATGTAATTTGAACTTCTGAACTTGTAATTTCAACTATGTGTGTTCTATGTATGCTATATTCATAATTACACACTACTAAAATCGTAGTAATAATCCAGAAAAGCATCCTTGAATAATATTAATGTAAATGAGTTAATCATACAAAAATAATTCTAATATTTCTACATAAATTTTAAATTACCAAAAATTTATTAAACCGGTTACGACATAACCGGTGTAATAACGACAGTAATTAATATGCTTAAGTGTGAACTGTAAAGCATAACAACACTAATGAAATCATAGTTAAACAGTAATAAAATCAAAGTTACACCCTACACAATAATTTCCTTGAATAATATAAAAGTTATTCAGTACAACTCAAATATAATTACAAAATACGTGAATAATAACTTAAACACTACATCTCACGCCAAGGTCTTTCTTTTATTTGACAGAGGATCATCAACCCATATGCCTTCCACGTGATCAGTTCGGAAAATGAATGCATCCATATTCCGGTCCTCTTCAATTGTGCTCAGTACGGGGAAACCTGATGAGAATGGGGGGACATCGGGATTATTATCATTATCAACTTCATCACCGACCTGATGTTTCTTCCCGTGTAGGACAATGGACCATTTTTTGTCAATAGGATCTGAGACATAAAATACTTGTTTTGCCTGGGAAGCAAGTACGAAAGGTTCCCCTTTGAAACCTTCCCTTTTCAAATCCACAAGTGTAAATCTCGATTCATCAGTTCGAACGCCGTTCTTGTTGTCCACCCATTTGCATTTGAAAATTGGGACTTTAAATTTCACATAGTCCAGCTCCCATATCTCCTGAATCGTCCCATAATAAGACATATTGGCGTACACTGGATTTCTATCTCTCGAACTAGACTCGTGTAAAGCCTCAGACACTAATGTAACGCCACTATTTTGCATTGCGCTACTGTCATCTGCAGCCTTCGTAGAAAATGAAAATCCATTAATGTCATAGCCCGAATACGATAGCACAGCGTGACTGGGCTTATACGCTAACCAACTTAATGTGTCATGAACAGTTTGGTCATGAACAGCAGCACTTAACCAATTCACAAATGTTCGATTGTGTTCATTGAGTACATACCTGTCAGTCCAGCTACGATGACTTTCCTTTATTTCACAAATATGAGCATTCACATAAGGCTGCACCGGCTCAGAATTTCTCAATACATATAGATGCGCATTGTTCAACTCATCATTAGAAGGAGTAAACAACTTACCTGCCGATGTTCCTTTTCCTGTGATCCGTTCGTCACGGCCAGGCTTTGGTAGTCCAATAGCATTCGTATCATGCAAGTATCCAGTGCAAAACTCAATAACCTCTTCAGCTATATACCTTTCAACAATGTTTGCATCGGGACGATAGCGATTTCTCACATAACCCTTCAAAACTTTCACGTATCGCTCGAATGGATACATCCAGTGCAAATATACAGGCCCACAAATCTTTATCTCCCTAACTAAATAAACCACCAAGTGCACCATAATGTCAAAAAAAACAGGTGGAAAATACATCTCAAGTTGGCACAAAACTACGATAATTTCATCCTGTAGCTCATCAAGCCTGTCACGATCAACTACCTTGCTACATATCGCATTAAAAAAGTAACAAAGTTTAGTTATGCTGTACCTGACATGTTTCGGCAAGATAGATCGAAGTGCAATAGGTAGGAACTGCTGCATCAACACATGATAGTCATGTGATTTCAATCCAACCAATTTCAAATCTCCCAAAGAAACTAGGCGGCTTACATTTGAAGAATATCCTGATGGGACCTTTATGCTCTTGAGACTCTCACAGAAGCTCTGTTTCTCTTTCCGTGACAATGTATAACAAGCAGGGGGCAGGTATGTGCGGTGTCCTTGAATCACAGGTGCTAAATTCGCCCTAATACCCATATCAACCAATCAAGTCTCGCTTTATAACCATCTTTTATTTTTTCAGGTATATTCAAAATAGTACCCAACAAACTTTCACATATATTTTTTTCAATATGCATCACATCGAGACAGTGTCTAACATCAAGTTATAACTCCCAGTTGATTTTATTGAAGTAAAACTGTCGTAGTTTGCTTACTTTAAAAGCATATACATACAGTACCTTATGCCTTTCTTCCAACTGCATAACCCTTTCAACTGCCATCTTCAGTTCCGATGTTGCTCTTGCATTCTGAAATAACAAAAAATTGCTGACCAAGCCAAATAAACAGCATTCACAAAAGTTGACAACTACAATTTTCCATTATAATTCAGATTGACATAGCAACCTCAATTTGGTACCTTTTGCTTGTCAAGTTCAAGCAATTGCATCGCCTTTTCATCGACAGGCTGTTGTTTCTCCAACTCAGCCTCACGAGCTATAAGCTCGTTTTGCTGTTCTTGTAGCATCTTTTCGAGTCCCTCCATCTTCAGTAACTCTGATAAACACATGCAAAAAGTCATGACTATTTATAGGAATGAAGGATCATGACTTATGGGAATCAAGGGTCGTGACTTATCTCGGAGAATGAATTTGCCAACTAGGATACTGTGAAACCCTTCACGTTCCCCAGCCCCTCCAGCTGTCATCTGCCCCTCCAGTTTCCCTCAGCCCCTTCAATTTTATTATGCCCCTTCAGTTTTCCTCAGCCGACGTATCTGCTACCACCTAAGCAAAACAATTCAGTTTTAATTTTAAACTTTTAATGTACATTACATTTGAAATATTCGTTTTTACTGAAGGTGTATAGGGCTCGGAGTTCAAATCAAAGAGATTTTTTCGGTCGATATAAAGATAAAGCAGAAGAACTTAAGAAATCATAGTATTGAATCAAATAATAGTAAAATCTTCTTATACCGGTTATGCTTATAACCGGTGTAAACAAAACTTTCAAAATATTTCTACATCGGTTATTTTTAAAATCGGTGCAACAAAAACTTTTTAAAAAACTTTTACACCGGTTATTCGTATAACCGGTGTTAAAAAAAACTATTCAAAAATAATTTACACCGGTTATTCTTAAAACCGGTGTGTTAAAAAAAATTCAATAACTTTCTACACCGGTTATAAGAATAACCGGTGTAAACAGGCGTTATTCTTCTTTAATATTATGATAATGCCACCGCGTTTTTTTAATTTACACCGGTTTCTGTTTGACCGCTTTAAAAAGGGCGATTTAACAAGGCTATTTTGTAGTAGTGAAAATCAGACTAATTGGTCACTCTAAACTTTGTGTCTTTGAATTTCTTTGATGTTTCTGCATCTGGATCTACCATTCATGGGCAACTCTTTCTTGGCCTCCCCATGAATTTTGTGTATATATACAAATACGTATAATCAGTTGCCAACTGAAATAGGAAGCATTTGCAGACTTTTGGTAGTTGGTCTGAGATATTGGAGAAGAGAAAAGCAAAAAATTAGGGTTTAAACTTCATATTTATTAATTAAGTTCTTGTAGTTATTTTAATTCATAATGTGGGAAAAATTTTAGTGAAGAAAAATACTCTATGACTGACAATTGTATCCCTTAAAATTTATTTCTGTCTTATATTTAACAGTCAAAATAGGCATAGTAACCTTTCTCGCCATAAAAAATAATTAAGTGATCTTTTTAGCCAAAAATAATGTTAAGTGATCAAAAGTCATAATTGGTGATAATTTAGAAACTATTTTCACCTTTCTTCTTATCATCTGCAACATCATCAATTCCCTCAAATCCATCAACATTTTTACATCAAAACAATTTCATTTTGTTCCACCTATTATCCCCATCATCAAATATATAAAGAAAAACCCATCAAAATCTAAATCAATCAAAATCCAAACCCATCAACATTTCTCCAACAAAATTATTTAATTTTGATCCACGTATCATCATCATCATCATCAAATACACAAACAAAACCCCCCATCAAAATCTAATCTCCAACATATACATAGCATAAATTCATACGTGTACTCACAAACCCCAAATTAAACATCAAAAAAGGGGAAAAGCCAAAAAAAACGATATTGAGGAGAAGATGTGTAAATATTTTGTGTAAATCTTGAAAACTGTTGCGGTGTGGGCAAAGAACTCTAGTTTATACCTAAGAATAAACTTTATGTGAATTATTGATGAATTTAAATAAGCTTTATGTCAATGTTCGGGCTGACTTATTGGGCACAATATTGACCAAGAAAGTGTTGCAATTGCATAATAAAGAGATGAATCATTTGTTGTGTGTTGTGGAAAAGCATGCAGAGAAGTTTATGGTGGAGATGGGCCTTGATGGTGGCGAGGAGGTCAGTGATGAACAGCAATGCAGACGGCGCCAACTACCTTCAGTTGAAGCCGAGGATTTGATAAGAGAAATGAGGGCTACGAGGCTAAAGCTATTTGGGTTTTAATTTAGGTAGTTAGTTTATGTTTAAGGAAGATTAGGATTATTTACATGGGAGAGAAAACATAAGATTTTTCTGTTAAGCGCTTTTTTTTAATTTTGTAAAGTTTATGAATATTTTTTGTTATACATTGAACTCCTTAAATGATATTTTCTGACAATTTATTCTTAAAAAATAATGCGTGCAAGTCACATGTGTGTATTTCTGTTTTCTCATATGAACTAAATGGATGGAATGACTTTTTTTCTTTAAAAAATAATAGCTAACTAATTGTTTCGGTTGAAAAAATAGTTGAATGACCAAAACTCATAATTTGTGTCACACTTTTCTCTAAATATTATATCTTGTAGTTGCTGCAGGTTTTTTTTTTAATTTGAACTTCCATTGATGAACAAGGAAATTTATATTGCATTTTTATGCAAAGGGGTTTACTAATTTATTTACTCAATTCTCTCTCAAATCTATTAGGGTGGTTTTCCAAAAGTCAGCTATCACAATGATGTTGCATATATCATCTTCAAAAGTATTTATGTGACAGAATATGTTTGCCTCAATATTGCTATTACTACTGTATGATAAGAAGAAATTCTTCTAATGACCTCTCTTTACTTGATTTTCTCATCAAAGAAAGTACAAAGCGATAAAAATGAATTATTCAAACTGTTATGTCACTCAGTTATAGAACTTTTGTTCTCTATAGATCTTCATCGTAGATATGAGATTATGTTGCTTCTCTCACTATTTCCTCCCTTGATTACTTCCTCTTTCAATATTAGACATAATTGAATTTTTTTACTTGCAGTCGCCTTGTAAATCCTATAACTATATATTTGAGAAATATGAATGCTTTAACAAAGGTATGGATACTATCTGTCACTATCTAACACCTAAATTTGTTTATTTTTAGGATATAATTGTTCATCTGAAAATTGCAGATTACGAAGAAAAGACGCATTCATAAAGGAGGTTTGATGCTTCTGCTCAAGTAAAATTTCAAATTGATACTAAAAGTTTGAAATGCATGCCCCACTTGATATCAGTATGTTTCTTCCTTGAACCTTTGTGCTCGCCTCATTTGCTCCTCTTTCTTTTCCTTTAAAAATAATTTAGATTATAAAACGTACTTTAATCGAAATTCAAGATAAACCCTTCAAAAAGTAGCCACTAGCACCTTAGTTGGTTAGAAATTCATGTTGAAGTGTTATGTGATGATTTTTTTTCCTGTTTCATTAAATCCTTTTTAATCCTTGTAGTAGAGAAATATGTTAAGTACAATAGAATTTGATTGTTTAATTTGGGGTTATCAATAATGACATCTCTTCAGGTAAGGCAATATTAGCACTATACATTGAGGCTTGTAAAAATCAAGTGGATTATATATTTGACACAAATGGGCGAGGCTTGAAGTCCTGGACCACTCGAATCTCCACACCTTTGGATCATGTTGCACAATTCAACTCAACAAGAACAACAATTACAAAAAATGGCGGAAAGAAAATCAAAGAAAACAAAAAGGTAAGATGTTAAGCCAATCAAACCCCAACGTTATTACAAATTAATTAACCTAGCTAATGTAAATCAAGAGCTAACTTAATTAGTTTGGCTTGTTCCTGACTCAAGAACGGGTAGGCTAATCCTATAGCTCCTCACTAAAGGATTCGTGAGATTTTAAAACACAATGTGTTTTCTTGAAATTAGCAAGCTAAAATTCTTATTCATTCAACTTATGTAAAAACGTTAATGATGGTCTCCTTAACTAAGGATCAATTCGGCCAAGTACAAAGGAAACCCTAATGAAAACCAATTACAACTTGACTTCTTAACTAACTAATTAACTAACTAGTTTCCTAAATCTAGCAAAACAAAACACGTTTTTGCTCCTAGAAGATAAAGCACGCTTAAGCTCCTACAAAATAGCCTTCCTCCTAAAAAGTAGGAGATTTCTTTCTAAAAGAATTACTTTCCATTATCATGCAAGATAATTAGGCCAAGTAATTTAATTAAAAACCGAAACTATAAGCCCAAAATAATGTTTAATGGACTTAATTTATTACAAAGCAAATAAATCCTATTTACTTAAATGTGGCGTGATCCAAGATGTAAAGTCCAAGCATGCCATCGTGGTCTTCCATGTAGTCCATGAACACTTCTTCAAGGTAGAATTTCTTTAAACTCCAATGTAGAACTCGTAGAAACTTCTTCATGAATTGTGATTCAAGAAATGTTCCAAACAACTTCATGTTGAGATAGTGATAGTGATGAAGCCAAGTGCTCTTCAAGATTGTCCAAATCTTCACAATGTGTCGCCAATAATGTATGCAAGGCGGATTTCATCCTTTTGCTCCTTGATCTTGTCATTGGTCCATCAAGATTCTCCAATGGATCATGTGAAGTCGGCTTGGCACCATGGACATGGGCGGATTGCTATCATTCCCTCCCTCCTCGAAAGGATTCGTCCTTGAATCACCTACATCATACAAAGATAAATCAGAAACATTAAATGTAGATGACACATTGGCATACTCACTTGGAAGCTCTATTTTGTAATCATTGTCGCCAACCCTTTCCAAAACTCGAAAAGGACCATCTCCCCTTGGATGAAGCATAGATCTCATTTTTTCGGGAAACCTCTCTTTCCTTAAGTGAATCTAAACCCAATCACCCGGTTCAAATATCACTTGCTTTTTACCCTTATTGGCTTGTTTGGCATATTGTTCATTACGCCTTTGAATATGATTTTGAACCTTCTCATGTAACTCCTTCACAAATTTGGCTATCTTTTTACCATTGACATTAACAAACTCATTAATAGAAAAAGGCAAAATATCAAGTGGAGTTAATGGATTAAATCCGTAAACAACTTCAAAAAGAGAGCAATTAGTAGAACTATGCAAAGTCCTATTATATGCAAACTCAATATGAGGTAAACAGCATTCCCAATTCTTTAAGTTCTTTAGAATAATGGCACGAAGTAAGGTAGATAAAGTGAGATTAACTACTTCAGTTTGTCCATCAGTTTGTGGATGTGCAACAGTAGAAAACAACAATTTAGTGCCTAACTTATTCCATAAAGTACGCCAAAAATGAGACAAGAATTTAACATCCCTATCACTAACAATACTTTGCGGAATGCCATGTAATCTAACAACTTCTTTAAAGAATAAATCAGCAATATGTGTAGCATCATTAGACTTAGAACATGCAATAAAGTGCCGACATTTTGCTAAATCAATCAACTACAACAAATATGCTATCATGACCATTGCGTGACCTAGGTAACCCAAGTACAAAATCCATAGAAATATCAATCCAAAGATGACTAGGAATAGGCAAATGCATATACAAACCATAAGGCATCACTTTTGATTTTGATTGTTTATACACAATGCATTTATCACAAACACTTTTACCATCTTTAATCATGTTAGGCCAATAAAAGTGTTCATTTAAATTATCAAGTGTTTTAACAATTCCAAAGTGCCCATTAACCCTCCCCCATGGGTTTCCTTAACAAGTAAATCACGAATAGAACAAAGGGATATGCATAATTTACCTTTGTTAAACAAAAATCCATCGTGCATATAATAATCACCATTCAGTTTTGAAGAACATTGATCATAGGCGGCGTTAAAAGCATGATCATCTTTATACAAATCTTTAATCAAATCAAAAACCAAGTAACTTAGCTTGCAAATCGGTAAATAACGTGTATCTCCTAGATAATGCATCAGCTACAACATTTTCTTTACCAGATTTGTACTTAATCACATATGGAAAAGATTTAATAAATTCCAACCACTTAGCATGCCTCTTAATCAATTTACCTTGAGTTTTCAAGAATTTAAGACTTTCATGATCAGAATGAATAATGAACTCTTTAGGCCATAGATAGTGTTGCTAAACCTATAATGATCTTACCAAAGCATACTACTCCTTGTCATAAGTCGCATACTTCATGGCTGCCCCATTAAACTTTTCACTAAAGTAAGCCACCAGCCTTAATTCCTGCATTAACACAGCAGCAATACCTATCCCGGAGGCATCACAGTGTATCTCAAAAGCTTTATAAAAATTCGGCAATGCAATTAAAGAGGCATGAGTCAATTTGTTATTTAATGTGTTAAAAGCATTTTCATGTTCTTCTTTCCACTCAAAAGTGACATTCTTTTTAACAAGTTCATTTAAAGGTGCAGCTATAGAACTAAAGTCTTTAACAAACCTTCTATAAAAACTTGCTAAACCATGGAAACTTCTAACATCACTAGCATTTTTAGGTCTTGGCCAATCCAAGATTGCATTGACTTTTGACTCATCAACAGAAATACCTTGAGAACTAACAACATAACCCAAAAAGATAATGGATTCCATGCAAAAAGAACACTTTTTAAGGTTATCATATAACTTGTTCTCACGCAATATAGCAAACATGAGTTTTAGATGTTCAACATATTCATCAAGTGATTTGCTATAAATAAGGGTGTCATCAAAATATACCACAACAAATTTTCCAATGAAAGATTGAAAAACATGATTCATTAGCCTCATAAAAGTACTAGGAGCACTAGTTAGACCAAAAGGCATGACTAACCATTCATAGAAACCATACTTTGTTTTAAAGGCTATTTTCCATTTATCACCTTCTTTCATTCTAATTTGATAGTAGCCACTTTTTAAATCAATCTTGGTAAAAATACAAGAACCATACAATTCATCAAGCATATCATCTAATCTAGGAATTGGATGTCTATACTTAATGGTGATTTTATTAATAGCACGGCAATCAACACACATTCTCCAAGATTCATCCTTTTTAGGGACAAAAATAACAGGAACTGAACATAGACTAAGAGATTATCGAACAATACCTTTGTCAAGGAGTTCATCCACTTAACATTGAATCTCTTTTGTTTCCTTAGAGTTAGCTCTATAAGTTGGGCGGTTCAGGATTTGCGCTTCAGGCACAAAATCGATTTGATGTTCAATGCCACGAATAGGTGGTAAACCTATTAGTTAGTCCTCGAGAAACACATCTCCATATTCCTGCAAAAGAGACAAAATAACACTAGGCAAAGAAGCAAGGTGATCACTATCAACAATAAGTACATCCTTGCGAAAAGGTAATACAATGGTTGTCTATCTAGTATTGTTCTCTAATCTCACTCATATAAGCAAAACAACAAGACTTAGAACTAGTTTCAGTTCGGCTATTGCTAACATTAGCACTAGGTATAATTTCTCGACCTACACTATTGTTTACATTCTTCTTCTTCTCTAGCTCACTATTCTCTTTTGCTTCTTGTTCACGTAAATCACTACAAGCTTTTTCAATTCGAGCTTGGTCTTCAAATACTTGAAACGGTTTCAAGGCTTTAAGGTTGAACCTTTTACCTTTATGTTCCAGCTGTAGTAATTCTTCTTGGCATAATAAATAACATCTCTATCAAATTGCCAAGGTCTTCCAAGAAGGATGTGACCGGCCTCCATTGGAACAACATCACATAAAACTTCATCAACATAATTACCAATTTTAAATGGTACCTTTACTTGCTTGGTCACTCTTGTTTTGGATGATTGACTAAGCCATTGAAGTCGGTATGGCTTGGGATTGTTTATGCAAGTCAAATTCATCGTCTTGACAAGTAGAGTACTTGCCACATTAGTACAACTTCCACTATCAATGATTACATTACAAATTTTATCTTGAACCATACATCGGGGTATGAAAGATATTTTCACGTTGAATTAAATCATTATCAATTTGTGGTTGTGCATTAAGGATACAGCGAGTTACCAAACAAAAATTGCCAACTTCATAGGTTTCATGTGATTCTGTTTCTTCACTCTCATACTTCTCCTCAAGTGTGGGCATATCAATGCACTCATCATCATCATCATCATTGTCACTTACCATTTCTCCATTGTCATTAACATACATCAACTTACGAGCAGGACAATTGGATTGGATATGACTATAGCCTTAATATTTAAAGCACCGAATATCCCTCAACCTAGGTGTAGATTATGACGCTGATTGGGAGGTGGAAGTAGCGGCCTTAGGGACTGATTTTGGGGCATTGGATGGTGTACTTGAAGGCTGATTTGGTGTGAATGTCTGTGGCTTTGATGGCGGAGTAAAAGGAGTAGTATTCGGCTTTGAATCTCTCCTCCAAGGTGGTGGCTGTTCTGTGAAAGGTTGACTAGTTCGGCCCTTTCCTTTCATATGCCTTTCGATCTTAATAGCTTTATAAACTAACTCATTAATATCAAAATAACTTTGAAGATCAACATGGTATGCTAATTCAGAGTTCATACCTCGAAGAAACCTTTCAATTGTGGAATCGGATTCTTCTTGAACATTAGCCTTAATCATAAGTGCTTCCATCTCATGGTAGTATTCCTCCACAGTTCGACTTCCTTACACAAGAGAGTGCAACTTTCTATTGAGTTCTCGGTTATAATGTGAAGGTGCATATTTCTTCGTCAGGAGCATTTGATTCCAAGTCTTGATTGGTCTTTCGCCATCTTGGCGTCTACTTTTTATTACCTCATCCCAACATAAGCTAGCATAGTCTTTGAGATGCATGAAGGCAAGTCGATATCTTTTATCCACGGGATAATTGTTGCCTTCAAAAAGATGATCTAGGTCTCGAACCCAATCAAAGTATGCTTCGGAATCTGCTTTCCCATGAAAAGTAGGTAATATTAGTTTAAAAGTACCAATAGACAAGTCCGAATGTTTTATCACTTTTAGAAGACCCAATGAATTCCTCCTCTTCAATATCGGATGCAACTTTATCAAAATCAATGTGTCTTGAGGTGGAATTTTTAGTGGTATGACGCTCGGATGCCGAAGCCAAGCTATCAATTTGAATTTGCATCTTTTGGAGCATGTCAAAAAGCACTTCATTATCAATCTTTTGTTCGGCTTGTGATACTGTTTTATCACCCTCCATTGTACCTGCAATGTTAGTGAAGACAACAAGAAAATAATATATTTCCTCACGGGTTCTCATTTTGGTGAGTAGGTACACACCACTCTTTATAAGTAGCTTTTCTCTTGTATACCCTATCTACACTCTTATTATTGAATCACCTAGACTATATTAGACCTATCAGTTCGTTGGCAAGAGGAACACGTCTCAACTAACAAGTCCAAGCAACAAAACTTACACTAGACAAGTCAATTAGAATATTTAGGCAATAACCGCAAAGAGTATTTAGATCGTATAGGGTTATAATTTAATTGAGCTACAGAGACTAAGGTAATCCGAAATTAGACACAAAGATAAGAATTTGGCAACTCGAATCACTCAAATCGGAGTTGTAACGAAAACGTTATGGCAATTTCAATCTTGGTGGTTTTAAAGAAACAATTTTAGAACACTTAGTTCTTTTGGGTTACGAATTTTTTTTGTAAAGTCCCAATTTTTTTTTGTATTGGGCCTTTTTTTTACGTTTGCCTTTTTTTTTAACATCAGCCCACTTTTTTTTTGAAATTTCGGACAACTAGGGTTTAAGACAATAACCTTGAACAAGAACTAGGGTTTAAGGTTTTAAGACAAAAACTTAGGGTTTTTGTTTTTGTCTTATGTTGTCTTAACCTTAGAACTATTCAGCCACAAAGACAAATCAAGAACTCACCAACCAATTGGAATTTCAATATGCCACAAAAACAAGATCTTCAAGATTTATGCCAAGGAACAAGATTATAGTTCAAGATTGCGATTTAAGCAACTTTTGAAATTCAAGAAAATCAAGAACTTCAAGAAAACTATCAAGAACTAATCTTTTTAAGATGAAACAAAAACTTGACCAAAGATAATAGACTCTAGAAACAATATAGAAATGATAGCAAAAAGAATGAAACAAAACGGACTAAAAACCAAGAAGTTGGAATTTTAGGTCTAAAATCCAAATCCCTAACCGTAATTCTTTTTTACCTTTTTGACTTCAACCCTAAAGCATGCAATTCCTATGTGGTTTTTAACAAAAATTGACACAAGAAAACGAGCAGAATTTTCAAGAAACAAGACGCAACAAGAACGACTTGAAAACAGCAGGGAAACGACAGAAAATCAACAAGCAAACTTGAGACGATTTTGACGAAATTTCAGCAAGAAAACTAAAACGAATTCAGCACTATGATTATCAACAAAATAATGCAGAATTAGACATGAAAGAATAGCAGCAAGATGACTCTAAACAGAAGCAAAAGAGATGCAAAACAGCAGCACAAAAATTTGACACGAAAACAGCAAGAACGCGGAACAGTGATAAGACACGAAACAGAATTTGTAACCTGAAATTTGAAGCAACAACTTGGGCTCTGATACCAATTGATACGAATTGGCGAGGCTTGAAGTCCTGGACCACTCAAATCTCCACACCTTTGGATCGTGTTGCACAATTCAACTCAACAAGAACAATAATTACAAACAATGGCGGAAAGAAAATCAAAGGAAACGAAAAGGTAAGTTGTAAAACCAATCAAACCCCAACGTTATTACAAATTAATTAACCTAGCTAATGTAAATCAAGAGCTAACTTAATTAGTTTGGCTTGGCCCTGACTCAAGAACGGGTAGGCTAATCCTATAGCTCCTCACTAAAGGCTTCGCGGGATTTTAAAACACAATATGTTTTCTCAAAATTAGCAAGGCTAAAATTCTTATTCATTCAACTTATGTAAAAATGTTAATGATGGCCTCCTTAAATAAGGATAAATTCGGCCAAGTACAAAGGAAACGCTAATGAAAGCCAATTACAACTTGACTTCTTAACTAACTAATTAACTAACTAGTTTCCTAAATCAAGCAAAACAAAACACGTTTTTGCTCCTAGAAGATAAAACACGCTTAAGCTCCTACAAAATAGCCTTCCTCCTAATAAGTAGGAGATTTCTTTCTAAAAGAATTACTTTCCATTATCATGCAAGATAATTGGGCCAAGTAATTTAATTAAAAACCGAAACTATAAGCCCAAAATAATGTTTAATGGACTTAATTTATTACAAAGAAAATAAATCCTATTTACTTAAATGTGGCATGATCCAAGATGATAAAGTTCCAGAACGCCATCTTGGACTTCCATGTAGTCCATGAACACTTCTTCAAGGTGGAATTTCCTTAAGCTCCAATGTAGAATTCATAGAAACTTCTTCATGAATTGTGATGCAAGAAATGTTCCAAACAACTTGATGTTGAGATTCTGATGGTAATGATGCCAAGTGCTCTTCAAGATTGTCCAAACCTTCACAATGCGTCGCCAATAATGTATGCAAGACGGATTTCATCCTCTTGCTCCTTGATCTTGTCACTGGTCCATCAAGATTCTCCAATGGATCATGTGAAGTCAGCTTTGGCACCATGGACATGGTCGGATTGCTATCAATATCTCAAGCATTTGGTGAAAATGAATAAAAAAAATTGTTTGGTTAGTGGAATTTTTGTGATTAGAACCATGTTCACATGTTGATATGAAAAAAAAACTAATTTGTATACCTTTATACATAATAAGGTAGTAAATAGTAGATAAGACAACCAATCCAAAATGTTTTGGTCATCCTTAGTTAATCCAATGCAGTTTGGTTTGTATGCATGTAGTCTAATAAGCTGTTTTGACTAGTAATAAATATAATATTTGTTTATAGGAGTTGCGTTTGTTGCCTGAATGATAGCTATTGCCTCTGAATTTTTTCTCTTTCGCTTAGATAAATATTGCCATGAAAATTGCTTTTGTTGCAAAGCTTGTAGATTAACTAAACCTGATTGTAGGGAAAGTAAAAGCATATTCAAGTTATTGTTTAAAATATTGACATATAGTTCTGTAGATTAACTTGAAATTATACATGAAAATAGCTTATGGTTAATTGGAATTTTTTGGACTGCAGTATTTATTCTTTTGGGCCCTATAGTGTTTATGAATATTGTCACAAGAAACAATCCACCATGATAGTTCTTGTCACTTGCCAAAAAATCACTTTGTTTGTGAACTCGATAGAGGGTTGGTCCAAGTCATTTTATTTCTACATCTATGAGAATTTTACTTTTAAACTCACAACATCAAATGTTTAGGTTGCAGAAACATAAACAGGAGCCTAGAGATGAACTGGTGCATAATCCAATTCCTTCCACTATTACTCACCAAGAATCTAACTCTTTGAATGATAAATACATATTTGTTCTTGCTTGATAATTTATTAATTCAAGCCAAACATAGGTACAATAGACAATCTCATCATTGGAGATGTTATTGTGCAGCTTTAATCGATAACGAAGGTAAACTCGTGGACATAGTATACTATTCTTTTGAAAAATGTAGTATATTTAGTTCCAACATCTCTTCAATATTCAATGTTCTCATCAATTTCCAATTATAAAATATCAATAGGTTCTCATGAATGAATCTTCTTACAGTATGTTATGGCGGAAGAATAGTACACAAGAATTCAATTAAAATTCAATATTAAAAAGCAAAAGTTCACTTGCCTGTTAATTAAACTTGATGCTTGATGAAATAAGAAACCACCACATCAGTCAACGACCTACGAGCGGCGGATTCCAAGCCGAGTTTGTGTACCTGAAATACAACTATTGTGAGAACTTCCACGGGAACTCTCCAAGGAAGGCTCTAATGTTTAAGTTAGCGTTCTAGGTTTTTCTTTTCAATTAGCGTTCTAGGTTTTTCTTTTTAATAACATAAGCATGTATTTATAAATATTTGATGAGTGTACCAATGATAAACTCTATCTTTATTTCATCTTCTGATAACTTAAGCCTTGCCTTTATCTTTCCCTATTGTCGATATTTATCTCAATCCTAAATTAGGGTTATCATTATCTGTAGAATGTCCCCAACCGCCGCTCACTGATAACTACTAGCATACTCATCAACTAGTCCCCCAAGTCATTAGCTTGGTTCCAAGCTCATGACTTGAATGTTTAAACTTGTCGAATCATGAATCGTCAACATGAATGTTGAACGTCGCCTCAACGTGAAAGCTTGTCAAACAATCCTCGTGAGTAAGAGCCAAATTTCATGAATCGTCAACATGAATGTTGAACGTCGCCTCAACGTGAAAGCTTGTCAAACAATCCTCGTGTTTTACGCATTTTTCAAATTTCAAAACACCTTGGCTACTTCTCTTATTTTTGAATGTTTGAGTAAGAGCCAAAATTTTGGCTCTATGCACACCCTTTTCCATTATGGAGCTTCTCTTCATTTCAGACTGCTTATCTTTGTTTGAGGTTTTAGCATACATTCTTCCTTGCTCAAAGTCTTGCCTCAAGCACTTCATACAGCCATGTTGTCGTCTTTTCCTACCCATGATTCTAGCAAGACAGGTAAAAATAAACAAACTTTCAAACTAATTAAATGCAAAAATTTACCCATTCATGTTGGGTTAAGTATCGGAGAACCTTTTCCTTCCAAAGAAATGCTCAAGTCTTCATAACCCAAACCTTAGTAATTAAAGTTAAGGGCTTTCTGATGCTTTGATTCAACGAAAGGTAACGGCCTGTAGCCAAGCTGGTTTTGCTTTTGCAAGAGGAACAATATACCCCTAATCACTAATGAAGATACTTCCATACAAGATTTGAAGACTCGATTCTTTTGCATAAGCTCTGATTGGCTTAGGGTCTCCGACTTGTAGCACCTATCATTTGTGGTAGGCGATCGTATTTGTAAGTCAGCTAACGCATTGTAGATGACAAACATAGGTACAATAGACAATCTCGTCATTGTAGATGTTAGTGTGTAGCTATAGTTGATAACGAAGACAAACTCGTGGACATAGTATACTGTTTTTCTTCAGAAAAATGTAGTATATTTAGTTCCAAGATCTTTTCAATATTTAATGTTCTCATGAATTTCCAATTAGAAAATATCAACAAGTTCTCATGAATGAATCTTCTTACAGTATGCTATGGAGGAATAATAGTGTACAAGAATTCAATTAAAATTCAATATTAAAAAACAAAAGTTCACTTGCTTGTTAATTAAACTTGATGCCTGGGGAAACAAGAAACCACCAAAGCGATCAACGACTTGCGAGCGGCACACTCTTAGCCAAGTTTGTGTACCTGAAATACAACTATGGTGAGAACTTCAACTGGAATTCTTGCGGGAAGGCTCCGATGCTTAAGTTAGCATTCTAAGTTTCAGAGACTGGTCAAAAGACCCTTCTTCTCAATAACATAAGCATGTATTCATAAATATTTGATGGACGTACCAATGATAAACTCTATCCTTATTTTATGTTCTGATAACTTAAGCCTTGCCTTTATCCTTCCCTATTGTCGATGTTTATCTCAATCCCAAACTAGGGTTATTATTTTATGTTCTGATGGACGTACCAATGATAACTCATGACTTGAATGTTTAAACATATCAAATCATGAATCATCACCGTGAATGTTGAATGTCGCCTCAATGTGATAGCCTGTCAAACACTCATTATTATAGCGTGTTTTACGCATTTTTCAAATTTTGAAACACCTCAGGTTCTTCTCATATTTTTGAATGTTTGAATAAGAGCCAAAGTTTTTGGCTCTATGCACACCCTTTTCCTTTTCGTATCTTCTCTTCATTTCAAACTGCTTATCTTCATTTTAGGTTTTAGCATATATTCTTCCTTGCTCAAAGTCTAGCCTCAAGCACTTCACACAGCCATGTTGTGGTCTGCTCCTACCCATGATTCTAGCTAGACAGGTAAAAATAAATAAACTTTAAAATTGATTAAAAGCAAAAAGTTACCCATTCATGTTGGGTTAAGTATCTGACAACCTCTTCATTCCAAAGATATGCCCAAATCTCCACAACCCAACTTTTGTAAAGTTAAGGGTTTTCTGATACTTTTATTCAATGAAAGTTAATAGCCCTCGGCCAATCTAGTTCTAATTGGCTTAGGGTCTCCAGCTTGTGGCACATATATATCCCATGTCATAGGCAAATGTTTTCGTAAGTCAACTAGTGCTGGCTTAGAAAATATTTTTACTCTTTCCACTCTTTACATTGCTATGACCCCAAATCTTTTAGAGGTTGAACTTATATGGGCAGAACTCAGCCCAACTCAGTTGAGGGACCCCCAATGTATAACTTTTATCTGTCTTTTGATTCTTTTTTCATTTTTTGCAAACTTTAGGGATTACTTTCTTATTAATTGTAGCTTCATTTTTAGTAGGCCTCTTCAAAAGATTTGGAATTCTTGACGCGAAGCTCGGATGTGAGATGGAGCTGTACTTGATCCCAATTCCTTTAGAGGTTCATTCTTTGGATCTTTTGATGAAGCCTCACCAGCAACTTCAACAAGCTTTTGAGGTCGTACATGATGGTTTTTTTTTGCCCCTGAAGACCCGTACAGGGGGATCTTGCTTTACAGCTATTGTCTTTTGAAAGTTTTGTAAGTCGCATGCTGACCTTTTATGTTTTACAATACTAATCTAATTTGCATTAATCTTGCAATGCCTCTGCTCAAAGAATTCTAAACTACAATCGGCATTCCATAGCATCTTGATGGCTTTTTTGTTGACCCAATAAGATATTGTATGTCATTGTTCATAAAAGCTCTTCAGCTTGTATGTATAGCTACCCTTTAAAGGCACTTTCACAAACCGTTATTTACTCAAGCCTTTTGACTTTGTATTTTATTTTTTGTCTCTCAAGGCATTTTTATAAATAATAGTTAATTCAAAAAATTTGGCTTGTTTTTCCCCAAAAGGCCTTGGTGAGTCATAGTTCATTCAAGATTTTTGGCTTGTGTTTGTGGCCTCTTAATGCCTTTGTAGAGCGCATGTCGGATCTAGGCTTGTATTTATTGCCTCTTAAGGCATTTGTAGATCACACGTTGATCTTTTTATAGAAATAACGTTGCCAATTCTTTTTGGCTTATGTACTTGTTACCTCTTAAGGCCTTTATAGATCGCACATCAGATCTCTTTGTAGAAACAATATCGCCAAGTATTTTTGGCTTATTTACATACTTGTTGCATCTTAAGGCCTTTGTAAATCTCACGTCGGATCTATTTGTAGAAATAATGTCACCAAGTATTTTTGGCTTATTTATGTACGTATTTTTTTAAGGCTTTTGTAGATTGCAAGTCGGATCTCTTTCTAGAAACAATGTCGCCAAGTCTTTTTTGCTTATTTATGTACTTGTTGCCTCTTAAGACCTTTTTAGATCGCTCATTGGGTCTCTTTGTAGAAACAATATTGCCAAGTCTTTTTGTCTTATTTATGTACTTGTTGCCTCTTAAGGCCTTTGTACATCGCACGTTGGATCTAGACTTGTATTTGTTGCCTCTTAAGGCCTTTGTAGATCACACATCGGATCTCTTTGTAGAAATAATGTCGCCAATTCTTTTTGGCTTATTATGTACTTGATGCCTCTTAAGACCGTTGTAGATCGCGCATCGGATCTCTTTGTAAAAACAATGTCGTCAAGTATTTTTAACTTATTTAAATTTGCTTAATCTCTAACTTGTTTAGCTTAAATTTTCCTCAAAAACATAATTTTTCACATTGCACGTCGAATTACTGAGTTTTGTGAATTCGGTATACTTTTTTCGTGGAACTACAGTTTATAAACAAGCTCAAATATTGAATATAAACTCTTATTGATTCCAAGTAAACAATTCTCTACCATTCTCATAATCAAATATTGTTAAAAAATAACACTTTTATTTATTATATACGATTATCCCTAAGAAAGAATAAAACACATAGAAATTTTTTATATGTAGATAAGACTATACCACCGTACATCCAATCCCTTTGGTCCCTCAATATAACACCACTATATTATTTCAATGTGTGTTATTTTACTTATTTATTACAAAGGTAAGGCCGATTCCCAACACTATCCCTCTTTCTTGAGATTAAAAATCGCAAAATCAATACGTTCTCATTAATTACTAGGAATAAGATATTTTATTTTTGTATCAATCTTGTGAACACTTTTTTTTTTAGTTTGGCATAACCTCTTTTTGAGATGGGTCGCCACTCCCTATTTTATTAGAAGCATTGGTGGGTGATGGACATACCCTAATACCACCCTTACACATAAGTAGCCCCTTGAACTTAACCCCATTTACAAGCCTATGGCCTAATGGGACCAAGTTCAATGGTGTATTGAAAGCACATAAACTTGGAGGACTTCCTCCATTTACAAACTTGCAGTCTAAGCTTCTTCTAAAGTTCATTATACAAAAGACTCCTTTGTGCACAAAATCTAGAAGTAAGATCAAGGAACTTTAGTTTGGCTCCATTCCAGTTCTTGGTTCTGCCTCTAGCTGTAGTAGTATCTTTAAGTCGTTGAAAAAGTGCAAAATTCACAAGGATCTCAAGAATTGCATCGTCTAGTATAGCATAACTTCCTGGGCCAGCTGAGCTCCTTTCCCTAAACTGGCCAAATAGGTTCTGTTGGCAGCAGCAATCCTGGCCTTTCAACCCTGTATATAATCGATAAACCAGAGCTGGCAAACCAACCCTAACTTCTACAGGTTGGGGCCATTCACGAGATTTTGGCAAGCCAGCCCTAACATCAGCAGGTTGGAGCCATTCACAAAACCAAGCTATGAATACCTTAGCTTTTGAAAACCAGCTTGTCATTACTCTTTAGGAGCTTACCTTAGTGCTGTGATTAAATGTCACTGAGTCTTTCATCAACTTGTCAAAGGGATGAAGTAGCTTTTGGATATTTTTCTGATGATATGGGAGAGGTTCAGAAGGTCTGACCTCAGCAACCTGAGGAGTTCTTTAGGCTCTAGGTTTGTTGTTGCATTTGTGGTCAGCCACTTTGCTACCTTATTGGCTTCTTTTCGAATGGGTGTCAGGTTTGCCTGGCTCCTAATTGATTCCAGCATTTCCATCCATTGCCAGTGTGTTCCAGTTCTGTTTTCCAAACTTGCCACTAAGTCCTGGACATCAGTTTCTAGGATAATACTATAAGGTCCCAGCGCCTGCATGTTTCAATTCCTTTGCTGCAAACCATGGCTGCTGCCTGAACATTAGAATCACCAACAAAGATAGGGACATAGAATAGAACTGTACCTTGATGGTCTCTAGCAACTCCACTTGCTTGAAATCTGCTGCCTACCTTAGTAACTGCCTCATTCAGCTTTACTGAGTCCTGATCTGGAGGGTGCCACTTAATATAGGATAAGAAAACCTTTCTCCTTATTCTAAAAACTGTAGTCCAGAAATGGTTCCAATCCAAATCCTTTAAATGGCCGGTTTGGAATTTAATGCTGGCCATATCCTTGAGCATTTTAAATATATTTAAGATAATAGTATCCACATTAAACTTCTTATTATCAAACACTAATTTATTTCTGAATTTCCATAAGTGCCAGCAAATCAGGGAAGGGCAGACTTTCAGGACAAAGGATTGGGGTTCATTCATACCTGTTGAGCTCTACCAGCAGTTGAGAGAGCTTGTAATGTATCAATCTTGTGAACACCATAAAATTAACCAAGTAATTTGTCCTTTAAACATAATATATCAAAGTCTCATAAAATACTTTTTGCAGTTACAACTTAATATTTTCATCCAAATATCGTTGCAATGTAAATTAATTTTTGTCTTCCAATTTTCAACAATATGATTCGAATAATACTTTTTGCCAACCTCATAAACTTAAGCATTCATAAAATCTTATGAAGTTTGAGAAAAAAAACATCAAAATAAGCAGCACATTGATATGTATTCTTACCAAACCATTTGCAAGTTGATTGTTGTGCCTGTGCTTTTGTATTTACTACATTGGAGCTGAAGTTTCGTTGACTTATGTTAGTCATTTTTCCTCCATAAGTAGAATCTGCCTTATGCGTTATCAGGGGCGGAACCAGAACACAATTTTACTAAAATTATGGGAAGGAAAAAAGTTTTGGCCACTCTATTGATATAGCTTGCGCATGGAGTTTGGAATTCAAAACGGAAAATGAACAGATGCAGAGTGCTCATTGCTGAGCACAAGTTTTTTTATTTTTTTAATAATTTAATCAAAACGATTAACAAAATGATGTCGTTTTGTTAAGTGACATAACGAAACGATGTCGTTCAGTTAAGTGAGTTATCTTTTTGAAAAAAGAAACATTTTCAAAAGTCACATCTAAAACTTGACGTCGTCTTCTTCTTCGCCTTTCTAAAGGTGTGACGCTGTGAGTGGCGGGTGGTGGCTGTTGGTGGCTAAATCTAAATCTTCATTCTCCAAATGACCAGCGAGCTTGGTGGGGGTTGAAGCCCCCTCCAGACCCCACCTAGATCCACCCCAGTGCATTATCCAACTAAAATAGTTCTCAAAGTTTGACATCATATATCTGTACGTTCTTGCCCAAAGATATACATAGTACATAGAATAGCTGTCGTAACCCTTGGTTGAGAATTCATTCAGAACCCATGAATATTAAGATATGCCATATACCATCTATATTCTTTACAGATGTATATATCAATGTTTTGAAAATCAGACCAGGCTATGAATTAGCTAAGTTAAGAGGTCAAAACCGAACGAAAAACCAAATGACATCATCACGACATCATAAATAAATTTAAATATTAAATATATTAATAATCTAAAAAACATACTTTTATCCAACTATAAATGTTTACTAAATCATAATTAAAACAAATAATAGAAATCAAATACCATTAATTCGACTAAAGATTACGCATTATTTAATAACAAATATAATAATTCTAAAATGAAATAAAAATAAAAATACATAATATCTCAAAATTTGTGAAGTTTTCTTTATTTAATCATTTTACTCTATTAACAAATTACTCAAAATAATAATAATCACATATATATTATTTAGTTATTGATTTATCTTAGTGAATTAATAAAGAAATTAAAGAATGTAAATTTATTTATAAAAAATAGAAATTGGCCCAATATATATATATATATATTTGAACATAACATTAAGAGGTAAAAGATAAAATTTTAAAACCCAAAAAATTGATAATAGACCATAAGTGTTATTAGGCTGAAATCAAAACTAATAATTAGCCCAAACTAAAAAAAAAGAAAAAATAACCAGTCATATGGATCAAAATCAGTTTTTTGACGAGTCAAACCTGGATTTAGACCGATTTTTTACTATAGCGATTTCCAAGGCTAACCAGACCGAATCAGAGATTGGTCCCCAGTCCAACCAGTTAGACTGGCTAGTCCTGTCTGATTTTCAAAACACTGGTTTATATCACCATTTTCAAATAAGAGAATAAAACTAGATGACCTTTGTTAAAAGAGAAGTATAATGAAAACTTCATCGATATCTTTACCCATTCTGCTCAACAAGTACAAAACCAATACGTATTTCTTCTTCTTGAATTGGTACTCTATAATTATTTTTTAAGAAAACATTCAAAATATATATGACTTGCTAGATATTGATCCATTGAAATTCGATCTTCATCGCTCAAAGAATGGAATTACATGTCTTCAATAACAACATAAAATTTCAATGAGACCCGACATTGTTTGCCCATCTGATCAATGATTTGATCAAATACTGCTCAAATTTTTAATTGCTAAAATTATATCAGAAGTTGTTCTCAGATTTCATCTCTTCAAAAACTTGTAACTTGGTACACAACCGTTGAAATTTTATCTCCACCATTGAGAATATAGAAAAAGATGCCTTGTATAGTTAGAAAAAAATTCCACACGATCGACGCATGTTTAGCCATCATCCGATCACCTGATTGATCAAGGCTGCTCATACATTAATTTGCTGAAATTTCAGAAGAGTAAAACGTGATGATGAAACTTAATACACAAATTGTGAACTCTCACTGTCAAGACCAATGTATTGATCAGACATGCCTTTGTAATATAAGTAAAGCTTTCTCATGTAAGTTGTTTCATCATAAAGAAGAAATACAAATAATTTTCTTTCTTTTCTTTCACTAAACAAGGGAGAAAAAAATTCATTAATGGTTGATTGGTCTTCAAATTGACATCGACTTGCTCGATATATTTAGTAACATACAATTCTTGGTTGCAACCAAAAATACCAACTGTGTGATTTTAAGTATACTAATCACTAGTTAAGATAGCAATGTCTCCATCGTCTTTTCATAAAAGCAAGGCAACTGTTCATGTGAATAACTTACACATATCCTTAGAAGATTAAATTATATGAATTATTTTCCACCACAACTTATTGCCCCAAGTGATAATATAATATGCTTTATCTTTTCACCTCTTTCATAACAAAAGTTAAAAATAAGTAACTTTATATTGCTTATGAAATTACCACATCTCAAAAAGAGAAGAATGGTTGAAAGAATTAATTTGGCATATCAGGCATTGACTTGTTTTTCAATGAATTATCGATATATTCATGTGTGTGATTCCACTATTTACTGCAATCAATCTTACGGCCTTCTTTTTCATTGACCCGAGAATTAATGTCCATGCAAACATCAACTTCTATAAGTTCCTATTGAAAGCGGACATGCCGAAACCACTGTTGATGTTATTGAAATTTTGGAGATTTTGAGTTGGCTACGACATTTGAGTTAATACGCTAGAAACATCAACGAGGTTTTTTCTATTGGAAGATTTGGCACCCACAAATTTCATATAAGATGTCATTTTTTCTGTTACGCCTACAAATGGAATGGTTGCCTTTTGCAAAGTAGAGGAGCAATAGAGGATTCCATAGTCCTTTTCCTTGTGTCTGTTGTTTCTCACCATTGGAGGAATCTGCTGATCATGTCTTTGGGGATGGACGATTTGCGAGAGAGGTATGGAATTCTTTTCTTGGAGTTTGTGAAATTTGATCATACGGAGGATGGTGGAACTTCTATGTAAAAGTGTGGGGATTGAAAAGGAATCCATTTCATAGATTTATTTATGTGGTTCTTCCTTGTCTTGTGCTATGGTCCCTTTGGTGTCGCCGTAATGCATAGTTCTTTGAAAGAAAGGGTGGTTCAAGTATTCAGGTGCATAAACAACTGATAGCCAAAATGAGGTCTTTGTGGACTATTTGGTTCCCATCGATTGTTCTACCTGCCATTTGGGGTGACATAATGACATATGTTGGTAGTTGGAGGTGAAGATGGTAATTAGGAGAGTTTTGTGGTTTAGACCAGAGAGGGGAGATCTTAAATTAAATGTTGATGGATGTTCGAAGGGTAATTCAGACATGGGTGGAGGTGGAGAGGTTATTTGAGATAGTGATAGATGATTCGTTGCTGCCCGAGCTATGGGTTTTTTTATTGGTCACAAATCTTGAGGCATAATTGTTGGCTTTATTTAGTGGTCTGGAGCTTTGCGCGATAGTAGGAGTGCAAAGGGTTTATGTGGAGAGTGATTCTATGTTACTAGTGTGAATGTGAATGGAGTGGTCAAATTGTCATGGCAAGTAGCAAAATTGATGAACAAGATTAGAGAATTCTCTTGTATGGTGGATTTGAAGCATATCTTTCGTGACCCCAATCAGTTGGAAGATCTCTTGGAAAATGAAGGTTGGTTGCGGCAACATGATATATCTTATCACTCTTTTGGTGATACACCAAGGCTGGTGCGTGGTGCGTTGAACATGGATAGACTGAATGTGCCAACATTTAGATTCAAAAAAGTGGTGAGGGGTTAATTGTAAGGGAGTAAGTAAGTACTCCATAGTTATTTAGTTCATGGTTTGTAATGGAGGTTAGGCTATTTGTCCCCCTCTAACTTTTTGATATTAATAAATTTTGGGCTAACATCCTGACCCGCATTAGGTTATTGCCTTGGAAAAAAAAAGTTCTACAAGTTCCTGTTGTGATATGTTTATTTTATCACTTTGTCCTTTCTTATAATAGTTTCACACTCCAATTGAATGTGTGTCCATTGAGAGGAATTACATAATGATTAAAAAGAAATCAAGAGAAAAACCAACTCGCATGTAATGATTAAGCTCGTAAATTTGCCTATAAGCCACATAGCAATATGTGATTTGAGAACTTCTCTTAGAGGACGAAGCCCATGATCTCAATATGTTGTACGAAAATTGACGTATCAATCTCTCATTGCTTTCAGCGAGCCATGATAAAAATTGGCTCTCATTGTTTTCCACGAAGCATGACCAAAATCGATCTTCTTAAGTTCCAATATGATAGCCAGACGAAAGATGAGTCTCTACATTATACCAATGCCTAAATTTCAAAAAAGCATTTTCCGCATAAGGTTGTGGGATCTCTATTTTGTAGACAACTTTCTAGCTCTCCTAGTCTCCGGACCAATTATACCAATGCCTGAATTTCAAAAATGCATTTTCCGCACAAGGCTGCGGGATCTATTTTTGGCAGACGACTTTCCAGCTCTTCCAGACCCCGGAATAATAATCTCCGGCTGAGAAGTTTTGATCTCCTTTTCCCAACCGTTGAAGTCTCCGTCTTTCCTGGAATTTTCCGCCATGCTTGTAAAGTTGTGATGTTATTTTGCTTAAGTGGCTCCACGGTGGGTGCGAGTTGATGAAATAAGAACCAAAGCAATTAATGATCTACGAGCAGCGAACTCCAAGTTGAGTTTGTGTAGCTTAAATACAACTATGGTGAGAACTTCCACGTGAACTCTCCCTAGAAGGCTTCGATGCTTAAGTTAGCGTTCTAAGTTTCAGAGACTGATCAAAAGATCCTTCTTCTCAATAACATAAGGAGAAAATATTAGGCGGTTAATAATATGCCACGTACACCATAATGTCCCACTTATTATGTGGCCCCCTATATTGAATAATATTCATGTCTTCACTACAACACACATGGCTTCATGGCATTGCTAATTAACTACCAACTCAGTTGGTTAGTGGTTATTGACCAGCCAATACTTTGTCTAACATAATCGAATCTAGTTCGGGAAAGAGTCAAGGCAAGGATCTTACTTCGAAGCAATCTCTGTAGTTTTCCCTTATCCGAACGGGTCTTGTAAGAAAATAGGATTTCATATTGAGGTCCAAATATATGCTATTGGGATGGGATGACTCCTACTAGCTCTCCCCTCCCCCCCCCTAAGAATCGCACGTGCGAGTTCCCATGCATACGGCTCAAGCGGCAAAGGTCCTTTACTTCGCGCGCTTAGTGAACGCTTCACTGTAGTCAAACTTACTGCTAGCCTATCGGCTAGAGCCAAGCTTCGACCGCAGCACACATTACTTCATGGCATTGGTAATTAACCACCAACTTAACTGATGAGTTGATGGTTATTAACCGGTCAATACTTTCTCTAACATAAGTATGTATTATAAATATTTGATGGGCGTACCAGTGATAAACTCTATCCTTATTTCATGTTCTGATAACTTAAGCCTTGCCTTTATCCTTCCTTATTGTCGATGTTTATCTCAATCCTAAATTAGAGTTATCGTTATCGTTGATAACTACTAACATACTCATCAATGCCTTTTAACTCAAATGCTTATATGTTTATGCAAATCCAGTACTAAGTTTATTAGTTCATCAAAATGCAGAAACTAATTCAGTGAATGAAGCAAATTTGGTTGACAAGTCAACTAAACTTGCTTTCGAAATATCATATGGTCACATATATTCTGAAGTTCAAGAGAGTAATAGTTATTTTCCAACTATTAATCCATGGCAAAGTCAAGTTGAAAGTCATAGTATGCAACATCTATACCTCCTAATTGACCTTGAGTTTCTAACTCATCCTAATCAAGTAATAGGGCAAATTCAAAGGTCAACATAGGCATGATGGATGCTTCTTGAGCAGCAATTTGATTACAATTTAAAGAATTATTAGAGCAAAGTATAGTTGCAATAGCAACGGGAAAGGAGTCTATCAAAGGTTTTAAAACCTATGAGCAAACTGAATCGGGCATGGAAGACAACTCTATCAAGTAAAGCGAATTGTGAGTTAAGGTTAATACAGTAAGGTCGTTCAACTTTCTTGGGGCAATTTAAAAGACTATTAGTGGAAAGTATGGTGATATTGAAAGAAATTGCACTAAGTTAAAAATTCTGTTCGTTTACATGCTTAGAAAAAATATGCTTGAATGTTAGACCTTTGCAAGGCAGTCATACCAAGGACGTCCAAAATTACTGGTTTAGTGAAATGATGGAATTTAGAGTCTTAATTTTATGATAAGGATTAAGGGATTGCTAAATATTTCTATTGCTTTTAAAGTTCATTCATTTTATTTGCTGCAACAAGTAATCATGCATAAATACTTACAAACATATTCTGTTAACAATAAAGCAATTTCAATTTTAAAGAGAATCAGGATTTTGTTGTCCAAATTAATATTTCAATTTAGTTAATCATAATGGGCAGATCAAGAAATTCCATCGTAGAGCGATGACACGCCTACTAGTAAGTTTTTAAACTATAGGTATAAATTCAAAAGTTTTCAAACCATGAGGAATTTTTTTATAATTTATCCTATTACAAATATTGAATTCCAAATTAATTCTCAATAAAATATTAAGACTAATTTTATCACCTAAATAAATTTTGGGAATCAAAAGTGCATTTTTCCCCATGGTAATCGAATTAGATTCACTAGACAGTAGTGAAATATATGCAGGCATGCTATCCGCCTTATGGGCTACAAATTTACAACTAAATGCTTTGGTCATTATCAGGACAAAGCAAAACGATACAACTCTTTGGACATAACCCACATGCTTCGTTTGAACGAAAGTTACACTTAAACAAGCTGAGCTTCTCGTCAAATATAAACACTTCGCGCACAGCATATGCCCCCAAAATGGGACGAAGCATTACACCCAAACTTGGCCAAGGTTCACCAAGTAGGGTACTTTTGCAGGTTGGAAATCTCCCTTATCTCGCAAACCATAATCACGATCTGCGTAAACGATCACGCCAAGAACCTTGATGCGTTGTGAGAACCTAAGATAACATATTTTTCCAAGAATACATGAACGTCACTCTTGCAAAACAAGAAGCAGAAAGGAATCTGTCATGCTTAAAGTTTCCCACCTGGTCACTTAAGAGACTGTTGACGCTTGCACTTTCGCGTGTCTGTTTCTGGATGGTCTCAGCTTCTTCTTCAACATCTGTTTCAGTAGCAGGTGGAAGTGAAGAAGCCCCAAACATGGCTTCATCATGTGCAGCTTTTATTTCTTCCTCTCTCCTCTCCTTTATGATATTTAATATTTATATCATTAGAGAAACTTCCATTGCTTCATAAGGGTAATCATTTTGTGATAAACCCTATTCATCCAACACAACCATTTGACAGGCAGAAGATTTGCAAGAAAATAAACATTATCACTACCTCCACTGTTGAAAATCTGAAGCTTTGACCAATGTGCTTGACTAGTGCTGCATCGTCCTCAACAGCTGTGTAGAGAAAGCCAGTGTATATTAACATAAACTGTGTGGTGCGTCTACCAAAAGATACCTCAAGCCATAAGTCCAACCACATGTAAGAACTGTTTAAAACTGAATGAGTAACAATAGCAGAACATGGACTGTTACATATATAACCTAACGCGCTGTTGCCGAAGAATTTGTTGGTTGAGATTTCCCCAGATAAACATAATTCAGGTATACTCTAAAGTTATAAAACAGAATTGAATAAAAAGAGTGAACTTACAAGTGCAAACCAGTATAACTTTGCTCATTGCAGACAAAGATTAAGGTTCAAGACTGTGATAATCTTGTGCAGGGAGAAAAGCTATACAGATATCTAGCATTTTTTTACGTGTCTGAGAACTCAAAAAAGAACTACGAAAAAATCAATAATGCTCATCTTCACATCCTTCACTTCCCCAGGACAACCAACAGAAGAAAAGTTGGGCAGACTCTTGAGACCGGCATCCTTTACTCCAAATAACTATTGTTCAAGTTACTGAACCAATTCAAGAAATTTTGACTAGATATATCAGTCATTTTAAAATTTTGCCATTTTTGTTCAAAGTTAATTTGTAATTCAGCTTTTGCAGAGTCAATGAAGCACAACCACCAAATTGCTGCAGTAAACTTCTGAGGGAATAAATAAAGAACAGAGGAACAAGCCACATCTCAAAGAAGAGTGAGAAGTATAAAATTTACGATGTTGCTAAAAATAATTCTAGGGTGTCAAATAATCAAATAGCAGTAGCTAAATTCAACATCACAAAGACACACACTAGTCAATAATATTTTAGAAGGAAGTCAGATACCACACTAAACTAGACCAGAAAATAGAAACATATACAGAGACAAAATAAAACTTAAAAATCACTTAGCAACAGTCAGGTTAGGGTAAGCTTGTTAAAGCATAATAACTTCGAAACAAAACAATCACCAGCTTACCTTCAATCTCCTCATCATCCAAAGGTGCATCTTTGTTGAAGTTAAATCTTTCCCATCCTGCGCCCATACCCGTCCTTTCATCCTTTTCAGCTGTAAAGAGTACAAAACTTTAAATTCTTACATGGGGGAGAAGGAAAAGTGAAGACACATATATAAACTAGCTTTGCTGGATGCGAGATAAGTTACAACATGAACCAAATGCACCATGAGCAGCAAGAAACCAATAGATTGCTCTAAAGTTTTGCCACAAAGAGCTCTATACCTTCCTTTGATACTAGAATCCACTCTTATAACTTTGTGCACATGAAAGAGTGTCTCACAGAATCTCAGACGCATGCGACTATGGTAATCCAGAGGAATTATGTTTGCAATTTGTTAGGCATAAAAGGTCACTGAGAAACTCAATATCTGAGTATCAATAATTTACAAATATCTAGCGTTACGTTTTCCATCTACTACTATTGAAAGGTTTGTGAGAAAAATGTTATTAATTATCAGTCACCATGTTGCAGTGGAAAGTTCTCCTATGCATAGCCTTTATAGTTTCCACTTATATGAAAAAGTTAGAAATTGTCTATCACCTTTATACTGCTTGGTTTCGTATCACTCCTATGTAGTGGTTGAGCTAAAATGCAGTATTCCTGCCATACCAGAATGCCCATTATCTAGTGCTAGAAGCTTCGCCAGAAGCAAGCAAGATGAGGTCATTCTACTTCATAGACAAGGCTTATTCCGTACTTTATTTACGATCTTAGTACTCGCCCCTATCTCTAAAGGGTCTTATGCATGCTGACCATCAAATAGGATAATGGGCCCCTTCTTAAGGATTTGATGGAATGGCCTAGCCCACTCAAGAGTGATTATGTTATGGGCAACTCATGGCTGGTAACAAAGCGGATTGGTCAAAAATAAATTTATTTTGCAGCTTGAAAAATGGGAGTTAAAGACCACCCCTATGCCCCCGGTCCAAACATGAGACGGAACCCTTGTTTCTACACTCATCAGGGATCTATGCAAATCCATAGAATTCAATTCAAACAAGAAATAAATCGCGCACTAATAGATTGAATCTGCACAGAGCATGGACAATACCATAACAACAACTAAGCCTTTTCCGATTAAAAGGGGTTGGCTATTTGGATGACACTTCACTATATGGTGAAAGACAATTATTCAACAAAATAATCTAGTGGATGGTGGGTGTTCAATATTTATGAAAAGTAGGGTGTCTAATCCACTATATACATGCATCTTGAGTTATTTTGCAATCTAAGGACTCTGAGGGAAACCATTCAACAAACAAACAGAAGGCGAGGTAAATAGGACTAGGTAAAACATAAGCTAAGACTAATTCAGAACAAACCTGGAAAAAGCAAGCTCACTGAAATTTGAGCATCATCTTCTTAATCCAAGTAGTCTTCAGAGGGCAGACACTCTAAAAATACAACTTAAAAATGCAAGGAACAATATTGTTCACAGCTATTTCTGAACAATCATAACATAATCAAGGAGAAAACATCATACCATACTGATCACAATTTGAACAATTTCGTAAAATGCTTTTCTACCCCAAAATATATCAAACCTGCCTTACTGAATTTATAATCTGAGGCTGATAACATTTTCAGCAGATTGTCTCAGATTTTTCTTTAGCAAGAAAAACAAGCACCCGAGAAGATCCAAGTTTTACTCTCACCTAGTCATACTACATCTAATAACTGATCAGTTTGAAAGATTTAACTTATCAATGATTAAGTTGTATCAATTTTAGCTTGGAAAAGTCCATTTTCTCCACAAGAGACGCAGTACATTCTACAGCTATCAATATAAAAAATATATATCATTGACCAGCTATATTAATTTAACACTCGTCCTCGACTCCTGGGCAGAAAAATGCCTGCTTGCAAATCCACAAAATAATATAAATGTACAATACAAATACTATATAATTTTGTAGAAAGGTCAGAAACAGCAATTTATAGGTTATGCCGAGTTACCAGTTTCAGAAAGTTGCAGTTTCATTTTGGCTTTCACTTTTTCTGCAGGTGTCTGTTAAATAAAAGGCAGACCATCACCAAAGTAAACTATCACAAAAACAAAAAAGGAAAATAAAGTATTAAATCCATTTAAGTCTAATCTTAGACACAGATCAGATAAACTTTAAAACAGTGACATTACATTTGCAGATCCGCGAAGATTACAAATAGAAATTCTACTTATTCTGGTCCCTGGTAGTGATCTAATAATCAATCAGAAGCCTTAAAGGGCAAAAGATTGAAAAAGAATAAAATTACATTCCAAGATACTGAGTTAGATAAGCAGAGAGTGGCTACAGCATGTTAAAGTGGTATTTTTGACAGTGAAAATGCCCACTACTTTGGGAAAGTGTAGAGAATGTACTGTATGTCCCACAAATGCAATTTTCCTAGGGTAGCTACATTTGATTTAGTTGGTTCCTCCAGTTGCAATAGCATTCATTTATTCAACTTTAGAAATGCGAAGGCTTAAAACCTTCTTTTTTCACATAAATCTCATACAAGGCCAACCATCTCTCTTCAATGGATGTCAAGGGAAAACATGCCATCAAAAGTCAGTATTATTATCTCCACAAACATCCATAAAATCCTCAACATTCTTGACATTTTTCTTTATGTGGTTTTCTTTTTTCCCTTGGAAAATGATAACTTTTTTTTTCCTCGTAGACATTCCAGCACAATGTTCGATTCTTGTATTGCTTTTTAAACTTCTTTATTTTCTTTACAGTTTAACATAACATGCTCAATCAGGAGATTTTGATGAAGAAATTCTCACATACATATTTTTAAGCATAAAATCAAATTTTAAAATAGATAACATGAAATACTATAATCCTAAGAAATGATTAATTAATCATACTCATGAGCAAAAATAAACTACAATAAGCTAAAGTTTGATTACAAACACATACCATCTTGTCATAGCCATCAATCAATTCTGCATAGTTAACCCTATCAATTCTCTCTTTCTCCGGTTTATCACCGCTTCCCTTATTACTCTTCTCCCATTTTCTCTTCCGGGGCGACTCACACCTCGACCTTCTCCTCCGCCTATAATATTCATCTCTACCGTGACTCCTACTCCTACTCCTACTCCGCCGCCTTGAATGCCTATATCTCTCTAGGCTACGGCTAGAGCTCTGGCGACGTGAATGCCTGCACCGATCCCTGCTACAGCTCCGACTGCAACTCCTACTCCTACTCCTACTCAGTCGCTCAGGGCTAGGGCTACGGCTACGGCTACGCCAACTTGAATGTCTGGCTTTATCTCGGGTACGCAGACTCAATTGGCCAGTATCTCTATCACCATGTCCAGGTGTTGAAGACATGGTGTCTGATTTTTGGGCTTTTTTCTTGAGTTTGTTTCGAATGGAATTAAGCTGCGATTGTTTTCCGAGCTCATTAGCTTTGGACGGACTTGAGGCTTTGACAAATTGGTTAAGAAAATTTGACGATGAAGAAAAGGAGGGAAGAGCTGATCCCCGGGATGGATCGGCGGAGGAAGAACTGGAAGAGAATCCAAGTCCTTGCTTGAATCGGGCGGCGCCTTCACCTTTACGAGTTAACTCATCGTATAAGGCTGCGGCTTTTTCTTCCTCCATTTTTGGCGGTAGTGCTTCGTCCACCGGTGGATCAAGCGTTATAGCTATCGAGCCAATAAAAAAAATATTCTCGTTATAGGGCCCATAGAGAAAATAGGTCGACCCGTTGGGTCCCAACTATTTGGGTTGCTTTTTCTAATGTTGGTTGCATTCTTTATGGAGGAATTCTTTTGTGAAAGGGTTGCACATATGCACCCTAACATATTTGATAGGTGGCAAAATTACCCGCCCACGCCCGCCCTTAAAATTACCCGCCCAAGCCCGCAATATTTTGGCCACGGGTATTATTGGGTAGGGTAATAATGGGCGCGGATAATATGCGGGCGGGCATAAGGGTACCCTCGGGTACCCTCATATCCGCTATAAATAGGTATCAACGGGCACCCTAGCGGGTATCAACGGTTACCCTCATTAATTACCCTAAATTACCCTCATTAATTTTCAAGTGAAAAAGAAAAAAAGGAAAGAGTTACACATTTTACACATAGTACACATATTTTCACACACTGCACATTTTTTCACACTACACATATTTTACATATAGTACACACATTTTACACACACTACACACATTTTCACACACTACACATTTTTTCACACACTACACACATTTTCACACACTACGCATATTTTCACACACTACACATTTTTTCACACACTACACATTTTTTCACATACTACACATTTTTTCACACACTACGCATATTTTACACATAGTACACACATTTTCACACACTACACATATTTTACACATACTACACATATTTTCACACACTACACATTTTTTCACACACACTACATATTTTTTCACACACTACATATATTTTCACACACTGCACATATTTTACACACACATTACACATTTTCACACACTACACATATTTTTCGCATACTACACATATTTTACACACACTACACATTTTTTCACACACTACACATATTTTCACACACTGTACATATTATACACACACTACACATTTTCACACACTATTCACATACTACACATATTTTACACACACTACACACATTTTCACACACTACACACACTACACACATTTTCACACACTACACACACTACACACATTTTCACACACTACACACACTGCACACATTTTCACACACTACACATATTTTTCACATACTACACATATTTTACACACACTACACATATTTTCACACACTACACATATTTTACACATAGTACACACATTTTTTCACACACTACACACATTTTCACATGCTAAAATGTGTGTAGATGTGTGTAGTGTGTGAAAATGTGTGTAGTGTGTGAAAATATGTGTGGTGTGTGAAAAAAAATGTGTAGTGTGTGAAAAAATGTGTGTACTATGTGTAAAATATGTGTAGTGTGTGAAAATGTGTGTATTGTGTGTAAAATATGTGTAGTGTGTGAAAAAATATGTAGTGTGTGAAAATGTATGCAGTGTGTGAAAAAATGTGTAGTGTGTG
Source organism: Ophiorrhiza pumila (assembly GCA_016586305.1). Classification (NCBI taxonomy): domain Eukaryota; kingdom Viridiplantae; phylum Streptophyta; class Magnoliopsida; order Gentianales; family Rubiaceae; genus Ophiorrhiza; species Ophiorrhiza pumila. The sequence goes on along the minus strand of BLIW01000004.1, from coordinate 19,212,192 downwards.
AAAATGTGTGTATTGTGTGAAAAAATGTGTAGTGTGTGAAAATGTGTGTACTTTGTGTAAAATATGCGTAGTATGTGAAAAAATATGTAGTGTGTGAAAAAATGTGTAGTGTGTGAAAATGTGTGTAGTGTGTGTAAAATATGTGTATTATGTGTAAAATATGTGTAGTGTTTGAAAATATGTGGTGTGTGAAAATGTGTGTAGAGTGTAAAAATATGTGTACTATGTGTAAAATATGTGTAGTGTGTGAAAATATGTGTATTATGTGTAAAATATGTAGTGTGTGAAAAAATATGTAGTATTTGACAATGTGTGTAGTGTGTGAAAATGTGTGTACTATGTGTAAAATATGCGTAGTGTGTGAAAAAATGTGCAGTGTGTGAAAATCTATGTAGTGTGTGTAAAATATGTGTAGTGTGTGAAAATGTGTGTAGTGTGTGAAAATATGTGGTGTGTGTGAAAATGTGTGTAGTGTGTGTAAAATGTGTGTATTATGTGTAAAATATGTATAGTGTGTGAAAATATGTGTATTATTTGTAAAATATGTGTAGTGTTTGAAAAAATGTGTAATGTGTGTAAAATGTGTGTAGTGTGTGAAAAAATATAGTGTTGTGTTGGGTTGGACCGCGGGTCAAAGGTTATGATTGCCACCTCTAATAACTAATACTTATAGGGAGCTGTTATTGCCAGAGCATATATTAGCTGCCAGAGCAATTAATTTATGCTCTTCCCAATCTACCCTTACTTAGTCAACTTCTTATCATTATCTTCTTCTCGTCTTTTCCTCTTTAACTTTCGTTTCTTTTCTCCACAAAATCAAGCAAAGCAGAGACAAAAATAACAGTGGCCAGACTAAAATTTTCTTGAGTAATTTTCTTGAAAAGGGTTTCAAGATTTCGTCTTTAGAAGTTAAAAAGAAAGTATAGCAAAGTAAGTATCATGCATTCTTGCTACTGCTTTTTTAAATTCATGGTTTATCAACAGTTCTTTGATTTTGATATTTTATGAAAATTCAAAATCCATTGTTGAAAATTTTAAAATAATGTGTTTCTTGACACTTGAGTGAGTGAATTCTTGTTTTTTTATGAACATCATAAGTTCTTGTATTGCTGTGCTAAGTTGTTTAGGGCTCTAATGATCTTTTCTTTCGTTTTCTATGTTCTTTCTTTCAATTTTTTTTATGATTGGGATAGGAACAAAGTTCATCTGTCTCCATTTTTCCCTAAAAGGTAGATGGTGTTTTAACCCTAATTTCTTGAAGTACTTTCCTATATGTGAAGTATAATTACACAATTGAAATTAGAACAAGTGGTTGAATTTATTATACACCACAATTGGACAAACTTCAGAGATGTTATTCAAAATTCCAAGATATGAGATCCCCAGTTCATGAGTTCCTTTTGTTTTCTAAATTGAACATGTAATTATGGTGTTTATGCCTAATAATTGTTGCATATTGCTTTCAGGAGTTGTTTTTCTTTCAATCTTTCACATCACTTTCTTTAGGTATGTGCTCATAACTCTTTGTTTCAGCAGGCCTTTATATGCTTTGCTCAATCCATCCCCTGTCTACCTCTTAATTTTAATATTTTCTCCTTCGGGATAAAATGCCCGCCATCTTTACCTCCAATTCCAAAGGTTCAAACTATACCATAATGGGATTTAATTGCAGAGATAGTAAGTAATAATTAGTGTAAGGTATGTATCATTATTTATTTTTAAATTTGAGATTTGCTTTGATACTAGTTTCATGTTTTGCTATAAAAACTCAAGTTTACAATTTTTTAGTATAGCAGATTAGAGGCTTGTTCAACAATAATTTTCTAACCGTGTTCGTTTGGACGAAGGAGGGAATGATGAAGAACGAAAGAGATTTTTAGAGAAGATTATTATGCTGCTTTTGGAGATCACCAAGTGGAGCTTTGTAGATATTACACCTGAGTTGCTGCAAAGAGAGGAAAATTCTTCTGATACTGTTACTGATTTGGATGATGAGGAACTGTTAGAAGAACTTGCAAACATGAAAATGGAATTGAATAAACCAATGGTTAATCCTACCGACAGAGATGCTCTTGATGAGCAGTACTGTTAAACTTCATTTCTGGATTCTCCAAAGTCGAGAACTTTTATGCATGTATAAGATTGTATTTGATTTCTGTCATGGTTGCTTAGCTTGTAAATTTATAAATTTGGTAGATTTCTGTTCTGTATTCTATAAAGAAAAAGAATCTGAATTCATGTATATTGCTCTTTGTCTATGAGCAGCTTCAAATTTATCTTTGTTGATGATCATTTTGTTGTTTTTGTATATTGCCCTTTTCAAAAAAATTACTCAAGAAAATTTTAGTCTGGCCACTGTTATTTTTGTCTCTGCTTTGTTTGATTTTGTGGAGAAAAGAAACGAAAGTTAAAAGAGGAAAAGGTGAGAGGAGAAGATAATGATGAGGAGTTGACTTGGTAAGGGTAGATTGGGAAGAGCATAAATTAATTGCTCTGGCAGCTAATATCTGCTCTGGCAATAACAGCACCCATACTTATATTACTCTATGAGAGTACCTCACTATGGGTACCCGCAACTACCCGCAAACTACCCGTCAATTACCCTATAACTACCCATGATTTACTAAATTAGGGTACCCGTGGGTACCTGCGGGTACCCTCAAATTTATTATTACCCGCCCAAACCCGCCCATCAACAAAATAGGGTATGAGCGGGTAGTTGCCTCTTTTATCAATACCCATTAACTACCCGCCCAAACCCACCCATTTGCCACCTTTCATACCTCGTCAATTATAAAGTTTTTATACTTAATACATTATTCATTCCACTCCAATCATAATACTTTCATGATGTATAAGTTATATGTTATTCATAATGCTTTTATGCTTCTTAATATTTCATACGCTAATCGAAGACAAGTCCTAAATTTCTACGTGCAAATCTTGTGGAACTTCTTTATGCTCAACTATGGAAGATATGTTCCAAACAACCTCATTTCCCGGAGTTGAAAAGGAAAACTCTTCAAAATCACAAGGTATTAGGTGAACAACGAGTGTCAAACTTCCTTAACCTTCCTGGATCTCACTCTAGTCATTGTACGCCAAAGGATCATTCAAGGATGATGGATAAATCACATATGGCTTTCCTCCATTCGCATCAACATCACATATAATTTACTTGTATACCTCATTGTGGGTTTGACACCTTACTCACCCTTCTACAAGGTGGGAAAGGACTATAAATTTTACTTGTAGTCTGAAAGCACACTCGAATCTCACATTTAAACACATGTATTTCGCTCATCGACAGAAACCCTCTTAATAGGGAGGAAGCAATTAATTTAAACTCACACGCAAATTCCTCTCAAAGAATTATTTGAAAGAAGAAATTTTAGCTCATAGGGGATGAAGAAAAAAAATTGGAGCTCAATCTTTTCGATCCTTTAGAGTGATTATCAAATCTCTTTTCTTTTTATATTTTTTAGACTATTTCTATACAAAATTTTGCTCAAAGATCACTACTTAACCCTTACGTATGTCTCAAGTATTTATAGAAATTATTTGCAAAGCAAGATGAGACAAAATATTCATTTTTTAGAAAACTAGCCATTACTCATATATCAGAGTAATTTAGACTACAAAAAAGTTACTGTAGCAGTATAAATCTAAATTTCAGAAAAAATTTCAAATCTTTTAACAATATTGATAAGGTGAATTTATTCACCTTTTATGTAGTGTTTATACTTAATTCTTTGGTCATTCTTGTTCGTTTTTATTCATTTTGGTGTTTTATTTGTAGGGTTGTCGATTATGGTGCATGCTTGGAAGAGGAAAATCATAAAAGAGTTAAATAGGATGTAAAGTGGGGGAAAAATAGAAGAAAGTTCGTGAATTCATGAAAAACGCCTCCACGTCGCAACGTTAGTGCTTCCACGGGAGACCTTCTACGTCGCGACGTCAAAAAGAAGAATTAAATCGATTGTTGGATGATTTTTTGGACGATTTTTGAGAAATTTCCAGTGATCCACGTCGCGACGTCGGGACCCTTCCACGTCGCGACGTGGGCGCATGTCGAGACGTGCAGACAGGCACGTCGCGACGTCGGGAAAAAACGTAGTTTTACGACTTAATTTTGGAAATTTGCGATTTTGGCCCACTTTAAGACTTCTTATCCGACATGGTTTTCGTGAGGGACTTATTTGCTAATATTTGTATAGAATTACTATAAATAGGGCTAGGGTTACAGCTTTTTTAAGTGTGTGTCAACTTTTAGAGAATTTAAGCAAGGGTTTCTTCTTTGTAATAGATAGGGTTTCATTCTTTTGGCTATTTACAGAGAATTACAGCTGTACGGATTGGGAACATCATTACTTATTGATTTCATTTATTTAGAAACAAAGATTTCATCTACGGATTCGCAATTCAAGGTGTTATCTTTCCTTTTAATTTATGTTTTCAATATTTTGCTTAATTATTAATCTTATTATGATGTTTGATTTAGCCATGCTCGGCTAAACTTATTGTGCTCCCGGGATTATGAATAAGGATTTTTGTGCTTAATTTACATGCTAAGTTATATCTTATGGTCTCTATGGAATAAGTTTTGCTGTGTTCTTCATAATTATGCATGATTTGGCCAGATTATATATGATGAATATTTTCTTAAAGTGCAGTAAATTACTTAGAGATAACTTGCTTTAATCTTACCTTTAGCCTGATAGGAGGATTAGAGTAGGTTGTTTAGGCTCTATTGTGGGTTGGTTGTGAATTTGTTAGATTGATTTGCCTTAATTGTTGCCTTTAGCGTAATAGGAGGAATTAAGGGGATTAGTTTAGCATTAGCGTGACTGGTTCGGGCGTTGCCTCTGCCATAAATGAGCGGTTGAAATTGAGGGTTTGGTTGAGTTGGTTAGTTGCATTAGATTCTGGATTAATTAAGGAAGTAAACCTTGCCTCATGCCACAAAGCAGGGTTTAATGAATTAGTTAATATCTAAGTATGCAAGTGCTTAAATCATTTCTTGCCTTTAGCCTAATAGGAGGGCGTGAGTTATGTTATTTACCCTTATTTTGCATGACCATAGATAGGATGTATTTATGTGCTTTTTATGTAATCCTAAAATATAATCTCGGGAGTACACTTGCTTAATTCGAATTTTAATCAAATCACCGTCTTTGTTTTAATTGTTTGTTATTTGCATTCTTATTTTTAGTTTAATAAAAAGAAAAACCAAAAAGATTTTCTTAGAATTTCAACACAGTCCTTTCCTCGTGGGAACGAATTTGCTATACTTACACCATTAAGGGGTTGTTTAGCATTATTTTTTAGTAGGGGTAAATAGCAACCACGATCGCATTTTTATTACACATATTTGCCCCCATCAAATATGTTCAGTCGACCAAAACTCCCATGAGATCATCCGAATTAAAACTTTTTGTGAAATTTTTTATTTTTCAATATTTGGATCATTTTGTGAAGATGTAAAAAAAACTTTTATGAAACTTTTGTTTTAAAAAACCCTATATTTTTAACTTTCATTTTTTAGATTCATTTTAGATGAGTTTTTAAATTGTTTAATCATTTTATGAGGTAATTACAACTGGATTTTGGTGTTGAGAATCTATCCTAATTTATCTAGTTTCTATTTCTTAAACTTTTTCAAGGTCCTATTTTCATTTTGTACACCTACAACTTCAAGAAAGATAGTTGAAACATTAGTGTGAAACTCAAAAATATTTAAAGTGTTAATAATATCATCAATATTAGATATATGCAAGTCATGTTAATATTAAAATATAAATACCACTTCTTTTGGTAAGTGTTATTGTGAAAGTTAAAATCTCACAATTAAGCACCTTAGTTCATTCTTAATTTTAGAAATTTAATTATAAATTTCATAAGATTGTAAAGAATTTAATTGCATAATTTAATTAAATTTGGGTTATTGTTGTTCTTTAGCAAAATAGAAGGGTTAAATTGTAATTAGAAAAATAAAAAATAAAAAATAAAAAGTGGAAAACATGTAAGCCTTAAGGGCTTACAAGCCGCCACCCAAAAGTTAAAAAGGGAAAGCTATGTACGTCGAAAGAGGAACACAAACCAAGAGAGCATAGCTCAATTGGTATCTCAAGTGGGATTCCAACATGGCAACCATGGTTCTAATCCCACTCGGAACAAATCTCTACCCATTTATGGATAAATGGGTAGAGAAGGAGTATTTGCGAGATGCTCCAAGTTCCCCCGGGGCACATACGCAATGGAGAATAACTATAGTGACTGTGCACAGGAGTGAGCCATGGGGTCGGAATTCGTCGGAGGAGCATCATCAATACTTTGGGCCGGGAGGTGTGTGACTTGGTGACCAATAATTGAAGACTGATGGTACCCAGCTTGGGCTACTACCATAAGGTTAGTACACATTGCGTGCACATCCCGCGGTTTACATCCTCAGTTAGCTGGGAGACGATTGGCTTAAGGCCCAGGATTAGTCTGACTCAACAGCAATGAAGTGGCGGAAGACATAGAGTTGTAGAGGCTTGAGGCCCAGGATTAGTCTGACTCAACAGCAATGAAGTGGCTTAAGGCCCAGGATTAGTCTGACTCAACAGCAATGAAGTGGCGGAAGACATAGAGTTGTAGAGGCTTGAGGCCCAGGATTAGTCTGACTCAACAGCAATGAAGTGGCGGAAGACATAGAGTTGTAGAGTTAGGAACCTGAGACAACAAAAAAAAAGAAAAAGAAAGAAATAGAAAGGCAACTAAAAAGAAAAGGCATCGGAAAGAAGAATAAAAAAGAAGAAAGAAGGGAAAAAGAGGGAGAACAAGGCATGACAAATTCAATATTGTCTAATCTAAACAAGTTTTGAAAATCTTAAATAGGTGGGTTAAATTGAGTTTTGAAATTTCTCTTGATTTATTGAAAACAAAATAAAATGCATTTGATGTTCTGCTTTGTATTTGCCTTAGAAACTGATGCTCACGTACGAGTTCTATTGGGTTGTTTTGAAATATTATGAAGTCTATTAATTCTACTGCCTTGACATCTCGTTTGCTCTTCCTCTATAGAATTGGGTTTCTAGCTGATTTTTGGTGGCTATATTATCAATTTGCTTTGTGTGTACTATGATTGTGTTGTATAATTTTAGATGAATAAGTGAGAAATAAAAATCGAATCGAAGTAGCGTTCGGGGTTTGAATGCCCGATATGTACGTGCCGAGTGGGTAAAATGGTTCCACAAATGGGAAATGACTCTTGTGGATCAAAAACATAAATATATAGATCCCAGGTGCAAAATATGTTCCATGTTAGCTTATTATAATTTTGTAGGATTTTTAAGTGGGAAAACATGGATGTTCTAATAAAACTGTTGATTTCTTTTCTATCACCCTTGATCATATTGAGAAATAGTCATGGCACATATATAACTGGTTAAAAGTGAAGTAATACAAAATATATGCTTATTGAGTTCAAGTGATATATCTGCTTTTTGCAAGTTTTACGTAATTATGAGTTCCAATCTTTATGCGTGCTTCAGATAGTTTTTTTTTAAGTATTGAACATTAATGTTTTAACCATTCTATCTATCTTACATGTTCTTGGTCTTGTAACCGTTAACAGTAACATAGTTTTGACAGTAGCCGCAAAAGTAGGTGAGGGATTTAGTTGGCTGTTCTATTAATATGTTGTGTGTGAAGAAGTTTTTGGAAGTTTAGTGGCTGCTTTGTGTAAAATTTGTTATTGAAATATGCGTGACCGAGATTGCTTTTGATTGGAAGAAAATCTTGCAAATTGAAGATGAACTTATTCAAAACTAGGTGGGTTTGAAGGTTTGGAGTGAAATATACATGCCTAGACTTGACTATATGGAAACTATGATCGCGTTATATTATTAAAGAAAAAATATGGATATAAGCTAATAATCCTATTTAGTTCTTGATGATTAATGCATGGCAAAATACATAAAACATATAAAGGGTTCATGGATGGTCGGTTTTAATAATCATGGCTTGCATGCACAATTTTGATACACCATGAAATCTGTCCAAACAAAGTTATATCTTAATAATTTTAAACATATTGAATAGGTTGAGATGATTGACAAAGGTCAAGTGTCATTGCTTCATATATATATTCAATTGGTAAACAATGATAGGGAGGAGAAGGAAAAAATAATAATGACCTACAAATTTTTGAAACTTGTTTATTAAGACCTTTACTCGTGAAAAATAGTTCTAACTTCCTTTTATTCAAAAATGGGATTAAGTATTACTTCAATTGTTGTATGGGGTGGAGTTGGCAAGTCAAGGTATGTGTGATTATTCCAGCAAGTAAAATCATGATTGGATTTGTACATATTATGAAATTCAACGCCTTCTTGTAGTTTACCTATGTGATAGCAAAACATTGTCGTGATAGAAAACATTGAAGGCTCTATTAATGTGTCTCAAATGACGATTTGATAGTAACTTATTGATTATCCAAACATGCCTCCAAGTATATATTTTGTAAACTTGTTATCCACGGACATCAAGAAATGGAAAAGCATGACAATAGGTTTCATTTGTTTTATTTCCTCATAGTTCTAATAGCTGGATATGATAACTTTGTGTCAAATTATTTATGGTGCATTTGGTATTTCCATGAATATTAGATAGGTTACATGGAAACCCTCTTGGATGGGGAAAATGTTTGTTGTAATTATATCTTCTAGCCTTGAGCGAAAATTGTGCTTATCGTATGTAAAATGTGTGATGTTTTTATGGGAGTCTTGTGTTCACTGGATGCTACTTTTAAACATACTTTGAAATTATAGATTGATCATTGATGAGTTTCGTACCTTACGGTCGTCATGTTTGCTGAATTGGCCTGTCGGTGTAATAATTGAAAGAAAATGAAACTATTGGTTGAATCCTTTGCAATCATCTATCTTGCATTGAAAAGGATGCTTTTAATGAATGAGTTCTCTGGATCAGTGTTATCAAATCCGGACCGGACCGGCCGGTTCGACCGGGAACCGGCCAAGGGTCCGGTCCGAGTTGATGTCAAAAACAGGTGTTTAGAAAATCGGTCAAACTCGGTCAAAAATCGGGTTCAACCGGAAAAACCGGGAACCGGTTGGAACCCGGTTTTTTTTTTTTTTCACCAGTTTCCTTCCTTTTTTTTTTATTTTGCCTTCCTTCCTTTCCTTCCTTTTTTTCCTTCCTTTCCTTTCCTTTTCGTTTTTTTTTCCTTCCTTCTCCTTCCTTCCTTCCTTTCTTTCCATTTATACTTACACTTACACTTAATGCTAATTAATAGTAGTAAATATTTTTCCATCAATGCATCCCAATTATCATTAATGATTCAAATTTACTACATTTTAATATATTAAAATTTGAATATATTCAATTATCATAAATACTTTAATTTACCATATTTTAAAATTTGAATACATTCGTCATAAATAGTTTAATTTACCATATTCAAGATTTTTAATATCTTTCAATTATCATAAAAGTTTTCAATTTACCATATTTTAAGATTTTTAATAAATTCTAATTGTCATAAATACTTCCAATTCACCATATTACAATATTTGAATGAATATGAAAATTATGTTTTCATTAATATTTTCAATCAATCACATTCATACAATTTAAATAAATATGAATTTTAAATTTTATCATATCATATTTATTGTTTTTTATTTAATTATTATTTTATATCACACAAAATTAAATTCAAAGTATAACATGTCATTAATTTTTTTAATTCACAACTTTAAGTTTTGAAATAAATAAATTGTGTATTGAGAACTACACTTTCTAACTTATTTTAATATGATCGATTTGATATTAATTAATTAATACTTTAATATATTTCACGTATTTTAATAAAATTTTATTATATTATAAACAAAATAATTATTAGCATTATTAAACAATACGATCTATGATTTTTTTTTGATGAAAAACTAAGAACTTAATTGAATATTATTTTTTTATAATTTGGTTATTTTATTTTGACATAAAATATTAGATATGTTAATATTTAATTAATACATTTATATTAAATATATTTATGACGTCATCCGGTTCTTGACACCGGTTCAACCGATCCGACCAATTGACCCCTAACCCAGTAGCTCTACCGGTTCGCATTCCGGTCCGAGTTTTAAAACACTGCTCTGGATTCCTTGCCAACTGGCATATATTGCATCTAACATATGTGTATATGTGGGAGTACATCTCCATAAAATATGTGTGGAAGAACTAATTTGAAGGCATGAGCCATCTATAAAGTGTAACAATACCATAAATGGGTTTGATTGTTTGTGGAACTAAGTGCTGCACGGAGTTAAGTGCTACGTCAATTCAAAAGCGGTAGCCATCTCTAGAGTTCACATGTCCACTATCTAGTCTAGCATTTTAACACTGTGAATTATTTATATTTGGAATTGATCATATTTGATACATGTGTTGCATTTGATTGCATGAGCCCTAGTAGGTATTGGCTTGGAAGTTAATCGAGATGGCATTGGGTTGACGATTACGCCAAGATCACATCGGTGAGCTCCAACAGGTGATTAAGGAGGTTTTAATCCTGTTGACGAGAGTTGGGGTGGCAAATTAGGATGCCACGTAGGCCTGCGGGGCCATAGTGGTCATTGACCACGAAGAAGGATAAGGTGGTTTCTCAAATCATGCACGCAACAACGAATTGCCAGAGGAGAAAAGGTTGGTAAAAGTTGGTAAAGGTCGGCAAGGCCGATCTGGACAGGTACTAATTATATGTCTACTATTTTATTTGGTATCCATGGTGAAATTTTGTGATAATTTGTGCATTGGGACACTTTCTTCGAACTGTATTTTGTTGAAAATTAATTTTTCAAAAGCTGTCCATTATCCCGACTCACTAAGCTATTTTGAGGTCACCCTTTTATGAAATTATTTTTTTTCAATGATCCAAAATGGATTAGGTGGTGGACGGGATTCTAGGTTCACACACGTATTGAAAAGGTAGAGAAATAGATGGTTAAGGTATTTAATTACCCCTATTGGGTTTGAAACTATTGTAATGGACAATTTTGATGTATATATATATTTGTAACTATTGTAATGGAAAGTTTTGATATATATATATATATATTAATGAATGAATTTTAGGATAGAAAAAAATATAAATATTATCTTTAGCAGTTTTAATGCAAATTATAGAGGGGCGTTACAATTAGTCTACATAATTGTTGGTTAATCATCAAAACAACAAGTACATTTAACATACTATGTCTTTCATTAAATGCATTATTTTATAAATAAGTTGTATTTGACAAAGAAGTGTAGATCAAATGGTTTACATCTTAACCTGTAAACCAATAGGTCATGGGTTCGATTCACCAAGGGGATAGATGGGGTACCATTGTTGATCCTCTTTAAAAAAAAAGTTGTATTTTGTCACAAAGTATAAGGTTGGCAACCTTGTTAAAGAATATAACTAACTATGAAAAGTGAATTATATTAGGAAATAGATTTGTGTGTAACAAATGATATGTCTTTTATAAAATAAGACTTAGTAGTTGAGAACTTTATACTAAGTGATAGAAGTTGAAGCCTAATGGGGAATGTTTGAATTTTGATACTTTTATTTTTAAGTACAGTTGGGGAAACATATGAAACATGTTGAGTCATGAAAGAAAGTGAGGACTAGAGAAGTCTAGTTGAACCCAATAAACCTTACCTTTAACCCACTGATCTTGTGAAAATTAGCGTGAACAGTGATAAAGTGAGTTTATTCACCTTTATATTTTGTAATTGTAGTTAATTCTTGTGTTGTTTTGTTCCGTTTGATTCATTTTAGTGTGTTATGTAAATTTTCAATTATGGGAGTTGAAGGGAGGAGAAAAGAAAAAAAAGTCAAATCACGTGCAAAGTGTAGGAAAAAAAAGAAAACATTCGTGAAGAAAATGAAGCAAGCGGTCCACGTTGAGAAGCCTGAAGGACGTGCAAAGTGACACATTATGATGTCGGTGATAGAAAAAGTTTAAGCAAATTTTAGTGAGCTACGCCGCGATGTCGGGGAGTTGGACATCGCGACATGGGTGGACATCACGACATGCAATCCAGCACGTCGAGACAATGAGCTTGACGAAAATTATGAGACTAGTCTTTCCTATTTTGCATTTTGGCCTTTTTTTCGAGACTTTGTGTTCAAGGACGACTTTAGGAAGGACTTATTTGCAAATATTATTGAAGATTTTCTATAAATGGGTCGAGGGTTTCATGTTTCTGTACACATTATAAGACATAGAAAGCACTTGCAAGATTTATCTTATCTTCTCTTTTGTAATAGTTAGGGTTTCATTTTCTAGTTATTCTTAGGGAATTTTGCAACTTTTGAGCATTAAAACTTTGGTTTACATATGTGTTTTGAGGATTTTGGTTCTGGATTGTAGGATTTCTCTTAAGGATTTTATTATTCAAGTTGTTTTCTTCCTTTGCAAGCTATGTCTTCAATTGTGTGCTTAAATTTTTATATTATGTTGTTTTTTTAGTTTAGCCATACTCGGCTAAATTACATGTGCTCCTGGAGTTGTAATCTCGTGCGTAGTTAAACATACTATTTTTTCTATTTTTATGGGTTGTGTTTATTGAGTTTTACTTGCTATGTTCTTCATAATAATGCATGATATTTTGTAAGTGTTATTATATTGAATATAATTTGTTAGTGTAGTAATTTACTTGAAATTACTTACCTTTAATCTTGTCTTTTATCACATAGGGGGATTAAAGTAGGTTATTTTGAATCTTTGGTGGGTTAGTTGTGAATTTGTTTGACTTATTTATCATTGAATCTTGTCTCTTACCACATAAGAGGAGTTTGGGTGGATGAGTTAGAATTATAGTGACTTGATTATCCGTTGCCTTTTACCCCATAGTAACGGTTGGAGGTTGGTTTGTAAGTTAAATTAGATTCCAGATTAATAAGAAAGTGAACATTGCCTCTTACCATATAGGAGGGTGATAAGTTGGTTTTATACCAACTTAAATAGCTTAATTCACTTAACTTTTGGCTTATTTTTCCATGAAATTGTGATGTGTTATGTGATATTTGGTGCTTTTATGTGATTGGTAATGAGGTGTGCTAAAATGAATGGAAAAGATAAAAAATGAGGTTAAAAGAATCAATTTTGAATTCGGGAGAATGAGTGTGGAAGAAATGAAAAAGGTTTGAAAATGCTTTAGTGTGCCTTAGGTTTGGCAGCTTGAGTGTTGAACTTCATTTGAGTGTATCTTTCTCAATGTTGATCCAAATAAGTAGATCTTAGAGGCTATGGAAAGCTATTTGTGTGTACTTCAATTGTCATGCTTTAACTTTCTCCAGATTCTGTGTGCAACCATGAGAAACGGAGGCTTTTTTGTTGTGCTTAGATTAGGGTTTTTATGGTTTAACCTTTTTGCCACAGTTTGGTAGATTGAGAATAACTTGAGCTACATACCTCCAATTTCGATGATTCTTGATCACATGGAAAGACAAGAGAAAGGTCTACAACTTTGATGTTCAAGGCAAAGTCCAATTCTGAAAGGAAAACTGGCAATTCACCGTGGGAATGGCGAAACCCTAATTAGGGTGGTTTAAGCCTTCGATGCACATCTTCCTGCCACAGCTCAGTATTTTGGTTGTAACTTTGTCATCTAAGCTCCGAATTGGGTGATTTAAGTGGCTATGGAAATCTGGAACCAATGGCTACAACTTTCATATTTTAAGTTTTTCTAAATTCACAACACATCAGGGCCATAGTTGGGTTGGAAATTGCAGCATTCTTGCACACATGCATTTACCTAGCTACACATGCACTCACTTCGCCACACATATGCACACTTCGTCGCACACAACACCACACTTCGTCGCATGGGTAGGCGACGAGCTCATGCGACGAACTCTCACACTCCACATTCATATTTCACTCATCTTTTTTATTCACCGTCCTAGTTTTGTATATGTTCTTGTATGTGTTGGGAGCTATGTTTCATTGCCTTCTTCTTAATACTTGCAACTTCATGTATGCAATTCTTATGCAATCCATGATTTGAGAATGGTTCCATGTGTTTTGCTTTCCATTTTGTAAGTGAAGAGTGCAATATTTATATCAAACCAAAGTATCAAGTGCTATGGCATACATCAACTTCCATTTTCACTTTTGTTGATAATCTCTCATGCACTCTCATTTTCATCTTAGCAAATGCTCATTAGTCTTCACATTTCATTTGCATCCACCATTTCTTTATGTCATGATTCATCATTGTCTTGCATTCTTCATTTCTTTACAACACACTACACTTCACATTCACTCACAACTCACATAAGTATAACACACACTTCACAACAAGCTAACACAATACACTACACTTCACACTCACTAAAATCGCACACAATTCACACTTGCACAAAACTGGCGAGACTTCGCCATGTAGTCTCTCCGGTTTCATGAAAGTGAGGGCGAGACTTCGCGACGAAGTCTCGCCATTTTTATGGCTGTGAGGGCGAGACTTCGTGGCGAAGTCTCGCCACCTTGAGTGTGTGTTTCTTGTTTTTTTTTATGCTTGAGTTGGTTTTGAAAAAAATTGGCTAAGTGTTGGATTGTTTGTTCTTGTGCAGAAAGTGGAGAAGGCGTGCTGGATTAGGCTCAAATGCGCGAGGTTGCTGAGTACAAAAGGGACGTAGAGACTGGAAGCCTGGAAGCGTGAAGACCACACAAAGTAAAGGCGTGATTGAGGTGGTGCACTCAAGGACTTGAGACTAAATTGGAGGCGTGCTCTTCTCAAGGCGTGACATAGCGTGGCACAAAAGCGTGGATTTCGAGACATGTGGATATTGTACATTCTTTGTTATGGCAATTGAGTAATTGTGCACTAATTTCACTTTTGCTTACGGTTTACGATTATTGTAACCTCTATATATAGAGGAGAGAGCGGATTCTAGAGAATTTTTAATTCAGTTTTTAGTTCTACCAGACTTTTGATTTTGGTAAGCGGGAAATTTTTCTCTCAATTTTCTCTCTAGATTTACTTTCTCTCTCTACTTCCTCTCTCTAGCATTTTAGCTCCGTTCTTAATTCCGATCGAGAATTTGTTCCAAACATTGCAATTCTCTACTCGATTAAGGAGGAATTCACGGTTTTGTCGTGAGTTGGAAGCAATTAAAGCATAACATTTGGTAAATTCTTCCCAATTAATGAATATGATCTACTCAGTGTTATCTATTGACGATCGTGAATTGGAGATGGAACTTTGTGGCTAAATTTGCTATGTTCTAGGGTTTGGAACCAGATGAGAATGTAAATAGGCTATGCAATGCCTTGCAATTGATGTAATTCATCAAGAATGAACTCATACTAGTAGTTAATGTTTAAATCTGGTTAAGTTTTACTTGTTTGAACTTTTATCGTTGTAATTTTTCCTCGATTGTGGTCGCCAGGCTAGGTTAAGGTTTGATTTATTGGTAGGAGTAAAAATGCGTGAAATGAGAACATGAAGTATGTTAATTGAGTTTTCTCACTTGAATTACTTGATCATGAACCGAGATGCGGTCGTCATGCTGATGGAAGTTCTTTGAGATTTTAGAACTAAGCGAGAAGAAATTTTTTGAGCTTCGCGAAGACAATTGGACCTAGGTTAGGCCTCGCCATGGGAAAACCTAGACTTTGCATGTATAGTAGCGAATCTCGGGAGGTTGGGACTCTGCGGGTTTAACTCTCACTCTAGGCCTTGCCATGGGAAATTGTGGAGTCAGGGAACATAGAAAATGATGCGGTCGCCATGCTGATCATAATCTAGGTTCTCAGGCAGTTTGATCTCCTCTTGGTCTGCCAGTGTGTCAATTGCATTGCATTAGAGTAGTCGAGTTACATGATCATCCGGAGAAGAAGTCCTAGAACATTTTACTAAGAAATAGCTATCTCATTTCTGCGCTCACATTTAATTTGGAATTGCAGTATTGTTTGTTGTTTCTTTTGTAAGATTGAGTCCTGTTCTGTCTCTCTGTTCTATCTTTTAGATCAATTTTTTTGTCTACTCTTGTGTGTTACTATTGTCCATTAATTCTTGAAAACTAGACTTTGTTACATACTTGGAACAAAACCTTAACATTTCTAGTAGCCAATTCCTTCCCTGTGGATACGATCCCTACCTCCACTACTATAGTAGTTTCTAGGGTTAAATTGAAAAGTATGCGACACACCTTTCAATTTTTGGCGCCGTTGCCGGGGAAGGCACAGTTTCTATAATTTGATTAAGTGTTTCTTGAATTTCCTCGTTTTATTTTGTGTTGTCTTTTTCTGTTGTGAGTGCTCCGTTCTTATCATTGTACTCTGTTATTCTGTGTTGTTTCATTGTTATTGTTGTAGATAGTGGTTTTTGTTTTGTTGATTGTTTACATTTGGAGTTTTTGCTGTTGTGTTTTGAAATATTTCGGTTATACTTCATATTTGGTGTTGTTATATGCCCAGGCTACGATCTTCTGGAGATCCTGCGTTTACACTATACCTTGAACTACAAAAGACTTTGAGAATTCAAGCCAAACAAAGAGACATGGCTAATCCTGGAGTGAGAGCACCACATTTTGGTGATCATTATGCTGTGAATTTTGACAACGGATTTGGACAGCAAGATATTGATGTTGAAAGTTACCACATCTCCACTCAGATTGTATCGATGATTACTCAAGGTCAATTTTTTCAAGGATTGGACAATGAAGACCCGAATGATCATCTGGACTGGTTCTTAGGTTTGTGTAGCACGTTCAAACTTCCACGAGTGGAGAGAAGTGAAGTGCACAGAATCCTTTTACCTCTTTCCTTGAGAGGTAAAGCGAAACATTGGTTCAAAACCATTGGAGGCTCAGATGCAACAATATTTTTTGAGGAACTTCAGAAAAAGTTCTTGGCGAAATATTTTCCACCAGCTAAGCTTGAGACGAGGAGAATGGAGATCATGAATTTTCAACAGCAAGATAGTGAATCATTCAGAGAAGCATGGGGGCATTTCAATGACCTAATCCGTCAATGTCTTAATCATGACCTTGGTGAAATCAGAGAATTGAATACATTTTTCAAAGGTCTAACACATGAGTCTTCTATGATGGTAAAGGCTTGTGCTAATAGTGCATTGAAAGATAAGAGTGTTCCAGAGGTTCGAGAATTGTTCAACCAAATTGCTGAAGATGAGTACCTCTTTCCTGAAACTCATAAACCTCATAGTAGAAGACAGAGGGGAGTGCTGGATCTTGATGAGGAAACTTCATTGAGTGCGAAATTTGAGGCCCTTGCCAAGCAAGTGCAAACTTTGAAAGCTACTCAAACAAAAGCTCCTGTGCTTTCATGTCGTCTGTTCAAAGGTGAACACCACACTGATGAGTGTGCTATCACAACTGAGTCTTTACAATATGTGAGTAATTACAACAACAAACCTCAGTATGGTGGAAATTATTCTGGAGGGAATTACTCTGGGGGGAATCGACCTTACAATGGTGGACAAAGCAATTGGGGACAACAACAAAATCAAGGAGGGCAATATTATCAGGAAAATGACCAAAGAAGAGCAACGAATGCACCTCCTGGTTTTGATTATCAGGCTGGAACTTTTGAGCAAAGAAAGCCATCAGTTGAAGACATGTTCCAAAAATTGATGGAAAAGATGGAAAAAAATGAACAAAGATTTGGAGGATTGGAATCCACTGTCAAACACCATGAGGCTACTTTAAAGAACATTGAAATACAGCTTGGACAACTCGCTAATGCCGTGCACCACAGACCACATGGAGCACTCCCTAGTGATACAGTTCCAAATCCAAAGGGGAAGGAAACATGTAATGCAATTACACTGAGAAGTGGTAAGGAAGTGCATAAGACATCTAAGCCTGAGGATGAGAAGTGTGTTATTGAGAAGGAAAGTGTTCAAATTGAGAAAGAATGTGCCAATGAGGACTTGGAACCAAAGAAGGAGGAGGTGCAAGATAATGGAAATGGTGAAGCAACCAAGAGAGTTAGAGAACCTCCTAGTCCTTACAATTTTCATGAATATGCACCGAAACCTCCATTTCCGGAGAGAGTGAAGCCAAAGCAAAATAAAGGACCTCAATTTGATAGATTTTTAGATTTGGTGAGACAGGTCAATGTGAGCTTACCATTATTAGATTTGGTGACTGCAGTACCCAAATATGCGAAGTTTCTCAAAGACTTGATATCCAACAAGGAACAAATTTTGAGATGTGAAGTACCATTGACACTCACGGAGTATGGTGGAGCATGAATTGGGCATAAGTTGCCACCAAAATTGAAAGACCTCGGCAGTTACACTATACCGTGTAAAATTGGAACGAGACTCTTTGAGAAAGCTTTGTGTGATTTGGGTGCTGGCATTAATCTCATGCCTCTTTCTATTGCCACTGATGTTGGACTTAAAGGGAGAATTCGTCCAGTAGCGGTGACTCTTCAATTAGCTGATAGATCCTTAGTCAAGCCCACTGGAATGGTTGAGGATGTCTTGGTGGGGATTAATAAGTTTACACTTTCGGTTGATTTCATTGTGCTCGACATGGAGGAGGATCCAGAGGTACCTTTAATCTTTGGTCGCCCGTTTCTTGCTACTGGAGATGCTGTGATTGGGTAAGAAATAAAACAGTTACTTTTAGAATCAATAATGAAGAAGTTGTTTTTGATGTGAATTATGCCATGAAACATTCGTTACATGTTGAATCTTGTTTTGCCATTAAGGCTATAGCATGTTCTTCTATGCATGGAATGTTTGAGAGTGTTAAGCATGAATTTTCTGTTGTTGATGAATTGCATGTCTGTGAAGATGAAATTGATGAATTTGAGATAGATAATGAGGATAGGAACATCTTGGCTAAAATTGTAAGTGATGTTGAATGTTGTGTGATTGATGAATCCATTTTTGAAATACAAAGTGAGATTGTTGAAGTAGCAAATGAATGTGAAATGAAAGAAATTTTGGAAGAAGCATGTTCTAATGAATTGAAAGAGAATGTTGAGTGTAAACTTCCAACTAACAATATGAATGCATCCACTGAGGTGAGAAGTTTATGCCTTCTATCATGGTGGCTCCAAAACTTGAGTTTAAACCTTTGCCTCCATATCTCAAGTATACTTTTCTAGGAGAAAGTGAAACGTTACCAGTAGTGATCTCTTCTAAACTTGAAGATTGGCAAGAGGAGAAATTGCTGGGAGTACTGAGGCAACACAAATTGGCTATAGGATGGACCATTGCAGATATAAAGGGTATAAGTCCTAGCTTCTGCATGCATAAGATTCTTTTGGAGGATAATTCTGTGCCAGTGAGAGATAGACAACGAAGGCTCAATCCACAAATGATGGAAGTTGTCAAGAAGGAAGTGATAAAGTTGCTGGACTTTGGAATGATTTTTCCCATCTCGGATAGTGAGTGGGTAAGTCTAGTGCAGTGTGTTCCAAAGAAGGGAGGAGTTATAGTTGTAAAAAATGATGCTAATGAGCTACTTGCGACAAGAATTGTAAGTGCATTGAGAGTTTGCATGGACTACAGAAAGCTCAACAAAGCAACAAGAAAGGATCATTTTCCACTTCTTTTTCTTGAGCAGTTGTTGGACCGGATTGCTGGCTACCTATTCTACTGTTTCTTGGATGGATATTCTGGTTACAATCAGATAGCTATCGACCCAAAGGATCAAGATAAGACCACATTTACCTGTCCTTTTGGCACATTTGCATATAAAAGAATGCCATTTGGCTTGTGCAATGCTCATGCTACATTCCAAAGATGTATGATGACGATCTTTCATGACATGGTTGAATCCGTCATCAAAATATTCATGGACAACTTTTCTGTCTTTGGTATGACTTTTGATGGTTGCTTGGAGAACTTGGCAAGAGTGTTGAAACGATGTGAGGAAACTAATCTTGTGTTGAACTGGGAAAAATGCCAATTCATGGTCTAAGAGGGCATTGTACTGGGCCATAAGATTTCTCATAAGGGAATTGAAGTTGATAGGGCTAAGATTGATGTGATTGTAAAGCTCCCTCCCCCAACAAATGTGAAGGGAATCAGGAGTTTCCTTGGGCATGCAGGCTTCTATAGGCGATTCATCAGAGATTTCTCTAAAATTGCTAGGCCATTGTGTAGTCTATTGGAGAAAGATGTTAAGTTTGAATTTGGAACAGAATGTGTTGAAGCATTTGAAACATTGAAAGCCAAACTTGTAGAAGCACCAGTCATAGTTACTCCTCAATGGAGTGAGCCTTTTGAGATAATGTGTGATGCAAGTGATTATGCACTTGGTGCTGTCCTTGGCCAAAGAAGGGACAAAGTGTTTCACACAATTTATTATGCCAGCAAGTTATTGAATGAGGCACAAATGAATTATACAACTACAGAGAAAGAAATGTTGGCTGTGGTTTTTGCTTTCGATAAATTTTGTGCCCCTAAGGTCATTGTTCATCCGGACCATGCTGCTTTGAAATATTTACTAGCAAAGAAAGAGGCAAAACCATTGATGAGGAAGCTAACCCAAGAAGC
Organism: Ophiorrhiza pumila; assembly: GCA_016586305.1. Classification (NCBI taxonomy): domain Eukaryota; kingdom Viridiplantae; phylum Streptophyta; class Magnoliopsida; order Gentianales; family Rubiaceae; genus Ophiorrhiza; species Ophiorrhiza pumila. The sequence continues at coordinate 19,191,645 of BLIW01000004.1, read as the reverse complement.
TTTGTGGATGATCCATTACAAGGAGTTGGAGGACCTTTGACTCGTTCGAGGACTAAGCGTATGAGGAGTGCACTATATGCGTTGATCAACGACATATTTGAGCGTGAACTTGTTCGTGAGGTTCGTGAGGAGGATGCAACAATCATTGCTTGTCTGGAAGTATCAAGGATGGAGTTCAATGTTTCGGTGGATCGAAATGAGGCGTTGGACGGAAGAAGAGATGAAAAACAGATAGGTTCGGACGCCCCATTAAACTTTCGGCCGTCCGAAATATAGGTTCGGACGACCCCAGGGTCCAAAACTACCGTTCGAAATATTGAAGAAAATGATGAGTCTCTGAAGTTTAGGTTCGGATGCTGCAGGGGAGTTTCGGCCGTCCGAAAATGTCGCGATGAGTTTTACATGTTTCCAGTCAAATAGGTTCGGACGACTCCAGGGGTCCGAAACCACCGTCCGAAACTTCTGCTGAACGTTATTTTTGAATTTTTGTTGACTTTTTCCTTAGGGTTTTTGGGAGCCTATAAAAGGCGATCTTTTGTACGTTAATGGGCAGACTTTGGCATTTGAAACTTTGTGAGTTTTGCTTAAAACTTTCCTTTTTGTTCTTTGTGAAGAACATTCGATTCCATTCCATTAAAGAGTTTGATTGTGTGGATTCTTGAATAGTGAAGGTTCTAAGGACAGGTTTTCTTAGGGTGTTCATTACTTATTTGATTGGTACGTTTCTAATTCTTGTTTGAATTTGGGGCTGCCTTCTATTGTTCTATTGTTAAGTTCATCTTGTTGAATTCAATTCACGTAATTTTCCTCAATTGATCTTGGGTTTGCGTTCTTAGAAACCATAAGGATCTAGGATCGTATCAGTTTGGTATCAGAGCTAAATTGGGGAATTTTCCATCAAAGAATTGCATATTTGATTATTTCTTGTGAATTTGACATATTGTGTCATTGTTGCATTGTTGATTCCATTGTTTGGTATTGTGTTCTTCTTTTCATTGTTGCAGATTGTGGCCAAGAAGAAAATTTAAAAAAAAAAGTGCAGAAAAAAAAAGTGCAGAAAACGTGAAAAAAAAAGTGCAGAAAAACGGGAAAAAAAAAGTGCAGAAATTGATTAAAAAAAAGGCCAGTTTGAGTCTTGTTTGAGTTCTAATTCTTAAGTTTCTACTTGAGTTTTCAAGGTAACATATTTGACTTGATTTCTTGGAAAGTTTCTTGAATTTGTTGAATTGCAAAATTGTGCAGAATTTCCTTATCAACATTTGATTATAAGTTGCTGCACTAAGTCAATTTAGGTTAGTGCAAAGTTTTTGTTGGTGTTGGGAAGTTAATTGTGTCTTGCCATCTTAAGTCATTGTGTTGCATTTGTGGAAACGTGGTATTTGGACATTGCTGAATTTTGTTTTGGTTTAAGCCAACTCTTATGTCCTATCATTGTGAACCATTGTTCCATTACTTTTGCTTAAATTTTTTTTGTGAGTTTTCATTGTTAGTATTGGGTAACCCCCTTGTTCTTGTTGCCCAATTTCATTCCAATATTCAAGAGTCTTGTAATCATCCTTGTTCCTTAGAGTTTTCTGTCTTCTTTACATATTTCCATTTAATTGAATTCTTGGTTGATGTGTGAGTGTTTGTTCAACCAAAAGAATTTGTAAAGGAAGTTGAGAGAGAGTTTCAATCTTTTGAGTGATACACGAGCGTGAGTGTAAACACTTAGGGAGTGGAAAGGATAAATTTATTGTTCCTAAATTCAACATGAGTGGGGAGGGAACAAGTAGTCCTTCTATTAACATTGAAACTGTCTTTAAAGCCATTCAAGACCAATTTGATAAAATCAATCTTCGGCTTAACTTCTTGGAATCCACTGAACAACCAACTAGGGAGAGAGCGGGTAGAAATCCATTGTTTGAGAGGGGAAATTATGAGGAAGAGTCGGAAGAGGAAGAAGAGGGAACATAGGGTAAAGATAGGAATGGTAGGAATAATAGGAATGATAGGAGAAGGGACAATCACATAGGGTCCATTAAGATGAAGATTCTAGAATTTCAAGGGAAGAATGATCCCGAGGTTTACCTAGAGTGGGAAAGGAGGGTAGATCATGTATTCGATTGTCACAATTATTCGGAAGAGAAAAAGGTGAAGTTAGCGGTTGTAGAGTTTACCCATTATGCCTCAATTTGGTGGGACCAATTAGTACACAATAGGAGGAGATATGGGGAGAGACCAGTTAGGACTTGGGAGGAGGTTAAGAGGGTAATGATGAAGAGATTTGTTCCTAACCATTACCAACGAGATGTTGTGAAGAAACTCCAAACCTTGACCCAGGGTAATAAGAGTGTAGAAGAGTATTTTCAGGAGATGGAGGTCATGTTAATTCGGGCTAATATAGAGGAGGATCCTGAGTTTACTATGGGTAGATTTGTAGCGGGTTTGAATAGGGAGATAGCTGATGTGGTAGAGTTACAACAATATGTTGACATGGAAGAATTGTTGCATAAGGCCTTGAAAGTTGAGAGGATTGTTAAGGCTAGGGGGAAGAGTACTTGAAAGAGTTCTTGGAAGGATAACAAGCCAGTGACAAACAATAAATTCAGAAATGCAAAGGTTGACTCCAAACCTAAGGTAGAACAAAAATAGGGAGCTGGGAAGGAGAAGGTTGAGGAGAAGACAGTTGGGAGGAGTCGGGACGTTAGGTGTTATAAATGCCAAGGGATAGGGCATATTCAAACTCAATGTCCTAACAAAAGGACCATGTTCTTGTTACCTAATGGGGAGTATGAGAGTGAGCATTCTGATGACGAGGGAGATATACCATTGGGTGAGGAGAGTAATGGAGAGGAAGAGTTACCAATGGGGGGAGAGGCACTAGTTAACTTAAGGGTTTTAAATGTTCAACCTAAGCTAGAGGGGGAATTGGTGCAAAGGAATAATATTTTTCATACTAGGTGCCATGTGCAAGGGAAGGTGTGTAGCTTGATCATAGATAGTGGGAGTTGTACTAACATAGCTAGTAAATTTTTGGTGGAGAAATTGGGGTTAAAGACACTTAAACATCCTAAACCCTATAAGCTACAATGTTTGAGTACTAGTGGGGAGGCAAAGGTGAATAAGCAAGTGAAGGTTGAGTTTGTGATAAAGCGGTATAAGGATGTGGTGTTGTTTGATGTGGTGCCTATGCAGGCTGCCCATATTCTTTTGGGACGTCCTTGGCAGTTTGATAGAAGGGTAGTCTATGATGGGCATACTAATTGATACACTTTGGAGATGAAAAATCGCAAGCATACTTTGTTGCCTTTGAAACCTTGGGAGGCGCATGAAGATCAGATTAGGATTGTGAAAGATTTTGAAAAGAAAGAAAAACGCGAATCTAGCGAGAGTAAAAGCCGAGAGGAAATCATCAAAAGTGAGGAAGAAAAATCAGAAAATGAGAAAAAGAAATTGAGTGTTTTTGCAACAAAAAGAGAGGTGAAAGAAACATTGAGTGAGGGAGAGAGTGTGTTTATTTTGTTGTATAAAGATGTATTTTTACTTGATGCTAAGATGCTTGATCTTTTGCCTCGAGAAGTGGTGTTTTTATTGCAGGAGTACAAGGATATTTTTCCCGAGGAGTTGCCTGCAGGACTTCCACCATTGCGGGGGGAATAGCACCAAATCGACTTCATTCCCGATGCTTCTATACCAAACCGTCCAGCCTATCGAGCTAATCCGGAGGAGTCCAAGGAGATTCAAGCTCAAGTGGAGGAGCTGTTGCAAAAGGGGGCTGTGAGGGAAAGTCTTAGTCCGTGTGCGGTGCCCGTCATTTTGGTGCCCAAGAAGGACGCGAGTGGAGGATGTGTATGGACTGCCGAGCCGTCAACAAAATTACGGTAAAGTATCGTCATCCTATTCCTCGACTTGATGACATGTTGGATGAGTTACATGGTGCATGCATATTTTCTAAGGTCGATTTGAAAAGTGGATATTTTCAAATTCGCATAAAAGAGGGAGATGAGTGAAAAACCGCTTTCAAAACAAAATTTGGTTTATATGAGTGGCTTGTCATGCCTTTTGGTTTGACAAATACGCCTAGTACATTCATGAGATTAATGAACCATGTTTTGAGATCTTTCATAGGGAAGTTTGTTGTTGTTTATTTCGATGACATATTCATTTATAGTAAGTCATTAGATGAACATGTGTTGCATTTAAGAGAAATTTTCATTGTGTTAAGAGAACATAAATTATATGCTAATTTGAAGAAATTTTCTTTTTGCATGGATTCTATTGTTTTTCTTGGTTTTGTTATGAGTGCTAACGACATTAAGGTAGGTGAAGAGAAGGTTAGGGCAATCAAGGAGTGGCCTACACCAAAGAATGCCAGTGAGGTTCGGAGCTTTCATGGTTTTGCAGGATTTTATCGAAGGTTTGTTAAAAATTTTAGCACTATTGCCACACCATTGAATAATCTTGTTGAAAAGCATGCTGTATTTAAAAGGAAAAAGTGCATGAAAAGGCTTTTAACATGTTGAAGGACAAACTCACACAAGCACCTATTTTAATGTTGCTTGATTTCAATAAAGTTTTCGAAGTTCAATGTGATGCCTCTGGGCTTGGGATTGGAGCTGTTTTGATGCAGGACTCGAAGTCGAAAGCCTTTTTCAGCGAGAAAATGCATGGGGTTGTCCTGAACTATCCAACATATGACAAAGAGCTTTATGCTCTCGTGAGGGCGTTACAAACTTGGCAACATTATTTGTGGCCAAAGGAGTTCGTTATCCACTCCGATCATGAACCACTCAAGCATTTGAAGTCTCAAGAGAAGCTGTACCGAAGATATGCTAGGTGGATGGAATTCATTGAATCTTTTCCTTACGTTATCCAACACAGGAAGCGTAAGGAAAATGTAGTGGCAGATGCTTTGTCATGAAGGTATGTACTTCTTACTTTCTTGCAGTCGAAGTTGTTGGGATTTGATTTACTTAAGGGGTTGTATGCGGGTGATAGTGATTTTGGTGGAATCTTTGCTGAATGTTCACAAATTGCATGGAATGATTATTTTTAGCATGATGGATTTCTTTTTAAGAAAGGAAAATTGTGCGTGCCTAAGAGTTCTTATCGTGAATTGCTTGTTAGGGAGGCACATTGTGGGGGTCTTATGGGGCATTTTGGTATCACAAAGACACTAGACATATTGCTTGAACATTTTTATTGGTCTAAAATGCGAAATGATGTTCAAAAGTTTTGTGCAAAATGTATTTCATGTCGTCAAGCAAAGTCTAAGGTCATGCCTCACGGTTTTTATACCCATTACCCGTTCCTAGTCATCCATGGGTCGACATATCGATGGATTTTGTGTTAGGGTTGCCTAGGACACAGTCGGGTTATGATAGCATCTGTGTGGTAGTCGATCGCTTTAGCAAAATGGCGCATTTTATAGCATGCAATAAGACTAATGATGCATCGCATATTGCTGAATTGTTCTTTCGTGAAATAGTCAGATTGCATGGTATTCCAAAGACTATAGTTAGTGATCGGGATGTCAAGTTTTTGAGTCATTTTTGGAGCACATTGTGGTCTAGGTTAGGCACGAAGCTTTTCTTTTCCACGGCTAGCCATCCGCAAACGGATGGGCAAACTGAAGTTGTTAATCGAACACTAACAACCTTGCTTCGAGCTTTAATTCAGAAAAATTTGAAAAGTTGGGAAAAATGTTTGCCACATGTAGAATTTGCATATAATATTGCCATGCATTCCACTACATCTTATTCTCCGTTTGAAGTGGTTTATAGGTTTAATCCACTAACGCCTTTAGATGTATTGCCTATTGCTACTAGTCACATTTTGGATTTAGATGGTAAGCAGAAGGCGGATCACATCAAGGAAATGCATGCCAAGGTTCGAGAAAACATTGAGCGCCGAAATGAACAAGTTGCTAAGAGAGCAAGTTAGGGGAAAATCAAAGTTTCTTTTGAACCAAAAGATTGGGTGTGGGTTCATATGCGCAAAGAACGATTTCCACACCAACGGAAATCAAAGCTTCAACAAAGGGGAGATGGTCCATTTCAAGTTTTAGCCAAAATTAATGATAATGCATATATTATTAATTTGCCTAATGAATTTGGTAATGTTTCTAGCACGTTTAATGCTGGTGATCTTTCTTTGTATTACCTAGGTGATTCGAGGACGAATCCTCTTAAGAAAGGGGGAATGATGAGGAAGCTAACCCAAGAAGCTTTGTGGATGATCCATTACAAGAAGTTGGAGGACCTTTGACACGTTCGAGGACTAAGCGTATGAGGAGTGCGCTATATGCATTGATCAACGACATATTTGAGCGTGAACTTGTTCGTGAGGTTCGTGAGGAGGATGCAACAATCATTACTTGTTTGGAAGTATCAAGGATGGAGTTCAATGTTTCGGTGGATCGAAATGAGGCGTTGGAAGGAAGAAGAGATGAAAAACAGATAGGTTCAGATGCCCCATTAAACTTTCGGCCGTCCAAAATATAGGTTCGGACGACCTCAGGGGTCCAAAACTACCGTCCAAAATATTGAAGAAAATGATGAGTCTCTGAAGTTTAGGTTCGGACGCTGCAGGGGAGTTTCGGCCGTCCGAAAATGTCGCGATGAGTTTTACATATTTCCAGTCAAATAGGTTCGGACGACTCCAGGGGTCCGAAACTACAGTCCGAAACTTCTGCTGAACGTTATTTTTGAATTTTTGTTGACTTTTTCCTTGGGGTTTTTGGGAGCCTATAAAAGGCGATCTTATGTACGTTAATGGGCAGACTTTTGACATTTGAAACTTTGTGAGTTTTGCTTAAAACTTTCCTTTTTGTTCTTTGTGAATAACATTCGATTCCATTCCATCAAAGAGTTTGATTGTATGGATTCTTGGATAGTGAAGGTTCTAAAGACAGGTTTTCTTAGGGTGTTCATTACTTATTTGATAGGTACGTTTCTAATTCTTGTTTGAATCTGGGGCTGCCTCCTATTGTTCTATTGTTAAGTTCATCTTGTTGAATTCAATTCACATAATTTTCCTCAATTGATCTTGGGTTTGCGTTCTTAGAAACCATAAGGGTCTAGGATCGTATCAACCACGTTTGATTCGATGGGTGTTGTTGCTCCAGGAATTCGATGTGGAAATCAAGGATAGAAAGGGCTCCGAAAATGTGGTCGCCGATCACTTGTCCAGATTGGAATCTCAGGAGCAAGATTCCTCTAACCTTTTGGTCAAGGAACATTTCCCTGATGAACAAATCTTCAAGGTGGAAACAGAGAGATTGCCTTGGTATGCAGAAATTGCGAATTTTGTTGTAGCTGGCCAAGTTTCTTCTTATTATTCATCTGAGCAGAGGAAGAAATTAAGGAGTGATGCAAAGTATTACTTCTGGAAGGACAATGCATTATATAAGGTGTGTAGTGATCAAGTTATACGAAAATGTGTAAAAGAAGAAGAAAAAGATGACATTTTGAGGGCCTGTCATGAAGGACCATGTGGAGGTCATTTTGGTTCTGTGAGGACTGGATTCAAAGTTTTGCAATGTGGTTTCTATTGGCCTCACATCTTCATAGATTCAAGAATGTGGGTAGGGCAATGTGATCGATGTCAAAGAGCAGGAAACATTTCTTCCAGAAATGAGATGCCCTTGAACAACATTTTGGAAGTGGAATTGTTCGATGTCTGGGGCATTGATTTCATGGGTCCTTTCCCGAGGTCATGTGGCATGCAATACATTCTTGTAGCTGTGGACTACGTCTCTAAATGGATTGAGGCTATAGCATTGCCACACAATGATGCGAGAAGTGTTACATCTTTTCTTAAGAAACACATTTTTAACAGGTTTGGAACTCCATGTGCAATCATCAGTGATGGAGGTTCCTATTTTTGTAACAAAATTTTTAAGCTTTTAGCCAAGTATGGGGTTAAGCATAAAATTGCAACAGCATACCATCCCCAAACGAGTGGTCAGGTTGAAATATCAAACCGGGAGATAAAGAGAGTGCTGGAGAAAGTTGTGAATCCAGGAAGAAAAGATTGGGCATTGAAGTTAGATGATGCCTTGTGGGTTTATTGGACAGAATACAAGACACCTATTGGTGCTTCGCCTTTCAGACTTGTATTTGGAAAAGAGTGTCATCTACCAGTAGAGCTGGAGCATAGGGCATATTGGGCAATCCAGTGGCTCAACATGGACTTGAACGGAGCTCAATCAAAAAGAATGCTAGAGTTGAATGAGTTAGATGAGTTCAGATTCAATGCCTATATGAGTTCTAAACTCTATAAAGAAAGGACTAAGATGCTACATGATGCAAGGATTCAAGTCAAAAGCTTTGCTCCAGGACAACAAGTTTTGCTATACAACTCTAGATTGAGACTATTTCCTGGCAAGTTAAAGTCACGATGGACTGGACCATTCAAGGTGATCAAGGTTATGCCATATGGTGTTGTGGAGATCCAAAATGAGAAGACTGGCAATATTTGGCAAGTAAATGGTCATAGGCTCAAGCCGTATTTGACAACTAAGGAGAATGGCAACACAGATTTAGCACTAGCTCCACGGGAGTTGTACCTGGATGATCATTTGAGTTCACATTGAGACAAGAGGCATGGTCGGGCTGAGGACATTAAACCAAGCGCTACTAGGAAGCAACCTAGATTGTTTGCAGATGCTTGTTTTTGATTGTTTTTCTTATTTTGAAATCGTTAGTGCTGATGTAAGTTAGTTGGTTTCAATTCATGTTATCAACTCACAATTCATGGACAATATCTACAGGTTATCATACACAATAGTGGGAAGGGGAAGACGTTAAAGAATGAAGGTGAGGAGAAACTACTGGGATGGTTTTTAGCTCAGAATGGACAAAACATCCAAGAAAGGGTAAGCTTGAGTGGGTGTGAGGACTACAAAAGGTAAACGAATCAAATCTTGTGAATTGCTTGTGATTCCATTTTACTTGGTGATAAATTCTTGCCCGTGACAGTTGCTTGTTGCTATTCAATTAATTGAGGTAGGAATGGATAAGGTGTATTCAGTATGACATGAGTGTTGTGGTGGGTACATGGATGTGTTGTTGTCATGTGTTGTCTTGTACCTAGCATGGCTTTGTTTAGCGTCTCACCATTTCATTAACAATCGAATTTGGTGCACCTTGTTCACATTCCATATGCTTAGCTAGAAGTAATCTTCAGAGAGAAAAGCAACACTTGACTTCACATAACATAATAGTCTCCTTCTCCATTTGAGTGATGTCATACTAACGCCATAATCCCTATGAGTACGAAATTTTTAGTGAGGATCCGGGCACTACTCCCCCCTCTTCTTCATCCTCTTCAGCTGATGAAGCAATAGTGATTGATAATGATCCAGCGGATTCTCCACAATTTGTCAATGCTAATGCAGAGCAACTCTACCATCAAACCAGCCTTAGATCAGTCATGATCGAAAGACCATTCGATACTCCTATCCAAAGATTTGAAGATGTCATTCGAGGCCACAATTGGTCTTGATTAACGAGAGCCCCAGAGGAAGTAAGCATGGAGATAGTCAAAGAATTCTATGTTAACTCACGAGCAGACAGGATTCATTCAGTGTTCTTGCAAGGTAGTTATTTGAAGGTAAATCAGTATAGTATCAATTTGCATTATCTTTTGCCTGATTACCCTAATGACGCGTATAGTAGATTGTTGAGGGCCGAGAACACTGATCGTTTATTGAATGCTGTAGCATTGCCTGGTGCTACTTGGGTGAGAAACTCCCGAAATGAAGCTTCTCATATACTTACCACTGACCTCACAGCTGAAGCTAAGATGTGGTTACTTTTCATAAATTCTAGGCTCTTGCCTACTCAAACCGCTACTAGGGCAAATAGGGAAAGAGTTCTTCTGATTTATGCCATTATGCATGACTTTTCCATTGATGTGGGATGATTGATTTTGAGGTATATAAGACGTTCTCAAGGATGTGAGTATTCTCCCATGTACTTTCCCATTCTGATATCTGAAATGGCTCCTAGTAAGGGCATTGACATCAGTTCAGCTACACCTCTCCAACGTTCATTGGGCCTTATGGGAAGACCTCAATGGCGTACTTATCATCACGAAGAAAGGGAAGCACGGATTCACAGAGTAAGATAAACAGGGCGCTTGTTCTTGCTTTTCTTTCCTTTTGAGAAATGGGGGATGTTGTACTATGCAAGTGTGGGGGGGGGAGTACTGATATGCTATGAAGTTGTCATGAGTGGGTTAAGGTTGTTGAGAAGTTTGTGTTATGACTATTGTCCGAAATGTTGAGTAGTCTTAATAGTTAGTAGTTTCTATTTAGGGCAACATTATGTTGTTTATCATGAATAATGAGTGATGAGTTACATTGTGTGGTTGTAGTTCATCTTGAGAAATTAATGTGTGCACTTTTCATAAATTGCCAAATCTCACTCATTTCGTTTCTTTTTACTTTTTTTTCTCATGTACATGCATACATTTGACTGGGAGTGGACATTCCTCCAAGCAAGGTAAGGATTGGTAAGAATTAGATTAAGGCATTTATGATTGTGTTCTCTACTCTCTGAATATACATTGAATTGATTCTATCTAAAAATGAGTTAATGTTCTAACGAGTTACCACCATATTGGGAGTTGTGCATTAAAGGAAGGAAAAGAGCACACAGTGAGTGACATAAAGTGGATATGATGTGTTTTCTTTTGGCATGTGAAGAAAGCTGAATTGGAAGAGTGTAATAGATGAATTGGGTAGTAAATACGCGAGATCTAGGGCTGTCCTTTAGCTTGTTTTACGCAAGACATATGAATGCTTCTATCATTTGGTAGATAGTTGAATTAATCAAGTGGCGTCCCACATTTGATTGATATTCTTGTTGGCTTGTGTTTGGTTTGTAGATTATTAAGTATGCCTTGACCAAATAAATGCTCACAAAGTTATATCTTATTACACTCACAAGTTGAAGCCATTAGATCGGTTTAGGCAAGCATTTCTCTAATGCTTTGTGAAGTTCTGTACATCATGTGAAGGAATTTTATCTTTTGGCAGCTAGAAGGATAAGGGTTCACATGCATTGAGTGACAACGGTCCCACAAGTGTATTGATGTTAGTAGACTCATATGGTAGTTGGGAATATTCAATTCATGTGTTGACCGATTTGTTATTCACTTGCACTTTAGTTCTATAAATGCTAACTTTTGTTCATAATGCATACAACATTGTAACTAGTAAACTTGTTCATACTTCGGCATTGCTAAGGAAGACATTGAGAGCATTCTTCATTCTCACTATCTTTTTGCTTTAAGATTGTGTTATGAGCTCCCTATCAAAGGTGTGTTTCGGTTTTCCTCAAGACTTTTACTTGGTGAGCTTTCATGTCTTGTACGATGAATTGTTGATGGTGGTATGAACATGATAAGAGTATTGTTCTATGGAGGAAATGATGAGCAAATGGTATACCTTGTTGCTTATGTTCTTGCTCAAATGATAAATGCACGTTAAGTATGGGGGAATGTTAGTACTTGATTTTCAGATTTCTTCAGCTTTGACATGATTCTGTAAACTGGTCATAACTTGAGCATGGAATGTCCAAATGTGTTGATTCCAATGGGAGAATTTATCTAAGGGGAAGGGCTTTATTGTTTATGTTATACACTTTCGCTAGTTCTAGCTGGAACAGGGTCCATTTTGGAGGACAATGCGTGTTCATGTTAGGAGATGTGGTTTGTGAAATTGCTGAATCGACCAGTTTTGACACCTCTCGGTTCTCTTGTCATAACTTTCTCAATTTAAGTCCAAATGAGATGATTCGAGTTGCAGATTTTAGCCAACATAATAACCTACAATGTTTATGTTTGTTCCTTTCGCTAATTGTGACTGGAAGATAGGCTAATGAGTAGAGGAATGTAGAGCTGCAGTTAGGTTGTTAGTGTGATGAGTGCTGAATCTGCCCAGTTTGGTAACTCTCGGTAATTTAGTCATAACTTGTTCATTTTGAGGCCAAATGGGATGATTCTTGTCCACACTTTTATCTCAGATCATGCTTTCCAACTTTCATGTTTTAAGTGTTGACTAATTCTCCCTGCTTAACATGTGATTTGCTCGGTCTTGTGATGTAAACAAAGCTGGAAATTCTTTTTGAATTAATTGTTCCAAGGTCGTCACATGTCGTTAGCGCACACACTTTGAGTAAATATTGGGAATCCGACTATCAATGTGGTGTAATGTTTTGTTGTTGATTCTTGGAAGGTGTGGTTTGGCTTGTCTAATTAGTTTGCTAGGATGCTCATAGTGTTTGTGGTTCGTCACAGATATGGCACCTAAGAAGGATTCAACTCCGAAAAAGGGACACGGGAGTGCTTCTAAGAAAGGAAGAGGCAAGGCACAAACGCCTTCTGAGGACTCTGATCCTGACTATTGCATTGAGGATGATTTGCCATTTTTCGAGGGTCCTTCGGAGTATACCATGCAGGTACCTTCACTGAAGAGGAAGAAAAGTTCTTCGGAGCCATCTCTGTTTGTTAGTAATGCAGCACAAACACGTTGGGAGCATGGAATGGGCATGGAGATGCTACACATTGAAAGGGGGTTCACTGTGGATCAAGGACCCTTCAAGACAGTGATGAATTTCATGATTTTGATAAGAAGCTTACTGGAGCACCGAGTTTTTGCAATGCTAGTCTTGCTAGGGAATTCTATGCCAATGCTAAGTATCCAGATGATACTGGGGCTTTTTATGTAAGGGGAAAAAGGGTCCAGTTCACTAGTGGTATCATAAATGAACATCTCGGCACCCCTAGCTTTCCAAGGGATCCATTGCCATTTCCAAAAAATGAAGATTCAGATGGAGCTTTTTTAGAGGAACTTGCGTTATCTGGGGTAGAGTGGGTGATCAACAAAAGGGGAGATCGTAAGCATATTCGGAGTGAATGGTTAAAGAGTGATGTTAAAATATGGCAAAAGTTCGTGGTGTCTCGATTGATGCTAAGCACCCAAACCACTGAAGTGTCACGCAAGAGGTTGTATCTGATTTCAGCAATCCGAGAGAGGAGGTCCATAGATGCCGGGAGGATTATTCTTTCTAGCATTAAATCTGGTATTGATGCTGACAATGCAGCCCTGTATTTTCCAGTTCTGATAGAAGATATTTGTGCTGCTCTGGGTGTGGATGTTGAGGCAGGTGATTGGCGAAGGAATCCGGGGCCAATTAATACACCATTGTATTTGAAGTATCTGCGTATTGAACAGGAATTGTTGCAAGCCCAGCTAACAAGAGCTAATGCACGTCGGGATGAGAATAGACCCGTAGCAAATGGATCAGGGGATGTACATCAGGCTTATGATTTTCATAATTTTCATGGAGCTTTACAAGACTTACAACATTCTGTGAATTCTCGTTTCCAAGCGGTGGATGAAAGACTTGAGGGGATGCATGGGAAACTTGATGACATGCACCAAGGATAGAACTTACATGCTTCTACAATGGTCTCCAAGTTAGACGACATCTCTTCGGTAGCTCAGCAACAATTTGAGGTGTTATGTCATCGTCAAGAGGTGATACAGACTGAGTTAGATAAATGCAACAAGATGTCGGTTTATTATCATAGCACTCCTGGCCTACCGAAACCGGCACCTACTTCTGCACAGTTGGCCGGGTACCAAGTTCCAAATCTTTCTAGAGATATTATCAGTGGTGGAATTCATGAGCTTCCTCCAGGGGTGTCGGCAGTGTCTTCCCTCAATCCTTTGCCTACATTTGGTAGCATTCCACAAATGTCTCCCACTCTTACATTTCGAGTGGATCCTGATTCCATGCCCACCATAAGGATTCCATTGATTAGTACCGGGCAGCCTCTTCCAGGACCGAATCATGGACCATTTCATTGGGTGGCAACTCCTTTCAGTGGCGCTTCTTTCTCTACTACAGCTTCATTCTCCTCACCCTCATCCTCTGTACCTTCTTCATCCTAGGGAGCCCCTCTTCCTAGTTTTTTTTTACATTGGGGACAATGTGCATTGCAAGTGTGGGGGGGAGTTTTTTGTGTTTTGATGATTAGTAATCGGTGTAGTGCTTAATTTTGTGCTGTTTTATTATGATGCCATGTTGTTGTTATGCTGTGGAGAATATTGGAGTTGGAATGTCCTTTTTCCTTTGCTATAAGTAGTGGGGTGTTGAAGCATAATGTTTCTGTGACTGTGTTTGAAGAAGTCTTTCTTTGAAGATATGTTGTGTAGATATTGTGAAACTGGTGGTTCTGCCCGTTGTCTTGATTGTCTTGAAACATGATATATCTGCAATGTTGAAGACATTTTTTTTCTTGTTATTCGAAGCATGATCGTATGATGCCATGAATTGTTTGGAATCTGGAGCCTTTGTGTTTTCTAAGGAGTTAGAGTGTGGGAATATATGCTGATGCTGGATGGTCTTATTTTAGCTTCTGTTGTTGTAATTGAAGATTGGTGAATGTGCCTTAACCGTACGCTAGGAGTCGTGATGATTTGCTAAATGTTGTGGAGTATGGGAGAATTAGGAAGTGGAAAGATGTTTTGTTGACAAGTTGTGTGTGATGAAGATGCATGGAGGTTCGAAGTCTTAGGGAGTGTGTCGGATGTGTTGTAGGTTTTGTGCTTGTTTGAGAAGTTTGGGTGTGAGAGTTTGTATTGAAATTAATTGAGTGTGGTGAGAGTTGGTGTAAGACAAGGAATGTAATGCTTAACCATTATGTATTGAAGCTTTATTTCTCATTTACTATGGTTTATTTCAAGTTCATCACTTTAATTTTTTTTGATTTTGTATGCGAAATTTTTTTGTTTTCTGGTTCTAAGTTTGATGAAATTGGTACATTTTGCTGGTTAAGGCACGATGTTATGGTAAGATAGATATGCCATGAACAAATTCAATTGACATAGGAGGCAATGTGTATGGAATTTGTTCTTCTTGCTATGCATTTGTCTGGTGTTTCTAGCACTCGGGCATGTTTAGCCATTTTGGATACTCTTATGAACATGTGCATGCATAAGAAAGGATATGGAGAAAAAGGCTTGGGCAACTGGGAAAGAAAAAGCCATAAGAACCTGGCAAGCAATGAAAGGGAAAAAAGAGCCATAAAACCCAGGCAGAGGCACCAATGTGTGCAACGAATAAGCACTAATGTGCAGAATAAGGGCAATGTCCCATGGAGCACCAATGTGCGCATAGGATGCCATTGATCTTATGAGTGCATGTTCATAGGAGTAGTCAATGAGATTGATATGTATTGGATGGCAAGTGAGACAACTAGATGGTGTATAGCAAGGGAATAGATGAAGTGCATGTTCCTCAGCACACCCTTGCACGCATGACATTTTGGTCATTATTCATTGTGCCTTAGTTGGTAATGTGTACTGAAATCTGAGAACTAGTTGTCAGGAAACGTTGTATAAGCTTTTGTGTGGAAAATACTTTGATGAACTTGGAATAGGTCAGAGTGGATAAGGAGTGAGGGTCCAATACATCTTGGTGAAAGTTTAAGTGAGAGTTTTGCTTGAGGGCAAGCAAAAGTTCAAGTGTGGGGGAATTTGATAAGTTGGTTTTATACCAACTTAAATAGCTTAATTCACTTAACTTTTGGCTTGTTTTTCCATGAAATTGTGATGTGTTATGTGATATTTGGTGATTTTATGTGATTGGTAATGAGGTGGGCTAAAATGAATGGAAAAGATAAAAAATGAGGTTAAAAGAAGCAATTTTGAATTCGGGAGAATAAGTGTGGAAGAAATGAAAAAGGTTTGAAAATGTTTTAGTGTGCCTTAGGTTTGGCAGCTTGAGTGTTGAACTTCATTTGAGTGTATCTTTCTCAATGTTGATCCCAATAAGGAGATCTTGGAGGCTATGGAAAGATCTTTGTGTGTACTTCAATTGACATGCTTTAACTTTCTCCAGATTCTGTGTGAAACCATGAGAAACGGAGGCTTCTTTGTTGTGCTTAGATTAGGGTTTTTATGGTTTAACCTTTTTGCCGCAGTTTGGTAGATTGAGAATACCTTGAGCTACAGACCTCCACTTTCGATGATTCTTGATCACTTGGAAAGCCAAGAGAAAGGTCTACAACTTTGATGTTCAAGGCAAAGTCCAATTTTGAAAGGAAAATTGGCAATTCACCATGGGAATGGCAAAACCCTAATTAGGGTGGTTTAAGACTTCGATGCACATCTTCCTACCACAGCTCAGTATTTTGGTTGTAACTTTGTCATCTAAGCTCCGAATTGGTGATTCAAGTGGCTATGGAAAGCCTGAACCAATGGTTACAACTTTCATATTTTAAGTTTTTCTAAATTCACAACACATCAGGGCCATAGTTGGGTTGGAAGTTGCAGCATTCTTGCACACATGCATTTACCTAGCCACACATGCACTCACTTTGCCACACACATGCACACTTCGTCTCACACAACACCACACTTTGTCGCATGGGCAGGCGAAGAGCTCATGCGACGAACTCTCACACTCTACACTCATATTTCACCCATCCTTTGTATTCACCGTCCTAGTTTTGCATATGTTCGTGTTAGGAGCTATGTTTCATCGCCTTCTTCTTAATACTTGCAACTTCATGTATGCAATTCTTTTGCAATCCATGATTTGAGAATGGTTCCATGTGTTTTGCTTTCCATTTCGTAAGTGACGAGTGCAATATTTATATGAAACCAATGTAACAAGTGCTATGGCATACATCAACTTCCATTTTCACTTTTGTTGATAATCTCTCATGCACTCTCATTTTCATCTTAGCAAATGCTCATTAGTCTTCACATTTCATTTGCATCCACCATTTCTTTATTTCATGATTCATCATTGTCTTGCATTCTTCATTTCTTTACAACACACTACACTTCACATTCACTCACAACTCACATAAGTATAACACACACTTCACAACAAGCTAACACAATACACTACACTTCACACTCACTAAAATCGCACACAATTCACACTTGCACAAAACTGGCGAGACTTCACCATGAAGTCTCACCGGTTTCATGAATGTGAGGGCGAGACTTCGCGACGAAGTCTCGCCATTTTTATGGCTGTGTTGGCGAGGCTTCGTGGCGAAGTCTCGCCACCTTGAGTGTGTGTTTCTTGTTTTTTTTATGCTTGAGTTGGTCTTGAAAAAAATTGGCTAAGTGTTGGATTGTTTGTTCTTGTGTAGAAAGTGGAGAAGGCGTGATAGATTAGGCTCAAAGGCGCGAGGTTGCTGAGTACAAAAGGGACGTGGAGACTGGAAGACTGGAAGTGTGAAGAGCACAAGAAGTAAAGACGTGATTAAGGTGGTGCACTCAAGGACTTGGGACTAAATTGGAGGCGTGCTCTTCTCAAGCTGGAAGGCGCAGGAAAGGAGAAGAAGGCGTGACATAGCGTGGCACAAAAGCATGAATTTCGAGACATGTGGATATTGTACATTCTTTGTGATGGCAATTGAGTAATTGTGCACTAATTTCACGTTTGCGTACGGTTTACGATTATTGTAACCTCTATATATAGAGGAGAGAGGATTCTAGAGAATTTTTAATTCAGTTTTTAGTTCTACCAGACTTTTGATTTTGGTAAGCGGGAAATTTTTCTGTGAATTTTCTCTCTAGATTTACTTTCTCTCTCTACTTCCTCTCTCTAGCATTTTAGCTCCGTTCTTAATTCCGATCGAGAATTTGTTCCAACATTGCAATTCTCTACTCGATTAAGGAGGAATTCACTGTTTTGTTGTGAGTTGGAAGCAATTAAAACATAACATTTGGTAAATTCTTCCCAATTAATGAATATGATCTGCTCAGTGTTATCTATTGACGATCGTGAATTAGAAATGGAACTTTGTGGCTAAATTTGCTATGTTCTAGGGTTTGGAACCGGATGAGAATGTAAATAGGCTATGCAATGCCTTGCAATTGACGTAATTCATCAAGAATGAACTCATACTAGTAGTTAATGTTGAAATCTGGTTAAGTTTTACTTGTTTGAAATTTTATCGTTGTAATTTTTCCTCGATTGTGGTCGCCAGGCTAGGTCAAGGTTTGATTCATCGGTAGGAGTGAAAATGCGTGAAATGAGAACATGAAGTATGCTAATTGAGTTTTCTCACTTGAATTACTTGATCATGAACCGAGATGCGGTCGTCATGCCGGTGGAAGTTCATTGAGATTTTAGAACTAAGTGAGAAGAGATTTTTTGAGCTTTGCGAAGACAATTGGACCTAGGTTAGGCCTCGCCATGGGAAAACCTAGACTTTGCATGTATAGTAGCGAATCTCTGGAGGTTGGGACTCTGCGGGTTTAACTCTCACTCTAGGCCTTGCCATGGGAAATTGTGGAGTCAGGGAACATAGAAAATGATGCGGTCGCCATGCTGATCATAATCTAGGTTCTCAGGCAGTTTGATCTCTTCTTGGTCTGCCAGTGTGTCAATTGCATTGCATTAGAGTAGTCGAGTTACATGATCATCCGGAGAAGAAGTCCTAGAACATTTTACTAAGAATTAGCTATCTCATTTCTGTGCACACATTTAATTTGGAATTGCAGTATTCTTTGTTGTGTCTTTTGTAAGATTGAGCCCTGTTCTGTCTCTCTGTTCTATCTTTTAGATCATTTTTTGTCTACTCTTGTGTGTTACTATTGTCCATTAATTCTTGAAAACTAGACTTTGTGACATACATGGAAAAAACCTTAACATTTCTAGTAGCCAATTCCTACCCTGTGGATACGATCCCTACCGCCACTACTATTGTAGTTTCTAGGGTTAAATTGAAAATTATGCGACACACCTTTCAGAGGGTTTAGTTACTTGTTAATGTCCTATAGGTTGGTGCCTAAATCATCCCTTTTCTCTTACAACATAAAAGAAAGTCTGATAGGATTTTATGAGTAGGTTGGGTTCTCAGTCTAGAGACCGATACTACAAGTAATTATTTACTCTTAATTTGCAAGCCCATAGGAAGAAGTTTTTTTGACCTTTTATGAACCCAGTTAATGATCTTGGGAGTGTTTTTTGGTCAATTGTTTCAATAATAATTAATGATCTTGCAACCGAATTATATTTACTGCCTTCACATTTCTTGTCTTTTCAAATTAAAAGAAAAAAACAAAAAAATTATTTATCTTATTTCAGCATCAGTCATTTCCATGTTGGTACGATCCTTGCTATACTTCCTCATTTTAAGTGGTTATTGGGATTGTTTTGATAAGGTAGTGAATAAACAACCACGCATATTCATACTATTTTCACACCTTATCAAATTTTGGTGCCGTTAATGGGGAAAGCAACCATTGTTGAAATTTGTTTTTGTTTTTATATTAATCTTTTTGTTTGACATCTATTGTTCAGTGTTTTTCACTTTTTTGTGTGATTCTTTTCAGAAGATTTTGGTTTGGGTATTCAAAGTGCATGCCCAGAACAATATCATGTAGAAAATCAAAGTACTATTAGAATCCTGATCTTGAGCGGTCTTTGAAAGTTAAAAAGAAACTTGTCTTTGACCAAATGGCTAATACTAGAGATCCACTAAGAGAGTTTATACCTACAGTATTACCACCATCACCGTCACAACCACTTACATCCCAAATGCAATTTGGTCACCACTATGAGCCCAAAATGGATAATTTGGACAATTGAAAATCCCCAACGTGGGGACGTGTGGAAAAACACTTTGTTATCAATTATATTGGATTTTTAATTCCAATTTTCAAACCTCCAAAACAGGGAGCCACGTCGCGACGTAGAGTTCGCTGGACATCGCTACGTCGGTGAACATCGCGACATGGACTAATGGACGTCGCGCGACGTCGAGAATCAAACAAAATTGACGTATTCTATTCCCAAACGTCGCGACGTGGAGGAGTACAGACCTTGCGATGTTGGCGCATTGGCGACCAACACTTGACAATTCTTGCTCTCCATTGATGTACTATTATGTATTGTCAGAACCACGAGGTTCCAAGGATTTAAATCATACTTCTCTTCACCTAAGGCTCGTTACAACAACTTGTATGCTTTGTTTACAATTTCCATGATCAAACCATTAAGAGAAAGCTTGAACTTTTTGGTTCTAGCTTGAGTCATTGGTCATTCAATTCCACGTAAAGGGTTAACAAACTGTTGTTCACCATTAAGCACATCTTAATTCCTATCAATATGTTTAAGGAGTTGTTCTGAAAGTGATCAAATAGTGGGCTTAACCAAAGGTTAGAGCTAAATTTCTTTTGCAATTGACTAAATTGGGAAACCATTGATATGTCAATTTTGTACTGACTTATATGTGCTATTTCACTTAAATTTTGACTTGGTTTTCATGCAATTTGTTATGATTTTTGAATTGTTTTGTCTACTTTATAGGATTACAACTTGGAGTTCTTAAGTAAAAGAAAAAGACCTAAATTAAGGATTAAATGAGCTAAATATGTGGTTTAGGTCAAATAATAAGAAATGAGGTTAAAAAGGTTTGAAATGATGCATTAGAGTTTGAGAAACCTTAAACGTGCTTAATTCTTTTTCGGGCAGAACAGACAACAAACTTTAGTTGAGTGTATATCTCTCTAATCATCCAAATGAGGATATCTTTGATATTATGGAAAGAACTTTGAGTGTACTGCAATGCTTTAGTTTTGAGCTCTTTTCAATTCAGTGGGAAAGTATGAGAAAGAGAGGCAGCTTTGTGGACAATCGCCCAGTTCTTATACCACAATTTGGTAGAATGATTATATTTAAAGCTACCAACCTCAAATGTTTATGATTCTTTAATATATTGAAAAAAAGAGAAATATTTACTACACTTATGTTTACCACCAAATCTAGTTTTGAGCTGAAGGCCGCCGAATACGATTGCAAGACAAAATAATGCACTGGAAGTTGAAGTTTACACAATGCGACCGCTTCATGTTGCTGCCTAGTGTAAATGGTATTTTAAGAGTTTCCACATGGCAGCCACTACCTGAGGCTGCTCCATACAAAAATATCAACTCTATGATAAAATAGGGGTGGAAATTTACTCATGCCACGTTT
The DNA here is from genome assembly GCA_016586305.1 of Ophiorrhiza pumila. Taxonomy (NCBI): domain Eukaryota; kingdom Viridiplantae; phylum Streptophyta; class Magnoliopsida; order Gentianales; family Rubiaceae; genus Ophiorrhiza; species Ophiorrhiza pumila. Next base: position 19,170,643 of record BLIW01000004.1, on the reverse strand, counting down.
GGAGTTCCAACTTTTCTGCAGTTTGGTAGTTTTTCCATAACATCATGGCCTCAACTCCAAATTGAGTGAATCAAAGTGCTGTGGATAGCTAGGACATAGGGCTACAATGTGCATGTTTTGGGTTGCTTCAGATTTGACCTACATTAGGGGCATAGTTTTGTTGGAAGATAACTAATTGTAATATAGGAAGTTAGGGAGGTGATATGTTTCAAACTCACACCATTGGCACACATGCTTGCATCTTGTTATGCACATTTATGCTACTTATACACATATTCTTGCACATATTTGATAACTATCTTGGATGACTTGCTACCTACCTGCTATGCATTTCGTGGACACATGCATATGACATTCACACACAGACATTAGCACTAGGTCACCCTATGCACACTCTTGAACATTCTTGCTAGCACCTTGCACAAGCATACATTACTACATATGCTGCATACTGCAACATGTTAATGCTAGGAATTTTCACATTAGAATGAGCTGCTACACATGTGCACACTCGTGCAGCAATCCTTGTACATTTTCCCGCGTGCGCATTGGCTATACTCCCACGCATCTTCTTGCAAGCATGAACTCACACATGCACGCTCAACACTCTTGTTGCACACTTTCTTTCACCACTCTTCACTTGCACACCTTTGCATCTCACTTGCACCCAACTCACATGCACTACACACCAGCATACTTATGCTATACCTCTATCAATATTCCGAGGAGATGCAGATCCGTCTCGCAGTTCTAGAGTTTTCAGGGTATGCTAGCGCATGGTGGGATGACCTACGTGTCCATCGAGAGAGGATAAGAGAAAGGCCAATTCGGACTTGGGAGGATGTTAAGTCGATTATGCGTAAGAGGTTTATTCCAGTTCACTACTACAGGAACCAGTGGTTGAAGTTACAAAATATGACTCAAGGGAATCGAAGCGTTGAGCTGTATTATAAGGACATGCTGATGGTGATGAGTCGAGCCAAGGTTCATGAAGATAATGATGCAACTATTGCTAGATTCATTAGTGGTTTGAATCGTGAAATTGCTAAGGTTATTGTCCTTTACCATTATTACGACTTTGATGATTTGGTCCATAAGGCTATAGAAGTGGAGAAGCAGTTAATGCTTGAGAGCACGTCGAGATCTAGTTCTACTTCCCCGTGAAAGACAGTTATTGCAGAATCACCGACGGTTAACAATCCTAAGGTTGGGGCACAAGAGAAAGTGGAAGTTTCTTAGAAGTCAAGTGCCAAGACGCCGGCGAAGCCTCATCAGTGTTATAGATGTCAAGGGTTTGGACATGTCGTAGCTGAATGTCCTAGCAAAAGTGCATTCGTCATCCGTACAAATGGAATTGTGGTGGAAGAAACGGATTTTGACCCAGATATGCCAGCTCTTAAAGAGGCCTATGAAGTGACTTGTGAGCCAGAAGATGGTGAACTCTTAGTGCTTCGACTGGTTTTAACCTCACAACCGATGTTGGAGACTGAAGATTAAAAGTGTACACAACGTTTCCATACTCGAGGTACAATTAATGGTAAGACTTGCAATGTGCTCGTGGACATTGGGAGTTGTACTAATCTTGTTAGTACCTTGATGGCGAATAAGTTGCAACTACAAATGGAAGATCACCCTAATCCCTATAGCTTACAATGGATGCAACAAGAATCTTCAACAAAGGTTACTAAACAAGCTTTGAATTCATTGTCGATTGGGGCTTATCGGGATGAAATATTATGTGATGTGGTCCAATGACAGTTAGTCATGTTCTTCTAGGAAGGCCTTGGATGTATGATCGCGGAGTGAAACATTTTGGGCGAGATAATGTGTATTCTTTCAAACAGGATGGCTGAAAATGGTATTAACGTCTCTTTATCCGTCGAAGATGTACAAGGATCAGTGTAAGATTGCCTAGAATATTCTGTCCGTTGAGGAAACCGGAGCCGACCACAAGGATGTGACCAAACATACATTGATATGCACAGCTGTTGGTGTCTTTCCAAGTAATGTCGCAGATTTGAGGACAAATCTTTTTCACGACGGAGAGACTGATGTGAATAAGAGTTCAAGGACGTGTGCAGCAATTCACGTCGCGACATCCAGAGTCACACGTCGCGACGTCTGCAGCGCGAGTAGTTTTTTTATGGTTTTTTTAGAGTCACACATGTGATCATGTGTGATCACATATTCCGAAAAATCCAAGGTACTTGTTCCAATTATTAAAGATGAATCTCATGTATGGAGGCCTGGGATATGATGAAGAAATAAGCCTCATGTTGGTCCCAAGGAGGTCCAAGACTAAAAAAGGGATTACAAAGGAAATAATGACAAGAGGCGTCAAATATTGTTGCTGATAGATTCTGCTACGTTTTATTAATTGTATCATATCTCTCTCAATATAACTCGGAATGGGTTGCTTTTAGTGGTATTTGAAATATAAGATCTAGAGCTAAAACTTTGATGTTTTAAGTTTTTCCAGATTCTAAAGGAATAAAGGTGAAACCAGGCCGTGAAGCCGCACGTCATGTCATGACACGGTCAAATTTCGGGATTTTTAGTTTTTCGTTATTTTGTGTGTGTTTTCGTGTTTGTTATTTTGGGCTGTTTCCTAAATTGTTCCTAAGATGTTAGGGCCCAGAAACATGTCTTCTAATTATTGTTTAGTAGGAGTTTAATTTGAGTTTTAATTTTGCGCTTTTGTTTAGTTTATCTTTTTAAAAAAGTTAGAGTTTTAGTGAAGGCCTATATAAAGGCTTCTTATTTAGTTGTAATAGAGAGATAACATTTAAGATATATTTTTAATAAGATTTCAGCAATTGATTTCTTACTTGTGAATTTGTATTTCTACGAACAACAGGTAGAAGTGAAGAAGAATTTTTCGTATTCCTTACCTCATAAAACTGATGATAAATTTGAGAAAGAATTTAGGGATGAATTACGTGCCTTGAAAAATCCCAAACCAAATATACATAGATGTGCTATATGTTATGGGTATGGTCATCAAGAACGTGTTTGTGCTAATCTTTTTGTTGAAAGAAAGTTTCGGACTCTTACACCTAGGGTTCATGCTAGGAAGTGTTTGAGATGTATGGCTGTAGGTCATAATGCTATTAGTTGTCCAAGATGGTATGATTTGTATGTTGAACCTCCAAAGGAAGACTCAACTGTTAAAGTTGTTACTATACCATTGTTGGAATGTGTTGAGGATCATGGGGATAATGAGTTGAGTCCATTGGAGATGGATCAAGTTAATGAAATTGTTGAAGCAATGGCGGAGACCAATAAGGATCTTTTGGTGGAGAAAATTTTGTCATCAACAAAGACAATTCAAGGATAAGAGGTTGATACAAATACTACTCCTGAAGAACCTTCTAGTGAAGATGTATATTCTTTTATTGTTTTAAATGATTCTACATTAATTGATAATTTTGTTGCTTATCATGAAAAACAAGAAAAAGAATTGATAATGTTATGGATGATAAGAGCCTAAATGTGAGGGTTGTAGAAAAAGGCAAAGAGGGGAAAAATAATGAGTGTGAATTTTCATATATCTTATCTTTTTGTCTTGATAATTTTCCAGGTTTTGTGTTGGATTACCTTGTTACCAATAAACAAGATTTGAGGACAAATCTTTTTCAACTGGAAGGGAATGATACGAAATCATGTGTGATCACATGTTCCGAAAAATCCAAGGTACTTGTTCCAATTATTAAAGATGAATCTCATGTATGGAGGCCTGAGATATGATGAAGAAATAAGCCTCATGTTGGTCCCAAGGAAGTCCGAGGCTCAAAAATGGGATAACAAAGGAAATCATGACAAGAGGCGTCAAATATTATTGCTGAGAGATTCGGCTACGTTTTATTAGTTGTATCGTATCTCTCTCAATATAACTCGGAATGGGTTGATTCTTACTGCATTTGAAAGATAAGTTCTAGAGCTAAACCTTTGATGTTTTACATTTTTCCATATTTTGAAGGGATCAAGGTTAAAACAGGCCGTGAAGCCGCACGTCACGTCATGATACGGTCAAATTTCGGGATTTTTAGTTTTTCGTTGGTTTGTGTGGTTTTTCGTGTTTGTTATTTTGGGCTGTTTCCTAAATTGTTCCTAAGATGTTAGGGCCCAGAAACATGTCTTCTAATTATTGTTCTATAGGAGTTTAATTTGTGTTTTAATTTTGGACTTTTGTTTAGTTTATCTTTTTAAAAAAAGTTAGGGTTTTGGTGAAGGCCTCTATAAAGGCTTCTTATTTAGTTGTAATAGAGAGAGAACGTTTAAGAGATATTTTTAATAAGATTTCAGTATTGATTTCTTACGTGTGAATTTGTATTCCTGCGAAGGGTTTGCCTGTTTACATCAATTGAGAATGGTTAGTTTGTGCGTAGCGGACTAATTTGTTGATTTCTTAATTTCCAACTCACGAGTTGTTGGGTTGTTCTTGTTCATCGATTTTATTCGAAGGTCCTGCGAATTGCTTCCGTGACATACAAGCCAGGGTTTGGAGCGAATCGATCTGGGTTTTGTATCACATCTAGTAAACTACTGCACCACACATTCACTACACCAAACCCTCACTTCACATGAACTCTGTTGAGTGAGTTTGTCGTGCAACCCAAATAAACAAATACCGTAACTCTAAATATGTAGCACTTGGAAGCAAGGGGTCGAATTCCACGGAAAGGGGGGTCTTGTTAAGAGTTCGTGTCTAGTATGTAGAGTAATGAAAAATGCAACTAAGGAAAGAAAACAAGAAAAAATGCAACAAGACTAAACCTACAATAATGTCAACCTAATTGATCTAGGACTTAGCTGCAAAATTAGGGAGTAGAAATCAAGTATATAAGTGTATCATTGGAATTGAGGACTAGGTTTCTCAATCATTTGTTGCATTGGTAATTCATGTGATAGCTTGAAGAATGTGGTTTAATGTTGTCTAGTGGAAATTTGGTGGCTAAGACTATAACCGGACCAAACTCAACCATAATTAATAGATCAATCAAAGCCAATTGATTCTATGTCATTGCAAATCTACAACTTTCAAGCCAAGCCCCCAACTAGGTTGTCAAGCTAGTGTAGACTTGTTTTTCATATGATTAGGGCTAATTCATGGAATAGACTCAATCAACATTATCATGGACAAAGAGGTCTCTTCATCACAATATGCAATGGATTAATATTCTACTCACAACATGACCCAATTCTCACTTTCAAGTCAAGGATATTGCATAAGAAATGTGACCTTAAAATCAAGTATATGAAACATATAATCAAGCCCATAACATTTCATCACCATACAAACAAGTTATCAAAAGCCCATAGCCTAATTCCAAAGACACCACACAATTTAGCCTATCATGGCTAATTAGAGCAAACCCAAATGGTAAATTAATCAATGAATTTAGCAAGAAAGTGCAAAGGAAGAGACAACCCAAGATGATGAGACTTCCCAAATGTTGATTCCAAGCTAAAGGTTCAAGCTTCCCTTTAATTTCCACTCCAATTAGCCAAGAGTTACAAAAATTCTCCCCCAAGAAATGAAAACACCAAGAACACCCACTAAAAGGTGTGTTCTTTTGAGCTATTGCTAATTGTGTCCTAGATACCTATCTTGGTCTTTAAGAAATCTTAAATATTTAGTGAAATGACTAAAAATCAATAATTACACAAAGTACCCCGCTTATTCTAAAATAGGGGCCGAAATGCAATTTCAGAAAGTGTTGGTCCCGCAGCCACTTTTTCAGGATTTCAGACAGCATACTTTGATGATATTGGGACACAATTTTGAATGTCGTCCGTGCAGACCTGGGTGTTTTGGTCTTCATAAGAATTGTAGCCCTGCCTCCTGGCATTCTAATTCATCAAGAATCATTAAATTTGGAGGTCCGGAATGAACGTTATAAATATTCTCCCAAACTGTGACATAGGCTTCTGATTTTCCGAATTCTTTGGTGTATATTGACTTGAGCCTCAATTTCAACCATCTTGCTAGCAGCTTTTGGAGTAATTGCAAACCTAAGAGTTTTAGTACTCTCATAGATCTTTCCAAAACATCCAATAACTCTTCTTTTCGTTAATTAGAAGCTGAGATACGCTCGTTTGAAGTTTGCTTTGTGTTCTGCCCAGTTTTGGCTTGCATTCCCACCTTTGCTCCTTTGTGCCATCTTGTCTTTGGTAATCCGAATTGAGTGATTTTTGGTTCTTTTTCCTACTTTTTCACATCAAATCTGGATTTTATTCCTTTTAGCTCCATTGAACTTCAAATCCTGCATTCATTCCAAAAACAACACATAAACAACAATAAAATCCTCAAAGACAAGCATAAACTTAAGTAAATGAGAGGGTAAAAATATGTATTTTTATCCCCGATCAATCCCCCCACACTAAGTTTTGCTCGTCCTCGAGTAAACAAAACAAAAGAGAACTAAACATAATACATACCACATAACTTGGTTGGCCACTTGCAAAGATAACATCCCATCCATTTCAAGTGCATTCATGTGACCAATAAATTTCGTGTGCCTTATTTCAAAAAAAACTATTTGACTTTTTTGGAGAGGATATATTCAATGCTTCATAATAGTTGTTTAGGCTAAGTAGTACTCACTTGATACTCCAACACATTTGTGTGTGTAGTGTGCAATGGGTTCCACATGGGCAAAGTTTATGTCATTAGATAAGCGATAATAGGGAATGTATAGTTTCTATCTTTTTAAACTAGCTCTTCCTTTCACTAATACTCTAGATGTCCACTAGCATACATACACTCATACATTGTATTGAGGATCAATGAACTTTATTCCCTACACATATAAGTAATTTGATGTGCCTTGGGTTTTTGGCATCTTTATACCTCTACCCAATCATATGAGTTCCATGTACGAATGTCAATTTCACTCAAGAGGCTATCTCATAGAGTACGGGTAAGAAATTCAACAAATTAAACATATGCTAAAGGTTTTATGGCTTTTTATACCTATTCCCAATCATACAAGTTCCTTTGATTTCAAACTTTCTTTCAAGTTCAAGAGGCAATCTCACATCGAATTGGGAATGTGTAAAAGTAAGACAATTAACTAAGCCATAGTTCAAATCATATCCTCCAATGCGTATGTGTTCACACTAGTTTTCACAAGATCACTAGGTAAAAGGTAAGCTTTATTCATTTTGAAAAAGACATCCCTAGTTCTCACTTTGTTTCATGACTCAACTTATGCCATATGTTTCCCCACTTGTGCTTGAAAACAAATGTATTAAAACACAAACTTTCCACACTATGCTTCAACTTCTATCACTTAGCACTAAGTTATCCTCAACCATTAAGTCTTATTGCATAAAACTTGTATCATTTGTCACACAAAAATTCATTTCCTACATTAGTTCACTTTCCATGGATAGTTATGATCTTTAACAAAGTTTCCAACCTACACTTTGTGTCAAAAACACAACTTATTTACAAGATCACAAAAATTTGAAAACGTTCACACAAATAACAAAACACATAACATATGGGGTAAAACATGCAATATTGATTCACTAGCAATTCACTTTTCACAATAAGCTCAAAAAAAAAAAAAAAAACTAACAACAAACATGTATTGCATAAACTCTTTCATTCAATTCCTCCAACAAGGATGATGATCATTTCCCAACATAAGAAAGTTTCAACAAAAGCAAACATTCCCTCCCCCACACTTAGAATCTTACATTGTCCCCAATGTAAGTCAAAGAATAAGGTAAAGAACTCCTTTTTTAGTAGGCAATGAACTACAATGTTCGCTAAGTTGATTTGGCTTGCTCCAAGCTCCATACTTGTTGAAATGTCCTCTTTTTTTTCTTTATTCTTTTTGTGGCATCCTCTTTGACTCCTTCAAAAGAATTCAACCTAATTTACTACAAAATAAGAAAATCAACAACTCAAAGCAAAGCAAAAATAACTAAAGTCAAAAGAAAAGAACAAGAGATTAGAAGTAGTTCTAGGTTTATTAGTCCATAGCTAGACTTTATTGCTATTGTCATGGTTTGTTTCCTTGGAGTTCCTTCTTCCTCTTTGCTTTGTTCATTTTCCTCTCCATGCCAACACTATTACAATTTTTTTGTGATTCACTCATGGCCATCCAAGTTTGCTTTGGCACTTTTCCCTTGTTAGCTCCTCTACTTCTTTTTCTTTTCTTCTTTCGATGTTTGGGCTTTGGTATGAATGTGCCACTAGTCATTGGATGAATCCCTACCATGAAGCATTGACCTCCTCTATTAGGGTTCTTCTCTTCTTCACCAACCTTGAGAGTGATAGCTTGATCTTCAATCTTGAATGTTATTGTTCTACTTAGCAAATCATTCTCAAATTCAAGAGAGTTGGGACCTTCCTTCATAGTCTCCATCAATTCCGGTTCAAATTCCAACTTTTCTCCTTTAATGGCCACATCTTCCACATTATATTTTTCACCACTTTTCCTCTTTCTCTCACTCGTGGTTTCAACTTTCTCTCCACTTCTCAAGTAGATGGCATTACAATGATCTTCAACATCTTGGCTAGGCAAAGAGTTACTAGTGGTAATCTCTTGAGGTTTACTTTGGGTAACTTGGGCTAATTGCCTCAATTGATTTCGCATACTTCTTACCATAGCTTCAAGGTTCATGATGCTTATATCATTTTGATTCAACCTTTGCTCCATTACCTCTATCCTTGTGACAATCTTATCCAAGATGTTACAAAAGATTTCCTCAACCAAAGGCTTCTTCTCTTCTTGCTTCAAAGGTGGAACCTCCTTTTGAGCTTGTCTCTCAAAGTTGCTCCCAAGATGCCTATGATCTCCCGATTCCAAATTTGCCCCATAGAGTGAAATAACATCCCGTTCTATTGCTCCTTGTTGTGTCTTTTGTGGAGAGATTCTAGTCTTTGGCCAAAATTCCTCCTCTTCGGCCATGCTTGTCAAGAGCTCTTCAACTCCTTGAATGGACATGGACGATAAAGAGCCCCCTGCACTCATTCTCACCTCTCTCATAGTATCATAAGTCAACCCTTTGCAAAACACTTGAAGGTGTCTTCCATTATCAAAACCATGATTTGGGCATCTCCTCAACATCTCTCCAAACCTTTCCCAAGCTTCACCAAGAGATTCTCCTTCATCTTGACAAAACATGAAGATTTCCATCCTCAACTTCTCAATCTTGCTAGGGGGAAAGAATTTCATGATAAACCTCCTTCTTAGCTCCTCAAATGTTGCCAAAGAAGAGGCTCTCAATGCCTTGTACCATTTTTTTGCTTTCCCTTCCAAGGAAAATGGAAAGAGAATTCTTCTCACCGCATCTCGAGAAACTCCTTGTATCATAAATGTGTTGCATATATGGAGAAAATCCTCAATATGGTCATAAGGATCTTCATTCTCAAAACCTTGGAAAACAACCTTCTCTTGAATCAAATATATGAGATCGGGAGGAATGAGGAAGCTTTCAACATCAAGTTCACACAAGTTATTACGATCTATAAATCGAGGCTCATATAGCTCCCCAAACGTTCTTGGACGTTGTTCATCATGGGTAGCCATCTTTTCTAAGATTGAACCTTAACACAAAAAGGAATCCTCAAGTGCCTCCAAATTAACCTACAATAGCCACAAAACAATAACAAGTGAAATGCATCAAAGACAAAAGAGCAAGTAAAACACCAAACTATATAATCACAATATTCAAAAGACCACAAAACACAAAACGAGTAAAATGGACTAAATGTAAAATTGCAAGTCAAAAACGAAAACAAGATAATAAAAAAATTCAAGACAACACAAAATGCGAAAACTATGCACAAATGAAAAACACAAAAAAATTATGCAAACTACTCAAAATACCAAACACTAATCTCAACACAAATAGCCCCTCCCCGGCAACGGCGCCATTTTGTTGATTGAGTTTGTCGTGCAACCCAAATAAACAAATACCCTAACTCTAAATATGTAGCACTTGGAAGCAAGGGGTCGAATTCCATGGAAAGGGGGGTCTTGTTAAGAGTTCGTGTCTAGTATGTAGAGTAATGAAAAATACAACTAAGGAAAGAAAACAAGAAAAAATGCAACAAGACTAAACCTACACTAATGTCAACCTAATTGATCTAGGACTTAGCTTCAAAATTAGGGAGTAGAAATCAAGTATATAAGTGTATCATTGGAATTGAGGACTAGGTTTCTCAATCATTTGTTGCATTGGTAATTCATGTGATAGCTTGAAGAATGTGGTTTAATGTTGTCTAGTGGAAATTTGGTGGCTAAGACTATAACCGGACCAAACTCAACCATAATTAATAGATCAATCAAAGCCAATTGATTCTATGTCATTGCAAATCTACAACTTTCAAGCCAAGCCCCCAACAAGGTTGTCAAACTAGTGTAGACTTGGTTTTCATATGCTTAGGGCTAATTCATGGAATAGACTCAATCAACATTATCATGGACAAAGAGGTCTCTTCATCACAACATGCAATGGATTAATATTCTACTCACAAAATGACCCAATTCTCACTTTCAAGTCAAGGATATTGCATAAGAAATGTGACCTTAAAATCAAGCATATGAAACATATAATCAAGCCCATAACATTTCATCACCATACAAACAAATTATCAAAAGCCCATAGCCTAATTCCAAAGACACCACACAATTTAGCTTATCATGGCTAATTAGAGCAAACCCAAATGGTAAATTAAGCAATGAATTTAGCAAGAAAGTGCAAAGGAAGAGACAACCCAAGATGATGAGACTTCCCAAATGTTGATTCCAAGCTAAAGGTTCAAGCTTCCCTTTAATTTCCACTCCAATTAGCCAAGAGTTACAAGAATTCTCTCCCAAGAAATGAAAACACCAAGAACACCCACTAAAAGGTGTGTTCTTTTGAGCTATTGCTAATTGTGTCCTAGATACCTATCTTAATCATAAGAAATTTTAAATATTTAGTGAAATGACTAAAAATAATTAATTACACAAAGTACCCCGCTTATTCTAAAATAGGGGCCGAAATGCAGTTTCCGAAAGTGTTGGTCCCGCAGCCACTTTTTCAGGATTTCAGACAGCACACTTTGATGATACTGGGACGCAATTTTGAATGTCGTCCGTGCAGACCTGGGTGTTTTGGTCTTCATAAGAATTGTAGCCCTGCCTCCTGGCATTTTAATGCATCAAGAATCATTAAATTTGGAGGTCCGGAATGAAAGTTATAAATATTCTCCCAAACTGTGACATAGGCTTCTGATTTTCCTAATTCTTGGGTGTATATTGACTTCAGACTCAATTTAAACCATCTTGCGTGCAGCTTTTGGAGTAATTGCAAACATAAGAGTTTTAGTACTCTCATAGATCTTTCCAAAACATCCAATAACTCTTCTTTTTGTTAATTAGAAGCTGAGATACGCTCGTTTGAAGTTTGCTTTGTGTTCTGCCCAGTTTTGGCTTGCATTCCCACCTTTGCTCCTTTGTGCCATCTTGTCTTTGGTAATCTGAATTGAGTAATTTTTGGTTCTTTTTCCCACTTTTTCACATCAAATCTGGATTTTATTCCTTTTAGCTCCATTGAACTTCAAATCCTGCATTCATTCCAAAAACAACACATAAACAACAATAAAATCCTCAAAGACAAGCATAAACTTAAGTAAATGAGAGCGTAAAAATAGGTATTTTTAGCCCCGATCAAACTCACTCACCAATACATAACCGACTTGCACACATTCTTGCACATAATTTGATGCACACTATGACAAAAGTTTTCCACACATACTCACTACTATAGCATAGTACATCACACACATGCACAACATTACACCCACACTCTTGCACACACCAATGCATGCATACAATCACATCCACTAGCACCATTCTCTCCACTTGTGCACACTATTACTTGACACTCACATTTTGCACACATGCACATATGTGCTCATGCTTAGTGCACATACTTGCTCTACTTGTCACAATTCTCACAACACTCTTGCACTCACCGACTCATGTACACAACACATCAAGCACACTAGTGCACCACACACACATGCAACACATGAAGCACATAATGCACAATCAAATTGTACATGGTGACCACATGTAGTGGCATTTGAATGAAAGTAATTGTTCATTTCAGTTGCATGCATCGGTCGCCACATGAAAATGACATATGCATGGCGGGTGCATGTCGCAACCACCATGTGAAATAGAATTGTGAATGGCGGCCACCGCTATTTGCATTCTTTACACTTAGGGCTCGTTTGGTTGGCAGAAAAGTAAAGTTATTTGCGAATATGATTTCTAGGAATGTGATTTCTAGGAAAAAAATATAGGATATTACTTTTCCTATGTTTGGAAAGATTAGGAATGTTTCACAAGATTCCTATTCCAGTGTTTGGTTTAAATTAATTAAACAAGAAATGTAATAAATTTATTACTAGAACACCTAAATACCTCTATATATAAATACATATGTATAAAAAAATTTGTTAAAATGTTTTTTGAAGTCCAAATGTAGCTAATATTAATTAAACACATTTTAAGTTTCTAACTCAAGAATATTCTTAAATCTAAACTAAAACAAGCATGTTTCTTATTTCATTCTAATGACTTATCAACATGAGAATAGAGCGGAATGTAGTAACACAACCTCTTAATGTGGCCTCAATTGCTTTGTTTGCCTAAAAAATAAATTTGCAACTCATTACAAAACCAAAAAGAAAAAATTTTGAGAGATCAATTGCCCAGAAAGTTTATCTTATAACAAAATGTTGGGCAATCAAGAAATTGTTGGTTTAGTATGAATGTCACTTTAACATTATGCATTCATATGACTATATAAAAACACCACAAAGACATTATGTTTAATTATTAAATAGTAGCTTTGAATAAAAAAATGTCATAAAAATACACCGTTCAACATTTAGCAACAAATAAAATAGATGAATTAAAATCACAAAGTTTTCTAAATTATTTTTCTCCAAGTAGTTCTATTAAAACATTTCTTTTTCATCATTATTATCAAGAGTAAAAAAGTAGTCCAACAAATCTGAATCTCGAACAAGTTTCATAGCAGCCTTTTATTTTTCAGAATTCGTCAGAACTTCAATTTTTCATAGTTCCTCGTAAAGCTTTTGGCGATTATCCAATTTTTGTTGATCAGCACCTGTAAAAGTTTCTAAAAATTTGGCTATTTGCTCATTAGATTTATCCATTTGAGAAGTAATTGCATCAGTCAAATGCTCTAAATTTAATATTAAGCTATCTGTACTTCTCTTTCTCTCCTTTTCAGGCTTTTTTGAAGTTCCTTCACCTCGAGGTTGAGTAATTGGTGGTGTAAAAGAAGCCTCACCCTCATCAGATTCCTCATCCTCTTGATTGATACTTTGTTCTCTTTCTAAATCTTCAATCACATCTATTGGAGCTTCATCATTAATTCCAGTAGTTCTATCTTTTCCCCAAACAATTGCTAATTGATCATAGTAAGGAAAAGGCTTATTTTTCAGGAATGATTTATCTGGATGACTCCTCAAAAATACAATAGTGCATAAGTGAGTATTAATATCATTAAAAATATATAATATAGAATAAAATGTATGAAATAAGTTTTTCCTTCAAGTAATCATTCTACACATCTATACTTGCGGTAACACATTTTTTATCACCATCCCAACCAAAACCACTCAATTCTTCATTTGTTCGGACATCATAAACAACATAATATTATTTTTTTATTAACTTACAACGAGATTCAATGTGAGGCTTTTCTTTAAGACCATGACCAGGTAGTTTTTCTTCTAATATCCTTTCCAGTTGGTTTTTATATCCCCTTTTCAATCCATTCCTATTTTCACCATCAAACTTTCCACTTCTTTTTATCTCAACCATCGAATCTACCAATTTTGTATTTCCATCAATAGTCCATGCTTTCCCAATGTAGTTTTGAAGAAGACAACAAGCCATTATAATCCCGCCTTGTTGCTTGATAGGATAAAAATTTGGATTTCTAATAATATCCCATCGCATTTTAAGCATCCTAAAACATTTTTCAATGACATTTCTTGATGATGAATACTTCATATTGAAAAATTCTTCTGGAGTAGTTGGCTGACGTCTAGTCATCCATTCACTAAGATGATATCTTTGACCTCTAAATGGTGCGAGAAAACCTTTACCATTTGTATATCCCGCATCTACTAGATAGTAATAACCTAAAATTTGAGAACGTATTAAATATACCATTTACATACTCCATCAAAATATTATTATTAAAATTTTATAAAAATATCTAACATTATAATTTATTATTTAATAATATATATTTTACATACCATCTTGAATTGGTAGTTCATTTCTTCTACTTAAAGCATCTCGAAGTATCCTACCATCAGCAGCTGAGCCTTTCTAACACGGAAGTACATAAATAAATTGCATATCTTGTGAACATACTCCTAAAATATTTGTTCAAATCACCCTTCCTATCAATCGCAGGTACCTTCACATTGATGTAGGTACCATCAAGAGCTCCTATGCAATTCTACAAAATCAACCACAATTAATATTTAAATTATCTTATTAATGATTAAAGTAATGTGTTTTTAATATACCTTAAACCATCCCATTTCATTTCAGTGGAATCCTTAGGAATAGGCACTGGAACGCTTAGCAAATGATCTTGAAGTCTAAGAACTGCATTTAATACTTTATTGAAGTATCTACTAACTGTTTCTCCCGACCGATAAAAATTCATTCTAATTGTGCGATTCTTTTGATGATGTGCTAGAATGAAAAAAAACATAGCAACTTGCTCATCCACCGTCATGTTCCTTGTAGCTCTTAGTTGGCCAACAGTTTGAAGAATGATAACTAAACTTTTAAATGTATATCTATCCATGCTTAATTCATCATGACATATTGTATCACTCGAATATATCAATCTATAAAGGTATCGAGATCGATCATACTCACTAACAGAATATGGAGCTTTTATGTAGTACTTCCGATGATAATACGTTGCAATGGTTGAAATCACATAAATCATGAACCTTAACATGTCTAATCTCTTCATGTGCATATGAATCATAACATATAATAATTTTCTCCTTGTATTCAAATCCAATCTAGCCATTCTTTTGAATCAATCACCTAAAAATAAATCGAGATGTAAAATAGATATAGAATAATAATAAAAATAAATGTATTTAATATTTCAAAAAGAACGAATTCACATAAAACAATAAAGTTAGAATTATTTTTTAATCCACTAATAAATTTTAATAATTTAATATATTTGATTACAATTGTATGTGAACATGTGTTCAAATGACACATTTGTATAAATTAATTACCTAATAAATTAAAGTTAGATTGATGTAACATATTTAAAGATGAAGTAAAAATGTAAATTGCAGAGTTAACAAAACCACATATATACATCTACGATTACGAACTAATCAAAATGAAAATCCTAGCAAGCTAAAGAAGAAGAAGAAATTAATAGGGCACATTTATTTATTTAAGCCTAATTAAGATTTCTGCCATCAGATTAGCATCTATACATCTGAGAGCTAGATACGAAACAAAATGATCAGCAACATGATCATTAACTATGAAGAAGAAGCAATATTGCAGCAGCAGACTAATTAAAGGCACTACTAAAACCCATTCATACATATATAAAGGTGAAAGATGACTAAAAATGCAAGTTGCTTTGGGGAAAATAAAAGGACAGATTGATCATCTCACCAATATTCATGCATGCACATTCACTAATATAAAGTATCGAAATTGCCTTCTTAATTCATTCATGCATATTCATATTCATATAAGAGTTGGGGATAAACTTTCCTTTTGGGTAGTATAGATAAAAGTACAATGTTGAAATTCCCATAAACAAATCTCAAGTAATATAAGGAGTAAAAATGAATATATTAAACAAAGTACAACTAAGAGAAGAAGTTTTATTTTCAAAGTAACTAAAGAGGTTAAGACAAATATTCTAATAAATATTACAAAATCATATTTATACAACACAAAATAAAAGTGATTAGTATAATAATACAGCACGGGCACATTGTTTAAGGGTTTAAAAAAAATTGTGCCACCCCAAAATATCTCTATAAGATATATCAGCCAAAAATAGTCAAAAACCTTCAATTCCCGAGTTCCAGCATTCAGGGGCATAATCCAAAGAAAAAACAAATTAGGCTGCTTGGTTTTAGTATCAACTTAAGCAACCAAAAAAAAGGAATTCACAAAACCCTCTACCAGAGCTTCATCTCCAACACATCTGCTGCTTTTCGTTGTTAGCATTTCCCTTTTAGTTTTAAGTTTTAACTGTGTGTCCATTGAAGGGAATTTTATTTGTCTTTATTATGTGATAGAACTGGAATTTGTCGGTGTAGATGTGATAAATGCATCAAAAGTCAAAACACATAACAAACAATTAAGAATTAACAAAGATAGAAGAAATAACCTCAGACAATAGACAACTACTGAAATTAGTACTAGTATTAGCTAGGGACTGGTGGCATAATTGTTCAGTCATCAACCAACTTGGAACTTGCATTACTACTGTGGATTCTTTTAACATTCTTTCCTAGCTTCTGCTTCGCATCATATGAATGACCCCGCTGCCTTAATAATCTTATTCTCAAATTTAAGATAATCTCAAATCTCATTTTAAACCTTTGAAACTCCAACTAATCAACCAATCTTTGAATCCCCATTAAGCTTATAATTGCATGCGTACTATATGTTATTTGTTCTATACTTCTAAATGACTAAAATTTACCCAAAAAGTTCACTGCATATCCCCTACTCAAACTCCATACCGAGTTCATACAGCTTCTTTTTTGTATTTATCAGATTTGAATATTGGTCTTGGTCCACAAAATGCTAAATGAAAAATAACCATGGAAAACGAGGCAAATCACTTCCTTGCTCTTGTCTATATAGCCAATGGTTATTATGAACCAGCAAATATCACACAAGCTTGACACTGAGAAGTGAGAGGACACTGATCTTATTCTTCCAACAAATTTTCTTTTGTAACTCATCATATGTGGGGCAAAAACCTTGTACTATATCAAACCCAACAAATACAGGAGATAACAATATGTACACAGACTTGCACACAACTAGCAATCATTTAAGACAATTGACATCTGGAGTCCCTAAAAGCCAATACATCACATAAATTTGTGAATGGTTTGACTGCATCAATTATTAATGCAGTGACAACATTTTCTAAATTGAATCAATTATTGACTAAAAAGGATAATGTTACATAGAAAATTCTACCTCCTCAGTCGAAATTGAATCTCCGACCTGAGTTTGCCTTCTTAATTTATTCTAATTCCCTAATTTTTAAAACGAAAAACAACTAATTTTTAGTCCTTTCAAATTTCTTCCATTTATGTAACTAAAATCTTGTAAGAAATAAAAATGGAGTTATTAAGAAGATAACCATCGATTCTAATATATAAACAAATTTAAACATCGATTATAAATATATAATCAAATAGAATGAAAATTCTTGACAAATATGTATTGGAAATCTCAATACAAAAATCAAATGAGAAAACTTAAAAAATATTAAAAACAAACCTGCAACAAGTCTTCAAAGATCGTATAAAATATTTTTTGATGCAAAGACTCCTATCCCTCATGTGAAGTTTGTGAAGAAAGAGTTCTACACTAAGCCTTCTTACTAAGAGTCCCAATACGAATGCTAAACCTAATACAGAAGAGAGAAAAAGGGGAAGCATATTTTTTTGATTAAATTCCTCAGACAAGTAATCAGAATACCGTCTTATTTTAAGGAATAGTAATCCGGAAAAGTTGTACACCTTTTCTTGTTTTGAGGAATCAATTAACTTTCCCTGACCTCATAAAATTGAACCAAACACGAGATTTTAAAATTAGGGAAATAGAATACTTTCCCATGTCAGAATCCAGGCTAACTAAAGAAGCCCTTAGTATTTTTTTGGTTTATTTGATTAATATTTGGGTTTGTGTGAAAAAGCAGGGTGTGTGAAGCAAATACGTGATCCAACATTGTGAAGAAGGCGTGTTCTAGTGAAGGGTTGGAGGCTTGATGCATTAATGCGTGAGAAGGCTATAGGCATTCTACTGGAGCTATTTTTTGTTCCAAGTTATAATTTAAAATTCATATTTTGCACTTTAGTCCTTCATTTCTAATAAACTTGGTACAAATTGTAATTAGCGTATTTTTAGTTCCTTTTTTAGGAGTTAAGTTCCCCAGTTAGTATAAATAGAGAGAGTTAATTAATTTGGGAGATGAGGAGTTTAGATAATGTTTTACTTCCCACTTATTTTTTTTTATTTTTCATTTATTTGGTGGAATTTCTAGATTTTGTTCTTGATTGTAAAAACAGACCTTTAGTGTGTGTATTATAGATATGATAGTAGATAGATATTTGTGACTTATTCAAAGAAGAAATAAAATCGATCATTTTGGAATTTACTTGAAGAAGCTTCTTTATTCGTTAGTTTCTCATCTTTTATGAAAATGATTAGTTATTCACACTTAATTGTTAAATTCAAAAATTTTGAAACCTTGAGTGGCTAGGTCTATTATGTATCCTAACAACGAAGTTATGAAAGTGAATTTCCAATAATGTAGTGGTGCTTGTGGATATGAATGACTAACATTTGCTTTCATCTGAATTGTAATGCTTGATTTGTGTTCTTGTATGGCGGACTTGAATATGAATCTCAATTTGCATAGGAGTTATGTGCAAAACATCATGAATCAATGTTTGTATATGATCGACATGTAAATATAGAACTTGATTGAATTTATGTAAATAATTCTCACAGATCTTGGAAACATGACCTAGTTCTAGTTGAGCAAGTTATTCATAAACATGGATCATTTACACTCTGAGAGTTCATTACCCTATAACTGTTGCAGGATGCATGTTTCCCAATCTTATTTTTCATTGTTGCTAGTTTTTAGTTGTCATCATTTGCAATATTTACTACTTGCTTTATATTTTTGGCAACTTAGTTAGATCCATCTACTCTTTGATTGAAGCAATCAATCCTAGATACATAGTTCCCCTCTCTGTGGATTTTGACCCATTCTCCAAGAATTGATATGTATTTTTAGAAGTAGAGTAATTAATTGCTTGTTGTGTGCATTATGACTAAATCCTCAAAACAATTTTGGCCCAATTGTCAGGAAGGGGCAAGGTGTACTAGGTTGTTAGTTTAAGTAATGGAGTAGTTTTTGTATTTTTGTTTTTTGTTTTGTGTTGTTAACTAGTTTTGTTGTGTTTCATTTTGTGTAGTTAGTTAGTTTTGAGAATTTTTGTTTTTGGTTCAATCTACAGGATTTTGCTTGTTGTAAGTGCATGTTACATGGATTTTATGAGTGAATACCACATTCACCCAGATATGTCTAGGTTGTATGGGGACTACCTCGAGCCTTATCACTTTTACCCACAAAATGGGTATTTGACACACGACCAATACCTGGAATATTTGGGGACTTCTTTCCGCCAAAATATAAGGAGCAATGGCAAATTCAAGGACGTAACAATAAATCTTATCCCATGGAAGAACAAAGACCTTATATAGATGACATGCTCTACCAAATCATGAAAAGAATTAGAGAAGTAGAGAATGAAGAACAAAGGTTTGCTCAAATTAAAGAGGAGCTTTAAAGAAATCAACAAGGGATTGATCAATTAAATGCACTAGTGAGCAATTTGTGGGAACAAATTGAGCAACAAGCTCAAGAGGCTCTAGGCCATCCACAAGGTCCAACTACTAAGGAACTGGTTGCTTAATGTCGTATCAGCTCAATTTTACCCTAAACACTAATGTAGCAGCGTAAGTAGGGATCGTAATCCACGGGGAAGGCGTAGGTCAAGAATATTGAGCAAATTGTTCTTAAAGTCTTAGTCTCGGAATCTAAGTACTGGAAAGAGGATAATTCAACACCAAAAGAGAACGAAAACAAGATGCAAAATATAGCAATAAGCAAGGATGAAACAGATATCTCAGGATTCTTGTATTGGATGAACACAGGCTTAGTAAATCTATGCTATGCAATCGATAAACAATTAAATGCTTAGGAGACCTAAATTGCCTAGAAGTTCAAGATGTGGTTAGCATGGAGACCACACCACTGCTTGTACCCCCAAATCACCATCCTCTCCCATGGCGAGGCCCGAGAATGGTGGAATAACCTCCGCAAAGTCTCAACTCTCCCAGCTAACTACTCTAAAATGCAAAGTCCTAAGAATTCCCATGGCGAGGTCCATCCTAGGGTTTACATATCATTGTTGTTAACTCAGAAAGCTTCTTTACACTTTATCTAATGTATCAATTCATCAACACTTCCTATGATCCGGCCTGAGTCTCAGAATTGAATTAATTGCAGAAATCAAGTGCAAAGACTAGAATAATCACAATTGAGTTCTCGTTCCATGATTCCGGACTAAAATTGGTGAATCACACTTCAACTTGATATGGTGATCACAATCGAAGCTAGGTTCATTCAAAAAGAGTGAGGAATTATGAAATTCAACATATGCTTATGCTCAATTCAAATGTGATTTCAATTCTCAACAATTAGATCAATTGCATAGCATACAATCTACTAAAACACGTATTCATCCATTAAGAATCCTAAGATATCATAGATTTAGCCAGAAAACATCTTTCTCATTTCAAAATCAACAAATTCCAACATTGATAAGCTCATTCTCACTTAATTGGAGGAATTTACCGATTAAATCAAGAGAATTGTCGACTCCTTTGTCAATTGAGAATAAGAAAGAAGAATCCAGTCCAAATTCACAATCGGAATTGAGATCGGAGAAGAAATGTTTAGTGAGAGAAAGTAGATCTAGAGAGAGAAAAATGAGAATTCCCGCTATAATTCACAGATAGTTCTAAAATCTCCCCCCCAAAAATCCCTTTACACATTAGCTACATGTTCTATATATAGAGCTATGAAAATGTAACTAATACGCAACCGTAAACTACCTAAGGTATTACAAAAGTGCCCTTAAATGGAAGAACCAAAAATCAGCTCAAAATGTGAAAATTCGAAGTTGAGAACATTTTTTCAGCACTTTCGCGCCTTTGGACTAACAGCCGCGCGCCTTCAGTCCATTTGCATTTCATGCCTTCACTTCTCAGAACTCAAGTGAAGAAATCAGAGCAATCCAGCGCCTTCAAGCCATTTCAAATCACGCCTCTGCAACTCCGCGAACTTCCAAGCAATCCAGCATTCACAGAAACCACGTCTTCAAGCCTTTAGACTTCACGCCTTCATCTGCCCGGGAAATTCAGAAGCTTCAAAGCTTCAACACTTTGCTTATTTTCCAGCAAGCTCAAGCGCGCACACCTCTAAGCTGCAACTTCCAGCAAAAATTCGACCATGAAACACTGTGAATTAGGAAAAGCTTAAAAGACCAAAGTTATAGCCCTATGTGTTCGCTTTCCACAGCCTTTTGAATCACCAAATTCGGAGCTGGGATGAGGATGTTATGCCCAAAATACGGACGTGTGGCATAGAGAAAATCCAGCTTGACGAAGCCTCGCCAACACTTCGCCAAACTCACGAAGTCTCGCCAACACTTCGCCATCTGCTCACGAAGCCTCGCCAAAAGCTCCTGGAAGTAGCATCTTCATGTAAGTAAACAACTAACTTGAGAAATGAAATGAAATGGGTTATGTGAAGACTGAATACCAACTTGAGTGAGTGTTCATGAATGTGTGAAGTGAATAGATGAATAATGAAATGCATTCAAACAACCGAGAATGAAGTGTGTGAGATGGGTGTTGATCTTCTGAACAAGAATGAAATACGTTGTGAGAGTTGTGAATTCTTGGATGAAGAATGAAGAATGAAAATTGAGATGTGAAGTGTAGAGTGCATGAGTGTGAGTGAAATGAATGAGGAATATGTTGGTGAGCTTGAGTGTGATATTGTGATAATGTGTAGTGTAAATGTGGGTGAAATGAGTTGTGAACATATGGAGTGAAATGAGGATGATGTTGTGATTGTGAATGTGAAGTGGAATGAATTGTGAGTGGTGAGAATTGTTGAATCTAAGTGTTGTGAAATGAGGGATAGATTGATATGTGGTGAAGTGTTGAAATCCTTGCACATGTGTGTGAATTAAAGAATGGGATAAATGGATGAATGTTTGAAGTGCAAGTGTGCAGAAGTGTTGAGAATGAATGCAAGTGGTGAGTTGTGTGCAAATGTGTGAGAATGAGATGAGTGTGTGCATGTGTATTGCGGCGAAGTGAGCTTCGCCGCATGCATGTGTGCGGCGAAGTGCACGTCGTCGCATGCACGTGTGCAGCGAAGTGTGCTTGTGAGGTGCTTGTAAAAAAGCTTGTGAAGGAATTGTGAGTGCTTAGTGTGTGATGCGGCTAAAGGCTTGTTCCAGCTTGCAACCCAACTTGTTTGCCAAATTCGTGCTACTTAACATCAGAACTGGACTCGATGGTAAACATCAAAGGTCTAGGTTTATCTCTTGCCTTTCCATTGGTCCAAGAATCAGCATCATTGGAGGTCTGTAGCTCAAGATATAACCAATCTACCAAACTGTGGCAATATGAACTCAAATGTGAAAACCTGGAGTAGCAATTAGAAAGACGCCCCCGTTTCTCATACTTGCACACAGATTTAGAGAAACGTTAAAACATAAGAAATGCAATACACTCAAAGAGCTTTCCAGAACATCCAAGATCCAATCATGTGGACAAGTATTGAGAGCGTTATACTCAAAACAAGTTGCACCATCATCCTGCCCAAACCCTAATTCTGCCAATCAAACTCATTTTCGGTTTTCCTTGTCTAACTCCAAAATCTTACAATCCTCATTGTGCATATTCAATTCATCAGTAGGATATGGAGGTTTCTTCCTCTCTTGGAATGGAGGCTTTGGTGCATACTCAGGGAAATTGAAAGGATTAGAATTTTTAGTAATCTCATATCCTACTCTCCCTGGTATCTCTTTCTTTTCAGTAGTAGGAGATTTTTGTTCACATTCCTTCCTTAGTTCCAGAACTTCTTCAGCCTCATCTTTTTGGTCTTCCTCTATGCAATCACTCTTATCTTCTGAAGGTTTGTTTCCTGGCAAAAGCTTTCCACTCCTCAAGGTGATGGCATTGCAAGCTTCTCTTCCTTTTGGATTTGGGATTGTGTCACTTGGAAGTGCTCCTTTTTGTCTCTGATGCCCAGCATTTGCCAATTGTCGAAGTTACATTTCAATATTCTTCAAAGTGGCTTCATGATGTTTAACAATAGATTCCAAACCACCAAACCTTTGTTCATTCTTGTCCATCTTCTCCATCAACTTTTGAAACATGTCCTCAACAGATGGTTTCCTTTGTTCTGATGTACTAGCCTGATGATCAAAACCAGGAGGTGTATTCGTTGCCCTTCTTTGATCATTTCCTTGATAGTACTGACCTCCTTGATTTTGTTGTTGATTCCAATTTCCTTGGTTCCCACCATATTGTCTGATGCCTCCATTACCTACATTGTAATTGTTTCCAGAATAGTTTCCACCATATTGAGGTTTGCTGCTATAGTTATTCACATACTGAATAGATTCAGTTGTGATGGCACATTCATCGGTGTGATGTTCACCCTTACACAAATCACAATAAAGAACTGGGGCTTTTGTTTGAGCAGATTTCAGAGTTTGCACCTGCTTGGCTAGAGCTTCAAACTTTGCACTGAGTGAAGTTTCTTCATCTAAATCAAGAACTCCTCGTTGTCTTCTACCATGTGGCTTACGAGTTTCAGGGAAGAGATATTCATCCTCATCAATCTGATTGAACAATTCACGCACCTCAGGCACAAATTTGTCTTTGAGTGCCCCATTCGTACAAGCCTTGACCATCATAGAGGATTCGGGTGTAAGTCCTTTGAAGAATGTATTTAACTCCCAGATTTCTCCCAAGTCATGATTAGGAAATTGCCGAATCAAGTCATTAAAGTGCTCCCAAGCTTCCCGAAATGACTCACTGTCTTGTTGTTGGAAATTCATAATTTCCACTCTTCTCTTCTCAAGCTTGGCAGGTGGAAAGTATTTAGCCAAAAATTTCCTCTGAAGTTCTTCAAATCAAACTGTCGCATCTGCTCCCCCAATGGTCTTAAACCAATGCTTCGCTTTACCTCTCAAAGAGAGGGGAAATAAGATCCTATGCACCTCACTTCGCTCCACCCTTGGTAGCTTAAATGTGCTACATAAGCCTAGAAACCAATCTAAATGATCATTTGGATCCTCGTTGTCTAAACCTTGAAAAAATTGGCCCTGTGTGATCATTGATACAATCTGTGGAGGAATGTGGTAGCTTTCAACATCGATGTCCTGTTGTCCAAATCTATTGTCGAAGTTCACTGCATAGTGGTCTCCAAACCTTGGAAGCCTTGCCTCAGGGTTAGCCATTTTTTCGTTTCTTTGCCTCCTCAAGGTCCTTTGCAATTCAAAGTCAAGTATGAATTCAGGTTCCCCTGCAGATCTTACGGACCTGGGCATACACAAACACCAAGTGATATCAATAAAAGAAAATAACAAGAATTCCAAAATTTAACTAAAAGTGACAACAATATAGATTCAGAACAAGAAAAGACACATTAAACACTCAAGTACACTAAATGAAAAAGAACAAATGGATCAATCTGGAAATCAGTCCAATACAGGATGGCAAACGTAATACAACCAACACACAGTAAAGAGTAAAAGTACTCAAACCAAGAAACACACTTACTAAGCAAAAAGAACTAAACTAAATCAAAACAATAAATCACACAAACTAAGAAAAGAACAAAAACAAATTTCAAGAACCGTGCCTATTTTCCCCGGCAGCGGCGCCAAAAATTGATAGCAAGTTGTCATGGCTCGTCAATTTATCCTATTTCCACTAACTATAGTAGCAGTGAGCTAGGTTTGTTCCACAGGGAAAAAGGAAGACTCAAGAAATTGATTTTGTTCAAGTAAAAGTCACAATGGTGATCTCACGTATTGAATAGAAAGGGAAGCAACAAGAACATGAAGTAATCTATTAAAACTCACAGAAATAAGTAGCAAACTAACAAACACTGGTAACAAAGAACTTCACAAAGGATCACAATTGTTCAACAAGGATAATCTAGGCCTTCTTCCGGGTGAATGCACTCTTTCATTTATATGACTAGTGCATTGCCATTAACATGCAATTTCAAGCAATAAGAGGAGAAGAGCAGCCAGAAGACCTAATTACAGCTAGCATGGCCACCACACTGTAACCCTAGCCTTCCATCACCATCCTGTCCCATGGCAAGGCCTACGAATGGTGAGTAGAACCAAAAGTCTTCTCAATTCCCTACTCAAATTACTCAAGCAATTAATTCCTTGAATCTCCCATAGTGAGGCCTGATTCTAGCTTATAAACTTTGTCATTCGAGTAAGAGAATCTCTCCACATAACCTTGATCTAATGATTTCACAACTAAGCTTCCTATGGTGAGGCCTAGCTGTAAATTGTGATCATTCGCATGCAGGTTAGAGAACTCAAGCAACATCCAGTTCTTTCTCATGCAATTCATAACCTAAACTAGTGAAATGAAATTCAACTCAGCACGATGATCGCAATTGAAACTCATCTCAACCAATCCAGTTCAAATTCATGAGATTAAACAAGTTTATAGAATCAAAGCATAGGATGTTGAATTACTACCTTTAACATGTTAATTACACCGCACATCGTCATATAAACTCAACATTCACCCATTAGAAGCCTAGATTATCACACACTAGCCAGACTTTGCCATAATCAACTCAATCTCAAAAATTTCATCATTATAAGAATCACATCCATCGATTTGGAAAGTTTTACCATTTAGTATCCAGAGGTTTGTATTAAGTTACTTCGATTGAGAAGATTATGTAATGTCAGAGCTTCCAAGAAATCAAAGATCGAAAATGAAGATGAAAATGTAGAGAGAGAAAGTAGATCTCAAAGAAGAACACTTCCCGCTCTAAATCAAAAGTCGGTTACAATATGGAAAATGTGAATTGTGAATAATGAATAATAGATCGGATCCCCCACATATCAGTTACATCCCCTATATATAGAGAATTCTGAAAATGTAACTAAAACGCAATTGTAAGATATCTACACTATTACAATAGTGTCCTCAAAAGAAATGACTAAAAATCAGCTCAAAAAAATGCAAATTGGAAGTTGAAGATCATATTCTGCATTCCAGCGCCTTCAGTGACAAATTCTAGCGCCTTCATCATCCTCGCCAACCTATGTCGCACCTTCAGGCTCAACTTCTCATGCTTTCGCAGCTCAAAAATCCAAGTGAAGAATCAGACTTGTTTAGCGCCTTCGGTCCAGTAGATAACGCGCCTTCATCACCCCTGTAAGTCTTCAAGCGTTCCATCCTTCAAAAGATCACGCCTTTGTGCCATGGAGAACCACGCCTTCAGTCGCCCGGTGAATACTGAAATTCAGAGCTACAACACTTAGCCAAATTTCTGAAAACTTCTCACGCACATGCAACCTTCTTGCTTAATGCTCTACCCGACGAAGTCTCGCCAGCTTCCCACGAACTCCCGCCACCAGCTCGACGAAGCCTCGCCACCAGCTCGACGAAGTCTCGCCAAAACTCCACAAAGTCTCTCCAATTGCTCCATGAAGCCTCGCCAATTTTGTGCAATTAGTGAAGTGTGTGCAATGGAGTAAAATGTGAGTGAAAATCTGAAGTGCAATGAATGGATTGAACTGTTAAGAAACGTGCAATGAAGTGTGGTGAAAGGTGACTGAAATGAGTGCTATGAATTAGCATGCAAATAAGGTGAATCACATGAAGTGAAATTGTGAAGCAAAACTAAGGGAGGAATTCATGTGTTTGTGTAAATGTAGTGAATGCATGACTAAAACAAATAGCTGAAGGATGCATGAAATATGCAAGTAACTTCATGGAATTCCAGGAAAGCAAACCAACAAAAAAAACATCAACACTTGAATGTAAAGATTGAGTGCAAAGTGTGCGTGGAATGTGAGAGTTCGTCGCATGAGCTCGTTGCATGCTCATGCGACAAAGTGTGTGAGCTCGCCGCATGTTCATGCGGCGAGGTGTGCAAGTGTGTGCGCATGAGTGTAGTGCAGTGAGGGTGCAAGTGTGCAAGCGTTGTTGTCATCTCGCCACACAAGTGTGTGCGTAGTGCATGCGACGAGCTGAACTCGTCTCATGGAGTGTGTGAGACTTCGCCGCATATTGCATGCGGCGAAGTGTGAGTAGTGTGCTAGTGTTCATGCGAGAGTGAGTGCAAAAGTGCATGCATGTGTGCGTGAGTCTGCGCATGAGTGTTGTGCGGTGTGTGCGAGAAGTGAGTGCTAGAGTGTATAAGGGTGCTAGAGCGTTGTAAGGAATAAGTGCTTGTGTAGTGAGTGCAAATGCCATACAAAATATAGTGCAAAATAAGTGTAAGTGCAAGAACTTTAATTGGCTAAGTGTGTATTTCAGCACAAGAGCCAACTTCCATGCCAAAAACATGTGCATTAACGCCTGAATTAGACTTGATGGTAAACATAGAAGTTTTAGACCTATCTCTTGGCTTTCTATTGGATCAAGAATCAGCATTAGTGGATACCCAAAGCTCAAGATATGCACTGTTTACCAAACTGTGGCAGAAAGGAAAAACCCTAAAACCCTAATCCAAGCACAATAAAGAAGCTCGAATTTCTCATGGTTGCATTCAGAATTTGAAGAAAGTTAAAACATGAAAATTAAAGTACACACAAAGAGCTTTCCAAATCATCCAAGATCTCCGCATTGGGAGTAGAATTGAAAGAGTTATTCACAAAAGAAATTGCACACTCAAAACTGCCACAAACCCTAATTTGGCCAACTATGCATTTTAAGTTCCTTCATTTTTCTTTTAACACTTTTCACTTCATTTACCATCATTTTTACTCTTTTTGCACCATTTCAACATTACCATCTAGCACACCACAGATATGCACAGAACAACTTAAATCACCACACATTTCCATCAAACACAAGACAAAAGCCAAGAGTTTTAGCACAACATAGTTGGTATAAAACCAACTCATCACCTGTCAACCACATTATTCGTTCACATGCTACAAAAAACCAAATATCAACCTCCAGCTTTATCTCTTTCAATGTTCATGCCACATTCTCTTCAATTCACTATTTTCCTTTTAACTTTTAGTAAAACTAATGCAATCATGCTTAGAGGGTAGATTTCAACCTCATAAATTCATGCGCCTATACCTTACCAACACCTTACCCTTGCATTGATTGAGGTCCAGCTCTTCTTGGTTTCATTCGTGTACTAATCACGCTTGTTCAAGCAATGGACCCCATGGCCCTGAAACGAATGAACAACTTCCGGATTAGATACCCCTGCACAATTCATAGACAACTTTGATCAACACAATAAAATTCTAACTAACACTTAAGCATGTAAATGAAAATGCCAAAAACTAAACTGAAATAGAAAACTAATAAGAAAACACTAGGTTGCCTCCTAGGAGCGCTTCTTTTAACGTCTATAGCCCGACTATGCCTTGTCTCAATGTGATGTTATGGGATTATCCAGGAACAATTATTGAGGGACTTTGGACTCTTTGAGCACGTCTTGATCCTCATGGAGTACGTAGGGTTTAAGCCTGTAGCCATTCACTTGCCATATATTACCACTCTTCTCATTTTGGATTTGCAGCACTCCATACGGCATAACTTTGATAACCCAAAAAGGACCAGTCCAACATGACCTCAGTTTTCCTGGGAAAAGTCTAAGCCTTGACTCATACAACAACACTAGTTGGCCTGGTGCAAAAGCCTTTGCTTGAATTTTTGCATCATGTAATCTATTGGTCCTCTCTTTGTACATCCTTGCACTCAAATAGGAATTAAACCTGAATTCGTCCAATTCATTTAACTCCATCATTCTTTTAGATTGAGCTCCATTGATATCCATGTTAAGCTTTTGAATCTCACAATATGCTCTGTGTTCCAACTCAACTGGTAAATAGCATTCTTTCCCAAATACAAGCCTGAAAGGTGAAGCACCAATAGGTGTCTTGTAAGCTGTCCTGTATGCCCAAAGAGAATTATCCAGCTTTAAAGCCCAGTCTTTCCTACTTGGATTTACCACCTTTTCCAAAAATCGTTTTATCTCTCTGTTAAATATCTCAGCCTGTCCACTTGTCTGGGGATGATACGCAGTTGAAACCTTGTGCTTTACCCCATACTTCGCCAAGAGGGAAGCAAAGATCTTGTTACAGAAATGGGATCCTCCATCACTGACGATTTCCCTTAGAGTTCCAAATCTGTTGAATATATGTTTCTTAAGAAATACAGCAACACTCCTAGCATCATTGTGTGGGAGTGCCTTATTCTCGACCCATTTTGAAACGTAATCTACTACAACCAAAATATACTCCATTCCACATAATGTTGGAAAAGCTCCCATGAAATCAATGCCCCAAACATCAAACAGTTCTACCTCCAAGATGTTATTCAGAGGCATTTCATGTCGTGAAGAGATGTTTCCACTTCTCTGGCATCTATCGTATTGACCTACCCAAATTCGTGCATCCAAGAAGATGTGATACGGATGGCCTTGGATTGGAGTCCTCAACCACATGAATGCCCTCTCCTTTGGACCGGTTGTTCTACTAAAAACTCGAACCAAACAATTCAACACAAGATGCGGAAAGCACACAACAAGATGATAACAAAAATGGCAGAATTGATTAACTAATCAAACCCACAAGTTATTACAAATTGAATTTAATTCAACCTATGTAAATCAAGAGTTGAATTAAAATCAGTTTGGCATGTTCTTTAAATCAAGAACGGGTAAGTTCTCCTTAAGGTCCTAGCTTAAAGATCACTGGTCTTATGAAAATTCAAATGAAATCAATTGAACAATCACGTTTTTCTCACAACTTTTCACAGCTGTAAAGAGGTTTTTAGCAAGGCTAAAATTATCAAAATTCATCTTATTATTTTACGTGAAAAACTCACCTATAAATAGGCTACAAAAACGTGAAACCTAATGGTTATCAAGTACAACTTGACTTCCAAGCTAACCAATTACAATGTAGAAAACTTTCCAAATTGGAATTGAAAACTAACAACTAACAAACTAACAACTTAGTTTCCTAAAAGGTAACAAGCCAAAACGTGTTTTGCTACCTTGACCAAAACGTGTAAAGCTCCTAAATTTTAGGAGATTACTTTCCTAAACTTTTACTTGCCATTATCATGAAAGATAATTGGGCCAAGTAACTTATTAATGAATTAATTAAAGCCCACATTAAGTGTTTTGGACTTAATTAATTAACAACAAAATAAATCCTAAATTAATGAATGGCATGATCCATCAATGTAAGCCCAAGGACACGCCTTCTTCATTGGACTTCAATTCGGCTATGCAATTTCTTCAAGGTGGATCATCAATTGTTATTGAAGAAGCATGCCAAATAAATTCATGTGAAAGAGATGTTGCAAGATCTTCCTCAAGTCCTTCACAAGTTGACGCCATTAATGAATGCATAGCTGCCGTCATCTTCGAACTCCTTGATCTTGTCATTGGACCATCAAGATTTGCCAATGGATCTTGTGAAGTTGGTTTCGGGAAGATGGACATGGGTTGATTTCCATCAGGATGTGTGGCCAGTAGAATCCAGATTGTAACACTTTATACCCAGTTCTTGTGGAACCAAAGTGCCCTCCACAAGGGCCTTCGTGACATGCTTTCAAGATTTCATCTTTCTCTTCTTCTTTCACACACCTCCGAATGACCTGGTCACTACAAACCTTATACAAGGCATTCTCATACCAAAAGTAGTATTTTGCATCATTCCTCAAATTCTTCCTCTGCTCATGTGAGTAGTAAGAAGGCACTTGTCCAGCCACCACAAAATTAGCTATCTCTGAATGCCATGGCAAGCCTTCTTTATCCACTTTGAAGATTTGCTCATCCGGGAAATGTTCTTTTATCAATATTTTAGACTCATCTTGGGCTTTTGACTCCAGCCTTGAAAGGTGGTCAGCTACTACATTTTTAGATCCCTTTCTGTCTTTAATTTCTACATCGAACTCTTAAAGAAGAAGAACCCATCTTATGAGTCTTGGCTTTGTTTCCTTCTTGGCTAACAGATATTTCAATGCAGCATGATCTGTGTGCACAATGACTTTTGATCCCAGCAAATAGGCACGGAACTTATCAAAGGCAAACACAACAGCCAACATTTCCTTCTCAGTAGTTGTGTAATTCAGTTGAGCTTCATTCAGCAGTTTACTCGCATAATAAATGGTATGAAAAACCTTGTTTCTTCTCTGTCCCAGAACAGCACCCAACGCGTAGTCACTTGCATCACACATTATTTCGAATGGTTCTCCCTATTGTGGAGTGACTATAATTGTTACTGCCACATGCTTGGCTTTCAATAGCTCAAAAGCTTTAACACATTCTGCACCAAAATCAAACTTCACATCCTTTTACAAAAGACTACACAATGGCCTTGCAATCTTAGAGAAATCCTGGATAAATATTTTGTAGAACCGTGCATGTCCAAGGAAACTCCTAATTCCTTTCACATTGGTCGGGGGAGGAAGTTTTGCAATTACATCAACCTTTGCTCTATCGACTTCAATCCCATTGTGAGAAATTTTGTGTCTAGGCACGATGCCTTTTTGCACCATGAATTGACACTTTTCCCAGTTAAGCACAAGATGTGTTTCTTCACATCTCTTCAACACCTTGTCCAAATTCTCTAAACAACCATCAAATGTCATGCCGAATACAGAGAAGTCGTCCATGAAGATCTCAATGATAGACTCTACCATATCATGTAATATAGCCATCATACAACGCTAAAAAGTTGCAAGAGCGTTGCATAGGCCAAAGGGCATGAACTTGTATGCAAAAGTGCCAAAGGGACAAGTAAAAGTAGTTTTCTCTTGGTCCTTTGGATCGATAGCTATCTGACTGTACCCGAGTATCCATCCAGAAAATAGTAGAAAAGGTATCCTGCAATTCTGTCCAATAATTTCTCTAAAAAGGGAAGTGGGAAGTGATCTTTCCTGGTTGCTTGGTTTAGCTTGCGGTAATCCATGCAAACTCTCCATGCACTGACGATTCTTGCCGCAAGAAGCTCGTTTGCATCATTTTTCACAATAGTTACCCCTCCCTTCTTTGGCACACATTGCACTGGACTTACCCATTCACTGTCTGAAATGGGGAAATTCATACCTAAGTCCACCAATTTGATTACTTCCTTCTTCACAACTTCCATCATTTGAGGATTAAGTCTTCTCTGTCTATCACGTACAGGAACAAAATTTCCTTCTAGCAAAATCTTGTGCATGCAAATGCTTGGGCTTATTCCCTTGATGTCTGCAAAGGTCCACCCAATGACCTGTTTGTATTGCCTCAAGATTCCCAATAACTTCTCCTCTTGCCAAACCTCCAACCTAGAAGAAATTACACCACTGGTAACATTTCATTTTCCCCTAGAAAAGCATATTTCAAATATGGAGGTAAAGGCTTAATTTCCAACTTTGGAGGCACCACTATGGAAGGCATAAGCTTTTTATTCTTGTACAAACTTTCTTTGCTCCTCACCTCAGTGGGTGCACACATTTCATTAGTTGAAAACTCACAATCACCAGCATTTTCCAAATCTTTAACTCATTCTTCCTTCAACGTGTCCTCCATTACACAATCATTTTTTACTTCAACAACTTCATTTTGCATTTCAAA
This sequence comes from Ophiorrhiza pumila, assembly GCA_016586305.1. Lineage (NCBI taxonomy): Eukaryota > Viridiplantae > Streptophyta > Magnoliopsida > Gentianales > Rubiaceae > Ophiorrhiza > Ophiorrhiza pumila. The sequence goes on along the minus strand of BLIW01000004.1, from coordinate 19,137,862 downwards.
AATAGACTCATCTAACGCACAACATTCAACAACACTGTCAGTTTCAGATACAATTTTTCTTTCTTCCTCATCTAACTTAAACTCATAAACCTCTTCTTCAAAAATATGTAATTCATCAACACAAGAAAAATCATGCTTAACATTCTCATTCATTTCATGCAAAGTAGAACATGCTATAGCTTTAATGGCAAAACAGGACTCAACATGCATAGGATGTTTCATAGCATAATCTACGTCAAATACCACTTTTTCATTATTGATTCGGAATGTTACCATCTTGCTTCGTACTATAACCAGAGCATCACCAGTGGCCATAATTGGTCTTCCAAAAATGAGAGGTACCTCCGGGGCCTCCTCCATATCAAGAACAATGAAGTCCACTGGAAGAGCGAATTTGTCCACCAAGACCAGCACATCTTCGACCATGCCTGTAGGCTTCACCAATGATCTATCAGCTAATTGTAAGGTTACAGCCACAGGCCGTATCCTCTCACCAACAACCACATTCAAAGCAATAGACAAAGGCATAAGATTAATCCCAGCACCAAGGTCGCAGAGAGCTTTCCCAAAAAATCTAGTTCTAATTTTACAAGGTATAGTGCAGCTGCCCGGGTCCTTTAGTTTTGGTGGTAAGTTATGCCCAACCCATACTCCACTGGACTATGTAAGTGTCAAAGGTACCTCACACCTAAGAATTTGTTCCTTGTTTGATATAAGGTCGTTTAGAAACTTTGCATATTTCGGCACTGCTGTAACCAGATCAAGAAGAGGTAAGCTCACATTCACTTGTTTAACCACATTAAGGAACCTATCAAATTGTGGCCCTCTCTTTGGCTTTGGTTTCACTCTTTCAGGGAATGGAGGCTTTGGAGCATATTCTAGGAAGTTGTAAGGACTTGGAGGCTCTCTAATCTTTTTAGTCACTTCCTTATCTCCATTATCTTCACCTCCTCATTCTTTGGTGCCATGTCCTTATTGGCACAATCTTTATGAGTATCAACAACTACCTTCTCCTCATCTTCACAAGCTTCATCTCCAGGCTTAGTGGTTTTATGCACTTCCTTACCACTTCTCAACGTAATAGCATTACATACTTCTTTCCCTTTTCGATTTGGAATTGTATCACTTGGAAGTGAACCACTAGGCCTATGAAGCACAACATTGGCAAGTTGTCCCAGTTGCATCTCAATATTCTTAATTGTTGCCTCATGATGTCTTACAGTTGTCTCCAAACCACCAAACCTTTGTTCATTCTTGTCCATCTTCTCCATAAGCTTATGGAACACATCCTCTATAGAAGGTTTCCTTTGTTCTAAAGCATTCGACTGTTCAAAGCCTAGAGGTGGTTGTGCAGATCTTCTTTGCTCATTGCCCTGATAGTACTGACCTCCTTGAGTTTAATTTTGATTTCCCCAACTACCCTGGCCTCTACCATATTGCCTGTTTCCTCCATTATAACTGCCTAAGTATTGTGTCTTGTTATAGTTATTCACATACTGCAGTAACTCAGTTATGATAGCATATTCATCCGTGTGGTGTTCGCCCTTACACAAACCACAAGATAACACTGGTGCCTTGGCTTGTGTAGCCTTCAATGTTTGCACTTGTTTAGCCAGAGCCTCAAACTTAGCACTTAGGGACGTCTCTTCATTAAGGTCTAAAACACCTCTCTGCCTCCTTCCATGTGCCCTCCTAGTCTCAGGGAATAGATACTCATGCTCATCTATTTTGTCAAAGTGTTCCCTCACTTCATGTACACTCTTATCTTTCAATGCACCATTAGCACAAGCTTTAACCATCATGGAAGATTCAGTTATGAGTCCTTTAAAGAAGGTATTTAACTCCCTAATTTCATCAAGATCATCGTTAGGACATTGTCTGATTAAATCATTGAAACGCTCTCATGCCTTTCGGAATGACTCTCCATAATGTTGTTGAAAGTTCATTATATCTATTCTCATTTTCTCCAATTTAGCTGGTGGAAAATATTTGGCCAAAAATTTCTTTTGGAGTTCATCAAAAGTTGTCACAGCATTTGTACTCCCGATAGATTGGAACCAATGCTTTGCCTTTCCTATCAAAGACAATGGAAATAGAATTCTGTGAACTTCACTTCTTGGCACTCTTTGAAGCTTAAAAGTACTGCAAAGGCCTAGAAACCCAGCAAGATGTTCATTTGGATCCTCATTGTCTAGGCCTTGGAAGAATTGGCCCTGAGTGATCATGGATACGATTTGAGTAGGAATGTGGTAACTTTCAAAATCGATGTCCTGCTGATCGAAACCACTCTCGAAGTTGATAGCATAGTGATCACCGAATCTTGGTGGTCTCACTCCTTGGTTGGCAATTTCTTTCTTTCTCAATTAAATCCTCAAAGTTTTTGGCAATTCAAGATCAAGTAAAAATTCTGCTGCTACTGTAGATCTCAATGACCTGGGCATACACAACACACCAGACGTGAAGTATAAAAGGAGAAACAAAACAAAACAACACTAGTAACAATAGTTGTAAATGTAGACTAAAGAAACAGAACAGAACAATCAAACAAGAATCTTCAAGAATAGACAACACCTGATAGTAGAGAATTGCAACAAAAAGAAGATAGAATCATAAAGTCTAGGCAAAGGTAAAACTAAACAATAACAACACAAAACCAAGAAATCAAGAAACCGTGCCTACCCCGGCAGCGGCGCCAAAAATTGATAAGCTAAAGTCGCATCATTCCAATTTTACCCTAAACTACCGTAGGAGTAGTGAAAGGGATCATTCCACAGGGAAGGGGATTGGTTTCAAGAATTCTAGTATTGCTCTAACAAATGTCACAAAAACGAGATAGAATGTTGTTATAAGAACAACAAGTAAAAATCACAAGAACAGAGAGTACAATGTAAAATCAAATGTGAATTGGATGTTCTAGGGTCCAGGAGCCGGACAACTGCAAATTAAACAACTTATGCTATGCATTTGACACTCATGCAACCAGGAGAAGACTATAGCTTGCCTAGGACCGTAGCATGAAGCCAGCGTGGCAACTACGCGACCTACTACTCTCTCTAACGTCACACTTTCCTGTGGCGAGGTCTAAGGGTGATGGACTTGATTCGCAGCGTCTCAACTTTCAATACTAACTACTCAGCATACAAAACCTTAGGTCTCACATGGCGAGGCCCGACCTAAGTTTCTAAACCTTAGTTAGTATCAACAAGTCATTCTACACTCTATTCCAACGACTCAATGACCTCTAATTGGCATGGCGACCACATCTCGTATCATGAACAGTCCAAACAAGTGAAGAAACTCCATACTCATACATTCAGTACTCATTTCATGCAATTCTCACTATTATCGGTGAACTGAGCCTCAACATATCATGGTGACCACAATCAAGGTTCAATTCAATCAATGAAAGTGCAAAAGTCATGAAACATGACATTTTCATGCATTAAGAACAAGTATGATTTCACTCTCACAATTCATGTCAACTGCATAGCATTCTCATCGTTTAATCACGCAATCAACCAGTCTGAACCCTAAGCCATCACATGATTTAACCGAGAAACTCCATTTTCATCTCATATTCATCACAAAACATAATTGAACAATTCATTCCCATCAAATTGGACAAATTTACCGATTAAGCTTCTTCGATTGAGAATAAAATGCAATGCTCGGCACAAAAGTGCGGTCGAAATCCAAATCAGAGAACAATTTCTAGAGAGAGAAAATACTAGTGAGAGAAAATTAGACAGAGAAAGTTCCTGCGCTCTCAAATTCCAAAAGTCCGTTACAATTCTAGAATGATCGATCCCTCTAAAGTTGGCAAATTCCTCTATATATAGAGGTAACAAAACTTAAACATCACACACATGTAAACTAATTACTTATTACCAAAATGCCAATGTGATGAACAAAATTTATCAAGCACTGTGCACATGCGTTAACTCCAATTTAGCTCAAACTTCCATCTTCACGCCTTCAAGCCTAATACCTTCACGCCCTCACTATGTTCTCCACGCCTCCGAGCCTACAATAATCATGTCTTCACGAACCTCTGCACAAGACAAAACCCCAACACTTAGACAAAAGTTTCCAACCACGATGCGTCGTAGCACGAAAGCCCCTTCACTGCGACGCATCTTGACGATGCGTCGTAGTGTTACACCTCCAACGACGACGCATCTTTAGTGGAGCACGGTTCTATAGCGATGCATCTCAACGATGCGTCGCCGTGTAAGTGTAGATGTTTGTGCTGTGAAGTGTGTGAAGAGTGTAAGTAAGGTGAAGAGTGAAGTAATGAGAGTAGCATGCAATGTGTGCACTAAAGGTGTTGCGAGATGTAAGATGTAAAGTACATCAAGTGTGCAAGAATGTGTTGTGACGTGTATGTGTTGTGCGGTGACCCCAGGCAATTCTTGTGGTGACCTCACGTAATGTGTGCGAAGGCTGTGCATTGTGTGAAAGTGTGGCTTGTGAGTTGCACAAGACATGTACAAGTACATGCAGCATTGTACATGAGCTGTTGCGCTGGAGTTGTACGGCGACGTGTGCGAGGATGCGGGGATGCTGCGTGCACGGTGTGCGCAGATTGTGCGGGAACGTATGTGCAGCTATACGGCGACTTAGTGCATGTATGCGATGACTCGAGTGCATGTGTGCGACGACTTGAGTGCATGTGTGTTAGAGTGTGCGAGGTCGCCGCGTGTAGCGAGTGCGAGGTCGCTGAGGTTTATTGTGCAGCGAACTGTGCGCCCGTGTGCGAAGTGTTGTGTGAGTGCTATGCGAGTGTGCGCGAGCTCATGCAGCGACGCGTGCGAGATCATGCGGCGACGTGAGTGACATGTGCGAGAGAGTGTGCGACTTAGTTGCGAGCTCGTGCGGCGACCTCGCCTAGTCCATGCGGTGACCTCTTGCATGTGTGCGACGATCCTAGCCACGATGTGAGTGTCATACACATAACTGTACATGTGTTGTGCATCCATGCAATCACCTTAACACTTTAACACCTAAAACACAATTGCACAAATTCGGCTCCTCTTTTACTGAACACACTTCACACACAAGCGTCACAGAAATTCATCACAACAATTTACACAAAATCACATAAACTCATAATTCATACATAATGCCTTATCGCATTACCACTAACCCTACACAACCACATCCGGCTCAACATTATTTTTTTCCATTTTCAGCTCGTTCTTTGCCAACTAACAATTAATACCATACTTTGCACAACTCACTCATTTTCACACATCTTACCCATAAAATTCACTAAAACCCACAAAAGCCAAGCAGAAACTAACAACATCAAGTCAGTATAAAACTGACTTATCAAAAACATGTATTAAATCTCACAAAAAATGGAGATATTTTTAAAAATCTAAATTTTTGTTTTTTACACTATTCACTAGATTTCACATTCTCAACTAGGATTAGTATAAAGAATGGATCGAAAAGAGTTCCAATAAACTTGTTTTTGAATCTCTCCATTTTTGGACAAAATGTGTTTATTATAGCTAAAAATGTCAAATTTTTAAAAAATTTAAAAAATTTTCATTCCTTAGATTTCACGTGTTTAATTGGAAAAAATTTAAAAAAATGGCGGGGAACAAGATCTAATCGGCAAGAAAAGAGCTCCCATCGACTAGTTTTTTATTCTTGCCATTTTTGGCCAAAAGAACATGTATTATCACAAAAAATGAAGCTTTTTGAACAAAATCTAAATCTTTGTTTTTTTGACACTTCACTAGATTACTGATTCTCAACTAAGATGGCTACAAAAATGGATCGAAAAGAATTTTGATCAATTTGGTTTTGAACCTCGTTGTTTTGGCCAAAATGTATGTATTATAGCTAAAAATTGTTAATTTTTAAAAATATTTAAAAAAAATTCACACATTCAGTAGATTTCAAGTTCTAAATTGGGAAGAATAAAAAAGACGGCAGGAAAAGAGTTCACACCGACTTGCTTTTAAGTATTGTCGTTTTTACCAAAAAAACATGTATTAGCTCAAAAAAAATGGAGATTTTTCGAAAAATCTAAATTTTTCTTTTTCCACACTATTCACTATATTGCACATTCTCAACTAGGATGGGGTAAAAAAAATGACACTAAAAGAGTTCTAATCAATTTGTTTTTGAGACTAGCCATTCTTTGCCAAAATGCGTGCATTATAGACTAAAACAAATTTCAATGTTTTATAAATTTAATTTGTTTTACACATTGACAAGTTTTCATGCTTTAATTTGGGAAGGGTGAAAAATAACGGCGGAAAAAAAGCTTCCATTCGCTAATGTTTGAGTCTTGCCATTTTTGACAAAAATAAAAAGTGTATTATAGCTCACAAAAAATGGAGATATTTCCAAAAATCTAAAATTTTAATTTCTCACACTATTCACTAGATTGAACATTCTCAAATAGGATGAGTATGAAGAACGAATCGAAGTGAGCTCCAATCAACTAGTTTTTCAGTCTCTCAATTTTTGACAAAATGTGTGTGTTAAAGCTCAAAAAATGTTTAATGTTTTTCACGCATTAACTAGATTTTATGTTCTTAATTGGAAAGAATAAAAAACGGTGGAAAAAAAGATCCGATCGACTAGTTTTTTAGTCTTGCCATTTTTTGCCAAAAAATGTGTTTTATATCTTACCAAAAATGGAGATTTTTTTCAACAATCTAATTTTTTTTTTCACAGTATTCACTAGATTGCATATTCTTTACTAATATGGGTGAAAACAATTACTCAAAAGAGTCATGATCAACTAGTTTTTTATTCTTCGCATTTTTTCCAAAATGCATGTATTATATAGCTTAAAAAATGTAAATTGGGAGGAGTACCAAAAAACTTTGGGAAAAAAATCTTCCATTGGCTAGTTTTTGAATCTTGCCATTTTCAGTCAAATTAATATGTATTACGACTCACAATAAATGGAAATCTTTCCAAAAAAGGAAAAAAATATTTTCTTTTAATTTTTTATAAAAAAATAATATTTATTTCGTCACTAAATGTTTTATTTTTTAGTGAGGATTTAATTTTTCTTCCTCGTTATATGGAAAATTCATCATTTTATACCTTTTGCAACCATTTCCACATCTTTTGTGGGTAATTTTTTGCCTCGATAATTTAGGTCTAGTCAAACAAAAGTCTATCAATTTATAGTATAATAGTTAATATCCATGGTAATACCAATTAGACAATAATCTTACTCGTGTCAAGTTCTATTATTACTATATAAATGAGTATTTAATAGGGATACATGAAATGAAGGATAAGAAGGGGGTGGCCCCTTCCAAATATTTAAAATTTGTACATTTTTCTATAAACAATTTTGGGTAAATTACACCAATCGTCCCTTAACTGATAGATTGGTTTAGAATTTGTCATTCAACTTTAAAACGTCCCATTTTAGTCCCTCGTCTTATATATTTTGAGTTTTAAATATTTCTCACTATGTTTTCCATCCATTTGTAAACAAACTCCGTTTGTTTGGTGTGTGGAAAGTGAATACTGAAGGGCAAGGCTTGAAAACATGACTGAAACAACGAGACTCAATAAAATGTTGATAAAATCTCCATTAGCTACAAAGCAAATAGAAGGGAGAAAATTCAGGAAGAAATTTCAAGAAAAGAAAAAAATGATAACACTGAGGATGAACTGCCATTGTGGAATTGAAGCCGAAATAAAGACTTCATGGACAAATGCAAATCCAGGAAGAAGATTTCTAAGTTGTAAAAGTGTAGTGAAGAAGGTGCTTGTAACTTTTTTCATTGGTATGATTCTCAAATATGTGAGAGAGGGAAGCAAATTATTCCTGGGTTGTTGAGATCGTTGAGAAAAACTGAAGCAGATCTGGCGGCTACGAAGAAGAAAATCTTACTTTTGAATTTTTTTATGGTTAATATTTCTCATCTTCATCCTTTTTGGGTGAAAAAAATAAGTAAGGGCTGGTGAAATAGAATAGGGAAATAAGATAGGTATTTGAGAGAAAGTAGAGATTTTTATGCTTATTGATTGTGTACTTCTCTTTTCTATGTATGATTGAACCAATGAATGTAGTGGAAGAAGAACTTCTATTTTCTTATTATGGTTAAATATGATTTATATGTGTTCAATTTCTTTTCTCTAGAATATGTAAAAGAATTGTATGATCTTACAAGAAGAAGTTCGACTTCCAAACATCATCATCAATAGTGCTTAGACGATTTTCCTTGAGATCATTTTTCAACTAAAAAAAAACTTTTCATAGACTTTATGCATTTGTTTCACAGCCTCAGTAGTTCTAGGTGGAGGGTGCAGCCAGAAGGTGTTTGCACACTTTTCAATGTACTTGAAGTTCTCAGATAGCACTAGTGTCACATCATTATCATCATCTTCAAGAACAATTTTTTATTTCATTGATGCTCAAGGGGGTGAGTACAATTTACAGAAGGTAATTACACTTTTGGTTTAGTTCTGCTGCTGATACCTGGAGGAATAAAGCGCCTCTTGGATAAAAGTTTTGTAGGTTGTTGTTTACTAGTGGTCCTTTTAGTAGCACTACCCACAATAGAAGATGAAACCTATAAAATAAAAGTGGCTTATCAGGTATAAAAGTGGCTTAACTAGTAGAATTATAATATCTGCAACTCTAATATATCTATCTTATTCACAGTAATTGAGAGAAAAAGTTTAAATTCTGTATATATAAGACCTTACATTTTCACATGGTTGACCAATAATGATATGAGTGGTCGAGGCTTGAAGATCCTGGACCAAACAATCTCCACGAACTTTGGATCGTTGCTGCACAAAAGTTAAACACAAACAACACAAAAACAGAAATTTGGGCGAAAGGACTTCAAGGGGAACGAAAAGGTTTGGATTGAAGTTAATCAAACCCCCACGTTTAAACAAATGAATTCTGCCAACTCGTGAAAATTCAAGAGTTAAACTAAATTGATTTGACTTATTCTTGAAATCAAGAACTCTGTCAAGCTCACCTAAAGGTCACGCTAAAGGATTGCTTTACAATGAAGATAAAACATGAGCTTCAAGGTTTTGAAAACACAGTGTTATTCGGCTTTAGCAAGGCTAAATTCTAAAAATTCTCTATCTTTATTTCAGGTGAAAACTCACCTATAAATAGGCTACAAAACGTGAAACCCTAATGGAAATCAAGAACAGCTTGACTTCTTAACAAACTAACAAACTAGTTTCCTAAAAAGTAACAAAGCAAAACACGGTTTTGCTACCTCTATGAAACACGCTTAAAGCTCCTAAAAAGTAGGAGATTACTTTCATAAAAGTTGAAGCAAACAATTTTATCCTTTAAGAGGTAACAACCGAATTGTCTTCTTAAGTTTCCTAAACTTTACTTGCCATTATCATGCAAGATAATTGGGCCAAGTAATCAACCTATTAATGAATTAATTAAAGCCCACATTAAATGATTTGGACTTAATTAATTAACATAAAAAATAAATCCTATAAAACTAAGAATAGCGTGATCCAATGCAAAGCCCAAGTACACGCCTTCTTCTTGGTCTTCATTCGGCCATGTTACTAATCAAGGTGGAATTTCTTTAAGTTCCAATGTAGAACTCTTAGAAACATCTTCATGAATTTGTATTAATGGATCAAACCATTGTTTAATCTTTAGGATTTATTTTAAGTTGTAATACTTAAGTCCATTAAATATTTAATTATGGGCTTGAGTTTCATTTTTAATAAGTCATTACTTGGCCCAATTATCTTGCATGATAATTAGGAAAGTAATCTCCTACTTTTTAGGAAAGTTTAGGAAAGTCACTCATGCTTTTTAGGAGCTGTCCTTGTCTTGTTTCTAGAAGCAAAAAACGTTTTTTCTTGTCTTTTTAGTTTATGAAACTAGTTAGTTAGTTTGTTAACTAGTTAAGAAGTCAAATTGTAATTGGCTTTAGCTAGGGTTCCATGTTTTTGTAGCCTATTTATAGGTGAGTTTTTCACATGGAATAGGGGATGATGAATTTTGATAATTAAGCCTTGCTTAAGCCTTCTTGCAGCCGTGAAAGTTGTTAAGAAAAACGTGAGGATTCTTATAATTTTAGTTGAGTTTTCATAAGACTCGTGAAGCCTTTGTGAGGAACTATAGGTTAGCTTACCCGTTCTTGATTTAAAGAGCACGTCAAACTGAAGAGATTTAAACTTTGATTTACATTAGTTAAGTTAATTCTTTTTGTTGTAACGTTGGGGTGTAGATTGCTTCAATCTTTGCCTTTGCGTTTCATCTTGTTGATTCCGCCTTTGTGTTTTGTGTTTTCTTGTACGTGCATTGTGTTCGAGTTTGGTGTACAACGGTCCAAAGATTTGTGGAAAATATGTGAGATCAAGGTCCTTCCTAGGTCGACTCGTATCAGTAATGATCTTACCAAAGCATACAACTCCTTATCATAAGTTGCATACTTCAAGGCTGTCCCATTATGCTTTTCACTAAAATAAGCCACGGGTCTTGATTCCTGCATCAAAATAGCACCAATACCAATCCCGGAGGCATCACAGTGTCTTTCAAAAGCTTTATAAAAATCCGGCAGTGCAAGTAGTGGAGCATGAGCCAATTAATCTTTCAAGGTATTAAAAGCTTTTTCATGTTCTTCTTTCCATTCAAAAGTGATATTCTTTTTAACAAGTTCATTTAAAGGTGCAGCTATAGAACTAAAGTCTTTAACAAACCTCCTATAAAAACTTACCAAACTATGAAAACTTCTAACATCACTAGGATTTTTAGGTCTCGGCCAATCCATGATTGCCTTGACTTTTGACTCATCAACAGAAATTCCTTGAGAACTAACAACATAACCCAAAAAGATAATTGATTCCATGCAAAAAGAACACTTTTTAAGGTTAGCATATAATTTGTTCTCACGCAAAACAACAAACACTTGTTTAAGATATTCAACATGTTTATCAAGTGATTTACTATAAATAAGAATGTCATCAAAATAGACCACAACAAATTTTCCAATGAAAGATCGAAAAACATGATTCATTAGCCTCATAAAAGTACTAGGTGCATTAGTTAGGCCAAAAGGCATGGCTAACCATTCATACAAACCATACTTTGTTTTAAAGGCTGTTTTCCATTCATCACATTCTTTCATTCTAATTTGATAGTAGCCACTTTTTAAATCAATCTTGGTGAAAATACACGAACCATATAACTCATCAAGCATATCATCTAATCTAGGAATTGGATATCTATACTTAATTGTGATTTTGTTTATGGCACGACAATCAACACATATTCTCCAAGATTCATCCTTTTTAGGTATTAAAATAACAGGAACTGAACATGGACTAAGAGACTCAAGAACTATACCTTTGTTAAGGAGTTCATCAACTTGACGTTGAATCTTTTTGTTTCCTCAGGATTAGCTCTATAAGCTGGGCGATTTGGAATTTGAGCTCCTTGTATGAAATCAATTTGATGTTCAATAACTTGAATAGGTGGTAAACCTATTGGCAAGTCATCAGGAAACACGTCTTCATATTCCTGCAAAAGAGATAAAACAACACTAGGCAAAGAAGCAAGGTGATCACTATCAGCAATAAGTACAAAATACTTGCGAATCATTAAATACAAAGGTTACCTACCTAGTATTGCTCTTTTAATCTCACTCTTAGAAGCAAAATAACAAGATTTAGAAGAATCACTATTTTGGCTATTACAAGATTTAGAATCAATGTCTCGGCCTACACTAGCTATTACATTCTTTTTATGCTCTTGTTCATCCCTTTCCTTTGCTTCTTGTTCAATCATATCACGGTGAGTTTGTACAATCTTTGATTGGTCTTCAAATGCTTGAAGCGGACTCAATGCTCGAAGATTGTATTTTCGGCCTTCAAAGTCAAAAGAGTAATAATTTTTCTTGGCATGATAGGTTACATCTCGATCATATTGCCAAGGTCTTCCAAGAAGAATATGACTAGCTTCCATAGGTATCACATCACAGAAAATCTTATCAATACACTTACCAATTGTGAATGAAAATTTCACTTGTTTAGTCACTTTACTTTTGGCAGGATTATTCAACCATTGAAGCTTATACGGTTTTGGATGTTTCATTCACTTTGGTACTTCTCTTCAAGGGGTGGCATGTCGGCACATTTCTCATCACTTTCCACTTCTCCATTGTCAAGAACAATCATTAATTTTCGAGTTTGATAGTCGGATTGATGATGACCATAACCTTGACATTTAAAACATCTAATGTCCCTCAATCTTTCATTCAATTTTGGCGCCAATTTTGAGGTAGAATCAGCAACATTGCGGACTGATTTTGGAGCATTAGTCGGTGCATTTGTGGACTGATTTGGGGTGAATGGATTCGGCCTTTGTGATAGAGTGAATGGAGCAACATTTGGCCTTTGCTCTCTTTTCCAAGGTGGTGCTGGTTGTTTCTCAATTTTGATAGCTTTGTGAACTAGTTCATTAATATCAACATAACTTTGAAGATCAACATGGTAAGCTAATTCGGAATTCATACCTCTAAGGAACCTCTCAATGGTTGAGTCGGGATCCTCTTGAACATTGGCTTTAATGATAGCAATCCATCCACATCCTTGGTGCCAAAACTGAGCTTACATGATCCTTTGAAGAATCTTGATGGACCAATGACTAGATCAAGGAGCAAAAGGATTAAAGAAGCTTTGCACACTTTGTTGTCATCACACTTTGAAGACTTGGAGGCCGAGAATTCTCTACCATCTCAACATAGAGTTCTTTGGCATGTTTCTTCAATAATCATTCATGATGAAGTTTCTAGAAGTTCTACATTGGAGCTTAAGGAAATTCCACCTTGAAGAAATATTCCATGGCCGAGAGTTGAAGTCCAATGAAGAGGGCGTACACTTGGGCTTTCATATGGATCACGCCCTTAAGTAATTTTAGGGTTTTAATTTGTTGTTTATTAATTAAGTCCAAAACACTTAATGTGGGCTTTAATTAATTCATTAATAAGTTGCTTGACCCAATTATCTTACATGATAATGGCAAGTACAAGTTTAGGAAACAAAGATAGCAAAAACATGTTTTGCTTCCCTTTGAAACCGTGTCATCCATTCCTTTTTGGAAAAGGATTAGTTAGTTAGTTAGTTAGTTAAGAAGTCAAGTTGTGTTTTGCAACTACTAGGGTTTCTTGTATGACCGACTTTTATCCTTTATTTAAAGGGGTCATTAACGTTATTATTCAATAAGAAAGAGAAGAAGAATTTCGTGATTTTTAGCTTGCTAAAAATTGTGATTAACACTTTGAGTTGTCCAAGCCTTGGAGAATTATTTAATTGTCCATTGTAGAAGATTACCTTTAGCGTAACCTATAGGTGACTTCACCATTGTTCTTTATTTAAAGAGCCGGCCAAATTAACTTGTTTAACTAATTGAATTTTCATAGGTTAAATTGAGTTCATTTGTATTAAACCGTGGGGTTTTGATTTACTCAACAACTTTGCGTTTTTCCCTTGAATCTTCATCCACCCGAGTTCTTGTTGTTTGTGTGTCTTGGAATAACCTTTGTGCAGCACGGTCCTACATTGTGACGATCGAATTTGGTCCATGAGCTAGAGCCTCGGCCAACCATTCGCATCAATTGGTATCAGAGCACAACTTGTTGCCCAAAAATTTCAGGTTAATCCGTCTATTCTCTTCCGCGATTTTTCTGTTTTGTGCGTCTCTTTTTTGCCGTTTTATTGCTTCAAAATCTGCAGTTTTTCATGCATCTTTCTTGCTGCTATTTTGTGTCCTTCTTGCTTTCCTAGATCGTATTAAAATCATCTATTAAATTCGTCAAACTCGCATTCCAACTTGTTGATCAAATCTGCCCGAAATCACTCCTTTTGTGTTTTGCGTTTTTGTGATCTTCTTGTGTTGTCTCTTGTTGCGTTTTCATGCTGTTTTTCGTGTCTAAGTTCTGCATTGTTTTGTTCATCATCATAGTGTGGAATTCTTGAGTTTTCCTTGCTGTTTTCAAGTCAAAGCATTGCTAGGGTTTTTGTGTCAAACTAGTGTTTATCAACTAGAGTTTTCTCGGTCAAGTTATCATAAGTTGCTCATTACATATCTGTTTCTTGATCTTTCTTTTGTGTTAGTTTCTTTATCTCATTCTTGACATAGTGTGTTTTGATCAAACTTTTATCACATTTAAAAAAGATAAGTTCTTGAACACTTTCTTGAACTTCTTGATTTTCTTGAAAATTCAAAAGTGTCCAAATTTGATTCTTGAGCCATATTCTTGATCTTTGTTGAAAATCTTGAATATTTTGTGAAAGTGGCACATGCAAATTCGTTTTCCTTGGTGAGATATTAAATTTTGAAAATTTTAAGGTTATTAAGGTTAAGACAAAAAGACAAAACATCCTTAAACGTTAATCCTAGGTTGTTGTCTTCAAACCTTAAACCTAAGTACTTCGCACTAGGTTCTTGTCTTAAATCCTTAAACCTAGTATTATATAAGGTTCTTGTCCGAACCTAGTCTCTTTGTTTTGTCCAAGGTTTGTGTCCAAACCTTAAATTTTTGTTTTGTACTAGAATATTGTCCGAACAAAAAAAAAGAAAAAAAGAGTTACGGTAAAAAAAAAAAAAGAGTGTGACCGATTAAAAAAAAAAAAGAACAAAAAAATATATATATTCAGAATTTGGACTTTAATTCTTATTTTATTTCTGTTATTTATTTTATTTTAATTTAAAGAACACATTGTTCTTAAGTTGTTACTTGAAAACCACATTGGATTAAAAGTGCCATAACTTTCTCAATACAACTCAGAATTAAGTGATTCAAATTGCGTTCTCTTCATCTTTGAGTCTATTTTCTGAATTTATTAGTTTCTGGTGGTAAATCAGTTATAACCCACACGTTTTCGTAAACCTCTTGTGACGTGATTTCTTTGTTTAACTCTCTTGATTTTCTTGTGAAAGTTTTGTGTGGAACTTGTTGATTGAGACTTGCTATTTAAAATAATTGAAATTGGGGAGTCTTAATAATCCCAACACATTCACTACTTGAGAGTGCTAGCTAGGATAAACAAGAGAGAACACTACCTAAATAGAGTGGAGAGTACCAACTATCCAATAGTGAGGAACCCGAGAGGCATATATATATATTCTTGTGTTTTTCTTTACTAACTTGCAGGTACTAATGGAGGAATCAAAAAGTGATAAACCTATATCACAAGCCGAGCAAAAGTTTGCTAATGAAGTACTTTTTGGTATGTTGCAAAAGATCAATCTCCGACTTGATAATTTGGAGTCGGCAAATAAAAGCTCCATATCGAGGAAGCTTAAGTTTGAAGATCATGATGAGACCGATGATGATAATGATGAGGAAAAGGAGGAGGAGTACACGAGCTCTTCAAAAGGTGAAAAGTCTAAAGTTTCCATTGAATCTGTTAAACTCACCATCTCTACCTTTCATGGCAAATCAGATCCCGAAGCTTTCTTTGATTGGGTTCGAGATTTAGAACACTTATTTGAATGTAATAATGTCCCCGAGAAAAAGCAATACCGACTTACTTTTATGCAGCTTAAAGATTATGCTAGTCTTTGGTGGGATGAAGATGTTCGCTCTAGACGACAAGATAGTGAAAGGCCAGTCAAGACTTGGAATCAAATGAAGGCAATCATGAGGAAGAAGTATGTTTCTTCACATTATAATAGAGAGCTCAACCGAAAGTTACATACCCTTGTGCAAGGTAGCCGAACAGTTGAAGATTACTACCATGAGATGGAGGCGTTGATGATAAAGGCCAATATTTCATGAAAACCCCGACACAACTATTGAGAGGTTCCTTAGAGGTATGAATTCTGAATTGGCTTACCAAGTTGATCTTCAAAGTTACATTGATCTTAATGAACTTGTTCACAAAGCTATCAAAATTGAGAAGCATATGAAGGGTAAAGGACGAAATTTCCAACAACCATTGCCGCCTTGGATGAGAGATCAAAAGCCGAATTACACACCTCCACCAAAGGCAAAATGTTTCACCCCAAACCAGCCTTCAAACACTTCAAATAATGCTCCCAAAATAGTCCGCCAACTTGCTGAATCTTCAGCCAAAGCAACGCCCAAACCGAATGAGAGATTGAGGAACATTAGATGTTATAAGTGTCAAGGTTATGGCCATTATCAAACCGACTGTCCAACCAGAAAATTGATGATAATTCGTGATAATGGAGAGGTTGAAAGTGATGAAGAATGTGCCGACATGCCACCACTTGAAGAGAAGTACCAAAGTGCTGAAGATAGTGAAGATCTTACTACATATGATGTTGGTGAATTCTCTTTAGTTACTCGTCGAGTCTTGAGTGCACAACCACTAATTGAAGATGATTTGTCTCAAAGGGAAAACATATTTCACACTCGATGCATGGTTCAAGGTAAGATTTGTAGTGTGATTGTTGATAGTGGTAGTTGTGCAAATGTGGCAAGCACATTATTTGTTAAGAAGCTAAACTTGACTTGCATGAAACATCCAAATCCATATAAGCTTCAATGGCTTAATAACACTGCCGAGAGTAAAGTGACTAAACAAGTTAAATTTTCTATAACCATTGGAAAGTATGTTGATGATATTGTGTGTGATGTTGTACCAATGGAAGCTAGTCATATATTAGTTGGTCGTCCATGGCAATTTGATCGAGATGTTACATATCATGCAAAGAAGAATTATTATTCTTTTGATTATCATGGCCGAAAGTACAACCTTAGGGCATTGAGTTCAAGCCAACGTTTTGAAGATCAATCAAGGATTGTACAATCTTGCCGTGAGATGGAAGCAAAGGAAAAGAAAGAACAAAAAGATAAAAAGAAGGTAACTAGTGTAGGCCGTAGCATTGATTCTAAATCTTGTAATAGCCGAAATAGTGTTTCTTCTAAATCTTGTTATTTTGCTTCTAAGAGTGAGCTTAAGAGAGCAATACTAGATAGGCAATCATTGTACTTGATGATCCGCAAGGATTTTGTACTTATTGTTGATAGTGATCACCTTGCTTCTTTTCCTGTGTTGTTTATCTCTTTTGCAGGAATTTAGTGACGTGCTTCCCGAGGACTTACCAATAGGGTTGCCCCCTATTCGAGGTAGTGAACATCAAATTGATTTCATACCTGGAGCGCAAATCCCAAATCGTCCAGCCTATAGAGCAAATCCTGAGGAAACAAAGGAGATTCAACGTCAAGTGGATGAACTCCTTGACAAAGGTATTGTGAGTGAATCTCTAAGTCCTTGTTCTGTTCCAGTAATTTTAGTACCTAAAAAGGATGAATCTTGGAGAATGTGTGTTCAAATTCTTTTAATATTTAAAATCTAAACTTTTAAAAATACTTTAGTTAATTAATCAACCCAAAGAATAAGGAGCTGTAAGGATTGGTAAGCGGTTGAGTAGCCTTGTGAATCCGTTGGTAAGCCATTGCATCGTCAGCTTAAGGTGTTCCCGGTTAGGCACTCCTGTGTTCCCCATACATTCTGCATTCTTCGTGTTGCATTAAGCAACTAAGGTACGTTTTAAAAGTTATGAATTTAAATACTTTTAAGAAACTATTTAATTTTAGCAATAATACTAATTTAGAAGATGTAGATAATATTAATCAAAGTCATGAAATACAGTTTGATATAAACTCAAAAACTTTAAGTTCTGTTTATCATATAGGTAATTTAAGTTTTAATAATTCTTACTCAGTTAAAATACATGAACAAGATTTAACATTTAAAGAAATTTCAAAAACTATAAAATTATTGTCTAATATTGCAATTAATAGATATAAAGGTCAAGGATTTAAATATATTCATTATCGAATAATAAAAGTATTAATCAAACCTATGCATAGAATAGGTATTAATAATCCTATATTTATAGCATTAAGAGATAGAAGATTAATAGAGTATCAAGATTCAATACTTGCTTTAATTCAAACTAATATATGTGATGGTTCAATATCATTCAATTGTGTACCTAATTTTTTAGTTAGTTTGGATGATGAATTGATTCTTGATTCATTAGTTATGGATATACAGATAGATCAACATAAAATTGATACTAGAAGTCGTAGTTTTGTAATTCAATATAAAGTATGTTTTAAATTGTTAAAAACTTTAATAGATCCAAGGTTAAAATTAGAACAAACAAATAATGAAGAAACCGTAATATTTGAAAAAGATTCTACTAAATCTTCAGTATATATCCCAAAAACTTTAAAGTGGGATGAAATCACGATTCTACAAACTTTTACAATAATTCCTCAAATTCAATCAAGAAATATACAACAAAGTAATACCTCAAAGATAATTAAACAAGATGATGGAAGTATCATAATACACTTTGATGAAATAAGATCTAATAATTATGGAGCTAACAAACAATTAATTCAACCTGCAAGACATTCAATATCAGATATACCTACATTAAGAAGAACCTTTAGCCAACATACAAATTTAGACACAAATCCTGAAATATATTCAATACCAATTACAGGTAGTCAAAGAATTCATTATAAATCACCATTACCAGAAATAATTAATACTAACTCATTGAGAAATTCACCATCTTATTCAGAAATGAAACCCGAATCTATTAATGTTATAATTGATGAATTTAAACCTAAATTTAGTTATTTAGAAGAATTATTTAATGATGAAATTAATATTGAAATAAGAAATTGGTATAACTCTTTAGATAAAACATTTCAAAAAAATCTTCAAGACCAATGGAAACAGGAATTATATAGAAGAAAATTTAATTATCCATTCTTTTCTTGGCTAGAATTTATCACACAAAAAGAAAATATTACAAATGTATATTTAACCCCATCAATAAATGTTCAAACATCCTTATATAAAAAATGGAATTTAATAGGAGGAGAGATAGTTACTTCGGTACATCCACCTCTACTAAATATAGTTATTAATACACCTAAAGGATAAATAGTAGCAACCCCATTTAGAGAAGCTCGAACAGATAAAGGCCCAGTAGAAATAGAAGATATAAAAAAAGTTAATCAGCAGTTAAATTATTCAAATCAAATATTATCAACAGTAGCACATCAATTAGAAATAGTCTCAACAAAAATAGATAATATACCTAAAGAAAATAATAATATTCAAGACTCTATTAAAAACGAAAAATTAAATATTTCAACAAATATTATAAATAATCCATTTAAAAATATAAATTTTCCAAATGAAATATCTAAACCTCATTTTCAAATAAATGATATTCAACTCCCGCAAAGAGATAATGATACATTAAATAAAATATTAAAAAAGTTACAAGAAACAAAACCTAGTACTAGTACAGAATCTACAGATAATATACAAAATATTGAACAAAATAATTTAATACAAACAGATGATAGTAGCAGTAGTGATTCAAATGAAATTAAGGATATAATAGAAGAAATTGAAGATGAATTACAAGATGATAATATAAATAGAATTAGAAAACAATATAGAAGAAAAAATTATAATTACAGAAAAACAAATTCTTATGCACCGTATCAACGAAAAAATTATTATCCAAAACTAACACCTCCAGATATACAAATTGAAGAAAGAGCAAAGTTTACATCTAGTCAATATGATGGTAGAGCAGTCTATGAATGGAATATAGATGGTAAATCAGAATATGAAATATTAAGATTACTACAAGAAATAGGAATGGCCAGAGTAGCTTATAGACAAGAAGGGTATAAACCAAAAGATATAGCTGTAGCCTTTACTGCAGGATTCTCAGGACAATTAAAAAATTTGTGGGATAGTATGATAACAAAAGATCAACGAAATGAAGTAATAGAACATACAATTGAAGAAGACGAACTAGATGTTAATGGAAATATAGTAAGAGATGCTCAAGGAAATCCAAAGAAAATTAAAACATTAGATGCACCAGAGTATTTAATATATGCTTTAGCTCATCATTTCATAAGAAATCCATCTTATGAATCAAAAAGCTCTCAAATATTTCTGACTAATTTAAGATGTCCAACATTAACAGATTTTAGATGGTATAAGGATATGTTTTTAACTTATGTATTTAAAAGAGATGATTGTAATCAACCATTTTGGAAAGAAAAATTCATTTCAGGATTACCTACCTTATTTTCATATAGAATATTTAATGCTATAAAAACAACAACAGGAAAAGAAGATATTAATTTTTATGATTGGAGTTATGGTCAATTAATATCATTTATTAAATTAGAAGGATTAAAACTTTGTCAAGAATTAAAATTACAATCAAAATATGGCTCAGAGAGAAATGAAATAGGTTCATTCTGTGATGCATTTGGAATAACAGGAATAAAAGCCCCTTCTAGAAATAATAAAAGAATTACATATCCATATAAACCATATAAAAGAAGAAGTAAAAAATATCAACAATACTCTAATAATTTCAATCAGACAAGAGATTTTAAGAAAAAGAAATATAGAAAGAAAAAATTAATTTGTTATAAATGTGGAAAACCAGGTCATATAGCAACAAATTGTAAAACTCAAAAAAGAATAAATGAAATTTTTGATAAAGAGGAAGATAAAGAATTACGATTAAAAATAATGAAAATTATGATTAATAGTGACACAGAAGAAAGTGAAGAAAACATTAATGAAATTTATACAGATAGCGAAGAAGAATATTCAGATAAATCTTCACCATGTCGTTGTATTAATATGATATCAGATGAAAAAACTAATAAAGAATTATTATTTGAACTTATTAGTAAAATAGAAAACCCAGAAGAGCAAAGACAATATTTGATAAGATTAAAAGATTTAATATTAAAAGAAGATAAAAAACGTGAATTTTTAGAACCATTTAATATTACAAAATTATATAACAAATACTCAGAACAAAAACCTCAAGGAATAGTTTCTAATTCTAATACAAATTTCATACAGCAACAAATTCAAGAATTAAAACTAGAAATTAGAGAAATTAAAAATGATATTAAAACTCTGCAGTTAAGTGAATTAGAATTCCAAGCTAAAATAAGTCTAAATGAACAAAATCAGAAAGAAGATATCCCAGAAAGTAGTAAAAATAGTAAAGGAATTCAAATTCCAGGAGAAACAAACAATGAAGGATATTTAAATGTAATTGAAAAAATTAATATAGAAAAATGGCATGTATTTGTTACTATAGGAATTCAAGATTATCATACAACTAGTATAGCAATGATAGATAGTGGAGCAGATCAAAGCTGTATTAAAAATGGA
Organism: Ophiorrhiza pumila; assembly: GCA_016586305.1. NCBI lineage: Eukaryota > Viridiplantae > Streptophyta > Magnoliopsida > Gentianales > Rubiaceae > Ophiorrhiza > Ophiorrhiza pumila. The sequence goes on along the minus strand of BLIW01000004.1, from coordinate 19,116,646 downwards.
ATTATACCAATAAAATATTGTTCCAAAACAAATCATAAATTACAAACGGCAAATTGAAATCCATTAAAGGTTAAATATAAATTAAAAAATGGATTTATATGTAATAATAATTATTGTTTTAAGCATACATTTATTATAGTAGAAGATTTAACTCAAGATGTTATTTTAGGAAACCCCTTTTTATATCAAATTACCCCATTTAAAAAAACAACAGAAGGTTTACAAATAAACATAATGGGCAATAAAATATTATTTCAATTTATTACTCCAGTAAGACAAAGAGAGTTAAATTTATTACAAACTAATAGTATATTTTGTCAAGTTAAACAAAAAGAAAGTCAAATAAACTATATAAAAGAAGAAATTACATATAAACAAATAGACTTTCAATTAAATAAAGAGGAGATAAAAAACAAAATTATACAATTAGAGGAAAAGTTCAAAGAAACAATATGTGCAGATCATCCATCTGCATTTTGGTCAAGAAAAACCCATATAATTCAATTACCATATGAAGAAGACTTCAATGAAAGAAATATTCCAACCAAGGCTAGGCCAATACAAATGAATTCTGAATTATTAGCACATTGTAGTATAGAAATAAAATCATTATTACATAAAAAATTAATCCGACCTTCTAAATCTCCATGGAGTTGTTCAGCATTTTATGTTAATAATCAAGCAGAAAAAGAAAGAGGAGTTCCAAGATTAGTAATAAATTATAAACCGTTAAATAAAGTATTAAAATGGATAAGATATCCTATTCCTAACAAAAAAGATTTATTAAATAGACTATTTAATGCAAAAGTATATTCAAAATTTGATTTAAAATCAGGATATTGGCAAATTCAAATAGATGAAAAAGATAAGTACAAAACAGCATTTACAGTACCATTCGGACATTATGAATGGAATGTAATGCCATTTGGATTAAAAAATGCACCATCAGAATTTCAAAATATAATGAATGACATATTTTCTGCATATACATTCATGATAGTTTATATAGATGATATATTAATATATTCCAGAACATTAGATGAACATTTTAAACATCTAAATATATTTTTTAAACTAGTAGTACAAAATGGATTAGTAATATCAGCACCAAAAATGAAACTATTTCAAACTCAAATCAGATTTTTAGGACATGATATTAATAAAGGAACTATTAGACCTATTAATAGAGCACTTGAATTTGGAAGTAAATTTCCAGATGAAATTAAAGACAAAAATCAATTACAAAGATTTTTAGGGTGTCTTAATTATGTTGCAGATTTTTTTCCTAATTTAAGGACGTTGTGTGCACCATTATATGAAAGATTAAAAAAGAATCCACCTCCGTGGTCAAAGTTACATACTCAAATAGTTAAAGAAGCAAAAGAAAAAATTAAGTCATTACCATGTTTAGGTATTCCACATCCAGAAGCATTCATGATAGTAGAAACCGATGCATCAGAAATAGGATATGGAGGAATTTTAAAGCAAAGGATAAATAATAAAATTCAATTAATAAGATATATGTCTAAAGTATGGACAGGATCTCAAAAGAATTATTCAACAGTTAAAAAAGAGATGTTAGCAATAGTTTTAAGTATATCTAAATTTCAAGATGATTTATATAATAAAAAGTTTTTATTAAGGGTAGATTGTAAATCTGCTAAAGACATAATTCAAAGAGATATAGAAAACTTAGTATCTAAACAAATATTTGCTAGATGGCAAGGTATTTTATCAGTTTTTGATTTTGATATAGAATATATAAAAGGAGAAGATAATTCATTACCTGATTTTTTAACTCGTGAATTTCTTACAGGTAAGCAAAAGAATGTCATACCTTTCGAGAAATGAAGATTGGTTATGGATAAAAGATTATATTAATCACCCTCAAACTAAAAAGAAAATACTAAAAATTTACTCACTAAAAGAACATGTTATTCAAGATTCATAATTTCCAAACATTTATCATATATATAATAGTAATGCACTGTCAGTAAAACATCAAGTATTTTTGCATCAAATGCATTATTACAGTATGTTAGTATCATATTATACTTATAAGTCCACAAGTATCCCAGAAATAAATAAGGCAATATGGAAAAGAATAGAAAACTTTAGGAAATAAATAGCTTTTATATAATTTTTATTTTCTACAGGGAAAATCAATGGCAAACAAAGGACAGTCATCATCTTCATTCAAAAATTACAAAAAACAGACAGCAGCAGATTATATGTCAAAGGTGAATACTCCAAGACCTTTATCCCCAGTTATTCAAACTTCCAATAAGTTTACAAGTCTAGAAGAATTTCCATCACTTCCACTCACATATACTCAAGTAACTCAAACACCTTTTGCACAATTAAGGAATAAAGTGTCTAGTTCATCTCAAACACCAGTAGCAATAACCCCACTTCCAATTACACCTACTCCAAATATTGATTCAGGAAAATCATCGGATCAATTAAAAAAACCTTTTGAATATTTATGTTTAACAGAGTTTACTACTAATATTCCAGTTACTGATTTAAATAATTACACTCAACAATTATTTCGAAATGATATGCTATGGTTTTCAGATGATTTATTAAAAACTCAAATGTTTTATGAATTCATTTTATTAGATTCAGAATCTGTTGAAATCACTCATATTCATGAAGAAGGAACGCAAAAAATAGCTTATTCAAAATGTGTGATAAAACAAGTATTAGATGTAGAAGATTGGCCAAATATTTTTACAAAAATTCCATTTTCTATACCATTTCAACCTCAAGGATATTCTTATGAAGATTATAAACAGGCATGGAAGAAAGCCTTTTATTTAAGGTCCTTTGACCATTTCTGGTTTTTTCAATTTCACAAAGATAGCAAAGTTAAATTCCCATTATGGTTCTACGACTGGTAGGATACTCATGGATGCCAACCAGATATTATGCCAATGGAAGCACAACAAGGTTTACAATATTGGAACAATAATAGCAAAATGAAGGAATATAATAAAGAAATTCAATGGCATGTGTCTCTTAGAGTGCCATGGATATGGTGTTGGAATTTTCAAATTTATGCAAATCAGACCAACGCCGAGGCCTATGTCACTGATTAGACAATTCAAATGTAAATGGTGGGATACATACAAAAAAGAGTTATGTTGTCAAAAGACAGTGGCCACTCTTATGACTACTGGCAAAAGGACATGGATTAATCCCACTACTAATCCAACCACTCCAACTGGACCACAACAAAAGGTTACTCAACAGAAGACTCCAACAAATTCAGCAGCAACAATTCAAAAAGGAAAATTCTCAGAAGAAGATATGGAACAATTTTTTCAATTTATGGAATATCAAAAAAGACGCAATCAACAACAGCCACAAATGTCAATAGATTCCACTCCAAGCCCATCTCCTCAAGATATGTTCGGAGGACATTGTGCTCAGGATCCGTTTGAAGAATAATTCATATAATTTAACTTGCAGGTTTTCTTTGATCAAAAATTCAGCATGGATGATAAGATTAAATATAATTCAACAAACATTACAACTCTTCTTCACCAAAGAGAGTTAGGAAGATCTAATCCAAAGGTCATTCATCAGAATATTTTTCAAGATTTGTTAGAAGATGGAACTAAAAAAGCAGGACAGCATATTCCATCTTCTATATTGTTTACTAATTCTATTTATATTATCATCTTGTAATTCATCTTCAATTTCTTCTATTATATCCTTAATTTCATTTGAATCACTACTGCTACTATCATCTGTTTGTATTAAATTATTTTGTTTAATATTTTGTTTATTATCTGTAGATTCTGTACTAGTACTAGGTTTTGTTTCTTGTAACTTTTTTAATATTTTATTTAATGTATCATTATCTCTTTGCGTGAGTTGAATATCATTTATTTGAAAATGAGGTTTAGATATTTCATTTGGAAAATTTATATTTTTAAATGGATTATTTATAATATTTGTTAAAATATTTAATTTTTCTTTTTTTATAGAGTCTTGAATATTATTATTTTCTTTAGGTATATTATCTATTTTTGTTGAAACTATTTCTAATTGATGTGCTACTGTTGATAATATTTGATTTGAATAATTTAACTGCTGATTAACTTTTTTTATATCTTCTATTTCTACTGGGCCTTTATCTGCTGCTGTCTGTTTTTTGTAATTTTTGAATGAAGATGATGACTCTCCTTTGTTTGCCATTGATTTTCCCTGTAGAAAATAAAAATTATATAAAAGCTATTTCTTTCCTAAAGTTTTCTATTCTTTTCCATATTGCCTTAAAGTTTTCGATTCTTGTGGACTTATAAGTATAATATGATACTAACATACTGTAATAATGCATTTGATGCAAAAATACTTGATGTTTTACTGACAGTGGATTACTATTATATATATGATAAATGTTTGGAAATTCTGAATCTTGAATAACATGTTCTTTTAGTGAGTAAATTTTTAGTATTTTCTTTTTAGTTTGAGGGTGATTAATATAATCTTTTATCCATAACCAATCTTCTCGAAAGCAACCCCATTTAGAGAAGTTCGAACAGATAAAGGCCCAGTAGAAATAAAAGATATAAAAAAAGTTAATCAGCAGTTAAATTATTCAAATCAAATATTATCAACAGTAGCACATCAATTAGAAATAGTCTCAACAAAAATAGATAATATACCTAAAGAAAATAATAATATTCAAGACTCTATTAAAAAAGAAAAATTAAATATTTCAACAAATATTATAAATAATCCATTTAAAAATATAAATTCTCCAAATGAAATATCTAAACCTCATTTTCAAATAAATGATATTCAACTCCCGCAAAGAGATAATGATACATTAAATAAACTATTAAAAAAGTTACAAGAAACAAAACTTAGTACTAGTACAGAATCTACAGATAATATACAAAATATTGAACAAAATAATTTAATACAAACCGATGATAGTAGCAGTAGTGATTCAAATGAAATTAAGGATATAATAGAAAAAATTGAAGATGAATTACAAGATGATAATATAAATAGAATTAGTAAACAATATAGAAGATGGAATATGTTGTCCTGCTTTTTTAGTTCCATCTTCTAACAAATCTTGAAAAATATTCTGATGAATGACCTTTGGATTAGATCTTCCTAACTCTCTTTGGTGAAGAAGAGTTGTAATGTTTGTTGAATTATATTTAATCTTATCATCCATGCTGAATTTTTGATCAAAGAAAACCTGCAAGTTAAATTATATGAATTATTCTTCAAACGGATCCTGAGCACAATGTCCTACGAACATATCTTGAGGAGATGGGCTTGGAGTGGAATCTATTGACATTTGTGGCTGTTGTTGATTGCTTCTTTTTTGATATTCCATAAATTGAAAAAATTGTTCCATATCTTCTTCTGAGAATTTTCCTTTTTGAATTGTTGCTGCTGAATTTGTTGGAGTCTTCTGTTGAGTAACCTTTTGTTGTGGTCCAGTTGGAGTGGTTGGATTAGTAGTGGGATTAATCCATGTCCTTTTGCCAGTAGTCATAAGAGTGGCCACTGCCTTTTGACAACATAACTCTTTTTTGTATGTATCCCACCATTTACATTTGAATTGTCTAATCAGTGACATAGGCCTCGGCGTTGGTCTGATTTGCATAATTTGAAAATTCCAACACCATATCCATGGCACTCTAAGAGACACATGCCATTGAATTTCTTTAATATATTACTTCATTTTGCTATTATTATTCCAATATTGTAAACCTTGTTGTGCTTCCATTGGCATAATATCTGGTTGGCATCCATGAGTATCCCACCAGTCGTAGAACCATAATGGGAATTTAACTTTGCTATCTTTGTGAAATTGAAAAAACCAGGAATGGTCAAAGGACCTTAAATAAAAGGCTTTCTTCCATGCCTGTTTATAATCTTCATAAGAATATCCTTGAGGTTGAAATGGTATAGAAAATGGAATTTTTGTAAAAATATTTGGCCAATCTTCTACATCTAATACTTGTTTTATCACACATTTTGAATAAGCTATTTTTTGCGTTCCTTCTTCATGAATATGAATGATTTCAACAGATTCTGAATCTACTAAAATGAATTCATAAAACATTTGAGTTTTTAATAAATCATCTGAAAACCATAGCATATCATTTCGAAATAATTGTTGAGTGTAATTATTTAAATCAGTAACTGGAATATTAGTAGTAAACTCTGTTAAACATAAATATTCAAAAGGTTTTTTTTAATTGATACGATGATTTTCCTGAATCAATATTTGGAGTAGGTGTAATTGGAAGTGGGGTTATTGCTACTGGTGTTTGAGATGAACTAGACACTTTATTCCTTAATTGTGCAAAAGGTGTTTGAGTTACTTGAGTATATGTGAGTGGAAGTGATGGAAATTCTTCTAGACTTGTAAACTTATTGGAAGTTTGAATAACTGGGGATAAAGGTCTTGGAGTATTCACCTTTGACATATAATCTGCTGCTGTCTGTTTTTTGTAATTTTTGAATGAAGATGATGACTCTCCTTTGTTTGCCATTGATTTTCCCTGTAGAAAATAAAAATTATATAAAAGCTATTTCTTTCCTAAAGTTTTCTATTCTTTTACATATTGCCTTATTTATTTATGGGATTCTTGTGGACTTATAAGTATAATATGATACTAACATACTGTAATAATGCATTTGATGCAAAAATACTTGATGTTTTACTGACAGTGGATTACTATTATATATATGATAAATGTTTGGAAATTCTGAATCTTGAATAACATGTTCTTTTAGTGAGTAAATTTTTAGTATTTTCTTTTTAGTTTGAGGGTGATTAATATAATCTTTTATCCATAACCAATCTTCATTTCTCGAAAGGTATGACTTTCTTTTGCTTACCTGTAAGAAATTCACGAGTTAAAAAATCAGGTAATGAATTATCTTCTCCTTTTATATATTCTATATCAAAATCAAAAACTGATAAAATACCTTGCCATCTAGCAAATATTTGTTTAGATACTAAGTTTTCTATATCTCTTTGAATTATGTCTTTAGCAGATTTACAATCTACCCTTAATAAAAACTTTTTATTATATAAATCATCTTGAAATTTAGATATACTTAAAACTATTGCTAACATCTCTTTTTTAACTGTTGAATAATTCTTTTGAGATCCTGTCCATACTTTAGACATATATCTTATTAATTGAATTTTATTATTTATCCTTTGCTTTAAAATTTCTCCATATCCTATTTCTGATGCATCGGTTTCTACTCTCATGAATGCTTCTGGATGTGGAATACCTAAACATGGTAATGACTTAATTTTTTCTTTTGCTTCTTTAACTATTTGAGTATGTAACTTTGACCACGGAGGTGGATTCTTTTTTAATCTTTCATATAATGGTGCACACAACGTCCTTAAATTAGGAAAAAAATCTGCAACATAATTAAGACACCCTAAAAATCTTTGTAATTGATTTTTGTCTTTAATTTCATCTGGAAATTTACTTCCAAATTCAAGTGCTCTATTAATAGGTCTAATAGTTCCGTTATTAATATCATGTCCTAAAAATCTGATTTGAGTTTGAAATAGTTTCATTTTTGGTGCTGATATTACTAATCCATTTTGTACTACTAGTTTTGAAAAATATATTTAGATGTTTAAAATGTTCATCTAATGTTCTGGAATATATTAATATATCATCTATATAAACTATCATGAATTTATATGCAGAAAATATGTCATTCATTATATTTTGAAATTCTGATGGTGCATTTTTTAATCCAAATGGCATTACATTCCATTCATAATGTCCGAATGGTACTGTAAATGCTGTTTTGTACTTATCTTTTTCATCTATTTGAATTTGCCAATATCCTGATTTTAAATCAAATTTTGAATATACTTTTGCATTAAATAGTCTATTTAATAAATCTTTTTTGTTAGGAATAGGATATCTTATCCATTTTAATACTTTATTTAACGGTTTATAATTTATTACTAATCTTGGAACTCCTCTTTCTTTTTCTGCTTGATTATTAACATAAAATGCTGAACAACTCCATGGAGATTTAGAAGGTCGGATTAATTTTTTATGTAATAATGATTTTATTTCTATACTACAATGTGCTAATAATTCAGAATTCATTTGTATTGGCCTAGCCTTGGTTGGAATATTTCTTTCATTGAAGTCTTCTTCATATGGTAATTGAATTATATGGGTTTTTCTTGACCAAAATGCAGATGGATGATCTGCACATATTGTTTCTTTGAACTTTTCCTCTAATTGTATAATTTTGTTTTTTATCTCCTCTTTATTTAATTGAAAGTCTATTTGTTTATATGTAATTTCTTCTTTTATATAGTTTATTTGACTTTCTTTTTGTTTAACTTGACAAAATATACTATTAGTTTGTAATAAATTTAACTCTCTTTGTCTTACTGGAGTAATAAATTGAAATAATATTTTATTGCCCATTATGTTTATTTGTAAACCTTCTGTTGTTTTTTTAAATGGGGTAATTTGATATAAAAAGGAGTTTCCTGAAATAACATCTTGAGTTAAATCTTCTACTATAATAAATGTATGCTTAAAACAATAATTATTATTACATATAAATCTATTTTTTAATTTATATTTAACCTTTAATGGATTTCCATTTGCCGTTTGTAATTTATGATTTGTTTTGGAACAATATTTTATTGGTATAATTCCATTTTTAATACAGCTTTGATCTGCTCCACTATCTATCATTGCTATACTAGTTGTATGATAATCTTGACTTCCTATAGTAACAAATACATGCCATTTTTCTATATTAATTTTTTCAATTACATTTAAATATTTTTCATTGTTTGTTTCTCCTGGAATTTGAATTCCTTTACTATTTTTACTACTTCCTGGGATATCTTCTTTCTGATTTTGTTCATTTAAACTTATTTTAGCTTGGAATTCTAATTCACTTAACTGCAGAGTTTTAATATCATTTTTAATTTCTCTAATTTCTAGTTTTAATTCTTGAATTTGTTGCTGTATGAAATTTGTATTAGAATTAGAAACTATTCCTTGAGGTTTTTGTTCTGAGTATTTGTTATATAATTTTGTAATATTAAATGGTTCTAAAAATTCACGTTTTTTATCTTCTTTTAATATTAAATCTTTTAATCTTATCAAATATTGTCTTTGCTCTTCAGGGTTTTCTATTTTACTAATAAGTTCAAATAATAAGTCTTTATTAGTTTTTTCATCTGATATCATATTAATACAACGACATGGTGAAGATTTATCTGAATATTCTTCTTCGCTATCTGTATAAATTTCATTAATGTTTTCTTCACTTTCTTCTGTGTCACTATTAATCATAATTTTCATTATTTTTAATCGTAATTCTTTATCTTCCTCTTTATCAAAAATTTCATTTATTCGTTTTTGAGTTTTAAAATTTGTTGCTATATGACCTGGTTTTCCACATTTATAACAAATTAATTTTTTCTTTCTATATTTCTTTTTCTTAAAATCTCTTGTCTGATTGAAATTATTAGAGTATTGTTGATATTTTTTACTTCTTCTTTTATATGGTTTATATGGATATGTAATTCTTTTATTATTTCTAGAAGGGGCTTTTATTCCTGTTATTCCAAATGCATCACAGAATGAACCTATTTCATTTCTCTCTGAGCCATATTTTGATTGTAATTTTAATTCTTGACAATGTTTTAATCCTTCTGATTTAATAAATTATATTAATTGATCATAACTCCAATCATAAAAATTAATATCTTCTTTCCCTGTTGTTGTTTTTATAGCATTAAATATTCTATATGAAAATAAGGTAGGTAATCCTGAAATGAATTTTTCTTTCCAAAATGGTTGATTACAATCATCTCTTTTAAATACATAAGTTAAAAACATATCCTTATACCATCTAAAATCTGTTAATGTTGGACATCTTAAATTAGTAAGAAATATTTGAGAGCTTTTTGATTCATAAGATGGATTTCCTATGAAATGATGAGCTAAAGCATATATTAAATACTCTGGTGCATCTGATGTTTTAATTTTCTTTGGATTTCCTTGAGCATCTCTTACTATATTTCCATTAACATCTAGTTCGTCTTCTTCAATTGTATGTTCTATTACGTCATTTCGTTGATCTTTTGTTATCATATTATCCCACCAATTTTTTAATTGTCCTGAGAATCCTGCAGTAAAGGCTACAGCTATATCTTTTGGTTTATACCCTTCTTGTCTATAAGCTACTCTGGCCATTCCCATTTCTTGTAGTAATCTTAATATTTCATATTCTGATTTACCATCTATATTCCATTCATAGACTGCTCTACCATCATATTGACTAGATGTAAACTTTGCTCTTTCTTCAATTTGTATATCTGGAGGTGTTAGTTTTGGATAATTATTTTTTCGTTGATACGGTGCATAAGAATTTGTTTTTCTGTAATTATAATTTTTTCTTCTATATTGTTTACTAATTCTATTTATATTATCATCTTGTAATTCATCTTCAATTTCTTCTATTATATCCTTAATTTCATTTGAATCACTACTGCTACTATCATCTGTTTGTATTAAATTATTTTGTTCAATATTTTGTATATTATCTGTAGATTCTGTACTAGTACTAGGTTTTGTTTCTTGTAACTTTTTTAATATTTTATTTAATGTATCATTATCTCTTTGCGGGAGTTGAATATCATTTATTTGAAAATGAGGTTTAGATATTTCATTTGGAAAATTTATATTTTTAAATGGATTATTTATAATATTTGTTGAAATATTTAATTTTTCTTTTTTAATAGAGTCTTGAATATTATTATTTTCTTTAGGTATATTATCTATTTTTGTTGAGACTATTTCTAATTGATGTGCTACTGTTGATAATATTTGATTTGAATAATTTAACTGCTGATTAACTTTTTTTATATCTTCTATTTCTACTGGGCCTTTATCTGTTCGAGCTTCTCTAAATGGGGTTGCTACTATTTCTCCTTTAGGTGTATTAATAATATATTTAGTAGAGGTGGATGTACCGAAGTAACTATCTCTCCTCCTATTAAATTCCATTTTTTATATAAGGATGTTTGAACATTTATTGATGGGGTTAAATATACATTCGTAATATTTTCTTTTTGTGTGATAAATTCTAGCCAAGAAAAAAATGGATAATTAAATTTTCTTCTATATAATTCCTGTTTCCATTGGTCTTGAAGATTTTTTTGAAATGTTTTGTCTAAAGAGTTATACCAATTTCTTTTTTCAATATTAATTTCATCATTAAATAATTCTTCTAAATAACTGAATTTAGGTTTAAATTCATCAATTATAACATTAATAGATTCGGGTTTCATTTCTGAATAAAATGGTGAATTTCTCAATGAGTTAGTATTAATTATTTCTGGTAATGGTGATTTATAATGAATTCTTTGACTACCTGTAATTGGTATTGAATATATTTCAGGATTTGTGTCTAAATTTGTATGTTGGCTAAAGGTTCTTCTTAATGTAGGTATATCTGATATTGAATGTCTTGCAGGTTGAATTAATTGTTTGTTAGCTCCATAATTATTAGATCTTATTTCATCAAAGTGTATTATGATACTTCCATCATCTTGTTTAATTATCTTTGAGGTATTACTTTGTTGTATATTTCTTGATTGAATTTGAGGAATTATTGTAAAAGTTTGTGGAATCGTGATTTCATCCCACTTTAAAGTTTTTGGGATATATACTGAAGATTTAGTAGAATCTTCTTCAAATATTACGGTTTCTTCATTAGTTGTTTGTTCTAATTTTAACCTTGGATCTATTAAAGTTTTTAACAATTTAAAACATACTTTATATTGAATTACAAAAGTACGACTTCTAGTATCAATTTTATGTTGATCTATCTGTATATCCATAACTAATGAATCAAGAATCAATTCATCATCCAAACTAACTAAAAAATTAGGTACACAATTGAATGATATTGAACCATCAAATATATTAGTTTGAATTAAAGCAAGTATTGAATCTTGATACTCTATTAATCTTCTATCTCTTAATGCTATAAATATAGGATTATTAATACCTATTCTATGCATAGGTTTGATTAATACTTTTATTATTCCATAATGAATATATTTAAATCCTTGACCTTTATATCTATTAATTGCAATATTAGACAATAATTTTATAGTTTTTGAAATTTCTTTAAATGTTAAATCTTGTTCATGTATTTTAACTGAGTAAGAATTATTAAGACTTAAATTACCTATATGATAAACAGAACTTAAAGTTTTTGAGTTTATATCAAACTGTATTTCATGACTTTGATTAATATTATCTACATCTTCTAAATTAGTATTATTGCTAAAATTAAACAATTTCTTAAAAGTATTTAAATTCATAACTTTTAAAACGTACCTTAGTTGCTTAATGCAACACGAAGAATGCAGAATGTATGGGGAACACAGGAGTGCCTAACCGGGAACACCTTAAGCTGACGATGCAATGGCTTACCAACGGATTCACAAGGCTACTCAACCGCTTACCAATCCTTACAGCTCCTTAGTCTTTGGGTTGATTAATTAACTAAAGTATTTTTAAAAGTTTAGATTTTAAATATTAAAAGAATTTGAACATGGCTCTGATACCAAATTTACTAAGCCTTTATCCGTTATATGGGGTTGTCCAAAAGGAAAAAAAACATTAAAAACATAAAATTATTTCCATTTGCAATTCCATACCGTAAATTGGTACAACAAAATCACTATTTCCCTAAATAAAGGTTGTTCAATGAAGGATGGTCATCTCACTCTTGAGCATTCTCAAATCACTATTTGGGAAGAAAATGCAATTAATAAACAATGATAACTACCATTTTGATTAGACGGAGCAGACTATGATACCAACAAAGTTACATACAGCTAAAAGGAAATTACCATGGCAACTAGCTCAGCCAGATCAATTCCCAGAGGGTCAAATTCTGAGTCAATTTTCTCTCCAACATTCACAAGAATACTCTGCACAGTAGGTATGGATTCTCCACATTGCTTGGCAAGATCTAACATGGTCATGCCCTCAAATATTTCAATTGTTTTATCCGGCTAGGATTTGGCAACCCTCTTGAGTTTAGGAGGCACATAAGGAGTGTCAACTGGCGGTGTGGTGCTCTTTGGTCTCTTCTTGAACTTTCCTTTTCGTTGAGTTTTTAAGCCCCATGCCATCTCATCATTTTGTCTCCCTAGCAGTAGAGGAGTTGAATGAAGAGACTTGAGAAAACATAAACACAAAATTTCCCTCAATCATCCTTAGTTTTTGCTAAACTCAGAAAGTTGCAACTAATTACTTGAAAACCCAAATGAGAAGGCACAAAAAGAGAATTTGTCCTCGTATCACTCTAAATGTAAAAATGTACAAAAAGAGAATTTGTCCTTGTAGCACTCTAAATGCAAAACATGGTCAATGTAATTCTGTACCCTCTAAGTGCAAAGGTTTAATTCGAAGTGATAAATAGGTGAAATGTGGATAAAGAGAATCAATGCCAAAACTAACATTACGAGTTTACCTGATTAAATATCTGTTGCTCAGGAAGTTGAAATCATTCCAAAACCTTGATCCTAGAATGAAGCAATATGCTTTAGACAATGTGAACATAGAAAACTATCACAATTAAAACAACATTTGCAAGCCTTTTTACAATTTTATTCTTCTTACTCAAATCCCTCAAAAGGAAAAGAGAAGATCTTTTCAATGTAAAATCCCAAGCAATCTATATTGTGAAGACAACAGTAATTCTTCAATTATGAGGAGCAACAAGGTGGGCGCGCGATAACTAAATGAACTGAGTGAAGTGCAAAACTTGAAGACAAACTATCAACTAAGATCCAAACAACCCAAAGAGCCAATCAAACAATCAAAGGCCAGATCCTGACATTGACTCAACCATGAAAATTTCAAATTATGTAAATAAGCTTGCTCACAACTTTGTGGCTCGATGTTGAAATTGACTCAACATTCAAATTCATAGAAATCAGACTGCCTCCAAAACTTGGAAATACGGCTAAACTTAGCTACGCAAGTTAAAATTCCACAAGGAAACAAAATCACCCAAAAAGATTCTTATGTATGCAACGAAAGGTACAAATTTTGAAGTTTTGTCCACATATTCAATTTAGAAAACCAAATAAAGACACAAAATCCATAATTCCCAGAACAAACGAGACATTTTTATGTTTAAGGAGTTCATCAACCACTTATGCGGCTATCTGCAAAATTATGGAGTTACCATGGGGGAGGAATTTGGTATTTCTCCTGCCAAGGGCACTCATTAACTCAATGCAGGAATAGTACAGGATTGAGCTAAATATAGCATCATGTTTAATTTAATAAGCTTGCTCTATTTGTCAATCACACTGTTAATGAAAAATCTTTAAAACATGCTACAATTTGGGAAACTTCTAACTTGCTCCCATCAACAGTTTGCTAGAATCAGTTTGCTGAAGCAATTATTACACAAGTAGTTCCCCCAAATGCTTATGCTGATGCTTTACTAGATCACACAGAAGAAAGCAGGCAACAAGACTACAGGGCTTCTTGCACAATACATGTCAGAAGGAGAAAGAGATAGCTCTGTGACAGTAGTAATTCGAAATGCAAATATAGTTTGAGAAACAATAATACAAGTTTTTAAAGAATGATCAAAGAAAAAAACTACTGAAGCTGACCTTTGCTAAGCCTGAAACACTTCGTCGTTTTTGCTTATTGGCAGCAGCAGAATTGAAATCATTAGTTACAATTGCACTATCTGTTTTCATTATTTTCTTAGGCTTTTGTAGCATATGAAGGGAAATTAATTCAAAACATGAAATCACAACGAAATCTGCAATTTTTTGAAGTCCGCAAGCATGTCACAACTAATGTCTTTAAAGAAAAGTTTACCTTCTGATCATACCCAAGGACTCTAACTTCATGCACCTTATCAAGACCCCTAAACGATAAATTAGAGCACCGAAAAAGAAAAAAAAAGTTAGTCCAACAAACAAATCACAAAAAGACGGGTAATCCTATGCCAAATGCGAAAATCCTACATATGTAGATGCAATAATTAACTAGAAGAAGCATCTATCAAAAAAGAATTCTAAAACTTTACCTCGTTATTAATTGTTACGCTAGGTTAGATAGAGATATCCACAATCCAACTCCTCAAAGAACTCTAGCTGCGTGGAAATGCTGATGATGATCAAGTCCTCTATTTTTGCTTTCTGATTACTTTTGCAAATCTTCTCTAACAATATAATTTTAGGGTTTAAAGGATACGTTTTCAATTTAGCATAAAAATTTTAAACAAGATAAAGTGTGAATCTAAATTGACTTTGGGAGGACAAAGAGGTCTTTTACTAATTATTAAAAATAATAAAATTATTTTGACGCCCTTAATAATAAATATGTTAAACTTACGCCCTATTTTATAATAATGACGTGAGACACGCCCTTTTCCAAAATTTTCCCAAGAATTAAAACCAGGCCATCCAATTTTAAAGAAACAGAGACTTATTATAAGATTTGGGCCCCAAATAGTTACAGTGAAGTGGGCCTACGTAAAATCCGATTTGCAAAAGGGAAGATCGGTCTGAGGTAAGGGTTCTGTTATTTTATTTTACTCTATATCTATATGTACTTAGATTATATCCGTTCATATAGCATGTAACCGTTTCGACTTTCGACGGCCAAGACGTTTTTTTCGTTTTTCTCCTACCAAAGATTCATACTCTGCTGACAATTTATTCGATTGATTCCGGTGAGAAAGAAAGAAAGATCCTTTCTCCTGTAATTGTAATTGTAATTGTATTTTCCTTTTGTGAATCCTTTGCCATGTTGTATTAGGGCTCTTTTTATCAGATTTGAGATTTCTTTTTTTTTTTTTAATTTTTTTTCTCTAGTAGATTTCTTTAGTTCTGATATTGCTGTTACTCCGGTTTAAATTAATTTTACCTTGGCTCGTTTTTATTCTAGTCAAATTTACTAGGATCTTAAATAAATAAATAAATAATAAATAATACCTTAATCAAAACAAGAAGTGAATAACTTGTGAAATTTTATTGCTTTTGATAGATTATAAACATGCGATGCTCAATACCCTTGAGTTCTTCATATTTATAGTCTTTAAGTAAACTATTCTATTACATAAAATTTGAGTAGAATTTGAAATCCGTCTTCTTTATTTGAGTGGATGTCTTAATCTTCTCATGTCTTCTCATGGCAATGTTTTTTGAGTGGATGTCTTAATCTTCACATGTCTTCACATGGCAATGTTTTTTGAGTGGATGTCTTCACATGGTGGATGTCGTCACATGGGTTTGGTTCCCCCATCTTCTTTTTGACTATTTTTCTTGAATGCTTGAGTGCGGTAGAACCAATAATCCTGCTTAGTTTTTTGAGTGTAGTATGTCCACCAAGATGGAATATGCTGTCCTACTTTTTTAGTTCCATCTTCTAACAAATCTTGAAAAATATTCTGATGAATGACCTTTGGATTAGATCTTCCTAACTCTCCTTGGTGAAGAAGAGTTGTAATGTTTGTTGAATTATATTTAATCTTATCATCCATGCTGAATTTTTGATCAAAGAAAACCTGCAAGTTAAATTATATGAATTATTCTTCAAACGGATCCTAAGCACAATGTCCTCCAAACATATCTTGAGGAGATGGGCTTGGAGTGGAATCTATTGACATTTGTGGCTGTTGTTGATTGCGTCTTTTTTGATATTCCATAAATTGAAAAAATTGTTCCATATCTTCTTCTGAGAATTTTCCTTTTTGAATTGTTGCTGCTGAATTTGTTGGAGTCTTCTGTTGAGTAACCTTTTGTTGTGGTCCAGTTGGAGTGGTTGGATTAGTAGTGGGATTAATCCATGTCCTTTTGCCAGTAGTCATAAGAGTGGCCACTGCCTTTTGACAACATAACTCTTTTTTGTATGTATCCCACCATTTACATTTGAATTGTCTAATCAGTGACATAGGCCTCGGCGTTGGTCTGATTTGCATAATTTGAAAATTCCAACACCATATCCATGGCACTCTAAGAGACACATGCCATTGAATTTCTTTATTATATTCCTTCATTTGGCTATTATTGTCCCAATATTGTATACCTTGTTGTGCTTCCATTGGCATAATATCTGGTTTGCATCCATGAGTATCCCACCAGTCGTAGAACCATAATGGGAATTTAACTTTGCTATCTTTGTGAAATTGAAAAAACCAGGAATGGTCAAAGGACCTTAAATAAAAGGCTTTCTTCCATGCCTGTTTATAATCTTCATAAGAATATCCTTGAGGTTGAAATGGTATAGAAAATGGAATTTTTGTAAAAATATTTGGCCAATCTTCTACATCTAATGCTTGTTTTATCACACATTTTGAATAAGCTATTTTTTGCGTTCCTTCTTCATGAATATGAGTGATTTCAACAGATTCTGAATCTACTAAAATGAATTCATAAAACATTTGAGTTTTTAATAAATCATCTGAAAACCATAGCATATCATTTCGAAATAATTGTTGAGTGTAATTATTTAAATCAGTAACTGGAATATTAGTAGTAAACTCTGTTAAACATAAATATTCAAAAGGTTTTTTTAATTGATACGATGATTTTCCTGAATCAATATTTGGAGTAGGGTAATTGGAAGTGGGGTTATTGCTACTGGTGTTTGAGATGAACTAGACACTTTATTCCTTAATTGTGCAAAAGGTGTTTGAGTTACTTGAGTATATGTGAGTGGAAGTGATGGAAATTCTTCTAGACTTGTAAACTTATTGGAAGTTTGAATAACTGGGGATAAAGGTCTTGGAGTATTCACCTTTGACATATAATCTGCTGCTGTCTGTTTTTTGTAATTTTTGAATGAAGATGATGACTCTCCTTTGTTTGCCATTGATTTTCCCTGTAGAAAATAAAAATTATATAAAAGCTATTTCTTTCCTAAAGTTTTCTATTCTTTTACATATTGCCTTATTTATTTCTGGGATTCTTGTGGACTTATAAGTATAATATGATACTAACATACTGTAATAATGCATTTGATGCAAAAATACTTGATGTTTTACTGACAGTGGATTACTATTATATATATGATAAATGTTTGGAAATTCTGAATCTTGAATAACATGTTCTTTTAGTGAGTAAATTTTTAGTATTTTCTTTTTAGTTTGAGGGTGATTAATATAATCTTTTATCCATAACCAATCTTCATTTCTCGAAAGGTATGACATTCTTTTGTTTACCTGTAAGAAATTCACTAGTTAAAAAATCAGGTAATGAATTATCTTCTCCTTTTATATATTCTATATCAAAATCAAAAACTGATAAAATACCTTGCCATCTAGCAAATATTTGTTTAGATACTAAGTTTTCTATATCTCTTTGAATTATGTCTTTAGCAGATTTACAATCTACCCTTAATAAAAACTTTTTATTATATAAATCATCTTGAAATTTAGATATACTTAAAACTATTGCTAACATCTCTTTTTTAACTGTTGAATAATTCTTTTGAGATCCTGTCCATACTTTAGACATATATCTTATTAATTGAATTTTATTATTTATCCTTTGCTTTAAAATTCCTCCATATCCTATTTCTGATGCATCGGTTTCTACTATCATGAATGCTTCTGGATGTGGAATACCTAAACATGGTAATGACTTAATTTTTTCTTTTGCTTCTTTAACTATTTGAGTATGTAACTTTGACCACGGAGGTGGATTCTTTTTTAATCTTTCATATAATGGTGCACACAACGTCCTTAAATTAGGAAAAAAATCTGCAACATAATTAAGACACCCTAAAAATCTTTGTAATTGATTTTTGTCTTTAATTTCATCTGGAAATTTACTTCCAAATTCAAGTGCTCTATTAATAGGTCTAATAGTTCCGTTATTAATATCATGTCCTAAAAATCTGATTTGAGTTTGAAATAGTTTCATTTTTGGTGCTGATATTACTAATCCATTTTGTACTACTAGTTTAAAAAATATATTTAGATGTTTAAAATGTTCATCTAATGTTCTGGAATATATTAATATATCATCTATATAAACTATCATGAATGTATATGCAGAAAATATGTCATTCATTATATTTTGAAATTCTGATGGTGCATTTTTTAATCCAAATGGCATTACATTCCATTCATAATGTCCGAATGGTACTGTAAATGCTGTTTTGTACTTATCTTTTTCATCTATTTGAATTTGCCAATATCCTGATTTTAAATCAAATTTTGAATATATTTTTGCATTAAATAGTCTATTTAATAAATCTTTTTTGTTAGGAATAGGATATCTTATCCATTTTAATACTTTATTTAACGGTTTATAATTTATTACTAATCTTGGAACTCCTCTTTCTTTTTCTGCTTGATTATTAACATAAAATGCTGAACAACTCCATGGAGATTTAGAAGGTCGGATTAATTTTTTATGTAATAATGATTTTATTTCTATACTACAATGTGCTAATAATTCAGAATTCATTTGTATTGGCCTAGCCTTGGTTGGAATATTTCTTTCATTGAAGTCTTCTTCATATGGTAATTGAATTATATGGGTTTTTCTTGACCAAAATGCAGATGGATGATTTGCACATATTGTTTCTTTGAACTTTTCCTCTAATTGTATAATTTTGTTTTTTATCTCCTCTTTATTTAATTGAAAGTCTATTTGTTTATATGTAATTTCTTCTTTTATATAGTTTATTTGACTTTCTATTAGTTTGTAATAAATTTAACTCTCTTTGTCTTACTGGAGTAATAAATTGAAATAATATTTTATTGCCCATTATGTTTATTTGTAAACCTTCTGTTGTTTTTTTAAATGGGATAATTTGATATAAAAAGGGGTTTCCTAAAATAACATCTTGAGTTAAATCTTCTACTATAATAAATGTATGCTTAAAACAATAATTATTATTACATATAAATCCATTTTTTAATTTATATTTAACCTTTAATGGATTTCCATTTGCCGTTTGTAATTTATGATTTGTTTTGGAACAATATTTTATTGGTATAATTCCATTTTTAATACAGCTTTGATCTGCTCCACTATCTATCATTGCTATACTAGTTGTATGATAATCTTGAATTCCTATAGTAACAAATACATGACCTTTATCCCCAGTTATTCAAAGTTCCAATAAGTTTACAAGTCTAGAAGAATTTCCATCACTTCCACTCACATATACTCAAGTAACTCAAACACCTTTTGCACAATTAAGGAATAAAGTGTCTAGTTCATCTCAAACACCAGTAGCAATAACCCCACTTCCAATTACACCTACTCCAAATATTGATTCAGGAAAATCATCGTATCAATTAAAAAAACCTTTTGAATATTTATGTTTAACAGAGTTTACTACTAATATTCCAGTTACTGATTTAAATAATTACACTCAACAATTATTTGTCAGGAAATCTAAACTTCATCCAAGAGGAGATGGTCCTTTTCGTGTTTTGGAAAGGATTGGAGATAATGCTAACAAAGTCGAGCTTCCAAGTGAGTATGTCAATGTTTCATCTACATTCAATGTTTCTGATTTATCTTTGTTTGATGTAGGTGATTCGAGGACGAATCTTTTCGAGGAGGGAGGGAATGACAGCAATCCATCCACATCCTTGGTGCCAAAACCGAGCTTACATGATCCTTTGAAGAATCTAGATGCACCAATGACTAGATCAAGGAGCAAAAGGATGAAAGAAGCTTTGCACACTTTGTTGTCATCACACTTTGAAGACTTGGAGGCCGAGAATTCTCTACCATCTCAACATGGAGTTCTTTGGCATGTTTCTTCAACAATCATTCATGATGAAGTTTCTAGAAGTTCTACATTGGAGCTTAAGGAAATTCCACCTTGAAGAAATATTCCATGGCCTAGAGTTGAAGTCCAATGAAGAGGCGTACACTTGGGCTTTCATATGGATCACGCCCTTAAGTAATTTTAGGGTTTTACTTTGTTGTTTATTAATTAAGTCCAAAACACTTAATGTGGGCTTTAATTAATTCATTAATAAGTTGCTTGGCCCAATTATCTTACATGATAATGGCAAGTACAAGTTTAGGAAACAAATGTAGCAAAAACGTGTTTTGCTTCCTTTTGAAACCATGTCATCCATTCCTTTTTGGAAAATGATTAGTTAGTTAGTTAGTTAGTTAAGAAGTCAAGTTGTGTTTGCAACTACTAGGGTTTCTTGTATGACCGACTTTAATCCTTTATTTAAAGGGGTCAGTAACGTAATTATTCAATAAGAAAGAGAAGAAGAATTTCGAGATTTTTAGCTTGCTAAAAATTGTGATTAACACTTTGTGTTTTCCAAGCCTTGGAGAATTATTTAATTGTCCATTGTAGAAGATTACCTTTAGCGTAACCTATAGGTGACTTCACCATTTCCCTTGAATCTTCATCCGCCCGAGTTCTTGTTGTTTGTGTGTCTTGGAATAACCTTTGTGCAGCACGGTCCTACATTGTGAAGATCGAATTTGGTCCAGGAGCTAGAGCCTCGGCCAACCATTCGCATCATTTAATCATAAGAGCTTCCATCTTATGGTTGTAATCTTCAACTGTTCGGCTACCTTGCACAAGAGAGTGCAATTTTCGGTTGAGCACTCGGTTATAATGGGAAGGAACATACTTCTTTCTCATAAGCACTTTCATTTGGCTCCAAGTCTTGATTGGCCTTTTACCATCTTGACGTCTAGACTTAATAACTTCATCCCACCATAAGCTAGCATAATCCTTGAGGTGCATAAAGGCAAGGCGGTACCTCTTACTTTCGGATATATCATTGCCTTCAAAGAAGTGATCTAGGTCTCTAACCCAATCAAAATAAGCCTCGGGATCTACCTTTCCATGAAAAGTAGGAATTGTTAGTTTAACAGAACCAATTGAAATTTTAGAATTGTCACCCTTTATAGAAGATTCCGTGACATCCTCCTCCTCCTCATCATTATCACCGTCGGATGCAAACTCATCAAAATTGATCTCTCTTGAGGTGGAACCTTTAGAAACCGACTACAAGTTTTCAAGTCGGAGATTGATCTTTTGAAGAATATTGAAAAGTACCTCATTGGTGTACTTTTGTTCGACTTGGGTAACTTGTTTATCACCTCCCTCCATTAGTACCTGCAAGGTTTGAAAAGCGCAAGAAAACAATGTATAGATTTCTCGCGGGTTTCCCACTTTGGGTAGTAGGTACTTTCCACTCTATTTAAGCAGTGTTTTCTCTTGTTTATCCTAGCTAATACTCTCAAGTAATGAATTTTTTAGAACTATTGAGTCTTACCAAGTTCAATGAATTATAAAACACATCTCAATCAAAAAGTTCCACAACAAAACTTACACAAGTAAAAACCAAAGAGAATTCCAAGAAAAACACGTCACAAGAAGATTTAGATCACGTGTGGGTGTAAATTTATTTCGCTTCAGAAATTACAAAAAACAGAAAGTAGACTCAAAGACGAGAATATAGCAATTTGAATCACTTGATTCCGAGTTGTATTGAGCAAGATATGGCTATTTCAAGTTGGTGATATTTCAAAGAAACAAGTTAGAACACTTAGTCCTTTTCAAATAGAATGGTCCGAATATATTTTTTTGTATTGGGCCTTTTTTATATATATAAGTCGGCCTCTTTTTTTTTTGAGTTGGGCCCTTTTTTTATTTATAAGGCTGCCTTTTTTTTTTTTGAATTCGGACAATAACCTAGGACAAATCAAAAGTGTTAAGGTTTTTAAGACACAATCCTAGGATTTAAGGTTGTTTGTCTTATGTTGTCCAAACATACCTAGGATTTAAGGTTTTTGTCTTGTCTTAACCTTAAATTTTTAGCAATAAAGAACTTTCAAGAAAACACCAACAATTCGGATTTTGAATATACCACTTTAACAAGATATTCAAGATTTGTAACAAAGATCAAGAATCTAGCTCAAGAATCAAATTTTGACAACTTTGGAATTTCAAGAATTTCAAGAAGTTCAAGAAAGTCTCCAAGAACTAATCTTTTTGACTTGAAACAAAAACTCAACCAAAACACAAGATGATATAGAGAGAATAAAGAAAATAACACAAAAGAAAGAATGAGAATCGGATTAAAATCAAGCAAGTTACGAAATTAAGACCAACCCTTGTTTATCAAAACCCTAATTTTGACGTGTGACTTCAACAATGAAAACACAAGAATTCAGCACTATGATGAAAGACAAAACAATGCAGAATTTTACACGACAAAACAGCAAGAAGAACTCTAAAGAAAGACACAACAAAAACGGGAACAAAACAACAAGAATTGACACAAAACACAAGCAAGACAATGACGATTTTTGGGTAGAATTCCGCAACGTTTTTGGATGCGATTTTGACCACAATTCTAATGAAATTAAGAGCTGAATCTAACACAAATTAAGATAGCAAGAATGGACTCAAGACAGCAACAAGAAAGACGCAAAAACAGCAGCAGAATTTGACGCAAAAACGGCAGAAAAATAATGACAAAAACAGCAAGAAGACGTAACGGATTAACCTGAATTTTTGAGACAACAACCTATTCTCTGATACCAATTGATGTGAGTGGTCGAGGCTTGATGATCCTGGACCAAACAATCTCCACGAACTTTGGATCGTTGCTGCACAAAAGTTAATCACAAACAACACAAAAACAAAAATTTGGGCGGAGGAACTTCAAGGGGAACGAAAAGGTTTGGATTGAAGTTAATCAAACCCCTACGTTTAAACAAATGAATTCGGCCAACTCGTGAAAATTCAAGAGTTAAACTAAATTGATTTGGCTTGTTTTTGAAATCAAGAACTTAGGTAAGCTCACCTAAAGGTCATGCTAAAGGATTGCTTTACAATGAAGATCAAGCTTGAGCTTAAAGGTTTTGAAAACACAAAGTGTTATTCGGCTTTAGCAAGGCTAAATTCTGAAAATTCTCTATCTTTATTTGACGTGAAATCTCACCTATAAATAGGCTACAAAATGTGAAACCCTAATGGAAATCAAGAACAACTTGACTTCTTAACAAACTAACAAACTAGTTTCCTAAAAAGTAACAAAGCAAAACACGGTTTTGCTACCTCTATGAAACACGCTTAAAGCTCCTAAAAAGTAGGAGATTACTTTCCTAAAAGTTGAAGCAAACGATTTTATCCTTTAAGAGGGAAAAACCGAATTGTCTTCTTAAGTTTCCCAAACTTTTACTTGCCATTATCATGCAAGATAATTGGGCCAAGTAATCAACTTATTAATGAATTAATTAAAGCCCACATTAAGTGATTCGGACTTAATTAATTAACATAAAAAATAAATCCTATAAAACTAAGAATGGCGTGATCCAATGCAAAGCCCAAGTACACGCCTTCTTCTTGGTCTTCATTCGGCCATGTTACTTTCTTCAAGGTGGAATTTCCTTAAGTTCCAATGTAGAACTCTTAGAAACATCTTCATGAATTTGTATTGAAGAAACATGCCAAAGAACGTCATGTTGAGAAGATTCGGCCTCCAGGTGATGAAAATCTCCAAAAGCTTCACAATGTGTTGATAATAAGTTGTGCAAAGCTTCCTTTATCCTTTTACTCCTTAATCTTGTCATTGGTCCATCAGGATTCTCCAATGGATCGTGCAAGCTCGGCCTTGGCACCATGGACATGGGCGGATTACTATCAAATAATAGGTGCTCCACTTGTACTATCAGAAATTGGTTTACTAACAACCTCTATCTTGACATGCATATAATGAATATTGGTTAGATATGCTAGCATAAATATCATCTAGAGTATAATTTTATATTTTTACCTTGTGGAGCCAAGTACTACTATCATCCTCAACTCTCATATCTTCTTGTCTAGGTATCATGGTTTCAACTTCATGTCTTAGTTCATGTTCAAGTTGATGTTGACTTGATTGTTCAACTTCAGGCACACTAATTTTAGGTTGATGTTGGCTTGATTGTTCATCTTGCTGATTTGCATAACTAACTTTTCTTCTTTGTTCACTTAAGGATGGGCATCTCTTCTTATTGTGCCCCTTAAGTTTGCAATGACTACACTTATTTTTTTCCTTTTCCCACAATTTCTTAACTTTTAAACTCCATCATTGTTCACTTTTACAGGTGAATCTGGATCTCTCATGAGTACTTTCTTAAGCCTTCCTAGTTGGTTGTGAAACTTTGGAGGCAAGGCAGGAAGTTGATTAGTTCTTGGCCACATTTCAGGCCTATTGATAGTATTGATGACTAGTTCATATGCTTTTAAGTACATTTCTCTAGTGTACTAGTGACTTACACAACTCTCCACTTTGTGTTCATTATCAACTAGGGCACGAGCTGCATGACAGCAAGGCATACCAGTTAAATCCTATTTCATGCACTCACAGGATTTTGCTATCAAATCAACTACAAACTGATCACCTCCTGTACAATTTACTTGAAATTTTCCATTTCCAGCATAAATGCAACAATGTCCAGCTGCATGCTCTACATACCTATTAATTATTTTCCTAATATTAGGACAAATATCCCAGTCATGCTTGGTCATCCACTCCCTTTTTTCTTGTAACCTTTTCATCAAATAAATTCTCAACCATTCTACCAATCCTATAATAGGTAAAATCCTTCCATTCACTATCTTCGCATTAAAACTCTGACATATATTGTTCGCCAGCATATCACACTTTGTTTGTGTTTGAAAGTGTGATCTAGTCCAAAAATGTGCTGGTTCTTCAATTAGCCATTTATAAACACTCTTATTTTCTTTTTTCAGTTGTTCCATCAAGAGCATAAACTCCTCAACATAGGTGGACTTTGCTATCTTCCACATTTTTAGTTTCAAAGCAAGTCTAGAGTTCACCTTTTTTAAGTTATTGTATAGATGCATAACACAATGTCTATGCTCAACTCTAGGTAGCAACTCATACACAGCTGGACACAAACCCTGAAAAAAAAAGAACAAATCTGAATAGAATATAGGGATCAAATAAAAAAATAAATGAACACATATGTTACTAAGTGTATGAAGTTAAATTACCTTTTGTCTCTCAGTTATAATCACCCAATCAGTGCTGTTGGAAAGGTTGAGATCCTCAATGATAAACTGTAAGCACCACTTCCAAGAGTCTTTACTTTCTATCTCAACAACAGCAAAAGCAACAGGGTATATGCTATTGTTAGCATCGATTCCCGTAGCTGTCAAAAGCTGCCCTCCCACAAGGGCCTTTTAAATGGCATCCATTAACTCCAATCAATTTTCTACATCCTTCTAAAAAAGCTCAATTTTCTATATACATTCTCTTAAATCTGTTTATTTCCTCATCTTCAGTTGTGACTAAGATTGATGAGTCTGGATTTGCTCTCAATAATTGTGCAACATAATCTTCTAACTTTGCATATTGTTCATGAACCTTACCTCTCTCTTTTTCTAGTGCCTTTTGCTTAAATCTCCATGCTTGACTTTTTGAAATAGTGAGCTTTTTTTTTCTTTTTGCACTCTGAACATTAAATATAGAAGACCTCATAGTAGGATCTGAGCCAAAATATCAGCAAACTAATCTAAAACAATGTTAGAGTTGCAATTCTTGTTATTCCAAACCTTGCTGCAAGTGTGTTTTCCATAAAATGTTCTTACTTCAAAGGTAGGCTCACCCTCTATTATTCTTGCATAACACTCCCATTTACATTTTTCTACACATCTAGCTTTCACTCTAATCTTGTGATTTTTTAGAAATCTCACATTTCTTCTCTCAATAATTGCATGCATTCTTATTGCTTTTTTCACATAATCTCTGGTGGCAAACTTCGTTCGAACACAAAATTTTGGATTATCCATATCTTTTTCTTGATTGAATTGCCTAGCTCTCACTTTTCTAATGCCATTATATTCAACATAAGATGAGAAATATACACTATGCAAATCAGAATATTACGCACAATCATTTCTAGAGTGATCATTTGTCATATCATTGGAGATCCCTGCATTTTTTTCTTACTATTTCGTTTCTGCATTTGTTCTACTACTGCCATATTTAGACCATCCAGCTAGCTCTAATTCCTCATCTATAATTTTTTCAAACATCTTATCATCATCTTCAGACAATTCATAATCAGAATCATAGAATGACTCATCATCACTTTCATTTTCTTTTGCATTAGCTAAGACTCCATTTGGACGAGGTATTTTTTGGTTTTATTTATAAAAAGATTTTCTCGGATTTCGTTATGAGAAATAAATATTTATAAAATGATTAAATACGTTTGAATGAAAAAATTTTGTTAATTTATTGGAAATTGTGTATATGAGAAATGATTATTGTGTGTATAATGATTGAATTGTATATTATTAAAAAATTAATTTTTTAATAATATGGGACCTACTTTAAATACAAATCAGCCAAGTATTTTATTTTTAAATATTATATGTAGGGCCCACTTCAAATGTAAATACAACACTCACGTCATTTCCATCGGTGGGTTAGCCTTGACCCTATGTGAGTTGACTGTTGTATAGCAATGTTTTCTGAACCCAAATTATGTGAATCTACACTAGTATTTATATTGTAAATGAGATATTTTGTAAATAAGTTATCCAAACATGATTAATTTTTGTTTTATAAAGAAATGCTAAAAAAGCATTAACCAAACAGAGCCTAAATGATCTTCAACATTACGATCATGTTTTCGTTCAAAAGGGTTCCTACCAGTTGCATCCGTTCTATACACCTCCACCATTCTTTTATCATATAATGATTCTAACATGCTACTTATTTCTACACCCCCATTAATATGCCTTAATCCCTCTTGTAAAGTTAAACATGGGATTCTATAATATAACTTATGTGGTGGAGGATAAACAAATTTTTTACCCATTGCTTGTAACTCATCCACTGATACAAATATAGGGTCAACAAAATCATAATAGTCAACCTCCTCTTCTACGTACAACAGTTTAGGGTTGTACATAAATCTACCACCAAAATGTACTTTAATTGTCAAATAGTCTGTATCCTCATATGTAATCAATAAACAAATTATAACAGTCGGCACCGGAAATGAACAAAAAAAAAAACAAGTTACATTTTATAAATGCTAAGAATATAAACACATATTAGAAAACTCAGTCCACAGGGACCACAAAGTGCTCTATTTTCAGACAAGCATTTAAAAAAGTCCAATAATGCATACTAAAATTCAGACAGTAAAACAAAACAGAGCTAAGAAAGAGATGTCATACATATGTGGTAAGTAACTAACACTATATTTCCCAACAAATCATCTATCAGAGCAACACATATTTCACTAAAGTCCTATAATGCATACTAAAACATCAGACAATAAAGCAAACAGAGATAAAAAAAGGGATATCATATGAATGAAAGTAACATTACATTTCTCAATAAATCATCCATCAAAGCAATGAAATCAACCTCTAATAACTTCATATTTTACCCAAATCACAATCTAATTTAAAACTCTAAACTATACTTTCTCTATAACTTAGTTATGAAATATGAAAAGAATAACTTACCATAATCAATTGAATGATTATCTATAGCAACTGAACATATGAAATCCTCCCCACGCAACATTATTGAAACTGATTTTTAGTGAATCTATGAATCTTGATTTGGCGGTAATAATTAAACTTTCACTTCAACTTTAAGACAAAAGATAATTATGATTTCTCTCATTCATTTTGCCCTAATAAACCAACGTGCGTATCATGTGATTTGTTACTTTTCATATTTGCAAGCTTTGCCCTTCAGTTTATCACGTGCCACGCACCTGACAAACGGAGTCTGTTTACAAATGGATGGAAAACATAGTGATGACTATTTAAAATTCAAAATGTAAGATGAGGGACAAAAATGGAACGTTTTAAAGTTGAAGGACAAATTCGAAACCAACCTATAAGTTAAGGGACGATTGGCATAATTTACCCAAAATAAATTCAACTATGCTTTTAAGAAAATTAGTACTTTGTTCCTTGAAGGTTAAAGATAAAGATGCATACAGTTTAAAAGAGCATATACTTTCTTTTTTAAGTTTATTGATTTATTTAAAAATGTGTCAAAACATAAAAATCAAAATGCAAAAAATTTGAAAAATGGAAAGTTGAAGAGTTGCAATATGTTTTAGTAATATGGGCATAATCCTTTCGTATTAATTCCGATTTTGATGCTTTAAGTTAGTATAGAATGCCAAGACAAATCTATACAACATTTATATTTTGAATATGGAGAGATTCATACCACATCTGCATAAAAATCGAATGGGAAAAGAGTTGCACATGCAATATTAACGATGATTTTAAAGAACAAAGAGGCAAATTATAGAGACCAAGCGTGCCGTAACATGACGTCAATGGAAATTGTGTTCTTAGCGTAGTTTGGGACATGTCTTGGGAGTTATTTGTATTGAAAATGCAAGGTTTTAGAGCACCAAGAAAAGGCAATCCAATTTAAAACAAATTTCCTCATCCAACTAAACTTCTATGTTCGTATTGGATTCCTACATGACTTGGGTGGATTGTTTGCAACGATAAACCTATAAATATATAGTTTTGAGGTCATCAAAGAGAGTTCACGTAATATTTCGGAGGCACAAGTCTTAAAAGGAAAGAGATCATCGGTGACAAACTCTAGTTCAATTCAAGGCTGATTTTTTCTCTCTTTTGGGTTTTAAATTATCTAGGATAATATTTTCTTCTTCTTATTGTCGTGTTTTTCTTGTTTTAATTACGTTCTAAGTTTTGCGAATGTAAAGCTATGAAGTAGGCGGATAATGAGTTTAAGTTTTATTAATTATCTGAGGAATTCCATATGATTAAGTTGGTAAGTATTAATTTCATTTGTTTTTTATGCTTGTAATTTTCTGGTCATATATTTTATAATTTATGAAGTTAGAAATAAAATTATACCATGAATCGATTTACTATCTGTTTAAGTGCCAAAAATGGTCCGTTTGGATAGCGGACATTTGCTCTTTAAAAAACAAAAATCCCCAAGAAGGGGGGGTTGTCAAACCCATTTCATTTATTAAAAAGTGCACAAAAAGTGGTGGAAATATCAAACACCAATCTTAATATAAGTTCAAGTTTGTGAAATAAGTATAGTGCAAAACATTTTCTTAATATTATTCATTCTCAAAACTAAAACTTTCCAGTTTTTTCCTAATACTAAATAAGGTCATTTTGATTTTTTAACATTCAAAATTTTTAATTAAAAGTAATAAATAAAATGTTGGCCACCGACCGACCGAATTTCAGCCAAATTCCGGTGAAGTGACCAGATTCCATTCTTTAAAAAACACATTTTTATTTTAAACTTTAAGTAATAATATAACTGTTCAACACAAAAACCAATAAAAACAAAACTTATCAATCCAAAGACTCAATTCTTAATTCAAAAATATTCTTTTTCTAATAAAAATAATAAAAACAGAACTTATCTTTTGTGCAATATATAGAATTCTTATTTTAATGCATCTTAGTCGGTTTATTGTTCTACCATGAGCATTTAATTGGAGCTTATTAAGATATATTTTCTTGACATCGAGAGAAGTTTGAAATTAATAATTAGTGGATTTGTCGGCAACATAGGAATAAGTACTAATTAATAGATTTAATAAACTAATTAAGATATATTGAGTAAGCTCCAAAGCCTAGATGGTTGTTGTTTTGTGAAATCTATCAATCTTGTTTTGACTACCTTGAAACCCTAATTTTCATATTCAATTATTTTAAAATTTCAATTTTTGTTATTTTAGATAATTATTTCTTTATAATTCTATTTAATTAATTTCTTGTTTAATTAAAGTGATTTAGTGTGTTATTATCCCTATCTCGTGAAACGATTGATACTCTACTCATTATATTACTTGTTGTTGGCACATGCACTTATGTACACAATAATTTTACACAACAAAATTTTAGCGTTGTTGCCAAATTTTTGTTGTATTTTACATTTATTTAAATAGAATAGAATTACTATATCTAGAGTTGGTGCCTTAGCCACGATTTCATAATATTTATCCTTTATCTTATATTTACTATTAAATTTATTTATTTATTTTAGCACGAAGTTGAGTCTAATATATATATTCAGTTATATATTAGTAGGTGCTAATCTAATAAAAAAATTCAACAAATTTACATATAACAAAGCATATTGTAAAATTTTTTGTAAGTAAACAGAAAAAAAATTTTTGAAGTTAAATGAAAAATATAAGAGATAACGACAAAATCAGACAAAATGGTCAATAGTGTAACATTTTTTTAATTAGATGAGCGAGTAAATTAAATCCAAGAAAAAAAGTTTATTGATATAATGTTTATACAATTGAGAAAGTTTAGTTTAGTGACCTTTCAAGTGTTTTCTAGCCCATGCTATAATAAAAATATCATCGCTATTATAATATTATAACCAATGTTTTAATTGTCTTGTTGAATTGTTTAAGAGACTCATATCTCATAGTTCATGTGTTATAATGCTGAAATATTGTTAGGGCCATCGATTTGAAGTTTAAAAGATTATACTAATCATTTTAAATATTTGTTTTAAATTTGAATTCGGTTTTTAGAGATTAATTAAGGCAACAAGTCTCCATCCACATATTTCTTAAATTTCTTTTAATTTGAATAATTGATCAAATAGGGTTCAATGTCGAATCCCTAGCTATTATATGGCGTGGTATTAATTTTTTTTTTAAAAAAGAAAAAATTGAAGTGCAGAAATTATCAATTGATTTTTTTTATAATCAAAATAAAGTAAATTGTATTGTGATTTTGTTTATTATTCTTTCGTTATTTGTGTCATTAATGGATTTATTCATAATCTTTTTTGCAATCCCCCGCCTCGCCACTCCACCTATGCCGCCAAAACAATATAAAATTAATGAAATTTGTCATGTATTATAGAACTCCTTTTTATTGTACTTGCATTTTGAGTTCAATTTTTCTTAATTCGTTTCTTTCCTAAAAGATCGCCTGTCATTTCGTTTAGTACGAGATCGCTTCACACATCGCGGTGCTTACACTTCTCGCCTATTGAAGTTCTGTTCAAAAACCTCGTCCGAGAAGTTTTATAGAGAAGGATTTCCCACAGCGCAGTTGTTGTTCCATACCAACTTAGCTGTTCGGGGCTATCAGTCTTGGATAAAAAAGATTTACATTGGTTATATTTCATATCTTCAACAAGTTTCGTAATGAGCATAACGGCCCTATTATTCCGATGAAGAGAATAACCTATGATTAGCTTTTCGAAAAATTTCCAAACGAACAATTTCAACAATATATTTCAATTTCTTATTTTACTATAAATAGAAAAGATTATCAATTGTGGTAAAATTCATAAATATGAGATGAGATTATTTGTAGAGCAAATTCTCATATTGAACAAGCTCCTTCTCGTTTTATTCAAATATGGAGGCTGGTAATACTTAAATATGAGCAAAAATTTTCATGAAAGAAAAGGAGCCAAAGTAAATCTTGAATTCCATAAAAGGTCTTTCAAGTTTTCTAAGAATTAAAAAAGTCAAGAATTTAAATTAACATCATTGCATCGTAGTCCATAATTAATCCAAAAAATAAACAACTCCAATTTTCCAAATCAAGAGTATTGCCTAATTAATTTGTATAATCAAAAGCGAGTTTAATTAATAGCTTGTGGAGACATAAAAATAATTATCAAATGCATGACAAGTCCTTAGTGATTAAATAATAATTGTAGCGATTTGTGCCTCAAATATGTAAATTCTTGTGACATTCGTAAAAAAATGGTAAAAATTGGTGATATCTAAAATAAATAAATAATAATAATAATACAAGTTTTCGATATAACACAATAATAAATAATTATCCATCAAATAAATAAATTATGAAATTCAAGTCGGTGCCTACAGCCTTTTATATATATATATATCAAATTTCATTATTAATCTATTTTCCCATTAGGATCTTTAATTAGTAGTGAATCAAGTAAGCAAGAAATCCTGAAATTTTGTAGCAATATTCGTCCAAGAAATAACATCAATTCAGAATCAAAGAAATAAAATATCCCAAAATAATGAATTCGTTACCACTGGGATTGCAGTTCAATCCTACTGAAGAAGAGTTGATTTGTTATTATCTTAAGAACAAGGCGCCCGAGCAGCCGTTAATGGAGTCGAATCTTGGGATAATGATCGAGATGGATATTTACTGCGACAATAGGACTCCTTTGGAATTATTCAAGGACAATCTTCCATGGTAGACTGTCGTTGATTATTTGGGTAAAGTTATTCCGGCAGAGAAGATTCTTAACGTGTTTACTAAATTATTGAATGTTGGAAAGATTAATGGCAATAATAAACAAAAAAATAGCCTGGCAAGTTGCAGGACTTAGGACGGGAATACTGCAATGTACGATGTCCCGAATATTAAAGGCAAGAAAATTGGCAATCAAAGAACGTTTACATTCAAATCCAACAAAGAGACAGTTGGTCAATGGACAATGCATGAATATGCAATCAACCCGGCTGCTAGTGGAACTGCTGTTAGCAATGGGATACACTGCGGTGACTATGTTCTCTGTAGGATAAAGAAGGATTGTTTCAAAACTTCAAAGTTTGGGTTCCGCAAAAGAAATTATATGTCAATTCTTGCTAGAGTGGAATCATTTCTAGTGGATCAAAGTTCAGTAATGCAAATAATTTCAAATACTACTACAGATATTCCTGATGAGAGAATTAGTCCATTAATAGTGGATTAAATTGATGAAATTCTTCTCTCATCAATGAATGAAGGGATAAATGTTGCAGCTGCTAATCATGGTGGTACATCTTTTTAAGAAATCCAAACAAATGGGGAGACAATTACTGCACCAACGAATGTTGCAGTGGATCAACATCATGGCAGGAGCACAACTTGTCAAGAAATCAATTGCGCAACAACAAACTGGGAGGGGAATACTACAACAACAACTAATGATTAGGATGCGAATACTAAAGCAAGTGGAAGGAGTACTGTTGTTGATGCAGATCTTCAACATGGTGGCTATGTCCCTTTACCTTCGCCTTCAGATGTAGAATTAAACAACTCCAATGCATGCACTTCTCTGCATAATTATCCAGATTTAGACAAATCCAATATGTGTTGGATTACCAATCCATGGACAACTGATCCGTATGGTTTTCTGGAGCAAGAGTATACTAACGGTTGAACATTGAAGTGGTGCTGCAAAGGAAATTCTCTTTCCCATTTCTATTCTCAAATTGTTCTCTTTTTTGTCCAACTCAAGGTATGATTCTCGTTTCTTGTTTTATTGTTCGAGTGAATCCATGTTTTAAGAAGTGTTTCTAAGTTGCAATGCTTAGTGTTGAATATGTGCTGATTATTCGAAGACGTGCTAACTAGGTTGAAAGTTAGACCATGTGTACAAGTTACTAATAACATGTGGGGGAGTGGGTTACCGATTATATGTTACACTAGCCTTGAAATTATTCGGTAATTCGAGCATAACTTGAACAAATGACCTCCATATTTGGTTATTCCGAGTGGGATAGTTAGCTGAGATTTTAAGCTTTAAGGTTCATGTTTTAAACTTTTGCTAATTTCGCATGAATGGCTAGCCATTTTAGAGGTTAACATTTGGTTCATGCTAAACTTGGTAAATGGTGATAGGCTGATTTCGCCCAGTTTGGTACATTTCGATTTTTTACCAGAACGTGCTCATTGGAGCTCCAAACTGGGTGATTTTGGACCCCATATTTTGGTAAGAGTTAGCTTTACAATTTCTATTTTGTAAGTTTTGGCTAATTTTGCCTGTACTCTATGTTATTTTGCATGTATATTTGGTGGTTGGAACTGAAAATTTTGCCTAAGCATTCTGCCTAGTTGTGTCACATTCTGGTAAATCGAGCATAACTTTGTCAATTTGAATCCAACTTGGGTGCTTTAAGTTGCTAAATTCAGATTACACACAAAGCTATAACTTTTGTGTTTCACATTTTGCTTAATACTACTTGTGCTGAGCTCCAAGTTAGGTTTAAAGTTCGTGTTTGTGCTGGAATTTTAGTATGCTTATTGTGAACATTGTACCTACTTGTCTTAGAGTAGTAATTTGGCATAACTCCACCATTCTTGCTTTTAAGCTAGTATTTTGAATTTTACGGTGTAGCTTAGTTGCAATGCTTGCCGACTTGTTTCTTGGGTATCTATGTACAGAACTCCATGTGGTGTGGAAAAAGATTGGGTTCAACTTTCAATCTTTTCTCATAATATTGATTGTATGCGAGTTTAGTGAGTTGTCATGTGTTAGCATTCAAGTGATCCATGCTGATCTAAACTGGGTGCATTCCTTGCTGCATATAACTACCACATAAGGCAATAATTTTCGTGGTGGGAGCATGTCTTGTTTTGGCGTGAATAGCTTTGCATATTGCTATTCTGTGTGCTTACATGGCATTTCTAGAGTACGTTTGTGGCATGAAGTTGCTATATTATTCCAAGGTGTTGCTTGAGATGCTCATTTTTTTTAGGAATGGGTCCTAAGAAGGGTGCTAATCCTTGCAACAACAAGGGCAAAGACAAGACATGAGTGCCGACTGATTCTGATACAGACTACTTTCCTAAGGATTTGCCTATGTTTGAGGATCCCTCCGAATTTACTGTGAATCCACCCTTGCCGAAAAAGCGAAATGCAGAATCTTTGGTTTCAGTGTTTATCAATGATTAAGCACGGCAAAGGTGGGAAGACGGTGTGCATGTCAAAAAGCTACACTTGGAGCAAGCGTTCATTGCCGATAAGGGGCCTTTCAAAAAGCTGATGAAGTTTCACAAATTTAATGAGAGGTTGATCTTGGCCCCAGAATATTGCAATATCAGCATTGCTAGAGAGTATTATACTAACGAGAAATTTCCAAACAAGGATGGGGCAATTTATGTTAGAGGAAAGTGGATCAACATTGATAGCGAGGTGGTGAATTCTTAGTTGGGAGCGCCTAACTACCCTAGCAATGATTTTGAATGCTTGGATGATGAAGTTGCAGACCAAGCCATGTTGGAAGAGCTTGCTCACCCTGGGTCTGCATGGGTGGTGAATCAGTGTGGGGAGCGCAAACACATCCTTCAGCAGTTCTTGAGGAGCGATGTGAAAATATGGTTGATGTTTATCTTGTCTAGACTCATGCCCAGTTCCCACGTCACGAAGGTTACGCGTGGGCGTTTATACTTGATTTCCTCGATTTGGAATTGCAAACCTGTGGATGCTGGGCGTATCATTATTGATCACATACTAGCTGGCATTGAGGAGCACGCTGCCGCGGTCTACTTTCCTGTGCTTATTGCAGAGTTTTGTTGTGCACAAGGGGTAGATGACGACATGGGCATTGATTGGCGGAAGGTCCAAGGTCCTATCGCTACTCCCCTGTATGCCAAGTATGTACGGATGGAAAAGGAAATGGCTCGATCACCACCTCTTACTACTATGCTTGAGATTGATCCCCTTCCACCTTTTAGCCACTATGACACCCAACCTTCACATTTTGATTTTACTTCTTTCCATGGCACCCTTAATGATTTGCAGAGTTTTGTGGACCTGCGTTTCTAATGCTTGGATAAGCGACTTGAGAGTATGCATGAGAAAATGGATGACATGCACTAGGGTTGGTCTTCTCAGGCTTCCACCATTAGCACCAAGTTGGATGATATTGCCTCTATAGCACAACAGAAATTTGAAGTGCTATATCATCGACAATTCAAAATGCAAGTTGAACTTGTTCAGTGTAACAAGTTGGCAGTTTATTATCATACTCTTCCTGGCCCACCCAAACCCCCGCCAACTTCTGCCCAGCTGGTGCTGCATCTCATGCCAAATTTGACGATAGATGAGCGCGTACTCGCGTCGTGCATGAACTTCCTTCAGGGGCGCCTGGCATGCCTCGTTTCCACCATTGCCGACTTTTGGTCATGTGCCGCCATTTCCTCCCACTTCTACATTTCTCTATGATCCTGAGTTCATGCCTGCTACACGCTTACCACAATTTACTGATACTGGGAGGCCATTCATAGGACCCATACATGGACCGTTTACTTGGGATGCACCTATATTTAACGAACCAACTTTTTCCATAAATGTGTCGTTCTCGGCACCTTCCTCGTCTGCACCATTATCATCTTATCAAGGAGCCCCTCCTTCCTAGCTCTTTCATTGAGGACAATGTTTCTTTCAAGTGTGAGGGGTCTGTTTTGGCAATGTTACCATGTTGTTGGTGGTGCTTGTTTATGAGTTGTTGTCATGTAATATATTTGTGATGGGTGTTGTTGTTGAGTAGAGAGTGTGATGCCATGCTTGTCCTATTATTCTGCTGAAGTTACATTAGGTGGTGATGCTATGTATGCGGGGGGGGGGGGTGATCTTGCAATGGATGATGCCGTGTTATGCTGCTTTGCTATGTTGTGTGGTGATGTTGTTTTGAAGTTTGTTTTGAAGTTGCTTGAAGTATGGAGTGTGTGAGTGCTTATGCTTTTGTTTATGATGCTGTGTGTAGGCTGGAAGAGATTGCTAAGTAAGTGAGTGTGAGAGACAGGTTATTATAAGTTGTTATGAATGTAGGTGTGTCTTATATTAGTTGGCGTTGCCATGAGATGTAATGTAATATGTGTGGAAATTAAAGGAGTAAATGAGTTGTGTGAGTTTGAAAAAAAACGTGTTATATCATCTTGTGTTGAGCACTTGTTCTCTGATTCACTATGTAATGACTCAGGTCCGTCACTTTAATCTTTTATGATTACACATGCAAAGTTTTTTTTATATAGCGCCAAACTTGATGAGTTTAGTATATTTTGTTGGCCAATGTATGATGTTAAGGTAAGTAGATATGTCATTCAAAATTTCAATCGATATAGGAGGTGATCTGTATGGAGTTTGTCTTTTGCTATATGCTCTTCTTGCATTTTGGTGTTCTTGCATACATAGTCCCTTGAAGAGACAAATGAACATGTTGTTATATAAGAAGGGATATGGAGAAAAAGTCTTTGGCAACTGGGAATGAAAAGCCATAAGACCCTGGCAAGCAAATATGGAAAAAAGCTATAAAATCCAGGCAAATAGTGGGAAAAATAGCCACAAGACCAAGGTAGCCAAGCACCAATGAGTGTGGCGAATGATGCACCAATGTGCATGAAGAAAAAGGGTAATATCCCATAGAAGCACCAATGTGCAGTAGGTAACCATTGTCTCGTGTGCCGCTTGTTCATTTGTGTGAACTGGAGGATTGTTTTGCAAATGGAGGGCAGATGAAGTCAGCAAACCTCAGCACACACTTGCACACATGACATTTTGGTCTTTATTCGTTATGCCTTGGTTGATAATGTGTGTTGAATTCGGAGAGTTTTGAAACCAAGGAAATTTCAAGTAGTTTTTGTGTGTTAAAAATATTTTGATACACTTGGAGATTGGTACGGTGGTTAAGGAGCAATGTGTTGAATGCAATTGATGGAATTGTGGATTGTGAGTTTTGCTTGGGACAAGCAAAAGTCTAAGTGTAGGGGAAATTGATAAGTCAGTTTTATACTGACTTGTAATTATTAGTTTTACTTGGCTTTTGTTGTGTTCAACTGCATTTTGTGCAAAATTGTGTGGTAGTATGTAAGCTTATGTGGGGAATTGTGTGAAGTGTTATCTGATAAAAAGGGCCTAATTTGGTGTATTAGTGTTGTGCACAATTGTTGCATGAAAACTCAAGTGGGTGCATGGAGACACAACACTAGGCACAAGTCTTGCACACATATGCTGCGCTTGCATCGCACTTACCGCACAACACACTCGGCACAGCACACAGCCACGGCTCGTTGCATTTGCTGCATTCATCATACACATCGCACACACTCATCGCACAACCTACATAAGACATGCACACACTTGCTGCACATGCACTGCAAAGCTCACATACACTCGTCGCACACACTCAGCCGCACGCTCGCACACGTCGCTTCACAAGGATGGCATGCATCGCATACGAGTCCCGTGCTGTCGAGCCTCACCAGACACCTGTCGCATGCCATGCACACACGCCGCACAGGCATTGCGTAACTGCCACACATGCTCGCACGCACTGCCGCACGAGCCTCACATGCATCACATGCGAACCTTGCTGCATTTCACCACACACCATGCATGCACTCACCGCACACTGTGCACAAACTCGCTGCACATGCATGCCTCACACCGCACATCACTTGTGCACATGCAAGCACACGCTTGGGGAACTTCATGCACAACACAGCACACACTTCATGTACACATGCACTCTTGCTACACTTTGTGCACACTTTTTCTGCACATCATGGCATTACAATCGTACCACATGCAGTACTTCATGCACATCATCTAGCACTTGTATACCACTTCATGCATGACCTATGCACAGTACTTGCATTACATTGAGCATTTGTTGCATACTTTGTGCACACCATAAACATATTACACGCACAAGTCCTTAGCACAGGAGTGCCTCCCACATACACTTGTACTCAGGACACATTCATAGTACTCTTGCGCCAAGACATGCACACATAGCACATAACACACTTGTACACACATAATGTACACCATTGAAAAATACATGGTGTGCCCACCTCGGGCGGCCGCACCATGTAAACATCTAGGCAGCCGCACCATGGAAATATTTGTGTGGTGCGGCCGCCCATGTAATCTTTGTGTCTTCTACTTCAAATATTTTTTTATGTGTTGAACTCTTCTTTTTCTTGTGCAGATTTTGGAGGCGTGTTATAGTGTGGCTCGGGAGCGTGGAGTGCAAGATAGAAGCGTGAAGTGCATTGGCTCAGAGGCTTGAAATGCTGGAAGAGGGTGCTGACGTGGAGCTTAGTGCACGTGCATAATTTGGATGAATTTCTTTCTCAGTGGCATTTCTCTAATTAAGTACTTAGTTTTCAATTGCATGTCGGATAAGCTTTAATCCTCTATAAATAGGGGATTTTGTCATAGTTGTAGGGACTTTTGACTCTTTACTCCAAAGACTATTCTAGAAACTTGTGAGCGGAAATTTTCTCTCTCTAACTTTCTCTCTCTAAAATTTTAGCTTCGATTTCAATTCCAATCGAACTCTTGGACCGATCGCTGGAATTCTCTTCTCAATTAATGAAGCTTGAGCAATTCTCTTGTGTTTAATCGGAAAAATTTTCCAATTTAATGAGAATGAATTGTTTAATGCTGCGTTTTGATGATCACGATATGAGAATGAGTTTTTCCTGCTAATTTTGCGATGTTATAGGGCTCCGATAGATGAATGCGCAATGTAGATGACTCTATGCTATCGATTGACATAATCTATGAGGAAATTGAAATCATACTCTGTTCTGTTCGAGAATTAGGTTAAGCTTCATGAATTAGCATCAGTATTATCTGAATTGAACTTTAATTGAGGTCGACATACTGAGTTGAGGTTGGATTCACTAATATTTGTGAGAATGCATGAAATGAGAACTGGAAGTATGAAATATTGAGTCCTTTCACTTGCTTTGCTTGTTCGTGTTTTGAGATGTGGTCGCCATGTCGGTTTGAGATCAGTAGAAACATTAGGATAAAGTGAAAAGAGGCTCTCTGTTGCTAACGAAGACTAAATGACCTAAGTCAGGCCTCACCATGGGAAGATTTTAGAAAATTAATGCTAGAGTAGTTCGAAATAGAGAGTTGAGACGTTGCGGTGCAAAATTCATTGTTCTTAGGCCTCACCATGGGAAAGGATGATGTTAGGGAGCGTATAGTGCAGTGTGGTCGACATGCCAGCTGCGAGCTAGGCTTCTAGGCAACTTAGATCTCCTCTAGTGTTGAATGTGTGTCAATTGCGTTGTGCAAGTCGTCTGAGGAGCATTCATCCGGTGAAAGAACCCTAGGATATCCACTCTCTACTTGTTCTCACATTTCTCTTAATGTTCTTGCTATTTCTTGTTCCTGTAATCTCATTTTTGTCACAAATGTTGGAGCAATAACTTGAATTCTTGAAATCACTACCTTCCTTGTGGAACAAAATCCACTCACCTCTGCTATAGTAGTGTTAGGGATAAATTGGTGAGTATACGACTTTTAAGGCATCAGTGACGTGAATGAAAATGCAGCGTGACTGAAGAGGAGTTACGCGGTTTGGAACTGGAAGAGAAATGAGAAACTTTTCTATGTGTTAGCCTTTATAGGAATGCCTTGACGTGACTTCATGCAAACACCGTATAAATATTTATGCAAGCTAACGTGGGATAGGCTTATTCATCCCATGTGACATGCAACCTAGTGAATTTTGGTTAACCGACGTTTAGCCAAGAACACATGCCATGGTTTATGTTTTGATTGTGCTGTTTTAGCCAAAATGTGCAATTCCAGATGATATGTAAATGTTTAAACAATGTAGGTTTTGTTATGTTACGAGAATTCATCTTCATGAGAAGAGTTTCTCTGATTCATCAATTCTCGGGGCCTCTCATATGTCACCCCATGTAGGTTATCTCTTAAAATTTTTTTGAAAATCAATTTGGCTTCATGGCGTAGGATCCCTCAAGATCCACGAAACACCTCATGTCTGAAAATACTTCAACACTTAGAAATTTGTTTTTGATATGATGTAGAATGCAGATATTTTCATGGCTTGGGTGAGGTTAAACAAAAGCAATTCACTTGAGACGATTTTTCTTTCCTATCAATTTTTGTGTAACCTACACTTAGTTGCGCCTCACGCTTTTCTTTATGATGTAGATTTTCTTTTACCTGCGCCATGCTAGGGGTTTTGCAAACTCTCGGATCCTTCACAAATTGAAACATGGCACAAGATAGCACTAGTTATGCGAGAAATTTTTCGCAGAAACTATATCAGAAGTTAAGTTTTTTTAGGAAGGGAATAGTGCAAACAAATCTTCTGATGATGCAAAATTTTGGCGTGGCAAGTTGTAACCCACGCCTTAATGCTTTTTATCTGTAAGAAGTGCACATTTATAATAGGCATGATCGTTTGCAAGCTACGCTGTAAATATACATTTCTTAGAAGGAAGGCAGAATTTCTATAGCATTGAAAATCCTTAGGTTGCGCCATTTTAAGGAGTTTTCAAACTCCTAGATCCTTTACAAATTGAGAGTTGGTGCAAGCTATAGATACTTATGCAAAATTCAGCTTGTTCAGAAATAGTTGATTTCACAAAATTCTACCAAACAATTTTCTCTCTTCCTAAATTCCACCTATGGTATAACTTCACCAAACTTACGCAAAATACATTTTGTGTCTTGAAAGTTTCAGATATACAACTCGCATGGTATAATGCAACTTATGTTGTATATTTGTTACAACCCCCCAACACACATACCATTTAATCATGGCTTGGTTATGATCTAACTATGTTATGCAGAACCTTTGTAGTGCACCTGTGAGTATTGTTGAAAATTTACAAGGCGTGATTCTCTTGTTACTTGCGCCATGAGAACCGAAAAATATAACTTTCAGAAGTTTGAAAAACATGCAATGGCTCAACTTTGACGATCCCACACGAAATTCATTTGGCTCAGAGAAGTGGAATTTTTCAAAAGTATTAAAGCTTTTCCTCTCCTTTCCTAAATCTGAGTTTTCTTGCGTAACCTTTGATAGGCTATGCCAAAATGACTTCCTTTCTAGAGCAAATTTTCGTAGGTACCATGTAACCATGCCATATCTTCTTGAAGCTCTTAGACCAATAGATGTGAAGAGGAAATTCATGGTGCAACTTAGGTCTAATTACGTGAATTCCTCTTCCATCTTAATCTCAATTCCAAAACAACAAACATGGGCAACAAGTTACGCTCAACCAATCTTCAAAGGCTTAATGTGATGCTTCTTAGGCAATGTAGCTAACATTTAAT
The DNA here is from genome assembly GCA_016586305.1 of Ophiorrhiza pumila. Taxonomy (NCBI): domain Eukaryota; kingdom Viridiplantae; phylum Streptophyta; class Magnoliopsida; order Gentianales; family Rubiaceae; genus Ophiorrhiza; species Ophiorrhiza pumila. The sequence continues at coordinate 19,073,737 of BLIW01000004.1, read as the reverse complement.
TAAGCCGTGATTATGAGACTCAATCACTATTTCCTAGAGGTTTTTTTGCAATGTGGGTCAATGATCTTATGAACTAATGCATGATCATGCTATCAATTACCTCCCTTGCCATTCTTTTTCCTCACTTATTTGAAGTCAAGTCTCCTCATGCTTAGCTCCAGGTGCAGTTTTCTTCTGTCTTCATCCCTATAATAACACTAGTGGAACATGACTTAACTACTATATCTATTAACTTAAAATAAAAGAAAGAATAAGTTCAAGTTCAAGAAATCTTGGATTGCCTCCCAAGCAACTCTAAATTTATTGTCGTCAGCCCGACTTATTGCCTTCTCCATGCTCAAGTATTCTTTTGTTCATTGCGACATCTCACTGTCATCTTCCACCTGCCAAGGTGATCTAAATCTCCAAGGTAGTGCTTCACTCTTTGCGCATTCACCTTTAAAATATGTCCTTTTGCTTCATTCATGACTTTAAGGGTGCGCCATATGGAAACACCTTAGTAACTACATAAGGTCTAGTCTACCTTGACCTCAATTTGCCAGGAAAAAACTTCAACCTTGATTTAAACACCAACACTCATTGCCCCAACTCGAAATGACAATCAAGAATACCTCTATCATATTTTTTCTTAGTCACTTTATTGTATAGTGCAGCACTATGATATGAGTGAAATCTGAATTCGTACATCTCATTGAGAACTCTAATTTTTTCCTTGGTCGCTTTATTCCAATCCATGTTCAAGTTTTGGGTTGCCCAATATGCTTTATGTTCCAACTCCAAATGTATATGACATGACTTTCCAAACACAAGATAGTATAGTGATGCCCCGATAGGAGTTTTGTAGGATGTCCTATACGCCCACAATAAGTCCTCAAGTTTTCTTACCCAATCTTTTCGGGTTGGCCCCACTACTTACTTCAAAATCCTTTTGATCTCTCGATTTGAGATTTCAACTTGCCCACTGGTTTGGGGGTGATAAGAGGTAGCAACCTTGTGCGGCACACTATATTTTCCTAGCAAAGCTTCAAAACTCCTATTGCAAAAATGGGATTCCCCGTCGCTTATGATAGCCTTTGGAGTGCCAAACGTGTGAAGATGTTTTTCTTCAAGAAGTTCACCACGTACTTGATGTCAACCTATAGCTGTGCTTTTGTCTTATTATTAAATACACTCCTTAAGATTTAGTACTTTAATTAATTTAATTTGTTGTTTTATTAGAAGATATCTTTTATGAAAGTTTCTAGAAGTTAGTCAAAGTTGATTCCAATTACAAAGTTTCCTAATTGGCTAGTTAGTTGATTACAGATAGGAATAGAAAACACATAACCTGCTCTTTTCAAGTAGGATTTCACATTTTTAAGACTTATTTAAAGCCTCAAATTTGTCCATAATACATACATTATTTTGAAAAATTTGAGAAACCTTAAACTTTGCTTAAAACATTTAATTTTAGGGAGTGAACCTACTTTGAATTCTTTTAAAATGACCTTTAAGAATTAATTGTAAGTTTTTTAATACAAGATCAAGCCAAGCAATCTATTCAATACTGAGAGTACTAGAGTTGAATTGATTTATTATATTAACGAAGAGGTCTTGATTTATTATTTTCAACTACAAAAACACACACTAAAAAGTGGGCATGAGTGGGATATAAAATAAAAAAGGAGTGGCTCAGTACTTTATCCCAAGCAATAGTGCCAACCTGTCAGGCGTATGTTTCAGTCGATGTGTTTATAGACTATAAGTAAAATTTGTAATTTTACTCCACCTCAAAAGAGGGTGAGTAAGGTGTTGAATTCACAGGGACATACACTAGCTATATGATGTGTCAAGTTCAATTGAATTGAAAGAAATAGTAAAATGTGCAGATATACAATAAATCAAAAGACAATGCAATCACGAAAATAGTAAAGAATTCAAATGCAGAAAGAGCGGTGTTCTACTTGTGCTGTGAGAAATTCCGTCTATTGAACTAGTAACCTTGTGTTGAGCTATGATGATTGATCTATGGGGTAAAAAATTGTCCTTATGGAATGGTCCTAAGTTATCTTGGTAGATGCACCTATGTCAAAACTCATCAATTCTCCCATTTCCTTGACAAAGATAATTTTGAATTATTAGTTAAAGCTGCAATTTTCTCTATGTTGATTAATAATTGAGATAACTCAGTGTTCCCCCCTTGGAAGAAGCAAGACCCTTTTTATCTCAACCAAAATCAAGTATCCTCCTAATCTTTATATGCTAATTCCTAAGTATCACTACCCAAGGGTCATTCATCCAAACTGGATATAATGATAAATTTATTTAAAGCATGTAAACTTGTCCCATTTATGGTGGTCTATGCTTCTCTAGATAAATCACCATAAGACTTATCTTTCAGTTACATGTTATATAACTTGGAAATTAATCAAACACTTAACAAATATGAACACCTTGAATTCAACCCTTCAAAGTAACAGATTAGGTATACATGAATCTAGTTTTTACAATTCCATCATTCTCTAGAACACATAAATCGATCAATCATCATCATTCTCAACATAGGACTACAATTTCACTTGGATTTCATAACTAACTAATAAATTTTATTTTATTTTATTTTATGTTTGTGGTTTTAATATGTTTAATCAGGTTAATTTGTTATGTTTTGTGCAGGGAATATGGAATTGGAAGGCAAAGATTTAACTATGGTGAAACATGGTAATTGTTAGATAAAAGCAAGTAATTGTGATCAAGAAGCAACTAAGGATGTGGATTGAGATTTGGGGCTTGAAGTCTTTGAGGAGAATAAAAATGCATCCCCGATTTCATGGAATATTTGAAGTTGTGAGATTTGGTGGCCCTTAAGCAAGATTTTATGGCAAAAGTTTAGGAGATGTTTTTCAGCTTTTTGTCTTTAAATAGAGATTGAACGAGAATAGTGGGGTTCATCCCTTTTTATTGCTAAGAAGTATTGTTTTAAGTTTTTAATCTACGTAGTCATTCATTTAGTTCATAATTTCAATTTGTAAGTTAAGTGTTTCTTTCATGTTTTTAATTCTCTAATTTACTTTTCAAAAATAAGTTGTCCGGCATTAGTTGAACTTTCATTAGAAAATTTTGTTCAGTTAATAAATTCTTAGGCTTTGAGTTTCATTTTTTTAGTTATGCGTAATTACTTTTATTTTCTAGGTTATAATTTAAAGTAATTAAATTTTTTATTAGTATTTGGTTTAATTAAATTTCAGTTCTCTATTCTTTTCGTTAAACTTTGGGTTGAATGCTTGAGAAGTTGTAGTTAATCCCAACCTTAAAATTCTCTTTCCAGAATAAGAGTCATAGTCGAATTCAATTCCTTAAGCATAATGATATGAATTCAAGTTTTGATTAATCAACATTAAAAGAGAGTAATCATTTTTAAATGACTTTATCATTGATAGTTATCCATTAAGGGAAGTTCGCATTTTTAATCTGCATAAAACTAGTTGAATTTCAGCCCATAAGCAATAGTAGTTCATGGATCAGTATTGGCCCAGATGGATTTCTTTTTGGAATTCAACACGCATCTGTTCAACTAAACGGGAGGCTATTCCAAGCTATACCAATAAGTGATTGGAATCCAGACGTGCTCGATGGTGAACAACAGTCAGTTGACCCTTTACATGGAATTGGAGGACCAATGACTCGAGCTGGAGCAAAAAAGTTAAAGCTTGCTCTTAATGGTTTGATCATGGAAGTAGTGGACAACATATATAAGTTGCTGGAATGAGATTTTGGTGAAGAAAACCATGATTTGAAGCCTTGGAACCTCGTTGTTTTGACAATACATGATAATCCACCAAAGGAGATCAAGAATTCTCAAGTGTTGGTCGCTCATGTCCCCACGTCGCAACGTCTAGACATCTCCATCTTGCGACGTCCGGGAAGTGAAGACGTCAATTTTATCTGATTCTCAACGTCGCAACGCCTAGCAGTCCACGCCGCGATGTCCAGCGGACTCCACATCGCGACTTGGCTCACTGACTTGGAGGAATTAAAAATCCAATATAATTAACGACATGATTTTCTGCACGTCGTAACATCCAGACTATCCCAAATCACAACGTCCAGACCCTTCCATGTCGCGACATTGAGAAATTCGACATATTTTAGATTTTTTATTTTAGTTAACTTTTGTTTATTATTTTCAATAAGCAACATGATATGATGTTCTTGAATGAACATTAAAATGTTGATCATGGTATTTTCAAATGGCTATTGTTCTTGCATGATTTAGGCATGTGTTATTTATTTTAAGAGGTTAAGTCCTAGTAGGAAACTACCTTTTCGGTATTTAGGGTTTACTTTGAGGGTTACTTTGCATCCTATATAAAGGAGCTTGTAAGGCACGAATTTTAGAGATGAAATTTGAAATAAAAAGTTCATTTTTTTGAGTAGCAAAATCTGAATCCAAAACCATTAGAAACCTTATGCTAAGTTTGAGCTTTTGACTTCTAAACCCTAAAGTGAGATTGAGACCATTAGTCTTGCCTTTGTTCTAAGTTTGAGAATGGCCAAATCTGATTTGATTTAGGTGCTGCCCGAATCAAGTTAGCTTTGTAATAGCATTGGGGATTTGGACAAGTTTCCATTGAATTTCGCTCAATATCCTTTTCTTTGTTTTTTTTTGTTTGATTCTAATTGGATCTCTCTTGTCTCTATCTTTGTGTTCATTCTTTTGCGTTGAATTGTTGGTGGAATTTTCCAACCTAAACATGTCCTGTGGTTAAATAAGGTTATCAATCCGCCCAAAGGTGGATCCTTTCAACGAGAACCTTAACAAGTGGTATCAGAATAATTTCTGGGTGCTTGAAAATTTTAGGTTAAACTTTCCATTTCATAAACGTTTCAATTGTGATTGAATCTTGTGATATTGATTGAATTTCTTGCTGCTAAATATCTAAGTTGTTCGGATTTTTGGAATAATAAGTGAAAAAAAGGAAAAGAAAATTCGTCAAAACAATTCGTCAAAAAAAATTGCAGCAAAACTTAAAAGAGAAATTCTAGTTATACAATCACTGTTGAAAACATTCAATTCATTATTCCCGTTGGATATTATTCTTATTGTATCTATATCTTGCCTAATTTGTTCCAAAATTGTGCCCTAACGTGTTCTAAAATTGCTATTCTTCATAATCTTGTCTTGAATTCCGTGCTTGATTTGTGTAGTATTTGAGTTAGATTATTGATAGGTGGTTTTCAAACTTAGCACTTGTATGGAGAGTAGAAATAGGGAGAGTATACATACACAAGAATAACCATATTACAAGATTGAAGTGAACCGACCATACCTAAAGAGAGAACCTATGAGAAGCCATAATTATTATTATTGTTTATTTTACTATTTTATCTAACTTGCAGGTGATTAAAATGGCGGAGGAAACTTCAAAGGCTCAATATGATGTCAAATTTCAAATTGACACACTTTTTAACATGATGCACAAATTATCAATTCAAGTGAAAAACATATCGGAAACTCAACAATCGGCTTCTAAGAAGACAACCTCAAAAAGAGTTGAAGAAGAATTTGAATAGCCTAAGAGTCGGGGTAAGTCTGAGTTTTATGTGACGTTTGTTAAGCTTTAGTTCCTAAAATTTCATGGCAAGTCCGATCCCAACGCATTTCTTGATTGGATCTATATAGTGCAGTAGATTTTTACTGGAAACTCTTATTTTGAAGATAAGAAGTTGTAGATGGTGACCATACATTTTAAAGATTATGCTGCTCATTGGTGGTCTCAACTGGTTAGGACTAGTCAACTGAATGGGGAGGATCCAATCCGAACTTGGAGAGAGATGCAAACAATCACGAGGAAGTGATTTGTTTCATCATATTTCGCTAATGAATTGCAGAGACAAGTTCCGACCCTCACCCAAGGCAACCGACCTGTTGATGATTACTTGAAGGAAATGGATTTACTCATGATAAAGGCCAATATTGTGGAGGAACCTGAAACAACAATAGCAAGATTCTTAGTAGGAATGACTCCCGCATTGGCATACAAGATGGGATTCCAAAAGTTTTATGATTTGGAAGAGATGTTGCATAATGCTATTATGGTAGGGCGCCACATGAAGCAAAAGGGACGACTTACAACTCGTCAACTCCCTTGGCAAAGGGAAAACTGTCAGACTCCACCCAACGCAGCCATGAAGAACAAACCTTTTGGAGGGAATGCTACGCCCAAGCTAATAGAGAGGACACCACCAAAGGTCAAAAAATCAACCGTGAACACATCCCAAAGAATGAGTGAGATCAAGTGTTATAACTGTCATGGATTTGGGCATGTGCAGGCCAACTGTTGAAGCAAAAAAGGCTATCTACTATCTTGACAATGGGGATATTGCTAGTGTTCATTCAAGTGATGACGAGATGCCCGATCTGGAAGAAAGAACTTATGGTGAAGCATGTGATGCTGGTGCTCCAGAAAAGTTAGAAGTTGTTGAGTCACTTGTCACCATGAGAACTTTAAGTACACAGCCATAGATTGAGGGTGATTTAGTGCAACGTGAGAACATCTTCCACACCAAGTGCATTATTTAGAACAAACAGTGCAATTTGATTATAGATGGTAGAAGTTGCACTGATGTGGCCAGTACATTGCTAGTATCCAAGTTGAAGCTTACTTGTTCAAAGCACCACAAACCATACAAGCTTCAGTAGTCTAATCAAAGTGGGGAGGTTAAGGAAAACAAATAGGTGCATTTATCTTTGCCAATGGGAAGGTATACTGATGATATTCTTTGTGATAGTATTCCAGTGGAGGCAGCAGATATCTTACTTGGACGTCCATGACAGTTTGATAGACATCTCATGCATGATGGATGAAAGAATTACTACACCGTGGAGAAGGATGGTAAGAAGTACATTTTGGCTTTTTTGAAACCGTGGGAAGTGTATGAAGATCAAGCAAAGATCTCCAAGGAATGTAGACAATTGGTTCAAGCCAAAAACATGAAGCAAGAAGTGGGAAAAACCTCTACCCCTTCAATTGATAATGCAAAGAAATTAGAAGGCCAAAAGATGATGCAAGAGGAGAATGAAAATAGGCTAACAATTTATGCCAAAAAAAGTGAAATCAAAAGAGCAACACTATATAGGCGTGAAATATTTGTACTTATTTACAAATATTTATATTTGATGTCTAGTGATAACCTATCTTATTTGCCTAGTGCTGTGATTTCTCTTATACAGGAATTTGAAGACTTATTTCTCGAGGAGTTGCCGAATACCTCCAATTTGAGGTATAGAACATCAAATTGACTTCATTCCTACTGTATATGGTGATATATAGGTGAATCATTTTAGAATAAGTTCACTGGAATGATCAGTTTAGAGATTTTCATATCATTAACTATTTGAGTGACAATGGAATAATCTCTACGTGATATAGTGTAAGTGATCCTTTGACTTAAGGTGATAAGAGTATCTTTAGTGTTGAATGTTATATTTTGATTCTATTTTTCCATAACTGTAACTGGTTATGTGTACGGTAGACGTTAGATATACCAAAAAGTACAGATTTATAGTTTATGATTCATATCGGATTCACTATTTCTAATAGTGGGAAAGTATATTCTTTTTTGGTGCCGCTTGTTGAAGTTCAACTCAAAATGCGCATAAATTACTAAGTAATTTTAGAAAAGTTCCAAATTTATTAATAAGTAGATGAATTTTGGTAACAAAAAAGAAATAATTAGTACAATAAAAAGTTGACACTTATTGATAGGAAATCATGTGTTATCGCATGTTCTGAAAAAATCCAAGTTGCTCGTTCCATAATTTGGCTATATCTGTCTCATCTTAGATTGGAATGGAGTGATTCAAGCGGCATTGGAAAGATAACATTCAGGACTAAGACGTTGGTGCTTTTCTTTTGTCCAGATTCGGCGTGGATAGAGGTGAAAAATGGACGTGAACCTGCATGTTGCAACGTGCAACTCTCTATGTTGAGACGTGGACTACTTGAAGTTTCATATTTGACGCTTCTGTTTTTTTCATGTTTTTTTGTGTTTGGCTGTTTTCTAAAGTATTGCTATGATGTTGACACGAAAAGAACAAGAAGAAACAATGGCGCGGAATTGACAAAACAAGAAAATAAAGATATTGACACGAAAAGATTTGATATGAAGCAATCAAACCCCCACGTATGAATCAAAAAGATTCAGTCAACTTATGAAAAATCATAAGCTAAACAAATCAGTTTGGCTTGTTCTTTGAATCAAGAACTTGTAAGTTCACCTAATGGTCTTAGCTTCTAGGTTCACGGTTCTTATGAAAACTCAACTAAACTTAATTGAATTAATTCACGTTTTTCTTGAAGCTTTTCACGGCTGCAAAAAGGGTTTTAGCAAAGCTAAACTTTATCAAAATTCAACATACATAAAAAACGTTAAAGAGCCCTCCTTTTTATAGGGAGAAATTCCGCCCTTAACCCTAACTCAAGTCAATTACAACTTGACTTCTAAGCTATCTAACTTTCCAAAGTGGAATTGGAAACTAACAACTAACAAACTAAATCCTTTTCCAAAAAGGATTTGTGACTCACGGTTTTGCAAAGTAGCAAAACTCAATTTGACTTCTTTGTTTCCTAAACTTTTACTTGCCATTATCATGCAAGATAATTGGGCCAAGTAACCTTAATTAATTTCGAAATTCCAAGCCCATTATTTAATAAATTAAATCGTCTAATTGGGGTTAAAATATCATAACATAAAACACTAATAAATTAGGGTTTAATGGCGTGATCCATTTATGAAACCCAAACACGCCTTCATTGGACTTCATTGTGATTGATCCATCTCTTCATGGATTGTGAGAGAAGATATATTCCATAAAGCTCCATTGGTGGAAGATGCTTGGACCGGATCATAATGCTCTTCAAAGATGTCCAATTCTTCACATTGAGTTATCAATAATGCTTGCAACGCCTCCTTCATCTTCTTGCTCCTTGATCTTGTCATTGGACCATCAAGGTTTGTCAATGGATGAACACTTGAAGTCGGCTTTAGCGCGGACATGGATGGATTGCTATCATATTGGAAAGCTACCATCCAGGACTAAAACATTTTTGTTTTGCATTTGTCCAGATTCTGCGTGAATCGAGGTGAAAAACAAACATAAACCTGCATGTCATGACGTACGACTCTCCACGTCGCGCGCTACTGGAAGTTTCTTTTTTTACATTTTTTGCGTTTTTTGCGTGTTTTTTTTGGGCGGTTTCCTAAAGTGTTCCTAAGATGTTAGGGACCAGAAAAATGTCTTCTAAGTATTATTTAGTTGGGTTTTAAGTTGAGTCTTAATTTTTGCCTTTTGTTTAATCCATCTTTTTAGAAAGTTTGGGTTTTATCTTTTTAGAAAGTTAGGGTTTTCTGTTGTTGCTTATAAAGGCTTCTTATTCAGTTGTAAAAGATAAAGTTGACTTTAATGAGAATTGAGTTAAACACAAAGTTATTTTTTTTACTTGAATTGTTTTCCTAAGGAGGGATTCCAATTTGCATTGTAGGTTTTAGTTCTTGAGTAGGGGATTAAGTCTTGCGTGACTTTCTTGTTAATTGTAAGTAAGAAGCATCCAATTAATTTTGTTTCAAGCCAATCTACAGAGATAGATTGATTCTATCCATCCAAATTGATTTACAAAAAAATTGTGGACACTTTTCCGCATCAACATATCAATCTACGTGAGGAGCGTGGCGAGAACGTTTTCACTTATAGTGTATTCTTTGTACTAATAGGGATATAGGATAAATACATAGTACCTAGTTCTTCGTTAGATGAATTTGATGAATTGATTTTTCCCAACTCTTGGGTGATCATGATACCTTAACTAGAGGCCAATTTTTATCTATGAATATAAATTAATTAAGTATGAAATTAATGATAAATTAAATTTGTGTAGTTTATCCCATCTTAGTAACTCCGTGACTAAATTATCTTTAATCCAAATGGGAGTTTGTTAGTTTTGTACAAAAGTCAATTTAATCATAGGATTATTATTTATATTTATTACTAAGTTATTAAAAATCCGTCGACTTTTAAAATCATGAGGGTTCAAGCCCTTCTATTCCCAAAAAGACTATTTGACTTCCCAACTATTTTCTCTTTTTGTTAGCGGTTCAAAATTCCTTATCCAATCACCCTATTCTCTTAGTATTGATCCGGGTGAAAATGCCTTTCTTCTTATCACATCTATATGATATACATAGAAATCATAAAAATTAACATCTTTGAGCAAGAAATCCGTGACAGGATCGATTTGGAGCTGATTGTGCAACATATTTTACGGGAGATTAAAGTGCTGCTAAAGGTTCGGTTTCACGTGGGAGTGGAGTGGGATCGTGGCAATCTATTATGGAATACTGCAGTGCTTGGAAGCCTTTGTATCGTTCTATAAGGGTTCAATGGGAACCGTCGGGAATTGGTAGAATTAAGCTTAATATAATGGGGTAGTCGGGGGAGTGTTGGCCAAGGGAGGAGGGAGGTGTGATTGTGCGTAATTTCTACAGGGCATTTCCTCAGGGCACTTGCACTTGGTTGTAGTTGGGGTACTAGTTTAGAAGCTGAGGCGGAGGCATTGGTGGAGGGCATTCGATTTTGCGCGTGATCGTCGTGGGATCGTATTGATGTGGAAGTGAGTTCCTTAGTGCTTATGCGGATTCTGAGTAGGAAAATAGGAATTCCATGACGAATTAGGAGATTGGTGGAGGAGTTTTGGCGTGCTGAGATTGGTTGTATTTCACATATTTACAATAAAGGTAATCAGCCGACGAATTTTTTGGCGGGTTTAGGGTTGGAATTGGGGACCAGGAAAGAGTTTCTCTATTTTCAATTGCTTCTAGCTAAGGCGCGGGGTTTAGTAAATTTGGATCGGCTTCAACTACCAAATTTTAGAATTGTACGATGATAGATTTAGGGCTTTTTTTCAATTTTCACATCAAACACTTGTTGAGTTTTATGGCAAGGAGATGCTCAATGCTTCATGATATTGGTTTAGGCTAATTAGTACTAATTTAATATCTCAACACATGTGTGTGAGTGTGTGTATTGTGTGCAATGGGTTCCACATAGTAAATATTTATGTCACTATCCAAATGATAATAGGGAATGTAGGGTTAGTGTATAAAACTAGCTCTTCCTTTTCACCAATAATCCACATGTCCACAATCATACATACACTCATACATTGTATTGAGTATCAACAAACTTTATTCCCTAACAACAATATTAACATTTACGTGCCTTGGGTCTTTTGGCTATTTATACCACTACCTGGATCATGTGAATTCCATGTTCGAATGTTTTTTTTGATGAATAGGCTCTCTTGTAACGCCTCGTATGAAAACCATGACAAACAATCACAAGTAAACTATTAGAGTTAATATATAACATTCACAAGTGCACTATAATTTCACAAAACATCAAGACTCACTTGCCATATAAGTAGTTTACAATAACTTATCTTATATACAACACATATGCTAAACTCTTAAGGAAATACTTGATAGATAATACCCTAACTCATACAACATCCCAAAATGTGCTCGTTGATGCCCAAGTTTGCTTGTTACAACACTTCTACTTTGGACTAATCACTCTCCACCTTGACCCTGTTCAGAATTCTCACCGAATATGTCTTAAAATTTTGATAAACTTAAGGTGAGCTTTCATTGCTTAGTGAGGGGTAGAGGATTTAGTTTAGAAACGTTTACAATCTTTGGTGAACAAACCATTTTCAAAAGTAAGGCATCACAATCACACATCTCCAGCAAGGTAATCCAACAGCATATAATCACACACACATGTACATTTTCAATGAAATACATGTAATAGAGAGAAATAACTATCGTGATGATCCTTTACCACCCTTATAACCCCTGGCATGAAGTGAGATCTAAGCTACCTTATGCACCATAGACTGTACAGTAATCACCCCATTGGATTTTGTAGGTTCAAATGGCAACGTAAGAGGGGGGTGAATTAAGTCAATCACTATAAAATGATTCAATTTTAATTCAACCTACTTTAAAATGTTCACCAACAATAAGAATATCAAGAGAAAGCAATATAAGAATTAATCCTCAATATTCAATTGACTTATAAGCAACAATAAGCAATAATAAGGATCAATAACAGGGATTAAATCAAATGCACAACACAAAAATTTAGAATAGTTCAAATTTTCCTTTGCAGAATCTATATCCACTACCTAAGCACCTAGCTTAGAATTTCACAATTCACTAAATTGAATCTCTTCACAAGGTGAGATTCAAACCCACTTGTTCAAATAGAAATTAACAAGGCAAGTTCAACCAAATAGCTACTCTAAGATATGAGATAAGACTTTTACACTCCACCTAGGAGTAACCTTCACAATCGTACCAAATTTTGAGAATGAAATGGAAAGCCCACTTGAAGGGCAGATGAACTCAATAAATTGCTCCACTAATAGTCTATTCCAACACTATTCAATACAATAATAAATTTTATATCAAGATATAGTAAGATAACAATTGAAAGCTCAAAAATTTTAATAGTTGGATATAGATAAATGCTCTTGAGAGAATTAGAGGGGATATTGCACCTGAAAATTTGACAATAATGTTCTTAGTTCAAACACTAGAAGTAAAGTTTCCAATTATATGGTCAAATGGAAAATGTGGTAGGTGGAGCATTCAATGCAAAAAACTATCCATTATTTGCCTAAAAAATTGAATTCGGACGACCATCACATGAATTCGGATGTCCGAATGTATTTTTGAGAAAACCCTAATTTTCAAAATCGATGAATTCTGACGTACAAACCTCCTGGAGGTCGTCTGAATACACTTTTTAGATTAAAAAGATTTTTGGCCAAAAGTACGTTCAGACGTCCGAACCCCAAGAGAGGTCGTCCGAACTCAAATTTCTCATGAAAACAAAAACAGGAATTCTGACATACAAAACCAGGAGAGGTCGTCCGAATACACTTTATAGAATCAAACTGAAATTTTCACAATGTGAATTTAGATGTCCGAATTGGACTTGAGGTCGTCCGAATTCAATTAAAAATGAATTTTTTTGAAACTTTCATTTTATTAAAGACATATTTTGAAACATGTAACATGATACATCATTTAATGTATCCGACTCATTTCGTAAAGAGCATTTGGTAAAGTTTTGAGCTTTCAAAAGATTAAATTATTCTAACGACCTAACTTAAATTGTGTAAGGTTATGGATTTTGGAACTTTGAACGATATCGTGTCTTCATGTCTTGTCCATTCTTTAAACTCCCGCTTATTCACGTTTCATCCCTAACTTAATCACAAGCTCAATCAAATCATTAGTATACATAACTATGTTTTTCATCATTAAAAGAAACGGATTAAGACACAATATGTCTCAATCTCCCCCTTTTTGATGATGACAAACATATTATGTAGGATAATCGCAAATAACAATGTTGCATGCATTTTTATCATTTCAAAATGCACTTCACATATTAGCTCACCCTTAACATATGTACACATTTAAGATTTTCAATAAGAATATTTAAATAAAAATGTTTACTAATGCTTACTCCCCCTCGATATGATATGTATAATACTTCTCCCCCTTTTGTAATCAACAAAAAGTTGGTGTCAAAAGTAGCAAAAATTTGGGCAGAATTTCCCCATAAATTTGATGTTTACTACAAACAATCACCCAAAGTCCATGCAAGCTGCACAATAATAAGCACAACACTAGCACAACAAGAGCACAATAATAAGCACAAAAGAGGAAATTAGTATTAAGATGAATACAGACACTACGTTAAACGCAACGAACAACCCATAATCTAAGTTAGCTTACAAAAGCAATCTAAACGACCAACAAATTGTTCTTAAAAATATGACCTAGTCCATTACATAATGGATCAATCTTGGGTCGGACCCTTATCCTTAAGACGTTTGGAAGCATATGCTTCCCCTTGCTCATCCGTCATGAGCACGTCAAATTCGTAATGCATATCACTCGCCAAGTTGTCAACACAAACGGACAAACCATCAAACTTGGCATGAAGACCAGCATAGCCGCTAACCATTCTATCTCACAAGGACTCAAAATAGCCCTTCATCATGTACGTAAAATCTTCATCAACTCCGTGACCGCTAGAGCGATGAGCGTGGGACGAACCACCTTTTCCACCATGAAGTTGCTCTAACGGAATTTGCTCCTCACCGTCACCCTCGGGTGATAACACCAATTGCATCCAATAAGAAAGATGCCCATAGAATTGAGAAATGTTACATCATAGAAGTTGTTTTTGGAGACGGTTTTAGTGGTTTGACCTTCGAATGAGACTTTGAAATTCCTAAGAACTTTGGTGATTAACAGGGATACAGAAGACTATTTTTTTGATCATTTCTTACCGTGTCTATGTATTCATGAAACATATACCCAAAATCTACTAGAATTTTCATATGAATGGAATATAGTAAGACAAGGTTCACAGTGTTTGGATTAGTTTTGTGACCTTGAGATTGAAGGAATGTTTTATTAAAAATATGAAAGAGAATGCGATTATCCATACTTAGATTTTTTATGGGGGCCGTGTAGGCCAAAAGAAATCCTTCCCCGTCAAACAATTCATCTACCATTGCTTCAAAGTCAAAATTTTGAAGTGCGGTGACCCAAGTATGTTGTTTGCAATGTTGAATCACATTTTTTCCGTCATGATTTTGACAAGTGTGATAATTTCACACAAAAATCTTTTTGAGGTCACTAGGCTCAAGTGTGATAGTAGTGTTGGAAACTCTGGTTTTCAAAATTGAACCACCTAAAAGCTGTTTCAAATTGGCAAAAAATTCATAAACAAGCACTAGATAAATAGGCTCTTCTTCGGACGCTATGTTCCACCACTTTTGATATTTTAATTTATCAACAACTGAAGGAATACCAACAAGGTCCTCACTACGAACAATTCTAGGAACAACAATGAACTTATTGTTGCTAACATAACTATGATATTTGTTTAGCACAATCATCATCTACGAAGCAAGAAAGTGCAGGAGAAGGTTGAGTTGGAGGTGGAGGACGTTGAGAAGAACCGCAACCATGACTTTGACCCGATGGCCCGTGACGGAGTGTACGACCGGCGATGACCTTAATTCTTTTGCCATGTCCTTCCATGGATGAATTTGCAACAAAACCCCAAATTTTGTATGTAAGGGTTGTGTTGGTGTGTGAGAGTGTGGTGAGAAATTTGAATTTTGAACCAATAAAAGATGAAATTTTGTGACAAAGAGCAAGATAAGAACAACAATTTGTGGATTAATCGATGAAAAATTGAGATTCGGAAAGATGATAAGTTAGGGTTCTTAAGGAGGTTTGAGAAATTTTGAATAGAAAACATAGAAAATAAACTTTAAAAAGTGTGATTCGACGAGTTCGGATATCCGAACCCATCGGGGTCGTCTGAACTAGTCGTCCTGATAAGTCGGTATTTCACCGACTTATTCGCTTGACTTTCTTTATCTTTTGCTATGGATTTTGTGCGAAAATGATGCTTGGTGTGTTGACAGTATGCTAGAACGTGCATGTTCTGGAGATTGTTGTGAAAATGCCTAAGTGTTGTAAAACAATGTGAAAGTGTTGTGATCTTCGAAATATGCAATACACTTAGTCATGCACACCACTGACCTCCAAGCTTTCATGGAGGTCTGTAACTATTCACACAACACAACACTCAGTCATGCACACCACTGACCTCCAAGCTTTCATGGAGGTCAATGACTATTCACACAACACAAGCACACAGCACACAACATAACACTCACACAACACACTTAGCACAAACACATCACACACACGCATAACACATGGCAGTCGCACTATGCGACCGCCACACACACGGCGGGCACACCATGCGCTCGCCTCACACACGCACACACACAACACGGCGGGCGCACCACGCGCCCGCCACACTCACCTCACACACTGTGCACATTTGGTTCTTTCATGCATTTTTCCTTTCTTATATTTTTACTTAGGAATTTTCTCATACATTTCGTATGCACTACACTTCACATCTGGTCCAAGCGCACTTATCAAACACAGCATCCAATCTGTTTGATATTTTGCCTCGCCACTCTTATTCGTTATGTATACGTGTCTTCACTAAATTCTTGGCTTATATTCACAGGGACACGTGTCAACATCTGGGCGAAGAGGGGAAACTTCCAGGAAGCTCACTTGGCTAGGACATGGAGAGAAAACTATAAAAGCCAGAGGAGGGGTACTTTTGGAGAGATCGTCGAGAGAGAGATGGAGATCAATCAAGAGTGTTAGGGTTTCAACGAAAAAGGAGATCAGAGTGGAGATCATTCCATTTTATCTTTTTGTAATAGATATATTTGATCAGGCTTTTTCAAACTTGTTTTCAAAGCCGATCAACATGATCGGCTAAACATTAGGTTGTTGCTTTGAGGGATTAAGTGTGATGACTTTAAAACCGATTTGAGACATTCGTATTGCTCATTATGTGTTTGATTTTTGGTTCATATCGTTTGATGTTTCATTTCAATGTTTACTCACACACGATTATCCCCTTTATGTGATTTGCGGTATCCACTGATGTCAATCTAGTGCTGATAAAGGAAATTGAAACAACATCACTCGAATATGGAGCAAACTTGTATGGGTCCTAATATCTGTGCCTTGTTCTGATTTTAATCGTGTGGTACCCACTGACAATTGAAGTCAATCCAGTGAAAGAGAGTTAGGATTATTTGAGTATTAACACTTGAACCTTTAGCTAGGGCTTTAATACCAAATAGGGATCTGGAATTAGGAAGCTGAGCCTGAATCTTGCCCTACCAAGGGAAGACACGGGAGTATTGTGAATTAGGGTTGTGAGATCTACCAAGAAGATCAGTCCTAATCTCACTAGAGGTCAGTCCCCCCATATATGCTTGTACACAAGTCAAGGATAATTAGAAGAGGTCATCATCACTGACTCCCTCAAGGCAACACCAGTTTACTTCTTGATTGAATTGAGTATTTGCTTCATACTTGTTACTCGTTCTTTACCAATTTACTATTTTATAACTTGTACAATTCTTGGTTCAATCCTCTCCCTGTTGGATACGATCCCATTTGCCACTTCTACTTGTTTTGGTGATACTGGGTAAAATTGCAAGGTACGATGACGGCCTTGCCACGTCCAAACTCCAAAATAAAACTGAGAGTGTTTCTAGAATGTGTAGTCGGATGTCCGAACCTTTGGGTTGGTCAACCAAACACCAATTTTTTTGAAAATAGGAGAATTCCTCCAAACATTGCATTCGGATGTCCAAATTCATCCCTAGGGCGTCTGAATTCATTTTTGAACTACTAATATATTCATTTTTATTTTTATTTTTTGCACTTCTAATTTTCTTAGCGATTAATAATGTCTTATAACAAGTCCTTAGTGATGACATCTATTTGAGTTCTAAGAATAACAAATTGGCTTCCGAAAGAGGTTTTGTGAATATACCGCCCAATTGATTTTTGTGAGAACATATTCAATTTGAATTTCTTTATTGACTACTAAATCACGAATGAAATGATACGCTATGTTAATGTATTTGGTATAGAGTGTTGAATGGGATTTTTGGTGAGATTTATGGCACTTGTGTTATCACATTTGATAGACACACACCCAAAAACCAATCCAAAGTCTTAAAGCGTGTGCTTCATCCAAAGGATTTGAGCACAACAACTTCCGAATGCTATATATTTTGCTTCGACGGTAGACAGTGACACAGAGGCATGTTTTTTATTAGACCAAGACACTAAGAAATCTTCTAGAAAATGACAAGTTCCACTTGTACGTTTTCTATCAATTCTACATCCGGCGATATCAAAATTGGTATATCCGACAAGATAAAATGTAATGGATTTGGGATACCATATCCCATAATCCAATGTCCTTTAAGATACCTAAAAATTCTCTTAACCACTAACAAATGAGATTTTTTGGCACATAATTGAAATCTAGCATACAAGTGCAAGGCATACATGATATCCAACTTGCCGTTAGATAGAGTAAACTACCTATCATTCCTTTATATAGTTTTTCATCAATATTTGTTCCATTTTCATCTTTGTCTAGTTTGGTTGAAGTGCGTATTTGAGTTCCCATTGGTTTGGACTCTTCTATACCATATTTCTTTAACAACGCCTTAGTATATTTTCCTTGGTTAATGAAAATCCCTTCACACATTTGTTTTATTTGTAAGCCAAGGAATAATGTTAATTCTCCTATCATACTCATTTCAAATTCATCTTGCATTAATTGTGAAAACTCTTCACATAGAGTTTCACTTGTGGCACTAAAAATGATGTCATCAACATATATTTGTATATTTAGCAACTTATTTTTGGACCATTTAGTAAAAAATGTAGTATCAACTATTCCCTTTTTAAAGCCTTTTTCTTCTAGCTATCCACTAAGTCTTTCATACCATGCTCTAGGGGCTTGTTTCAAACCATATAAAGCTTTTATCAATTTATATACATGGTTTGGGAATTCATTACTTTCAAAGCCGGGAGGTTGCTCTACATATACTTCCTCTTGGATGTAGCCATTAAGAAAGACACTTTTAGCATCCATTTGAAAGAGTTTGAATCCTTTAAAGCATGGATATGCGAGCAACATCCTTATAAACTCAAGCCTTACCACAGGAGCAAAGGTTTCATCATAGTATATCCCTTATTCTTGCCTATATCCTTGTGCCACTAACCTAGCTTTGTTTCTCATTAATACTCTTGTTTCACTTAGTTTGCTTCTAAATACCCATTTTGTACCTATGATGGAGTGGTTTTTAGGTCTATTAACTAAGTTCCAAACCTTACTCCTTGCAAATTGATTTAATTCATCTTGCATAGCCACTATCCAATTATCGTCTTTTAAAGTTCTGTTCACATTTTAGGCTCAATTTGGGATAGTAGGGCTAGATTTATATCTAATTGAGTTTGTATAGATGACTTAGTGTTCCTTCCTCTAGATGGATTTCCTATTATTAGTCCTTTGGGATGGCTTTGAATGAATTTTCATGTTGTAGGTAAATCACTACTTGATTTATTTGGAGCATGTTCTAGAGGTTCATCATTTTGAGGACTTTCACTAACTTGTGATGAGTCTTGATTAATGATTTCATTTGCTTGCTCATTTTGTGAATTATAAACAAATTGTGTTTCTTCATCACTTTTCTCTAATCTTAGGTTCATGTTGTTTTCATCAAATGTTACATGAATTGCCTCCTCTACTACTAGGGTTCTTTTATTGTATACTCTATAAGCTATTCTAACAGTTGAGTACCCTAGGAAAACTCCAACATCCGATTCGCTAACAAATTTTCCAAGATTGTCTTTTATGTTTAAAATGAAACATCTACAACCAAAGATTTTAAAGTATTCAATGCTTGGAGTTTTCTTGTATATGAGCTCATATGGAGTTTTCTTTAAAATTGGCCTAACTAGGACTCTATTCATTACACAACAAGCAGTATTTACCGCTTTGGCCCAAAAGTATTTAGACAAGCTATTTTCACATATCATGGTTCTAGCCATTTCTTAAATTGTCCTATTTTTTCTTTCAACTACTCCATTTTGTTCTGGTGATTTGACTACTGAAAAGTTATGTGTAATGCCATTTTCATCACAATGGCTTATAAAATTTTCGTTCACAAATTCCATTCCATTATCACTCCTAATTTTTATCACATTATGGCTTAGTTCATTTTGTATCTTTTTGAATAGTTTCACATATTCCTTAAAGGTATCACTTTTATGATTTAAAAATATTACCAAAGTGAATCTTGAGTAATCACCTACTATCACAAATGCATATCTTTTACCTCTTAGAGTTGTAGTTTTTGACGGACCAAAAAGATCCATATGAATTATATCTAGTGGTTTTGAGGTGGAAACTCCATTTTTGGCTTTAACTGAACTTTTAATTTGTTTTCCAAATTGGCATGCATCACACACTTTGTCCTTTTCATACTTTTGTTTAGGTAGGCCTCTAACAAGTTCTTTTCTTGATAGATCATTTATGTGATTTATGTCTACATATGCTAGTCTTCTATGCTATAACCAGGTTGAGTCATGCACCACACTAAGATATTTTACATCTTGGTCAACTATGTCACTTAAGTAAAGTACATACACATTGTTAACCCTAAATTCGGTAAGGATAGTGTTACCATCCTTAGGGTCAAGAATCATACATTTTTCACATCTAAACAACACATCAAGATATTTGTCACAAATTTGGCTAATACTTATCAAGTTGAACTTCAAATCATCAATCAAAAGCACATTTTCAATTACAGTATTTTCATTTTTAGCTACATTTCCAACACTGATAAGTTTCCCTTTTTTATCATTTCCAAAGGTGACATGTACCTTGTTCCTTTTTTATAATTTCCAAAGGTGACATGTCCCTTGGTTTCTACTCTTAGATTTTTGAGCAATAAGGGATTACTGGTCATGTGTCTTGAGCACCCACTATCAAGAAACCATTAAGTATCTCAAATTGAATTTTCTAGACACACCTACATAGAAAAGTCAAGGCATGAATTTTGGAATCAACGTGTCAAATGGTGCTTGTGCATTGCTTATTTTTCTTATCCAAGTTTTTGAACCATTAGCTACTTCAATTTGGCAAAGCATTTCTTTGAAGTGAGTCTTTTCTACAACAATAATCACAAATTATGTGATATTTAAGAGAACGTGATGCTTTATATTGGTAGTTTACCTTGCCATAGTCAAATCTAGGTTTGGCATTTTTAGTTCTATTTCTATAGAGATGATGTGGCAAGTTATGCTTTCATGTATAAAGTTAACATTAGGTGCATTATGTCTTTTATCCTCAAGCCTATGATAACCATATGGATTAAGAGTTTTATGATCCATTTGATAGTGATTTTTACCATTAAAGTTTTGAACCCCTTTTCCATGTTTATGATTATATGTCACACGAGTGGCTTTTACGAATTTAGTAGTTGATGTTTGATCAAATTCATATCCTAGTCCTTTCATGTCATTCCCTAATCTTTGACTACCCAAAAGCTTCGACCATCTTGCCACTTACGTTAGGAGATCTTCCAAACCTAAGATTTTTAGTAATCTCATAGGGCTTTCCAAAACGTCCAAGAACTCCTCGTTTTGTTCAGTAGAAGGTGAGATAAACTCATTTGAATTTCGCTTTGTGTTCTTCCAATTTTGCCTTTTGCTCCCATTTTTCCTCCTTTGTGCCATCTCGTATTTTTGTAATCTAATTTGAGTGATTTAGGGCTCTTTTTGCCCTTTTTTCACATCAAATACAGATTTTGTATCTTTCTAACTCCATAAATTCAAAATTCTGCATTTGCATAAAAAATGACACATACACGACAAAATAATGCTCAAAGCATAAATATAAAGAGATGAGGGCATAAAATTAGGTATTTTGAGCATAAATTACCCATCCATACTTAAAGCCTTGCTCGTCCTTGAGAAAACAAAACAAAAAAAAAACTAAATAAAACACATAACACAACTTTCTTTGCCACTTTCAAAGATAACATCCCATCCATTTGAAGTGAGTTTATGTGATCAATAAATTTCGTGTGCCTTTATTTGAAAAAACTTGCAGAGTTTTATGGCAAGGAGATGCTCAATACTTCATGATATTTGTTTAGGCTAAGTAGTACTAATTCAATATCTCAACACATGTGTGTGGGTGTGTGTGTTGTGTGCAATGGGTTCCACATAGTAAAGATTTATGTCACTATCCAAATGATAATAAGGAATGTAGGGTTTTTTTAGTGTATAAAACTAGTTCTCCCTTTTCACCAATAATCCACATGTCCACTAGCATACACTCATGCATTGTATTGAGGATCAATTAACTTTATTCCCTAACAACAGTATTAACATTTGCGCGCCTTGGGTCTTTTGGCTCTTTATACAACTACCCAGATCATATGAGTTCTATGTTCGAATATTCTTTTTGATGAAAAGGCCTTCTTGAAACGCCTAGTATGAAAACCATGACAACAATCACAAGTAAACCATTAGAGTTAATATAACTTTCACAAGTGTACTATAAATTTACAAACCCTTTCACAAAACATCAAAACTCACTTGCCATATAAGTAGTTTACAATAACTTATCTTATATACAACACATATGCTAAACTCTTAAGGAAATACTTGATAGATAATATAATAAAACATACAATATCTAAACAATGTGCACGTCAATGCCCAAGTATGCCTGTCACAACACTTCTACTTCAGACTGATCACTCTCCTCCTTGACCCTGTTCAGAATCCTCACCGAATATGTCTGAAAGTTTTGATAAACTTAAGGTGAGCTTTCATTGCTCAGTGAGGGGCAGAGGATTTAGTTTAGAAAAGTTAACAATCTTTGGTGAAAAAACCATTTTCAAAAGTAAGGCATAACAACCACACATCTCAAGCAAGGTAATCCAATAGCATATAATCGCGCACACATGTACAATTTCAATAAAATACATGTAATAGAGAGAAATAACTATCATGATGATCCTTTACCACCCTTATAACCCCTGGCATGCAGTGGGATCTAAGCTACCTTATTCACCATAGACTCTACAGTAATCACCCCATTAAGTTTTGTAGGTCCTAAAGGCAATCTAAGTGGGGGGTGAATTAGGTTTCAATAATAATTAGGTTAATTAAAATCTAATTAAGTCAATCAATATTACTTAATTCAATTTTAGTTCAACCTACTTTAAAATGTTCACCAACAATAAGAATATTAAGAGAAACCAATATAAGAATTAATCCTCAATATTCAATTGACTTATAAGCAACAATAAGCAATAATAAGGATCAATAACAGGGATTAAATCAAATGCACAACACACAAATTTAGAGTGTTTCAAGTCTTCTCTTGAAGACTCTACATCAACTACCTAAGCACTTAGCTTAGGATTTCACAATTCACTAAATTGAATCTCTTCACAAG
Organism: Ophiorrhiza pumila; assembly: GCA_016586305.1. Taxonomy (NCBI): domain Eukaryota; kingdom Viridiplantae; phylum Streptophyta; class Magnoliopsida; order Gentianales; family Rubiaceae; genus Ophiorrhiza; species Ophiorrhiza pumila. The sequence continues at coordinate 19,050,717 of BLIW01000004.1, read as the reverse complement.
GTGAGATTCAAACCCACTTATTCACATAGAAATTAACAAGGCAAGTTCAACCCAATAGCTACTCTAAGCTTTGAGATGAGACTTTTACACTCCACCAAGGAGTAACCTTCACAATCTTACCAAATTTTGAGAATTAAATGGAAAGCCATCTTGTAGGGTAGATGAACTCAATAAATTGCTCCACTACAAGTCTATTTCCACACTATTCACTATAATAATAAATTATAGATCAAGATAGAGTAAGATAACAATTGAAAGCTCAGAGATTTCGTTGGTTGGATATAGATAAGTGCTCTTGACAGAATTAGAGGTTATATTGAACTTGGAAATTTCACAATTATTGTTCTAAGTTTAAACACTAGCAGCAAAAGTTTCATTTTATATGGTCAAATTGAAAATGTTGTAGGTGGAGCATTAAATACAAAAAACTATCCGTTATTTGCCTAAAAAATTGAATTCAGACGACCATCACATGAATTCGAACGTCCGAATGTATTTTTGAGAAAACCCTAATTTTCAAAATTGATGAATTCGGACTTCTGAACCTCATGGATGTCGTCCGAATACTCTTTTCAGATAAACAAGATTTTTGGCCAAAAGTACATTCGGACGTCCGAACCCCAAGTAAGGCCATTCGAACTCAAATTTCTCATGAATACAAGAACATGAATTTGGACGTCCAAAACTAGGAGAGGTCGTCCGAATACACTTTACATATTCAAATGAAATTTTCAAAATGTGAATTCAGACGTACAAATTGGACCTGAGGTCATCCGAATTTTTATAAAAGTGAACTTTTTTAAAACATTTATTTTGTTAATGATATATTTTGAAACATGTAACATGATATATCATTTAATGTATCAAACTTATTTTGTAAAGTGCGTTTTGTAAAATTTTAAGCTTGCAAAAGATTAACTTATTATAACGACCTAACTTACATTCTGTAGGGTTATGGATTTTGGAACTTCGAAAGCTATCATGTCTTCATGTCTTGTCCATTCTTTGAACTCCTGCTCATTCACGTTTCATCATTAACTTAATAACATGCTCATTCAAATCATTACTATACATATTTATGTTTTTCATCATTAAAAGAAACGAATTAAGACAAAGTATGTCTCAGGTTTCAACTTTTGGGATGCATATGCATTAACTTTGTCGCGTTATACCAACACACAACAAAGTCCCTCCTTCGAGGCATTGGTGTAAACAACAAAGTGCTCTTTTCAATCAGGTAATGCTAATATAAGAGCGATGGTTAGTCTCTTCTTGATCTCCTAAAATCTAGATTCACATTTTTCACTCCATTCAAACTTAATCTTTTTTCCGGTTAATCGGGTTAAAGGCCCAACTATTTTTGAGAAATTCTTTATAAATCTTCTATAATATCCGACGAGTCCCAAAAAAGTACATATTTCCATTGGGGTCCCTGCACGCTTCTACTCTACCATGGCACCAATCTTTGAAGGATCTATGATCTGTCACCTGAGATGATGTATCCCAAGAATGTCTTATTGTTTAACCAAAATTCTCATTTGAACAACTTTTCATAAAGACATTGCCTTCTTAAGGTCTCAAGAACTATCCTTAAGTTTTGCGCATCTTCTTTCTAAGTTTTACAGTATACCAATATATCATCAATAAAAATGAACGCAAACTTATCTAAGTATGGATTGAATACTCTATGCATAAGGTCCATAAAGACAGTTTGTGCATTCGTGAGTGCAAATGTCATGACTACAAATTCATAATTCCTGTACCTATTGTTAAAGGCAGTTTTCTGTATGTCCTCACTTCTAATTCTCAACTGATATTACCCTTGTCTAAGATCAAATTTAGAATATGCCTTCACTCCAGCTAACTGGTCAAATAATTCATAAATGTGTGGAAAAGGATACTTATTCTTGATGGTGATCCTATTTGGACCCTGATAGTCTATGCACATTCTTAATGACTTATCTTTTTTCTTTACGAATAGTACTGGGGCTCCCCATGGTGAAGTGCTTGGTCGGATGTATCCTGTTTCCAATAATTCCTGTAATTACAACTTAAGCTGTTGTAGTTCTAATAGTGCCATACAATATGGAGTTTGAGAAATAGGGGTGGCTTCATGTAGCAAATCAATCTTAAATTCCACCGTTCTTTCTGGCAATAGCGATGTTAACGTTTTTGGAAAAACATCGGAATACATATTTATCATAGAAATTTCCTTAATTTTAAGCTTTTCTAAAGGATTGTTAATTAAATTGGCTAGAAATCCAATACCACTCTTTTGCGAGAGTTTCTTGGCCCAGACCCCCTAAATGAAGGGGCTCACAATCTTTCCCCGTTCAATAACAAATTTAACGATAGGTTTCTCAGGTGGGCAAAATTTTGCAATCTTAGTCCTACATTCCACTTGAGCATGATAGTGGGATAACAAGTCCATTCCCAAGATAATGTCATACACATGGATTGGGACAAAAACTAAATTTTCCATCATGCATCTTTCTCCTACCATTATCTCACAACCCCTATATTCTGGGTCCATTTCTAATTTTTTTTCCAACTGGTGTGCAAATTTCAATCACATAAGGCATTTTGCTACAATTTATAGGGAAATGACAAGCAAAAGAAATGGCAACTAATTAATGGAAATATCCCAGATCTAAAAGTACTCTAGCTAGTTTTCCCCAAACTAAAAGCATATTTTCCACCATGTCAGTTTCATCAGGAATATCCTCATTGTTCAATGCAAAAACACCAGCTTTTATCTTAATTTTTCCCATGTTATTTTTACTCCCTCCTGGCATATTGGATGGTTTAACTTCTTGTGGATTGATGGAGGGCTTGCGACAATTATTTATATAGCTATCAGAGCTACCACGCTGAATAAATTTATTACTTTTTTTCTAACAATTGCTATCAGCGTGTCCTAGACGATCAGAATATTTACAATTCCTTCTTGTGGGATTCCTAGACGCTGGTCATGTTGTTGTTGTTCAGTAGGATCCAGTCATTGAATTGCTTCCCCTCTTCAAGTTTGATTGTTCTTTTTTCCATTATGGGGCAGCTGGACGTTTTTCCTACTGATTTTCCCATTTCCTTTGCCTATTTTTCAAATTTTCAATCCAAGTTGCAATCTCTAGTGCTTATGGCAAGGTTATTGGTCCCACTGCGGCCATTCCATCTTTGATTTTGTGGCATAAACCCTGGGTAAAACATTATACCCTACGTTCTTCAATATCCACTAGTTGAGGCATAAATTTTGATAGTTTGTTAAATTTAGCCTCATACTGAGCTAGGGCCAAATCCCGTTGCTTGAGGGATATAAAATCTTCCTCCTGTTTTTCTCTTACGATTGTTGGAAAATACTTGGTGTTAAACTGGAAAATACTTGGTGTTAAACTAATGTAAGAAATTAACCCAGTTTATTGGGTTTGGTTTACCTTCTATTTTTCTTGTACTGTTTTCAACCAATCTCTTGCGGCTGTTAACATCTAAAAAATGGCAAAGGCTATCTTTCAATCGTTATCATATTGCAAAGAATCATAGATGTTTTCTATGTGATCCAACCAAGCCTCAATTTTTTCATCATTTGGCTCATCGAAAAATTTTGAGGTTTTAAACTTTAAAAATCTCTCTAGTGCGCTATCCTCTCTATTTGTTTGTGGCGGTCGAGCCTGTGAGACCTCGAAATTTTTAAAGTAATAATATTCTTGGTTATTTTAATTTGAACGTTAATATAAATTTTGAATTGATGGCACTTTGTGAAAATGGTAATTTAATAGTTTGCATTTTAATTAATTATTCATTTTAAGGAGATAATTGTCAAATTTAGAATATTATAAAGGAATTGATTATATTAACTAATCTTAAGTTTGGGTCTTAATTGGTATCTATGAAAGATAAGGACTTATTGATTAATTAAGAAAATTATTATTAAAAAAAATGTGATATATGTCTAAGCTTTATAGCTTACACGTCATCACCACTAGTGATTCGCGGGAGAAGGCTTGCGGATTATATAATTGAACAAAGACCAAAAAAAAGAAAAGGGGAACAGCAACGAGAGAAGGACAGGGTAAGAAAGGGAAAGAAGAGGAGAGAAGAAGAAGAACCAGGAAAAAGGAGACACCGTGTTTTGCTGATCCAAGGCAATTTGGAGGAATCATTAACAAGTGGGGTATTCAATAATTTTGTTTGTAAAATAATATATAGAAAAAAAAGAGAAACATCACTGAAGTTTTGTGTTGATAATCAGTTTGTAAAATTTTGGATTATTAACACGGAGTCCATTTTCTTGTATGTGCCTTGTGGTATAAATTGTTTTAGCTTGTGAGTGGTTCTATGAAAAGATGAGTTTGTTCGTCGGTTGGTTGGTTTATGTTTTGCTTGTTTGATAGTTGGGTTGATTCCCAATCTATTTTCATCTTGTGTGATTAAAGCATGTTATATTTGTCAAGAAGATTCATGGGTTGGAGTTTGATATTGGTGCATCGTGCATTGTTGTTTGAAATTCGGTGCGTCAAATGAGGTAATGAAAATATCTAATGAAATGACTGAAAAAGTTAAGTTTGTGATTTGGAGAGACATGCTTACATTACCAAAAGAACAATTTATGTTTGTATATGTTGAACTTCATTCCAATAAAATTCCTTATGTGATTAGTAAAAATTGATGGCCATTTTTTTTGACATGTTCTTCACAAGAAATGGCACGATGACCTTTTACATGAATTTGAAAATTGCGATGTTATAAAACAAGTCCATTAGTTTTTTTTTGAGGTAAATAGTCCATGATTCTACTCGTTAACCTTCAATCCAAGTTTTAAACGGTAAAGTAAAATAATTGTTGCAAGTTTGGGACTGTTGTGTAGGTAAGAGTGGATGAGGTGAAATAAGGGTTTCGTTATTTATGCCCAATTTCACTGGGTTATCACAGAGTTGCATTTCATATGGATGATGTTAAAGTTGAAAACCAATTTTTGCATTTGGAAGATTCAAAATTATTTAATATATTAGGATTTACACCGAGAATATAAGATTCTAGAAGCTTTGAGTTTGTGGACTTCAGGTTGTGTAAAATATTAAAGTTCAACATGGTTAATTTCTTTAAGGGTTTACGTGTTTATATGGGCTTTGGGGAAAAATTAGACAGCTCAATTAAAAGTGGTTAGAGCTTTAATATTAATAGTCTTGTCTTGAGTAATTTATTTTTCTTGAAATCTACAGATAATTACGTGAAGAGAAACAATAACCATATTCATCAATGCAATTTAGTTGAAATCACTTCTCCAAGTAAAGTTTTATGCATATACTATGACCATTATTACTAATGAGATAATGAAACCACTAAACTTTACTGGGAAGTGAGTGTAAGCCTAAAAGTCAAGTTTGAAATAGTAAGCCTAAAAGTCAAGTTTGAAATGCATTCCACAATCTTTAAGTTATTAAATGTAAACAAATAACATTTGTGGCATTGAGACTTTAAGCCACTAAATTTGGCTTAAATTTAAAATAATAACATGGATCTTCAAGGTCAAGATCTCTAAATTAGTAAGTTTAAGTTAACAACAAACATACTATACTTGTAGCACCAATACTATGTATAAATATTAATGATAAAATTAGATAATAACACTAACAATATTATGAATAATAAATGCCTTACCTTGGTAATAATTCCCACCAAATAAATTAGCAAGTTAATATTAAAAATATTATGAAAAAGAGAATTAAAATAAGGAAACTTTTCTTGTTATAACTTACCAAGTAAATACATAAAAAATTATGGAAAGGAGAATTAAAATAGGAAACTTCTCTTATTATAAATTACTAAGTAAATACATAAAACATTATGGAAAGGAGAGGTAAAATAGGAAACTTCTCTTATTATAAATTACCAAGTAAATACATAAAACATTATGGAAAAGAGAATTAAAAAAAGGAAACTTTTCTTGTTATAACTTACCAAGTAAATACATAAAATATTATGGAAAGGAGAATTAAAATAGGAAACTTATCTTATTATAAATTACCAAATAAATACATAAAACATTATGGTCAAGATCTCTAAACATGGTATAGGAAAGTGTCACAAGGTTGTAAATGGAGGAAGTACTCCAATTTTATGCTTTCAATCCCTCTTGAAGTCGGATCCATTAGGCCATTGATAAGTTGGTTTTATACCAACGTATATGTGTTAAATCACTTAGCTTTTGTCTTGTGTTTTATGCAAATGTGTGATGTTTCGTGCAATTTTGTGCATTAATATGGTTTGCACCCTGAAAGTGTTTAAATGAGAAAAAAATGCCAAAAATGTGGATCAAATGAGTCAAGTGCGTATTTGAAGTAAAAATCAAGGAAAGAGTGAAGAAAAGCTTAAATGATGTTTGAAGATTTGAGGGAAACTTTAAATACGTCTACTTGCTTCATTTAGCGTTTTGGGCAGAATGGGTATATGAACTTCATTTGAGTGTATCTTTCTAAATTCTAATGCGAATGCGGAGATGTTGGATGATTTGGAAAGCTCTTTATTTGTACTTCAATTTCCATGTTTTAACTTTTTCCAAATTCTGTGCGCAATCATGAGAAATGAGGGCATCTTCGTGTGTGTGGATTATCTTAGGGTTTCATTTTCCTGCCACAGTTTGATATTTTGACGATATCTTGATCTTCAGGTACCCAATGAGGCTGATGTTTGAACCCATAGAAAGCCAAAAGAAAGCTCTACAACTTTTATGTTTACTGAAAAATATAATTCAGAGGCTAGGCCAATCGAATCTTGCAAGGAGGTTGGTTGTTTGTTCTGGTTCAGTACTCATGCACTCACCGTGTATCACTCCCGCACACACTCACGCTAGGCACTCGCACATACGCACATCACTCTCGCACACCACTAGCACTACAGACTCGCACGCACGCGCACACTCATGCACTCACTCGCACACTAGCACTCGGACATACACATGCGGCGAGCTGTGCTCGTCACATGAACCACGCACACACATTGTGCGGCGAGGTGACCTCGCCGCACATGCACACACACACACTTCATGCGGCGAGCTCACCTCGCGCATGCCCCTCGCACATGCACTCTCGCACACTAGCACTACACTCTCACTGCATCACTCGCACACTTCATGCGGCGAGCTCACCTCGCCACATGCACACTTGCACACTTGCACACTTAGTTCACTTAGCACACACTCAATGTTATTGCATTTTAAAGCATACATTTTGCAAAGTTTTGAGTTGAGAGGGGTTTCATGTGTCTGAATACATTTCAAGATAGAAGAATGAATTGGAGCTTGCAAATGGCAGTTATCAAAATGCATGTTTCATGTTGCTTGATAGTGTTTTATAAACATTTATTTTCATTAAAATTGATTGTCCTGGATATATATATTGCATATGCACTCATATTCGCTCACTTTTCTACATCCTCAATTTACAACATTTGATGGCAGTTTGCCATTCATTTTTTGCAACCAATCACAACATCAACATTCATTCACATTTTGCATTCCGATTTAACACACTCACGTTCACCCTTATTTCACAACACTCACAACACCTCGCACACTTTTATCACTGAAATTCTCACACACTCGCACAACAAATTGCGAGACCTCGCCATGAGGTCTCGCCATACAAACACATTGCACGGCGAGACCTCGGGGCGAGGTCTCGTCAACAAAATGTATACACTGCTAGACCTTGCAGCGAGGTCTCGCCATACAAATGCATTATGCGACGAGACCTCGCCGCGAGGTCTCGCCAGCATAATTGGCTGTGGTTTTTTTTTTGTTGTTTTGGCAAGATGCAAAAATTCTTCTAAGTGTAGAGATGGTGATGCACAGGTATATGAAGGCGTAGCTGGAGTTGGCGAGGATGTGGGTAGTGAAACTGATGGCGTGATCAAGATAGGCGCGAAAGCGTGTTGAACGCTTGGAAGCGTGAAGAGCTCATGAAGTAAAGACGTGATGGTAGCTCAACAACAAAGGGAAGAAGTTAACGGTTGGAAGACGTGACAGCGGGAAGCTTGAAGGCGCGCATGGACTCTGAAAGGCGTGTGACTTGCAGACTTGAAGGCGCAAAATGACTACTGGAGGCGTGAAGCTCTTGAGCTCAAAGACGTGATTTTGGGTCTTGTACAGAAAGTGTGGATTGAACTTTGTGGATTTTCACCGACATGTTTTGTAACATTCTTTGCAATGATTTAGGCATTTTGCTTTAGCGTTTTAAGCACATTTTGTATCCTCTATATATAGAGGATTAGTTAACTATTTAGAGAGGAGAGGATCATTCTAGATTGATAACTAATTTTTGAACTAGAGAGAACGGGAATTAATTGGCGAGATCTACTTTCTCTCTCTAGTTTCTCTCTCTAGCTTTTGAGTTCCATTTTTGATTCCGATCAAGGATTTGCTCCGATCATTGTAATTCTCATAACAATTAAGGAGGCAAATTGTGTTTCTCTTGTGAATTGGAAGCTCTTGAAGCAATTCAATTGGTAATCCTTTTGCATTTGTTGAAAATAAATTGTTTCAAGTTGCAATTTGCAGATCGTGAATTGAGAATGGAGTTCTGTGGCTAAGTTTCTTATGTTATAGTGTTTCAACCGGTTAAATGTATAATTAGACTATGCAATGCTATGCAATTGACACAATTTCTTAAGAATGAAATCATATGTTGTTTTAAAGCTTGAACTTTGTTAAGTTTCATGAATTCACCATTTTATTGAATGTATTGAACTTTAATTGTGGTCGCCATGCTGAGTTGAGGGGAAATTTACCAATATCAGTAAGAATGCATGAATTGAGAACATAAAGTATGATAAATGAGTCTTTTCACTTGATTTACATATTCACTTCTGAGATTCAGGCCTCGCCATGGGAAGCTTTGATGAAATGAGACTTTAGGAAAAAGTGTTAAAAGAAGTTCTCTGTGTTAACAAACGAAGACATACGAATCCAGGTCGGGCCTCGCCATGGGAGTTCCTAGGTTTTGCATGTTTGAGTAGTTAGCTTTGAAAGTTGAGACGTTGCGGAGTGAATTCCATCATTCTCAGGCCTCGCCACGGGAGAGAATGGTTTTAGGAAGTATAGGGAGTGGTATGGTCGCCATGCTAACCACAAGCTAGACTTCCAGGCAACTTGATCTCCTCTCTGTTTTGCTTGAGTGTCAATTGCATTGTATTTGAGTTGTCTAATGTGCATTCTTCCGGTGGAAAAACTCTAGAACATCCATTCTCTTCCTGTTTTTACACTTTATTTGTTGCACTTGATACTTTACTAGTTAATGTTGTGTTTTAGTTCTCTTGTGACATTCCGTGAGCAATTACTGAATTCGAGAATCCATCCCCTTCCCTGTGGATACGATCCCTACTTCCACTTCTACAGTAGTTTAGGGTAAAATTGAGCTGATACTACTTTAAGCTACCAATTTTTAGCGCCGTTGCCGTGAAAGGCATGGTTTCTTAAATTTGAATTTGCTCTGTTTTGTTTTCATTTCCTTTGTGTAGTTTAGTAGTTCCATTATGTTTCATTTTGTCAAATTATGTTGTTTTTCTTGTTTTTGTGTTTTGTTGTCTACTTTGGTGTATTTGTGGCAAGTGCAGGATATTGAACTTAACTAAAATTGAGTATTTCACACCACAAGTACTCAAGCATGTCTAGGGGATTTGGGGATTTCTCTCCACCATCACCACCATATGAAGAGCAATGGCAAAATCAAGCACAAAGCAACAACTCGTATCATATTGGAACACAAGGGCTCTCTGTGGAATACATGTTTTCTCAACTTCTGGAAAAATTTGACAGAGGCTTACAAAAGGGAGAGCAATGGCATAACCAACAACCAAGCAATGAGTGTTATCTCAGAGAAGGGGCAAAAATGGAAAACATGTTGTCTCATGTTTTGGAGAGATTTGATAAAAGTGAAATAAGGTTGGCTCAACTGGAAGAGGAGCTTCAAGGATGACAACAAAGACTCGATCGAATCAATGAGTTAATCAGCAACCTGTGGGAACAAATTGAGGCACCATATCTAGATGCCCAATACAACTCAGAATGTACCTCTCTTTTAAGTAAAACACCAACTCCTGAGGACAATTATTTTGATATGCATGCTAACGTTGATTGTGGCTTAAAGTGTCCAAGGGAGTTGGAGTCTACAAGTTTTGGGGATGGTGTACATGACTGTTATGTTGCTGATTCTGTTGTGCATGAATATTTGAACTTTAATGATGAGGATGACTCTTTTATCGGTGAACAAAGTGAACTACCAATTCAATATGCATAACACTATCCACACATACCTCTAATTGCTAGAATACCAACTCCTGAGGAATATCATTTTGAAATACAAGTCAATGTTGAATGTGGTGAAACGAATCCTAGGGAAGTGGAATTCGCAAATGTTGAGGTTATCACACAAAAATGCATTATTGATGAACCTTTGTTACCTGAGTCAAATTTTAGTTGTTCATGTGAGAATGATGTCTTCTATAATGAGAATGATGTCTTCTGTGATGAGATTGATAGCACAAATTTTAGTTGTTCAATGGTGGAAGAGGTAAAAGAGGTGCCTACAATGGGGGAGTCTCAGTGGTTCAAAGTAGAATTTGTAGAGGTTGCTCCCTATGTGCACAAGCTTAAGCATCTCCTTGTAACTATTCTACAAGTGCCTTACAGGAGGAGGAACAAGAATGCTTATGAAATATCATTTTTCTGGTACAGAGAGGGTTATTCCGAATCTTGAAGATGAATAAGGCTTAAACAATAAAGTCTAGCTGGAGACTACAAAACCCAGAACTGCTTCTTGTTTTTTTATATTAAATAATGCATTTTGGTTAATCTAGTTTTACGTTTTTTGCAAGTTGTTATGCTCACTAAGGCCACTCATGTTGTAGGGGCTTGCACATGAAGGGAATTGCAAAGGAAATGAGCCAGGCACACTTGAGGCTATGTGTGGGGGAGTGGAGTCATGAACCACTTCCACGATGCACACAATCACTTTGTTTTACATTTCAAGCATAAATTGTGCATGTGCCACTTAGTGTTACTAGTTGCATATCTTACACCATTATGATTTGTAATCATAGTGCGGCACTTTTTTTGTATACTACCTCCATGTCATGTTTTCTTGCATCAACATGTAGTGTGCTTGGGTGGGTGAGTCCTAATAAGTTTGTTTTCACCTTGTGCAGGAACTTTGTCATGAAAGAGGGAATTATGGACAAGAGCACTTCACCACGCAAACATTGGAATTCATGACTTATCAATACCAGGGAGCTCCTAAACCTATCATTACTTTACATTGAGGACAATGTCAGTTTTAAGTGTGGGGGAGTGAATGTTTGCTTTGGTTTGTGTCTTTTGTACTTTTTCTGCTTATTTTCTTTCGTGCATGAAGGAAATTTTTTCTGTGCTATGTGATGCAAAGCATGCTACTTTTTAGTTTTGTTGTGTCATTTTGAGTTTTTGCATAGTATATCTTGTATATGTTGTGTTTTTCAATTTTTTTTGTGCACGTTTTACATTTAGTCACAATTCGTGCAAAATTTAAATTTTTTTTGGGTGAAATTTTGAATTTTTTTGTGAATAAGTGATGGTGTTGAACATAAGTGGTGTGTAGTTGACATTTTTGTGGAAGAACTCATCTATCCATGGAAAGTGCATTAGCACTAGAGTTGGATGTGTGTTTTAAACTTGAACAAAAATGCTCAATGGTGAGGATAGTTTGATGCTAAGTGGTAGGAGTAAAATGTTAGTGGGAAAGTTTGAACTTTAACATAGTTATTTTCAAGCACTAAAATGGATTACATACAAGGATTGTTGAACTTATGTGAAAAGGCAAGAAATAAAGAATTTTAAAACTTTTCTTGAATAATGATGAGTAATCCTTGGGAACCTGTAATGACATTTAGGCACCAGGGGAAATGATTTGGGAAAAAAGGCAAGTTATGCCAATGTGAAATGTATTGAATGTTAAGTGCATGGACAATGTTCCAAAAGCACACAAGTTATGAACCACTCCTCTGCGGGACTGCTCTGTCACACTAAGTGTGTATTTTAAGAGAATAATCTGCATGAGTGGGGATGGAATTCAAAAGCCATAAAACCCGAGGCAATAATTGGAAAGGCCAAGGAGTACTCCAGTGTAATAATGTCATGTGCAAAACGAAGGTAAAGCACTAAAGGATGACAACCAGGGGGAAAGAGTGGTAAGAAACGAGGGAAACCAATGATCCTTAATTTGGTGCATTTATGTCTATACAGTATTTACAAGTTGAGGACTTGAAAAGAACTAATAATAAATTCCTTGCATTCTCTATTTTTGCTCATATCATAAGTGAGACTTGAGATGTATGTAAGCCTTTGCACACAACTCACACATCTATGTTAAAGCTTCAAATGAGTACAACTTGGTTTTGATGAATGCCATGAATAATTGAGCTTATCCTCACAACTAGAGTTTAATTGGTTTAACTAAGAAATGTGCACATCCAATAAAAGTGTGAAATGTACTTGAAATGGATGGGTAGGTTTTGTCTACAAGGGAGTTATGTAGAATTGTGTGTTGTGTGTTGGTGTAGTGTTGTGACCGTGTTTGAGTTGTGTAAGTGTATTGTGGTGTAAGGGGATTGTTGTGTCCATGCTTGAGGGCAAGAAAGAGTTCAAGTGTGGGGAATTTGATAAGTTGGTTTTATACCAACTTATATGTGTTAAATCACTTAGCTTTTGTCTTGTGTTTTATGCAAATGTGTGATGTTTCGTGCAATTTTGTGCATTAATGTGGTTTGCAAGTTGAAAGTGTTTAAATGAGAAAAAATGCCAAAAATGTGGATCAAATGAGTCAAGTGCGTATTTGAAGTAAAAATCAAGAAAAGAGTGAAGAAAAGCTTAAATGATGTTTAAAGATTTGAGGGAAACTTTAAATATGTCTACTTGCTTCATGTAGGGTTTTGGGCAGAATGGGTATATGAACTTCATTTGAGTGTATCTTTCTAAATTCTAATCCGAATGAGGAGATCTTGGATGATTTGGAAAGCTCTTTGTTTGTACTTCGATTGCCATGTTTTAACCTTTTCCAAATTCTGTGTGCAATCATGAGAAATTAGGGCAACTTCGTGTGTGTGGATTAGGGTTTTTAGGGTTTCATTTTCCTCCACAGTTTGATATTTTGACGATAACTTGAGCTTCAGGTACCCAATGCGGCTGATTCTTGAACATATAGAAAGCTAAAGGAAACCTCTACAACATTTATGTTTACTGAAAAATCGAATTCAGAGGCTAGGCCACACGAATCGTTCATGGACGTTGGTTGTTTGTTCTGGCTCAGCACTCATGCACTCACCATGTATCACTCTCGCACACACTCACGCAAGGCACTCGCACATACGCACATCACTCTCTCACACCACTAGCTCTACACACTCGCACGCACGCGCACACTCATGCACTCACTCGCACACTAGCACTCGCACATACACATGCGGCGAGCTCAGCTCGTCGCATGAACCACGCACACACATTGTGCGGCGAGGTGACCTCGCAGCACATGCACACACACACACTTCATGCGGCGAGCTCACCTCGCCGCATGCACCTCGCACATGCACTCTCGCACACTAGCACTACACTCTCACTGCATCACTCGCACACTTCTTGCGACGAGCTCACCTCGCCGCATGCACACTTGCACACTTGCACACTTAGTTCACTTAACACACACTCAATGTTATTGCATTTTAAAGCATACATTTTGCAAAGTTTTGAGTTAAGAGGGGTTTCATTTGTCTGAATACATTTCAAGATGGAAGAATGAATTGGAGCTTGTAAATGGCAGTTATCAAAATGCATGTTTCATGTTTCTTGATAGTGTTTTATAAACATTCATTTTCATTAAGATTGAATGTCCTGGATATACATATTGCATATGCACTCATATTCGCTCACTTTTCTACATCCTCAATTTACAACATTTGATGGCAGTTTGTCATTCATTTTTTGGAACCAATCACAACATCAACATTCATTCACATTTTGCATTCGGGTTTCACACACTCACGTTCACCCTTATTTCACAACACTCACAACACCTCACACACTTTTATCACTGGAATTCTCACACACTCGCATAACAAATGGCGAGACCTCGCCACGAGGTCTCGCCATACAAACACATTGCACGGCGAGACCTCGCGGTGAGGTCTCGCCAGCAAAATGTATACACGGCAAGACCTCGCGGCGAGGTCTCGCCCTACAAATGCATTATGCGACGAGACCTCGCAGCATAATTGGCTGTGGTTTTTTTGTTGTTTTGGCAAGATGCAAAAATTCTTCTAAGTGTAGAGATGGTGATGCACAGGTATATGAAAGCGTGGCTGGAGTTGGCGAGGAGGCGAGTAGTGAAACTGATGGCATGATCAAGACAGGCGCGAAGGCGTGTTGAACGCTTGGAAACGTTAAGAGCTCACGAAGTAAAAACGTGATAGTAGCTCAACAACAAAGGGAAGAAGTTAACAGCTGGAAGGCGTGACAGCGGGAAGCTTGAAGGCGCTCATGGATTCTGAAAGGCTTGTGACTTGCAGACTTGAAGGTGCAAAATGGCTACTGGAGGCGTGAAGCTGTTGAGCTCAAAGACGTGATTTTGGGTCTTCTACAGAAAGTGTGGATTGAACTTTGTGGATTTTCACCGACATGTTTTGTAACATTCTTTGCAATGATTTAGGCATTTTGCTTTAGCGTTTTAAGCACATTTTGTATCCTCTATATATAGAGGATTAGTTAACTATTTAGAGAGGAGAGGATCATTCTAGATTGATAACCGATTTTTGAACTAGAGAGAACGGGAATTAATTGGCGAGATCTACTTTCTCTCTCTAGTTTCTCTCTCTAGCTTTTGAGTTCCATTTTTTATTTCGATCAAGGATTTACTACGATCATTGTAATTCTCATAACAATTAAGGAGGCAAATTGTGTTTCTCTTGTGAATTGGAAGCTCTTGAAGCAATTCAATTGGTAATCCTTTTCCATTTGTTGAAAATGAATTGTTTCAAGTTGCAATTTGCAGATCGTTAATTGAGAATGGAGTTCTGTGGCTACGTTTCTCATGTTCTAGGGTTTCAACCGGTAAAATTTATAATTAGACTATGCAATGCTATACAATTGACACAATTTCTTAAGAATGAAATCATATGTGGTTTTAAAGCTTAAACTTTGTTAAGTTTCATGAATTCCAACTTTTATTGAATGAATTGAACTTTGATTGTGGTCGCCATGCTGAGTTGAGGTGAAATTTACCAATATGAGTAAGAATGCATGAATTGAGAACATAAAGTATGATAAATGAGTCTTTTCACTTGATTTACATATTCATTTATGAGATTCAGGCCTCGCCATGGGAAGCTTTGATGCAATGAGACTTTAGGAAAAAGTGTTAAAAGAATTTCTCTGTGTTAACGAACGAAGACATACGAATCCAGGTCGGGCCTCGCCATGGGAGTTCCTAGGTTTTGCATGTTTGAGTAGTTAGCTTGGAGAGTTGAGACGTTGCGGAGTGAATTCCATCATTCTCAGGCCTCGCCACGGGAGACAATGGTGTTAGGAAGTATAGGGAGTGGTGTGGTCCCTATGCTAACCACAAGCTAGACTTCCAGGAAACTTGATCTCCTCTCATTTTTGCTTGAGTGTCAATTGCATTGTATTTGACTAGTCTAATTTGCATTCTTCCGGTGGAAGAACTCTAGAACATCCATTCTCTTCCTATTTTTACACTTTATTTGTTGCACTTGATACTTTACTAGTTAATGTTGTGTTTTAGTTTTCTTGTGACATTCCGTGAGCAATTACTGAATTCGAGAATCCATCCCCTTCCCTGTGGATACGATCCCTTCTTCCACTTCTACAGTAGTTTAGGGTAAAATTGAGCTGATACGACTTTAAGCTACCAGTCATGGGCATGTAAATGGACCTGAAATCAATTGGGCATCTTTTGTAAGGATGGTATTAGGGTCTGTCAACCATCCACAAAGTTATCTAATAAATAGGGTGTAGCGACCCACCTCAAAAAGAGGTTAGCTAGATAAAAAAAAGTTAACAACAAACATACTATACTTGTAGCACCAATACTATGTATAAATATTAATGATAAAATTAGATAATAACACTAACAATATTATGAATAATAAATGCCTTACCTTGGTAATAATTCCCACCAAATAAATTACAAAGTAATATAAAAAATATTATGGGAAAGAGAATTAAAATAAGGAAACTTTTCTTGTTATAACTTACCAAGTAAATACATAAAATATTATGGAAAGGAGAATTAAAATAGGAAACCTCTATTATTATAAATTAAAAAGAAAATACATAAAACATTATGGAAAGGAGAGTTAAAATAAGGAAATTTCTCTTATTAAACATTCCGTATGATTTAGGCACAAGATTAATTGTACAATGACATATATTGCATACGACTGCGGCAATATTACATGGAAATGAGTGGTTAATTATGAGGGACAATAAGAATAATCCTTCGAGTAGTCATAATTATAAATTAAGGAAAAATACATACTTGATCAAAGGTTACTAATATAAGTTAATCAAGTATAATTGTAAGTGTAAGACTCTGTAAACGATGTGAAGTCTCAAATACAAATCAAGTGAATCGATTAAACATAATTAGACTATACACCATAGGGTTAAGTTCTAGAAAGTCCATAGATATGCAAGGATAACAAGATAGATATGGTTAACTTACATTTTGTAAGTGTTCTGTCTATCTTATTGTGAGTTTATGTAGTTGGATTATCTGATTTGGTGACAACATGTCCTTATAATGATTAAAGGTGATAGAACTGAATGTTTGTTATGGGTTTTTATAGCCCTTGCATATGTTGGAATGTTTTCCAACACTTTCAATGTAGAACATGGAATTTTGATAAAATATAAGAAGTTCGAATTGCACTTTGAAATCGTCTATTGAATGTATTTCATATTGGATTTGGAGGGACAGTCTTGTTATCGTGTCAACTTAATAACAAAAGGTGATATGGGTATTATTTGAATTATGAACAATCTCCTTTCTTATATTAGAAGGCATTCCAGGATAAATGAATTTTTATAACTTGCTGTTATCTTGCATTTATATAATTTGGTAAATATGATGTGATATGATTGAAATATTGATTTTGTGCTGTGTGGAACTAAGTGCTTCGTTGATATGAATGCGAGAGCCACCTCTAGAATCCATACAAGCCGCTATTGATTGTAGCGCACTGACATGGTGTGAAATATTTGTATATGGCATGGGTTTGCCTGTACTGTGACTGCCTGACTGACTGGGGCCCAGTCATGGTGGCTTATTGGTGGCCGGGAAGGCAAGGACCGACGAGTTCATCATAAGTCCACCGTTACGTTTCACTCTTGTCAAATGGAACTAAGGAGTTTTAGTTTTATGAGAAATGGTACTGATTATCCGGATATATCATACTGTGCCTCCTGGGTAATTACTAACTATGGAGGATAAGGTAGCTCTAAGTCGTGGACGCAATTTGTCGAGAGTCGTATGGCTGGTACTGGGTCAGCTTGGCAGACCACAGGTAGCAAATCTAAACTATTATGTGCTCCCTTATGGGACAATGTGCTACCTGAGACGAATACTCTTTGTGACTGTTGATTACCAGTCTTTTTGTGACTGTTTACTGGTAGTTTATCTTTGACTGTTTACTGCCAGTTCCTTCATGACTGGCCACAGCCAATTTTCTATGACTATTTATTGTTAGTATCTGTGTGACTGTTATTGTGAATTTCTCTTGGAATATATAAATTATTTTGGCACTTGGTATTTTGAAAATGTAGTTCCAAATTATTCACTGTTTTGAAAAAAAACTATACCCAATTCTCCACCCACTGAGCGATAAAGGCTCACCCCATTTTCTTAAATGTTTTCAGTAAAGTAACCAGAGAAGGCCGTGAAGGATGGATGAGTGGAGGCACCATTAGTGATGGTGAGACGTTTGGTGTTGAACCTTGGAGTAAAAATTAAGTTGTAATATAATATTGTAAATATGAGATTACATTGTACTTGTTATGGTTATTGGTGTTGAGAAGAAATAGAAAAGGAAAAAATTTCCTTGAGGTTTCACTATATGTTCAGGATTGTTGACCGATTGAACGACCCGATTCACTTTCCAACTAGGGGGTGGGTCTGGGCGTTACAGGTGGTATCAAAGCCTTTATGCTCATAAGCCTGGATAAGATATTTGAACTATAACATTAGGTTTCAATCCAACTAGGAAATTATTTTACAACTTATAAAGGTGTTTTGAAAGTTATAGAGTGGGTTGTTATGGAATTATTCGATGCTTCGTTAAGTTCTGATTATGTTTGGAAGTATTTGTTAAATTTGAGAATGTGTTGTGAAAGTTATCGGATTAAGTTGCAAGGAATAAGACTCGAAGACGAGATCCCAATTTGATGTCATTGATTCGATTTTAGAATTCAATTGATCCTCTTAGGACTGATCAACCTAATATTTGGATCTTTTCAATTATATTATTCAAGTTATGGCTATATAGATATTCGGAAGGGGAAAGGAATAGTGGAAGTAGAGAGTAATTATGGAGTTTGAAGTAACTATACGAAACTTGCATGATATATGTTTAAAATGTTCAATTAAAATATGAATAATAAGGATAACCTTCCAAAAAGTAAGGATACTGATATTGTTGTTTCTTGATTAAGTATAAACCACTAAAAAAATGTTAGCTCATTGGGTTTGATATTTATCGTGAGACCTAACATGGGCACTCAAGATTGTGGAACTAGTAGTATTATACTAAGGAGTTAATATTATTGACTTGGAAATTCTTAATAACTAAATATTACTTGTGAGGTGACATGGTAAACTTAAAAATATTATGAAGGAAAAAAAACTATTTAGACTGAACAATCTAAGAAAATAAGATTACGACAATACTAAAATATAGTAAATTATAAAAAAAAACTTTTCCTTGAGACTCTTTACAGTTCCCTTTCCCTGAACTCAATTTCTTAACTTTAGGAACTAAATATGATCGTACAATTGTTATGAACCTTATTCTAGGTTTCTTTGAACCTCTGAACCAATAATACAACTTTGAAGATTTGGGCTCATATTCACGTAAATATTTTGTGAAGTTTAATCTAAAGTAATCGTTGAATGGTTTTTTTTATTGCCATTACCTTAGAATGATCATATACCGTAAACATTTTTGATAATCAGTAAGAATTTCGAGGACGGAATTTCTTTTAAGGAGAGGAGGGTGTGAGACCCCGAAATTTTTAAAGTAATAATATCCTTGGTTATTTTAATTTGCACGTTAATATAAATTTTGAATTCATGGCTCTTTGTGAAAATGGTAATTTAATAGTTTGCATTTTAATCAATTATTCATTTTAAGGAGTTAATTTTCAATTTTAGAATATTATAAGGGAATTGATTATATTAACTAATCTTAAGTTTGGGTCTTAATTGGTATTTATGAAAGATACGGACTTATTGACAAATTAAGAAAATTATTATTAAAAAAAATGTGATATATGTGTAAGCTTTATAGCTTACATGTCATCACCACTAGTGATTCGGAGGAGAATGCTTGCGGATTATATAATTGAACAAAGATAAAAAAAAGGGAGAAGGGGAACGACAACGAGAGAAGGACATGGGAAGAAAGGGAATGAAGAGGAGAGAAGAAGAAGAAGAAGAGGGAAAAAAGAGACATCATGTTTTGCTGATCCAATGCAATTTGGAGGAATCATTAACAGGTGGGGTATTCAATGATTTTGTTTGTAAAATAATATATCGAAAAAAAAGAGAAACATCACTGAAGTTTTGTGTTGATAATCAGTTTGTAAAATTTTGGACTATTAACAAGTAGTCCATTTCATTGTATGTGCCTTGTGGTATAAATTGTTTTAGCTTGTGAGTGGTTCTATGAGAAGATGAGTTTGTTCGTCGGTTGGTTGGTTTATGTTTTGCTTGTTTGATAGTTGGGTTGATTCCCAATCTGTTTTCATCTTGTGTGATTAAAGCATGTTATATTTGTCAAGAAGATTCATGGGTTGGAATTTGATATTGGTGCATCGTGCATTGTTGTTTGAAATTCGGTGCGTCAAATGAGGTATTGAAAATGTTTGATGAAATGACTGAAAGAGTTACATTTGTTATTTGGAGAGACATGCTTACATTACCAAAAGAACATTTTAAGTGTGTATATGTTGAGCTTCATTCCAATAAAATTCCTTATGTGATTAGTAGAAATTGATGGCCATTTATTTTGACACGTTCTTCAGAAGAAATGGCAAGATGACCTTTTACATGAATTTGAAAATTGCGATGTTATAAATCAAGTCCATTAGTCTTTTTTGAGGTAAATAGTCCATGATTCTACTCGTTTCTCCTTCAATCAAAGTTTTAGACCGTAAAGTGAAATAATTGTTGCAAGTTTGGAACTGTTGTGTAGGTAAGAGTCGTTGAAGTGAAAAAAGGGTTTCGTTATTTATGGCCAATTTCACTGGGTTATCATAGAGTTGCATCTCATATGGATGATTGATGAGTTGGTTTTATATCAACTATTTTATGCTAAATCTCTTGGCTTTTGTCTTGTGTTTGATGCAAATGTGTGGTGATTTGTGTTGTTTTGTGCATAGAGATGGTGTACTAGTTTGTAATGTTGAAATTATGCAAAAAGAGTGAAAATTATGGTAAATGAAGTGAAAAGTGTTAAGGAAAAATAAAGGAACCAAAAAGGCATTATTCGGCCAAATTAGGGTTTTCGGCAGTTTTAAGTGTGCATTTTTTTTTGTGTATAACTCTTTCAATTCTAATCCAAATGAGGAGATCTTGGATGATTTGGAAGGCTCTTTGTTTGTACTGCAATTTCCATGTTTTAACTTTTTCCATATTCGGTGTGCAATCATGAGAAACAAAAGCATCTTTGTTGTGTTTGGATTAGGGTTTTTAGGGTTTCATCTTCTTGCCACAGTTTGGTATTTTGACGATATCTTGAGCTTCGGGAACCCAATGAAGCTGAATCTTGAACCTATAGAAAGCCAAAAGAAATCTCTACAACTTTCTTGTGTAATGAAAAGTCTAATTCAGAGGCTAGAGCATACTTATTTGGCATGGAAGTGGGGGATTGTGATAAACTTGACGCTTAACCATATTTTTCATGCACAACTCACTTCACTCATATGCACACTCACATGATCACCTCACCACTCTCTCGCACACCACTAGCAAAACTCTCGCACACTACGCATACACTCTCGCACACTATGACGCACACATTGTGCGGGGAGGCCACCTCGCCGCACATGCACTACGCACACTCACATGCGGCGAACTCACCTTGCCGCATGCACTCTTCGCATTCACACACGCACTCACCATGCGGCGAGGTCACCTCACTGCATGCACACACGCACGCACATCATACGGCGAGCTCACCTCACCGCATGCACACTCTCGCACACTAGTACTACAGTCTCACTACATCACTCGCACAAACACTACGCACACACTATGCTGCGAGGTCACCTCGCCGCAATACTCTCGCACACACCATCAACAACATTCACACAACACTTGCACATTTTCACAACACTTCACTTCTTCACATACTTCATGCACACTTGCAACACACCTTTCACTCAACAACTCATTCCATTTCATACAACCACATCACCACACTTGGTTTCATCACTTAACAATCTTTCACAAACATTTCAATCTTTAGCAACTTCATTCACATATAGCTTGTACATAACATTTTTGCTATATTTGGTTCACGGCATTGCACACAATTCATGCTTGATTGCTTGACTGCATTTCGTTATCCATCCATTCACACCACTAATTCCAATCACATTCACTTCACATCTACACTTCACTAAACTCACAAATACTCACAACACTTCACGTTGTTCACTCAAACTCACACACTCGCACAAAGTGGCGAGACCTCACCGCGAGTTCTCGCCACACACACGAAATACACGGCGAGACCTCGCCGCGAGGTCTCGCCATCATTGTTGTCTCGGGAATTATTTGTGGTGAAAGGAAAAATCAGCTAAGTACTGGATTTTGTTTGTTCATATACAGAGATGAGGAAGGCGTGGTGCACAAGGGCTTGAAGACGTGAAGAGGCTACTGAAGTTGTGAGGGCTAAAGGCTCGATGGCACAGAAAAGCTGTTGAAGGCGCGTTTCGCATAGCTTATGAAGGCGTGATATTTGCTAGATAAGACGGAACTTTGGCAGGAACGAGAAGGCGTGGTGGTTGGAGGCTTAAAGGCGCTAGAGAAGCTGGGAGGCGTGATCCAGATTTTCCTAAAGGTGCGCGGAGGTATTAGAAGGCGCTGAACCTCTGGCTCAAAGGCGCTGGTGCAGCATTGAAGACCTTCCTTTTTGGCTTTTGTCATTTACATTCCTTACGAGTTTTTAGTAGTGGCATTTTTGTAAATACTTACTCATTTTATGTTTGCGTACTGTTTACTATTCTTGTAACCTCTACATATAGAGGATTAGATAGTTTTAAAAAGGGATCCGATCCATTATTCATTATTCACAATTCACATTTTCCATATTGTAACTGACTTTTGATTTAGAGCGGGAAGTGTTCTTCGATTAGATCTACTTTCTCTCTCTAGTTTCTCTCTCTACATTTTCATCTTCATTTTCGATCTTTGATCGCTTGGAAGCTCTGACATTGCATAATTCTCTCAATCGAAGGAACTTAATACAAATCTCTGGATTCTAAACGGTAAAACTTTCCAATTTGATGGATGAGATTCTTATAATGATGAAATTTGTTGAGATTGAGCTGATTATGGCAAAGTTTGGCTAGTGTGTGATAATCTAGGCTTCTAATGGGTAAATGTTGAGTTTATATGACGACGTGCGGTGTAATTAACATGTTAAAGAAAGTAATTCAACATCCTATGCTTTGATTTTATAAACTTGTTTAATCTCATGAATTTGAACTGGATTGGTTGAGATGAGTTTCAATTGCGGTCATCATGCTGAGTTGAATTTCATTTCACTAGTTTAGGTTATGAATTTCATGAGAAAGAACTGGATGTTGCTTGAGTTCTCTAACCTGCACGTGAATGATCACAATTACAGCTAGGCCTCACCATAGGAAGCTTAGATTGTGAAATCCTTAGATCAAGGTTGTGAGGAGAGATTCTCTTACTTGAATGATGAGTTATAAGCTAGAATCAGGCCTCACCATGGGAGATTCTAGAAATTAATTGCTTGAGTAATTTGAGTAGAGAATTGAGAAAACTTTTGGTTCTACTCACCATCCTTAGGCCTCGCCATGGGACAGGATGGTGATGGGAGGCTAGGGTTACAGTGTGGTGGCCATGCCAACTGTAATTAGGTCTCCTGGTTGCTCTTCTCCTCTGCTTGCTTGAAATTGCATGTTAATGTCACTGCACTAGTCATATAAATGAAAGAGTGCATTCACCCGGAAGAAGACCTAGATTATCATTGTTAAACATTTGTGATCCTTTGTGAAGTTTTCGTTTACCAGTGTTTGTTAGTTTGCCATTTAATTCTGTGAGTTTTAATAGATTACTTCCTGTTCTCGTTGCTTTCCTTTTATTCAATACGTGTGATCACCATTGTGCCTTGCAGTTGAACAAAATCAATTTCTTGAGTCTTTCTTTTTCCTTGTGGAACAAACCTAGCTCACTGCTACTATAGTTAGTGGAAATAGGATAAATTGACGAGCTACGACAACTCGCTATCAATTTTTGGCGCCGTTGCCGGGGAAACTAGGCACGGTTCTTGAAATTTGTTTTTGTTATGTTCTTAGTTTGTGAGATTTATTGTTTTGATTTAGTTAAGTTCTTTTTGCTTAGTAAGTGTGTTTCTTGGTTTGAGTACTTTTACTCTTTAGTGTGTGTTTATTCTACTACGTTTGCCATCTTGTATTGGTCTGATTTCCATATTGATCCATTTGTTTTGTTTCATTTGGTGTACTTGAGTGTTGAATGTGTCTTTTCTTGTTCTGAATCTATATTGTTGTCACGTTTATAGTTAGATTTTGGAATTCTTGTTATTTTCTTTTCTTGATATCATTTGGTGTTTGTATATGCCCAGGTCTGTAAGATCTGCAGGGGAACCTGAATTCATACTTGACCTTGAATTACAAAGGACCTTGAGGAGGCAAAGAAAGGAAAAAATGGCTAACCCTGAGACAAGGCTTCCAAGGTTTGGAGACCATTATGCAGTGAACTTCGACAATAGATTTGGACAACAGGGCCAATTTTTCCAGGGATTGGACAACGAGGATCCAAATGACCATTTAGATTGGTTTCTAGGCTTATGTAGCACATTTAAGCTACCAAGGGTGGAGTGAAGTGAGGTACATAGGATCTTGTTTCCCCTCTCTTTGAGAGGTAAAGGAAAGCATTGGTTTAAGACCATTGGGGGAGCAGATGCGACAGTTTCATTTGAAGAACTTCAGAGAAAAGTTTTGGCTAAATACTTCCCTCCTGCCAAGCTTGAGAATAGAAGATTGGAAATTATGAATTTCCAACAACAAGACAGTGAGTCATTTCGGGAAGCTTGGGAGCGCTTTAATGACTTGATTCGACAATGTCCCAATCATGATTTGGGAGAGATCAGGGAGTTAAATACATTCTTCAAGGGTCTTACACCCGAATCCTCCATGATGGTCAAGGCTTGTGCAAATGGTGCACTCAAAGACAAATCTGTGCCTGAAGTGCGTGAATTGTTCAATCAAATTGCTGAGGATGAATATCTCTTCCCTGAAACTTGAAAGCCACATGGTAGAAGACAAAGAGGAGTTATTGATTTAGATGAGGAGACTTCACTCAGTGCAAAATTTGAAGCTCTAGCTAAGCAGGTGCAAACTTTGAAAGCTGCTCAAACCAAAGCCCCAATTCTTTCTTGTGGTTTGTGTAAAGGTGAACATCACACCGATGAATGTGCCATCACAACTGAGTCTATTCAATATGTGAACAACTACAGCAGCAAACCTCAATATGGTGGAAACTATTCTGGAAATAATTACAATGGAGGTAGTGGAGGTAACAGGCAATATAGTGGAAACCGAGGAAATTGGAATCAACAACAAAATCAAGGAGGTCAGTACTACCAAGGAAATGATCAAAGAAGGGCAACAACTGCACCTCCTGGTTTTGATCATCAAGCTAGTACATCTGAACAAAGGAAACCATCTGTTGAAGACATGTTTGAAAAGTTGATGGAGAAGATGGATAAGAATGAACAAAGGTTTGGTGGTTTGGAGTCTACTATTAAACATCACGAAGCCACTTTAAAGAATATTGAAATGCAACTTGGACAATTGGCTAATGCTGTGCACCAGAGACCAAAATGAGCACTTCCAAGTGACACAATTCCAAATCCAAAAGGAAGAGAAGCTTGCAATGCTATCACCTTGAGGAGTGGGAAGCTTTTGCCATGAAACAAAGCTACAGAAGATAAGAATGATTGTTTAGAGGAAGACCAAAAAGATGAGGCTAAAGAAACTCTGGAACTTGAGAAGGATGGTGAGCAAGAGGCTACTAAACCTGACAAGAAGGAAGTACCAGCAAAGGTGGGAAATGAGATAACCAAAAATTCCAATCCTTATAACTTTCCAGATTATGCTCCAAAACCTCCATTTCCAGAGAGGAAGAAACCTCCACCTAAAAAGGGACCTCAATTCAATCGTTTCTTGGATATGATCAAACAAGTGAATGTCAATTTACCTCTATTAGATTTGGTGACAGCCATGCCCAAGTATGCTAAGTACCTGAAGGATCTCATTTCAAATAAGGAGCAAATCTTGAGGTGTGAAATTCCAATGATGCTATCCGAATGTAGTCAAGCATGGATGGTGCATAAATTACCTCCAAAGTTGAAGGACCCAGGCAGTTGTACCATTCCATGTAAGATTGGAACCAGATATTTTGCAAAAGCACTTTGTGACCTTGGAGCTGGAATCAACCTGATGCCACTTTCCATTGCAACAAATGTGGGCTTGAGTGGAAGGATTCGACCAGTTGTAGTAACACTTCAGTTGGCAGATAGGTCTTTGGTGACTCCCACAGGCTTAGTAGAGGATGTATTGGTGGGAATCGACAAATTCACTTTACTTGTGGATTTCATTATCCTAGACAAGGAGGAAGACCCTGAGGTACCTCTCATTTTTGGTAGGCCTTTTCTATCTACTTGTGATGCATTGATTGGTGTTAAAAATAAAACTGTCACTTTTAGAATTAATGATGAACAAGTGGTCTTTGATGTGATTTATGCAATGAAACACCCAATGAATGTGGCATCTTGTTTTGCTATTCGATCCATTGCATGTGCTGTGAATGTAAATGATGTAAATGGAAAGCATGAATTTATTTGTCTTGATGAGTTAAATTTGCATAATAATGAGGAAGATAATGTTGAGATAGATGAGGAAGATAGCAAAATTGTGAATGAAATAGAAAACCTTGTTGAATGTTGTTATCTGGATGAGTCAATTTGTGAGATAAAGATAATGTTGTTGAGGTAAAAATGCATGAAAGTGTAGGAGAGAACACTTTACAGGAATTGTGTGATAGGAAAGGTGAAAATGAGCATGAACTATTGGTGTTGAAAATTGTGTTAACTAATGAAATTTGTAATCCCACTGAGGTGAGGAAGCAAGAGTTTATTTGCAGGAATGAAAAGCTTTTACATTCCGTAGAGGTGGCACCAAAGCTTGAGTTAAAACCCCTACCTCCTTATCTC
Organism: Ophiorrhiza pumila; assembly: GCA_016586305.1. Lineage (NCBI taxonomy): Eukaryota > Viridiplantae > Streptophyta > Magnoliopsida > Gentianales > Rubiaceae > Ophiorrhiza > Ophiorrhiza pumila. The sequence goes on along the minus strand of BLIW01000004.1, from coordinate 19,023,918 downwards.
AAGTATGCTTTCTTGGGAGAGGGTGAAACTTTACCAGTTGTGATCTCTTCCAAACTTGAAGAATGGCAAGAGGAAAAGCTTTTGGAAGTTTTGAGGCAACATAAATTGGCTATTGGATGGACAATTGCTGACATAAAAGGTATTAGTCCTAGTTTGTGTATGCACAAGATCTTGCTTGAGGAGAATGTTGTTCCAGTCAGGGATAGACAAAGAAGATTGAATCCACATATGATGGAAGTTGTCAAGAAAGAAGTGATAAAATTGCTCGATTTTGGAATGATTTTTCCCATCTCAGACAGTGAATGGGTTAACCCTATTCAATGTGTTCCAAAGAAGGGTGGAGTGACTGTTGTGAAGAATGATGCAAATGAACTTCTTGCAACAAGAGTGGTTAGTGCTTGGAGGGTATGTATGGATTACAGGAAGCTCAATAAGGCAACCAGGAAGGATAATTTCCCTCTTCCATTCTTGGAACAACTTCTGGATCGGATTGCTGGCTATCTGTTCTATTGCTTTTTGGATGGATACTCTGGTTACAACTAAATTGCAATCGATCCCAAAGGTGTATGATGGCGATCTTTCACGACATGGTGGAATCTATAATAGAGATCTTCATGGATGATTTCTCTATTTTTGGGATAACTTTTGATTTATGTTTGGAAAATTTAGCAAGGGTATTGAAGAGATGTGAAGAGACGAACCTTGTTTTGAATTGGGAAAAATGTCAGTTCATGGTCCAAGAAAGAATTGTTTTGGGACATAAAATTTCTCATGTGGGGATCGAAGTGGATAGAGCAAAGATAGATGTCATTGCCAAGATCCCTCCACCTACCAATGTAAAAGGAATTAGAAGCTTTCTTGGTCATGCTGGGTTTTACAGACGTTTCATTAAGGATTTTTCCAAGATAGCTCGACCCTTGTGTAGTCTCTTAGAAAAGGATGTTAAGTTTGAGTTTGGAACAGAGTCTGTTGAGGCATTTCAGACCTTAAAAGCTAAATTGGTGGAAGCTCCTGTCATAGTCACTCGTCATTGGGGTGAACCGTTTGAAATTATGTGCGACGCTAGTGATTATGCCTTAGGAGCTGTCTTAGGCCAGAGAAGAGACAAGATTTTTCACACCATATATTATGCAAGTAGGCTACTGAATGAAGCATAATTGAATTACACGACTACAGAAAAGGAGATGTTAGCTGTGGTCTTCGCATTTGATAAATTCCGTGCCTATCTTCTGGGGTCTAAGGTTATTGTTCATACAGACCATGCGGCATTGAAATACTTGCTTGCAAAGAAAGAAGCAAAACCACGTTTGATTCGGTGGGTTTTGTTGCTCCAGGAATTCGATGTGGAAATTAGGGATAGGAAAGGCTCTAAAAATGTTGTGGCGGATCACTTGTCAAGATTGGAGTCTCAGGAGCAAGATTCACCAAACCTGTTGGTGAAGGAGCATTTCCCTGATGAACAAATCTTCAAGGTGGAGCAAGAGAAGTTGCCATGGTATGCCGAGATTGCTAATTTCGTTGTGGCTGGTCAAGTGCCTACTTACTACTAGTCTGAGTAAAGGAAGAAATTGCGAAGTGATGCCAAGTGTTACTTTTGGGAGGATAATGCATTATATAAGGTGTGTAGTGATCAAGTGATTCGTAACTGTGTTAAAGAAGAAGAAAAAGATGACATTTTGAAAGCCTGTCATGAAGGACTCTGTGGAGGTCATTTTGGCTCAACAAGAACTGGATTCAAGGTTTTACAATGTGGCATCTATTTTCCTTATATCTTCCTGAATGCAAAAATCTAGATTGGAAACTGTGATCGTTGTCAAAGAACTGGAAACATTTCTTCCAGGAATGAAATGCCTCTAAACAACATCCTTGTGGTAGAAATATTTGATGTTTGGGGTATTGATTTTATGGGTCCTTTTCCTAAATCAAGAGGAATGGAGTACATCTTAGTTGCTGTGGATTATGTGTCAAAATGGATTGAAGCCAAGGCTCTTGCTTACAATGACGCACGCAGTGTGACTGCATTCTTGAAATCACACATCTTCACTCGGTTTGGCACTCCCAGGGCAATCGTATCTGATGGAGGCACGCATTTTTTCAATAAACTCTTTGAAGCTCTCCTAGCTAAATATGGGGTAACACATAAAGTTTCTACTTCTTACCACCCCCAAACTAGTGGCCAAGTTGAAATTTCAAACAGGGAGATTAAAAGGATCTTGGAGAAGGTTGTTAACCCTAATAGGAATGATTGGTCGTTAAAGCTAGATGATGCTCTGTGGGCATACAGAACAGCTTTCAAAACTCCTATTGGTGCATCACCCTTCTGACTTGTGTTTGGCAAGGAATGCCATTTGCCTGTCGAGTTGGAACATCGTGCTTATTGGACCATTCAAGAGTTGAATATGGATCTTACAGGAGCTCAATCCAAAAGGATGATGGAGTTGAATGAACTTGATGAATTCAGATTCCATGCGTATGCTAATGCGAGGATGTACAAAGAAAGAACCAAGAGATGGCACAATCTCATAACATACTTGGTTGGTACATTTTGCAGATTCTCAGAGGGATGCCTACGTTTAATCAGGCCATGGCTCGTAGCAAAGGAATTGATGTTACTTCTGATGACATTCCTCAAAAGTCTCTTGGACTTTTGGCAAGAATTTCCCGAGGCTTGTAGAAAAGTGGAAGGCCAGGTTCCTCTGTTCGTGTTTGTTCTTTCTTTTTTCACGGGGACCATGTCTTTCTACAAGTGTGGGGGGAAGTGGATTCCACGTCTTTGGATTAGCTTGGTTGTGTTTTGAGAAGATTGTTTGCCATGATTAAATTTGGTGTGGTATTAAGTAGTAGTAGTGTGTGGTAGTAGTAGGATTGCATTATTTTGGTTAGCATTTTATTATTATGATGAGTGTCTTGATGTCGTGTTTGTGTATGTCTAGTAGAAATGTGAAAATTTTTGTTAAATTTCTGTTAATTTTTCGGCTCAAAATTTTTGTTAATCTTTGTTAAGTTTTTGCTATTTTCTTCTCGATTTCTTAGTATCAATGGTGAACATTTGGCACATGTATTGATGATGAGCAAATCTGCACCTTCTGAGCATGAATTAAATCATCTGAAAAACTGATGAATTGTTTAATTCTATGTGGAGTGTAACAGTGTTGTGAATATGATGTTGAAATGAAATGAAGGAAAAAGGCTGACAACTTGCTTGGACGATTTTCTTTTTATGAATAGTGGAGTTCAGGAAAAACTCACATGCAAAATGAAATGTATCTAGACTTTGTTTTGTGCTTATTCTTTTTCATGTTTTTTTTAGAGCATATTTTGGAAGTTTGCATGGTAAGGTGACCGAAGTGATAAGATGGCTTTGTTGTTGTTGCTTTGTGAGATATGAATACATTGCTATCAAACAAAGGCTGAAACTTCACATGTCTTGGTAAATAATGGGTCCCACATGTAAGTATCTTGAATGTTTGCTAGTGTTTGGTGAGAATATTAACTCTTCATGTTAGTTGACCGATTGAATGAAGTGTTCATGCTTCGTTTCCTTCCATTGTGGTTATAAATGCATAGAGTATTGTTTGTTGCTTCAAGATAACCATATTTGAGAACACAAGTCTGCACTAGCAAGAGCATATTGTTGACATTGAATTTTACAAGTCCATTTTTCTTCAAAGACTAAGTGTTAATTCTCCATAAAGGTATGTCTCACTTCTCTTGAAGCTTTGTGACTTGTTATTTTGTGTGAAGTGTGCAAGGTAATGAAGTAGAGAGCATGGAAATGTTGATGTTGTTGCTTAGATAAGGGAAATGATGAATATGCAAGTTAACATGTTGATTAGCCAAGGGACCAAATGCATAATAAGTGTGTGGGGGTGGGGGGGGGGGGGGGGGGGGGGGGGGGGGGAGGATTAAAAATGTTGATTTTCAATTGTTTCAGCTTTGCCATGTTTTCGTGTTTTGATCATAACTTGAGTTTGGAGTTTTGAAAATACATGATTCTAGTCCCAGAATTTAGCTAACAAGATAATCTTCAATGTTTATGTTGGACATTTTTGCTAGTTATGCCTGGATAATAGACTAAATTGGCTTAGAATGTGAAGTGAAGGCTGAAATCAGAATGCTGGAATTTTTGAATCTGCCCAGTTTGTCACCATTCGGTATTTTGAACATAAATTCCTCAATTGTGGTCCAAATGAGGTGATTTCAGTTGGAGAATTTAGCTAAGAGATAGGGCTACATATTTTGTGTTGGGCACTGTTCCCAGTTTTGATTAGAAAGTAGTCTTATTGTATAGTTAAGGCCGAATTCATGTTGATGTGTTAGTCTGAAATTTCTGGAATCTGGCCTGTGTGGAGTGCCTCGGTTTTTTGGCCATAACATGCTCAATTTTGGTCCGAATGGTGTATTATTGTCCTCTAATTCAGATTAGGTTGTGCTTTATAAGTTTGCAGTAGAAAGTTTTGACTAAATCGAAAGGTTTCATTATGTTCCTTGGCCTATTGCATGAAGTGTCAAAGCTGAAATTTGCTAATTGTTGTTACTATACATTTCGGGAATATGGAAAGTGCATCTTGGTTATATTTTGGTCACATTGATTATTTCCAGCTCTTAAAATTTGCCATGATATGATTTTGTTCATTTGAGGTTTTACATCCTTGTGGGTTATATGTTATAGTTTGAGAGTGTGGAATTGGAGAGGAGAAATGTGTTTTGTTGTGGAATTGGAAATTTGTGAGTAAGGGTATACAAGTTGTATGATATAAGCTTTACATTGTGTGCTTGGAATGTTTTTCATGTTCATGATTGTTTGAGGCAATGGAAGAATTTCAATGTCATATTCTTATTGATGTTATTTGGAGAGTGAGGCTTGACATTTTACACTTTGAAAATTATTTGTCAAGATTGTGTCAAATTTTCACACGGACTAATTGTTTTTCTTGGTTGTGATTGAACTTCACAGAATGGCACCAAAGAAGGACACTACTCTCAACAAGGCTTCAACTTCACGAAAAGGAAAAGGAAAGAAGCAGAAAACACCACTCGTAGATTCTGACTCAGATTACTGTCCTGATGAAGACTTGCCTTTATTCGAGGATCCGCCTCAATACGCAATGCAGGCTCAAACTCCCAAGAAGAGGAAGGGGTCATCAAGTCAAGATAATGAGCCTTCGATATTCTTAGACAAACTGGCACATAAACGGTGGGAGGATGGAATCAGAATGAAGAAACTTCATTTGGAGAGAGCATTTGCAGTTGGAAGTGGACCATTTGCTGAGTTAATGGAATTTCATTGCATTGATAAGAAGCTGACTAGTGCTCCAGCGTTCTGCAATGCAAGTCTTGCACGAGAATTTTATGCCAATGCAAAGTTTCCGAATAAAGAAGGTGCATTTTATGTGCGAGGGAAGTGGGTGCACATTACGAGTGAAATAATCAACAATCATCTTGGAACACCCAATTTCTCTCATGATCCTTTGCCGATTTGAGAGAAAGATGATGACTATGACTTTGCATTATCAGAAGAACTTGCCCTGCCAGGAGCTAAATCAGAGATGAATGTGAGTGGTGAGCGTAAGCATATCCGAGGAGAGTGGCTGAGAAGTGATGTTAAAATATGGCTCATGTTTGTACTGTCTCGGTTGATGCCCAGTTCACAAGCTACTGAGGTGCTTCGCAGCAGATTGCATTTGATATCGGCTATTCGAGGGAAGAAACCAATTGATGTGGGGAGGAAAATTTATTCTATAATTCAATCTGGGATTGCAATGTATAGTGCAGCTTTGTATTTTCCGGTCTTGCTTGAAGAGATTTGCATGGCTCAGGGAGTGGACACCGAGGCTGGGGAGTGGAGAAGGAATCCAGGGCCTATTGGAACACCATTGTATATCAAGTATCAGGCACTGGAGAAGGAGATGAGAAAGGCAAAGAAAACTGGAACTAGGAAGTCTAAGAGTAAATCTGGTCCTTCACCTTCTGAGGCAGAGGAAGAACCACAATTGTATGATTTTAGTGCTTTACAAGGAACAATACAAGAGTTCCAACATTCTGTGGAGAATCGGTTCCAGGATTTTCAACAATCTATTGATCAGCGTTTCTGAAACATGGAGGAAAGGTGGGAACGGATGCATGAGGGCATGGATAATATGCATCAGGAGTTGACTTCACATGCTGCACATATGGATCATAGATTTGATGATTTATCGTCAGTGGCACAGCAACAATTTGAAGTACTCTACCATCGACAAATGATGATGCAACTGGCATTGGATAAGTGCAACAAGATGGCAGTTTACTATCATAGTGATGCTGGTCCGCCAAAACCAACTTCGACATCTGCACAATTGGCTGGTTATCGGATTCCAAATCTATCAATGGATATGGTTAGTGGTGCTGTTCATGAGCTACCAGCGGGGGTGCCTACAATGTCTCTTCCACCACTGCCTACATTTGGAAGAATCCCTTCAATGCCTCCAACTCCAGAGATTCTCCCGAACTCTGAATTCATGCCAGCAGCGAGGTTTCCATTAATAGCATCTGGCCAACCTCTCGAAGACCCAGTTCATGGCCCTTTCCATTATGTAGCTCAGCCTTTTGGTGTTCCTTCATTTGCTACAGCATCTTTGGGTGGACAATCATTCTCAACAGCAGCTGCATTTGGATCTCCTTCTTCATCGGCTCCATCATCATCTTCCTATGGAGTTCCCCCTCCTTCTTAAACCTTTACATTGAGGGCAATGTATATTTCAAGTGTGGGGGGGGGGTTGAATTTGTTGTGGTGTTTCATATTTCTGTTAATGATTGAGGAAGTGGCTGTGATTGTTGTGGCTGTTTGATGCTTTGAGTGTTGAACGTTGTTGAAAGGGGGGATTAAATTTTCTTTTCAGTAGCATGTGGTTGTTTTTTCTTTCTCTGATGAAGGGGTTTTGGGGTTGCTGGAAGTTATGATGATCTGATGTGAAGTGGTGTTTTGAGTTGAAGTGGCTGGAACGTGTCTTGAAGCATGATGACTTGTTGAAGTATGAAGTTTTTCGTGAAGAGATTTTGAGTTGATATTTTGAAGATGGTTTTTACTTGTTTTGAAGCAAGATCGTGTGATGCCATGAAATTATTGGAATCTGTTTTCTTGGTGTTTATCTAAGAAGTTAAAATGTGGGACTTTGCTGAAGAGTGGTTGATCTTGTTTGGGTTGGTTATGTGAAGTGAAGCTTTTGAAGAATTATGTGTTTTTTTTTTTAAAAAAAGTTGAGTTTGAATAATTAGTGTAGTTATTATCTCACTAGTGTGAGGGTAGTGAATGTAGTAATTGAATGTTGAATAAAAGTGTAGTGGTAGTGTGAGTTGTGAAAGGTCTAGAACACTTTTTACTAGGCTTTGGCTCCTTTGGAAATCTTTGTTCAAAGTTTGTGGTTCGTCAGGTGCTATTTCATATTTTGCATGTGAAAATTGTTTTGTTGTCTCTGATTCCAATCTTGATGAAATTGGTACATTTTGTTAATCAAGGCATCATGTTAAAGTAAGATATATATGCCATGCAAAATACGTTCTTGGACATAGGAGGAAACTGTTTCAATTCGTTTTTATTGTTATGTATTATTTCGGTTGTTTTGGATGCTCGAGCACATGTAGTCCTTTAGAGACATTCATGAACTTTTAGTCACACAAGAAAGGATATGGAGAAAAAGCCTTTGGCAATTGGGAATGAAAAGCCGAAATACCTTTGGCGACCATTGATCTTGTGTGATTTTGAGTTCTTGTATGTGGACATTGTGATTATTTTTGCAAACAGATGTTTTGGAACAAAAGATATAAGACATGCATAGAGAATGGATGAATCAGAATTCCTTAGCACACACTTGCACGCATGACATTTTGGTCTTTATTCATCGTGCCTTGATTGATAACTTGTGCTGAAATTTGATAGGTTGGAATTAAGGATGTGTTAAAAATTTTGATATTGCATGAAAAATTTGTTTTGATAACTGAAATGAGAACAAAAGTCGACAGAGGAGCTGAGTCTAGTGTTAAGTGGTTGTGAGTGAGAGTTTGAGTTTGCTTGAGGACAAGCAAAAGCTCAAGTGTTGGGGAATTTGATGAGTTGGTTTTATACCAACTATTTTATGCTAAATCTCTTGGCTTTTGTCTTGTGTTTGATGCAAATGCGTGGTGATTTGTGTTGTTTTGTGCATAGAGATGGTGTACTAGTTTGTAATGTTTAAATTATGCAAAAAGAGTGAAAATGTTGGTAAATGAAGTGAAAAGTGTTAAGGAAAAATAAAGGAACCAAAAAGGCATTATTCGACCAAATTAGGGTTTTTGACAGTTTTAAGTGTGTATTTTGTTTTGTGAATAACTCTTTCAATTCTAATCCAAATGAGGAGATCTTGGATGATTTGGAAAGTTCTTTGCTTGTACTTGAATTGCCATATTTTAACCTTTTCCATATTCTGTGTGCAATTATGAGAAACGAAAGCATCTTTGTTGTGTTTGGATTAGGGTTTTTAGGGTTTTATCTTCTTGCCACAGTTTGGTATTTTGACGATATCTTGAGCTTCAGGAACCCAATGATGCTGAATCTTGAACCTATAGAAAGCCAAAAGAAAGCTCTACAACTGTCTTGTGTAATGAAAAGTCTAATTCAGAGGCATGGAAGTGGGGGATTGTGATAAACTTGACACTTAGCCATATTTTTCATGCACAATTCACTTCACTCATATGCACACTCACATTATCACCTCACCAAACTCTCGCACACCACTAGCAAAACTCTCGCACACTACGCATACACTCTCGTAAACTATCACGCATACATTGTGCGGCGAGGCCACCTCGCCGCACATGCACTACGCACACTCACATGCGGCGAACTCACCTGGCCGCATGCACTCTTCATATGCACACACGCATTCACCATGCGGCGACGTCACCTCGCTGCATGCACACTCTCGCACACTAGCACTACACTCTCACTGCATCACTCGCACAAACACTACGCACACACTATGCGGCGAGGTCACCTCGCGGCAATACTCTCGCACACATGATAAGTTGGTTTTATACCAACTAATATGTGTAAAAATGCTTGGCTTTTGTTGTGTGTTTTATGTACATATGTGAGGTTTTGAGAGGTTTTATGCATTTATATGTTTGCAATGTGGAAATGATCAAATGGTGTAAAAGGTGCAAAAAAGTGTTTAAACAATGATGGTAAATGGAGTTAAAAGAGTTAAGGCAAATGGAGTAACCGAAAGTGTATAATTGGCCAGTTTAGGGTTTGGGCTGCATGGTTTTGCAAATTCGTTTGAGCATACCTTCTTCAATACTAATCCAAATGATGCGTTCTTGGCTGTTATGGAAAGCTCTTTGCGTTGCCTTAAATTCTTATGTTTTAACTTTCTTCTAATTCTATATGTAAATATGAGAAACGAAGGCATCTTTATGACTGCCGCTTCAGGATTTAGTTATTGAATTCATTTTGCCACAGTTTGGTAGATTGTTAATATCTTGAGCTATAGGCCTCTGATTCCAGCGATTCTTGATCCATTGGAAAGCGATGGCATAAACCTAGAATTCTTATGTTTACCATCAAGTCCAATTAAGGAGCTAAGTCACACGAATTTGGTGTAGAAGTTAAGTTCTAAGCTGAAATGAACACTTAGCTGTTTTAAAGGCTCACACTCACAATACCTTCACAGGCATTCTCACAAACACCTCACGAGCACTCACTTCACACTACACTCTCGCACAGCCTCACAGCTTCAGCCTCGCTACACTCTCACACACACTCGCACACACTCGCACTATCACTGCACTACTCACATGCGGCGAGGTCACCTCGCCGCATACACTACGCACACACAATGTGCGGCGAGATCACCTCGCCGCACAACTCTCTCGGGCTAACACTCGCACACATGCACATCACTCTCGCATTCACTGCACACCACTATCACTACACTCATGCACACCACCTCGCACATCACTCGCACACTCTCGCACACACATTGCGGCGAGGTCACCTCGTCGCAATGCACTCGCACACACTCAATACATCACACGCACACATCTGCACAATTGCACTCAAATAATGCATATATCTCACTTCACTCATGCAGACACGTATAGCATACATTCAATTCACAAATCATTTCACTCATGCATTTCATTCATTTGTTCCAGCTAGCATTTACATCCTTTACGTTTTGGTTTTTGTTTTCTCCTTGCATTTCACAAGTTCTTCTACTCATTCATTCATTCATTCATGATACATTTTTGCTGCTTGGTTTTTGAATTTTTAAAACACAACATCTTCAACACCAATTCCACTTCACATTCACAACAACATTCTTATTCCACTTCACAACATTCGCAAATCCTTAACATATTTCTTCATTCAGTTTGTACACTTCACACAAATATCTCACTTCATAACATTCATTCATTTTGTACACTTCACTTTCACAACATTTCATAACAACATTTCTCACGACTCTCAACACACTACATTACATCTCACAGCGCCATTTCCCCACTTCATATTCACCTCACTCTTAACACACTTCACAATTCATTTCCATTCATTCGTTTCACAAACACTCACACTCTTTAAGCATCTCACACCAACTCTCACACTCGCACATGCACGGCGAGGTCTCGCCACGAGACCTCGCCATTAAAATCATTGCATGGCGAGATCTCGCGGCGAGGTCTCGCCAGCAAAATGTTTACACGGCGAGACCTCGTGGGGTCTCGCCACACACACACACTACCCGGCGAGGTCTCGCCACGAGACCTCGCCAGCATGATGCTCCTGGAGTGGATTTTTGTTTGGCAGTCTTGAAGGAATGGCAAAGTGATGGGAGTTTTGTTGCATGAGTTTCAGTTTTGTGGCACTGTTTTGAGTTGATCATAACTCTCTCATCGTAGCTACAAATTGGGTGATCCATATGGCTATGGAAAGCTAAGATAACGAGTTACAATTTTCATGTTTTAAGCTTTCATTGATTCATAGTGCATCATGATCAAATCTTGGTGGGACGTTGCTGCCATGAAATATTTTGTGTTTGAGTTTCCAGGAAAATGGCTAAGTGTTGAAGCTTTGATTTTCTGAATTCTCAGGTAGCTGAAGGCGTGAAGTTCGTTGGCAATAATGCGTGATTTCCTGAAGGCTGTTTTACTTGGAAGCTAGCGAGGATGCTGAAGGCGTGACTAGAAGAGGCCTGAAAGCGTGATTTGACTCTGATTTCTTCACTTGGAAGTCAGAGGCAGCGAAGACGTGATTCTGTCCAGCCTGAAGGCGCGAGGAAGCTGCTGAAGGCGCACGACTGAAAGCCTAAAGGCGCTGAAATGCTCGATGGCACAGAAAACCTGTTGAAGGCGCGTTCCGCATAGCTTATGAACGCGTGATATTTGCTAGACAAGACGGAACTTTGGCAGGAACGAGAAGGCGTGGTGGTTGGAGGCTTAAAGGCGCTGGAGAAGCTGGGAGGCGTGATCCAGATTTGCTTGAAGGCGCACGGAGGTTTCTGAAGGCGCTGAACCTCTGGCTCAAAGGCGCTGGAGCAGCATTCAAGACATTCCTTTTTGGCTTTTGACCATTGACCTTCCAACTTTTCCCTGATGCCTCATTGTATACCTCAAGAGTTCTATATGGCAAGACTTTTGTGATGACATGGGGTCCAACCCATCTCGATTTCAATTTTCCAGGAAACAGCCTCATCCTTGCGTCATACACCAACACTCGTTGTCCCACCTCAAACTCATTTACCTTAATCTTAGCATCGTGCCATCTCTTTGTCCGTTCCTTGTAAAGACTTGCACTGATGTATGAGTTCCACCTGAATTCATCCAATTCGTTGAGCATCATCATTCTTTTTTCTTGAGCTAAGTTAAGGTCCATGTTCAACTTTTGTACAGCCCAGTAAGCTCTATGCTCCAACTCGACTGGGAGATGACATTTTTTCCCGAACACCAGTCTAAAGGGTGAGGCTCCAATCGGAGTTTTGTATGCTGTCCTATATGCCCACAGTGCGTCATCCAACTTAAGTGCCCAGTCCTTCCTCCCCGGGTTCACAACCTTTTCCAGTATACTTTTGATCTCCCTATTGGATACCTCAGCCTGTCCATTTGCTTGCGGGTGATACGGTGTGGAGGTTTTGTGCTGAACTCCATACCGGGCCAAGAGTGTGTTGAAAATCTTGTTGCAAAAATGGCTTCCCCCATCACTGATAATGGCCCTCGGGGTCCCAAACCGGTTAAAAATATTTCTCTTAACAAACCCCATTACGCTCCTACTGTCATCGTGTTGCAATGCCACAGCTTCAACCCATTTTGATACGTAGTCGACCCCAACCAGTATGTACTCATTTCCTCATGACCTCGGGAATGGCCCCATAAAATCCAAACCCCAAACATCAAACAAGTCCACCTCCAATATGTTGCTGCGAGGCATTTCATCTCTAGCGGAGATGTTGCCGACCCGTTGGCACCTATCACATTGGTTTACCCAAAGATTGGAGTCCTTAAATACATGTGGCCAGTAGAATCCAGTTTGAAGGACCTTGTGCCCAGTTCTAGCTACTCCAAAATGCCCTCCAAATGGTGACTCATGACAAGCCTTGAGGATGCTCTCCACCTCTTCGTCTGGTATGCACCTCCTGATGATCTGGTCGCTACACCTTTTATATAGACATCCGCTATCCCAAAAATAAAATCGGGCATCATGCTTGAGTCTTTTCCTCTGATCACTAGATAGGCGTTGTGGCAATTGCCCTGTGACCACATAGTTGGCGATGTCCGAGTACCATGGTAGTTCTTGATCGTGGACCTTGAAAATTTGCTCATCAGGAAAGCTCTCCTTGATCCACAATTGCAATTGCTCTTCGCTAAGCGACCCCAACTCAAGCATTGATAAGTGGTCGGCCACTACATTCTCGAATCCTTTCCGATCCTTGATCTCAACATCAAATTCCTGTAGCAGGAGTACCCATCTGATGAGCCTTGGCCTAGCTTCTTTTTTCGCCATCAGGTATTTGAGGGCCGCGTGATCGGTGTGGACTATGACCTTGGATCCCAGAACATAGGCCCTGAATTTGTCAAAGGCGAAGACTACGGCCAGCATCTCTTTTTCCGTGGTGGTATAATTCACTTGCGCCCCATTCAGTAACTTGCTGGCGTAGTATATCGCATGGAATATGTTATCCTTTTTCTGCCCCAGTACCGCTCCTACTGCATAGTCACTTGCGTCGGACATGATTTCAAAGAGTTCCCCCCACATTGGTGCGATGATGACTGGGGCCTCCACAAGCCTTGTCCTCAAGCTTTCAAATGCTTCCTCACACTTCTCATCGAAGACGAATGGGGTGTCCTTCTCTAACAGAGAGCATAGTGGTTTCGCTATCTTTGAAAAATCCTTAATGAATCTCAGGTAAAACCCCGCGTGGCCCATGAAGCTTCTCACTCCCTTTACATTGTTGGGCACAGGCAGCTTGGCTATCACCTCCACCTTGGCCTTATCCACCTCCAAGCCTTCCTTTGAGATTTTGTGGCCGAGCACAATGCCTTCACTTACCATGAACTGACACTTCTCCCAATTCAAGACCAAGTTGGTCTCCACACATCTTTTTAACACAAGGGACAAGTTTTCCAAGCAGCTTTCAAAGGTCATCCCGAATACAGAGAAATCGTCCATGAACACCTCTATAATATGCTCCACCATGTCTTTGAAAATGGCCATCATACAACGTTGGAAGGTGGCTGGTGCATTACACAACCCGAAGGGCATTCTTCTGTAAGCATAAGTGCCAAAAGGACAGGTGAATGTTGTCTTCTCTTGGTCCTTAGGGTCGATGGCTATCTGATTATAACCAGAATACCCGTCCAAGAAATAGTAAAATAGAAAGCCCGCTATTTTATCCAGGAGTTGCTCCAACAACGGCAGGGGGAAATGGTCTTTGCTAGTAGCCTTGTTCAGCTTCCTGTAATCCATACACACTCTCCAAGCGTTGATAATTCTGGTTGCTAACAACTCATTGGCTTCATTTGCCACCACCGTCACGCCTCCCTTTTTTGGCACACACTGTACAGGGCTGACCCATTCACTGTCAGAGATGGGGAAGATCATCCCAAAATCCAGCAACTTGATCACCTCTTTTTTTACTACCTCCATCATTTGCGGGTTTAGTCTCCTTTGTCTCTCCCGCGTAGGAACTGCTCCTTCTTCCAGCAATATTTTGTGCATGCACACGCTGGGGCTGATCCCTTTTATGTCGGCTATTGTCCACCCAATAGCCTCCTTATATGTCCTTAATACTTCCAAAAGTTTATCTTCTTGCCACTTCTCCAATCTAGATGATACCACAACGGGTAGGGTCTCATTTTCCCCCAAATAGGCATATTTTAGATGGGGCGGCAAGGGCTTCATCTCCACTTTGGGTGCTCTCAAGATCTGCACTCAAGATTTTTAAGCCTCACCTCAGTGGGCACAACTTTCATCTTTTCGTCAGTCTCAACAATGGCATCAGACAATTGGTCACATAATGCAAATTTTTCTTCTTGTTTATCCTTTTCAACACTTAACTTCAATTTTTCTCCAAAATTTTGCATTTCATGAATTTCATGCACATTTGCCATTTTATTCAAACTTTCACCATTTTCATAACTTTCATCAAAATCACATGCAATGTCCATTTCTTTCACAGACGACCCACTTTCAACTTTTTCACCCCAAGGGCTCAATTCATGCAATGTATCAGACTCTTCAATGACCAATACAGTTTCAAAATTTTCACACATGTCATCATCCCAAAAATCATTTTCAGCAAGAGAAAATTTTCGTTTATGCTCAAAATTCAGAGGTTGGGGATTACCTTCCACCAAGCTAGCTAGGCAACATTGTTCTATGGAGTGAGGATGTTTCATGGCATAGTCGACATTGAAGATGACCTCCTCACCATTGACCCTAAAAGTTATGGTCTTTCCCTTTACTCCAATGAGAGCATCGCCTGTAGCTAAGAATGGCCTTCCGAAGATGAGTGGCACTTCAGGGTCTTCCTCCATGTCCAACACTATGAAGTCCACGGGGAGTACAAATTTATCCACAGATACCAGAACATCCTCCACCATCCCAGTTGGTTGAACCAATGATCTATCCGCCAATTGGAGCATGACTGCTACCGGTTTAATTCGTGACCCCAATCCTATGCTCTCTGCTATGGATAAAGGCATGAGGTTGATGCCTGCTCCAAGGTCACACAAGGCCTTGCTGAAAAATCTCTCACCAATGGAGCATGGAACTGTACAGCTTCCAGGGTCTTTGAGTTTAGGAGGCAGCTCATTGTTGATCCATGCTTGGCTCTCCTTAGTGAGTGGAATTGGTAATTCACAACGCAAAATCTGCTCCTTGTTGGCAATTAGGTCCTTCAAGAATTTCGCATATCTCGGCACGGCTGTGACCAAATCCAGCAATGGAACATTCACATTTACATTCTTCACCATGTCCAAAAATTTTGTAAATTGGACCCCCTTCTTTCGTGGAGGTCGAAGTCTCTGGGGGAAACGAGGGGGTGGTGCATATGGCGACTCATCGCATGGCTCTTAAGCTCCCCTCTTCCTTTTACCTTCTGGGACCTTCACACACTCCCCTTTGTCCCCTTCTGGGATCTTCTCCTCCATAACGATCTCTTCGTCCATGACTTCCTCTTCAGGATCATCCTTTTTTCCTTCCTTTGAAACTTTCTCTTCCTCCTGTCTCTTGGTTCCACTAAGCTCCTTTCCACACCTCAACGTTTTGGCATTGCACATCTCCCTTTCCTTTCCCTTGGGATTTGGCTCCGTATCACTTGGAAGGGCGCCTTGAGGTCTTTGATGGTTGGCTTTAGCCAACTGGCACACTTGCATCTCGAGGTTTTTGATGGCGGCCTCCGTGCTTTTCGCTTGAGTTTCCACCGTGGAGGTCCTTTTCTCAAACATCTCTATTCTACCAAGAATTTCATAGAGCAAATCATCCGTGGACTTTTTCTGTTCCCGGTTGCTTGACTCCCCACTTTGGTAGTACTGCCTTTGCTGATTATTCTGTCCCCAGCTTCCTTGCCCTGACTGATTTCGATAACCACCACCGTACTTCTGCTGGCGGTTGTTGTAATTGGCGACATACTGGACTGATTCTTGTGTGAGCTCGCACTCGTCCGTATGGTGATCTCCCTTACTCAGCCCGCACATCAATACCGGAGCGACCTTGGCAGCCTTTAGGTTTTGAATTTGTCTTGTAAGGGCCTCAACTTTTGCTTCCAAAGATGTCTCCTCATCCAGCTCTAGCACTCCCCGTTGCTTTCGCGCAGGCATCTTTCTAGTTTCAGGAAATAGGAATTCATTGTCTGCAATAGAGTCAAAAAGTTCTCTTACCTCGGGGATGCTTTTGTCTTTCAAAGCTCCATTGGCGCTGGCCTTGACCATTAGTGAGGCTTCTGGTGATAGACCTTTGAAGAATATGTTGAGTTCACTGACCTCCCCAAGGTCATTGTTTGGGCATTGGCGGAGTAAGTCGTTGAATCGGTCCCAAGTCTCCTTGAAGGTCTCGCCATCTTGCTGCTGAAAATTGCGGATCTCCAACCTCATTCGCTCCAACTTTGCTGGAGGAAAATACTTAGCTAAAAACTTCCGCTCAAGTTCCTCAAATGTTGATATAGCTGGACCCCCAATTGAGTTAAACCAATGCTTTGTCTTTCCTTTCAAGGACAGTGGGAAGAGCACCCTTCTCACATCATCCGGGGTCACTCTTTGCAGCTTGAAGGTATTGCATAGTCCCAGAAACCAATCCAAATGCTCATTAGGGTCTTCGTTGCTTAAGCCTTGAAAGATCTGCCCTTGGGTGATCATGGACACAATTTGTGTCGGGATTTGGTAACTCTCAACGTCAATTCCCTGGTGATTGTTTCTCCTCTCAAAGTTGACCGCAAATGGTCCCCAAACCGAGGTGGTTGGGGCTGAGGTCTCTCTTCATTCTGTTCTGCCATTTCAATTTCCCTTCTTCTCTACCTTAAAGTCCTTTCTAATTCTAAGTCACGTGCCAACTCTGGAGCTTCACCACGTAGTCTTGCTCTAGGGTGCATAAACTGGAAATTCTCAAAATAAAGAAACAGCACTAGAACAAAAGATCAGTAGGACAAAATTAACAGAGACAAGTAATGGATTAAAATTTCAACCAAAACAAACAAACCAAAAATTTCAAATAAGAATTCATAAAGTAACAAGCAAAGTAAAACTATCACAAACAACTCTCAACGCTGTGCCTATCCCCGGCAGAGGCGCCAAAAATTGGCGAGAGCGTCGTCTACTCTCGCAATTTTACCTAGAACAACTAACTAGAAGCAAGCGGTAAGTGGGATCATATCCTCAGGGAAAGGGTAGAATTAAGAATTGTACAGTGATAGAATAAGCAATTAAGCGATGTGTAGACTAAATAGAAATCAAACGAGAAACCAACCACAAGGAGAAAGGTGTGCTGCCTTGAGGGAGGCCAGTGGTACTGACTTCAATCGGTTATCCTTGACTTAGTGTTAACACATGTATGAGGGGGTCGGTTTTCTAGTGAACTTAAGATTGATCTCCTTGATAGGTTTCACATTCCTAACCTACCATGCTCCTCTATCTTCCCTTGATAGGGCAAGATTTAGGCTCGCTTCCTAATTCCAGATCCCTATCTGACACTACACTAAGACAAGTACTAGTGTGCAAATGATCCTAAGTCTTTTCATTCCTTGACCTCCACTGTCAGTGGATACCGCACAGTAGAAAATCGCTTCCTCACTCAGATCTTAGGACTCATACATAGGTTGTTCTATGTTCTGTTGGTTTCATTCCAATTTTCTTTAATTGCACTGAATTGATTTCAGTGGATACCGCAAATCATATAAAGGCGTAATCGTGAGTGAGTAAATATTGAAATGAAACACTAACTGACATGGAACTTAAACCAAACACAAAATACGCAATTCAAACGTCTCAAAATGATATTAAGTCATTACACCTAATCTCTCAAGCAGCACTAAAAATCTAGCCGATCATGTTGATCGGCTTTGAAAATGAGTTTAACAAAGCTAGATCAAACATCGCAATTACAAACGGATAAAGTTGAATAAACTCCACTCTGATCCTTAAAACCCTAGACTCTCCGAACTCTTCTCTCTTTTCTCAGTTGATCCCCTCGTCCCCCAAAAGCTGCTGATCTTCCTTTCTCTCCAGCTTTTATAGTTTTGCATTGCCGACTTAGCTTGGTGAGCTTCCTGGAAATTTCCTTTGCGTGCCAAGATGTCGACACGTGCTCTTGCATTTACAACAGACCATTTGGTGAAGACACGTGTACTTAAGAGATGACAACAATCAGGCCACAATATTGGAAAGCTTAACTACTAAGTTTGCCAAATAAGTTGGACAGAATGCGGAGTTGGTGTCTACGAAATGCATGAGGAAATGACTAACTAAAATGATGAAGTAACAATGCATGAAAGACTTCCTAACTCAAGACATGACAAAAGTAAAATAGACTAATAATAACAAATGGAGGAAATATGCATTGAAGTGTAGGTGTGTGAAGTTGATGCATGCCAAACGTTCAAGAGAAATGCATGAATAAAATGGAATGAAAACAGAAAAGAAAAGATGCAACAAGAACAACAAACAGTGCTCATGTGCTAGTGGGGTGGCAGTCGCACGATGCGACCGCCGTGTGTGAGTGGCGGCCGCACGATGCGGCCGCCGTGTGTGCGTGTGTGAGAGGGCGGCCGCACGATGCGGCCACCGTGCATGTGTGTGTGTGTGTGGGCGGTCGCATCGTGCGACCGCCGTGCGTGATTGCTTTTGTGTGTGCTGAATGAGTTATGCGTTTGTGTGCTTGTGAGAGTTTGTGTAGTGTGAATGGTTGTGGACTTTAAGCTTTGTGTGATGTGTGCTTGTGTGAATAGTTATGGACTTCAAAGAAGAGTTGGAGGTCAGTGGCATACATGACTAAATATTTTGCACAAATTCACAAAATATTCACATTATCACACGATACTTAGCCATTTATCAATGTTTCCAAATACTGCACATTTTGCATACCATTGACACACCAAGCATCATTTTCACTCATAATTCACAATAAAGAATAAAGAAAGCGGAGCAAATAAGTCGACTAAACATCGACTTATCAGTCATTTACATTCCTTACGAGTTTTTAGTAGTGGAATTTTTGTAAATACTTACTCATTTTACGTTTGCGTACTGTTTACGATTCTTGTAACCTCTATATATAGAGGATTAGTTATTTTAAAAAGGGATCCGATTCATTATTCATTATTCACAATTCACATTTTCCATATTGTAACCGACTTTTGATTTAGAGCGGGAAGTGTTCTTTGTTGAGATCTACTTTCTCTCTATAGTTTCTCTCTCTACATTTTCATCTTTATTTTCGATCTTTGATCGCTTGGAAGCTCTGACATTGCATAATTCTCTCAATCGAAGGAACTTAATACAAATCTCTGGATTCTAAACGGTAAAACTTTCCAATTTGATGGATGAGATTCTTATAATGATGAAATTTGTTGAGATTGAGCTGATTATTGCAAAGTATGGCTAGTGTGTGATAATCTAGGCTTCTAATGGGTGAATGTTGAGTTTATATGATGATGTGCGGTAAATAACATGTTAAAGAAAGTAATTCAACATCCTATGCTTTGATTTTATAAACATGTTTAATCTCATGAATTTGAATTGGATTGGTTGAGATGAGTTCCAATTGCGGCATCATGCTGAGTTGAATTTCATTTCACTAGTTTAGGTTATGAATTGCATGAGAAAGAACTGGATGTTGCTTGAGTTCTCTAACCTGCACGTGAATGATCACAATTACAGCTAGGCCTCACCATAGGAAGCTTAGATTGTGAAATCCTTAGATCAAGGTTGTGAGAAGAGATTCTCTTACTTGAATGATGAGTTATAAGCTAGAATCAGGCATCACCATGGGAGATTCTAGAAATTAATTGCTTGAGTAATTTGAGTTGAGAATTGAGAAGACTTTTGGTTCTACTCACCATCCTTAGGCCTCGCTATGGGACAGGATGGTGATGGGAGGCTAGAGTTACAGTGTGGTGGCCCTGCCAACTGTAATTACGTCTCCTAGTTGCTCTTCTCCTCTGATTGCTTGAAATTGCATGTTAATGGCTCTGCACTATTCATATAAATGAAAGAGTGCATTTGACCGGAAGAAGACCTAGATTATCCTTGTTAAACATTTGTGATCCTTTGTGAAGTTTTTGTTTACCAGTGTTTGTTAGTTTGCCATTTAATTCTGTGAGTTTTAATAGATCACTTCCTGTTCTCGTTGCTTTCCTTTTATTCAATACGTGTGATCACCATTGTGCCTTGCACTTGAACAAAATCAATTTCTTGAGTCTTCCTTTTTTCCCTTTGGAACAAACCTAGCTCACTGCTACTATAGTTAGTGGAAATAGGATAAATTGACGAGCTACGACAACTCGCTATCAATGATGTTAAAGATGAAGACCAATTGTTGCACTGGGAAGATTCAAAATTATTTAATAAATTAGGATTTACACCAAGCATATAAGATTCTAGAAGCCTTGAGTTTGCGGACTTCAGGTTGTGTAAAATATTAAAGTTCAACATGGTTAATTTCTTTAAGGGTTCACGTGTTTATATGGGCTTTGGGGAAAAATTAGACAGCTCAATTAAAAGCGGTTAGAGCTTTAATATTAATAGTCTTGTCTTGAGTAATTTATTTTTCTTGAAATCTTTAGATAATTACATGAAGAGAAACAATAACCATATTCATCAATGCAATTTAGTTGAAATCACTTCTCGAAGTTAATTTTTATGCATAAACTATGACCATTATTACTAATGAGATAAAGAAACCACTAAACTTTACTGGGAAGTGAGTGTAAGCCTAAAAGTCAAGCTTGAAATAGTAAGCCTAAAAGTCAAGCTTGAAATACATTCCACAATCTTTAAGTTATTAAATGTAAACAAATAACATTTGTGGCATTGAGACTTTAAGCCATTAAATTTGGCTTAAATTTAAAATAATAACATGGATCTTCAAGGTCAAGATCTCTAAATTAGTAAGTTTAAGTTAGCAACAAACGTACTATACTTGTAGCACCAATACTATGTATAAATATTAATGATAAAATTAGACAATAATACTAAAAATATTATGAATTATAAATGCCTTAACTTTGTAACAATTCCCACCAAATAAATTACCAAGTTAATATATAAAATATTATGGAAAAGATAATTAAAATAAGGAAACTTTTCTTGTTATAACTTACCACGTAAATACATAAATATTATGGAAAGAAGAATTAAAATAGGAAACTCTCTTATTATAAATTACCAAGTAAATACATAAAACATTATGGAAAGGAGAATTAAAAAAAGAATATTTCTCTTATTAAACATTCTGTATGATTTAGGTACAGGATTAATTGTACAATGACGTATATTGTATATGACTGTGGGAATATTGCATGGAAATGAGTGGTTAATTATGAGGGACAATAAGAATAATCCTTCGAGTAGTCATAATTATAAATTAAGGAAAAATACTTACTTGATCAAAGGTTACTAATATAAGTTAATGAATGCCAAGTTTAATTGTAAGTGTAAGACTCTGTAAACGATGTGAAGTCTCAAATACATTTCAAGTATATCGATTAAACATAATTAGACTATACACCATAGGATTAAGTGCGGGAAATTCTATAAATATGCAAGGATAACAAGAAATATATGGTTAACTTACATTTTGTAAGTGTTCTGTCTCTCTTATAGTGAGTTTATGTTGTTGGATTATCTGATTTGGTGACAACATGTCCTTATAATGATTAAAGGTGATAGAATTGAATGTTTGTTATGGGTTTTTAAAGCCTTTGCATATGTTGGAATGTTTTCCAACACTTTCAATGTAAAACATGGAATTTTGATAAAATATAAGAAGTTCAAATTGCACTTTGAAACTGTCTATTAAATGTATTTCATATTGGATTTGGAGGGATAGTCTTGTTATCGTGTCAACTTAATAACTGAAGGTGATATGGGCATTATTTGAATTATGAACAATCTCCTTTCTTATATTAGAAAGGCATTCCTGGATAAATCAATTTTTATAACTTACTGTTATCTTGCATTTATTGAATTTGGTATATATGATGTGATATGATTGAAATATTGATTTTGTGCTGTGTGGAACTAAGTGCTTCGTTGATATGAATGCGAGAGCCACCTCTAGAATCCACACAAGCCACTGTTGATTGTAGCTCACCGACATGGTGTGAAATACTTGTATATGGCATGGGTTTGCCTATACTGTGATTGCCGGACTGACTGGGGCCCAGTCATGGTGGCTTATTGGTGGCCGGAAAGGCAAGGGCCGACGAGTTTATCATAAGTCCACCGTGACGTTTCACTCCAGTCAAATGGAACTAAGGAGGTTTTAGTTTCATGAGAAAGGGTACTGATTATCCGGATATATCATATTGTGCCTGCTGGGTAATTACTGACTATAGAGGATAAGGTAGCCCAAAGTCGTGGACGCAATTTGTCGAGAGTCGTATGGCTGGTACTGGGTCAGCTTGGCTGACCACAGGTAGCAAATCTAAACTATTATGTGCTCCGTTATGGGACATTGTGCTACCTGAGACGAATACTCTTTGTGACTGTTTATTACCAGCCTTTTTGTGACTGTTTACTGGTAGTATATCTGTGACTATTTACTACCAGTTCCGTTATGACTTGCCACGGCTAATTTTCTATGACTGTTTATTGTTAGTATTTGTGTGACTGTTATTGTGAATTTCTCTTTGAATAGATAAATTATTTTGGCACTTGGTATTTTGAAAATGTAGTTCCATATTATTCACTGTTTTGAAAAAAAAAACTATACCCAATTCTCTACCCACTGAGCGATAAAGGCTCACCCCATTTTCTTAAATGTTTTCAGTAAATTAACCAGAGAAGGTCGTGCGGGATGGATGAGTGGAGGTACCATCAGTGATGGTGAGATGTTTGGCGTGGAACCTTGGAGTACAAATTAAGTTGTAATATAATATTGTAAATATGAGATTACATTGTACTTGTTATGGTTATTGGTGTTAAGAAGAAATAGAAAAGGAAAAAATTTCCTTCAGGTTTCACTATATGTTCAGGATTGTTGACAGATTGAACTACCCGATTCACTTTCCAACTAGGGGATGGGTCGGGGCGTGACAGAGCCTGCTTAGTTAATATTTCATATGACTGGGTTATTGCATTGGCAAATTGGGTCAACATAGATTTTCCTTCTATTGTTGGTTCCTAAGTGTTCTCACTTTCTACAACATTTCTTACATTTGAGTTTTGGTCATCAGCCATTTATCCTCCTCTTAAGTAAAATTAAAATTTTTAGTTACCACAGATTTAAGAAATTAATCTATAAATGTTGTACTAAGATAAGGTATGTCAATACCATAGCATATAATTATCAGAGAACTAAATTCGTAGTTTATATATTGCAACCTAATTACATATTTACAACACATACCATATATTACAAGCACATGGTACTTACTTGGACACATATTTCACACAAAACCAGGTAGTTACCTAACATATTGGATTAAGCCAAGACCTTACTTATATTTACAAATTTCCACATAGATTTTCTTTTGTTGCATGTCACAAGCATAAGTCACACCATACGACTAAGGAACCCAACTTTCAAATAACTAATTCACTGCATGTTCCTCTTCCATCTCAGACTCATTTTTAGAAGGATCCCTGTCTGTAGATTCGCTTGGCTCAACCACAAGTTCGACCTCTTCAGGATTGATCACATTTCCTATAATAGGGGTTGGTACACTATCCTCAATTTGTTCTCTATTCAAATCCTGGAAATCTATTTCAGCTTTGGCATTCATAATTATAGTATGCATTCTTTCCACACTATGATGCAGATCATCTAGCCTTTGTCTGTTTATATTCCTTAACCTGTTAATCACATTTTTCAATTGGTTATGCTCATGTATCAGCTAATTATTCCTCTCCTAAACTTCAATCCCTTGTTTGTACTTGGCATATTGCTGATTTGTCGTATCCTGCAATTGTCTTTCTAGCCTATCATTGACTTCCATCAAATCTCTTACTCTATACCTGATATCCACCAAATCAACACGATATCCATCCTACTCGACGTAGAGTTAATTTCATTCTTCAATGATATGGTTAAACACAAAGTCAGGATAAGTATTACCACACGTACAATCCCTAATTCGTATTTCGTGTCGTCAGGGATCAAACCTTCTAGACCGTGCTTTGGGACCGGTTTGATATTGAACAACACTTCTATTAGGGTCAGCCATTTTTTTATTTTGCAAAACCTCTATTGCGAGATGGGGTGCCACTCTTAATATATAGATTAATTTTTTGGATGATGGATTTACCCTAATATCATCCTTACAAAATATATGTAAAGTAGGCCTCACTTACATCAAGCTGTGCTATTTATGGTTGTCTCCTTTCTAAGGAAAAAGGAAATGAAATATAAATATGGAGTACTTCCTCCAGTTGCACATAATGAGGTGTCATTGAGTTTGAGAACCTATACTAAGTAGCCCTAGCATATCCTTTCAAAGTCCCACAGTATTTAAGACAAATCCTTCCTAAATATTACACCATATCTCACCAGGAGTGATTTCAAAACAAAAGAGACACTACAAGAAAAATGGGCATTACTAATCAAGCCATTTGTTCAATAAAGGCATAAATTTCATCAATAGGTCGTTTTAGTGATGAAAAAAAGGTCGACAATAGGTTATCAGTAAAGTGTTAACACTAAAGGACGACTTCTTAATTCTGGTGAATAAATCCTCACATTTATTGTGAAATACTTGTCGTCAATGGAGATATTGATGATAAAATATAGTTAATAATATCTAGTCAATAAAAGTAATGAGTTGTCTGTGAATGATGCTCTTTAGTGACGGGTTTGGTAGTGTCGATAAAATATCGTCAACCAACAACTGTATGGTTAAACACTTTATTGACAAGACCTAATAACGACGAATGTTTCTCAAACGGATAAAAAAAAAGTCAACAGTTTTATTTACAAGTTGTAGTGACAACAAATATATGTCAATAGCATTTTGTAGGGAATTGAATTAGCAACCTACAATGACGACAAGAACTCTTCAAAGAGAATTTGTTAATTTTTAGATAAAATTATTTCTCTTACCATCCTATTACAAATCTTATGCATACATATATTCCATTCTAGTCATTTCATCCGACGAACAAAACAAATCCAAAACTAATTTCAATTCATTACATCCAAGAAATGAAAACGAACCTTAATATAAAATATACTTTGTACATCCTATATGAAATTCACCAAACCACAAACAACAATACCAAAGCAATTGTCCACCTCAATCTAAGTAACTATCCACAAAAAAATCAAAAGTTATTTAGCCGTTATATCCCAAAATAATGTCAACTTCTAAGTAGCATAAAAGTCAAGACAACCAAAAACAATATTACTATCAAACATTGAAGATGAAATTTATTGTACTCCTTAATACTTCTTTCCTTCCTTGAATGGAATATTTCAAAACTAAAGTTGCTATGGGATTAATTCACTCAAACGTTTTCTTAGGAAGCCTATCTGCAAGTTGATCAAGGTTCAAGATTGGGGCTGAATATACCTCCTGTAATGGCAACCATAAAATTATAGAATGTCATCCAAAATGAAACGTACTAGACAACACTAGAAAATAAAAAGATGTGTGAAACATAATTGAGTGCCAAACCTGTGGAATCACCTTGGTGGGGACTAGAGACACAGTAGTGAGAACTTTTGATATGCCGTAAAATAGTGTTTTTGCTTTGGCTTCCAATTTAAAGGAATGTGATAGAACAACCCCACTACAATCATACAAGTTCAAAAGTAAAAAAAATTAAAAGGTTAAAAGGATTTTAGGAGTCCATCTAGAATAACAAAAGTTTGAAACTCACACATTAAAATTTTCATGGGATTAAGGTGTTATCTGTCACAACAAAAAATACATTTGGAGACTAGATATCGGCATTAAGAGAAATACTATATGCAATCTTGCACAAAGTTACACACATTATCAAAAATGACTCTACAAAGCATAGAATGGGATAAATTAATGAAAGCAGTCTTACGTGTCAAAAACATAATTACTTTTAAATCTTCTAATTGTTTTTATCATTATTATGTAAAAAATGTCTAAATGTTATTGTTCCAAACAACTACGAATCAAGTGGAGAATATGTAGTTTCACAGAAGTAAACATACTATTTAGGTTTTTTTTCAAGAGTATACTTTAAAAAAATATAGTTTATCCATTGTCTATATTTGATTGAAAACATGTTCTGCCTTAGACTTAAAGGCCACAAAATTAGGTACAAAGATCTTGGTGGAAGCAAATTCATGTGCATACTTGATTTCAAAATGTTTGAGTCTACTATTAGAGTCAAATGCTTTGTAATTATTTCAAAGATGTAGCTCAAATACAATATTTTAATTTCAAATTATAAAATTAGATTTATGTGAATTCAGTCATAGCTTTAAGTCACATTAGTATTCATATATGCTTTACTTTAAAAAATATAAATTTACCATTTACACAAATGTTGTTTTTCTTACAATCATAAATTCTTCAACTTTTCAAAGCATTACTGGCCTGCTTTACTTCAAATTTATAATAAACAACCTCCAATTTCAACTCAAACTTCCCTCAACCAATTTAACAAGTTAGTTATAAGGATAAATAAAATTTCCAACAACATAGCATAACTCCTACGTTGCACGATGTCAGGAAACTCCAACATTATGATGTGTGACCTTGCACGTCGCGACGTGAAGGGTTGCGAAATAAAAATATAGATGTGAAAATAGTAAGCCACATCACGACGTCAGGAGCATCCCACGTTGCGACATCGGGGCATGCAAGGATTTCTAATTTAACTTTCCAAAATTATATTTTGACCTGTTTCAAGACTTTTCGTCCGACGATGATTCCGTGGAAGCCCTATTTACAAGTATTATTAGAGATTTACTATAAATAGAGTTAGGGTTTCATATGTTTTTCCTAATGTGACAATTCTTAGAGTATTAAGCAAGGTTTCTTTTTATAATAGTTAGGGTTTCTGTTTTGGCTATTATGTGGGGAATTGCAGATGTACGAATTGGAACATCTATGTTATTGAATTCATTAGTTTTGAGTTAAGAATTTCTTCCAAGGATTTTACAATTCAATGTGTTATCTTTCTTTCAAGCTATGTTTTCAATTACATACTTTATTGTTAATTTTAAGATGTTCGGTTTAGCCATGCTCAGCTACATCTATTGTGCTCTCAAGATTATGAATATTGGTTCTGGTGCTTAATTCACTGGTTGCATGTTCTATTAAATGGTATTTTGTTTAATGAGTTTTACTGTCGTGCTCCTTATAGTAATGCATGATTAATGCGCAGATTGTATGTAATGAAAATGGTTACTTAAGAGTGGTAAATTATTAGGGATACTTTTTTATAATCTTGCCTCTCACCACATAGGGGAATTGTGGTAAATTGTTTGGAAATTCTAGTATTTTTGTTGGGAATTTGTTAATCATGTTTTACTATTACTCTTGCCTCTCACCATGTAGAGGGAGTTTGGGTGGATAAGGTTAGCATTAGCATGACTGGTTCGTCGTTGCCTCTCACCACATAGGGACGATTGAATTAGAGGGTTGAATGTTAGGAGTTAACAATAAATTTTAGGTTAATTAACAAGTTAAATCTTGTCTCTCACCACATAGGCGGGTTTTAGTAAGTTAATTAATAACCGGTAGGGAAATGCCTTAATCATCCTTTGCCTCCCACCACATGGGAGGGGGTGTGATGAGTCTTCATGAACGGTTTAGGTGCTTGACATAGAGATCTAGACTATTAGAGATTGTTTATCCTTATTTACATGACCATAGATAGGATTTACTTGTGTTCTTTTATGAGCCCTGAAATCTAATTTCAGAAGTACACTTGCTTAATTGATATTTACATCAAAAGTCATTGTCATATTTATTTGTATTGTCTTTTGCATTATTGTCTTTAGTTTAATAAATAAAAAATCTAAAAATATTTTATAAAAGTTTCAACATTGTCCTTTCCCTGTGGGTACGAATTTTGCTTTATTACAATGGTTAAGTGGTTGTTTAACATTATTTTTTATAAGAGGTAGATTGCTGCCACGAACATAATTTACATCCATATTTACACCTATCACCTAGATTATTTCCTACTCTACCTACTACTTACCACTTGTTTTCTACTACTTGTCCTACCTCTTGTTGTCTACTACTTAGCCTTTAAAGAAGTTTAAATATGAAGTGAATTTGCTAACAATCAATAATTACATAAAGTACACCGCTTATTCTAAAATAGGGGCTGAAATACAATTTTTGAAAGTGTGGTAAAAAACTACAACTGCTGAGATCCTCGAGCGTGACTTGTTGAATGGTTGTGTTGTATATCTACTCCATGGTGTCACTTAATATGTGGTAACGCCAATGAATTTGTACTGAAGATTTCTGAGCTAATGATGAATTTGTGCATTGGCATAATGTGAGTACAAGTCACGCTGTAGAAATTCTGCTCATTTTTTGCATGGCGTGACTTGTGGTCAAATCATTCCAAATGCGCATGTGTATTAGCGTAATCGGAGGTCAAGTCACGCCAACTGCTCTTGGCCTTTAGCTTTCTTTTCTGAATGTTCCGCTATAGTGGCGCGAGTTGAGTTCTGATCATGCCATGCATCTTTGCCCATAGCGTGACAATTTGTCAGGTCAGACCAATTCCATTCATTTTTACTTCTTTAAAGCCAATTCAGACAGCATACTAGGGCAATGTTAGGGTCCAAATTTGAATGTCTTCCTGGAAGAATTGGGCATTGTAATCTTTATAAGAGTGGTAGCCCCACCTCTTGAATTTCCAATGAAATAAGAATAATTGATGTTAGAGTTGTGGAACGCATGTTATGATCATTCTCCCAAATTGTAGCGGTGGCCTCTTATTTTTGCATTTTTTGGTGTATGTTGCATTGAGGCCCAAATTTGACAATCTTGCCACCTGCTTTAGGAGATACTCCAAACGTGAGAGTATTAGTACTCTTATGGGACTTTCCAAAACATCCAAGAACTCCTCGGTTTGTTGAGTAGAAGTTGAGATACACCATTTGAAATTTGGTTTGCATTCTACCTAGTTTTACTTTTTGCTTCCATTATTGGTCTTTTATGTCATGTTGTCTTTTTGTAATCCAATTTGGGTGATTTAGGGCTTTTTTGCCCTTTTTTCACATCAAATACAGATTTTGTATCTTTCGAACTCCTCAAATTAGAAATCCTGCATTTACATAAGAAAACGACACATAAACGACAAGATAATGCTCAAAGACAAGCATAAATATAAAGATATGAGGAAATCAAATTAGGTATTTTGAGCCCGAATCAGATTTCTAAGGTGTTGTTTAGAGGGATCTAACTTATTAACTTAGAATTAAATCAATCATTTGAGAATCTCAAAAGTAGTTCGTGTGGATTATCTTTATAGGTCGGACACGTGTGCGGCTCACTGATCAAATAAACCTTGCTCAAGGTATACATTATATAACTTATCATTAAAGATATTGAGAAAATCAATTATAATATAATTTTTATATATAATCTCCGCTGCGTTATTACTATGTTGATTTTCATATAACTCTAGCCAATCATAGCTAACAAATAACTAACAACTGATCTCATTAATGGTAATACCTAACCAACTATTACAATCATATGCTAATGTAATGATGGCATGGTTTTCTTGTAAGGTGAAAACGTGACATTATCCTTGCATTTTTACATAAACATTTTCCAAACTACAAAAATAAAAGGGAAAAATAGCATAGAAGTCCTCACATTTCTCGAAATAATTTGTTTAATCCCTAACATTAAAAATGAGACAAAATAGTCCCTTACATTTTAAAAGTGTAAATTTTTAATTCTTCGCTATGTATCTGTTAAAAAATTGTTAAGTGCAGTTATGTGAACATCATATGACCCTAATTTTATGAGCAAAATATAAAACACATTTTTAATTCATTGAAATTGACCATAGAAGTCCCTCACATTTCACATCTTAATTTATTTGGTCTCTCTCACATTTAAAATGAGACAAAATAACACCTCACATCTCAAAAGTATAAATATTTAGTCATTCACGACCTCTTTTCAGAGGTAAAAAAGGAAGCACGATCTTTAAAGTTGATACCTAGCCTTTATTCTATACTGTTTCTCCATCTTTGTAGGTCTATTCACGGCCTTCTTTTCGGCTACATCAAAATTTCCACCCATTTCTCTCTCTCAGGCAATTCCACATTCGACGTCACTATAGCCCACTCTTTCTCCACCACTTCAACCACTCTATTGTTGCTCATTGCCACTATCAACTTCTTTCCATCCCTCCTCTCCCACCTCTCCCTCCAGTTTTGACTCCAGTACCTCCTTGACCCATATTTCTTCTCCCTTATTGGTTGATACTCTTACCGCTATAAATATTTTTCACACCCATCCTTTAATGACTTCACCACCACCCACATACTTTTCTTCTCCACTTCCCTCTCATTCACACTGCAAAATCCCGCTACTCAAACCCTCACTCTTGGCCCTTCTTTTTTCCTTTTAAAAACACCATTGCAAAACCAATTTATGGTATCAAATATGTGGAATTAAATGTGTTTAAACTCTAACCGAGCAATGACAAATTTTCAGTTTCTATAAATTGATCATGCCTTGCATTACTTCAGTTTTTCAGTCCTCAAACACTTCAATCCAGAAAGGTGTTGAAGTTGCTCAGGCAGAGATATGAGTCTTGGTCAACCATATAGCCAAAACATATTTAGCAGAGAACCAAAATAGTTTTTGACATCAACATTTTCCAAAGATGGAGCAGATATGGTAGTAGAATGTATCTGAGAAGCCACCTATAAGCATTTGCGAATTAATTGGGAAATATGAACTCACAAATTTATTTTTATATGCTACTATCAAATAATGGGTTAAAGGTCATGCTTTTTTAGGCAATTTCATTTAAAAATTTTTTTAATAGATATGTAACGAAGGACTAAATATCTTTATTTCTAAAATATAAGGAATTATTTTATCTGGTTTTAAATATGATAAATTGGTTTTATACCATCTTATATTTGTTATGTCACTTAGCTTTTGCCTTGTATTTCATGCAAATGTGTAGTGTTTTGTGCCATTTTGTGTATTTATGTGGTTTGCAACTTCCAAGTGCTTAAATGGTGGAAAAGACAAAAAATGATGATGAAATGAAGCAAATGTGTGTTTTGGTTGAAAATCAAGGAAAGAAGCCAAATTCGTTGGAATGGTGTTTGTGGAATTTGAAAAAACCCTAAATATGCCTATTTGGCTTAGCTTGAAGTTGGGCAGAATGTAGGTCGTACTTCATTTAAGTGTAACTCTCTCAATACTAATCCAAATGAGAGGATCTTAGATGATCTGGAAAGCTCTTCGAGTGTACTTCACGTCTTATGTTTTAACTTTCTTCTAATTCTACGTGCAATCAGGAGAAACGGGGGCATGATTATGATTGCTACTTTTAGGTTTTCATACTTGACTTCATATTGCCACAGTTTGGTAGATTGTCCATATCTTGAGCTACTGACCTCCGATGATGCTATTTCTTGAACCAATGGAAAGCCAATAGATAGATCTAAACTTTTATGTTTACCACAAAGTCCAATTTGGAGGCTAAGACATACATATTTTGCATAGAAGAAGTTTGTTGTGCTGAAATGGTTGCATCACACATACATGAACTTACCTCGCACGACACTTACACTCACCTCACGCGCACTGTGCACACCTCGCCGCACAAGCTATGCGGCGACGTCAGCACACACTCGCACCTCGCCGCATGTATCATGGCCAGATCTGGGTTGGAATTTGCTGCACATTTGCACATTTTCGCACAACACTTGCTGCCCAATCTTCACGCACACTACTTATGCACCACAGCACACTTCATGCACAATTTATGCACCACAGCACGTTCATGCATACCTCGTAGGCACTACACAGCAAACCACAACACATAGTGCACAGCACTCTTCACACATTTCACTAAACACTTACACCCTATGATCTTCATCACATTACATCTTCATTTTTTATCACATCACATATCACTCATTTATCCATCACTCATCTCACTCAATCTTCATCACAACACTTCACAAACTTCACAATCTGAATTCTCACTACACACACAGCGAGGTCTCGCCGAGAGACCTTGCCATACATACACCACACACGGCGAGGTCTCGCCGCAAGACCACGGTTTGCACACACTTGCACGACGAGACCTCGCCGAGAGGTCTCGCCACACAAACAAGTTACACGGCGAGGTCTCGCCATGAAAACTTTCGTTTTGGCAGTTAGAAAAATTTCTAAGTGTTGGTTGTTGGTTCTTGTGTACAGGGTTTGTTGGAGGCGTGGTGGATAGTGGCTCAAAGGTGTGCAGAAGTTGCTAAAGGCATGAGAGATGATGACTTGAAGGCGTGTTGCAGTTGATGGAGACGTGAAGTTCCTAGGCTCAAGGGAGTGGATTGTTCTTGTGCATAAGCGGTTGTTGAGCATTGTCGATATGTGTTGTGGCATTTTTGTAATTCTGTGTTCATTTTACGTTAGCGTATTATTAAGTTTTGTAACCTCTATAAATAGAGGGTTTAGTTAGATTTTACGGGAGATGATTGTGGGGATCATTCGAGATAGTTAACAGACTTTTGAAGAAGAGAGAGAAAGTTCTCTCTCTATTTTTCTCTCTCTAGGATTTTCTCTCTCTAGCATTTTTGCTCCGTTTTCAATTCCGATCGAGGATTTGGACCGATCATTTTAATCTTCCACTTAATTAAGGAGAAAATTCACAAATCTTTTGTGAATTGGACGCATTTGAAGCAATTCAATTGGTAAACTCTTTCCATTTAATGAAAATGAACTGTTTCTCATTGCAAATTGTTGATCGTGAATTGAGAATGGAGTTCTGTAGCTAAATTGATGATGTTCAAGGGGTTGAAAACCGGATGAATGTGTAATTAGACTACGCAAAGTTTTGTAATTGACACAATCCATAAAGAATGAATTCCTACTTAGAACGAATGCTTGAATTTTGTTAAGTTTCATTTATTTGTGAATTTGTTGATTGAGTTATGCTTCGATTGTGGTCGCCATGCTGAGTCGGGGTTAAATTCATCAAGAGGAGTTGGAATGAATGAGATGAGAACCTTAAGTAGGATAACTGAGTCTTCTCACTAGATTTGTTTGATCATGAATGGAGATTTGGTCGCCATGCCGATGGAAGACCTTAGAATTTGTATGCTAAAATAGTGAGTCTCGGGAAGTTGAGCTGCTGCGGGTTTCAACTATCACTCTTAGGCCTCGCCATGGGAAAGAGTTGTGCCAGGGAGTGTAGAATGTCATGCGGTCGCCATGCTGATGGTGTTCTAGACTCGTAGGCAGCTGAATCTCATCTATGTTCTACAACTGTGTCAATTGCAATGCATTTGATAGTCTAATACACTTCCATCCGATGTAATAACCCTAGGACATCCATTTCAAACCTGACTTTACTTTTGTGATTTTTACTTGTTATTCTACAGTAGCATTTTATTTCTGATTGGTGACATTTGTTAGAGCAATATTCGAATTCAAGAATCCAACCCTTCCATGTGGATACGATACCCACTCATCACTACTACGTTTGTTTAGGGGTAAAATTGCAAGGTTAATAACGACACCCTTGTCAATTTTTGGCGCCGTTGCCGGGGAAGGCACGGTTTCCTGAATTCTGATTTGCTTTACCTTGTTGTTTGTTTAGATTAGTAGTTTTGTTCTATTTCATTTTGGTAAATTTTGTTGTGTTTTGTAGTTTTTGTGTTTTGTTCTGTCTACTTTGGTTTATCTATGGCAATTGCAGGATACTGGAACTCAGTTGAGGGGGAATATTGCACACCACAAGTAACCAAACATGTCTAGGTGGTATTGGGACTATTTTGACACAACCGACACCTAGAATGTTTGGGGACTTCCCTCCACCACTATATAAAGAGCAATGGCACAATCAATCATAAAGCAACAAAACATATCTTATTAGAAACCAAAGACTCTCTGTGGAGGACATATTTTCTCAGCTTTTGGAAAGATTTGATAGAGGCTAACAAAAGGAAGAAATGAGATTTTCTCAAGAAGAAGAGTTTTGAAGAAGCCAACAAAGGAATACTCAACTAGATGCATTGTGGAGCAATGTGGAAGAACAAAGTGAGCTACCAATTCAATATACACCATGCTATCCACAAGGTACACCTCTAATTTCTAGAATACAAACTCCTGAGGAATATTATTTTGAAATACAAGCTAATGTTGAATGGGGTGAAGAGCATCCTTGGGAGGTGGAATCTACAAATATTGAGGTTGTCTCACAAAAATGCATTGTTGATGAACCTTTGTTGCATGAGTCAAATTTAAGCTATTCTTTTATTGAGGATGACGTCTCCTGTGATGAACTTGATACAGATGAAATTAGAGCCATATGGTTTCTTAGCAACAATATGGAAAATGTGACAAATGTTGAGTCTGGCATTAATTTTATGGAATTCCATGAGCCAAATGATGTTGATTACCATTCTTCAGATGCTTCTCCTCTTGATTTCCTTGAGACATTTCTTGATGATCATTGTGATATCTTGAATGAAGATAATGTTGTAATGGCTAATGAGAATGTCAACTTAATGCTTAAAATTCTTGTTGAGGCACCAACTCTTGAAATGATGATTTAATCTAAATGTCTAACTGGTGATTCACAAGAATTGCAAAATGAGATACTCTTGTTAATTGATGATAATGCTTTTTGTGTTGTTGACAAAGAAAAGACTCAAGAATTTCCCCATGTTAGTGTAGATGATGAAGATGTGAGAATTTTTAACGATATAGCTAACATTGTGGAAAATTGCTTTATTGATACATCCATTTTTGAGATTACTGATGAGTTTGTTGAGACTATGGATGTACAACCCTTGGTTGAGCCTTGCAGGATTAAAGTGCCTAGTATGGTGGAAGAAGTAAAGGAGGAGCTTAGGATGGTGGATGAATTAAATGAGGTGCCTTCAATGGGGGAGCCTCAGTGGTTCAAAGTGAAATTTGCAGATGTGGTTCCCCATGTGCATGAGCATAAGCACCTCATTGAAAAGATTTCACAAGTGCCTTATAGGAGGAAGCAGAGTGCTTATGAAATATCATTTTTCTGGTACAAAGAAGGATATTCCGAGTCTTGAGGGAGAAGATTTAGAGAAATAAAGTCTAGCTAGAGACTAATGAAATCCAGAACTTCTTCTTTCTCATATTACATTCAATGAAGTCTTTTGTTTACGTTTATGTTTTCTTGCATTTTGTTATGCTCACTAAGGCCACTCATATTGTAGGAGCATATACATGAAGGAAGTTGCAAGGGAAATAAGCATGCACACATGAGGCTAAGCGTGGGGGAGAAATTTTTCATGCAAGAGGAACTACGGACAAAGACACTCCACCAAGCAAACATTGGAATTCCTGACATATCAGGGAGCTCTTAAACCTATCTTTACTTTACATTGAGGACAATGTAAGTTTTAAGTGTAGGGGAGGGAATGTTTGCTTTGGTTTGTGTCTTTTGTACTTTACATGTTTATTTTCTTTCTTGAATGAAGTTTGTGTGCCATGTGATGCTTAGCATGTTACTTTTGAGTTTTGTTGTATCATTTTTGAGTTTATTTCCCGTATATGTGTGTTTTTCATGTTTTGTGCAAAGTTTAAGTATTTTGTGACATTTTGACATTTTGAAATTTTTTGTGTTTTCGGTGTGAATAAGTGATGGTTTTGAACACAAGTGATGTATAGTTGGAATTTTTGTGGAAGAATTTGTCTATCCATGGAAAGTGCACTAACACTAGAGTTGGATGTGTGTTTTAAACTTGAATAAAAATGCTCAATGGTGAGGATAGTTCAATGCTAAGTGGTAGGAGTTAGAACTTAGTGGGAAAGTTTGAACTTTAACACAGTTGTTTTCAAGCACTAAAATGGATTACATACAGGGATTGTTTCACTTATGTGAAGAGGTGAGAAATAGATAATTTTTGAAAATTTTCTTGAATAATGATGAGTAATCCTTGGAAACCTGTAATTACATTTAGGCACCAGGGGAAATGATTTGGGAAAATAGGCAAGTTATGCCAATGTGAAATGTATTGAATGTTAAGTGCATGGACAATGTTCCAAGAGCACACAATTATGAACCACTCCTATGCGGGACTGCTCTATCACACTAAGTGTGTATTTTAAGAGAATAATCCGCATGAGTGGGGATGGAAACCGAATGTTCTAGGGTTGATGATGTTCTAGAGTTGGAAACCGGATGAATGTGTAATTAGACTACGCAAAGTTTTGTAATTGACACAATCCATAAATAATGAAATCCTACTTAGAACGAATGCATGAATTTTGTTAAGTTTCATTTATTTGTGCTTTTGTTGATTGAGTTATGCTTTGATTGTGGTCGCCATGCTGAGTCGGGGTTAAATTCACCAAGAGGAGTTGGAATGAATGAGATGAGAACCTTAAGTAGGATAACTGAGTCTTCTCACTAGATTTGTTTGATCATGAATGGAGATGCGGTCGCCATGCCGGTGGAAGTTCATTGAAACCACAGAATAGGGTGAGAAGAGACTTTCCATGATTAACGAAGACAAATAAACCTAGGTCAGGTCTCACCATAGGAAGACCTTAGAATTTGTATGCTAAGATAGTGAGTCTCGGGAAGTTGAGTTGCTGCGGGTTTCAACCATCACTCATAGGCCTCGGCATGGGAAAGAGTGGTGCCAGGGCATGTAGTATGTCATGCGGTCGCCATGCTGATTGTGTTCTAGACTCCTAGGCAGCTGAATCTCCTCTATGTTCTACAAGTGTGTCAATTGCATTGCTTTTGATAGTCTAATGCACTTTCGTCCGATGTAATAACCCTAGGACATCCATTTCAAACATGACTTTACTTTCGTGATTTTTACTTGTTATTCTACAGTAGCATTTTATTTCTGATTGGTGACATTTGTTAGAGCAATACTCAAATTCAAGAATCCAACCCTTCCCTGTGGATACGATCCCCACTCAGCACTACTACGTTAGTTTATGGGTAAAATTGCAAGGTTAACGACACGCTTGTCAAAATATAAATGAGCAAACAAATTAAACCACGAAATGTGAGGGAATTCCTAGGTTTTAAGTTAAATACTGCACTTACTTTTCTGACCCAGAAAAAAGGATCATGTGATGTTCACATGATTGCATTTGATGATTTTTTTAACAAATCCATAACGAGTATTAAAAATTTACACTTTCCAAAGATGTGAGGGAACCTTCGATCTCATTTTAAATGTGAGAGACAAGAAAATTATTATGTAAAATGTTCAGGACTTCTCTTATAATTTTTCCAAAATAAAAATTTGAGGTACATAATGATTCATGGGTAGGTAACCCAAACAATTGTAAAACGACAATGGTTTTTGTGTAATTTGCCAATAAAGTATCCGCCATTCCCACAGACATATTATTTCTTTTCCCACATTTGCAAGCCCATTAGCATGCCAAGACCACAATCAAAGATTAGATGACATGCTTGATGAGTTATATGGTTCATGCATATTCACCAAGATTGATCTAAAAAGTGTCTATTATCAAATTTGCATGAAAGAAGGTGATGAATGGAAAACAGCCTTTAAAACAAAGTATGGTCTTTATGAATGGTTAGTTATGCCTTTTGGTTTATCTAATGCACCCAGTACTTTTATGAGGCTTATGAACCATGTTTTTCATCACTTTATTGGAAAATTTGTTGTAGTCTATTTCGATAATATCCTTGTGTATAGCAAAACACTTGATGAACATGTTGAACATTTAAAACAAGTGTTTGTTGTTTTACGTGAGAACAAATTATATGCTAATCTTAAAAAGTGTTCTTTTTGCTTGGAATCAATTATCTTTTTGGGATATGTTGTAAGTTCTCAAGGTATTGCTGTTGATGAGTCTAAAGTCAAGGCAATCATAGATTGGTCAAGACATACATGTGCTAGTCAAGTTAGGAGTTTTCATGGACTTGCAAGTTTTTATAGGAGATTTATTAAAGATTTTAGTTCTATAGCAGCCCTTTAAATGAACTTGTCAAGAAAAATGTTGTTTTTGAATGGAAAAATGAGCATGAAAATGCCTTTAACAAGTTGAAATACATACTGACTCACGCCCCTTTACTTGCTTTGCCGAATTTTAATAAAGCTTTTGAAATACACTGTGATGCCTCCGGGATTGGTATTGGTGCTGTTTTAATACAGGAATCAAGGCCCGTGGCTTATTTTAGTGAAAAGCTCAATAGGGCAGCTTTAAAGTATGCAACTTATGACAAGGAGTTGTATGCTTTGGTAAGGTCATTACAAGTTTGGCAACATTATTTATGCCCAAAGGAATTCATAATACATTCTGATCACGAAAGCCTTAAATATTTGAAAACTCAAGGTAAATTGAATAAAAGGCATGCTAAGTGGTTAGAGTTTATTGAAACCTTTTCATATGTTGTTAAATATAAATCTGGTCAAGAGAATATAGTAGCCGATTCATTATCTAGGAAATAAACTTTATTTACCTATTTGCATGCTAAGTTACTTGGTTTTGAATTGCTTACAGATTTGTATAAGGATGATCATGATTTTCATGCCAACTATGAACTTTTTTTGACTAAACCGAATGGAGACTTCTATGTTTATGATGGTTTCTTATTTAAGAAAGATAAACTTTGCATTCTCTAATGTTCCAATCGTGAATTACTTGTTAAAGAAACCCACGGGAGAGGGTTAATGGGGCGTTTTGGTATTGCTAAGACACTTGAAATTCTGCATGAACATTTTTATTGGCCTAACATGATTAAAGATGTTAAAAGTGTTTGTGAAAAGTGTATTGTGTGCAAGCAAGCAAAATCGAAAATAATGCCTCATGGTTTATATCAACCTTTGCCTGTACCTAGCCATCCTTGGGTAAATATTTCCATGGATTTTGTTCTTGGATTACTTAGGTCCCGCACGGTCATGATAGCATTTTTGTAGTAGTTGATAGATTTAGTAAGATGGCACACTTCATTGCATGTTCTAAGTCTAATGATACTACAAAAGTTGCTGATTTGTTCTTTAAGGAGATTGTAAGATTGCATGGAATTCCTAAGAGTATTGTTAGTTGAAAGCTTAAAGTCGTATCAGCTCAATTTTACCCCAAACTACTATGGAAGTGGAAGTAGGGATCGTATCCACAGGGAAGGGGATGGATTCTCGAATTCAAAATTTGTTCACAAAATGCCACAAAAGAACTAGATTAAAGAAACAGGCTCAACTAATAAAGTGTAAAAACAGGAAGAGAATGGATGTTCTAGAGTGCTTCCACCAGAAGAATGCACATTAGACTACTCAAATACAATGCAATTGACACTCAAGCAAATAGAGAGGAGATCAATTTGCCTGGAAGTCTAGCTTGTGGTCAGCATGGCGACCACACCACTCCCTACACTTCCTAACACCATTCCCTACAGTGGCGAGGCCTGAGAATGATGGAATTCACTCCGCAACGTCTCAACTCTCCAAGCTAACTACTCTAACATGCAAAACCTAGGAACTCCTATGGCGAGGCCCGACCTAGATTCGTATGTCTTCGTTTGTTAACATAGAGAATTTCTTTAACACTTTTCCTAAAGTTTCATTTCATCAAAACTTCCCAAGGCGAGGCCTGAATCTCAGAAATGAATATGTAAATCAAGTGAAAAGACTCATTTATCATAATCGATGTTCTCAATTCATGCATTCCTACTCATATTGGTAAATCTCACCTCAACTCAGCATGTCGACCACAATCAAAGTTCAATTCATTCAATAAAAGTGCAAATTCATGAAACTTAACAGAATTCAAGCTTTAAGACCACATATGATTTCATTCTTAAGAAATTGTGTCAAATGCATAGTATTGCATAGTCTAATTATACATTTATCCAGTTGAAACCCTAGAACATCGTGAATCTATTTACAAAACTTCATTCTCAATTCACGATCGTCAATACACAACATCAAACCATTCATTTCAATAAGATGGAAAGAATTTACCAATTAGAATGAATCAAAGAGCTCCAATTCGTGAGAGAATTTCTCAAAGCTTCCTTAATTGTGAAATGAATTACAATGATCGGTCCAGTAGTTCGATCGGATTCTCAATTGGAGTTCAAATGTTAAAGAGAGAAACTAGAGAGAGAAAGTAGATCTCGCAAAATAATTCCCGCTCTCTCTAGTTCAAAAGTTGGTTATCAGTCTAGAATGATCTCTCTCCACCTCTTTTCTAAAAGCTAACTAATCCTCTATATATAGAGGTTACAAGAATCGTAAACATTACGCAATCGTAAAATGACTATAATACTACAACAATACCACTACTAAAAGTGCCTAAGGAATGTAAATGACAAAAGCCAAAAAGGAAGGTCTTCAATGCTGCGCCAACGCCTTTGAGCCAGAGGTTCAGAGCCTTCAGAAACCTCCGCGCGCCTTCAGGCAAACCTGGATCACGCCTCCCAGCTTCTCCAGCGCCTTTAAGCCTTTGAGAATCACGCCTCCGAAATGTTGTTCCAATCTCTTAGTGTACTCGGCTCCAATCACGCCTTTACTACCTAGACCAGTCACGCCATAAAACTGCCAGCTCCCACTTCTCCTTTTTGAACTCAGATTTCGAGCGCCTTCTGGCTAATCGCCATCACGCCTTCAACCAACTGCCCATGAACAACACAAACACTTAGCCATTTTTTCGAAACAAGAATACAAAGGAATTAAGCTGGCGAGATCTCGCCGTGAAGTGTGTGTGTGTGGCGAGACCTCGCGGCGAGGTCTCGCCTTGTATTGCCTTTGCTGGCGAGGTCTCGCGGCGAGACCTCGCCGTGCAATGCGTTTGCTGGCGAGACCTCGCGGCGAGGTCTCGCCAGCTTGTGTGCGAGTGTGTGAGAGTTAGGTGCAGTGCGAAATGTTCTGAATTGTGGCTGTAAACTGAGAGTGATGTTATGAATGTGAAGTGGAGTGAAATGTGAGAAGTGTTGTGAGTGTTTGTGAGTGAATGTTGTGAACTAAGTGTGTTATGATATCAAAGTGAAAGAAGTTATGAATATTGTGAAGTATGAATGAAATATGTGATGAAAACTATGAGAAATGGATGATGATGAAATGCACCTCAGAACTGAGTTTGTGAAGTGTTAAGAACTAGATATAGCTAGAAATGTTGTGTAAAGGTAAAATGTGAAATATGCAAGAATGACATAGAACACGATTTTAGTGTGTGAAGTGAAATGTGCACGAGCATGTTTGAGTGTATGTGTGTATGAGTGTAGTGAAAGGTGAGTGTTTGTGTGTAGATGGGGTGCGTGATACATGCGGCGAGGTGAGTTCGCCGCATGTGAATGTGCATGGTGCATGTGCGGCGAGGTGACCTCGCCGCACAATGTGTGTGCGAGTGATGCTCGTGAGGGTGTGCATGTGTGCGATGAGAGTGTTGCGGCGAGGTGACCTCGCCGCAATTTGTGTGCGAGATTGTGGTGCGGCGAGGTGAGCTCGCCGCACAAGTGTGTGCGAGTGCTAGTGTGCGAGTGAGGTGCGGTGAGTGCATGAGTGTGCACGTGCGTGCGAGTGTGTAGTGCTAGTGGTGTGCGAGAGTGATGTGCGTATGTGCGAGATTGCAGCAAGAGTGTGCTAGTGTGGTGCTAGTAGTGTGCGAGAGTGAAGTGCAAAAGTGTGCATGTGTATAATCGCAAGACTTAAATATGACTAAGTATTCATTCCAGCACAAGTCCCAATTTCTATGCCCAATTCAGGTGCCTTAGCCCTTAAATCAGACTTAATGATAAACATAGGAATTTTAGGTCTATTGCTTGGCTTTCCATTGGTTCAAGAATCACTGAAATTAGAGGTCTATAGCTCATGTTATTGTCATTTAACCAAACTGTGGCAGAAGGGTAAAACCTTAAAAACCCTAATCCAACCACAACAAGGATGCCTTCGTTTCTCATAATTGCACACAGAATTAGAAGAATGTTAATACATAAGAAATTATGTACAATCAAAGAGCTTTCCAGAACCTCCAAGATCTCATCAATCGGATTAAAATTGAGAAATATACACTCAAATGAAATTCGTAAACCCATTCTGCCCAAAACCCTAAATCAAGCACATAATTTGCTTTTCTTCATTCTTTCCTTGATTTCAGATAGGCACTTGACTCATTTGATCCACATTTTTGGCATTTTTTCTCATTTAAACACTTTCAACTTGCAAACCACATTAATGCACAAAATCGCACAAAACCTCACACATTTGCATAAAACACAAGACAAAAGCTAAGTGATTTAACACATATAAGTTGGTATAAAACCAACTTATCAAATTCCCCCACACTTAAACCCTTGCTTGTCCTCAAGCAAACTCACACTTCACAACCACTTAACACTAAACTCCTCTCCTCTATCAACCTGTTCTCATTTGAGTTCATCAAAACTAATTTTTCATGCAATAACTCATATCATGTCTTTAATACCAAACCATCAAATTTCAGCACAAATTATCAATCAAGGCACGATGAATAAAGACCAAAATGTCATGCGTGCAAGTATGTGCTGAGGAACTCTGATTCATCCACTCTTCATGCATGCATTATTTCTTTTGTTCCAAAACATCTCTTTGCACAAACAATCACAATGTTTACATACAAGAACTCAAGATCACACAAGATCAATGGTCGCACATTGGTGCTTTTCTAAATTGATTTCACATTTCATTTGCTATTGCACTTTGATATTTCTGCTTTTTACACACATTAGTGTGCTTGCCTTGGGTCTTATGGCTTATTTTTCCCTTTAGCTGCCTGGGTTTTATGGCTATTTTTTCCCACTTATGCTTGCCGAGGGTATTTCGGCTTTTCATTCCCAATTACCAAAGGCTTTTTCTCCATATCATTTCTTGTGTGACCAAAAGTTCCTGAATGTCTCTAAAGGATTATGTATGCTAGAGCATCCAAAACAACCGAAATAATGCAAAACAATAAGAACATATGAATCATTTTCCTCCTATGTCCAAGAACAAGTTTTTGGATGGCATATCTATCTTACTTTAACATGATGCCTTGA
Organism: Ophiorrhiza pumila; assembly: GCA_016586305.1. NCBI lineage: Eukaryota > Viridiplantae > Streptophyta > Magnoliopsida > Gentianales > Rubiaceae > Ophiorrhiza > Ophiorrhiza pumila. The sequence continues at coordinate 18,980,553 of BLIW01000004.1, read as the reverse complement.
CTAACAAAATGTACCAATTTCATCAAGATTGGAATCAAAGATCACAAAACAATTTTCGCATGCAATATAAAGAGGAAAGTGATGAACTCAAATTTGACCATAGCCGACAAAAGGACAAAAGCTCAATTGCAAAGTGATCCTCCATTCTTTCCATTTCATTACACCACTTCACTCACACTTTCACGAGATTTCTCCTTATTTCACACACTCTTTTATCTCATTTCAGCTCAACTCACACTTAAAGAAATGAAACCAACAACACACAACCTATGTTTAACACCCAGACTTATTCACCAAAAAGTTCAAAATTTCACCAAAAATTCAAATTATTCTGAAAAAATGAAAAAAAAACACATTGACGATATAAAACATGCAAAAGCTCAAAATAACACAACAAAACTCACAAAGTAACATGCTTCGCAACACATAGCACAAAAACTTCATTCATGAAAGAAAGTAAGCATATACAGTACAAAAGACACAAACCAAAGCAAACATTCCCTCCCCCACACTTAGAACTTACATTGTCCTCAATGTAAAGTAAAGATAGGGTTAGGGGCTCCCTGATCTTGGTATATCATGAATTCCAATGTTTGCTTGGTGGGAAGTCTTGATCCGTCCTTCACTTTCGCATGAAAACACAAGTCCTACACAAAGTGAAACAAAGCTTATTAGAAATTACTCAAAAACGAGAAAACATAAAGATTAAAGATAAGAAACAAGAAGTAGTTTTGGGTTTTGTGAGTCTCCAGCTAGACTTTATTCATGAAACATTCTTCTCCAAGAATCGGAATAACCCTCTCTGTACCAGAAAAAAGATCTTTCACAAGCACTCTTCTTCTTCCTGAAGGGTACTTCAAGAAAAGGTTTAGAGAGGTGCCTAAACTCATGCACATGGGGAGCAACCTCTACAAATTCAACTTTGAACCACTGGGGCTCCCCTATAGGAGGCAACTTATTTATTACTTCCATCACAATAGGCTCTCCCATTGTAGGCACTTCATTTACTTCTTCCACCACACTGATCTCTTCAACCCTGCAAGGCTCAACGAAGGCTTGTATATCCATGGTCTCAACACATTCAACAGTAAGTTCAAAACCACCTGTAAGTTCAAAAATGGATTCATCTATAAAGCAATTTTCCACCGTATTAGTTATTTCGTTATAAATTCTCACATCTTCATCATCTAGACTAACATGGGGAAATTCTTGAGTCTTTTCCTTGTCAACAACACAAAAAACATTATCATCAATTAACAAGAGTATCTCATTTTGCACTTCTTGTGAGTCACCATATAGACTTTTAGATTCAATCACCATTTCAAGCATTGGTGCCTCAACAAGAGTTTCATACAATGTGTTGTCATTCTCATTAGCCATGGCAATATCATCTTCATTCATGATATCACATTGATCATCAAGAAGTGTCTCTATAAAATTCACAAGGAAACCAAGAGGAGAAGACTCTACTGAATGGTTATCAACATCATTTGGCTCATGGAACTCCATAAAATTAATGAAAGACTCAGAATTTGACACATTTTCCATCTTATCACTAAGAGACCACCAAACTTTAATTTCCTCTGTAACAAGTTCATCACAGGGGACATCATCCTCAATAAAAGAACAGCTTAAATTTGACTCATGCAACAAAGGTTCATCAATAATACATTTTTGTTAGAAAACCTCAATATTTGTAGATTCCACCTCCCAAGGATTCTTTTCACCACATTCAACATTAGCTTGCATTTCAAAATGGTATTCCTCAGGAGATGGTATTCTAGTAATTAGAGGTGTACCTTGTGAATAGTATTGTGCATATTGAATTGGTGTCTCAATTTGTTCCCATAGGTTGTTCATTAAAGCATTGATTCGATCGAGTCTTTGTTGTCGCCCTTGAAGCTCCTCTTCCAGTTGAGCCAACCTTGTTTCACTTCTATCAAATCTCTCCAAAACATGAGACAACATGTTTTTCATTTTTTCCTCTTCTCTGCGATAACACTCATTGCTTTGTTGTTGGTTATGCCCTTGCTCTTCCTTTTGTAAGCCTCTGTCAAAATTTTCCAGAAGTTGAGAAAACATGTATTCTACAGAGAGTCCTTTTATTCCAATGTGATATGAGTTATTACTTTGTGCTTGATTTTGCCATTGCTCTTCATATGGTGGTGATGGTGGAGAGAAATCCCCAAATCCCCTATACATGCTTGGGTACTAGTGGTGTGCAATCTTCTCTTTCAATTGAGTTCAAATATCCTGCACTGGCCACAAATACACCACAGTAGACAGAACAAAACACAAAAACAAAAACAACAATGAAACATCACAAAACTACTAAGCTATACAAAGGAAAAGAAAACAAAACAGAGCAAATCCATATTCAAGAAACCGTGCCTTCCCCGGGAACGGCGCCAAAAATTGAAAGGTTAAAGTCGTATCAGCTCAATTTTACCCTAAACTACAGTAGAAGTGGAAGTATGGATCATATCCACATGGAAGACGATGGATTCTCGAATTCAGAATTTGTTCACAAAATGCCACAAAAGAACTAGATTAAAGAAACAGGCTCAACTAATAAAGTGTAAAAACAGGAAGAGAATGGATGTTCTAGAGTGCTTCCACCGGACCGGAAGAATGCACATTAGACTACTCAAATACAATGCAATTGACACTCAAGCAAACAGAGAGGAGATCAATTTGCCTGGAAGTCTTGCTTGTGGTCAGCATGGCGACCACACCACTCCCTACACTTCCTAACACCATTCCCTCCCATGGCGAGGCCTGAGAATGATGGAATTCACTCCGCAACGTCTCAACTCTCCAAGCTAACTACTCTAACATGCAAAACCTAGGAACTCCTATGGCGAGGCCCGACCTAGATTCGTATGTCTTCGTTTGTTAACACAGAGAATTTCTTTAACACTTTTCCTAAAGTTTCATTTCATCAAAACTTCCCAAGGCGAGGCCTGAATCTCAGAAATGAATATGTAAATCAAGTGAAAAGACTCATTTATCATAATCGAGGTTCTCAATTCATGCATTCCTACTCAAATTGGTAAATCTCACCTCAACTCAGCCGGGCGACCACAATCAAAGTTCAGTTCATTCAATAAAAGTGCGAATTCATGAAACTTAACAGAATTCAAGCTTTAAGACCACATATGATTTCATTCTTAAGAAATTGTGTCAAATGCATAGTATTGCATAGTCTAATTATACATTTATCCAGTTGAAACCCTAGAACATCATGAATCTATTTACAGAACTCCATTCTCAATTCACGATCATCAATACACAACATCAAACCATTCATTTCAATAAGATGGAAAGAATTTACCAATTAGAATGAATCAAAAAGCTCCAATTCGTGAGAGAATTGCTCAAAGCTTCCTTAATTATGAAATGAATTACAATGATCGGTCCAGTAGTTCGATCGGAATCTCAATTGGAGTTCAAATGTTAGAGAGAGAAACTAGAGAGAGAAAGTAGATGTCGCAAAATAATTCCCGCTCCCTTTTCAAAAGTTGGTTATCAGTCTAGAATGATCTCTCTCCCCCTCTTTTCTAAAAGCTAACTAATCCTCTATATATAGAGGTTACAAGAATCGTAAACATTACTCAAACGTAAAATGACTATAATACTACAACAATACCACTACTAAAAGTTCCTAAGGAATGTAAATGACAAAAGCCAAAAAGGAAGGTCTTCAATGCTGCGCCAGCGCCTTTGAGCCAGAGGTTCAGTACCTTCAGAAACCTCCGCGCGCCTTCAGGCAAATCTTGATCACGTCGCCAAGCTTCTCCAGCGCCTTTAAGCCTTTGAGAATCACGCCTCCGAAATGTTGTTCCAATCCCTTCTGTGCTCGGCTCCAATCACGCCTTTACTACCTAGACCAGTAACGCCTTAAAACCGCCAGCTCCCACTTCTTCTTTTTGAACTCAACTTTCGAGCGCCTTCTGGCCAATCGCCATCACGCTTTCAACCAACTGCCCATGAACAACACAAACAATTAGCCATTTTTTTGAAACCAGAATACAAAGGAATTAAGCTGGCGAGACCTCGCGGCGAGGTCTCGCCTTGAAGTGTGTGTGTGAGTGGCGAGACCTCGCGGCGAGATCTTGCTGTGTATTGCCTTTGCTGGCGAGGTCTCGCGGCGAGACCTCGCCGTGCAATGCGTTTGCTGGCGAGACCTCGCGGCGAGGTCTCGCCAGCTTGTGTGCGAGTGTGTGAGAGTTAGGTGCAGTGCGAAGTGTTGTGAATTGTGGCTGTAAACTGAGAGTGATGTTATGAATGTGAAGTGGAGTGAAATGTGAGAAGTGTTGTGAGTGTTTGTGAGTGAATGTTGTGAACTAAGTGTGTTATGATATCAAAGTGAAAGAAATTATGAATATTGTGAAGTATGAATGAAATATGTGATGAAAACTATGAGAAATGGATGATGATGAAATGCACCTAAGAACTGAGTTTGTGAATTGTTAAGAACTAGATATAGCTAGAAATGTTGTGTAAAGGTAAAATGTGAAATATGCAAGAATGACATAGAACGCGATTTTCATGTCTGAAGTAAAATATGCACGAGCATGTTTGAGTGTATGTGTGTATGAGTGTAGTGAAAGGTGAGTGTTTTTGTGTAGATTGTGTGAGTGATACATGCGGCGAGGTGAGTTCGCCGCATGTGAATGTGCATGGTGCATGTGCGGCGAGGTCAATATGTGTGCGAGTGATGCTCGTGAGGGTGTGCATGTGTGCGATGAGAGTGTTGCAGCGAGGTGACCTCGCCGCAATGTGTGTGCGAGATTGTGGTACAACGAGTTGAGCTCGCCGCACAAGTGTGTGCGAGTGCTAGTGTGCGAGTGAGGTGCCAAAAAGATAATTGATTCCAAGCAAAAAGAACACTTTTTAAGATTAGCATATAATTTGTTCTCACGTAAAACAACAAACACTTGTTTTAAATGTTCAACATGTTCATCAAGTGTTTTGCTATACACAAGGATATTATCGAAATAGACTACAACAAATTTTCCAATAAAGTGATGAAAAACATGGTTCATAAGCCTCATAAAAGTACTGGGTGCATTAGATAAACCAAAAGGCATAACTAACCATTCATAAAGACCATACTTTGTTTTAAAGGCTGTTTTCCATTCATCACCTTCTTTCATGCAAATTTGATAATAGACACTTTTTAGATCAATCTTGGTGAATATGCATGAACCATATAACTCATCAAGCATGTCATCTAATCTTTGATTGTGGTCATCATCACCAACTCTAGAACATCATCTAATCTTTGATTGTGTATTTTAAGAGAATAATCCACATGAGTGGGGATGGAAACCGAATGTTCTAGGGTTGATGATGTTCTAGAGTTGGAAACCGGATGAATGTGTAATTAGACTACGCAAAGTTTTGTAATTGACACAATCCATAAATAATGAATTCCTACTTAGAACGAATGCATGAATTTTGTTAAGTTTCATTTATTTGTGCTTTTGTTGATTGAGTTATGCTTTGATTATGGTCGCCATGCTGAGTCGGGGTTAAATTCACCAAGAGGAGTTGGAATGAATGAGATGAGAACCTTAAGTAGGATAACTGAGTCTTCTCACTAGATTTGTTTGATCATGAATGGAGATGCGGTCGCCATGCCGGTGGAAGTTCATTGAAACCATAGAATAGGGTGAGAAGAGACTTTCCATGATTAACGAAGACAAATAAACCTAGGTCAGGTCTCACCATAGGAAGACCTTAGAATTTGTATGCTAAAATAGTGAGTCTCGGGAAGTTGAGTTGCTGCGGGTTTCAACCATCACTCATAGGCCTCGGCATGGGAAAGAGTGGTGCCAGGGCATGTAGTATGTCATGCGGTCGCCATGCTGATTGTGTTCTAGACTCCTAGGTAGCTGAATCTCCTCTATGTTCTACAAGTGTGTCAATTGCATTGCATTCGATAGTCTAATGCACTTTCGTCCGATGTAATAACCCTAGGACATCCATTTCAAACATGACTTTACTTTCGTGATTTTTACTTGTTATTCTACAGTAGCATTTTATTTCTGATTGGTGACATTTGTTAGAGCAATACTCGAATTCAAGAATCCAACCCTTCCCTGTGGATACGATCCCCACTCAGCACTACTACGTTAGTTTATGGGTAAAATTGCAAGGTTAACGACACGCTTGTCAAAATATAAATGAGCAAACAAATTAAACCACGAAATGTGAGGGAATTCCTAGGTTTTAAGTTAAATACTGCACTTACTTTTCTGACCCAGAAAAAAGGATCATGTGATGTTCACATGATTGCATTTGATGATTTTTTTAACAAATTCATAACGAGTATTAAAAATTTACACTTTCCAAAGATGTGAGGGAACCTTCGATCTCATTTTAAATGTGAGAGACAAGAAAATTATTATGTAAAATGTTCAGGACTTCTCTTATCATTTTTCCAAAATAAAAATTCGAGGTACATAATGATTCATGGGTAGGTAACCCAAACAATTGTAAAACGACAATGGTTTTTGTGTAATTTGCCGATAAAGTATCCGCCATTCCCACAGACATATTATTTCTTTTCCCACATTTGCAAGCCCATTAGCATGCCAAGACGCTGCTCTGGTGAAGTAGAACTCCAATGGTAGTCACTCTATTCTCTTTGCGGACTTTCATCAAACATCTCCCAAGTTTAAATCCAAGTTCCTCCTCATTCAAATTCAAATTCAAATTCATGTTCAATGAAAATCCCCAATCATTCACCACAAGAGCCCTCCAAACTATCCAATTCCATACCTTAAATTCCCAGCAAAAGCAACAAGTCAATATCTACATCCATTCCCTACTCCAATAGAATCAAGTTCTCCACACAGACTACCTATCTAAATTTAAGGTAATGGATTGTTATTGAATTTTTTTATTTGTTTTAAATTTTGATGGGCAGAAGATGAATCTTACAGCTATTAAAGATGAAAATGAGTCAATTGAAAGGTATGTCGAGGACTCGCTAGCCATCATAGAGCCAAATAGGAGCTCTTACCTCTCGCATTATGGGACTTCATGTGAAAATTTGAATCTTATTGATGTTGGAAGTGGGGTAGGGCTTCCCGAGATAATTTTAGCTATTGCTTTCCCTCGTAACTTTTCTTTCCATATTTTGTCGAAGAATTTTAGATTTTTGTTTGATCAGCATCATTTGTAGAAGTTGTTTGTGTTTTCAAAAGTTAATAAGTCTACAGATTGTGTTGCTCAAAATATTCCTCATAAAAGAAGATAAACATGTTTGTGGAGAAAGATGAGTGGGTAGTGTTTGGAATACCAAAATGTCATCTCCTGGTCTGAAATAGTAGGATAAGACAATCATTTTGTTTTTTAATTACTGAATTCTTTACTATACTTGTTGAAAGGTTGGAAACTGACGCTTTTGGAGTCTATGCATAAGCGTTGTGCCTTCTTGGAGCCTTCTGTTGGTGTCACTGGTTTGTCAAATGTGCAAGTTATAAGAGAAAGAGCTGAGGTATTGTTATTACTACAGTATGCATTTAAGTTTTGCCTGATCATCTTGCACTTGTGTAATGCTGATAAGATGTCTCAATCCTGCTGTGACTGATGTTTGATTTACATCTTGAAAAACTTTAGTTTAATGAAAATTTAGTTGTGATTTAAGAATGCAGTTTAGTCTAGAGGAAATTTTTACAATTTTGTCTAAGTAGTTAGTTCAGTTGGGTTAGTGGGCATCGGTGCATAAGAACATATGCAAAACTGAGTTTTGTAGTCCAACCTTTCTTGTTTTTAGCATACAAAATTTTGATAGACTATACAAAATTACTCAATGATTATGCATTTGGGGGTTTAAAGATTTTGGCTTTATTTTAAAAGAACTTTTATTTAGTTGGATATAGAAAATTTTGTTTATTACGAAAACTATGTGGTTCTATCTTATAAATATAGTGATTTATACAAGAATTTGACTGTTTGATCCACTTTCTTGTATTCAAACTTTGAAGTACCTTGTCCTTGATAGAAGAAGATCATATTTATGTTTTTTCCCATTAATTTTTAAGGTAATTTTCCATACTAAAGGATAGGGACCTAATTTTGTCACCTAATTTTACAAGCATGATTGGCATATTTACGTTTGTTTTTCTCCTAAAAGAAAAAATGTTGTGTTATCAGCATAAAATTGTAACTATGATGACTCAATGATGTGCTAATTTATAGTTGTGACAATAACAATTGTATATTTGTCAGAATATTTATCATGCTTTTAAAACTTGGACCTCAATAATACCTAATGGATTTGTTTTGTTTAATTCTATTAGTCAAACTTTATCTTTCAATGATATGCTAATTTAGTGTTTTTTGTGAATGCCAGTGAGAATACAAGCATTACCTGAGGTTTTAGGGTACCCAATTATAGACCCTGTATATGTTTTTGGATCAAAGGTAGCTTAGGTTCCGAGGTTTGGACCCCAAATATGATTCCTGAACTTGGTTATAAATAACAAAGAATTGAAATCTAGTTCTATAGTATTTAGTATAATTTACAAATTTGTAGTTATTTTATTGTGGCCAAAGAAAAATTAAACTACAGTCCTCTTTCTCATTTATTTTAATTTTGATTTATTTTGGTTCTAAAAAGGAAATGCCATCTCTCATCCTGTATTCCTCTTCTTATTGAATGAAGCTTATTTTCTATTTATTTATTTTTTCCTTGTAGTCAAATGGATAAAGTGGAAGAGATGGAACAAAACATTTCTGACATTGCTCTTTCTACTTCTTTAGCATTTGGAGTTAATGAATGTGTTGTCCTACCTACATTTTAAAAAAAATCAATAATTTCAATAGAGTTGTTTGGTCAGTGTAGTAAGAAAATATTTTCTTTTTGTTTTCCCATATTCATCAGTAAGGTAACTGGTTCCAGATTGGTGCATGCAATTTTAAATGACCTGAGTTTTAGGCAAGCTACCTGAACCTTATAGGGTATTGGAATGGAAAGTGAGTTTCTAAATGAATTTAGAATTGGGTTACCTAATTGGACGGATACTCTTCACATTTACATGTCCGTGGAGGCCAAGGAATTCCAAATTAGATTAGCTTCTGGTTTATAGTTAAATTTCTATGTTCTTAATCTTCAGCATCCCATAGTGATAGTATTCATGTTTTATGAACAATGAGAACTGCTTCTATTGTTCTTCTTATAAAATTTCAAGAGGTTTGTGCTCGATGAACCCCTTATTAAGGGTTCATCTTTGTTTTCCCTAAAATGGCAAAATCTTGGATTATGTACTAGCGTAAGCGTTCTCTTTATTGTAAATTCCACTGCATCATCTTTTTACTTCTCAAACTGTAATTTGATGTTTAAATGGAAATTCTATTGAAAGCTTAAACTTTATTTATGAGTGTCCCTTTAATTCTAATTCTGCTTTTATTTACCTCCTCTTATATTGCCTATTTCAAGTGTCACCAGTTTAATGAACCATGCAAGTTGTCTTCTCATTAAACTTGGCATCTGCTAGTTAAATATTGTTGTTTACAAATGAAAATAGAAATAGAAATATATATATATATATGTTATTGTATGAAACTCAACTAATAATCCTCATGATTGGTGATTTCGGGGTTTTGTAGTTCTCTTCACTCTATTTGGGATCAAGCTTTCTGTTCTCCTAAATGAATCCAGTCTTTCAATGGTTAATATTATGAAATGAAAAGAATTATACTTTGGCATGAATGCTACTTATCCGTCATGCTTCTACATATTTTTTTGACAAATTGGTTTCCAATCAATTCAATACTACTGGATTCCACATTCTCGATTTCTTTTTCCTGATTGTTCTTTTTGTTTTTTCCATTTCATCATGAACATTGCTTTCTTTGCGGGTGATAAAACTGTTGCTGATGAAAGAATGTGCATTTCCATGATCCATTGAGTAGTTTTTTGAGTATTTAGCTTTCTACTCCTTATGAAATACATCCCCTGACTTTTGTCTAGGACAGATCTTGGGACATGTTCCTGGCCTAAGAGAGGTGTTTGACATAGTAGTAGCCAGAGCAGTCGCAGAAATGAGGATTTTAGTTAAGTGAAAATAAAAGAAAATATTTGAATATGTACCTTGATTAATTAAATTAACTTATTATTGAGAAGGTAAAATAAAACATATTTGTTCAAATATGTGAATAGCACGTTCCTTCTGTCTATTCATGTATATAATTGTCTTTTAGCCATATGCATTTGTTTCATTGCATCTTGGAACATTAGCATGTAAAAAATGAGTGTTACATTGTTTGTTGAGATTCGTGCTCTTTTAGATTTTCAGTTGAGTACTCTCTGCCTCTAGTACATGTGGGTGGTTTGTTTGTTGCAGCAAAAGGTCATAATCCTCAGGTTTGCATCTGCCACTACCCTTCAATTTTTTGTAGCTGCTACTTTTAAGAAAGACTGGTTTTAAATTTAGATTCTTTCAATTTTATTTGATTGCAGAATATCATTTAAGAAAATAGGGGAATTCAAGAAGGTAGGAACAAATAGAGAAGTGTGTCCTCTATACTTTTTGCTCGTAAAGTACGGCTAAAATGGAAAGAAAATTTTTACAAGAAACCATAAGACCAATGATGTTTTATGGATCAAAATCTTGCTGCACACATTAGATTTGATAGAATAAGTAATAAATGTATTAGAAAACAAATGTGATAGATGAGAAAATGAGAGAAGGATGCTTAAAATGGTTTGGACATGTGTGTATGAGACTTCTAAAGGCCCAAATGAGGCATATAGAATTATAGAAACATTAATTCAAACTAAAAGGCAAAGGAGGTCTAAAAAGAATTGGAAAGAAACGATAAACAAATTTTGATATATTTTAGTATAAACAAAAATGTGATTAACAATAGAATTCGATACGATATATTATCCATATAGTTGACCCTACATAGTAGGATAAAAGCTTAGTTATTGTAGTAGTTGTTTAATTGAACAATACACTTGATGAAGGCCGAGGTAATTTTCGTGTTTCAAGTCCTTTGTTGTGCTTGGTAGAATAGTTTGTAGTACTAAATTCTTTTTGCAATTTGAAGCTTTACTTTAATTTTGGTTTTAACTGTAAATTCTTTTGTCCGCTTGTTTCATGTACTGAAGTAGTACTCTTAATTCAATTTTAACAACAATTTAAGGTTATTTGAGTATTTATATCTAATATCGAATTAAGCCACTGACATAATTATTTCAGTTGCTCTAGAATGAAGAAAAGATTTACTTTAATAAACATATGATTAAGTGGGGAAATAGAAAGGTTTGAAATTGGAGGAAAACTTTATGTTGGTAAAACAACATTTTAGATGAAGTGGCATATTTGCATTGAACATGATAAAGTGTTAAAAATAAGATACTTTCAGCGTTAAAATATTAGAGTCTATATCTCTATGTCTAGAAACTGTTTTTTGAAGACATGCAAAGTTTATTTCTCAAAAACTCCTGTCATTAAAGATACTGTCGCTCCTCCCGTATTTTATAAAAAATTTAGTGGGAATAGAAATTCAAATCTTGACTATGAAGGTGAGGAAAGGTTTTACGCTGGCTACCAGTTTGATGCAACCCTCCTTCTTTTTTTGACATTAGGACCGACTACTTATAGGTATACAGTGTTTATAAAAAGGCAACAATAACCTTCCCCAATGTTGTATGCTCTTTTGTAGCATGACACATCCAAGGGAAATTGAAATTTATTTCCTTCCCCAACAATAACCTTCCCCAAGCAGAAATTTATTTCCTTGAATCATGCTTGTAATCTCTATAAGGGAAATTGAAAGGAAGTCTATGTACATCTAGTTGCAAGTGCCTAAGATGCTACTTGTTGGAACTTGGAAGAAATGAAGTAAATTTGGAGGATTTTGTTAATTTTGCATACTGAAGTTCTAGATTATATTTTCAGTTCCTTCTCACATGGAAATTTATCATTAAGCATGACTTGCTGATAAGAAGGTTTTTTTTTTTTTAATTCTAATAATTCATTATCTATAAGTTGATCTGCTAATGGACCTGGAAAGGGATTCCATGTTTGTGTTGTTGATAGATTTTTCATATATAATCTATCCAGGAGTATCACACGAGCAGAAAGAGCTATCAAATTAATGGGTGCTTCAGTATTGTGAACATGCACTGGTATGTTGCCTCAACTATCTTCTTTCCTGAATTTGTTTTGCATAGGTCACAAATGGCAAAATCACTTACTCATTCTTTAGGTGTTGTGTCTAACTTTATGCATAATTTGTTCGGTTTGTCATAATGCATTCTTTACTACTCTGGAGAGTAAATTATTTTTGAGTTTCTTAAATGGAATTGGTTTTATATATTTTTTGAAATTTTGTTGACCGTCATACACTGCCAAGAGTGGCCATACTAGATTTTTGTTCTCCAGTCTTTGTTTTACTTGTTTGTGTGAATCTTAGTTTACTTGATTTGTCCAAATCAGCAAGTATGGACAAAGAACTGCCATCATTTGTCTAAAAGTGTGTACCACACCGATAAAATATCCCCGTGATGCAGGTACTCCAGCAAAGTTACATTTCTGACAAAGAAATTTTCTTTTTCTTTTTATTCTTCTTTTTTTTTTATATCTCAGGTTCCTAACACTACAACTCCGTGTCTTCCCACCACTTCATTGTTGTTGAGTCAGAGTAATCCTGGGCCTCAAACCAACCGTCCCCTAGCCAGCTGAGGATGTAAAGCGCGGGATGTGCACGCAATGGGGTACTAATCTTACGGTAGCAGCCCAAGCTGGGTACCAGGGCCAGTCTTCAGTCATTGGTCACCAAGTCACACACCTCCCCACCCGAAGTGTTGACGATGCTCCTCCGAGGAATTCCGACCCCACACGGCCTCACTCCTGCGCACAAGCCACCATAATTTTTCTTCCATAGCAGTCCCCGGGGGAACTTAGAGCATTTCACAAATACTCCTTCTTCACCCATTTAAATGGGTGAAGATTGGTCCAGGTGGGATTCGAACCCTGGTTACCAGGGTGGAATCCCACCTGTGATACCAGTGAGCCAAGCTCAACCGGTTCTTTTTCTTTTTATTCTTTCATTTGTGTATTTGTTGTTGCTCTCGCAGAATTATGGTTCATTGTAATTATGAGAATCGAAAGGAAAATACTATTTTATACATTGATGAAATGATCTAAAAGGTGTGCATGTTATGTATTGTTTATCTTGACCTCCTCCCTCCTCCTGACCCAGCATAAATCACTCATTGGGGTTATGCACCTTCACTACAACGTAGAGTTTGCTGATTATAGGGTGGGTAAAAACATGAAAAATTGACTTAATCAAATGCAATTTAATATTTATTTTTTTATTTTCAATTTAGTTTAAATTAATTAATTAGATTTTGGTTCAATTACTATTTTTATTTTTTGAATTCGATTAAACAAATAAGCTAAATTTATTTTGGTTTTCGATTTGAATTTGATTATTTGGCGATTGAACTAATCAAATTAACTATGCAATTATATCACATCAGAGAGGGAGTGAGTAAAGTTGTTTCTCTCTACGAGAGCTTCTAACTTCAATAGTGCAACACAAGCTAAACTTAACTATCAACCATATTTACTGTGAAATTCATTTTCCATACGAAGACAACTCCATAATTTTATGCTCTAGCAATTGAGGCATGGCACACAATAGTCACTTTCGTGAAGGCGATTGGTTGGAGTGTAGTGAAATATTGTGTGGAAGCGAATTCTCGGAGGAACATCGTGCGGTCCCTCCTAGCCTCCTTCTGCAGACTAACTTTGCTAGGCCCACAAGACGGGAACCATTAATCTCTCTATCTCCCATAAGCGGTGATGGATGTTGATAGGTTAGTCATATAACCTAAACAAACAAATACCCTAACTCTAAATCTATAGCACTTGAAACCAAGTGGTCGAATTCCACGGAGAGGGAGGTCTTATTAAGAGTTCGTGTCTAGTACGTAGAGCAGTGAAATACACAACTAAGGAAATAAAACAATATAAATACAACAAGGCTAAACCTACACTAAAGTCAACTTAATTGATCTAGGACTTCAACTTAAAAATTAGAGAGTAGAACCATAGTAGATAAGTGTATCACTAGAATTTAGGCTTAGGTTTCTCAATCATTTGTAGCATTGATGATTTATGTGATAACTTGATAAATATGGTTTTATGTTGTCTCATGGAAATTTGGTGTCTAAAACTATGTCCGGACCAAACTCAACCACAATTAATCGATCAATCAAGCCAATCGAACCTATGTCATTGCAAATACAAAATTTCCAAGCAAAGTCCTCAACTAGGTTGTCATGCTAGTCCAGATTTGGTTTTCATATATTTAGGACTAATTCATGGAGTAGAGTCAATCAACATTATCATGGACAAAAAAGACTCTTCATCACAACATGCAATGGATTAATATTCTACTCACAACATGACCTAATTCTCACTTTCAATTCAAGGATATTGCACAAGAAATGTGACGTTAAAATCAGGCACATGAAACATATAATCAAACCCATGTCATTTCATTACCACATAAACAAATTATCAAAAGCCCATAGCTTAATTCCAAAAATACCACACAAATTAGCCCATCATGGCTAATTAGAGTAAACCTAAATGGTAAATTAGCAATGAATTTAGCAAGAAAGTGCAAGGAAAGAGACAGTCCAAGAGAAGCAGTCTTCCTAAATGTTGATTCCAAGCTAAAGATCCAAGCTTCAATTTGATTTCTTCTCCAATTAGCCAAGAGTTAAAAGAATTCTCTCCCAAAAAATGAAACACCAAGAACACACACTAGAATGTGTGTTCTTGTGAGCTATTGCTAATTGTGTCCTAGATACCTAACTTAGTCTTTAAAAAACCTTAAATAGTTAGTGAAATGACTAAAAATCAATAATTACATAAAGTACCCCACTTATTCTAAAATAGGGGCTGAAATACAATTTTAGAAATTGTTGGTCCTGCGACCACTAATTTTCAAGATTTCAGACAACACACTTAGATAATGTTGGGATGCGATTATTGTCTTTCGTACAAAACTAGGCATTGTGGTCTTCCTAAGAGTTCTAGCACTTTCTCTTGGCTTTCCAATGCATTAGGAATCATTGAATTTGGTGTTTCAGAACAAAAGTTATGAACATTATCCCAAACTGTGACATAGACTTCTGATTTTTCAAATTCTTTGGTATATGTTGACTTGAGCCTCAAATTCAACCATCCTTCCTTCCGATTAGGGAGTAATTCCAAACATAGAGTTTTACTACTCTCCTAAATGTTTCGAAAACATCCAATAACGCCTCGTTTTGTTATGTAGAAGCTGAGATATAGTCGTTTGAAATTTGGTTTGCGTTCTGCCCAGTTTTGCCTTCTATTCCTATTTTTGCTCATTTGTGCCATCTTGTCTTTGGTAATCCGAATTGAGTGATTTTTTTGGTTCTTTTTCCCACTTTTTCACATCAAATCTGGATTTTGTTTCTTTTAGCCTCATTGAACTTGAAATCCCACATTTATTCCAAAAACAACACATAAACAACAATAAAATCCTCAAAGGTAAGCATGAACTTAAGTAAATGAGGGGGTAAAAATAGGTATTTTTAGCTCCGATCAATGGGTCTTTTGATCCACCAAACTGCATGCTGAGCTACCTATCAGATATTTGCCAGTTTGAGTTAAACCTCATGCATGAATATCTAACAACGGTTCAAGTAGCCCTGTTAGTACTCTTTAGATGGAAACCAGATGTGGTTTTATCAAAACTACTAGTCACAAAAGTATTGCTTTGTGTTTAGATCCATGACATATTAGTAGAACTCTTCAATGATATTGTAGCAAGAAACCTAGTAGAGATAGTTGGCAAAGTGGAAGAAGTGGAATGTGACGACTCACCACCGTGCAATATTAGATTCACCAGATCTTGTGTATAGATAAAGCTTGACAGATGATAAGTTGGTTTTATACCAACTTATATTTGCTATTCCACTTAAATTTTGACTTGTTTTTCATGCAATTGTGTAGTGTTATGTGTCATCTTGTGCATTTATGTGGTTTACAACTTGGAGTGCTAAAATGAAGAAAAATGCCAAGAATGTGGATTAAATGAGACAAATGTGTGTGTTAAGTTAAAGAACAAGGAAAGAATTCAAAAAGGCTTGAAATGATGCTTGTGGAGTTTGTAGAATCCTTTAACATGCTTATTTTGTATTTGGGCAGAACTGATAGCTTAAATTCATTTGAGTATAACTTTCTCAATACCAATCCAAATGAGGAGGTCTTAGATGTTTTGGAAAGCTCTTCGAGTGTACTTCAATTATTATGCTTTAATTGTCTTCTAATTCTTTGTATAAGTCTGAGAAATGGGGGTGTATTTGTTATCACTACTTCAGTTTTTCATTGTTGACCTCACTGCCATAGTTTAGTAGATTGCACATATCTTGAGTTACAGACCTCCCAAATTGATGATTCTTGAACCAATGGAAAGCCAAGCGAAAGATCGACAACTCTTATGTTTACCACAAAGTCCAGTGCAGAGGTTAAGACACACATATATCGCATATAAGTGGAACATTGTGCTGGAAAGAAAAATTACATGGCAATGCATCACCACGATGCATCGCCATGGAAACGAAGTGCACGGCAATGCATAGCCATGAAATTTCTCCTCACCACACTTCGGTATTTTGGCCATAACGTTCACGTCCAATCTCCGAATTGAGTGATTTAAAAAGCTATGAGTGATTTGCCGAATTCACAACGCATAACGGCTTGATTTTTGTTGGAAGTTGTTGAACACTTGCGGCACACACTTGTGCACATCGCTGCATCACAGTGCATGACATCGTTGCACACTTGCTGTACACACTTATGCACATCGCCGCACCACTTTGCATGACATCACCGCACACTTCATGCACACACATGGGCACTTCACAGCACGCTTTATGCACACACATGGACACTTCAAAGCACACTTCACGCACACACCTGGGAATTTCATAGCACACTCATGCATTCACTAAGGCATTTCACAGCACACTCAATGCCCACAAGTGCTACACTTCACGCACAACGTGAATACTCTTGCTACACTTTGTGCATACTTTTGCCACACTACATGCACACCATAACACATAATATGCACACACTCAATGCACACATTTGTGGCACTTCATGCACAAACACAAGCACTACCTCACATTTGAACACATACAATTACACCACAACACACACAAATGCCCTCCATAGTATTAATTGCACAACACAGACCATGCATGACTTCACACATAGTGTAGGCACAATTCCACAGTGATGCATATTAGTGATGCCTCGCCATGTAAATGGTGATCTTTGTTGCTAAATTCTGGCTAAGTATTGGAATTATTCTTCTTCTTGTGCAGGTTTCAAACGAGTGTGGTGGTTTGGCTCAGGAGCGTGCTGGATGAACTTAAAACATGACTAGTCATGGCACAAAGGCACTGGATTCCAGAATGATTGCTGACATGGAGGCTGGTGCACGTGCTGATTTTAGACAATTTTTATACTACAATGACATACCTGTAATTTAGTTATTATTTTATGTTTGCATGTTTTATAAGCTTTAGACCTGTATGTATAGAGGGATTGGTCATCATTTAGGGAGCTTCTGACTTTTGCTTGATTCAGACTTTCTAGAATTTTAACAGATTTTTTATCTTAAGCGGGAATTTTCTCTCTCTAACTTTCTCTCTCTACCATTTCAGCTCCATTTTTTATTCCGATCGAAGATTCGATCCAATCACAGGAATTCTCTTCTCAATTAAGGAAGCTTGAACAATTCTCTTGTGTTTAATCGGTACTATTTTACAATTTAATGAAGATGAATTGTTTAATGCTATATTTTGTCGATCGCGATTTGAGAATGAGTTCATCTGGCTAAATTTGTGATGTCCTAGGGTTCCTATGGACGATTGCTCTGTTTAGATAACAGAAGGTGGTTCAATTGACGTAATTTAGGAAGAAATGAAATCACGCTCTGCTTTAATCTATGAATTCTGTTTAAATTTCATGAATTTGCTCTGTGTTGTTGAATTGGACTTTAGTTGCGGTCATCATGCTGAATTGAAGCTTAGTTCTCCAACATTTGCTGTGAATTGTTATGGAATGAGAACTGGAGTGTGAATTGAGTCTTTACACTTGCTTGCATTGTTCGTTTTCTGAGATGTGGTAGCCATGCTTATTTTAGATCACGGAATTCTTGGATCAGAGTGTAAAGAAGTTCTTTGTTGTTAATGAAGACTAAAGAACCTAAATTTAGGTCTCGCCATGGGAAGTCTTTAGGAGCTAATTGTTAGACTAATTAGGAACAAGGAATTGAGATGTTGCGGCACACAATCAGCACTCTTAGGCCTCGCCATGGGAAAGAGTGGTGTTAAGGAACCTAGAATGCGGTGTGGTCGACATGCCAACTGTATGCTAGGTTGCTAGGCAACAGAGTTCTGCTCTTGTATTGCTTGTATGTCGATTGCATTTCCTGAGTCATTTAAATGAGCATTCGTCCGATGGAATGTCCCTAGGACATCCTTTTCTCTCCCCTTGCATTTACATTCTACCTTATTTCTTGTTTTGTTATGCTTCAGTGATAAATTTTTTCGGAATAACTTGAGAAATTGCTTGAAACCGTCCCCTTCCCTGAGGAACGAACTATCACACTACTACACTTAAATAGGGATAAATTGATATGCACACAACTACACTTATCAATTTTTGGCGCCGCTGCCCGGGAAGGCACGATTTCTTGAGTTCATTATTTTGTGATATTTTTGTTTTGTTTACTTTTGTCTATATTTTACATTCTTGTTACTCAGTTTGTTGCAATTCTCTACTACTAGGTGTTGTCTATTCTTGGATTGTTCTTGTGTTGTGTGTTTGGTTCTGTTTCTTTAGTTTACATTTACAACTCTTGTTACTTTTGTTTTGTTTTTGGTTTTCTATCAGACATCACTTGTGGTGTATGATAAGTTGGTTTCATACCAACTTATATTTGTTAAATCACTTAGTTTTTGTCTTGTGTTTTATACAAATGTGTGATGTTTTGTGCGATTTTGTGCATTAATGTGGTTTGAAAGTTGAGAGTGTTTAAATGAGAAAAAAATGCCAAAAATGTGGATCAAATGAGTCAAGTGAATATCTGAAGTAAAAATCATTGAAAGAATGAAGAAAAACAAATTATGTGCTTGATTTAGGGTTTTGGGCAGAATGGGTTTATGAACTTCACTTGATTGTATCTTTCTCAATTCTAATCCAGTTGATGAGATCTTGGATGTTCTGGAAAGCTCTCTGATTGTACTTCATTTATTATGTTTAAACTTTCTTCTAATTCTGTGTGCAATCATGGGAAAACAAGGCATCTATGTTGGGGTTGGATTAGGGTTTTTAGGGGTTCATCTTCCTGCCACAGTTTGGTTAAATGACAATAACTTGAGCTATAGACCTCTAATTTCAGTGATTCTTGAACCAATGGAAAGCCAGGAAATAGATCGAAAGCTTCTATGTTTATCATTAAGTCTGATTTAAGGGTTAAGGTACCTGAATCTGGCATAGAATTTGGGACTTGTGCTGGAATGAATACTTAGTCATATTTAAGTCTTGCGATTATACACATGCACACTTTTGCACTTCACTCCCGCACACTACTAGCACCACACTAGCACACTCTTGCAGCAATCTCGCACACTCGTACATTACTCTCGAACACTCACTCCACACTAGCACTTGACTCTCGCACACACTCACGCACATCATGCGTGGAGCTCACCTCGCCGCATGGACTACGCACACACATTGTGCGGCGAGGTGACCTCGCCGCACATGCACACATGCACACTTCATGTGGCGAGCTCACCTCGCCGCATGCACCTCGCATCTGTACTCTTGCACACTAGCACTACACTCGCACATACACACTCGCACACTAGCACACATACACCATGCGGCGAGGTGCACTCTTGCACATACTCACGCTCAAGTCTCGTATACAAGCACTACACTCTCTAGCTTCACACTTCACTCACGCACGACTTCACTTCACTCATGCACACACTCAACACTTAGATCAATATCAACATTTGCTCACAATTAGTTGTGTATTTCATTCAAGCATCTTGTACTTCATGTCCTTCATCACATTTTACTCATTCTTACAATTTCAAAATTTTTTCACAAGAATGCATTTCATTTCATTCCTCACTCTTAAAACATTGACAACACCAACATATACTCACATTTTGTATTCGGATTTTACACACACACTCACGTTTACTCTCATTTCACACACACTCAAAATACCTCACACTTTTGATCACTCAAACCTCACTACTCTCGCCCACATGCACCATGCACGGCGAGGTCTCGCCGCGAGACCTCGCCGGCAAAGACACTACACCGCGAGACCTCGCCGCGAGGTCTCGCCACACACACACACTTCACGGCGAGACCTCGCCGCGAGGTCTCGCCAACCCTTTTTTTTTGAAGCTGTGATTTTGGCGAGTTGGTAAACTGGTAAAGTGTTGAGACGTTTTTGGTTCTGTGTACAGGGACGAGGAAGGCGTGATGGACAGGGGAGTAAGGGCGTGAAAGGGTTATCAAAGTCGAGTGAGCTAAAGGATTGAAAGCGCATGAAAGCGGTTGAAGGCGCGACAAGCCACAATAGTAAAGGCGTAATTGAGGCAGTGTATTCGAGGACGTTGGATTGAGTTGGAGGCGCGCTCGTGGTAAGTTGGGAGGCATGAGAACTCTGTTGAAGGCCCGAGAGTTAAATACTAAAGGCGTGAAGTTGCTGCTTAGTAAATATTTGCACATTTGGAGATATTCTTTGCAATGGCATTTTTGTAATATCTTAATCATCTTACGTTCGCGTAATGTTTACGATTCTTTTAACCTCTATATATAGAGGATTAGTTAGCTTTTATAAAGGGGGGATCATTCTAGACTGAGAACCAACTTTTGAACTAGAGAGAAATTATTTTGCGAGATCTACTTTCTCTCTCTAGTTTCTCTCTCTAGCATTTGAACTCCAATTGAGATTCCGATCGAACTACTGGACCGATCATTGTAATTCATTTCACAATTAAGGAAGCTTTGAACAATTCTCTCATGAATTGTAGCTCTTTGATTCATTCTAATTGGTAAATTCTTTCCATCTTATTGAAATGAATTGTTTGATGTTGTGTATTGACGATCGTGAATTGAGAATGGAGTTCTATAAATAGATTCATGATGTTCTAGGGTTTGAACTGGATAAATGTATAATTAGACTTTGCAATGCTATGCAATTGACACAATTTCTTAAGAATGAAATCTATGTGGTTTTAAAGATTGAATTTTGTTAACTTTCATGAATTCGCACTTTTATTGAATGAATTGAACTTTGATTGTGGTCACCATACTGAGTTGAGGTGAAATTTACCAATATGAGTAAGAATGCATGAATTGAGAGCATCGATTATGATAAATGAGTCTTTTCACTTGATTTACATATTCATTTATGAGATTCAGGCCTCGCCTTGGGAAGCTTTGATGAAATGAAACATTAGGAAAAGTGTTAAACAAATTCTCCGTGTTAACAAATGAAGACATAAGAATCTAGGTCGGGCCTCGCCATAGGAGTTCCTAGGTTTTGCATGTCAGAGTAGTTAGCTTGGAGAGTTGAGACGTTGCGGAGTGAATTCCATCATTCTCAGGCCTCGCCACGGGAGAGAATGGTGTTAGGAAGTGTACGGAGTGGTGTGGTCGCCTTGCTAACCACAAGCTAGACTTCCAGGCAAATTGATCTCCTCTCTGTTTTGCTTGAGTGTCAATTGCATTGTATTTGAGTAGTCTTATGTGCATTCTTCCGGTGGAAGCACTCTAGAACATCCATTCTCTTCCTGTTTTGTACATTTTATTTGTTGCACTTGGTACTTTACTAGTTAATGTTGTGTTTTAGGTCTCTTGTGACATTTTGTGAGCAAATATTGAATTCAAAGAATCAATCCCCTTTCCTGTGGATACGATCCCTACTTCCACTTCTACAGTAGTGTTTAGGGTAAAGTTGAGCTGATACGACTTTAAAGCTTTCAGTGTGTTGTATGCCCAGGCTTAGATCTGCAGGAGAACTAGAACATTCACTAGATCTTGAATTGCCAAGGACTTTGAGGATTCAACAACGAGAAAGAAGAATGGCTAATCCTAGAGCTAGACCACCAAGATTTGGTGACCACTACGAAATCAACTTCGAGAATGGTTTTGACCAATAGGATATTGATGTAGAGAGTTCTCACATTCCGACTCAGATAGTATCTATGATCACTCAGGGCCAATTCTTCCAAGGTCTAGATAATGAGGATCCTAATGAGCATTTGGATTGGTTCTTAGGCCTGTATAGCACCTTCAAACTCCAAAGTGTGCCTCGGAGCGAAGTTCACAGAATTCTCTTTCTATTGTCTTTGAGGGGAAAAACAACATTAGTTTAAATCCATTGGAGGTACTAATGCAATGACATCTTTTGAGGAATTGAAAAATAAGTTTTTGGCAAAGTATTTCCCACCAGCCAAGCTGGAGAAAATGAGAATGGAATCCATTAGGTTAGTCATTCACACGTTTTGATAAGTTAGGAATCCAAATCAAATTTGAAAGTTTTCAAAATTGAATTGGTTGGTTAAGATCCAAAATCAATTTGGATTTTGGTGTCTTTTAGGGTTGCTTGTAGCCTATTTAAGGGTACCTTTAGCATCAATTTTAAGAGAGTTTTGGACGTTATTTTCTGCATATTTTCGTGTGAAAATTAGTACAAAAGTATTACTTTTCAATCAGAAAAATTAACCCAAAAAATAGAGTTCTGTTTGAGCTTTTGTGTTGTGAAATATCTAGTGGCTTAGTTTCAGCCCTTAGGTTTTGCCACCTTATAGATAGGTTAAGAATTAAAACACTTAATCCATCTTTTGGTTCTTAGTTACTACGAATCTAGTTTGCTTGCGATTACTTGAGTCAAATCAATTCAAATCATGATTTGGGCTTGGAGTGAGTCTCACATTCATCCAACTCACACATATCTTAAATTTACTATTATTTTTCATTTTTTAAAGATTCTTAACGGGACATTAATCAAATCAACATATTTTTTACATCTCTTAAAGGTGAATTTTTTATTAAGTCTTGAGCCTTTATCTGTAAATCCAAAGTACCAGGGGGATTAGGAATGAGATCCACATAATGTATGAACAAAGCTCTAATGGCAAAGTTGGCATGATGAAATATGACACAAGAGGATGTTTTTTTCAACAAATATTTCCAAGCTAAATACTGCTCCCAAAGTAATTTTCAACGTGTGAATTGGAAAACGTAAGCATCACAGGGATTGAGGAGCATCTTATGAGGTAGAGACCTTATGTTGATGGATTTAAAATAGAAAGTGGGCGATGGGAAGAGTTTGAAAGTAGACAAAGATTAGATGCCAAGCACATCAAACATACTATTGGGAAATGCCACTATAAACCAACAACTCAGTCTTCAAACTGAGTGACTTGATTGATGATAGACGGGATTGGCGAGCTCCGTTGGTAAGGATACTATTTCCAAATGATATCGTTAATGTATTTTTTAATCCACCTTCCTGTTGAAGAATGCAGGGACTGAATATATTGGAAGAGAACGAGAAATTGTGTCTACCATTCTGCAATGAACTGGTTAGAAATGCAAAGATGAGAACTCTCATCCGGATCTTTGGTGGTGATGAGAAGTCGTTTGGAAACGATCGTGAAACCTACCAATACTGGCATAATTCTAGTTTTTCATCTAGAGGCTCATGAATGATGCTTGTCCCACAAATGTGGCTTTGTTTTGTAGGGTATGTATTACATCTCCAATTTATATTCATATGATGTGAGGATATGTGTGAGTTGGATATGTATTACATCTCCAATTTAAGCCCAGAGTAGTTCCCAACGGGAGGAATCCATCACTCATCTATTCATATGATGTGAGGATTCCAAACAAGCATAAAGGGCAACTACTCTGGGCTTAAATTTTGATGTGGGAAACATAAGGGAGTTCAAATATTGGCTAGACGAATGGTGCAACACAGCTCCAGACTCTTAATCTATAATTTTTTCCATTTATATGTTATGGAGCATATGGATTTTGAGAAATGAGCTTTTATGGGAAAGGGTGGATTTTGATCCAGCTCGTGTGATCACTCTAGCTGGAAGTCAATTTGTTTCCAGTATGAACATGAATGAACAAGGTACTGGTCCCCATGGGGGAAGTGCAGTTGGGATGCAAGTCAAGGGAAAATGTCACTTTAATATTTCATCAACGGGATCTTGAGGAAATGGATTTTCAATATGTTTTCGTGGTAGATGGTGTCTTTTATCCAAATAAATTGCAGGGAGTGTATTCTTGGGGTACAAGAAAACAACGAATAGGATGTAATTGCGACCCAGGTTAGAAGTAAGTTAACAAACTCAGCTTTGGAAATGGAAGCGCAGGCTTGTTTGGTAGCACTACAACAGTTGGTCACATGTGGTTACAACAATGTTGGTATATTATTAGATTGCTTGTGTCTTTTGCAGTATTTATCAAGTGAAGCACATGCACCGTTGGAGATCCAATCCATACTAGCAGATATTTTATATTGGGCAAAATTTTGTAATTGAATAATCATTACAAAGGTAAGTAGACAAAGGGTTGGACATGCCTATAGGATAGCTGCTGAAGAAGCAAGAAAGTTTCGACTTGTGTAATTTTACCACATATGAATACAAGTGGATGTTATGTTTCTTGATAAAAAAATTGTACAATTAAATAATTAATATAATTATATATATTTATACTACATAAATATATTTAATGAATAAATTATATATAATCACACATTATTATACTTAATTTTTTGTGATAAATCTATTTTTTAGGTAATATTATAAGGTATTTCATTAATTTAATAATTTGAACAAAAAATATTTTAGCAAAAAATGTATAACAAAAAATAAATTGAGCCAAACCAAAGACATTGATTTTGGTTATTTGGGTTTTTGATTTGATCTCGCAAATTTTTTAAAATTAAGAAAATCAAATTAATCGAATCGAATTAACTAAATTATAGATTCACCATTTCATGCTCACACTTAGCTGATTATTCATTTGTAACATTTTGTAGAGCAATTAATTTTTACGAGAAACATATATAAGAACAGATTCACTAATTAATGCTCACTCTAGCTGATTATACATTTCTAACATTTCATAGAGCAAATTAGCTTTTATGAGAAACACATATAAGAATTTATTTATTTGACTGTTCTTTTGTGTTTATCTCTCTGAAGCATTTAAAAAAGGTGAAAATAAATTTTGTGTATTTCTTCTTCAATTATATGGGATAAATATGGACGTATCTTCTTCTTTGTCACTTATGGACTTCTCTCGAAAAAAATTCACTCTCCCTTCTCTCTAAAAAATAAAAGACAAAATTGAATACCTGGTCTAGTGGACATCTTATCTTTTTACCGTTACCTCACTGTAACGGTTACTTGGCTATTAGCTGTGTGTACCGCCCATGGCGGAGGGGAGCTCAACCCCCCCTCTGGCGACCTATGCTGGGGCAATCAACAGCTCAGATTCATCTTTGAATGAATCAAACATCTCCTTTACCTCTCTCAAAAATAAACAGCCCCATTCAAGTTTCAAAGGGGAACCAACCCTTCTTCTCAATGAAGAAGAGGAAGAACGACTTGCTCAAACATTCCAGTGGACACTAATTGGTAAATTTTCATGGGGTCGTCCAGCTTTGGTACAAATTCGAAAAGAGATTCTGTCAGCAGGCTTCTTAGGAGAATGCAAAGTTGGATTGCTGGATCAACGTCATGTGCTATTTAAGTTTGATAAGGAAGAAGATTTCCAGAGGTTTTGGACCAGAAAAGTGTGGCATTTTCAGGGCTTTCAGGCGAGAATTTTCAAATGGACGAAGGAATTTGACCCGGCGGTGGAACCTTCCATAGCTCTAGTCTGGATTCGCTTTTCTTTTCTCCCATTTCATCTTTTCAACAAAGAAAAGCTATTCTCCCTTGCATCTGTAGCAGGTCAGCCTCTGAAGTTAGATGCAGCTACTTCAGCTGCCTCCGATCTAATCAGGCCAAGTGAGGCTAGAGTCTGCGTTGAGATGGATCTCACGAAGACTGTCACCAATCGAATCTAGATCGGCAGCAAAGAAAAAGGCAAATGGCAAAATTTGGAGGTTAAAGAAAGGCCTGACTACTTTCTAAATGCTGGAAAATTGTTCACAATAATAAGGATTGGGATCCCCAAAAGAAACAAAAGAGGACTCCAGTGGTGGAAGCTCCCCGCGAACAAAGGAAATCCATATCAATTACTAAGCAAAATTCGAAAGAATGGATAATCGTATCGAGGAAGGCAAATGGCAGAAGCAAGGAAAATGAGGAGGAGTTGCGACTCAGGAAGGGCAAGGAAATAGACCCAAAAAGTCTACCAATCTCATGTTCTCTGCCAGAAATCCCAGAAACTTCAGGGAATAGGGAAGTTATAAATCAAGGTGCTAAGCGTGATAGTGACAAGTTGGTAGCTTCGACAGATTCTCCAGGTCCAGAAAATAACACCCTGATAGGTGCCAATGAGGTAGTCACTAAAATGCCCCAACCAGTACCTACAATCAGCCAAGAGAGGAAAGAACCAAATTTTAAGGGGAAGGTGTGGAGAATAATCCAAATGGGGCTAAACATACCCAAGTGTGTAGCAGTAGATTCTCAATTCTTAATTCATTGGAAGCAGATGATGATATTACAGGAATGAGCATAACAGAGACCCCTCCTCTTAGTAGAAAGAATTTCAGCCACCAAGGAACGAGAAAGCTCCCAGGAGTGCCAGTTATTAATTGCTCAGAAAGATGTAGCCATCTGCCAAGAAATGCAGGAGAAGGTATACTGTAATGAGATCCTTAAAATCCTTACTAAAGTAGTTTCTTTTGATCTGATGCAGGTTCCACAGTCTTTAGAGGAAAAGAATAGCGAGGATAATGGCCACTCCTCTCCTCAGTCCAGCCAACTGCAGGGGAATAACCTGATTGAGGTAGCACAGGATGATGACCTAGATCAGACACAAATAGGAAGTAGGAGACCAAAGTCTTGGGCCAAGTTTGACTTAGACAAGGAGCTTAGAGAAAGGAATGCATCTGCTGTTTCTAGGAATATAGTCTCTAATGTTTAGTTGCATTTATTGGAATATTAGGGGCATTAATAAAAAACCTAACTTTAAAAAACTCAAGAAAATCCTTAGTAAATATAAATGTAACCTGCTAGTTATAGCTGAGCCTTTTCTAGATTCCTCTAAGTTAGAGAGTTTTAAGCGAAGACTCAAATTTGAAAATGCATACTATAATTCATGTAGCTTCATTTGGGTGATGGTTAGGCAGCCTTACTCATGTTCTATTAGAGCAATTAATGACCAACACATTACCATAGAAGTCAGTCATCCAGAAATGCAATGCCCTTTCCTGTTGTCAAATATCTATGCCAATTGTACTGCAGCTAAAAGGGAACCCCTCTAGCAGTACTTAGATTCTATGCAGACTCAAAATGAAGCTTGGATCCTATGGGGGGATTGGAATTGCATAAAGGCTAGGGAGGAGAAAAAGAGAGGAAAGGCCTTTCACATTAATGAAGCTAGGGAACTAGTTGGTTTTATGTCCTCCCTGGATTTAACCGAGATACAGGCTAGTGGATCAAGGTTCACATGGTGTAATAACCGTGAAGGGAGAGCCAGAATTTGGAAGAAGCTTGATAGAGCTCTAATGGACACAAATTTCCAAAATAGTGGCATTCAGGCCACTATTACTTACTTAGCTAGGTCCCCTTCCGACCACTCACCTCTAGTCTTACAAATTCAGTTGACAAAGGAGGCTGCAAAGCCCTTTAGATTTCAGACATTTTGGACCACCCACCCAAACTGACTAACTGTTATTAAGGACTCATGGGACAAGGAAGTCATAGGAAACCCCATTAGGATTTTTACTGAAAAATTAAAACGAGTTAAATTGGCCCTTAGATCCTGGAATAAGGCTACTTTTGGGAACCTCTTTACAAAAGCTGAACAGGCGGAGGCAGAACTACTTAGATTAGAAGCTGAGGATGAAGTGCAACCTGTCCCTAGAGATTTTGAATAAGGCAGCTGCTGAAGCTAAATATCAGCTAGGGCTGGAGGAGATGTTTTGTTCTCAAAAAGCCAATATCCAATGGGCTAAGGAGGGTGACAGGAACTCTAGTTTTTTCCACTCTTATGTCAGAAATAGGCATGCCAGAACTCATATCCACACAATCCAAAATCAGGATGGGGTTTGGGTAGAGGGGGAGGATAAGGTTGCTGATATAGCTGTTCAATATTTCTCATCCCTGTATACCTCAGAGTAGGTGAATTCCTCGATAGACCCCACTCTGTTGCCTGCTGCTCTTACTGATTTAGAAAGAAATGTACTGACCAGGATTCCAGATATGGAAGAGATAAAAAATACAGTTTTTAGCATGAACCAAGGCAGTGCTCCAGGTCCAGATGGCTTCTCAGGTTTGTTCTATGTGACTGCTTGGGAAATAATATGTTTGGATGTACTAAGAGCAGTTCAGGCTTTCATGAATGGAGCAGATCTAAATCAGGCAATGACAGCTACCTGCATAGTATGCATTCCCAAAATTATTAACCCTCAGTCCTTTAAGCACTTTAGGCCTATTAGCCTTTGTAATTTCATCAACAAGATTGTTTCCAAACTGCTAGCTCGAAGGTTAGTTTTAGTGTTGCCTAAGATAATTTCGAAAAATCAGAGTGGCTTTGTAACAGGCAGATTGATTACAGATAATTACCTTTTGGCAGGTGAGATGATGTCCACCCTTAATAGGAAATGTAAGGAATGCAATGTAGCACTTAAAATAGACATGGAAAATGCCTATGATAGGGTTCATTGGCCCTTTTTGCTACAGGTTCTGAGGCTGCTAGGATTTGGTGAGATTTGGATCGACATTGTGTGGAGACTGATATCAAATAATTGGTTCTCTGTCTTAATAAATGGAACTAGTAAAGGATGGTTCAAAGCATCAAGAGGCTTAAGACAAGGTGACCCAATCTCCCCTTTGCTTTTTTTTATTAGCACAGAATACCTATCTCAAGTGTTAAACAAAAAAGTGGATAAAAGACTAGACTTTTGTGTTCCTATAGGCTGTCCAAGAATCTCCCATTTAGCATTTGCTGATGACCTTATTATCTTTACATCTGCGAACCCCAAAGCTGTCAAAGGCATTATGAATAAACTTAAACACTATAAGAGATCTTCAGGCCAGAAATTAATGCTGCCAAAAGCTCTTATCTAGTGCATGATAGATTACCCAACCCTAGAAAGTATTCCATTGGTAGAATAACCAGGTTCTCTAGAGGTTCCCTACCATCCACCTATCTAGGCATCACTCTTCACTTCAAGCGAATCTCAGCCCCTTACTATGCTACACTATTGACAAGATCAGTCGTACTATAGGGAGCTGGAGCACAAAATTCCTCACTCTTGGTGGTAGAATCACTCTAATTAAGAGTGTCCTTACTTCTATGCCTATATACTTGACTATGAGTCTTAATCCCCCCAAGCGAGTTCTGAACCAGATAGAATCATTGTGCTCCAACTTCCTGTGGTTAGCTATAGAGAAAGGCTCCAAACGACATTGGATTAACTGGAAGGAACTGTGCTACTCTCAGGAGGAAGGAGGAGTAGGCTTTAGGGACCTAAACCAGATTGTCATAGCCCAAACTCTTAAGCTATGGTGGAGGTTTAGGTTAAATAGATCCCTTTGGGCAAATTTCTTGTGGGCAAAATACTGTGGATCTAAACACCCCTCTAAGATCAGCAGCCGAAGAGGGGACTCTCACATTTGGAAAAGGCTTTGTGAAATAGCCTCTCTGGCTGAGGACCATATTCAGATACAATTAGGCACGGGAGAATGCAGCTTGTTACATGATAACTGGTCTTTCAGAGGGAAACTATCTGATATGTTTGAATGTCAAGGATCCTTTAAGGTCTCATAAGTTATGGAACATCAATCCTGGAGCTGGGACAAAATTAGGAGTATTATCCCTCAATGTCCTAGAAGTATTTTCAGGGAAACTCCCATCATCAGAGATAGA
This sequence comes from Ophiorrhiza pumila, assembly GCA_016586305.1. Classification (NCBI taxonomy): domain Eukaryota; kingdom Viridiplantae; phylum Streptophyta; class Magnoliopsida; order Gentianales; family Rubiaceae; genus Ophiorrhiza; species Ophiorrhiza pumila. The sequence goes on along the minus strand of BLIW01000004.1, from coordinate 18,950,362 downwards.
GAGGATAGACTGATTTGGAATCTCACTTCAGATGGAAACTTTACATTGAAATCAGCTTTTCAGTTAATCAGGGGGCAACATGCTCCCCTCTGTCATCACACCTCTGATATTTGGGATCCGATCATTCCTGTTAAAATTTCCTTTCTCATGCTTAGACTTATCAGAAATAAAATTCCCCTAAGCTCAAACTTGTATAAGGTTGGAATCTTGGGTCCTTTCTTATGCCCTTGGTGCCATGCAAATGGGGAAACATTAAGCCATCTTTTTGTAGCTTGCCAGTTTGCACAGAGAATATGGAAGATCTTTGCAGAGGAGATTGGGATCTTGGAACACTCCAATTGTTTCCTTGGTACTTTTAACATATGGTGGCAACATCATAGCAGGTCTTCTGAGAGCAGAAATTTTTTAATCAAACCCTGCCCAGCAATCATATGTTGGTGGATGTGGAAACTCCGGAACAAACTCACTTTTGACAAAGGGGTTCCAGAAGAAGGAATATTGGTGGGGAGAATTTTCCATTCTATCAAGGAGCTTATGAATCTGAAATTTCAAGGGGTGCAATCTATGAATATGGGATGGCCATCTTTTTGGGACACTTGTCAGAATATTAGAAGGAAAATGGTTTTGAAAAGCATTAAATGGGAGCCCCCTGACCTCTCTTGCATTAAGATGAATTTTGCAGTTCAGAAAGTAGGAGAAGTTTGGAGAGCAGGATGCCTTATTAGAGATCACAAGAGTCAATTATAATATCCTCTCCATATCCTTCTTTTTCCTTCTTCTTTGACAAGATTGCAGGTAGAAGCTCTTTCAGGTCACAGCTACATATCACGTACCCTCTCTCAAGGGGAACACAGTAACCAAGTTATCATACTGGAATCAGACTCTACCACTCTCTCTCAAGGGATTAAATCTTGGGGTGATTGGCAGCTGACAAATACATTTGAGTTCATCCAAAAAAGGGTCATCATGAAATCAGTTCTGAAAGAAGCTAACCTTCCAGCGAGGCTACTGGCAGCTCAATAGAGGACAGCAGCCCTTTCTGTACTTCCCTCACTACTCAAAATTGATAGGGAGAGAACTCCTTCTATTGTCACAGAAAAAACAAATGTCTTCACTCTGCAACCACGATGGAATTCTACTCATAATGAATGGTCAGTCAGGTATGTTTGTAGGACCCAGTCTGTTGAAGTTAGGACTGGTTAGCCATCTTTCTAAAATTAGACCCCAGCTTGCTGATGTTAGAGCTGGATTGTATTCCTTTAAACTCTTCATTGTAATACTTCCCAAACAGACAAAGAGGGGAACTTGTATGCAACTGCCCCATGATGCTCGAGTATGGAAGTGGGGGATTGCTGGTTTGCTCTTGAGTTGGAACTGGAAAAAGAATAGCTGCTCCCGGGCTATTAAAGACAAAATGAAGACTGCAGTGGACATATTGAGCTTTAGCCATCAGAATTCACATCAGAAGAGATCTAAAAGCTTTGAACCAAAAATTTTAATTCCTGCTCCAACCTGTTTGAGGCACTCATTTTCTACTAGCAATTTGGAATGTAAAATCTGTTATGTAAAAGTAGTGTTTATACGTGGTTGTCCAAATAAAAGGGGATTTTTTGTCACTCCTTGTGATCAAAAGAGCCTTTTGTTCTATAAGTTCATCATAGGTTTACTTGTAAATGGAGAAAGTCCTCCATATTTATTTCTAAGCAAACCTTTGAATCTATCTCCATTAGGCCATTGGCATGTGAATGGAGTTGGATTCATTTGGCCACGAAGTGTAAGGATGGCTTTTGGGTATGTCCTCCATCCACCAAGTTATGAAATAAAATAGGGAGTGGCGCCCCACCTCAAAAAAAGAGGTTCTACCAACTAAAAAATATATATATTATATGGGACAAATATATTTGTCTTCTACTTACTTTTTCATTTTCGGGTGGAACTTGGAATTCATAAATGAGACCAAAATTGGTTTGGCCAGACAATTATAGCTTACTAGAACATTTTAAAGCTTGCAATTGTCAATACCCCTTTTTCTGTTGTTCATGTCAACTAATGCTATAAGGGTACTATCAGATTATAAATAGTGGATGCCTTGACTATATCTTTTACATATATATATCTAAGTCTTGTGAGTAAAAGGTTAAAAATATTGTAGTTTGCATGTTATGGTAAAAGAGTGTGCAGAGGATGTTCACTATTGAAAACATAAAAATAAGAGAAGTGCATAGAGAACAAATAGTAAAAGGGAAGATAGAGAAATTACAAGAGTCAAGAAAACTGTTTAACTTCTTGAAAATGTAGAACTAAAAGTAAATGGATAAATGAATACCGGTCTATTTCTGATTCTATGAACTCTAAATAAATAAATGAACATGAAAAGTTTATCCACGAACTTAATTGTTTGTATCAGTGGTTAAACTGAGCTTCCATGACATTTCGAGAGAGAATTTTTGTTTGTTCCTTTAAGTTTCACCTGCACCACTCTATGCTTAGACATTGTACTTTATACACCAAACTAGCTATAATGCAGTAGTTTTACAAAAGGTATGCATTGAATTTTTTAGTATTAATGTACAAGTATAGTTTTTCCTAGCCAAGATCGGAATCGAACCGATGGTTCCAGTTCTGAAATCGAAAACATGGGCCTAATGATTCAAAACTATAACGTCCCTTGGTTCTTCGGTTCTAGTTCTTGAAAAATAGAACTGGTGGAAAGAATATGGTATACTTAAATATAAAAGAAAACACGTGTAATGATAGAATACGATGGCAAAATGTGATCTATGTAGCTGACCTATATAGGGCTTGTTTGATAACTTCACTTAAGTTCGAAAATTAATGGATTCATATCTAAACCATTTAACTTTGTTTGATAACTAAAAAATGCACATTTTAATAGATTAAGAGGGTCTGAAAATGCAAGCAAAACTATAAAGAGTTTTAAACGATAAAATCTGGATTAATTTGCTTAATTTACTTAATTTGAGAGTATGATCAAATATAGACTTTTAAAATATTTTTAATATGACATAATTAACATGATTTTTTTTTCTTTTCACATATAATTACACTGTACACATATTTTTATATATATACATATTTACACATACTACACATTTTCACACAATACATTTAAATCTACTACACATTTTTACACATTACACATATTTACACATATTGCACACATTTTAACACCTCATATATTTACATATATTACACACATTTTCACACACTACGCATATTTATACATACTACACATTATTACACACTGTATTTATACATACTGCACACATTTTCAAATAGTATACATATGTTTGTACGTATTCTATACATTTTTGTCCACCACATATTCTTACATACTATATTTTTAGATGTAAAATTTAGTTGGATTATAAAACATATAAAATTAATGAATTCAACAACTTATTACATTCAGATTTCATACTTCAGATTCAATTAATTTTCAGTTTTATCAAATGGACCAATAGTGGGATAAATGGTTAGTTGTTATTGTTGTTGTATAAATATTTCTATTTCTCTTCATTTTCATCACATAATTTTTTTTCTAATACTATTTCTCACTTTTCTAATATTTATTATTCTATGGTTTATGGCTTAGCATTTTAGGATTTAGGATTTAGGTTTAGGTTATCAACTTTTTTTACTTCTATTATTATATTATACAATGTGAATTTCAAGTAATAGTTTAATTATTTTTTAATTATATTATTTATTTTATATCTTTCTTTCTCACTTTCTAATCCCTCAGTTCTATTTTCTAAAAATTCTATATATTAGTTTACTTCCTACTATTATTCAAATTATATCATTATACTATTTGAATTTCAATTAATAGTTTAATTATTATTTTAATACTTTTATTCTTTATATATTTTTCTTTCTCATTTACCTAATCCTTTCTAATTCTATTATTCTAGAGACTCTATATCTTGGTTCAATATCAGTTATTATTCTAATTATATTATTATATTATACAATTTGAATTTCAATTAATGGCCTAATAATTCTTTAAATATCCTTATTATGTCTATATATTTCTTTCTCACTTATATAATCTTCCTAATTTTATATTTCTTAAAACTCTATATATTAATTCAATTATAACTATTATTCAAATATAATGTTATATTATACTATTTGTAGGCGTTTGCCCCCTATTCAATATGGGGAAAGTATTGATTATAGCTTTATCTTTATGCTAAAAAAGAAAAAAATAGAGACCCATTTAAATGTAGTAGATAACAGCGGGGCTCTATTTCAATAAATAGTTGAATTCCTCTTTTAATAGAAATTAAAATTAAAATGATTTTGAAATTAAAACCCTAACAAAAAATCGGAACCAGAACCAAGTTGAAACCGAAACAAAATTAAACAAAATTGAAACTAGCAATTTCGAAACTAAAATTGCCCCACGACAATTCGGTTATGGAACCAAAAACTGATGGTTTTGGAATCGTAGTCATGCCTATTTTTGCCCAAATTTTGGTTCGTTAACATATATTGAAACATTATTGAGTATTTTAGAGTCTGTCTGAGATTATATCCAATCTCTCTTTTCTTAGGGTTTTTGCTTTGTTTTTAAGTGTTTATGTGATACTTAAGTGCTTTTTGGTGTAAATTGTAGGATTTACGAGGTGGAGAGTTTAAAGTGCTAAAAAAGATTATATGAAGACTGTTTTGACCAAAAAGTCAACAAGTCAACAAAAGTCAACAAGTCAAAGAAAGGTCCACAAGGCAAGGATGACAAACCTTAAAATCTAGCATTGATCAACTTAGGCTTTGAGCTCGGATTGTGCACAAAGGCACATAGATGGGCTTTGGCCAAGTTAAGCACTCTTAGGGAGGTAAAGGTTAAGATTTGAGTAAAAACTTTGTATGGTTTAGCTTGTAATTTGCCTGAGGATAGCCATCTTAGTACCACACCCTCTTGGCCAAAATATATAGCCAATGCTAAAGTTGTAAGCACTTAAGGCCAACCACTAGCACATTAGTTTGTCCGAGGTCACTACCAAGACAGGTAGCCAACGTCTTGACCTAGAACCTAGAACTACAATACCACACATGCATAAACCTTACACATACATGCACAAACCCTAGGCTTAACCTCTAACTCTAGCACACCGCAACCCTATCATAGCTTGGGTTCACACAACTAGCACTTAGGACGCCACAAGCACTTTGAACCCAAACTAGGACATACCATGAACACACAACACACAACACACAAAACAAACAAACAAACACACACACACACACACAATGCTATTATCATGTCACAATAATAAATGCCTTCAAACTTGCATTTTTCTTGCTTTCCTAACTTTTCTCTCTCTCTCTCTTCATTTCATGCACATTATTGCTGTGGCATGGATGTCATGACAATGATACACTAGAAATCTTTCATTTTCGTCCAAGACTCTACTTCTTCACAGCCCTAGGCCATATTACCTTGACATCGATGCCACGACAATAGTACACTAAAACCTCACTTTGCACACTTCACTCTAGTTTAGGACTTTTTAGCACACTATTGTTGTGGCATCTATGCCACACCAATGATACACAACACACACACACATATACACACACATACACATACTTACAACAAACAAAAAGCACACGCTCACTCAAACCAAGGCCATTATTGTCGTGGCATGGATGCCACAACAATAATTAACTTGAACACTCAATCTCACACACTTCACTTTAGGTTTTGTGAACATCATTGTCGTGGCATGGATGCCATGACAATAATACGCTATTTTTGCCCATTTCACTTATTGTTTTGTGCAAATGTTGTTTGTTTTTAGGTGTTAGAACCCATCTCTCTACCTTTAGGTACTTAGAATCTCTCTAAAAAACCTATATCAAGACTTATCTTCACACACTTTTAGAGAATCCTTAGAACCAACCCTTAGGACTTAGAACCCAAGTTTAGGATAGAATTAGAACACATTAGAACCACAATAGGCCATTGTTTTCATGGTATTCATGCTACAGCAACAATACAATCAAACCTCCAAAAGCACTCACCTAAACTCTAAAACCTTCAAAGCACATGATCCATGCCACAAAAATGATGCACAAAATCCTTTCGCTCATCTTAAAACCATCTAATCGGTGCTATTGTTGCCATGTCATGGATGCCATGATAACAATACACACAAAACTCCCTTTCTCTATCTTTTTGCCTTAGTTTAGTCTATTTTATCTTTTACATCAAACGAAGACACATACTTTTGGGACCAGTTTCTAACCTTCCCAATATGACCCATAGAGCAAGGTTCATACCTAACATAACCATTGGATCCATTGTTGACCACACCTAGACTAGAACGCTTTGGAATTGTTAAGTCTCACTAGTTAACACTAGTTTCACCTAGTTAACGCTAATTTGGCCAAAAGAGGATTAGGTAACCTTGATTCGCCATAGTTTTGTTAAATTAATACTAGTTTACCTAATTTGACTAGTCAACCTTAGCTAACCCTAGAAATCCCTAGTAACCCTAGTTAGGATAGTTTAGTTCTAGTGTAACTAGTTTGACCTAATTTGACCAATTCACCCTTAATGTAACCATAGTTACTCTTATTTAGATTAAATGTTTGCTAGTTTGACCTAGTGTTATTTAGTTGTGAATGATCTATGTTACGCTAGTTTAGCCTAAATGAGTCAACTTAACTCTAAATAAGGTTTAACTTTACTTAGTTAGGGTTGATTTGGTCATCTTCACACTAGAAACTTTAGAAAACCATAGGGAACTGTTAGAAACTCTAGAAACTTTTTAGTTTTTCCACATAGGCAAAAATTCATGTTTTGTCTTTACTCGTGTATTTTGATATTATCCTTGATTCTCTTATAAGGGTGCACATGATACTTAGCCAAAGCTAGCCACATGGAGGAGGTAACCCAAAGTGCATACGTCATTGATGACATCCAAGGGTGAATAATTCAAATGAAGGCTTGTCATATGAGAATGACCACTTTGTAAATAAAAATATACAAGCATAAGGTACTATTTTTAATAAGTAAATAGTTAGAGATTTCTTTCTCTCCAAGATTTGATAGTTTCTTCACATTTCTTTGATCGCATTATTGGGGGATCATTTTCTTGATCCTTAGTGTTTATTAAATTGGAGAGAAAGCTAGATCTAGATTCCTTTGCACAAGGATCATCATGGATTGATATTAGGCTTGGACATTTGCACTTACTATTGAAATCTAAGGATTTTTCCTATTCATTAAATGTGTAGTCTCTTGAATTTCTTTACAGGGTAATTGGGGTGAAAATTGGCAAACTGGTAGGGACTTTTCATGTGATTCAAAAAACAACATCGAGAACATTAGGAGATTAATAGATGAATCTAACCAACTGCTGTACATTAGAAATGAAAAATTACTCTAAATTTTCCTTTATTGTCACTATGTTGCATCTAAAAACTACTAGGGGTTGGACAGTTAAGTCTTTCAATGCTCTTTTAGGCATTCTGAAATGGCTATGCCAAGTGGGGCTAAAATTCCTAAGAATTTTTATGAGGCAAAAAAGTATATAAGAGAATTGGGGTTTAGTGGGGAAAAAATACATGCATGTGTGAATGATTGTGTCCTGTTGCGTAATGAGTATGCTTTCCGTGCCCATTGCCCCAATAATAATTGTAATGAACCCCGATTTAGAGGAAAGGATTTAACCATCCCACGAAAGGATCTCCGATACTTTCCATTGCTGCCTAGGTTATGAAGGTTGTATTTTAACGAGGAGGTTGTTTGTGATATACGGTGGCATAAAAAAAAATGGGTAGATGATAGGAAATTAATTAGGTACCCTGCAGACAGCGAGACGATGAAGCATCCTGATATGGTATTTCCTACTTTTACATACGACCCATGAAGTGTGCAGTTAGGATTGGCAACTGATGGGTTCAATCCTTTTGGGAATCTAAGTAATGCTTATAGCATTTGGCCCGTGTTTGTTATCCCGTACAATCTTCCTCCTTGGAAATGTATGAAAGATATATATTTGTTTATGACATTGTTGATCCCTGGACCTGAGTCACCTGGAAACAACATCGATGTCTATTTGCAACCTTTGATTGACGAATGAAATTAGTTGTGGAGAGGTGTAGAGGCGTATGATGCACATGATCGAGAGAAATTCATTATGCGTGCAGCCTTGTTGTGGACTATAGACAATTTCCGTACTTATGGGATACTATCTGGTTGGAGCAACAAAGGATACAATGCTTGTCCAATTTGCATGAGTGAGACATCATATACATACTTGTCACATTTTAAAAAAGTTTGTTACATGAGCCACTGCAGATTTCTCACAACATCTCATAGTTGGAGGAGAGATAAGAAGAACTTTGATGGTAATATAGATATGAAGGATCCATTAGCACCAAAACCTAGACATGAAATATTGCACGATGTCGATAATGCAGTCAAGAATCCGTAATTTTATGGTGTAGGTGGTCATTGATACTCGGGTAGAAAGTGTAAAGGTAAGGATGGTTGTGGTTGGAATAAGAAGAGAATTTTCTTTCAGCTTCCGTACTGGGCAGATCTTAAGGTAAGGCATAACATAGACATTATGCATGTTGTTAATAATGTTAGTGAAAGTTTGGTTGCCACGATGTTTGACATTGTTAGGAAGACTAAGGACACCTTTAAATCTCGCCAAGATTTGATGGCGCAATGGTTGCAATGGGAGTTGCATTTACAACCATATGGTAACAAATTCATCATGCCTATGGCTTCATATCATTTAACCAAGGAGGAAAAGAACAAAATCTGCTCTTTCATCAAGTCAGTTAAATTTCCACATAGCTTTGCATCGAACTTGTCTCGCTGCATAAATGGAAAGGGACTACAAATTTCTGGAATGAAAGTCATGATCATTATGTGTTCATACAACGTGTTTTGCTGGCAGCAATTAGAGGTTTCACGTGTGAGGAAATTCGCTTGATATTGTTTGAACTTAGTTCTTTTATTCAGAAATTATGTGCACGACCCACAAGTGTGGACATTATGCAAGAAGAACAAACAAAAATCATTTCACTTATATGCAAGTTCAAGAGAACATTTCCCCCCTCCTTCTTCGATATCATGATTCATCTTTTAATCCATTTACCATACGAGACAATGGTAGCAGGTCCACCTCAATATCGGTGGATGTTCCCATTTTAGAGGTATGCTTTTGAAAAAAAAATTATTTATTTTCAATAACATTTAACTCTTTTCCAACAATATTACTGAATATGTTCAGGAAAATGGGAACATTAAAGGGATATGTTCATAACAAAGCTAAGCCAGAAGGATGCATCGCTGAGAGATACATAGACAATGAATGCCCAACATGTTGCTCTATGTATTTGAACAATGTGGAGACTGTGTTCAATAGGGTTGAATATAATAATGAGAATAAGGACATCTGTTGTGAATTATCTGTTTTCAGTTGCAAAGCTTGACCACTAGGTGGCCAGAAGTTTTGTGATCTTGACAAGGATGAGTTGGCTAAGATGCATTCTTATATTTTGAACGACTATGATGAATTGGGGGATTTAATAATGTAAGTATACATGTATCTTTATGAAATTGATATTAGGTAATGCATCAATTTTTGGACATCATATCAAATTAGCCTTTCCTTCTGGTGTACAGCCAACACAAGTTGCAACTTGAGGAAGAAAGTGTTCATAATGTGAACGAGCATCATAACATACATTTTGCATCATGGGTGGATCGAGTTGTAAGTATATGAACATACCAAATTCACTAATTCACATTAACTATTTCTTTCTATTCAATTTTACTTTCCTTTAATATTGACTTAATGTGTAGGTACAAAATAATCCAGATTTAAACTCATGCGATGTTAGATCTTTGTCACGTGGGCCACTCTGTCAAGTAGTTTGATATAATGGATGCATGGTCAATGGTTATAGATTCCACACACAAATTTGTGAGTTAGATAGAAAACGTCAAAACAGTGGAGTTGTTGTGCAAGGTGATCATGGGAACAATTTGATCGATTTTTATGGGTTGTTACAAGATGTATTAGAAGTTGAATACTTGGGAAGCAACAAAAGAGTTATTGTATTCAAGTGTGCGTGGATTAGAGTTGATGCAATAGGGTGCCAAATTGATAAAGAATCCGGACTCACTAGTGTGAATCTATCTCGTAAATGGTACAACGAGCAGCCATATATACTTGCATCACAAGCAAGGCAGGTTTATTATATTCGTGATTTGAAATTGGGTGGTGATTGGCATATTGTTCCGGGTTTCAGTCCTCGATCCTTATATGATGTTTCTAAAAATTCAGCCGAAGAGAAAGGTGTGTATCAAGAAGAAGATCCACCATTTTGGATTCTTATGGTTGATCTAGTTGTTGAAATGCCACCATTGACACGAAATTCAGATCCATTACACGCACTTGATGCCTCAATTGTTAGTGGTTCTAAATTAGGATGTTCTCCACAAAGATGATTCATTCATTGATGATAATAGTGCAGATTCATCAAGTTCGGGGTCATCTCAACATGAGGAGGATATATTGGAGTATGATAGTAGTGATTAGAGTAGTAGAGCGGAGGCTCGTCGTTCAACCTCATCAAATACCCAACTTACTCAAATAATGGCAAGTGGGATCGTATCCACAGGGAAGGTTTAGTTGTCAAGAGATCACTTGTTCAAGAGACACTGAAATGAAATAAAAGGGAAGAACAAGACAAATGCAAGCTAATATGGATGAATGCAAAATGGGAATGAATGCAAAAACAAAGCACTGCCTTGAGGATAAACCAACTGATATGGATCTCAGCTTATAATCATTGACTAGTGTAAAGGCATGTATGAGGGGGTCGGTTCCCTAGTGAGCTTAGGGTCATTCATCTGGGCAGATCTCACAATCCTAATTCACCATACTCTTATTATCTTCCCTGGGCAGGGCAAGATCAAGGCTCGCTTCCTAAATCCAGATCCCTATTTGACACTAAGAACCAGACAAGCTCTAGTGTTCAAACAATCCTAGGTCTTTCCGTTATATTGACCTCCACTGTCATTGGGCAATGCACAGTACAAATCGACTCCTTGATTAGATCCTAGGACTCATACAAGCTACTCCATAGCCAATTGATTTCAATTCAATTTTCGCTTATCGCACTAGACTGATTTCAGTGGGCACTGCAAACCACGTATTGGCATAATCGTGTGTGAGTAAATATTGGAATGAATATGCAAATGACATATGGAAACAGAAATCAAACACTTAATGAGCAATACGAATGTCTCAAATAAGCTAAAGATCCATACAATTGATCCTCAAGACAGCAAAATGTGCGAAAGGGAAAAGAAAGAGAAAATCCTAAACTAAACTATGAACCCTAATCTAAAAAATGCTATACTCTATTGTCTGTCGCCTCCTAACTCCCTCCTTTAAGCCGCTTCTTCTCTTCAGCTTTTATAGTTTTCCCCAGATGATTTGGCTTGTAAATTTCCTGGAAGCTTCCTTCTTCCGCTGGGATGTCCACACGTGGCTCTCCATGAAAACTTGGAGGTCAGCATTGTGGATTTTCATGGTATAGACTTCTGCATAGTGAATTGTTGACCTCCATGATTTGGCTGGCTGAGCTTCCCGGAAGTTTCCCTTTCTATGCCCGGATGTTGACACGTGTCCTGCAGATATAAAACAAGAACTGAGTGAAGACACGTGTAGCTACGAATAAGAATGTTAAGGCAAAATATCAAACAGATTGAGGGCCATGTTTGTTAAGTATGTGTGTGCCGAGGGTGAAGTGTAGTGCCTACAAAATGCATGAGAAAGTTCCTAAGTAAAAATGACAAAGGAAAAATGTATGAAGAGTGCAAGAGTGTGCAAGTGCGCGTGTGTGTGGCGGCCGCACGATGCGGCCGCCGTGAGTGTGGCGGGCGCACGATGCGCCCACCGTGCCTTGTGTGTGTGAGATGGCGGCCGCACGATGCGGCCGCTGTGAGTGTGTGCGTGTGTTTGGCGGTCGCATCATGCGACCGCCGTGTGTAGTGTTGTGTTGAGTGTGTTGTGTGCTGAGTGTTTGTGTAGTGTGCTTAGTCATGGACTTCAAGTGAATAGTTGTGGACTTTAAGCTTGTGTGTTGTGTGCTTGTGTGAATAGTTGTGGACTTCCATGAAAGCTTGGAGGTCAGCGATCTTGGAGGTCAGTGATGTGCATGAATACATGGAAGTCAGTGGTGTGCAAGACTAAGTGTTTTATATATTCAAAGATCACAGCACTTTTGCATTGTTTTACAACACTTAGCCATCTCTCAATTCATGCACATTCTTGCATATCATCAACATACCAAGCATCATTTTCACGCCAAATTCATACCAAAAGATTAAGAAAGTTAAACGAATAAGTCGACTGAATGTCGACTTATCACTCCCCCACACTTAAGTCTTTGCTAGTCCCGAGCAAAGTTAATCCGACCACCCACTTCACAGATAACACTCTCAACATCATCAACTATCCATTCTAAACCTTCGCATGCAATTCAAACATTTTAATCAGTAAGTCTACAGTCTATTCAACTTACACAAAGTATCAAATATGGTACCATGAATAAAGACCAAAGCGTCGGCGTGAAGTGTGTGCTGAGAGTTTCTTACATTCATCGCACTGTCTATGCAAAGTACTCAATTATACACTTTAGACAAAAATTCTTGCACTACAGTCCCTTTGTCCACACTCACGAACACTTTGAAAATTTCACAAACATAAAACTCGCAAAGTATAAAACTTTTCTTAACATGCACATTGGTGCTTATTCGTGCCGCACTTTTGTGCTTGGCTGCCTGGGTTTTGTGGCTATTTTTTCCCTTTATTCGCCCATTGGCTTTTACTTTGTATCAAAATCATAACTCAAGCATTTGTGTTCGTGAGTGTCTTCAATGGACTATATATTTCAAAATACAAGAATAAGTATGTACGAGTAGAGTGCACATACAAGCAACAAAAAATAAGCACTCTCCTGTGTCAAATATTGTGCTGGCGCTTCTATCTTACTTTAACATAGTACTTTACCCAATACTTTATATGCATCGAATGAATACCATGAAACTCACGAAAATTTTCGCATACATCAAACAGTTTATGGATTGCTGATGAGATTGGAAGTGTGTTATAGACGTGCAAGTGTGATAAATGAATAGTGGTGGACCTTTGCACACTCACAACATCACACTTTTTATTCATACAACAAATTGAAATCAACACAATATTACATCACAACACAACTTGAATTTTCAAAGGAATACTACATCACAACACAACTTAAAATGGGAAGCACATTCCAGGGTCAGTGCAAGTCACTGCCTTTTATTGATTCCAACACAACAACACATGAAAGAAAATAGACAAAAATAAAAGAAAAGCACACCCCCTACTATTAATATAATATCAAACCACCTCCGATCCCTGCACACATAGCAAACACAGCATAGCTTGAAATGTTTCAAAGGAAAGGCCCTAGGCTTCAAAAACATTAGCATAAGAATCAATCAAGTCACACAAGCATAAACATCAGCCAACCTCCACCAGCATCCAAAGTCACAACTGTCCCCCCCACACTTAAACTTAGCAATGGTCCCCATTGTGAGAAAAGGAAGGAGACTACCGCGTTTAAGTTCCTGGAGACGGAGGCTGGTTGATTGGAGAATCGAGAAAATCCCGAGAAAGTTGGTTGACCACTTCCGAAATTTGGTGCACTGGCTCTGGACTGCGTGGTCATTAGCTTTGGGTTTTCTTTGGTCAGCCTCTTCCTTTGCAGACCCCCACACTTGAACTCATGACTCCTTGCACCAAAAGAACACAACTCACTATAAGTATAAAGCATACATTCATGTAGCACACTAACCATGTTTTTCATCTCAAGGCGGAACTCCATGCAATAAAGGCGTCCCAATAATGCACTATGTTCATAGAAAGTTTAAATTTCACACATGGTTACCACTTCTCAATTTCTGTGATATGCATGAAAACCCAACCAACTAAACAACATTCATCTCATATAAACCATGAAAGTCCACGAATGTATTTCCCACAAACAATGGAATTCAATAAAGCACAAGGGAATGAGCTCATACCTTATACTGTGCAAATATGAGTGAATAGTGACTTGTGGAAACTTGATGTTGAAGTGGTGATGCTACATAACCTACTGTGGGTGTGTGAGTTGTGACTTGTGATATACAAGAGAGAGTAGAGAAAAATTGTGGTGTGCAAGTGAGTGCCACACCATGACCTTGGGTCATGGTGGTGTGTAGTGTATCATGTTATCAGTACTTTGAGGACACTTTCCCACAACTTAACATCTGAAGGCCATTGCTTGAGGCTCTGCACATAAGAGAGGTCTAACTAGATGAACGAAACAAAAGTAACTAAAAACTCAAGCATCAAATTATTTAAGAGAAGTGGATTAAATAGTTCTGGATTTATTCAGTCTCCAGCTAGACTTTATTCATGAAGCCTTCTTGTTCAAGATTCGGAGTATCCATCTCTATACCAGAAGAATCCTTTTTCATGAGCACTCTTTGTTCTCCAGTATGGAACTGGACAAATATTTTTCAGGAAGAGGTGTTGGAGCTCAGGCACCTGGGGAACAATCTCAATAAACTCCATCTTATACCATGTGTGTTCCCCCATAGAAATCACCTCTTTCACTTCTCCCACCACCTTTTGCTCTAAAACCCTACAAGGCTGAACCATAGATTGTGCATCCACAGTCTCAAAAAATTCATCAGTAATTTCAAAACTGGATACATCAACAAAGCAATTCTCCACTATGTTAGCAACTTCTTCACAAATCATTGAATCTTCATAACACAAACTAACATAGGTATCATTTTGAGTCTTTCCTTTGTCAGCAACGTTTTGTTCACTATGCATATTCAAGAAAGGCATCTCATTGCTCTCTACTTGTTGGTCACCATTTAAAGCTTCCAATTCATGCAAAGTCTCAAAAGTTGGTGCCTCAACAAAATGCTCAATGGTCATGTTGTCATTTTCTTTAGTATGTGCAACATTGATTTCATTCATGCTCACACAAGGCTCAATGAGAGATGTCTCAGTGCATTTTACAGGGCATTCAAGTGAAGGAGAGGTGTCTAAAGGAAGTCTAACATCATCAATGTTCTTATGGGACTCCATGGATTCAACATAAGACCTAGCATTAGACAAATCCCCAAATTGATAGTAAGCAACCAAAAAGGCCCTAAGTTGATCAGATGTAAGCTCATAACCAGAGACATCATTCTCATCAAAAGAACTCAAACATTCATGCACAAGAGATTCCTCAACAAAGCACTCAGGTATGACCTCTCTAACATTTGTGGACTCCAACTCATTTGGACAGTTTAAACCTCAATCAATGTTGGCATTCATATCAAAAAAAATTTCCTCAAGAGTTGGTGTTTCAGTAATGAGAGATATACCTTCTGAGTGGCCTTGAGCTTCTTCAACTGGTGTCTCAAGTTGTTCCGTCATGTCGCTCATTAAGGCACTCATATGATCAAGACTCTGTTGTTTCTCTGGAACCTTGTCTTCCATTTGAGCCCATTTTGTTTCTATTCTATCCATTTTGTCCAAAATCTGGAACAACATGTTTTGCACGTTTTCATCTTCTTCAGAATAAGACTCATTGCTTTGTTGGTGGTCATGCCATGATTCAAAATATCTGGGTGGAGAGAATTTATCAAATACTCCAGGGGTTGGTCGGGTGTCATCCATCCAATCTGGTGGATAATCATAATGAAGCTCAATGGAGTCTCCAAACCACCTAGACATATTTGGTCTCTTGTGGTATGCACAATTTAATCTCAATGAAATTTCAAATCTCCCTGCACTTTCCACAAGCTGAGAACAGTAGCATATAACAAGAACACAAAGCTAACACACAAAAAAAAGAAGAAAATCACACAAAAACAGAGAGAAATAAAAATAAAAGAAAACACCAAAACTTCAACAAGTCAAGAAAACAACTGATCTCCAACAACCGTGCCTTCCCCAGCAACGGCGCCAATTAGAGCGGAGGCTCGTCGTTCAACCTCGTCAAATACCAAACTTACTCAAATAATGTAGATATGGCAAGTGGGATCGTATCCACAGGGAAGGTTTAGTTGTCAAGAGATCACTTGTTCAAGAGACACTCAAATGAAATAAAAGGGAAGAACAAGACAAATGCAAGCTAATATGGATGAATGCAAAATGGGAATGAATGCAAAAACAAAGCACTGCCTTGAGGATAAACCAACTGATATGGATCTCAGCTTATAATCATTGACTAGTGTAAAGGCATGTATGAGGGGGTCGGTTCCCAAGTGAGCTTAGGGTCATTCATCTGGGCAGATCTCACAATCCTAATTCACCATACTCCTATTATCTTCCCTGGGCAGGGCAAGATCAAGGCTCGCTTCCTAAATCCAGATCCCTATTTGACACTAAGAACCAGACAAGCTCTAGTGTTCAAACAATCCTAGGTCCGTTATATTGACCTCCACTGTCATTGGGCAATGCACAGTACAAATCGACTCCTTGATTAGATCCTAGGACTCATACAAGCTGCTCCATAGTCAAGTGATTTCAATTCAATTTCCGCTTATCGCACTAGACTGATTTCAGTGGGCACTGCAAACCACGTATAGGCATAATCGTGTGTGAGTAAATATTGGAATGAATATGCAAATGACATATGGAAACAGAAATCAAACACTTAATGAGCAATACGAATGTCTCAAATAAGCTAAAGATCCATACAATTGATCCTCAAGACAGCAAAATGTGCGAAAGGGAAAAGAAAGAGAAAATCCTAAACTAAACTATGAACCCTAATCTAAAAAATGCTATACTCTATTGTCTGTCGCCTCCTAACTCCCTCCTTTAAGTCGCTTCTTCTCTTCAGCTTTTATAGTTTTCCCCAGATGATTTGGCTTGTAAATTTCCTGGAAGCTTCCTTCTTCCGCTGGGATGTCCACACGTGGCTCTCCATGAAAACTTGGAGGTCAGCATTGTGGACTTTCATGGTATAAACTTTTGCATAGTGAATTGTGGACCTCCATGATTTGGCTTGGTGAGCTTCCCGGAAGTTTCCCTTTCTATGCCCGGATGTTGACACGTGTCCTGCAAATATAAAACAAGAACTAAGTGAAGACACGTGTTGCTACGAATAAGAATGTTAAGGCAAAATATCAAACAGATTGAGGGCCATGTTTGCTAAGTATGTGTGTGCCGAGGGTGGAGTGTAGTGCCTACAAAATGCATGAGAAAGTTCCTAAGTAAAAATGACAAAGGAAAAATGTATGAAGAGTGCAAGAGTGTGCAAGTGCGCGTATGTGTGGCGGCCGCACGATGGGCCGCCGTGCGTGTGGCAGTCGCACGATGCACCCGCCGTGCCTTGTGTGTGTGAGATGGCGGCCGCACGATGCGGCAGCTGTGAGTGTGTGCGTGTGTTTGGCGGTCGCATCATGCGACCGCCGTGTGTAGTGTTGTGTTGAGTGTGTTGTGTGCTGAGTGTTTGTGTAGTGTGCTTAGTCATGGACTTCAAGTGAATAGTTGTGGACTTTAAGCTTGTGTGTTGTGTGCTTGTGTGAATAGTTGTGGACTTCCATGAAAGCTTGGAGGTCAGCGATCTTGGAGGTCAGTGATGTACATGAATACATGGAAGTCAGTGGTGTGCAAGACTAAGTGTTTTATATATTCAAAGATCACAGCACTTTTGCATTGTTTTACAACACTTAGCCATCTCTCAATTCATGCACATTCTTGCATATCATCAACATACCAAGCATCATTTTCACGCCAAATTCATACCAAAAGATTAAGAAAGTTAAACGAATAAGTCGACTAAATGTCGACTTATCAAGTAGTGCTTTAAATTTAGTATTTTTGCATGATTTTTCCGTTTAATTATTATGTTTGTACTATTGAAAGTTCGTTCTATGCTATATATTTGTACATTAATAATTTGTCACTATTTTTCAATGTGGTTTCTATTAGTCTATGTTTATCTCATATTTACTTGTTTGTATTTGAATGACTTTTCATGATACACATGAATATGATTAAGGTTGGTACCTTTAAACTGTTATTACTTTTAGCTATACTAGTGCAATGTTTTATATTATATTTTGAACTTAATCTAGTTTTGTTCATGTGTAGATGGTTGGTCCGGGAAAGGGAGATGTTCAAGAGAAAATGGCAACACTTAAGGTGGGAGTTGCTCCACAATCAAGTGTCAGACGTAGTGCACGACTTACACCTATGAAATGAGTGAGTTCTTTTCGTATTTGCGATGAAGATAATCAATCAAATGACATGAGTACCCCATGTTTGGATGTACAATGAGAGATACATGCAAAGAGGTTGTTTGCCCAAAGCAACGAGATGCCAACTATGTTGGAAACTCCACCTTTACGTAGCCAGGATGATAATAGAGAGGAAGACCAAACAAATGAAGAATTCACGAGTGAGGAGAATATGGGATCTTCCTCACATGGTATGGCTTTAATAAATAGTCATTAATAAAATGTATAATAATAATCAAATAATTCAATTAAAGATTATCTTTAATATTAGCTTCCATTTATGAAATTGTTCTTGCTTTTTGTTTCATTGAATAACACTTATAATGTAGCCAAGAGGGGTCCAACTAGATGTTTAGAGGATGTTAAACAACGTCGTTATGATCAAACACCAAGAAACATTATGGTAGATCAATCTTTTGGCCATCTGGTTGGTTAGATTAGCCAACTGATCATTAGCAACGTAGGTGCAACTGTTCGTGAATACTCAAAATTTGATGGTTCCACGTGGAATCAGGCAAGGGAAATCAAGTCTGATATTTTGAGCAATTGCATGGTAAATATTGTTTTCATTAGTGACGACATGATAGTAAAATTTTAGATTATTTGTATTTTGGTATTCTAATTTGCAATTAATCTGTTTAATCTTTTTGTTATGTTATGTTTTTCATTAACATTCTAGGAGAACATAACACATGACGGGAGTACTGTTCGATAGAAAAAGCAATTTTGAAATAGGCAGGACATTCTCACAACCAAAGAAGTTACAAAATGCACAAACATTACAAGAACTTCGCAAGTGAGGATGAAGCAAAGCAAAATCCAATTCGTGGTGTTGGTAAAATTTATCATTGGCATTCGCAATGCGAGAAGTTTGAAAGTGCAGAATTTAAGGTGGGATTTATGTCACTTTGTTTGTGTATGATAAGCATTCTATGATTAAACTAATACTTAAAGTTTTCATGTCTTCTGTAATGATTTTTCCATTTCATTAAAAATAAAAGAAGCGGAGCATGATAGCAAAACAAAGTCGTGCTGCAAATAAAACTCCCCCAACACTTGGATCCGTATCAATTGCACGAATTTGTTCTGAGGTTAGCATTACAACTCATTTCCATGATTTAACTTATGTTAACCATATTATAGCTTATTTAATTCATGTATGTTTATAAACTTTTTATTTACTTGACATAAACTAATTTATTAGTTTATATGCGGTTTGAATTTCCCATAGGAAAAGAACAAAGTGAAAAAGTTGTCTCCAATTGAAGCGTACCACCATGCTCAATTCTCAAACAAAAAAGGAAGAATGGCCACTGATGAAGCTGATGTGAAATATGTACATCAATATCACTTAGTTAATATTCAATCTTTTTATTCTTTTATTATACTTCCTTCACTTATAAGTTATGTTTATTATGTAGACTGAGTTGAAAGATGAAGAGGCAGCATCTTCTAGTTTTCCCACTGAAATTTGGATCAAACAACTTGGTGCATTATGATACGGATGGCCTTGGATTGGAGTCCTCAACCACACGAACACCCTCTCGTTTGGACCGGTTGTTCTACGAAAATCTCGAACAAAACAACTCAACACAAAGATGCGGAAACACACAACAAGAAGATATTAAAAATGGCAGAATTGATTAAGTAATCAAACCCACACGTTATTACAAATTGATTCTAGTTAAACCTCTGTAAATTAAGAGTTGAATAAAAATCAGTTTGGCATGTTCTTTAGATCAAGAACGGGTAAGTTCTCTCTAAGGTCCTAGCTTAAAGATCATGGGTCTTATGAAGATTCAACTGAACTCAATTGAATGATCACGTTTCTTCACAATTTTTCACGGCTGCAAAAGGGTTTTTAGCAAAGCTAAAGTTTATCAAATTTCATCTTATTAATTCACGTGAAAAACTAACCTATAAATAGGCTACAAAAACGTGAAACCCTAATGGTTTTCAAGTACAACTTGACTTCCAAGCTAACCAATTACAATTTAGGAAACTTTCCAAATTGGAATTGGAAACTAACAACTAACAAAATAACAAACTTAGTTTCCTAAAAGGTAACAAGCAAAACACTATTTTGCTACCTTTGCTAAAAACGTGTAAAGCTCCTAAAATTTAGGAGCTTATTTTCCTAAACTTTAACTTGCCATTATCATGCAAAATAATTGGGCCAAGTAATTTATTAATGAATTAATTAAAGCCCACATTGAGTGTTTTGGACTTAATTAATTAACAACAAAATAAATCCTATAAATTAACCAATGGCGTGATCTATCAATGTAAGCCCAAGGAAATGCCTCCTTCATTGGACTTCAATTCGGCTATGCAATTTCTTCAAGGTGGATCATGAATTGTTATTGAAGAAACATGCCAAATAACTTCATGTGAATGAGATGTTGCAAGATCTTCCTCAAGTCCTTCACAAGTTGACGCCATTAATGAATGCAAGACTGCCTTCATCTTCAAACTCCTTGATCTTGTCATTGGACCATCAAGATTTGCCAATGGATCTTGTGAAGTTGGTTTCGGCAAAATGGACATGGGTTGATTTCCATCATTCCCTCCCTCCTCGAAAGGATTCGTCCTCGAATCACCTACATCAAACAAAGATAAATCAATAACATTAAAAGTAGATGAGACATTGCTATACTCACTAGGAAGTTCAATCTTGTAAGCATTATCTCCAATCCTTTCCAAGACTCGAAAAGGACCATCTCCTTTTGGATGAAGTTTAGATTTTCGTTTGTCGGGAAACCTCTCTTTCCTTAAGTGAATCCAAACCCAATCTCCCAGTTCGAAAATCACTTGTCTTCTACCTTTTTTTGCTTGTTTTTCATATTGCTCATTACGCATTTGAATGTTATTTCTAGCCTTTTCATGTAACTCCCTAACAAAATCAGCTTTCTTTTTACCTTCAACATTAACAAACTCATTAATAGGAAGAGGCAAAATATCTAAAGGAGTTATAGGATTATAACCATAAATAATCCCAAAGGGTGAAAAATTAGTAGCACTATGAATTGTTCGATTGTAAGCAAACACAATGTGCAGTAAACATTCTTCCCAATTCTTTAAATTTTTCTGAATGATAGCACGAAGTAAAGTAGACAAAGTACGATTTACTACCTCAGTTTGCCCATCAGTTTGAGCATGTGCAATAGTAGAAAATAATAACTTAGTGCCTAACTTATTCCAAAGATTGCGCCAAAAGTGAGATAAAAACTTGACATCTCCATCACTAATGATAAGTTGGTTTTATACCAACTTATATGTGTCAAATCACTTAGCTTTTGTCTTGTGTTTTATGCAAATGTGTGATGTTTTGTGCGATTTTGTGCATTAATGTGGTTTGCAAGTTGAAAGTGTTTAAATGAGAAAAAATGCCAAAAATGTGGATCAAATGAGTCAAGTGCCTATCTGAAGTAAAAATCAAGGAAAGAATGAAGAAAAGCAAATTATGTGCTTGATTTAGGGTTTTGGGCAGAATGGGTTTATGAACTTCATTTGAGTGTATCTTTCTCAATTCTAATCCGATTGATGAGATCTTGAAGATTCTGGAAAGCTCTTTGATTGTACTTAATTTCTTATGCTTTAACTTTATTCTAATTCTGTGTGCAATCATGAGAAACGAAGACATCCTTGTCGTGGTTGGATTAGGGTTTTTAAGGTTTTACCCTTCTGCCATAGTTTGGTTAAATGACAATAACATGAGCTATAGACCTCTAATTTCTTCTTTAACCAATGGAAAGCCAAGAAATAGACCAAAAACTTCTATGTTTAACATTAAGTCTGATTTAAGGGCTAAGGCACCTGAATTTGGCATAGACGTTGGGACTTGTGCTGGAATGAATACTTAGTCATATTTAAGTCTTGCGATTATACACATGCACACTTTTGCACTTCACTCTCGCACACTACTAGCACCACACTAGCACACTCTTGCAGCAATCTCGCACATACGCACATCACTCTCGCACACCACTAGCACTACACACTCGCACGCACGCGCACGCTCATGCACTCACCGCACCTCACTCGCACACTAGCACTCGCACACACTTGTGCGGCGAGCTCACCTCGCCGCACCACAATCTCGCACACACATTGCGGCGAGGTCACCTCGCTGCAACACTCTCATCGCACACATGCACACCCTCACGAGCATCACTCGCACACACATTGACCTCGCCGCACATGCACCATGCACATTCACATGTGGCGAACTCACCTCGCCGCATGTATCACTCACACAATCTACACAAAAACACTCACCTTTCACTACACTCATACACACATACACTCAAATATGCTCGTGCACATTTTACTTCAGACATGAAAATCGTGTTCTATGTCATTTTTGCATATTTCACATTTTACCTTTACACAACATTTCTAGCTATATCTAGTTCTTAACAATTCACAAACTCAGTTCTTAGGTGCATTTCATCATCATCCATTTCTCATAGTTTTCATCACATATTTCATTCATACTTCACAATATTCATAATTTCTTTCACTTTGATATCATAACACACTTAGTTCACAACATTCACTCACAAACACTCACAACACTTCTCACATTTCACTCCACTTCACATTCATAACATCACTCTCAGTTTACAGCCACAATTCACAACACTTTGCACTGCACCTAACTCTCACACACTCGCACACAAGCTGGCGAGACCTCGCCGCGAGGTCTCACCAGCAAACGCATTGCACGGCGAGGTCTCGCCGCGAGACCTCGCCAGCAAAGGCAATACACAGCAAGATCTCGCCGCGAGGTCTCGCCACACACACACACACTTCAAGGCGAGACCTCGCCGTGAGGTCTCGCCAGCTTAATTCCTTTGTATTCTGGTTTCAAAAAAATGGCTAATTGTTTGTGTTGTTCATGGGCAGTTGGTTGAAAGCGTGATGGCGATTAGCCAGAAGGCGCTCGAAAGTTGAGTTCAAAAAAAAAAAGTGGTAGCTGGCGGTTTTAAGGCGTTACTGGTCTAGGTAGTAAAGGCGTGATTGGAGCCGAGCACAGAAGGGATTGGAACAACATTTTGGAGGCGTGATTCTCAAAGGCTTAAAGGCGCTGGAGAAGCTTGGAGGCGTGATCCAGATTTGCCTGAAGGCGCGCGGAGGTTTCTGAAGGTACTGAACCTCTGGCTCAAAGGCGCTGGCGCAGCATTGAAGACCTTCCTTTTTGGCTTTTGTCATTTACATTCCTTAGGAACTTTTAGTAGTGGTATTGTTGTAGTATTATAGTCATTTTACGTTTGAGTAATGTTTACGATTCTTGTAACCTCTATATATAGAGGATTAGTTAGCTTTTAGAAAAGAGGGGGAGAGAGATCATTCTAGACTGATAACCAACTTTTGAAAAGGGAGCGGGAATTATTTTGCGACATCTACTTTCTCTCTCTAGTTTCTCTCTCTAACATTTAAACTCCAATTGAGATTCCGATCGAACTACTGGACCGATCATTGTAATTCATTTCATAATTAAGGAAGCTTTGAGCAATTCTCTCACGAATTGGAGCTTTTTGATTCATTCTAATTGGTAAATTCTTTCCATCTTATTGAAATGAATGGTTTGATGTTGTGTATTGATGATCGTGAATTGAGAATGGAGTTCTGTAAATAGATTCATGATGTTCTAGGGTTTCAACTGGATAAATGTATAATTAGACTATGCAATACTATGCATTTGACACAATTTCTTAAGAATGAAATCATATGTGGTCTTAAAGCTTGAATTCTGTTAAGTTTCATGAATTCGCACTTTTATTGAATGAACTGAACTTTGATTGTGGTCGCCCGGCTGAGTTGAGGTGAGATTTACCAATATGAGTAGGAATGCATGAATTGAGAACCTCGATTATGATAAATGAGTCTTTTCACTTGATTTACATATTCATTTCTGAGATTCAGGCCTCGCCTTGGGAAGTTTTGATGAAATGAAACTTTAGGAAAAGTGTTAAAGAAATTCTCTGTGTTAACAAACGAAGACATACGAATCTAGGTCGGGCCTCGCCATAGGAGTTCCTAGGTTTTGCATGTTAGAGTAGTTAGCTTGGAGAGTTGAGACGTTGCGGAGTGAATTCCATCATTCTCAGGCCTCGCCATGGGAGGGAATGGTGTTAGGAAGTGTAGGGAGTGGTGTGGTCGCCATGCTGACCACAAGCAAGACTTCCAGGCAAATTGATCTCCTCTCTGTTTGCTTGAGTGTCAATTGCATTGTATTTGAGTAGTCTAATGTGCATTCTTCCGGTCCGGTGGAAGCACTCTAGAACATCCATTCTCTTCCTGTTTTTACACTTTATTAGTTGAGCCTGTTTCTTTAATCTAGTTCTTTTGTGGCATTTTGTGAACAAATTCTGAATTCGAGAATCCATCCTCTTCCATGTGGATATGATCCATACTTCCACTTCTACTGTAGTTTAGGGTAAAATTGAGCTGATACGACTTTAAGCTTTCAATTTTTGGCGCCGTTCCCGGGGAAGGCACGGTTTCTTGAATATGGATTTGCTCTGTTTTGTTTTCTTTTCCTTTGTATAGCTTAGTAGTTTTGTGATGTTTCATTGTTGTTTTTGTTTTTGTGTTTTGTTCTGTCTACTGTAGTGTATTTGTGGCCAGTGCAGGATATTTGAACTCAATTGAAAGAGAAGATTGCACACCACTAGTACCCAAGCATGTATAGTGGATTTGGGGATTTCTCTCCACCATCACCACCATATGAAGAGCAATGGCAAAATCAAGCACAAAGCAATAACTCATATCACATTGGAATAAAAGGACTCTCTGTGGAATACATGTTTTCTCAACTTCTGGAAAAATTTGACAGAGGCTTACAAAAGGAAGAGCAAGGGCATAACCAACAACAAAGCAATGAGTGTTATCGCAGAGAAGAGGAAAAAATGAAAAACATGTTGTCTCATGTTTTGGAGAGATTTGATAGAAGTGAAACAAGGTTGACTCAACTGGAAGAGGAGCTTCAAGGGCGACAACAAAGACTCGATCGAATCAATGCTTTAATGAACAACCTATGGGAACAAATTGAGACACCAATTCAATATGCACAATACTATTCACAAGGTACACCTCTAATTGCTAGAATACCATCTCCTGAGGAATACCATTTTGAAATGCAAGCTAATGTTGAATGTGGTGAAAAGAATCCTTGGGAAGTGGAATCTACAAATATTGAGGTTTTCTAACAAAAATGTATTATTGATGAACCTTTGTTGCATGAGTCAAATTTAAGCTGTTCTTTTATTGAGGATGATGTCCCCTGTGATGAACTTGTTACAGAGGAAATTAATGTTTGGTGGTCTCTTAGTGATAAGATGGAAAATGTGTCAAATTCTGAGTCTTTCATTAATTTTATGGAGTTCCATGAGCCAAATGATGTTGATAACCATTCAGTAGAGTCTTCTCCTCTTGATTTCCTTGTGAATTTTATAGAGACACTTCTTGATGATCAATGTGATATCATGAATGAAGATGATATTGCCATGGCTAATGAGAATGACAACACATTGTATGAAACTCTTCTTGAGGCACCAATGCTTGAAATGGTGATTGAATCTAAAAGTCTATATGGTGACTCACAAGAAGTGCAAAATGAGATACTCTTGTTAATTGATGATAATGTTTTTTGTGTTGTTGACAAGGAAAAGACTCAAGAATTTCCCCATGTTAGTCTAGATGATGAAGATGTGAAAATTTATAACGAAATAACTAATATGGTGGAAAATTGCTTTATAGATGAATCCATTTTTGAACTTACAGGTGGTTTTGAACTTACTGTTGAATGTGTTGAGACCATGGATATACAAGCCTTCGTTGAGCCTTGCAGGGTTGAAGAGATCAGTGTGGTGGAAGAAGTAAATGAAGTGCCTACAATGGGAGAGCCTATTGTGATGGAAGTAATAAATAAGTTGCCTCCTATAGGGGAGCCCCAGTGGTTCAAAGTTGAATTTGTAGAGGTTGCTCCCCATGTGCATGAGTTTAGGCACCTCTCTAAAACTTTTCTTGAAATACCCTTCAGGAAGAAGAAGAGTGCTTGTGAAAGATCTTTTTTCTGGTACAGAGAGGGTTATTCCGATTCTTGGAGAAGAATGTTTCATGAATAAAGTCTAGCTGGAGACTCACAAAACCCAAAACTACTTCTTGTTTCTTATCTTTAATCTTTATGTTTTCTCGTTTTTGAGTAATTTCTAATAAGCTTTGTTTCACTTTGTGTAGGACTTGTGTTTTCATGCGAAATGGAAGGACGGATCAAGACTTCCCACCAAGCAAACATTGGAATTCATGATATACCAAGATCAGGGAGCCCCTAACCCTATCTTTACTTTACATTGAGGACAATGTAAGTTCTAAGTGTGGGGGAGGGAATGTTTGCTTTGGTTTGTGTCTTTTGTACTGTATATGCTTACTTTCTTTCATGAATGAAGTTTTTGTGCTATGTGTTGCGAAGCATGTTACTTTGTGAGTTTTGTTGTGTTATTTTGAGCTTTTGCATGTTTTATATTGTCAATGTGTTTTTTTTTCATTTTTTCAGAATAATTTTAATTTTTGGTGAAATTTTGAACTTTTTGGTGAATAAGTGTGGGTGTTAAACATAGGTTGTGTGTTGTTGGTTTCATTTCTTTAAGTGTGAGTTGAGCTGAAATGAGATAAAAGAGTGTGTGAAATAAGGAGAAATCTCGTGAAAGTGTGAGTGAAGTGGTGTAATGAAATGGAAAGAATGGAGGATCACTTTGCAATTGAGCTTTTGTCCTTTTGTCGGCTATGGTCAAATTTGAGTTCATCACTTTCCTCTTTATATTGCATGCGAAAATTGTTTTGTGATCTTTGATTCCAATCTTGATGAAATTGGTACATTTTGTTAGTCAAGGCATCATGTTAAAGTAAGATAGATATGCCATCCAAAAACTTGTTCTTGGACATAGGAGGAAAATGATTCATATGTTCTTATTGTTTTGCATTATTTCGGTTGTTTTGGATGCTCTAGCATACATAATCCTTTAGAGACATTCAGGAACTTTTGGTCACACAAGAAATGATATGGAGAAAAAGCCTTTGGCAATTGGGAATGAAAAGCCGAAATACCCTCGGCAAGCATAAGTGGGAAAAAATAGCCATAAAACCCAGGCAGCTAAAGGGAAAAATAAGCCATAAGACCCAAGGCAAGCACACCAATGTGTGTAAAAAGTAGAAATATCAAAGTGCAATAGCAAATGAAATGTGAAATCAATTTAGAAAAGCACCAATGTGCGACCATTGATCTTGTGTGATTTTGAGTTCTTGTATGTGAACATTGAGATTGTTTGTGCAAAGAGATGTTTTGGAACAAAAGAAATAATGCATGCATGAAGAGTGGATGAATCAGAGTTCCTCAGCACATACTTGCACGCATGACATTTTGGTCTTTATTCATCGTGCCTTGATTGATAATTTGTGCCGAAATTTGATGGTTTGGTATTAAAGACATGATATGAGTTATTGCATGAAAAATTAGTTTTGATGAACTCAAATGAGAACAGGTTGATAGAGGAGAGGATTTTAGTGTTAAGTGGTTGTGAAGTGTGAGTTTGCTTGAGGACAAGCAAGGGTTTAAGTGTGGGGGAATTTGATAAGTTGGTTTTATACCAACTTATATGTGTTAAATCACTTAGCTTTTGTCTTGTGTTTTATGCAAATGTGTGAGGTTTTGTGCGATTTTGTGCATTAATGTGGTTTGTAAGTTGAAAGTGTTTAAATGAAAAAAAATGCCAAAGATGTGGATCAAATGAGTCAAGTGCCTATCTGAAATCAAGGAAAGAATGAAGAAAAGCAAATTATGTGCTTGATTTAGGGTTTTGGGCAGAATGGGTTTATGAAATTCATTTGAGTGTATATTTCTCAATTTTAATCCGATTGATGAGATCTTGGAGGTTCTGGAAAGCTCTTTGATTGTACATCATTTCTTATGTATTAACATTCTTCTAATTCTGTGTGCAATTATGAGAAACGAAGGCATCCTTGTTGTGGTTGGATTAGGGTTTTTAAGGTTTTACCCTTCTGCCACAGTTTTGTTAAATGACAATAACATGAGCTATAGACCTCTAATTTCAGTGATTTTTGAACCAATGGAAAGCCAAGCAATAGACCTAAAATTCCTATGTTTATCATTAAGTCTGATTTAAGGGCTAAGGCACCTGAATTGGGCATAGAAATTGGGACTTGTGCTGGAATGAATACTTAGTCATATTTAAGTCTTGCGATTATACACATGCACACTTTTGCACTTCACTCTCGCACACTACTAGCACCACACTAGCACACTCTTGCTGCAATCTCGCACATACGCACATCACTCTCGCACACCACTAGCACTACACACTCGCAAGCACGTGCACACTCATGCACTCACCGCACCTCACTCGCACACTAGCACTCGCACACACTTGTGCGGCGAGCTCACCTCGCCGCACCACAATCTCGCACACAAATTGCGGCGAGGTCACCTCGTCGCAACACTCTCATCGCACACATGCACACCCTCACGAGCATCACTCGCACACACATTGTGCGGCGAGGTCACCTCGCCGCACATGCACCATGCACATTCACATGCGGCGAACTCACCTCGCCGCATGTATCACTCACCCCATCTACACACAAACACTCACCTTTCACTACACTCATACACACATACACTCAAACATGCTCGTGCATATTTCACTTCACACACTAAAATCGTGTTCTATGTCATTCTTGCATATTTCACATTTTACCTTTACACAACATTTCTAGCTATATCTAGTTCTTAACACTTCACAAACTCAGTTCTGAGGTGCATTTCATCATTATCCATTTCTCATAGTTTTCATCACATATTTCATTCATACTTCGCAATATTCATAACTTCTTTCACTTTGATATCATAACACACTTAGTTCACAACATTCACTCACAAACACTCACAACACTTCTCACATTTCACTCCACTTCACATTCATAACATCACTCTCAGTTTACAGCCACAATTCAGAACATTTCGCACTGCACCTAACTCTCACACACTCGCACACAAGCTGGCGAGACCTCGCCGCGAGGTCTCGCCAGCAAACGCATTGCACGGCGAGGTCTCGCCGCGAGACCTCGCCAGCAAAGGCAATACATGGCGAGACCTCGCCGCGAGGTCTCGCCACACACGCACACTTCACGGCGAGATCTCGCCAGCTTAATTCCTTTGTATTCTTGTTTCGAAAAAATGGCTAAGTGTTTGTGTTGTTCATGGGCAGTTGGTTGAAGGCGTGATGGCGATTAGCAAGAAGGCGCTCGAAAGCTGAGTTCAAAAAGGAGAAGTGGGAGCTGGCATTTTTATGGCGTGACTGGTCTAGGTAGTAAAGGCGTGATTGGAGCCGAGTACACTAAGAGATTGGAACAACATTTTGGAGGCGTGATTCTCAAAGGCTTAAAGGCGCTGGAGAAGCTGGGAGGCGTGATCCAGATTTGCCTGAAGGCGCGCGGAGGTTTCTGAAGGCTCTGAACCTCTGGCTCAAAGGCGCTGGCGCAGCATTGAAGACCTTCCTTTTTGGCTTTTGTCATTTACATTCCTTAGGCACTTTTAGTAGTGGTATTGTTGTAGTATTATAGTCATTTTACGATTGCGTAATGTTTACGATTCTTGTAACCTCTATATATAGAGGATTAGTTAGCTTTTAGAAAAGAGATGGAGAGAGATCATTCTAGACTGATAACCAACTTTTGAACTAGAGAGAGCGGGAATTATTTTGCGAGATCTACTTTCTCTCTCTAGTTTCTCTCTCTAACATTTGAACTCCAATTGAGAATCCGATCGAACTACTGGACCGATCATTGTAATTCATTTCACAATTAAGGAAGCTTTGAGCAATTCTCTCACGAATTGGAGCTCTTTGATTCATTCTAATTGGTAAATTCTTTCCATCTTATTGAAATGAATGGTTTGATGTTGTGTATTGACGATCGTGAATTGAGAATGAAGTTTTGTAAACAGATTCACGATGTTCTAGGGTTTCAACTGGATAAATGTATAATTAGACTATGCAATACTATGCATTTGACACAATTTCTTAAGAATGAAATCATATGTGGTCTTAAAGCTTGAATTCTGTTAAGTTTCATGAATTTGCACTTTTATTGAATGAATTGAACTTTGATTGTGGTCGACATGCTGAGTTGAGGTGAGATTTACCAATATGAGTAGGAATGCATGAATTGAGAACATCGATTATGATAAATGAGTCTTTTCACTTGATTTACATATTCATTTCTGAGATTCAGGCCTCGCCTTGGGAAGTTTTGATGAAATGAAACTTTAGGAAAAGTGTTAAAGAAATTCTCTGTGTTAACAAACGAAGACATACGAATCTAGGTCGGGCCTCGCCATAGGAGTTCCTAGGTTTTGCATGTTAGAGTAGTTAGCTTGGAGAGTTGAGACGTTGCGGAGTGAATTCCATCATTCTCAGGCCTCGCCACTGGAGGGAATGGTGTTAGGAAGTGTAGGGAGTGGTGTGGTCGCCATGCTGACCACAAGCTAGACTTCCAGGCAAATTGATCTCCTCTCTATTTGCTTGAGTGTCAATTGCATTGTATTTGAGTAGTCTAATGTGCATTCTTCCGGTGGAAGCACTCTAGAACATCCATTCTCTTCCTGTTTTTACACTTTATTAGTTGAGCCTGTTTCTTTAATCTAGTTCTTTTGTGGCATTTTGTGAACAAATTTTGAATTCGAGAATCCATCCCCTTCCCTGTGGATACGATCCCTACTTCCACTTCCATAGTAGTTTGGGGTAAAATTGAGCTGATACGACTTTAAGCTTTCAACTAACAATACTCTTAGGAATTCCATGCAATCTTACAATCTCCTTAAAGAACAAATCAGCAACTTTTGTAGCATCATTAGACTTAGAACATGCAATGAAGTGTGCCATCTTACTAAATCTATCAACTACTACAAAAATGCTATCATGACCGTGCGGGACCTAAGTAATCCAAGAACAAAATCCATGGAAATATTTACCCAAGGATGGCTAGGTACAGGCAAAGGTTGATATAAACCATGAGGCATTATTTTCGATTTTGCTTGCTTGCACACAATACACTTTTCACAAACACTTTTAACATCTTTAATCATGTTAGGCCAATAAAAATGTTCATGCAGAATTTCAAGTGTCTTAGCAATACCAAAATGCCCCATTAACCCTCTCCCGTGGGTTTCTTTAACAAGTAATTCACGATTGGAACATTGGAGAATGCAAAGTTTATCTTTCTTAAATAAGAAACCATCATAAACATAGAAGTCTCCATTCGGTTTAGTCAAAAAAAGTTCATAGTTGGCATGAAAATCATGATCATCCTTATACAAATCTGTAAGCAATTCAAAACCAAGTAACTTAGCATGCAAATAGGTAAATAAAGTTTATTTCCTAGATAATGAATCGGCTACTATATTCCCTTGACCAGATTTATATTTAACAACATATGAAAAGGTTTCAATAAACTCTAACCACTTAGCATGCCTTTTATTCAATTTACCTTGAGTTTTCAAATATTTAAGGCTTTCGTGATCAGAATGTATTATGAATTCCTTTGGGCATAAATAATGTTGCCAAACTTGTAATGACCTTACCAAAGCATACAACTCCTTGTCATAAGTTGCATACTTTAAAACTGCCCCATTGAGCTTTTCACTAAAATAAGCCACGGGCCTTTATTCCTGTATTAAAACAGCACCAATACCAATCCCGGAGGCATCACAGTGTATTTCAAAAGCTTTATTATAATTCGGCAAAGCAAGTAAAGGGGCGTGAGTCAGTATGTATTTCAACTTGTTAAAGGCATTTTCATGCTCATCTTTCCATTCAAAAACAACATTTTTCTTGACAAGTTCATTTAAAGGGCTGCTATAGAACTAAAATCTTTAATAAATCTCCTATAAAAACTTGCAAGTCCATGAAAACTCCTAACTTGACTAGCACATGTATGTCTTGACCAATCTATGATTGCCTTGACTTTAGACTCATCAACAGCAATACCTTGAGAACTTACAACATATCCCAAAAAGATAATTGATTCCAAGCAAAAAGAACACTTTTTAAGATTAGCATATAATTTGTTCTCACGTAAAACAACAAACACTTGTTTTAAATGTTCAACATGTTCATCAAGTGTTTTGCTATACACAAGAATATTATCGAAATAGACTACAACAAATTTTCCAATAAAGTGATGAAAAACATGGTTCATAAGCCTCATAAAAGTACTGGGTGCATTAGATAAACCAAAAGGCATAACTAACCATTCATAAAGACCATACTTTGTTTTAAAGGCTGTTTTCCATTCATCACCTTCTTTCATGCAAATTTGATAATAGACACTTTTTAGATCAATCTTGGTGAATATGCATGAACCATATAACTCATCAAGCATGTCATCTAATCTAGGAATTGGATGCCTATACTTAATAGTTATTTTATTTATGGCACGACAGTCAACACACATACGCCAAGACTCATCCTTTTTAGGAACTAAAATGACAGGAATGGAACATGGGCTAAGAGATTCACGCATAATACCTTTGTCAAGGAGTTCATCCAGTTGACGTTGAATCTCTTTTGTTTCCTCGGGGTTAGCTCTATAAACTGGACAGTTTGGAATTTGTGCTGCAGGTATGAAATCAATTTGATGTTCAATACCTCTAATAGGTGGTAAACCTATTGGTAATTCCTCGGGAAACACTTCTTGATATTCCTGTAAAAGAGAGTAAACAGCACTAGGCAAAGAAGCAAGGTTATCACTATCAACAATAAGTATAAAATCCTTGCGATTCATCAAGTACAAAGGTTGCCTAGTTACTAAAGCTCTCTTAATCGTACTAGAAGAAGAAAAATGACAAGATTTTGAAGCAACTATCTCTCGACTGTTACAAGAATTCGAATTACTATTACATTGTTTCACTTGTTCTTTCTTCTCCTTTACGGCATTCATATCTCTACTAGCTTGTATAATCCTTGCTTGGTCTTCAAAGACTTGTACGGGAGTTAAGGAATAAAGATTAAACTTCTTTCCTTTATGTACAAAGCTGTAAAAATTTTTCTTGGCATGATAAAGTACATCACAATCAAATTGCCAAGGATGACCAAGTAAAATAAGACTTGCTTCCATGGGAACAACATCACATAGAACAGTATCAACATATTTCCCAATGGTTAAAAGAAAACTTAACTTGTTTTGTAACTCGTGTATCAACCGAATTGTTTAACCATTGTAAACGATAAGGCATGGGATGTTTCATGCAAGTCAAATTCAATTTGTTCATAAACAAAGTACTCGCCACATTGGTGTAACTACCACTATCAATAATCACACTACAAATTTTCCCTTGAACAACGCATCGTGTGTGAAATATATTTTCTTGTTGCATCAAATCATCATTATCAACTAAAGGTTGAACATTAAGAACTCGGCGAGAAACTAAAGAATAATTACCAACATCATATATATATGATTCAAGCGCTTCACCATCATCACTTGATTCACTTTGGTGCTTCTCTTCAAGAGGTGCCATGTCGGCACAATCATCATCACTTACCACTTCACCACTATCAAGAATTATAATCAATTTTTTAGTGGGACAATCAAATTGCATATGTCCATAACCTTGACATTTATAACACCGAATATCCCTCAATCTAGAAGTGGGGGTTGACGCTGATTTGGGAGCAGAATCAGCAGCCTTTGGAGCTGATTTTGGAACGTATAGAGGTGCACTTGAAGGCTGATTCGAAGTGAATGGTCGCAGCTTGGTTGGTGGAGTGAAAGGGACAACATTTGGCATTTGTTCCCTTCGCCAAGGTGGTGGCGGTTGTGAGAACTTATTCTTCCCTTTCATGTGTCTTTCAATCTTAATTGCTTTGTGAACAAGCTCATTAATATCAACATAGCTTTGTAAATCAACATGGTAAGCTAAATCCGAATGCTTACCTCTCAAAAACCTTTCTATAGTGGAGTCGGGATCCTCTTGAACATTGGCTTTAATCATCAAAGCTTCCATCTCATGGTAATACTCCTCAACCGTACGGTTACCTTGCACAAGAGAGTGCAATTTTCCATTCAATTCACGGCTGTAATGAGAAGAGATATACTTCTTCATCATAAGCACTTTCATTTGGTTCCAAGTCTTGATTGGCCTTTCACCATCTTGACGTCTAGTTCGAATAACCTCATCGCACAATAGACTAGCATAATCCTTAAGGTGCATGAAGGCAAGGTGGTATTTCTCATTTTCGGGGTAATCATGGCCTTCAAAGAAGTGAACAAGTTCTCGAACCCAATCAAAATAAGCCTCGGGATCTGCCTTTCCGTGAAAGGTAGGAATTGTTAGTTTAACAGAACCAATTGAAATTTTTGATTTGTCACCTTTCTTAGAAGAACCCGTGTTCTCCTCCTCCTCCTCCTCATCATTGTTGGATTCATTATCGGAATCAAACTCAATATTTCGTGAAGGAGAACCCTTTGGTGGTCGAGATGTGGAAGACATATATTGATTTGGAGTTGAAGCTTTCGAATCATTTCAAAAATTACATCATTTGTGAACTTTTGATCCACTTGGGGTTTTTCTTGTGGTGTTTTGTTATCACCACCCTCCATTGTACCTGCAAGTTAGTGAAGGAAACAAGAAGAATACAAAAGTAGTCCTCTCGGGTTCTCACTATTTGGGTGAGTAGGTACACTCCTATCTAATATGAAGGCTTTTCTCGTGTATACCCTATCTAATACTCTCAAACTATAAAAACTTACTGGTTCAATTGATTAAAATAACACGTCTCAACCAATAAATTCCACAACAAGATTTGCACAAGTAAAACCAAAGAAGTTCAAGAAAATCATGTCAAGAGTATTTAAGATCACGTGTGGATACAACTTGATTAGCTTCAGAAACTAAATAATTCAGAAAGTAGACTCTAAGACGAAGAGAATGCAATTTGAATCACTTGATTCCGAGTTGTATTGAGCAGGATTTGGCACTTTCAATATAAGGTGGTTTTCAAGTAATAACTCAAGAACAATGTGTTCTTTCAAATATAAAATAAAATAAAATAAATTAAATAAAACAAAGTCCGAATCTGTATTTTTTTTTGTAATTGACCGTACTTTTTTTTAATCGGTCACCTTTTTTTTTTTTCGGACAACAACCTAGTACAAAACAAAACTTTTAAGGTTTGGACACAAACCTTGGACAAAATAAATGGTTAAGGTTCCGACAAGAACCTAGGACAAGTCAAAGGTTTAAGGTTTAAAATTTTAAGACACAATCCTAGGATTTAAGGTTGTTTGTCTTATGTTTCAAACAAACCTAGGATTAAGGTTTTTGTCTTGTCTTAACCTTAAAATTTCAGAAAATTAAACCTCAAATATCTCACCAAATATTGCAAATTTGAAGGTGCCACTTTAACAAAATATTCAAGATTTATGATAAAGATGAAGAATATAGCTCAAGAACCAAATTTTAACACTTTCGGATTTTCAAGAAAATCAAGAAGTTCAAGAAAGTGTTCAAGAACTTGTCTTTTTCAAGTGTGATAAAAGTTTGATCAGAAGGCAATATGTAGGCAACACAATGATGAAACTAACACAAAAGAAAGCAAAACAAACGGATCAAAATCAATGAATCTAGAGATTTATGACCGAAAACCCTAGTTTAGAGAAACCCTAATTTGACGTGAGACTCAACAAAGAAAACACAAAAAATCCAACACTATGAACACAAACAAAATAGTGCAGAATTTAGACACAAAGAACAGCAGCAAAATGCTAGAAACAGCAAGAACAACATGAAAAACAGCAGCAATATTACGACTCAAAAACAGCAAAAACTGAGAGCAAGATCAACACGGTTTTGGGATAGATTTCAGCAACAAAATTGCATGCGATTTTTATGAATTATTTGAATGAACCTATGACGACCTAAGACAGCAAGAGAACTCTAAAACAGCAAGGAAAAAGACGCAACAAACTGCAGAATTGGACGCTAGACAAAACAGCAAGAACGACGCCAAAAATCAAGAAAAACCAAGAAGATAACAAAACCTGAATTTTGGACGACAACAACCTGGCTCTGATAACACTTGATACGGATGGCCTTGGATTGGACTCCTCAACCACACGAATACCCTCTCCTTTCGACTGGATGTTCTACCAAAATCTTGAACAAAACAACTCAACACAAAGATGAGGAAACACACAACAAAAAGATATTAAAAATGGCAGAATTGATTAACTAATCAAACCCACACGTTATTACAAATTGATTCTAGTTCAACCTATGTAAATCAAGAGTTGAATAAAAATCAGTTTAGCATGTTCTTTAAATCAAGAACGGGAAAGTTCTCTCTAAGGTCCTAGCTTAAAGATCATGGGTCTTATGAAGATTCAACTGAACTCAATTGAATGATCATATTTCTTCACAACTTTTCACGGCTGCAAAAGGGTTTTTAGCAAAGCTAAAGTTTATCAAATTTCATCTTATTAATTCACGTGAAAAACTCACTTATAAAGAGGCTACAAAAACGTGAAACCCTAATGGTTATCAAGTACAACTTGACTTCCAAGCTAACCAATTACAATTTAGGAAACTTTCCAAATTGGAATTGGAAACTAACAACTAACAAATTAACAAACTTAGTTTCCTAAAAGGTAACAAACAAAACACGATTTTGCTGCCTTTGCTAAAAACGTGTAAAGCTCCTAAAATTTAGGAGATTATTTTCCTAAACTTTTACTTGCCATTATCATGCAAGATAATTGGGCCAAATAATTTATTAATGAATTAATTAAAGCTCACATTAAGTGTTTCAGACTTAATTAATTAACAACAAAATAAATCCTATAAATTAACCAATGGCGTTATCCATCAATGTAAGCCCAAGGACATGCTTCCTTCATTGGACTTCAATTCGGCTATGCAATTTCTTCAAGGTGGATCATGAATTGTTATTGAAGAAACATGCCAAATAACTTCATATGAATGAGATGTTTCAAGATCTTCCTCATGTCCTTCAAAAGTTGACGCCATTAATGAATGCAAGGCTGCCTTCATCTTCAAACTTATTGATCTTGTCATTGGACCATCAAGATTTGACAATGGATCTTGTGAAGTTGGTTTCGGTAAGATTGACATGGGTTGATTTCCATAACATTACCTAGCCATTTGAAGGGGATGGCAAAGCCAGTGAAATAACTTATTCTTTCAGATAAGTTAAGCAGGATTCTTGAGCATGAAAAATCAAGATCTGATCCAGCCAAGGTTGAAAATGATGAATTAGCATCCAAACTTGCTAGATATGAGGAGAAAATGAAATTATTGAAAGAGGATCAATCACAACTAAATTTCCAAGTGGCAAAATTGCTAAAAACGTTGCCAATGATAGATAACACTTTAGATGAAAACTTCGATTAAGATGTAAGTATGTATCTAATAATACCATGTCGATGGATGCTGAAATTAAAGTTGTCTCTTTATTTTGTAGTGGTCCTCAATATACATCTTATATTATTTGGTTGGCACATGATTGGAACTTGAACATATTATTTAGGATTGACTAATAAAACTTATTGTACCATTTTATTATAGTTAAATGTCTAAACATAAGTTTGTTGAAATTGGTACGATTACACTTCGAACAAAATTCTGTCATTAGTATAAAATTTGTGAAACCCACATGAATATACATTAACATATCTTATGTACACTTGCTATCCAAGTAATGTTTGGTTTTGGATATTACCATTCTTTTACTTTTAAATGCTTGAATGTACCTCATGTTGAGTGTTATTTGTGATTTTGTTGATTGAGTTATGCTTCGATTGTGGTCGCCATGCTGAGTCAGGGTTAAATTCATCAAGAGGAGTTGGAATGAATGAGATGAGAACCTTAAGTAGGATAACTGAGTCTTCTCACTAGATTTTTTTGATCATGAATGGAGATGCGGTCGCCATGCCGGTAGAAGACCTTAGAATTTGTATGCTAAAATAGTGAGTCTCGGGAAGTTGAGTTGCTGCGGGTTTCAACCATCACTCTTAGGCCTCGCCATGGGAAAGAGTGGTGCCAGGGAGTGTAGGATGTCATGCGGTCACCATGCTGATGGTGTTCTAGACTCCTAGACAGCTGAATCTCCTCTATGTTCTACAAGTGTGTCAATTGCATTGCATTTGATAGTCTAATACACTTCCATCCGATGTAACAACCCTAGGACATCCATTTCAAACCTGACTTTACTTTCGTGATTTTTACTTGTTATTCTACAGTAGCATTTTATTTCTGATTGGTGACATTTGTTAGAGCAATATTCGAATTCAAGAATCCAACCCTTCCAGTGTGTTTTAAACTTGAATAAAAATGCTCAATGGTGAGGATAGTTCAATGCTAAGTGGTAGGAGTTAGAACTTAGTGGGAAAGTTTGAACTTTAACACAGTTGTTTTCAAGCACTAAAAGGGATTACATACAGGGATTGTTTCACTTATGTGAATAGGAGAGAAATAGAGAATTTTTAAAATTTTTTTTGAATAATAATGAGTAATCCTTGGAAACCTGTAATTACATTTAGGCACCAGGGGAAATGATTTGGGAAAAAAGGCAAGTTATGCCAATGTGAAATGTATTGAATGTTAGGTGCATGGACAATGTTCCAAGAGCACACAATTATGAACCACTCCTATGCGGGACTGCTCTATCACACTAAGTGTGCATTTTAAGAGAATAATCCGTATGAGTGGGGATGGAAACTGGATGTTCTAGGGTTGATGATGTTCTAGGGTTGGAAACCGGATGAATGTGTAATTAGACTACGCAAAGTTTTGTAATTGACACAATCCATAAAGAATGAATTCCTACTTAGAACGAATGCATGAATTTTGTTAAGTTTCATTTATTTGTGCTTTTGTTGATTGAGTTATGCTTCGATTGTGGTCGCCATGCTGAGTCGGGGTTAAATTCACCAAGAGGAGTTGGAATGAATGAGATGAGAACCTTAAGTAGGATAACTGAGTCTTCTCACTAGATTTGTATGATCATGAATGGAGATGCGGTCACCATGCCGGTGGAAGTTCATTGAAACCATAGAATAGGGTGAGAAGAGACATTCCATGATTAACGAAGACAAATAAACCTAGGTCAGGCCTCACCATAGGAAGACCTTAGAATTTGTATGCTAAAATAGTGATTCTCGGGAAGTTGAGTTGCTGCGGGTTTCAACCATCACTCTTAGGCCTCGCAATGGGAAAGAGTGGTGCCAGGGCATGTAGGATGTCATGCGGTCGACCATGCTGATGGTGTTCTAGACTCCTAGGCAGGTGAATCTCCTCTATGTTCTACAAGTGTGTCAATTGCATTGCATTTGATAGTCTAATGCACTTCCATCTGATGTAATAACCCTAGGACATCCATTTCAAACCTGACTTTACTTTCGTGATTTTTACTTGTTATTCTACAGTAGATTTTATTTATGATTGGTGACATTTGTTAGAGCAATACTCGAATTCAAGAATCGAACCCTTCCCTGTGGATACGATACCCACTCATCACTACTACATTTGTTTAGGGGTAAAATTGCAAGGTTAACGACACCCTTGTCAATATTTGGCGCCGTTGCCGGGGAAGGCACGGTTTTCTGAATTCTGATTTGCTTTACCTTGTTGTTTGTTTAGATTAGCAGTTTTGTTCTGTTTCATTTTGGTAAATTTTGTTGTGTTTTGTAGTTTTTGTGTTTTGTTCTGTCTACTCTGGTTTATCTGTGGCAAGTGCAGGATACTGGAACTCAATTGAGGGGGAATACTGCACACCACAAGTAACCAAACATGTCTAGGTGGTATGGGGACTATTTTGACACACGACGGACACCTAGAATGTTTGGGGATTTCTCTCCACCACCATATGAAGAGCAATGGCACAATCAATCATAAAGCAACAAAACGTATCTTATTCGAAACCAAAGACTCTCTATGGAGAACATGTTTTCTCAACGTTTGGAAAGATTTGATAAAGGCTCACAAAAGGAAGAAATGAGAATTTCTCAAGAAGAAGAGTTTCCAAGAAGCCAACAAAGGAATACTCAACTAGATGCATTGTGGAGCAATGTGGAAGAACAAAGTGAGCTACCAATTCAATATGCACCATGCTATCCACAAGGTACACCTCTAATTTCTAGAATACGAACTCCTGAGGAATATCATTTTGAAATACAAGGTAATGTTGAATGGGGTGAAGAGCATCCCTGGGAGGTGGAATCTACAAATATTGAGGTT
Organism: Ophiorrhiza pumila; assembly: GCA_016586305.1. Lineage (NCBI taxonomy): Eukaryota > Viridiplantae > Streptophyta > Magnoliopsida > Gentianales > Rubiaceae > Ophiorrhiza > Ophiorrhiza pumila. The sequence continues at coordinate 18,909,677 of BLIW01000004.1, read as the reverse complement.
GTCTCACAAAAATGCATTGTTGATGAACCTTTGATGCATGAGTCAAATTTAAGCTATTCTTTTATTGAGGATGATGTGTCCTGTGATGAACTTGATACAGATGAAATTAAAGCCTTATGGTTTCTTAGCAACAATATGGAAAATGTGACAAATGTTGAGTCTGGCATTAATTTTATGGAATTCCATGAGCCAAATGATGTTGATTACCATTCTTCATATGCTTCTCCTCTTGATTTCCTTGAGACATTTCTTGATGATCATTGTGATATCTTGAATGAAGATAATGTTTTAATTGCTAATGAGAATGTCAACTCAATGCTTAAAACTCTTGTTGAGGCACCAACTCTTGAAATGATGATTTAATCTAAATGTCTAACGGGTGACTCACAAGAAGTGAAAAATGAGATACTCTTGTTAATTTATGATAATGCTTTTTGTGTTGTTGACAAATAAAAGACTCAAGAATTTCCCCATGTTAGTGTAGATGATGAAGATGTGAGAATTTTTAACGATATAGCTAACATTGTGGAAAATTGCTTTATTGATACATCCATTTTTGAGATTACTGATGAGTTTGTTGAGACCATGGATGTACAACCCTTGGTTGAGCCTTGCAGGAGTAAAGTGCCTAGTATGGTGGAAGAAGTAAAGGAGGAGCTTAGGATGGTGGATGAATTAAATGAGGTGCCTTCAATGGGGGAGCCTCAGTGGTTCAAAGTGAAATTTGTAGATGTGGTTCCTCATGTGCATGAGCTTAAGCACCTCCTTGAAAAGATTTCACAAGTGCCTTATAGGAAGCAGAGTGCTTATGAAATATCATTTTTCTGGTACAAATAAGGATATTCCGAGTCTTGAGGGAGAAGATTTAGAGAAATAAAGTCTAGCTGGAGACTAATGAAATCCAGAACTACTTCTTTCTCATATTACATTCAATGAAGTCTTTTGTTTACGTTTATGTTTTCTTGCATTTTGTTATGCTCAATAAGGCCACTCATATTGTATGAGCATGTATATGAAGGAAGTTGCAAGGGAAATAAGCATGCACACATGAGGCTAAGTGTGGGGGAGAAATTTTTCATGCAAGAGGAAATACGGACAAAGACACTCCACCAAGCAAACATTGGAATTCCTGACATATCAGGGATCTCTTAAACCTATCTTTACTTTACATTGAGGACAATGTAAGTTTTAAGTGTGGGGGAGGAATGTTTGCTTTGGTTTGTGTCTTTTGTACTTTACATGTTTATTTTCTTTCTTGAATGAAGTTTGTGTGCCATGTGATGCTTAGCATGTTACTTTTGAGTTTTGTTGTATCATTTTTGAGTTTATTTCCCGTATATGTGTGTTTTTCATGTTTTGTGCAGAGTTTAAGTATTTTGTGACATTTTGACATTTTGAAACTTTTTGTGTTTTCGGTGTGAATAAGTGATGGTTTTGAACACAAGTGATGTGTAGTTGGAATTTTTGTGGAATAATTTGTCTATCCATGGAAAGTGCACTAACACTAGAGTTGGATGTGTGTTTTAAACTTGAATAAAAATGCTCAATGGTGAGGATAGTTCAATGCTAAGTGGTAGGAGTTAGAACTTAGTGGGAAAGTTTGAACTTTAACACAGTTGTTTTCAAGCACTAAACGGGATTACATACAGGGATTGTTTCACTTATGTGAATAGGAGAGAAATAGAGAATTTTTAAAATTTTTTTTGAATAATGATGAGTAATCCTTGGAAACCTGTAATTACATTTAGGCACCAGGGGAAATGATTTGGGAAAAAAGGCAAATTATGCCAATGTGAAATGTATTGAATGTTAGGAGCATGGACAATGTTCCAAGAGCACACAATTATGAACCACTCCTATGCGGGACTGCTCTATCACACTAAGTGTGCATTTTAAGAGAATAATCCGCATGAGTGGGGATGGAAACTGGATGTTCTAGGGTTGATGATGTTCTAGGGTTGGAAACCGGATGAATGTGTAATTAGACTACGCAAAGTTTTGTAATTGACACAATCCATAAAGAATGAATTCCTACTTAGAACGAATGCATGAATTTTGTTAAGTTTCATTTATTTGTGCTTTTGTTGATTGAGTTATGCTTCGATTGTGGTCGCCATGCTGAGTCGGGGTTAAATTCACCAAGAGGAGTTGGAATGAATGAGATGAGAACCTTAAGTAGGATAACTGAGTCTTCTCACTAGATTTGTATGATCATGAATGGAGATGCGGTCGCCATGCCGGTGGAAGTTCATTGAAACCATAGAATAGGGTGAGAAGAGACATTCCATGATTAACGAAGACAAATAAACCTAGGTCAGGCCTCACCATAGGAAGACCTTAGAATTTGTATGCTAAAATAGTGATTCTCGGGAAGTTGAGTTGCTGCGGGTTTCAACCATCACTCTTAGGCCTCGCAATGGGAAAGAGTGGTGCCAGGGCATGTAGGATGTCATGCGGTCGACCATGCTGATGGTGTTCTAGACTCCTAGGCAGCTGAATCTCCTCTATGTTCTACAAGTGTGTCAATTGCATTGCATTTGATAGTCTAATGCACTTCCATCTGATGTAATAACCCTAGGACATCCATTTCAAACCTGACTTTACTTTCGTGATTTTTACTTGTTATTCTACAGTAGATTTTATTTATGATTGGTGACATTTGTTAGAGCAATACTCGAATTCAAGAATCGAACCCTTCCCTGTGGATACGATCCCCACTCATCACTACTACGTTAGTTTAGGGGTAAAATTGCAAGGTTAACGACACGCTTGTCAAAATATGAATGAGCAAACAAATTAAACCACGAAATGTGAGGGAATTCCTAGGTTTTAAGTTAAATACTGCACTTACTTTTCTGACCCGGAAAAAAGGATCATGTGATGTTCACATGATTGCATTTGTGATCTTTGTTGCTAAATTCTGGCTAAGTATTGGAATTATTCTTCTTCTTGTGCAGGTTTCAAAGGAGTGTGTTGGTTTGGCTCAGAAGCGTGCTGGATGAATTGAAAACGTGACTGGTCATGGCACAAAGGCGCTGGATTCCAGAATGATTGCTGACATGGAGGCTGGTGCATGTGCTGATTTTAGATAGTTTATATACTACAGTGGCATTCCTGTAATTTAGTGCTTTTTTTACGTTAGCGTGTTTGATAAGATTTAGACCTCTATATATAGAGAGATTTGTCATCATTTATGGGACTTTTGACTTTTGCTAGATTCGAACTTTCTACAATTTTAGCAGATTTTTTATCTTGAGCGGGAATTTTCTCTCTCTAATTTTCTCTCTCTAGAATTTTCTCTCTCTACCATTTCAGCTCCGTTTTCGATTCCAATCGAAGATTCGATCCGATCACGGGAATTCTCATCTCAATTAAGGAAGCTTGAACAATTCTCTTATGTTTAATTGGTGCAATTTTACAATTTAATGAAGATGAATTATTTAATGCTATATTTTGTCGATCGCGATTTGAGAATGAGTTCTTCCGGCTAAATTTGTGATGTCCTAGGGTTCCTATGGATGATTGCTCTGTTTAGATAACAGAAGGTGGTGCAATTGACGTAATTTAAGAAGAAATGAAAGCATGCTCTACTTTAATCTATACGTGGAGGTTTCCACGTCGCGACATCCCTCCAAGTCGTGACGTCTAGGCCAAAATAGGCAAAACATGAAATACAACTGAAATCAACCGCCTAGTCTAGGATAGAGACACTAGGGTACAATTATAAGCCTACCGTGTACACATGTGTCTTTATCCTCTATACAATATCCTAATGTATAGGTACCATGCGATCAAAATATAATCTTTTCCTTATGAGCCATATGTAGTAGACCGTACGTGAAAATGCTACCTACTTTTACGATTCCTCCAAGAGGTTCCTCAGTTCTCTTTCTTGAGCTACTTCAAGCTAGCATCCAAAGTCGTCATGGCCCTTCTCAGATCACTCCAATCCCGTATGTCATCCCATATTGCCTTAGTGAAAGGACAAGAGAAATATAGGTGTTGGATGGTTTCTTCAAGCTCTCCACAGAATCCACAAATAGGGTCAATATGAAGATAACCCAATCTATCCCTCGTGAGAAGCCTTCCTCTGATCCCTAGCCATAGTGTGAAGGAGTACTTAGGCGGAATATAAGAATTCCATATCGTCGATGCCCAAGGTACTTGCTCTGTGTTGTTGAATTGAACTTTAGTTGCGGTCGGCATGCTGAATTGAAGCTTAGTTCTCCAACATTTGCTGTGAATTGTTATGGAATGATAACTAGAGTGTGAATTGAGTCTTTACACTTGCTTGCATTGTTCGTTTAATGAGATGCGGTTGCCATGCTGATTTTAGATCACGAAATCCTTGGATCAGAGTGTAAAGAAGTTCTTTGTTGTTAATGAAGAATAAAGAACCTAAATTCAGGCCTCGTCATGGGAAGTCTTTCGGAGCTAATTGTTATAGTAATTAGGAACAAGGAATTGAGACGTTGCGGCACACAATCAGCACTCTTAGGCCTCGCCATGGGAAAGAGTGGTGTTAAGAAACCTAGATGCAGTGTGGTCGACATGCCAACTGTAGGCTAGGTTGCTAGGCAACAGAGTTCTCCTTTTGTATTGCTTTTATGTTGATTGCATTGCCTGAGTCGTTTAAATGAGCATTCATCTGATGGAATGACCCTATGACATCTGCTTCTCTCCCCTTGCATTTACATTCTACTTTAGTTCTTGTTTTGTTCTGCTTTAGTGATATATTTTTCCAGAGTAGCTTGAGAAATTTCTTGAAACCATCCCCTTCCCTGAGGAGTGAATCCTATCACACTACTACACTTAAATAGGGATAAATTGATACGCACGGGACTACACTTATCAACAGATCATTGATTAATGGTTTCTACTTGAAGCTTTGTTATGGTAGTATCACATGGATTAGATGTTGTTATGAGACAACACAAAAGTTATGTAGGAAGTGTGGTTTAATCGGTCATTCGTGGCCGCGTTGCTCTTCAACCACTCAACAAAGTGCCCAAGATATGTTTTTGAGATGGCTGCATGAATTACACTTTGGCTAGGGGTTGGAAATTTGGCGGCGATGACATGAGAGCACATGGAAATCATCCCTGGCTAAAAAATAAAAAAATTCTAAGGGGTTTGTTGGACAGATTAAGTGAGGGTCTGTTTATTGATCATGCACACAGAATTGAGAATGATTTCAAGTTCCGGATAATGCTTGATGCAGAGGCTAGTGACATGTTTAATATCCATGAAAGACTGTTAATCTGAGAACTCCCTATCAATAATAGCAGACACTTCTCCTCTTTTGGAACAGAGACTCCTCAAAACATATCAAACTCGGGATCTTTCACTGTTGACAACATACCAAAAGAGGTGCCTAAAATGGCCAATGAACACAAACGAATGGGGAGGAAGTTTTAGGCAATCCAACTCCCCATAATGCGAGAAAGGGAAAGATGCATGTGTAGAACAACCGAACCAAATGCGAGTGGGGTTCCAGGATTTTATGATGCCATCATGGTTGACGCCAAAGAATTACTTTTGTAATGGAAGAGTTGTCCAAGACATCATTGACCTAGAGGGAATGCCATTTAAAGAAGGCTTTTAACTTTTCCATAGAATTTACTCCAAATGACCGTGGCAGCAGATGAAGTTAAGGTAGTCTCACTGCATAATAGATTTAGTGATAATCCCTATATTTAATTTTGTCCCCCTTTTAATTACTCCTTCCATTACATCAATAGGAAATAACCCACATGCAACCCCAACACAACAGACCATAAATAGGATTGTGCCTCCAGATCGAGCCCAAATAGTAGAGACTGGACCGTCAGGATCCCCAACACTCGACCCACAGAGTAATACACCCATAGGGATAATTTTTCTAGGTAACCCATCATATAGTGCAAATTGTGGAATGCTTGTCAATTTGGGCTTTTCTAACATGAGGGCCAATCAGCCATTTTAGCGAAACAATATGGCCGAAGGAGAAGATGTAACACAAATCATTTATTTTTTTGCTTACTCACAGCAAGTCCAAGACCTCAAACGCAAGAAAGTGCAGTATCTATAAAGGATTCATTTTGGGGAGTCTGACAACTCTACGAGCGACCAGGGGGAGAGAACATAGGAGTGGTGTATGGGAAACATCGTGGTTCTCAGGTGAAAACACTAGAAACAAGTAAAAGGGAGTCAAGAAGTGTTCTAGACTGAGAAACTAAATAAAGGAAAAGGAAAAAGGCAGATGCCACAAAGATTGGAGATCAAAAATTAGAGGAAAATGCGATTATGCTAGGACATCTTGGATGACTCCTTCTTAGAATTATCATTCACGATTATTCGTGAAAGGTCTGAAGGTCCAGCAAATACTTTGTTGGAAACATCTGTGTTAGCAGCTCATTTTGGAGAAGTACTAAATCAAGTTTTAGAGGCCTCAGTGAGAAGGACTACAATGGGTTTTGGAGAGGTTGTCCCAAAACAACCATCAAGTTCCCTATGAGGCTGCTATGTTGGAATTGTAGGGTGATGGGTCACCCCTTAACAATTCAACTCTTGAATCATTTGACTCATGTACATAGGACAATTTACTTTTTCTTATGGAAACAAAAAAAAAGCCAAATCAAATAGGTGGTTACAATCAAATTCTTTCCGAAACAACTCGAGAAGTTTGTGATTGCCCTGGTGTGAATCGCAACCAATTTTAGTGGTTGAGGTCATTCAAAACTTTATTTTTGTTGAGCTTCAAGACCCCATAATCGGCAAGTGGATTTTATTTATAGTATATGGGCATTCGGTAATGACAGAAAGAGGTGTGGTATAAGAAGCAACTGAACAACAGCTGCGGAGCAGAGACATGCCGATTGCAATTGATGGGGATTTTAATCAAGTCCTGGATGTCCATGACAATTTGAGCTCTATTATTGGCTACCAACAGGGTTGCAACATTTTTAAAAGGCTTCCTCAAAAGCTCAAATAAGGAGAGCCAAATCATTGCGGTTTATGGTACACATGGACAAAAAATTGGACTAAACGAGCGACAGTGTATGAGTGGTTGGACCGTATGTTTTCCAATAACACATGGCTAAGATTATTCTTGAATACTTTGATGAGAAACTTGCTAATCATGCGACCAGATCATGGTCCTATGTTGTTGGATACCAACTTTGCAAGGACTCTAATTAGGTCAAGAAAAAAGTTTGAGGCATTTTGGATATGGGATAGTGCAGCAACACAAATCGTTAGAAGGGTCTAGTGAAAGAGATTGATAAGTGGAGATATGAAAATGTGTCAACATATTTAGAACATACAATACGTCACTTAGTGAGATGGAATAAGATGTTGTATGGAAGTCTCGACGCAAAAATCTCTAAAATAGTGAAGCGTTTGGACAATGTTCAACAGCTGACACTAGAGAGAAGGTGCCAATTTTTTCATCAATGCTTAAACCAACGCTTGGACCATCTATTGCAATACAAGGAGGATCTTTGGGCACAAAGATAAAAAATAAACTGGCTGAGATTGGGATATCGTAATACTCAATGTTTCCATCAGTGGGCAAATAAGAGAAAGAGCACTTGAAGGATTGAGGCTAGAAGATCAGTAAATGGAGAATGGATTGTGGAAGAATAAGGTATCAAAAGCATCATAGTAGATCATTTTGTGGGACTATATCGAGCTCAATCACCTACAAAGGTGATGGAGACAGAAGAAGAAAATCTTTTAGATTCTATCTCTAATTGTTTGCAGGATGAAACTAAGAGCTATCTGGACATGGTGTTCTCAAGAGGGGAGATTTGAACGACAATATTCTTCGTGGAAAGATGGAATGCCCAAGGACCAGATGGGGTGTCCTGTGGGTTTTTATCAACACTATTGGAATATAGTTGGGGAAAAAGTGACAACGGAGATCTTGGCATTTCTGAACATAGGGGAAATTCCATGGGAATCGATAAATACAAATTTAAGTCTCATCCCCAGAGTTCTGAATCCATCCAAGATTGAATAGTACAGACCGATAAGCCTATTTAATGTCATTTATAAGATCGATCAAAAGTGTTATCACAACGATTGAGGCGGGTCGTCCATCAACTGATAGCAGATTCTAGAATGCTTTTGTACCAGGTCGGTCAATCTCAAATAATGTATTGATGGCACATGTGGTGGTGGAACACATACAGAAGAGGAAGAAAGGTAAACTTATGATGGCGGCTCTAAAGCTGCACATGAGTAAAGTGTATGACATGATTTCTTGGTCTTTCTTACAACAAGTCCTCACCAAGTATGGTTTTCCCAAAAAAATGGATGACTCTATTAATGAGGTGTGTTACATTTGTAAGCTTCTCTATCTCTATCAATGAATAGAGCTCAGAGCATATTATACAATGAAGGGAACTTAGACAAGGCTACCCTCTATCTCCATTTCTTTTCATTTTGTGCCAACAAGTTCTGTTAGAAGCCTTTACGTACACATATAGAAATAAATAGTCAAGAAGAGGTCAGTATTGGGAGGGAAGTCCCTATGATTTTACATCTCATGTTTGCTGATGACAACTTAATTTTTTTAAAAGCCTTACAGGGGCCGACTTGGAGTATTCATCGTATCTTAGAGACTTACTATTCACTTATAGGACTACAAATAAAGACTAAGAAGTCGAGCCTCTTGCTCAACCACAATATTGAGGCACAGGTAGGGGCTGAGCTAAACCACAATATTGAGGCAGGTAAGTATTTTGGATTGAGCTTGGATTTTGGCTAAACCAAGGTGCAATTGTTCTCAGATATCAAAAATAGGATCCTAAAAAGAATTTTGAAGTGGAAGAATTCGTCTCTTTCAGTTATGGTGAGAGTCACGTTAGCTAAGCATCTCTTGTCATCATTAGTGCAATACACCATGTCGATGTTACGTTTACGAAAGTGTGTGGCCCAATCAATTGACAAGGCAATAGCTGAATTTATTTGATGTGAGGAGGAAATAATAGGAAGACTCATTGGAAGTCTTGATGGATAACCATTAAGCTATGCTCTAAGAGACCATCAAATAACAAAATTCAAGGATCCAATGAGTGGTCTTGGAGGTCCAATGTCGAGTTCTAGGTTAAAAAAGGCAATAGAAGTTCTAAACACCTTGATTCTTGATGTTCTTGATGAAGAAAATAAGGTTCTTGAAGTTCTTGATCTCGGTTCTTGTCAAAGTTCAAGAGAAAGAAAACTTTGGGTCCCACAGTTTTAACACAACTACAAGATAGTGATTTGTCTTCAAAGCAACCTTTATTGAAGCTTGAATAAGTTACTGGAAGATCAAGCATTGGAACGTTCAACAAAGTCACTTAAGAGATAAGGACAAGGGCGTGCTTCATCTTATATATTTTGGTTCACGACTTTGGCATTATTTTTAGTTGCTGTTTTCCTTTATTTGAATGGTGTGATTAAGCTGTAAACCTTATTAATCACGTTTTTAATTTAGGAAAGTTGTTTAAATTCAGTTTTAGGAAAGTTAAACACATGGCTGAGTTCTTGCATGTTCTAGGCATGTGATTGGGTAATTCACTTTTAGGAAAGTTGGTATGTATTTCCTAAAATGTGTAGGGTTTTAATTAATGTAATAGTCAGCCAAAATAAAGGGTACAGTAGACTTTATTGGTAGAAAAGGAGTTGAAAACATGTTAGGTTAGTTGTTCACACGTTTTGATAAGTTAGGAATTCAAATTCATTTTGAAGTTGTCAAAATTGGATTGGTTGGTTAAGATCCAAAACCAATTTGGATTTGGTGTCTTTTAGGGTTTCTTGTAGCTTATTTAAGGACACCTTTAGCACGAATTTTAAGAGAGTTTTGGACATTATTTTCTGCAAATTTTTATGTGAAAATTACTAGAAAACTATTACTTTTCAACCGCAAAAAAATAGAAACATAGAGTTTAGTTTGAGCTTTTGTTTTCTGAAAACCCTAGTTGCTTAGTTTGGACCCTTAGGTTTTTCCACCCTATAGATAGGTTAAGAATTAAAACACTTAATCAATCTTTTGGTTCTTAGTTTGAGAACAATGAATCTGGTTTGCTTGAGATTACTTGATTCAAATCAATTCAAACATGTGATTTGGGCTTGGAGTGAGTCTCACCTTTATCCAACTCGCACATATCTTAATATTTTCTACTATTTTTCATTTGTAGAAGATTCTCAATGGGATATTAATCAAATCAACATACGTTTTACATATCTTAAAGGTGGATTTTGTATCAAGTTGTATTAGAGAACAAAAAGGTCTAATTTATATTTCTTAAATCTTCTTTGTAATTTTCATTGTGCGAATTTGATTCTTTGTGTTTTCTCTGATTTTTGCTTCTCAAAAGTTCAGAATTTTTTCATACTTAGTTTAAAATAGTTGCTGTTTTGTTTTTATTTATTTCGTCCCAAAAAAATTCAATTTTTTGTTTGGATTATGTTTTCTTATTTAGTTCTTGTTGTCAAAATTTGATATTTCATTAAATTTTGATATTTTATGTGATTTTAGGTATTGTTTCTTCCCTAATTGCTACTTCTTTGTTATTTAGTGTTAAAGTTGACATATTGAGCATATCTTGGTCCTTTAAAAGTTGTTGCAATATTTGATTGCGTTATTTGCCTTGAAACGTAACTTAATACATATTATTTACTTGCTGCCAAATTAGAAAAAAAAATACAACCCCTATTTAAAAAAAATCAAAGACCAGAGTCTCAAGAAAAGGTGTTCAATTCGGATTTAAAAAAATCAAGTCACAAGGCTACTAAAATTTTGATGCAATTGAAATTATTTAAAGGCTAAAAGAACCAACAAATAGTCTTCATAAACTACTTGTTGATTTTGTTCGTTCTTGCTATATATGCTTGCTCCGAATTCTGCCCAAAACATGCACTAAAAACTCTAGTTTTCCAATCTGATTATTTGCAATCGATTTTGCTTTTGTGGCTCTTAAGTCGAACTATTGATAGTGGTTTTCAAGTTAAGGGCTTGCAAAAGATGATTCTGTGTCTAGGTTGAAATTTGTTTTGAGAGTTTAAGTGAGGGAGAAACCGAATAAAAAGCAATACATACAAGAGTGGTGTGAATCTACTCCCTAAAAAGTAAGGAAAACCTAGTATACAACTATTTTTATTTTAGTGTTTTCGCTAACCTTGTAGGTTTAATGGGGAAAGAAAAAACACCACATGACCCTAAATTTCAGAGTGATGCAATCATGCAAATGCTTCATAATATAAGGTTGCTGAATTTAGAAACAGTCAATGCCTTGCTATCCAAGGAGTCCATCTCTAAAAGAATTGATTTTGAAGATGAGGTTGAAGGCGAATTGTCCTCAAAATAGACCCAAACTTCTAAGAATTCCGACATACCTTTGTAGATCTTCAAAATAGAGATTCCAATCTTTTATGGAAAGGCTGATCCGAAGATCTTTCTAGAATGGGTATGCACAATTGATTGTCTTTTTAAAGGCAATAATATTCTAGAAAAAAAGAAGCTTTGGTTGGTTCAGATGTAGCTAAAAGAATATGAGCAATTTGGTGGGATGAATTGGTGAAATCTAGGCATAAACATGCAGAGCCACTAATCTACACATGGAGGGAGATGAAAAACATCATGAAAAAAAGGTATATTCTATCTTATTACTCCAGGAAAATCAATCGAAATCTTCAAACCCTAACCCAATGGAATCGAACTGTTGAGGAATATTATAAGGAAATGGAGATGCTCATGATCAAAGCAGATATTGAGGAGAGCCAAGAGATAACCATGAAAATATTCCTTGGAGGTATGAATATAGAATTATCCTACATGGTGGATTTACAAACTTTTGTGGACATGGATGAATTGCTTAACAAAGCAATGAAAATTGAAACAGTCAATGCCTTGCTATCCAAGGAGTCCATCTCTAAAAGAATTGATTTTGAAGATGAGGTTGAAGGCGAATTGTCCTCAAAATAGACCCAAACTTCTAAGAATTCCGACATACCTTTGTAGATCTTCAAAATAGAGATTCCAATCTTTTATGGAAAGGCTGATCCGAAGATCTTTCTAGAATGGGTATGCACAATTGATTGTCTTTTTAAAGGCAATAATATTCTAGAAAAAAAGAAGCTTTGGTTGGTTCAGATGTAGCTAAAAGAATATGAGCAATTTGGTGGGATGAATTGGTGAAATCTAGGCATAAACATGCAGAGCCACTAATCTACACATGGAGGGAGATGAAAAACATCATGAAAAAAAGGTATATTCTATCTTATTACTCCAGGAAAATCAATCGAAATCTTCAAACCCTAACCCAATGGAATCGAACTGTTGAGGAATATTATAAGGAAATGGAGATGCTCATGATCAAAGCAGATATTGAGGAGAGCCAAGAGATAACCATGAAAATATTCCTTGGAGGTATGAATATAGAATTATCCTACATGGTGGATTTACAAACTTTTGTGGATATGGATGAATTGCTTAACAAAGCAATGAAAATTGAAAGGCATATGAAATCCAATAGGCATTTTTCTAACCAATGCCAAGGTTGGGAAAGGGATTTCAAAACACCCAATTCTGCCCCAACTATCAAGCAGAATTCCATGAATGATACATCTACTAAATTTGTGTCAACAATAGCTACAAACATGCCTATTAATCCACAAAATTAGCTGACAATTAGTCTAAAAAATCAGGAGTTAGAACAAGCTTAATTCGATGCTTTTAAGTATCAAGGTTATGGACACATGCAATCTGAATGTCCTAACTCTAAACTCATTTATTTTATGGATAATAGAGATGTTAAAAGTGTGCATTCAAGTGCCCGCACTTTAGGAAAGAGCAAATATTAACGAAGAAGAAGAGTATATTAAAGAGCCAGAAAGCACAAACCATAATGCTTTGGTATCCATGCGTGCATTGAACATGCAGCCACAAGTTGAGAGAGATTTAATGCAAGGGGAGAACATCTTTCATACTAGATGTTTGGTGAATGGCCATCATTGTAGTTTGATCATAGATGGAGGAAGTTGCACAAATGTGGCTAGCACACTTCTAGTATCAAAACTCAACCAGCCCCAATTCAAACATGCTAAACCGTACAAGCTCCAATGGTTGAATCAAAGTGGAGAGGTAAGGATTAACAAGTAAATGAAATTGTCTTTTTCAATTGGAAGGTATGAGGATGAAGTCATTTGTGATGTTGTTCGAATGGAGGCCGCACATCTTCTGCTTGGGAGGCCATGGCAGTTTGATAGAAGTGTAGTTCATAATGGCAAGAAGATTACTACATTGTTGACCTAAATGGCAAGAAATACACACTTGCACCTTTGAAGCCATGGAAAGCTTATGAGCATCTTGCTAGAATAGTCAAAGAGTGTAGAGAAGAAAAAGAAAAGAGAGAAAAACAAGAGAAAGAAAAGCAAACACAAGAAAAAGAATCGAATAAAAAGAGTGAGAAAAATTCAGAAAGTAAATGAGTGTTTTAGCTAGAAAGAATATTAAGAGATCATTGAAAGCTAGACAATCATATCTTGTACTTATGAATTTTAGTGATCACATTATACATTATTTGCTGCCTAGTAATTTTGTTTTGCAGATTCATGGAGTTGCAAACAACTCAATATCAATTGCAAGGAGTCCAATCTGTCTTAACTTATTTTCCACAAGGTAAGCAAGGTAAGTTAGGTTAGTAGGAAAGCTTTTTGGTTGATTTCAATAGTCTATATGTCAAGAACTTTGCTAAATTCAATTCTGTTGATTTTCAAAGTTTGTATTCTATTTTGAATCAATTTCAAAGTCTTTCCTACACTTATGAAAAGTTAGTTCAAAATTTTATAAAATGTGTATTGGAGTCTAATGATTTGTGTTTTTGTAAGCATATTATGAAATTCAACTATTTTGCATTGAATGAGTTTATGTATATTTTCTTCACATCCTATGTTGCTTATATATTATATAAGTTATATTTTGATCTTAATGTTTATCATTTCGAGCTTAACCAAATCATCGTGTATAAAAGTGTTAATTATATTGGTTATACTTGCTGGAATGACTTTTCCTTTAAAAATTTGGTTCGTGAGTTTGCATATTTTGTTGTCAATTCATTTCATAGCCAAATCTTTCATGTTCCAAGAGGTAATCAAGTAGTTCAACACTTGGTTGGTAAGTTCTCTTGTTATTCAATGTATTTTTCAATAGAAGAGGTAATCCATAATGTTATTTTCTATTATTTAGATTATTTACAATCTGATTTTGCTTTAAGTATTGTTGATCTAAATAATGATAACCTTTCAAGATTATCCATGTATTCTCAATGTAACAAAGAATCAAGTTGGTTAATAGACGAGTTTAAGTTAGAAAAGTTAACCACTGAATTTCTTTATTCATGTGAGTTCATAATACCAAATTGGTTAACTAAAATTAGTTGTTTTCCATTGTTTCAAATTTCTTTACAATTATGTCATAATGCATTTTGAGATAGTTATAATGATAAATTGCATGCATTATCCACACTTGTAAATTATTTTGATTTTGATGAAAAAATATTTGATGAAAGAAAAACTAATAGTCCAACTATATTTATTTTCATTGATAAAAATTCAGTTCCTTGGACTAACAGATTTATTCTTTAGGGAAATAATGTGTTACTGCCCACATGGTTTTTCATTCCGGTACAACTTGGTTCTTATTGAGTTCGTTGTGGTAATATTTGATCCCGGAGCTCAATTACCAGATTCGAAGATGAATCATTTGGAAGAGAGGGGGAATGATGGAGAACCATCAAGCTATGCTCTAAGAAAACATCAAATAAAAAATTCCAAGAATCCAATGAGTGGTCTAGGAGGTCCAATGATGAGGTCTAGGTTCGAGAAATTAAGAGATGTTCTAAACACCTTGATTATTGAAGTTCTTGATAAAGAAAATAAGGTTTTTGAAGTTCTTGTCAAAGTTCAAGAGAAAGAAAGCTTTGGAGCCTAACAGCTTTAACACTACTACAAGATGGTGATTTGTCTTCAAACCAATCTTTATTGAAGCTTGAATAACTTACTTGAAGATCAAGCATTGGAAGGTTCAACAAAGTCACTTGAGAGATGAGGATAAGGGCGTGCTTCATCTTACAGATTTTGGTTCACGCCTTTGGCATTATTTTTAGTTTCCATTTTCCTTTATTTGAAATGGTATGATTAAGTTGTAAACCTTATTAATTGCGTTTTGAATTTATGAAAGATGTTTAAATTCTGTTTTAGGAAAGTTAAACACATGGCCAAGTTCTTGCATGTTCAAGGCATGTGATTGGGTAATTCACTTTTAGGAAAGTTGGTATTTGTTTCCTAAAACGTGTAAGGTTTTAATTAATGTGATATTTGGCTAAAATAAAGGGTACAACTGACTTTATTGGTAGAAAAGGAGTTCAAAATGTGTTAGGTTAGTCATTCACATGTTTTGATAAGTTAGGAATCCAAATCAAATTTGAAAGTTTTCAAAATTGAATTGGTTGGTTAAGATCCAAAATCAATTTGGATTTTGGTGTCTTTTAGGGTTGCTTGTAGCCTATTTAAGGGTACCTTTAGCATCAATTTTAAGAGAGTTTTGGACGTTATTTTCTGCATATTTTCGTGTGAAAATTGGTAGAAAAGTATTACTTTTCAATCAGAAAAATTAACCCGAAAAATTGAGTTTTGTTTGAGCTTTTGTGTTGTGAACTATCTAGTGGCTTAGTTTCAGCCCTTAGGTTTTGCCACCTTATAGATAGGTTAAGAATTAAAACACTTAATCCATCTTTTGGTTCTTAGTTTGAGAACTACGAATCTAGTTTGCTTGCGATTACTTGAGTCAAATCAATTCAAATCATGATTTGGGCTTGGAGTGAGTCTCACATTCACCCAACTCACACATATCTTAAAATTTACTATTATTTTTCATTTTTGAAAGATTCTTAACAGGACATTAATCAAATCAACATATTTTTTACATCTCTTAAAGGTGAATTTTTTATTAAGTCTTGAGCCGTTATCTGTAAATCCAAACTACTAGGGGGATTAGGAATGAGATCCACATAATGTATGAACAAAGCTCTAATGGCAAAGTCGGCATGATGAAATATGACACAAGAGGATGTTTTTTTCAACAAATATTTCCAAGCTATATACTGCTCCCAAAGTAATTTTCAACGTGTGAATTGGAAAACGTCAGCATCATAGGGATTGAATAGCATCTTATGAGGTAGAGACCTTCTGTTGATGGATTTAAAAGAGAAAGTGGGCGATGGGAGGAGTTTGAAAGTAGACAAAGATTAGATGCCAAGCACATCAAACATACTATTGGGAAATGCCACTATAAACCAACAACTCAGTCTTCAAACTGAGTGACTTGATTGATGATAGACGGGATTGGCGAGCTCCGTTGGTAAGGATTCTATTTCTAGATGATATCGTTAATGTATTTTTTAATCCACCTTCCTGTTGAAGAATGCAGGGACTCAATATATTGGAAGGGAACGAGAAATTGTGTCTACACAGTAAAGGTAGGCTACCATTCTGCAATGGACTGGTTAGAAATGCAAAGACCAGAACTCTCATCCGGATCTTTGGTGGTGACGAGAAGTCGTTTGGAAACGATCGTGGAACCTACCAATACTGGCATAATTCTAGTTTTTCATCTAGAGGCTCATGAATGATGCTTGTCCCACAAATGTGGCTCTGTTTTGCAGGGTATGTATTATATCTCCAATTTATATGCAATGTTCCCAACGGGAGGAATCCATCACTCATCTATTCATATGATGTGAGGATTCCAAACAAGCATAAAGGGCATCTACTCTGGGCTTCAATTTTGATGTGGGAAACATAAGGGAGTTCAAATATTGGCTAGCCGAATGGTGCAACACAGCTCCAGACTCTTAATCTATAATTTTTTCCATTTATATGTTATGGAGCATATGGATTTTGAGAAATGAGCTTTTATGGGAAAGGGTGGATTTTGATCCAGCTCGTGTGATCACTCTAGCTGGAAGTCAATTTGTTTCCAGTATGAACATGAACGAACAAGGTACTGGTCCCCATGGGGAAAGTGCAGTTGGGATGCAAGTCAAGGGAAAATGTCACTTTAATATTTCATCAATGGGCTCTTGAGGAAATGGATTTTCAATATGTTTTCGTGGTAGATGGTGTCTTTTATCCAAATAAATTGCAGGGAGTGTATTCTTGGGGTACAAGAAAACAACGAATAGGAGGTAATTGCAACCAAGGTTAGAAGTAAGTTAACAAACTCAGCTTTGGAAATGGAAGCGCAGGCTTGTTTGGCAGCACTACAACAGTTGGTCACATGTGGTTACAACAATGTTGGTATATTATTAGATTGCTTGTGTCTTTTGCAGTATTTATCAAGTGAAGCACATGCACCCTTGGAGATCCAATCCATACTAGCAGATATTTTCTATTGGGCAAAATTTTGTAATTGAATAATCATTACAAAGGTAAGTAGAAAAAGGGTTGGATATGCCCATAGGATAGCTGCTGAAGAAGCAAGAAAGTTTCGACTTGTGCAATTTTACCACATATGAATACAAGTGGATGTTATGTTTCTTGATAAAAAAAATTGTACAATTAAATAATTAATATAATTATATTTATATTTATACTACATAAATATATTTAATGAATAAATTATATATAATTACACATTATTATACTTAATTTTTTGTGATAAATCTATTTTTTAGGTAATATTATAAGGTATTTCATTAATTTAATAATTTGAACAAAATATTTTAGCAAAAAATGTATAACAAAAAATAAATTGAGCCAAACCAAAGACATTGATTTTGGTTATTTGGGTTTTTGATTTGATCTCGCCAATTTTTTAAAATTAAGAAAATCAAATTAATCGAATCGAATTAACTAAATTATAGATTCACCATTTCATGCTCACACTTAGCTGATTATTCATTTGTAACATTTTGTAGAGCAATTAATTTTTACGAGAAACATATATAAGAATAGATTCACTAATTAATGCTCACTCTAGCTGATTATACATTTCTAACATTTCATAGAGCAAATTAGCTTTATGAGAAACATATATAAGAATATATTTATTTGACTGTTCTTTTGTGTTTGTCTCTCTGAAGCTTTTAAAAAAGGTGAAAATAAATTTTGTGTATTTCTTCTTCAATTATATGGGATAAATATATTTGTCTTCTACTTACTTTTTCATTTTCGGGTGTAACTTGGAATTCATAACTGAGACCAAAATTGGTTTGGCCAGACAATTATAGCTTACTAGAACATTTTAAAGCTTGCAATTGTCAATACCCTTTTTTCTGTTGTTCATGTCAACTAATGCTATAAGGGTACTATCAGATTATAAATAGTGGATGCCTTGACTATATCTTTTACATATATATATATATATATATATCTAAGTCTTGTGAGTAAAAGGTTAAAAATATTGTAGTTTGCATGTTATGGTAAAAGAGTGTGTAGAGGATGTTCACTATTGAAAACTTAAAAATAAGAGAAGTGCATAGAGAACAAATAGTAAAAGGGAAGATAGAGAAATTACAAGAGTCAAGAAAATTGTTTAACTTCTTGAAAATGTAGTTTGCATATTGTGCGGGCTCTTTTTTGATTCTTAAGTCCTTCCTTCCACCTTTGCCTTTGTATGGTTTAAACTCTCCTATGAACTAAAAGTAAATGGATAAATGAATACCGGTCTATTTCTGCTTCTATGAACTCTAAATAAATAAATGAACATGAAAAGTTTATCCACGAACTTAATTGTTTGTATCAGTGGTTAAACTGAGCTTCCATGACATTTCGAGAAAGAATTTTTGTTTGTTCGTTTAAGTTTCACCTGCACCACTCTATGCTTAGACATTGTACTTTATACACCAAACTAGCTATAATGCAGGAGTTTTACAGAAGGTATGCATTTAATTTTCTAGTATTAATGTACAAGTATAGTTTTTCCTAGCCATGATCGGAATCGAACCGATGGTTCCAGTTCCGAAATCGAAAACTTGGGCCGATTCAAAACTATAACGTCCCTTGGTTCTTCGGTTCTAGTTCTTGAAAAATAGAACTGGTGGAAAGAATATGATATACTTAAATATAAAAGAAAACACGTGTAATGATAGAATACGATGGCAAAATATGATCTATGTAGCTGACCTATATAGGGCTTGTTTAACTTCACTTAAGTACGAAAATTAATGGATTCATATCTAAACCATTTAACTTTGTTTGATAACTAAAAAATGCACATTTTAATAGATTAAGAGGGTCTGAAAACGCAAGCAAAACTATAAAGAGTTTTAAACGATAAAATCTGGATTAATTTGCTTAATTTACTTAATTTGAGAGTATGATCAAATATAGAGTTTTAAAATATTTTTAATATGACATAATTAACATGATTTTTTTTTCTTTTCACACATAATTACATTGTACACATATTTTTATATATATACATATTTACACATACTACACATTTTCACACAATACATTTAAATCTACTACATATTTTTACACATTACACATATTTACACATATTGCACACATTTTAACACCTCATATATTTACATATATTGCACACATTTTCACACACTACACATATTTATACATACTACACATTATTACACACTGTATTTATACATACTACACACATTTTCACATAGTATATATATTTACACACCATATGTTTGTACGTACTCTATACATTTTTGTCCACCACATATTCTTACATACTATATTTTTATATGTAAAATTTAGTTGGATTATCAAACATATAAAATTAATGAATTCAACAACTTATTACATTCAGATTTCATACTTCAAATTCAATTAATTTTAAGTTTTATCAAATGGACCTATAGTGGGATAAATGGTTAGTTGTTATTCTTGTTGTATAAATATTTCTATTTCTCTTCATTTTCATCACATAATTTTTTTATCTAATACTATTTCTCACTATTCCAATATTTATTATTCTATGGTTTATGGTTTAGCATTTTAGGATTTAGGATTTAGGTTTAGGTTATCAACTTTTTTAATTCTATTATTATATTATACAATGTGAATTTCAAGTAATAGTTCAATTATTTTTTAATTATATTATTTATTTTATATCTTTCTTTCTCACTTTCTAATCCCTTAGTTCTATTTTATAAAAATTCTATATATTAGTTTAATTCCTCCTATTATTCAAATTATATCATTATACTATTTGAATTTCAATTAATAGTTTAATTATTATTTTAATACTTTTATTCTTTATATATTTTTCTTTCTCATTTACCTAGTCCTTTCTAATTCTATTATTCTATAGACTCTATATCTTGGTTCAATTTCAATTATTATTCTAATTATATTATTATATTACACAATTTGAATTTCAATTAATGGCCTAATAATTCTGTAAATATCCTTATTATGTCTATATATTTCTTTCTCACTTATATAATCTTCCTAATTTTATATTTCTTAAAACTCTATATATTAATTCAATTATAACTATTATTCAAATATAATGTTATATTCTACTATTTGTAGGCGTTTGCCCCCTATTCAATATGGGGATAGTATTGATTATAGCTTTATCTTTATGCTAAAAAAGAAAAAAATAGAGACCCATTTAAATGTAGTAGATAACAGCGGGGCTCTATTTCAATTAATAGTTGAATCCCTCTTTTAATAGAAATTAAAATTAAAATGATATTGAAATTAAAACCGTAAAAAAAAATCGGAACCAGAACCAAGTTGAAACCGAAACAAAATTAAACAAAATTAAAACTAGCAATTTCGAAACTAAAATTGCCCCACGACAATTCGGTTATGGAACCAAAAACTGATGGTTTTGGAATCGTAGTCATGCCTATTTTTGCCCAAATTTTGGTTCGTTAACATATATTGAAACATTATTGAGTATTTTAGAGTCTGTCTTAGATTATATCTAATCTCTCTTTTCTTAGGGTTTTTGCTTTGTTTTTAAGTGTTTATGTGATACTTAAGTGCTTTTTGGTGTAAATTGTAGGATTTACGAGGTGGAGAGTTTAAAGTGCTAAAAAAGATTATATGAAGGCTGTTTTGACCAAAAAGTCAACAAGTCAACAAAAAGTCAACAAGTCAAAAAAAGGTCCACAAGGCAAGGATGACAAACCTTAAACCCTAGCATTGATCAACTTAGGCTTTGAGCTCGGATTGTGCACAAAGGCACATAGATGGGCTTTGGCCAAGTTAAGCACTCTTAGGGAGGTAAAGGTTAAGATTTGAGTAAAAACTTTGTATGGTTTAGCTTGTAATTTGCCTGAGGATAGCCATCTTAGTACCACACCCTCTTGGCCAAAATATATAGCCAATGCTAAAGTTGTAAGCAATTAAGGCCAACCACTAGCACATTAGTTTGTCCGAGGTCACTACCAAGACACGTAGCCAACGTCTTGACCTAGAACCTAGAACTACAATACCACACATGCATAAACCTTACACATACATGCACAAACCCTAGGCTTAACCTCTAACTCTAGCACACAGCAACCCTATCATAGCTTGGGTTCACACAACTAGCACTTAGGACGCCACAAGCAATTAGAACCCAAACTAGGACATACCATGAACACACAACACACAACACACAAAACAAACAAACACACACACACACACACACAAAATACTATTATCATGCCACAATAATAAATGCCTTCAAACTTGCATTTTTCTTGCTTTCCTAATTTTTCTCTCTCTCTCTCTCTCTCTTCATTTCATGCACATTATTGCTGTGGCATGGATGTCATGACAATGATACACTAGAAATCTTTCATTTTCATCCAAGACTCTACTTCTTCACAGCCCTAGGCCATATTACCTTGACATCCATGCCACGACAATAGTACACTAAAACCTCACTTTGCACACTTTACTCTAGTTTAGGACTTTTTAGCACACTATTGTTGTGGCATCTATGCCACACCAATGATACACAACACACACACACACATTTACACACACATACACATACTTACAACAAACAAAAAGCACACGCTCACTCAAACCAAGGCCATTATTGTCGTGGCATGGATGCCACAACAATAATTCCCTTGAACACTCAATCTCACACACTTCACTTTAGGTTTTGTGAACATTATTGTCGTGGCATGGATGCCATGACAATAATAGGCTATTTTTGCACATTTCACTTGTTGTTTTGTGTAAATGTTGTTTGTTTTTAGGTGTTAGAACCCATCTCTCTACCATTAGGTACTTAGAATCTCTCTAAAAAACCTATATCAAGACTTATCTTCACACACTTTTAGAGAATCCTTAGAACCAACCCTTAGGACTTAGAACCCAAGTTTAGGATAGAATTATAACATATTAGAACCACAATAGGCCATTGTTTTCATGGTATTCATGCTACGGCAACAATACAATCAAACCTCCAAAAGCACTCACCTAAACACTAAAACCTTCAAAGCACATGATCCATGCCACGAAAATGATGCACAAAATCCTTTCGCTCATCTTAAAACCATCTAATCGGTGCTATTGTTGCCATGTCATGGATGCCATGATACAATACACACAAAACTCCGTTTCTCTATCTTTTTGCCTTAGTTTAGTCTATTTTGTCTTTTACATCAAACGAAGACACATACTTTTGGGACCACATTCTAACCTTCCCAATATGAACCATAGAGCAAGGTTCATACCTAACATGACCATTGGATCCATTATTGACCCCACCTAGACTAGAACGCTGTGGAATTGTTATGTCTCACTAGTTAACACTAGTTTCACCTAGTTAACACTAATTTGGTCAAAAGAGGATTAGTTAACCTTGATTCGCCATAGTTTTGTTAAATTAATACTAGTTTACCTAATTTGACTAGTCAACCTTAGCTAACCCTAGAAATCCCTAGTAACCCTAGTTAGGATAGTTTAGTTCTAGTGTAACTAGTTTGACCTAATTTGACCAATTCACCCTTAATGTAACCATAGTTACTCTTATTCAGATTAAATGTTTGCTAGTTTGACCTAGTGTTATTTAGTTGCGAATGATCTAAGTTACGCTAATTTTGCCTAAATGAGTCAACTTAACTCTAAATAAGGTTTAACTTTACTTAGTTAGGGTTGATTTGGTCATCTTCACACTAGAAACTTTAGAAAACCATAGGAAACTGTTAGAAACTCTAGAAACTTTTTAGTTTTTCCACATAGGCAAAAATTCATGTTTTGTCTTTACTCGTGTATTTTTATATTATCCTTGATTCTCTTATAAGGGTGCACATGATACTTAGCCAAAGCTAGCCACATGGAGGAGGTAACCCAAAGTGCATACGTCATTGATGACATCCAAGGGTGAATAATTCAAATGAAGGCTTGTCCTATGAGAATGACCACTTTGTAAATAAAAATATACAAGCATAAGGTACTTTTTTTAATAAGTAAATAGTTAGAGATTTCTTTCTCTCCAAGATTTGATAGTTTCTTCACATTTCTTTGATCGCATTATTGGGGGATCATTTTCTTGATCCTTAGTGTTTATTAAATTGTAGAGAAAGCTAGATCTAGATTCCTTTGCACAAGGATCATCATGGATTGAGATTAGGCTTGGACATTTGCACTTACTATTGAAATTTAAGGATTTTTCCTATTCATTAAATGTGTAGTCTCTTGAATTTCTTTACAGGGTAATTGGGGTGAAAATTGGCAAACTGGTAGGGACTTTTCATGTGATTCAAACAACAACATCGAGAACATTAGGAGATTAATAGATGAATCTAACCAACTGCTGTACATTAGAAATGAAAAATTACTCTAAATTTTCCTTTATTGTCACTATGTTGCATCTAAAAACTACTAGGGGTTGGACAGTTAAGTCTTTCAATGCTCTTTTAGGCATTCTGAAACGGCTACGCCAAGTGGGGCTAAAATTCCTAAGAATTTTTATGAGGCAAAAAAGTATATAAGAGAATTGGGGTTTAGTGGGGAAAAAATACATGCATGTGTGAATGATTGTGTCCTGTTGCGTAATGAGTATGCTTCCCATGCCCATTGCCCCAATAATAATTGTAATGAACCCCGATTTAGAGGAAAGGATTTGACCATCCCACGAAAGGTTCTCCGATACTTTCCATTGCTGCCTAGGTTATGAAGGTTGTATTTTAACGAGAAGGTTGTTTGTGATATACGGTGGCATAAGAAAAAATGGTTAGATGATAGGAAATTAATTAGGTACCCTGCAGACAGCGAGACGTGGAAGCATCCTGATATGGTATTTCCTAATTTTGCATACGACCCATGAAGTGTGCGGTTAGGATTGGCAACTGATGGGTTCAATCCTTTTGGGAATCGAAGTAATGCTTATAGCATTTGGCCCGTGTTTGTTATCCCGTACAATCTTCCTCCTTGGAAATGTGTGAAAGATATGTATTTGTTTATGACATTGTTGATCCCTGGACCTAATTCACCTGGAAACAACATCGATGTCTATTTGTAACCTTTGATTGACGAATTAAATTAGTTGTGGAGAGGTGTAGAGGCGTATGATGCACATGATCGAGAGAAATTCATTATGCGTGCAGCCTTGTTGTGGACTATAGACAATTTCCCTACTTATGGGATACTATCTGGTTGGAGCAACAAAGGATACAATGCTTGTCCAATTTGCATGAGTGAGACATCATATACATACTTGTCACATTTTAAGAAAGTTTGTTACATGAGCCACTGCAGATTTCTCTCAACATCTCATAGTTGGAGGAGAGATAAGAAGAACTTTGATAGTAATATAGATATGAGGGATCCATTAGCACCAAAACCTAGACAAGAAATATATCACGATGTCGATAATGCAGTCAAGAATCCGTAATTTTATGGTGTAGGTGGTCATGGATACTCGGGTAGAAAGTGTAAAGGTAAGGATGGTTGTGGTTGGAATAAGAAGAGAATTTTCTTTCAGCTTCCGTACTGGGCAGATCTTAAGGTAAGGCATAACATAGACATTATGCATGTTGTTAATAATGTTAGTGAAAGTTTGGTTGCCACAATGTTTGACATTGTTAGGAAGACTAAGGAAACCTTTAAATCTCGCCAAGATTTGATGGCGCAATGGTTGCAATGGGAGTTGCATTTACAACCATGGGGTAACAAATTCATCATGCCTATGGCTTCATATCATTTGACCAAGAAGGAAAAGAACAAAATCTGCTCTTTCATCAAGTCTGCTAAATTTCCACATAGCTTTGCATCAAACTTGTCTCGGTGCATAAAAGGAGAGGGACTACAAATTTCTGGAATGAAAAGTCATGACCATTATGTGTTCATACAACGTGTTTTGCTGGCAGAAATTAGAGGTTCCACGTGTAAGGAAATTCGCTTGATATTGTTTGAACTTAGTTCTTTTATTCAGAAATTGTGTGCACGAACCACAAGTGTGGACATTATGCAAGAAGAACAAACAAAAATCATTTCACTTATATGCAAGTTCAAGAGAATATTTCCCCCCCTCCTTCTCGATATCATGATTCATCTTTTAATCCATTTACCATACGAGACAATGGTAGCAGGTCCACCTCAGTATCGGTGGATGTTCCCATTTGAGAGGTATGCTTTTGAAGAAAAATTTATTTATTTTCAATAACATTCAACTCATTTCCAACAATATTACTGAATATGTTCAGGAAAATGGGAACATTAAAGGGATATGTTCACAACAAAGCTAAGCCAGAAGGATGCATCGCTGAGAGATACATAGACAATGAATGACCAACATGTTGCTCTATGTATTTGAACAATGTGGAGACTGTGTTCAATAGGGTTGAGTGTAATAATGAGAATAAGGACACCTGTTGTGAATTATCTGTTTTCAGTTGCAAGGCTCGACCACTAGGTGGCCAGAAGTTTTGTGCTCTTGACAAGGATGAGTTGGCTAAGATCCATTCTTATATTTTGAACGACTATGATGAATTGGGGGATTTAATAATGTAAGTACACATGTATCTTTATGAAATTGATATTAGGTAATGCATCAATTTTTGGACATCATATCAAATTAGCCTTTCCTTCTAGTGTACAGCCAACACAAGTTGCAACTTGAGGAAGAAAGTGTTCATAATGTGAACGAGCATCATAACATACATTTTGCATCATGGGTGGATCGAGTTGTAAGTATATGAACATACCAAATTCACTAATTCACATTAACTATTTCTTTCTATTCAATTTTACTTTCCTTTAATATTGACTTAATGTGTAGGTACAAAATAATCCAGATTTAAACTCATGCGATGTTAGATCTTTGTCACGTGGGCCACTCTGTCAAGTAGTTTGATATAATGGATGCATGGTCAATGGTTATAGATTCCACACACAAATTTGTGAGTTAGATAGAAAACGTCAAAACAGTGGAGTTGTTGTGCAAGGTGATCATGGGAACAATTTGATCTATTTTTATGGGTTGTTACAAGATGTATTGGAAGTTGAATACTTGGGAAGCAACAAAAGAGTTATTGTATTCAAGTGTGCGTGGATTAGAGTTGATGCAATAGGGTGCCAAATTGATAAAGAATCCGGACTCACTAGTGTGAATCTATCTCATAAATGGTACAACGAGCAGCCATATATACTTGCATCACAAGCAAGGCAGGTTTAATATATTCGTGATTTGAAATTGGGTGGTGATTGGCATATTGTTCAGGGTTACAGTCCTCGATCCTTATATGATGTTCCTAAAAATTCAGCCGAAGAGGAAGGTGTGTATCAAGAAGAAGATCCACCATTTGGGATTCTTATGGTTGATCTAGTTGTTGAAATGCCACCATTGACACTAAATTCGGATCCATTACACGCACTTGATGCCTCAATTGTTAATGGTTCTAAATTAGGATGTTCTCCACAAAGATGATTCATTCATTGATGATAATAGTGCAGATTCATCAAGTTCGGGGTCATCTCAACATGAGGAGGATATATTGGAGTATGATAGCAGTGATTAGAGTAGTGCTTTAAATTTAGTATTTTTGCATGATTTTTCCGTTTAATTGTTATGTTTGTACTATTGAAAGTTCGTTCTATGCTATATATTTGTACATTAATAATTTGTCACTATTTTTCAATGTGGTTTCTATTAGTCTATGTTTATCTCATATTTACTTGTTTGTAATTGAATGACTTTTCATGATACACATGAATATGATTAAGGTTGGTACCTTTAAACTGTTATCACTTTCAGCTATACTAGTGCAATTTTTTATATTATATTTTGAACTTAATCTAGTTTTGTTCATGTGTAGATGGTTGGTCCGGGAAAGAGAGATGTTCAAGAGAAAATAGCAACACTTAATGTGGGAGTTGCTCCACAATCAAGTGTCAGACGTAGTGCACGATTTACACCTATGAAAGGAGTGAGCTCTTTTCGTATTTGCGATGAAGAGAATCAATCAAATGACATGAGTATCCCATGTTTGGATGTACGACGAGAGATACATGCAAAGAGGTTGTTTGCCCAAAGCAACGAGATGCCAACTATGTTGGAAACTCCACATTTACGTAGCCAGGATGATAATAGAGGGGAAGACCAAAAAAATGAGGAATTCACGAGTGAGGAGAATATGGGATCTTCCTCACATGGTATGGCTTTAATAAATAGTCATTAATAAAATGTATAATAATAATCAAATAATTCAATTAAAGATTATCTTTAATATTAGCTTCAATTTATGAAATTGTTCTTGCTTTTTGTTTCATTGAATAACACTTAAAATGCTGCCAAGAGGGGTCCAACTAGATGTTTAGAGGATGTTAAACAGCATCGTTATATCAAACACCAAGAAACATTATGGTAGATCAATCATTTGGCCGTCTGGTTGGTTAGATTAGCCAACTGATCATTAGCAACGTAGGTGCAACTGTTCGTGAATACTCAAAATTTGATGGTTCCACGTGGAAGTATCAGACAAGGGAAATCAAGTCTGATATTTTGAGCAAATGCATGGTAAAATATTGTTTTCATTAGTGACGACATGATAGTAAAATTTTAGATTATTTGTATTTTGGTAGTCTAATTTGCAATTAATCTGTTTAATCTTTTTGTTATGTTATGTTTTTCATTAACATTCTAGGAGAACATAACACATGACGGGAGTACTGTTCGATAGAAAAAGCAATTTTGAAATAGGCAGGACATTCTCACAACCAAAGAAGTTACAAAATGCACAAACGTTACAAGAACATCGCAAGTAAGGATGAAGCAAAGGAAAATCCAATTCGTGGTGTTGTTAAAATTTATCATTGGCATTCGCAATGCGAGAAGTTTGAAAGTGCAGAATTTAAGGTGGGATTTATGTCACTTTGTTTGTGTATACTAAACATTCTATGATTAAACTAATACTTAAAGTTTTCATGTCTTCTGTAATGATTTTTCCATTTCATTAAAAATAAAAGAAGCGGAGCATGATAGCAAAACAAAGTCGTGCTGCAAATAAAACTCCCCCAACACTTGGATCTGTATCAATTGCACGAATTTGTGCTGAGTTTAGCATTACAACTCATTTTCATGATTTAACTTATGTTAACCATATTATACCTTATTTAATTCATGTATGTTTATAAACTTTTAATTACTTGACATAAACTAATTTATTAGTTTATATGCAGTTTGAATTTCCCATAGGAAAAGAACAAAGTGACAAAGTTGTCTCCAATTGAAGCGTACCACCATGCTCAATTCTCAAACAACAAAGGAAGAATGGTCACTGATGAAGTTGATGTGAAATATGTACATCAATATTACTTAGTTAATATTCAATCTTTTTATTCTTTTATTATATTTCCTTCACTTATAAGTTATGTTTATTATGTAGACTGAGTTGAAAGATGAAGAGGCTGTATCTTCTAGTTTCCCCACTGAAATTTGCATCAAAAAACTTGGTGCATTATGATACGGATGGCCTTGGATTGGAGTCCTCAATCACACGAATACCCTCTCCTTTGGACCGGTTGTTCTACCAAAATCTCGAACAAAACAACTCAACACAAAGATGCGGAAACACACAACAAGAAGATAATAAAAATGGCAGAATTGATTAACTAATCAAACCCACACGTTATTACAAATTGATTCTAGTTCAACCTATGTAAATCAAGAGTTGAATAAAAATCAGTTTGGCATGTTCTTTAAATCAAGAACAGGTAAGTTCTCTCTAAGGTCCTAGCTTAAAGATCACGGGTCTTATGAAGATTCAACTGAACTCAATTGAATGATCACGTTTCTTCACAACTTTTCACGGCTGCAAAAGGGTTTTTAGCAAAGCTAAAGTTTATCAAATTTCATCTTATTAATTCACGTGAAAAACTAACCTATAAATAGGCTACAAAAACGTGAAACCCTAATGGTTATCAAGTACAACTTGACTTCCAAGCTAAACAATTACAATTTAGGAAACTTTCCAAATTGGAATTGGAAAATAACAACTAACAAAATAACAAACTTAGTTTCCTAAAAGGTAATAAGCAAAACACGGTTTTGCTACCTTTGCTAAAAACGTGTAAAGCTCCTAAAATTTAGGAGCTTATTTTCCTAAACTTTAACTTGCCATTATCATACAAGATAATTGGGCCAAGTAATTTATTAATGAATTAATTAAAGCCCACATTGAGTGTTTTGGACTTAAATAATTAAAAACAATATAAATCTTATAAATTAACCAATGGCGTGATCTATCAATGTAAGCCCAAGGACACGCCTCCTTCATTGTACTTCAATTCGGCTATGCAATTTCTTCAAGGTGGATCATGACTTGTTATTGAAGAAACATGCCAAATAACTTCATGTGAATGAGATGTTGCAAGATCTTCCTCAAGTCCTTCACAAGTTGATGCGATTAATTAATGCAAGACTGCATTCATCTTCGAACTCCTTGATCTTGTCATTGGACCATCAAGAAGATTTGCCAATGGATCTTATGAAGTTGGTTTCGGCAAGATTGACATGGGTTGATTTCCATCATTCCCTCCCTCCTCGAAAGGATTAGTCCTCGAATCACCTACATCAAACAAAGATAAATCAATAACATTAAATGTAGATGAGACATTGCTATACTCACTAGGAAGTTCAATCTTGTAAGCATTATCTCCAATCCTTTCCAATACTCGAAAAGGACCATCTCCTTTTGGATGAAGTTTAGATTTCTGTTTGTAAGGAAACCTCTCTTTCCTTAAGTGAATCCAAACCCAATCTCCCAGTTCGAAAATCACTTGTCTTCTACCTTTATTTGCTTGTTTTGCATATTGCTCATTACGCCTTTGAATGTTATTTCTAACCTTTTCATGTAACTCCCTAACAAAATCAGCTTTCTTTTTACCTTCAACATTAACAAACTCATTAATAGGAAGAGGCAAAATATCTAAAGGAGTTATAGGATTATAACCATAAACAATCTCAAAGGGTGAAAAATTAGTAGCACTATGAATTGTTCGATTGTAAGCAAACTCAATGTGCAGTAAACATCCTTCCCAATTCTTTAAGTTTTTCTGAATGATAGCACGAAGTAAAGTAGACAAAGTACGATTTACTACCTCAGTTTGCCCATCAGTTTGAGGATGTGTAACAGTAGAAAATAATAACTTAGTGCCTAACTTATTCCAAAGATTGCGCCAAAAGTGAGATAAAAACTTGACATCTCCATCACTAACAATACTCTTAAGAATTCCATGCAATCTTACAATCTCCTTAAAGAACAAATCAGCAAGTTTTGTAGCATCATTAGACTTAGAACATGCAATGAAGTGTGCCATCTTACTAAATCTATCAACTACTACAAAAATGCTATCATGACCATGCGGGACCTAAGTAATCCAAGAACAAAATCCATGGAAATATTTACCCAAGGTTGACTAGGTACAGGCAAAGGTTGATATAAACCATGAGGCATTATTTTCGATTTTGCTTGCTTGCACACAATACACTTTTCACAAATACTTTTAACATCTTTAATCATGTTAGGCCAATAAAAATGCTCATGCAAAATTTCAAGTGTCTTAGAAATACCAAAATGCCCCATTAACCCTCCCCCGTGGGTTTCTTTAACAAGTAATTCACGCATGGAACATTGGAGAATGCAAAGTTTATCTTTCTTAAATAAGAAACCATCATAAACATAGAAGTCTCCATTCGGTTTAGTCAAACAAAGATCATAGTTGGCTTGAAAATCATGATCATCCTTATACAAATCTGTAAGCAATTCAAAACCAAGTAACTTAGCATGCAAATAGGTAAATAAAGTTTATTTCCTAGATAATGCATCGGCAACTATATTCTCTTGACCAGATTTATATTTAACAACATATGAAAAGGTTTCAATAAACTCTAACCACTTAGCATGCCTTTTATTCAATTTACCTTGAGTTTTCAAATATTTAAGGCTTTCGTGATCAGAATGTATTATGAATTCCTTTGGCCGTAAATAATGTTGCCAAACTTGTAATGATCTTACCAAAGCATACAACTCCTTGTCATAAGTTGCATACTTTAAAGCTGCCCCATTGAGCTTTTCACTAAAATAAGCCACGAGCCTTGATTCCTGCATTAAAACACCGCCAATACCAATCCCTGAGGCGTCACAGTGTATTTCAAAAGCTTTATTAAAATTCGGAAAAGTAAGTAAAGGGGCGTGAGTCAATATGTATTTCAACTTGTTAAAGGCGTTTTCATGCTCATCTTTCCATTCAAAAATAACATTTTTCTTGACAAGTTCATTTAGAGGGGCTGCTATAGAACTAAAATCTTTAATAAATCTCCTATAAAAACTTGCAAGTCCATGAAAACTCCTAACTTGACTAGCACATGTAGGTCTTGACCAATCTATGATTGCCTTGACATTAGACTCATCAACAGCAATACCTTGAGAACTTACAACATATCCCAAAAAGATAATTGATTCCAAGCAAAAAGAACACTTTTTAAGATTAGCATATAATTTGTTCTCACGTAAAACAACAAATACTTGTTTTAAATGTTCAACATGTTCATCAAGTGTTTTGCTATACACAAGGATATTATCGAAATAGACTACAACAAATTTTCCAATAAAGTGACGAAAAACATGGTTCATAAGCCTCATAAAAGTACTGGGTGCGGGTGCATTAGATAAACCAAAAGGCATAACTAACCATTCATAAAGACCATACTTTGTTTTAAAGGCTGTTTTCCATTCATCATCTTCTTTCATGCGAATTTGATAATAGCCACTTTTTAGATCAATCTTGGTGAATATGCCTGAACCATATAACTCATCAAGCATGTCATCTAATCTAGGAATTGGATGCCTATAATTAATAGTTATTTTATTTATGGCACGACAGTCAACACACATACGCCAAGACTCATCCTTTTTAGGAACTAAAATGACAGGACCGGAACATGGACTAAGAGATTCACGTACAATACTTTTGTCAAGGAGTTCATCCAGTTGACGTTGAATCTCTTTTGTTTCCTCAGGGTTAGATCTATAAACTAGACGGTTTGGAATTTGTGCTCCAGGTATGAAATCAATTTGATGTTCAATACCTCTAATAGGAGGTAAACCTATTGGTAATTCATCGGGAAACACGTCTTGATATTCCTGCAAAAGAGAGTAAACAGCACTAGGCAAAGAAGCAAGGTTATCACTATCAACAATAAATATAAAATCCTTGCGAATCATCAAGTACAAAGGTTGCCTAGTTTCTAAAGCTCTCTTACTCGTACTAGAAGAAGCAAAATTGACAAGATTTTGAAACAACTATCTCTCGAGTATTACAAGAATTCGAATTACTATTACATTGTTTCTCTTGTTCTTTCTTCTCCTTTACGACATTCATATTTCTACTAGTTTGTATAATCCTTGCTTGGTCTTCAAAGACTTTTACGGGAGTTAAGGCATGAAGATTAAACTTCTTTCCTTTATGTACAAAGCTGTAAAAAATTTTCTTGGCATGATAAAGTACATCACAATCAAATTGGCAAGGATGACCAAGTAAAATATGACTTGCTTCCATGGGAACAACATCACATAGAACAGTATCAACATATTTCCCAATGATTAAAGAAAACTTAACTTGTTTTGTAACTCGTGTATCAACCGAATTGTTTAACCATTGTAAACGATAAGGCTTGGGATGTTTCATGCAAGTCAAATTCAATTTGTTCACAAACAAAGTACTCGCCACATTGGTGTAACTACCACTATCAATAATCACACTACAAATTTTCCCTTGAACCACGCATCGTGTGTGAAATATGTTTTCTCGTTGCATCAAATCATCATTATCAACTAAAGGTTGAACATTAAGAACTCGGCGAGAAACTAAAGAATAATTACCAACATCATATGTATATGATTCAAGCGCTTCACCATCATCACTTGATTCACTTTGGTGCTTCTCTTCAAGAGGTGGCATGTCGGCACAATCATCATCACTTACCACTTCACCACTATCAAGAGTTATCATCAATTTTCGAGTGGGACAATCAGATTGCATATGTCCATAACCTTGACATTTATAACACCGAATATCCCTCAATCTAGAAGTGGGGGTTGACGCCGATTTGGGAGCAGAATTAGCAGCCTTTGGAGCTGATTTTGGAACGTTTGGAGGTGCACTTGAAGGCTGATTCGAAGTGAATGGTCGCGGCTTGGTTGGTGGAGTGAAAGGGACAACATTCGGCTTTTGTTCCCTTCGCCAAGTTGGTGGCGGTTGTGAGAACTTATTCTTCCCTTTCATGTGTCTTTCAATCTTAATTGCTTTGTGCTCATTAATATCAACATAGCTTTGTAAATCAACATGGTAAGCTAAATCCGAATGCATACCTCTCAAAAACCTTTCTATAGTGGAGTCGGGATCCTCTTGAACATTGGCTTTAATCATCAAAGCTTCCATCTCATGGTAATACTCCTCAACCGTGCGGTTACCTTGCACAAGAGAGTGCAATTTTCCATTCAATTCAAGGTTGTAATGAGAAGGGACATACTTCTTCCTCATAAGCACTTTCATTTGGTTCCAAGTCTTGATTGGCCTTTCATCATCTTGATGTCTAGTTCGAATAACCTCATCGCACCATAGACTAGAATAATTCTTAAGGTGCATGAAGGTAAGGTGGTATTTCTCCATTTCAGGGTAATTATGGCCTTCAAAGAAGTGATCAAGTTCTCGAACCCAATCAAAATAAGCCTCGGGATCTGCCTTTCCATGAAAAGTAGGAATTGTTAGTTGAACAGAACCAATTGAAATTTTTGATTTGTCACCTTTCTTAGAAGAACCCGTGTTCTCCTCCTCCTCCTCCTCATCATTGTTGGATTCATTATCGGAATCAAACTCAATCTTTCGTGAAGGAGAACCCTTTGGTGGTCGAGATGTGGAAGACATATTATCGATTTGGAGTTGAAGCTTTCGGATCATATCAAAAATTACATCATTTGTGAAATTTTGATCCACTTGGGATTTTTCTTGTGGTGTTTTGTTATCACCACCCTCCATTGTACCTGCAAGTTAGTAAAGGAAACAAGAAGAAAACAAAAGTAGTCCTCTCGGGTTCTCACTATTTGGGTGAGTAGGTACACTCCTCTCTGATATGAAGGCTTTTCTCGTATATACCCTATCTAATACTCTCAAACTATAAAAACTTACTGGTTCAATTGATTAAAATAACACGTCTCAACCAATAAATTCCACAACAAGATTTGCACAGGTAAAACCAAATAAGTTCAAGCAAATCATGTCAAGAGTATTTAAGATCACATGTGGATACAACTTGATTAGCTTCAGAAACTAAAGAATTCATAAAGTAGACTCTAAGACGAAGAGAATGCAATTTGAATCACTTGATTCCGAGTTGTATTGAGCAGGATATGGCACTTTCAATATAAGGTGGTTTTCAAGTAACAACTCAAGAACAATGTGTTCTTTCAGATATAAAATAAAATTAAATAAATTAAATAAAACAAAGTCCGAATCCGTATTTTTTTTGTAATTGACCGTACCTTTTTTTAAATCGGTCAACTTTTTTTTTGTTCGGATAACAACCTAGTACAAAACAAAACTTTTAAGGTTTGGACACAAACCTTGGACAAAACAAATGGTTAAGGTTCGGACAAGAACCTAGGACAAGTAAAAGGTTTAAGGTTTAAGATTTTAAGACACAATCCTAGGATTTAAGGTTGTTTGTCTTATATTGTTCAAACAAACCTAGGATTAAGGTTTTTGTCTTGTCTTAACCTTAAAATTTCAGAAAATTAAACCTCAAATATCTCACCAAATATTGTAAATTTGAAGGTGCCACTTTAACAAAATATTCAAGATTTATGATAAAGATCAAGAATATAGCTCAAGAACCAAATTTTAACACTTTCGGATTTTTCAAGAAAATCAAGAAGTTCAAGAAAGTGTTCAAGAACTTGTCTTTTTCAAGTGTGATAAAAGTTTGATTAGAAGGCAATATGTAGGCAACACAATGATGAAACTAACACAAATGAAAGCAAGACAAACAGATCAAAATCAATGAATCTAGAGATTTATGACCGACTAGTTCAGAGAAACCCTAATTTGATGTGAGACTCAACAAAGAAAACACAAAAAATCCAACACTATGAAGACAAACAAAATAGTGCAGAATTTAAACACAAAGAACAGCAGCAAAATGCTAGAAGAAACAGCAAGAACAACGTGAAAAACAACAGCAATATTACGACTCAAAAACAGCAAAAACTGAGAGCAAGATCAACACGGTTTTGGGATAGATTTCAGCAACAAAATTACATGCGATTTTTATGAATTATTTGAATGAACCTATGACGACCTAAGACAGCAAGAGAACTCTAAAAACAGCAAGGAAAAAGACGCAACAAACTGCAGAATTGGACGCTAGACAAAACAGCAAGAACGACGCCAAAAATCAAGAAAAACCGAGAAGATAACAAAACCTGAATTTTGGACGACAACAACCTGGCTCTGATACAACTTGATACGGATGGCCTTGGATTGGAGTCCTCAACCACACGAATACCCTCTCCTTTAGACTGGTTGTTCTACCAAAATCTTGAACAAAACAACTCAACACAAAGATGCGGAAACACACAACAAGAAAATATTAAAAACGGCAGAATTGATTAACTAATCAAACCCACACGTTATTACAAATTGATTCTAGTTCAGCCTATGTAAATCAAGAGTTGAATAAAAATCAGTTTGGCATGTTCTTAAAATCAAGAACGGGTAAGTTCTCTCTAAGGTCCTAGCTTAAAGATCACGGGTCTTATGAAGATTCAACTGAACTCAATTGAATGATAATGTTTCTTCACAACTTTTCACGGCTGCAAAAGGGTTTTTAGCAAAGCTAAAGTTTATCAAATTTCATCTTATTAATTCACGTGAAAAACTCACTTATAAAGAGGCTTCAAAAACGTGAAACTCTAATGGTTATCAAGTACAACTTGAGTTTCAAGCTAACCAATTGCAATTTAGGAAACTTTCCAAATTGGAATTGGAAACTAGCAACTAACAAACTAACAAACTTAGTTTCCTAAAAGGTAACAAGCAAAACACGATTTTGCTACCTTTGCTAAAAACGTGTAAAGCTCCTAAAATTTAGGAGATTATTTTCCTAAACTTTTACTTGCCATTATCATGCAAGATAATTGGGCCAAGTAATTTATTAATGAATTAATTAAAGCTCACATTAAGTGTTTTGGACTTAATTAATTAACAACAAAATAAATCCTATAAATTAACCAATGGCGTGATCCATCAATGTAAGCCCAAGGACACGCCTCCTTCATTGGACTTCATTTCAGCTATGCAATTTCTTCAAGGTGGATCATGAATTGTTATTGAAGAAACATGCCAAATAACTTCATGTGAATGAGATGTTGCAAGATCTTCCTCAAGTCCTTCAAAAGTTGACGCCGTTAATGAATGCAAGGCTATCTTCATCTTCGAACTCCTTGATCTTGTCATTGGACCATCAAGATTTGCCAATAGATCTTGTGAAGTTGGTTTCGGCAAGATGGACATGGGTTGATTTCCATCACATTACCTAGCAATTTGAAGGGGATGGCAAAGCCAGTGAAAGAACTTATTCTTTCAGATAACTTAAGCAGGATTCTTGAGCATGAAAAAGCAAGATCTGATGCAGCCGAGGTTGAAAAGGATGAATTAGCATCCAAACTTGCTAGATATGAGGAGGAAATGAAATTATTGTAAGAGGATCAATCACAACTAAATTTCCAAGTGGCAAAATTGCTAAAAACGTTGCCAATGATAGATAACACTTTAGATGAAAACTTCGAGTAAGATGTAAGTATGTATCTAATAATACTATGTCGATGGATGCTGAAATTAAAGTTGTCTCTTTATTTCATAGTGGTCCTCAATATACATCTTATATTATTTGGTTGGCACATGATTGGAACTTGAACATATCATTTAGGATTGACTAATAAGACTTATTGTACCATTTTATTATAGTTAAATGTTTCAACATAAGTTTGTTGAAATTGGTACGATTGGTACGATTACACTTCGAACAAAATACTTTCATTAGTATAAAATTTGTGAAACCCACATGAATATACATTAACATGTCTTATGTACACTTGCTATCCAAGTAATGTTTGGTTTTGGATATTGCCATTCTTTTACTTTTAAATGCTTGAATGTACCTCATGTTGAGTGTTGTTTCCAATAGTTGGACTAAACTGTGAAATATTTATTAAATTGGCACGATTACACATTGAAAGTAGTTTTTGATTGGTTTAAGATTTGTGAAACCCTCGAAGTATATGCATGAACATGTCGTATGGTTATATTGTGGAATATAAATTGGTTGGTTTATAATTTGTGAAACCTAAAAATATATGTACGAACATGTCTTATGCACATTTGTAGTCCAAGTATTGTTTAATTTTGATTATTGTCATTCTTGTAACTTTCAATAATTTAATGTTACTCTCGTGGCGCATTGTTGCTAATAGTTCAACTAAATCACGAAACTTTAGTTAGATTGGCACGGGTACATTTTGAAAATAAACTTTGATTGATTTAAAATGTGTTAAATCCAAAAGAATATGTATTACCATGTCTTATGTATACTTGCTGTCAATATCTTGGTTGTTGCTAAATATTGCTATTCATTTTATCTTTAAATGCTTGGATATAGTTCTTGTGGCATATTGTTGCTAATATTGGGACTAAATTTGTGACACCCACCAGAATATGTATGAACATATCCTATGTAAGATTGCTACCCAAGTTTTGTTTGGTTTCGAATATTACCATTCTTTTATCTTTAAATGCTTGAATGTAACTGTTGTGGTATATTGTTGCTTTTTGTAGGACTAAATCGTGAAACTTTGGTTAAATTGACATGATTATACATTCAAAATACACTTTGATTGGTTTAAAATTTGTTAAACATGTAATATTATCCATGAACATGTCTAATGTATAATTACTTCCCAAATCTTATTTGGTTTCGAATGTTGCTATTCATTAACTTTAAATGTTTGAACAGAGATTGGTTTACTTTTAAATTGAGATATTATATTATTTTTTCATGTTTGTTATATTTTATAATGGTACATGATATGTTACAAAAAGGTTTTAACCTATTTTTTTGAACTATTATGAAGGTTGAAAAAAACTAAAGAGTTGAATTGTCAATTCTCCTTATGGATGAAGAAAGAAATGGTGGGCGTTCTTGACACTAGAGAGTTGAAGTATCAACTTTTTGTTTGATGGATTAGTACTTTTGTGTTATATTTCTTGGATATTAGAAGATTATTAATACTATGGTATATTTCTTGGATTGTACAATGTTGAATATTGGCCACGTTGGTATATTTGGTTAGTTTTATTTTAATGTTTGTTCAATATATAGGTGAACAAGTTTTATTTTAATGTTTGTTTGATATACTTGGTTATATTTATTATTATTATGAACATGTGTTATTTTCTAGTCACCAAATGAAAAGGTTGACAATATTTTCTTCATTATTGACAAAAAGTTTACTCACTAAATTCTACAAATTGACCACATTTTTTTGAATTGTAACCAACAATATTTCGTCACCATATAAATAATTGACAAAAAACTTTGGTCACCATTTTAGTCAGAAAAATTGCATTGCGACTACTCCATTATTGACTAAATATTTGGTCACCATTTGGTGACTATCATACTAATCACCAATGGTTATCCATAATATGGTCACCAATTATTCTTTGGTAACCACAATTTTAGTCGGCAAAACATCAATTGTTTGCTGTAGTTCAAGACCTTTGTTGATCAAATTTTTAGTCACCAATTCATCATTATTGGTGACCATAGTTTTGCTCACCAAATAGCACTTCACATGCTTTGACCATTGGTCATTTATTGACGAAATAATGTTCGTCACCATTTGGTCACCAAAAATTGGCACTTTGGTTGCCAACATGCAACTTTTTGTGAACATGTTGGTGACAAGTCATTATTTTGGTGACCGTATTTGTTATAGCCACCAAAATTATCCTTTGGTGGCCAACAGAAAAAGTAGTCACCCAAGTGACTGGGCATTGGTGACTAACAGGTGACAACTATAATTTGGTCACCAAATTCTTTTGGTGACCACTTTTGCTTTGTTGGTGACCATATATTACATGTCACCAAAGCCCATTTTTCTTTTAGTGTATTAAAATAATCTCCAAAACATTTAAGAAAAGAGATTTGATAATCAATCAAAAGGATAAAAAATCTCGAGTTTTAATTTTGTTCTTCATCTTCTTGAGCTAATAATTTCCTTTTGTAAAAATCATTCTTTGTGAGGAATTTGAGTGAGTTTTAATTTGTATCATCCACCCTATTGAGAGGGTTTCAAGAATTGTAATATTCCAAACTTTGGTAAATTTGAAAGGTTTCTTCAAGAGAGAAAGTAAAATAATTTCTTATATCATTGGTTGTTAGTAGGATTGGTTCATCCTTGAAGGTTTGTAAAGGTTTTGATCACACATTTGTTGAAGAAATCTTTTTTAGTGGATTAATGAAATTCTAAATGTGAGGTTTAGGTAGTGGATGTAAAGTGTTCCAATGGGAAACTTGAACCACTATAAATTTTATGTTATCTTCTTTAAATATTTATCTTTAATTGCTTTATAATTGTGTATGATTAATTGTTTA
This sequence comes from Ophiorrhiza pumila, assembly GCA_016586305.1. Classification (NCBI taxonomy): domain Eukaryota; kingdom Viridiplantae; phylum Streptophyta; class Magnoliopsida; order Gentianales; family Rubiaceae; genus Ophiorrhiza; species Ophiorrhiza pumila. The sequence continues at coordinate 18,869,512 of BLIW01000004.1, read as the reverse complement.
ATGTTCATGTGAAGGACTTTTTTTCCAATTTTTCCTATTTAAACAAATTAAATGGATTGCATTATTTGCAATAAATTGAGTAGAAATCAAGTCTTTTTTTATTTAAAGAATCAAGCTAATCTGGTGTAGTTTACCACAAAATAATGCCTTATGTAATATTTGTCTTCTTCTATTTTCATATTATATAAATCATATTACAATAATAAGATTTTATAACTTAATTTCTTAAAGATAGAAAAATCTATAGTAATTGACTTCTTCTATCTTCATATTAGTTAATGTGTGAAAAGAGATGACGGCTTGCAAGGGAACCTTAACTCTTCAAGGCTATGTTTTTGTCATCAATTTCGAGTGTTATGAAAAAAAATGAAAAAATATAAGTAAAGAAAAAAAATATTTAGCATATAAAGTTTTGCCATGTGTTTTTAATGAATGTAAGGCATTGAGTTGTAATTTTTTTTTGATATTTTTATTAAATTGAGAAAAAAGATTGAGATAATTTTGGATTTTATGTATGTGCATACTGCGTTTTGATTATGGTTTAAGGATTTGTTATAACTTTAAAAAACATAAATACCTTCTAATTTAAAGGTTTAGAAAAAGGATAACACAGAAATTGAATGAACTTAAAGACATACATTTACGGAGTTAGCTAATGTTTTTGGCCAATTTAATATTTTGATAACTAAAAGTCAAATTTGGAAGAGTTTAGTGACTTTCTTTCGCCTTTTGCTCTACTTTTAAAGTTGAGATATTTTGAATAGAGGCAAACGGTAGGAGGTGGGATGTATCTTATGCAAGGAAGGGACAAACAATAGTGGCATTGACTTTTATGTTTGTTTAATAGAAAAACAAAAATCTTAGTTTGGATTTTTAGTAAATATTTTGAGAATTACAAAAATTACAAATACATGAAAAGAAAGGGAAAAAAATATGTATATAACAAAGGGAAAGAACTTATCATATAAAGAGGTGTCATATAATACTTTTTTTAAGGAAAAAAAAGAAACTCAAACCTGTAAAAAGAATAAAAGAAAAAAAAGATTTGAAAACTAATTAATGCGAGACAGATTAATAAAAAAAATTACAATATTTATAAAAAATACAAATTTTAAAGATTTAGAAAGAGTTTATTAAATTAAGATAATGTCATATCCAAAAAAAAAAACCCTACAAGCATATATATAATTTTAACAAAGTCCAAACTAAACAAGAAAATAATTCAAGTGTAAATCAAATGGTTTTCATCTTCACTCCTACATTAATAAATCACATGTTTGAATCATCAAAACGATAGGTGTAGTTCCACTTTTGATCATGTCTTAAAAAAAAATATTACATGACACTCTTGATGATCCTTTAAAAAAAAGAATTCAAAATTAATTAAAAATCATAAAAGGTCTAACCGTGACCAAAACAAATGAATTCAGGCGGAAAACAAATTATGTCATGAATCTTTTAAGTATCGTCATTTTTTTAGTTTTTTAAATGCCTTGTCTTGAAAGTGATTTTGAACCTATATCAAAAACTTATATCCATTTAAAGTTAACGATGTAATTTTATCTTTTTTCCATTCTTTGATTTGTTCTGCATATTCTTAAACTCAGGACATCGAGTTTGAAGGAGATGAGAATTTTTGCAAAGAGGCAAAGTAATATTACTTGTGACGTTATGTTGTTTTAAAATAGAGGTAAAGGGAAAGAGGAGAGTTGTGTTCTATACAAAGAAAGGACAAACAACAGTTGCTTTAACTCCATGTTTATTGAATAAAAAAAATAAAATATTAATTTGGTGTTTTATGTATGTGCATATGGTGTGCTGATATGGTCTTATCGGTGCGACAAAAATTAAAAACACATAAAACATTTGAGTCCCAACCTATTATTGTCTCACAATATAAATGAAGGGATTAAAATGATGCTCTTTCCATGATAACTGAAAAAATTCCATAACTCACTATTGTTTAAGTCCAATTTATGTTTATATTTTTTTTATCTTTTTGAACTCCTACTTTATATTTTAGTAATTTTGCTTACCCGTCACTACAGCAAATAAGGTCATTGGGATGAGGAAACAAAATAGTCATTGATGCATTAAATTTGTCGCTAACTATTGTTGGATATTTAATATAATCCAATAATATGTTCTAATATAAGCCCAATAGATAATGAACCTTTGTAATGGGCTTGAATGGGCAAGAGTCCATTAACTGGTTTTCACCCTAGTGTACTCCTATATATATGCTAGCTGAAAGCAGTATGCTGGGTATTCCAAATTAGATACATGGGGTGTAATGCTTCAAGCAATTGCATTATGAATTCCTTGACCTAAAACTATAACAATCTTGAAGCATTAGAAAGTTAGAGTACTGTAGCATCTACGGTACTGTAACAGCGGCATTACTGTTTTGGCGGCACTGTAGCGTACTGTTTCGGCAATGTAGTGCACTGTAGCGTACTGTTCTGGCATTGTAGCGGCACTATAGCGCACAGTTCCAGCACTGTAGCGTACTGTAGCGCACTGTTCTGGCACCGTAGCGGCACTGTTCATCAGGTGCACTCCTTCCAATTTTTATTTGAAAATATATATATATATATATGAAAAACATGTGCCAATTGAAATGGTTAAACTTCAGTCTTTTAGTGGGTCTGATTTTAATTCCTGGAAACGAAAGACTCAGTTTAGTTTAAAGTATGAAAATATTTTTTATACTGTTTTGAGAACTTTTGCTGATACTATTAAGGATATTGATGAATCTAACTGCTAAAGAAATCTGGGACAATTTAGATACTCAGTTGAAGAAGGAGGATGAATTGAATTTTGTTGACAAATTCATGGATTTCAAATTCAAAGAAGATATGGAAATCACTCGTCAAGTCAGTAATCTTGAAACCTTGAGATCCAAATTGATTACTGATAATGTGAGGATTTTCACATTATTGGATTCATTTTACTCATTTTTTGAGCGTCCTTGTAGCATGTTTCTATGTGTTTTGATGTGTTTTTAACATATTTGTAGGACATTATGGCGTGGGAGGAGCAACGGAGCAAATGGACGATGAAATGAGTTTTTGAAGAGATGAGGCGGATATGAACAAATGCTGAAGAAATCTGACAGGGTTTAGTATTTCGATAATATCTCTCTCATTTTATATCCGAATGGAATGATTGAGGTGCCATTGGAAAGTTACGAGAATGAGCTAAAACTTTGATGTTTTAGGTTTTTCCTAATTCGGTATGGATCATATAGATAAATGGGTCACAAATGAAACTTCCAGGATGCTCCGGCGTGCCGGAGGAAAACCTCTCCGGCGCGCCGCATTTGAACGTAGCGACGTTCGACTTCAAACGTCGCGCGACGTTCGTCTGCGCATCAGGTTTTTCAAGCCAATTTTGTCCTCCATTTTGACAAGACTTCAAGGGCATTTTGGGCAACGATTTAACACACAACAACTACCCTAATTCTTCAAATATATGAAAAAATCTACAGCCAAGGAGAAGAAGGGGAGAAGAGAGTAAGCCATCTTTTGTTAGTTTTGTAGTTAGTCATTAGTTAGGGTTAGTTTTAGTTTTTAGAATAGATAGTTCTTCTCTTGTTTGTTCTTAAAGTAGTGTTAGTTAGGGTTACATTTGGAAGCTCAATCTTTTGTACAAGGAAGGGAAATCCATCAACTATGTGGACAAAGCTTGTAATGAATGCCAACATTTATTGAAGAGAATACCTTTCCATCCAAGATTGGTAGTATCCTTTCTCTAATGCCATTTATTGCTTTGTATGTGCTATTTATTGTTTTCATGATGAATGCTCTAGCTATGTTAGGCTAGAGATTATTGTGCTCCTTGGGTTGTTGATGGCTAGGTTGATGCATTAAATGTTGCTTGATAGGGTTGAACCTAGAGGATATCTAGGTGGTAGGTTCTATGGACATTGAATGAAAAGGTAGCTAGTTGGTTTAGTAGTTGACTAGTAAGTGTTTGATAAAAGGCTTGAGTGAATCTCTAAGCCTTAGTGTTGGAAGTAGAATAGAGGAAGTGCTTGAGTTAACCTTGCATCCACCATAAATGAGGGAAGACGAATAGCATTCGTGCATTACGTTAGTTTGTGCACCCGGAGTCGAGAACTAAGCTAATTCTTGCCTCCGCCATAAAGGGAGAGTGAGCTTAAGAAGAGACTTTAGAGGGGAGTGACTAGGACCGGTTCTTGCCTTCGACATAAAGGGGGAACGGGTCTTGAGAGTGGTAAGATTGGGAGAACGTAGATGATACAGTTAGCTAGGATTGAGTAGTTTTGCCTCCGCCATAAAGGAAGACAACTTCACCTAGCTAAATCCACTAGATGAACGCCCCTTTGGCTCTAGCTTCCGCCATAACAGTGGAGCTCAAAAGGAGCGGTTGTCCCTAGCTCTAGTGACACTTTAGGACGAACACTAGATAGAGAATTCTTAGTAACCATAGCCGACAACACCCGGGAGCACTTCCTACCCTTCTTGACTTAAGATTGATGCTTCAGCATATTTTACTTGTTAATTAACTTTCCTTTTTAGCTTTCTTGTTTGTAATTCCACTACAACACACACATTTTCACTATTTCCATAAACTCATCCCCTCCCTGTGGGTTCGACCCCTACTTTCTCTAAGCTACAAAACGTCGGTGTCTTGATGCACCTAAAATGTCGTGAGGATTAGGGCTATAAATATATTTGATTTGGTTAAGCTTTAGCTTTTGATCCTAGCTCCAAAACCGTTATCAAATTGGTGCCGGGAATAAAGGTCTAGTTTTCACGCCTATCAAATTGGCGCCGTTGCCGGGGAGGCAATTTGTTTTAGGATTGGTGTTTTTGTGTGTTTGGTAGTTGTAAATAACTTCTTTTCATGTTTTTCATAGTTTGTGTTGTTTGTGTTGTTTTTCATTTTTAGGTTTAATTTGTGCAAATATGCCTAGGTTGTTTGGAGACTTTCTTGATTCTTATCAAATTGACCCACCAAATGTAGTGGATGACATTAGACCAACACCTAGCATATTTGGGAATCCTTCTTCCCTAGGTTTTTGGAACTCTAATGAATGTATAGAAATAGAACCTTTAAGATGTTTCACCACTTCATGCTTGAATGATAATGAGCTTAATAATAGATATTCTATGCTTGAGGCTCAAGTGGCCAATGTGACCAACTTGGTAAATGATATTCAAGCTTCGATGAGCTATGATGTTGTGTTATCTTGTAGGTTATGCCGAGGCGATCACCATACTCACCATTGCATGTTAAATGTGGAGTCCAACCAATATGGAAGCTTTCAAGTTCATCAAGAGGCTTTCAAACAAAATTGGTGTGGGCAAGAGGATAGATATTGGGGGAGTGGTGAACAAAATGGTACATACTTCGAGTCAATCCATCCAATGGAGTTTGAATATCGACCAAGCTACGAAGAGAATTGGTCAAACCAAGAACAAAGCAATGAGTTGCATCCCGTGCAAGAAAGAACACAATCATTGGAGGATATGCTCTATGAACTAATGGAGAAGGCCGACAAAGAAATTCAAGGGAACGAGAGATTTTGTGCTCAATTGGAAACAACCCTTGAGAAGCAAGATGACACTTTGGAGGCTCAAGAAGATACTTTGAGAGAGCATGAAGCTTCAATGAATAAGTTGGAGATGCAATTGAGACAATTAACTCAAGCTATTCACCATAGTCACCAAGGGTATACATTTAATGCATTTATGGGCCAAAGTGAGGTACAACTCGACCAATCCCTTCAAACTCTCTCTTATTTTCTACAATGTGATTCATTTGATGATAATTTCACAACTCTTATGGATAATCATTTTGAAATCAATGATGATTGTTGTGCTAGTACAAAGAATCCTAAGAGTGTTGAAATTCCTTATATTGTGGATAAGTTTGAGTCATGAATTAATAGTGAACCCTTGTCAAATAAGTTCAAAGCTAATTGTCTTCAAAATGAAGAAGCACCACACATTGATGCATATGATAGCTTGTGTGAACATGATTTGTTAATTTGTCAAGAAATAGCTAACATAGTGCATTCATGTGTAATTTTGACATCTTATATGGAATTCAATGATTTGCATGAAATGGAAGATGTCATTAGGTGCATGTGCAATAGGTCACCCTTAAATGAATATGATGCTCAATGTAATGTAAATGAGGGTGAGTCTAAAAATGAAATCCAAGTTAGCTTTGATGAGGAAGACATGAAAATGTTTTGTGAAATAGCTAACTTGGTTGAAAATAGCTTTGTTGATGCATCCATACATGAAATTTCTAATGAGTGTTTTGAGACTATGGATGCAAGGCCATTGGTTGAGTCTTGTAGGGAAGAATGCCAAAGCATGATGGAGGTGGGAATCATCTTGAAGGATGTGGAGAGACCATTAGTGAGGCCAAAGTTCTTGGTGGAAGAAGGAGAGGAGGAGCCTACAATGGGGGAGCAAGAGTGGTACAAAGTTGAGTTTGATGAAGTTGCTCCCCACGAACATGAGCTCAAGCGCCTCCTCAAAGGGTGCCAAAGAACGCCCTACATAAGGCATAGGTGTGCCTATGAAATGGCGTTCTTTTGGTACCGTGATGGCTATTCCGAATCTTGAGGGAGTAGCCACAAGAATAAAGTCTAGCTAGGGACTAAATAAACCTAGAACTACGATGTCTTCTCATTTTTTTTATGATTACTTTTTATGTTTCTTTTGTGTGTTTAGAGTAATTTTGTTTGTTTTTCTTGTAGGAGTTCATTGAAAACAATAAATGTGAAAGAATGAATATGAGAGAATGAAAAATGTGCATAAATGATAAAAAGAGCTAAGTGTGGAGGGGGATGCATACCCCTCACTACACTTGCTTATTTCTTTCTTCTTTTTCACTCTCATGTCAATGGCACACTTTTCACTCTAAATCACCACATGATTTTCAATGTTGAATTGCATGATTTAGCATATGTTGTGGGTTTCAAAAGCTTGATGTGTGTAATTTTCATATATGTGGTTAATGGTACATTCATGATTTACCTAGCATGAATTCATTAGGACTCAAGTGCACATGAGCTTAATGAATGAGATTAGGATTTGAACATGATTGTGATGCACACTTAACACAAGAGCACTCACATGAGCACAATGTAAAACTTCTCATGCATGCCAAAGAGTGATTTTGAACATTCTTGTTTTGAGTGATTAGGTTTGAGTGTCATGTATAGAGCTTAATTGCTTAAATGTTTTCTTCTTGAACTCATACATAGAATTAGTTTACTTGTTTTCTTTCTTTTATTTTTTTCAAGTTTTCCATCCATGAAGAAGCAAAAATGAGAAGCATCTTCACAATGGCCAAGTTCACATTGTACATGCACAAATTGAAGAGATGGCCATAATACACACCTTGGAGACATAAAGAAATACATGAGCAATAGGTGTATTCTTATCCCTCTCTCACCTATTGGAAAATAATGCATATTTTAAGTGTGGAGGGGATGATATTTGTGATGATTCTTGAGAATGTACTCAAGTGAATATTTTGTGAATTGTGGATGATAAACTTGGATTTTTAGTGTTTTTCTTGTTTAGGTTTTTTTTTTTTGGGTTGATTCTTGGTCTCTCTTGAGCACATTGAAAATCCTTGTGTGTTTTGAAGTTTTTGGAAACCTTTTGACTTAAGGCTTGAAGCTCTTCAATAGGAAATCCGTTGTTGCAATTGTGGATTCCATAATGTCCATATTTGTTGTTGTTTTTGTGAGTCTTGTGAATTTTTCAGTTTTGTGTTTATGTGAACTTTGGTTCATTTTAGTGGTTATATATATATATATGTTGTGTTAAGTGTTTGAGTGATGGTGTTGGCAACCAAAATGAAAAAATGTGTCTAATGTAAATTATGTGAGATAATGGTTGTGTAGCCAATGATGTGAATTGTTGTATTTTAGAACTCGACTTGTGATTAGGAAAACAACATGTTACATAAGGGAAGTCGGGTTCTTGATGGAAAGTTTGACATTTTGAGTTTATTGTTAATAAGCACAAGTGGGGAACTCATGGAGATTGACAAGTTTGGTTAATAAGATAGGTCGGAGTACCTTGGCACTTTGTTAGTTTAGCTTTTGGACTAACTTTCCCTAAAAGACATGTGTATATACTTTGAAGTTTCAAGAAATGAATTGGGCATTATGTGTTGTTTTTAATATTATGTTGTTTGCAATGAATAAATTCCTCTCCAATATGAGACCGCTCCTTCACTAACTGAAAAGGTAGAAGGAGAATTCATATGAGATGGAATGGGAAAAAATAGCCACAAAACCCTTGGCATTTGTTTAAGTTATGTGTTTTATATATTTGTTAAGTTATGTATTTCGTATACTTTGTTATGAATAAGTTCCCCTCCAATGCGAGACCGCTCCTTTAATAACCAAAAGGTTGGAGGAGAACTCATATGAGGTGGAATATGGGTATAAAAAGCCATAAAACTCTGCATATGTTGTAATAAGAATAAAAGTCCCAATGATCTTGTAAACTTCTTAGTATCTACATAATTGTCAAAGAGGTGATTGTAAGGAAAAGAGTAAAACGAAGCTTAGTTGTCGGATCTCTTACCTATGGAACGGACATGAATAAGTCAAGATCCAAGTGGTACCCATTGCACACACACTCACAATGTACTCAACGTGTTGAATGTGTACAAAAAGGCACTTTGATGATTCTTGTGGATACATGGAGTGATTACTTGTCATTTTAGTCAAGTAACCTATGAGGCATGTACACATACACTCATCGAATTCTTTAAATGATTAGACACATTGTTGAATAATGTAAAGTGGCCAATCCTTCATTCTTTGTTATATTTATGTGCTTTAGCATGAATTTGTTATGTTGCTCAAGGACGAGCATATATGTGTTTGGTTTTATTTTGTTTTGTTGCTCGAGGACGAGCAAGGTTTAAGTGTGGAGGAGTGATAATCTGAGGATTTTCACATTATTGGATTCATTTTACTCATTTTTTGAGCATCCTTGTAGCATGTTTCTATGTGTTTTGATGTGTTTTTAACGTATTTCTAGGACATTATGGCGTGGGAGGAGCAACGGAGCAAAAGGACGATGAAAAGAGTTTTTGAAGAGATGAGGCGGATATGAACAAATGCTGAAGAAATCTGACACGGTTTAGTATTTCGATCATATCTCTCTCAATTTATGTCCGAATGGAATGATTGAGGTGCCATTGGAACGTTAAGAGAAAGAGCTAAATCTTTGATGTTTTAGGTTTTTCCTAATTCGGTCTGGATCATATAGACAAATGGGTCACAAATGAAACTTCCAGGATGCTCCGGCGTGCCGGAGGAAAACCTCTCCGGCGCGCCGCATCTGAACGTCGCGACGTTCGTCTGCGCATCAGGTTTTTCAAGTCAATTTTGTCCTCCATTTTGACAAGACTTCAAGGGCATTTTGGGCAACGATTCAACACACAACAACTACCCTAATTCTTCCAATATATGAAAAAATCTGCAGCCAAGGAGAAGAAGGGGAGAAGAGAGGAAGCCATCTTTTGTTAGTTTTGTAGTTAGTCATTAGTTAGGGTTAGTTTTAGTTTTTAGAATAGATAGTTCTTCTCTTGTTTGTTCTTAGAGTAGTGTTAGTTAGGGTTACATTTGGAAGCTCAATCTTTTGTACAAGGAAGGGAAATCCATCAACTATGTGGACAAAGCTTGTAATGAATGCCAACATTTATTGAAGAGAATACCTTTCCATCCAAGATTGGTAGTATCCTTTCTCTAATGCCATTTATTGCTTTGTGTGTGCTATTTATTGTTTCATGATGAATGCTCTAGCTATGTTAGGCTAGAGATTATTGTGCTCCTTGGGTTGTTGATGGCTAGGTTGATGCATTAAATGTTGCTTGATAGGGTTGAACCTAGAGGATATCTAGGTGGTAGGTTCTATGGACATTGAATGAAAAGGTAGGTAGTTGGCTTAGTAGTTGGCTAGTAAGTGTTTGATAAAAGGCTTGAGTGAATCTCTAAGCCTTAGTGTTGGAAGTAGAATAAGGGAAGTGCTTGAGTTAACCTTGCATCCACCATAAATGAGGGAAGACGAATAGCATTCGTGCATTACGTTAGTTTGTACACCCGGAGTCGAGAACTAAGCTAATTCTTGCCTCCGACATAAAGGGAGAGTGAGCTTAGGAAGAAACTTTAGAGGGGAGTGACTAGGACCGGTTCTTGCCTTCGACATAAAGGGGGAACGGGTCTTGAGAGTGGTAAGATTGGGAGAACGTAGATGATACGGTTAGTTAGGATTGAGTAGTTTTGCCTCCGCCATAAAGGAAGACAACTTCACCTAGCTAAATCCTCTAGATGAACGCCCCTTTGGCTCTAGCTTCCGCCATAAAAGTGGAGCTCAAAATGAGCGGTTGTCCCTTGCTCTAGTGACACTTTAGGACGAACACTAGATAGAGAATCCTTAGTAACCATAGCCAACAACACCCGGGAGCACTTCGTACCCTTCTTGACTTAAGATTGATGCTTCAGCATATTTTACTTGTTAATTAACTTTCCTTTTTAGCTTTCTTGTTTGTAATTCCACTACAACACACACATTTTCACTATTTCTATAAACTCATTCCCTCCCTGTGGGTTCGACCCCTACTTTCTCTAAGCTACAAAACGTCGGTGTCTTGATGCACCTAAAATGTCGTGAGGATTAGGGCTATAAATGTATTTGATTCGGTTAAGCTTTAGCTTTTGATCCTAGCTCCAAAACCGTTATCAAATTGGTGCCGGGAATAAAGGTCTAGTTTTCACGCCTATCAATTACTGAAAACATCAATGTTTGTGATCATTTTCTGGTTTGTGCCATAATCTAAAAATTACCATCTGCATGATATTCTTTCAAAACTGAGACATACAGGAAGAAAGTTCAGGTGGGACTGGATGATCTTAAACGGTTCATTAGAATCGAGGATGAGAATCGAAATAGGAAGACATTGGAGATGGTTAGACAGCAACAGTCAATTGCTAACGCGGTAATATATCCCAAGAAATTTTCTAAGAAATCAAAGTCTCCCAAAAGTGAGTCTCAATAATTAAAGGCCAAAAAGCCTATCTTTAAGAAAAAGAAAGGCAAGTGCCATAATTGTGGGAAATGGGGCCACTTTATAGCAGATTGTAGGCTACCAAAAAAGGACAAATCTGGCACACCATTGGAAGCACATATACTGCTGCAAAAGACTGTGCCTCAAAATTTTGTTGCTATGGTAGGCAATCATGAAAATGCCAATACTTCTTCAGTATGGTGGTTAGATTCTGGGGCAACATGCCATGTTCGCCAAACAAAAAAGTTACTTGATGATGTTATTGAGGCCAACGAAACTATTGATGTGGCTAGTGGGGCGACGGAGATGGCGACTCACACTGGTACTGCAAATATCAACCTCTCTTGAGGTAAACATTTAACTTTAAAAGATGTTATTATGGACAGAAGCCATTAATGATGAAATGAGCTCTCTGTTACAAAATCAAACTTGGGACTTAGTCGATTTGCCGAAAGGGGCTAAAACTATAGGTCGCAAGTTAATTTTGAAGAAAAAACTTAATTCTGACGGATCTATAGCTCGGTATAAAGCACGTTTAGTAGCTAAGGGTTATACCTAAGTATATGGGATAGATTATTTTTATGTCTACTTCCCGGTCTATCATTTGACTATGATATGAATTCTTCTTGCATTGGCATCTATTGAGCACTATGTTGCGCATCAAATGGATGTAAAGACATCTTTTCTAAATGGAGATTTAACTGAGGAGATCTATATGAACCAACCTGAAGGGTTTGTCATGAAAGATTTTGAGAACAAAGTTTGTAAGTTAAACAAATCTTTGTATGGTATAGTAAATATACCGTGGTTGAGATTCCGTATAATTCTAATAAATAGCTGAGTCCCAATGAGGGAGCTAGCGTGAATCAACTGGCTTATTCTAAATTGATTGGTAGTCTCATGTATGCAATGACATGCACTAGACCAGACATAGCCTTTTCTGTGGACATGCTGAGTCGTTTCACTAGTATCTTGGAAGCATTTTTTGATGTTTCATGGTGCTCATCAATAGGGGATAGTAAGTCTACCAGTGGTAATATTTTGACACTGGGTGGCGCAGCTATTGCGTGGAAATCCAAAAGGCAAACTTGCATTGTTTTGTCGTCTATGGAATCTGAACTTTCTACTCTAGCTTCAGCAGGAGGAGAAGCAGAGTGGATAAGAGAACTGATCCAGTATATTCCACTTACCCGCTTAAAGATTACGTCTTTAAGTATGTTCTATGATAATCATGCTACAGTTTCAGTAGTAAAAAACTCACTCTTTAATGGTAAGAGAAGACATGTTAGACTGAGACATGCCCTGCTGACGTATCTCATAGAACATTGTATTATTACTTTGGTCGATATGAGATCGAAGGATAATCTGGTTGATGCTCTAACAAAAGGACTGAACAAAGCACGAATCTTCAAAATTGTGGGGGATATGGGGTTAAATACTATATAGATATGTCTTAACCTACATTCATGTTAATTTTGAATTTTTCGCATCTCCCTTTGCTAGCTAAGATAAGCACTTGATAATATTTCATCGATGATTATAGTTGTCAATATATCATTCCAGATCTGATGATATATTCTTTTTGGGTGCGTTGTCTCATTTCATATATGATGAGGTAATTTTACTCACTATGGATGTTCTGTTTAGAGCGGTAGTATCATTCCATATTTGATGATGCTGCTTAACTAAATTTGGACTTGACAGCTGTAACATTCCACATAGAAATATGAAATGGTTCTTTTGGAAAAGAGCCTGTTTAGATCTTGTTCTTACAAAGAAACTGGACATTGATGCTTATTCGAATATGGTATTGATGCATTTTGACATTGATATATATTTATTTTCAATCATTGAGATATTGTGCTAAGTTCTTCTGTTTGAACTAGACACTTTATTATGTTACACAAATGATTAAATTCATATTTGGTAACTTACAGAAAATGATGAAAATGGACGAGTTGATTCGAACTGGAATCCTGAAGAGGATGATCTACTTGATGGATAATTCCTCTAGAGCTATGGACTGTAGGGGACTATTATTTGAATAATTGGTCCACTTACATATGCTTTACCCATTTAGTTTGAGTTTAAAATATGTCTAAATCTCTTGTGTTCGAAGTTTAGAGATTTCTAAAACATTGATCTTGGTAATACTTATGTTTGTATTTGGTTGAGTTTAGATTGTTTTTTCAAAAATTCATAACTGCGTTTAAAGAATTCATAATTTTGAGTAAAAAATCTTTTGTGCTATGAATGATTCAATCATCTGTTTTGAACATTACATTATCTATTTATTGGATTGTGCTATATGTAGAACAAAGGAGGAGATTGTTGGATATTTAATATAATCCAATAATATGTTCTAATATAATCCCAATAGATAATGAACCTTTGCAATGGGCCTGAATAGGCAAGAGTACATTAACTAGCTTTAACCCTAGTGTACTCCTATATATATGCTAGCTGGAGGCAGCATGCTGGGTATTCCAAATTAGATACCTGGGGTGTAATGATTCATTCAATTGCATATTGAATTGCTTGACCTAAAACTCTAACAACTATATGGAATGACAAAATTTTCTCGTTAAAATATTTTGACGCTAGATCTGCATCGTAAAAGAGTTTAGCGAGAAATCAGAAATAGTTCTTCACTATTGAAACAAGCCTTCAGTGAGAAAAGTAGTATTCTCGGCAATTTTTTAAACCTTTAGTGTGAAACATTTTCTTGCTACAGAATAAAAAATTCTTAACTATCGAGTAGCAATCCTCACGAAAGAGTGTAATTCTAGCGAGTAAAAATAGTTTCATCGCCATATAAAATGAAAAGATAATTTTGCCCTTTCTCACAAAAGATATTTGAATTCTAGCTAAAACAAATATTTTGTGAGAAAATTTTATGACCATATTATATTGACTGCACATCATTATTCATCACTAAAAGAAATGTTTTCTCGTTAAAAATGTAGTTTTAGTTAGGAATCATTACTTGCTAAAAGAGTAAATTTTTGTTACCACAACTATTATTAGTGAGAATAAAAGTGATAGTTTTTGAGAAAATATTATGTCACTATTGTCTTGAGAACCCATAATTATTCCTCACTGAATGGACATTTTGTTTCGCTAAAAATGTAGTTTTAGTGAGGAATAATTAGTTGCTAAAAGAATAAATTTTTGTTGACACAACTATTATTAGCGAGAATAAAAGTGATAGTTTGTGAGAAAATGTTATGTCACTATTGTCTTGACAGCCCACTAATATACCTTACTAAGAGGATATTGTTTTCTCGCAAAAACTACAATTTTAGTAAGGAATCATTGCTTGTTAAAAGACTGAATATTTGTTGCTACAACTATTATTAATGAGAATATAAGTTCCCACTAAAGGCTGAAGGAATTAGAAAATTTTACATAAGAGCAACAAAATTGTGATTCTTGATGGAAGTATTTGTTACTAAAATTATCATTTAGTGAGGACCCTTTTGTAGCTATTATAGTCATTTGGCCCATAAATTATATTTCTATAAATTGACTTAGCTAGATCAATATGTTGTTGATAAAAATGTTAACTCAAATTGCGATTTGTTATTATACAAAAGAGACAGAAAGGTACAACATTTCATCTAAAAATCAATTATATTACTTTGAGTTACAAATAGAAATGCCACATTCACAAAAAAAAAAAATAGTATTTAGTCTAGTAGGAAATGAAACAAAACAATATTGTTTAGCAAATTGAAACAGAATGACAGATATATTCTGGTTTATGCGTTTTGGCAATTATCTGACATTGGGTATATTGAGATTTAGAAATATTTTTTGATGAACGTACATAAAATCCTTCTTTGAATTTGCCCAAGATCTTTGGAATTCATTTATTTATTTTAGGAGTGGCTTGCTTTGGTTTTGGTGCATTTCATATAACAAGCTTGTATGGTCCTCAAATAAGGGCGTCCGATCCTTATGGACTAATGGAAAATGTACAACCTGTAAATCTGGCATAGGCGCCATGAAAGTTTCTTCACTGAATGACTTGTCTGCCACTGACTCCTTCCTCTATGGGTTGGCCCAATCATTATTGAAGTCATACTTAGCTTTCAATAATAGTACAAAAAATCCTTTGACTTCCCAATAGATATAATTGGCGCATATGCATCCATATGGCATACCCTAGAAACAAAAATAGCATTGCATCTTTTGAAATGGATATTATGATTCATTTCGAAGTGAACCTCTATCTGTAACATGTTTTGATTTGTATAAGTGGACAATTTTAGAACAATTGAAGATATTGACTTGAAATCTTAAATGGCTCACCATGCAGGATTACAAAATATAGATGATTTTCAACTTGATTGTTTACCTCATTTGCACCCCAGTGACATGGAAAGAAAGTCATATTATACAAGTAAACTATTGATAAATTGTTATTCTAAATGAGGGATAAATTAAATAAAAATACGATAGTGTACCTGGAGATTGTGAGATGCACAAAATAGTTACATAATCACTCCCAATCTTCTTGTCATGTATTAAGGGAAATAGGAGGTCTTTCTTTTGCAACATTCCCACCACCTAAGTGCTTGTACCATTTATGACAAGTATTTCTAAACTGCTAATAGCTACTATTTATAGCAGATAGGACAACACTCCTAACGTTTGAAATTTCTCCCTCTATGTCAAAGTTTCCTTTGCATCCTGATGCCAGAAAGTTAGAAGAGAAAACGAATTTAAATTGAACTTGAAGTCAATAAGTTTGAAATTACCATAACCTTGGAAACTAGATCATCTTTTCTATCACTAGTGTGTCGCCATCCTTGAACACGTAGGGGTGCAACTTCTCTAACAATTAATTAAACCTGGAACGTGAAGGCCTTAATGTGCTGTGGAACTACCTGGTATATGTTTAGAACAATTTTTGTTTTAGGGACATTACTAAATCTAGTTTAAGAAAGTAACCAAAGAGTACGAAGAACATGTATCATATCTAGAATAAGAAAGACAAATGGTAAACTAAATATAAGATAAGAAACTATGGCTATGAAATGATTGAGAGTGAATTATTCCTAAAGTTTGCAAGGAAAGTGAATTTTCCAAATATTGCAATTCTAAAATAATTAGTAGTTTCTCCTCTTTCCCTCTATCACCCTAAAAATATTAATATCAACTTGCTTTTATAGAGAAGAAAAGTTAACCCCAAATGTATTGTATATGAAAAACTCTTATAATTATTTTGTAAAACTATAATTGTAATTGAAATATCTGAAAGTGAAACTTGCGTGCACTGTTTGTGGAATTAAATGTGTGTGTGTGTTATAGACAAACACTTTAAAACATAATGAATAATGACAACATGCCTAATTCTTGCTTTCTTTCTCCATCTCATGTAGTTGCAAAACAAAAGATGTAGAACATATTTATCGCATATTTTTCGTTGTAGCCATTGTTTTCTGCCTACACATGTAATAAAGTATAATCAATGACTAAATCATGTGAACTATCCAATTCAAATGAAAATAAAAGATTGAAGTTGAGCAATTAGAAAACAACTAGTCAAGTAGCACATAAAACCAAATGAAGACTTGATATTATTGTGAATATTTTGATCCAATTCAACTCTTTTTTTTCTCAAGCAGCACAAAAACTTTTATAAATCTCAAGAGTAGTTGAGAACATATACTTTTAAAATTGCATAAAGAAGGCAATTGTGAACAAAGGCATAAGATTAAAATAAAACACCCAAAAACTAAAATAGAAGCAATTCCAAAACACAATAAAAAAGCCCAATTATTGGTACAGTATTAATATAAGAATAACATGATCAAGTTTATCTTGTCAAATTACATCAAGTGTCAAAAACACATATTTGTCTTTCTAAAATCTCAATAGTTAATTAGATTAATGAATATGTTTTAGTACAAAAAATAATCTCATGGAAATTACAATTATAGAGAAAAATGCATAGGCAAATTACAAAAACAAGAATAAGAATTATTGATAATATAGTAAAGACACAACTCTATAAATGAAAAAAATTCAAATAAAATTACTCAAAACTTCGGATCATGATGAAAACAAAATCATTACATTAGTAAACAACAAGGGAAGATAAATTAACAACTATGAGGATCAAAATTCTATACAAGCTAAGAAAGTGATGAAAATGTGATACAAACCATCCATGCAAGTTCAACTTGATACTAATATCTTACTATTGAAAAAGTAAAGATCAGATATTTGGTACCCAAATGGATTCAACACTACCAAGACTCGAAATTTTAGATGAACAATAACAAAAATATTCCATTCCAAAGCCCTATAAACAATCCAGATTAAAAAAAAAAGGAAAAACTCATAGAAAATCTGGAATATAATCACCTTGGTAGTATATAAGTAAAAAATGAAGAATTTTTCAGAAAAGAGACTCTAAGCCTATATAAAATTAGAGTTGAACTATACACAACTTTTTTAGCCTAACAAAATGAGGACGATTCTTAACCTAGTAAATTCAGAAGATATGTCAATTAACCTTTGAAAAGTAAAAATCTAAACCACTCTATTTGTAACTCACTCTATTTTTAGTCATGTTTTCACCAATTCAGGGTCACAAAGCTTATGAATTTGTGGGAGATACTCGATTGAAGAAACCAATTTCACACCTTGTGCTGAAGATAATCGATTGAAAATACCAATTACACTTCTAGTGAAAATTGAGCGACAGAAAGAGGGATAGAGAGAGAGAGATGGTGTACATGTGTGTGTGTGTTCCAGATGAATATGATTTTATGAAGATAAAATTATATATGTGGCTCATTTTGTATGGCGGGACATCAAAATTATTTAGGTTAGAATAAAAATTTTGGAATTGCGGCAATTGAAAATTTGAAGGAAAGTTAGCATTCTACATTACATTTAACAAAAGTGTAAATGTAATTGAGTTATTTTTTATTAAAAAAATTTCATATACATAGAAATCATAAAAAAGGTTAGACAAAAAATCATAAAAAATGTCAATCTTGAATTAGACAACATAATTAAAGGAGGATTATTTTTTACAATTTGTTAACAAAGTTTAAAACCCCCATAAACTAAAATGAGTTTTTTTTTTTTAAATTACAATCTTTATATTTTCTCTATTTATTTTTAATTGATCTATTTAGGGTACATTGACAATAGGAAGTTTTGGAAATAACAAAGATATATCTATATGTACATATACATTTCAAGCACCATTAGAAGATATGACATAAAAAAAATTCTAATTATGCCTTTAAATATTCCAATACCATATTATTAATTTAAAGTTATATTTATAATAATAATTAAATTGATAAATAGAGTTTTGAGAGAAAGATAACTATGAAGGATTAAATAATGAGAAATAAATATATAGAAATAATAAAAATATTTAAAGAATGATTGACATATTAATTAAGATTTAAATGGTATGATATAATAATATAATTGGAATAATATTGAATTAATATATAGAGTTTTTAAAATAATATAATTAAAAAAATATTAGATAAGTGAGAAAGAAAGATATAAAAAGAATAATATAATTAAAAAATAATTGAACTATTAGTTGAAATTTACATAGTATAAATTAATAATAGAATTACAATAATAAATATTAGAAAAATTGATAACCTAACCCTAAACCCCTTATATAAACTACAAACCCTAAACCTAGAATTTGAATAATAAAGATTAAAAAGGTGAGAAATAAAATTAGAAAAATAATTATCTGATAAAATTGAAAAGGCATAAATATTTATAGATTCTTATAAATGAAAAATGAAGAGTTTTTTTCGACTAATTTGGAAGCGAACCGAAACTATGGCCATGCTTATATTAATTGTTGCAAGTAATTATATAGAGTATGTCATCATGGTGTGAAAGATTATTTGCACCTTTTAATTATTATGGGCACTTGGTAGGGACCTAATATAAGAGTTATTATTTTCAACATGGCCAAAAAACAAAAATTTATAAAATAAGAGTATAAATGTTAGAACTATGATCGGTGCAATTGTAACGTTTATTAGAGTTGAATAGAAAATCTTAAGTTATCATGTATGTATAATCATAATTTTAATTTGAATTCATTATTATGGTTCAAACAGTTGTTTTAATAAGGGTTTAATTAAAAATTTTGAGTTGTCCAATTGCCAAAAAAATAAAAATTTGAATCTAACTTAACATTTTAATAGGATTTAATACAAAATTTTAAGTTTTCAATTAAATAAACACTTTGTATGCACCTGTAAGTGTTAATTTAAGACTTTTAAAGTGACATGAACTTGAAATATTTATGAAAAATAGTTTGATATTTGGATTAAAAAAATGAGAAATAATTGTACACCTATCATTTGTATTGATAAAAATCCCATGTCATTATTATATAAATTTCCATCAGTTAACTAAAAATGCAAAAATAATTATGGATATTGACATATATTAAAATCTTTTATATGCATTTCATTAGAGTATAAGATTGTATGTAGTTACAAAAAATGATTAGTTATTCTACTAATCACTACAAAAGTACAAGTCAAATTCCATCGTTCCACTCCTATATATACTGGTGAGGAAATGGGGAATTATAGTTATAATTGCCAATCAGAAGTAAGACAAAGAGTTAGTTATTCTAAATAGCTATTGAATGCAGTATGGTTACAAGTTCTGCTGCCCAAGATATACATATACAAAAAAGGCATGACAAAAGTTAAAGCGTTCAATTTGCTACCTACACTTGACTAGTTAGTCCAAAAGACAAATGAAACTCACCACCTTTACTAAACAGAGTGCTAATTAGTCTACATATTCATAATTGAAGCATATGAACCTCAAATATATGTAGTCAAGTACTGCCCTATTTTAACAAAACTGGGAGAAAAAAGCATAAAGGCTAGTTGATACTTTTACAATTAGAAAACATGATTGAATTAGTTTCTATTACTAGGATAGACTTGTATTATGGAAGAAAGATGAAAAATAGCATGATCCATATCCAAATAATAGAAAACTTTAAAAGAAAATAAAGATGACTGATATGTCATTTCATATATCTATTAGTGCATTTTAAGTACTGTCTCTTTCTTTGTAGTGGTAAAGTAAATTGTTCAACCGTTATATTTCACATGGCAGGCTTACATTACTATGATAGCCCCAAGAGACAAAAACTATAAAGTCAGTTATAGATATTGTTAGAGTGAAATACAACCTTCATTTCAAGGAGTTGTCAATTGGTCTGCAAAACGTTGATAGATGCGTTCGATTTTGATGCCTTAATCGTGTTCGTACCAATTTATCCCTAATTAACTACAGTAGTGGTGATAGGGTTTCGTTCCACATGGAAGAGTTGTTTCAAAAAATTCTATGAGTTACTCTAAATGTTGTCACAAAAACAAAGTAACAAGAACAACAAGTAAAATGTAATGCAAATAGAGAGAAGAGGATATCTTAGGGTTCTTCCACCGGATGAATGCTCACCTAAACAACTCAAGCAAGGCAATTAACATATATGCAAAACCAGAGGAGAACTAGTTGCCCAGAAACCTAACCTAGAGTCAGCCTGTCGACTGCACTGCAACCTAGGCTTCTTATCATCATTCTTTCCCATGTCGAGGCCTAAGAACAATGTATTCACAAAGCAACGTCTCAATTCCCTGTTTCTAACTACTCTAGCAATTATCTCCTAAAGACTTCCCATGGCGAGGCCTGAATTTAGGTTCCTATGTCTTCTTTAGCACGAGGGAATTTCTTTACACTTCGATCTAAAGAATTCTGTGATCCGAAATCAGCATAGCGACTACATTTTAGAAAACGAACAAAGCAAAGCAAGTGCAAAGACTCATTTCATACTCCAGTTCTCATTTTAAAAATTCTCAACAAACATTGGCGAATTAAGCTTCAATTCAGCATCTCGACCGCAACTAAAGTTCAATTCAACAATACCAGTGCAAATTCATGAAATTTAACTGAATTCATAGAGCAAAACAAAGTATGATTTCATTTCTTCATGGATTACATTAATTGCTCCGCATTGAGTTGTCTAAATTAAGAATTCATCCATCGGAACCCTAGAACATCACAAGTTTAGCCAGAGGAACTCATTCTCATCTCGTAATCGACAAAGAGCACCATTAAACAATTCATTTTCATAAATTGGAAGAGTTTACCGATTGAATTTCAAGAGAATTGTTCAATGCTTCTTTAATTGAGAATTGAATTCCAAAGATCGGTACAAAATTTCGAACGGAATCGCTTGATCAGAGATCAAATTCTAGAGAGAGAAAATTCTAGAGAGAGAAAGTTAGAGAGAGAAAATTTCCCGCTCACAAGTTTCTAGATTAATCTCCATAATTTTTTTTAAATAATGACAAATTCCTCTATTTATAGAGGTCTAAAGCTTAATCTACACGCAACCGTAAACTAAGCACTTAATTACAGAAATGCTACTCTGAAGAAAAACTATCCAAAATATGCATATGCACTAGGCTCCACATCAGCAACCTTTCCAGCTTCCCACGCTTTTGAGCTAGTACCAATCACGTTTCCATCTTGCACTTTACGCTTCCAAGCCACACCACACGCGCCTTCGAAATCTGCACATGAAAAGGAGAGTTGTGAACACTTAGAAATTTTTTGAAGAAGAACAAGAACAATACATGGTTCGGCAACCCGAGGCGGCCGCACCACCATACTTTTACACTAGCTGGCCGCAACATGCAATATTTTTCATGGTGTGCAGTGCTTTGTGTGCAAGTGTTGCAACTTACGCTTATGGTGTGCATGTCTGAGTGCATGTGTGCATATAATTCTCTTAAGTGTGTGCAAGTGGTGCATGTAGTGCATTACTGTAGTAAGAGTGTGCATTTAGCATATGTTGGATCTTTGCATTAATCGTGCATGATGTGTGTAGGAACCATGCATAAGTTGTGCATAAGAGATGCTGCCTAGGCCAGATTGGCATGCGAATATACAAGCATTACCGCGCGCGAGCATGCGGCATGTGCAGGGCCGCTGCGCCACATGGCACAACAACCTATGCTACTGGTGTGTGGATGGAGTGCGAGGCTGCAACGCTCTGTGGTACGGCAGCTGGTCCAGTATTGTGCGCGTGCTGCGTGCACGGTGAGTGCTGCTCGTGCATTGTTGATAAGTTTGTTTTATACTAACTTATATGTGTTATTTCACTTGACTTTTGACTTGTTTTTCATGCAATTGTATAGTGTTATGTGTAATTTTGTGCATTTTATGTGGATTACAACTTGGAGTGCTAAAATGAAGAAAAATAGCAAGAATGTTGATTAAAGGAGGCAAATGTGTGTTTGAAGTTAAAGAACAAGGAAAGAATTCAAAAGGCTTGAAATGGTGGTATTGGAGTTTGAAGAATACCTTAACATGCTTATTTTGTATTTGGGCAGAACAGAAAGTTCATTTTAATTTAGTGTATCTTTCTCAATCCTAATCCGAATGAGGAGATCTTGGATGTTTTCGAAAGTTCTTTGAGTTTACTTCAATTCATATGTTTTAACTTTCTTCCAATTCAGTGTGAATGTCTAAGAAACGAGAGAATATTTGGGATTGCTACTTCAGGTTTTGAATGTTGAGCTTACTGCCACAGTTTGGTAGAAAGCTTATATCTTCAGCCACAGACCTCCGACATTGATGATTCTTAAACCAATGGAAATCCAAGAGAAATATCTACAACTCTTATGTCTACCACAAAGTCCAATTCAGAGGCTAAGACACACAGATATCGAATATAAGTAGAATGTTGTGCTAAATAGGGTTAATTACATGGCGATGCATCGCCATGGAACCAAATTGCAAGGCAATGCATTGCCATGATGCATCGCCTTGGAATCTCTCCTCGGCACAGTTCTGTAATTTGGCCATAACTTTCTCGTCCAAGCTCCGAATTGGGTGATTCAAAAAGCCATGGATAGCTAACACACAGGGCTACAATGTTCTTGTTTTCCAAATTCACAACGCATCAGGGCTAGAGTTTGATTGCAAGGTAACAGTTTGTTATTTTTCATAATTTGAGAGGTAAAAAGTTCCAATCTTATATCCTTGTGTTTTCCTTGCTTCTTTGAGCTGAATTTGATGCATACATTTGTTGTTTATCTTAAAAAAGTTGATGCTCACGTGTTATGCACAACACTTTGCACATTTGTGGCATATGTGCACACCTGTGCATGTTGCTTCACACACTTGCTGCACACTCGCACACTTGCTGCGCACACTTGCTGCACACTTGCCCACAAGCCTGCAAGCATCGCCACCCACATTGCCGCACACGCTAGTGTACATCATCGCGCACGCTGGTGCACATCGCCACACATGCTGGTGCACATCGCCGAACACGCTGTTGCACATCGCCGCACACGCTGCGCATGCATGCGCGCTACAACATGCACTAGCCAAAGGCGCCCATACGCGCGGCAGCACCACAGCTGCGGCACTTCACAACACACTCATGTACTCACTTGCGGCACTTCGTAGAACACTCATGCACTACAAAGCACACTTCATGCACATAACTTTAGGAACACATGCACTCTTGCTAAACCTTGTTCACACTTTTGCTACACTACATGCACTACTTGCACACAACATGCCCACTACATATACACATTAAGCATGCACACAATGCACACAACTCCTAGCACCTTGTCACCACACCGCTACATTGTTGCACATGCACACTACAACACACTCAAATGCATTTCATAGCATTACATGCACAACACAAGTCATGCGTCACTTCACACATAGTGTAGGCACATTTCCACAGTGATGCAACGTAGAGATGCATTACCATGGAAACTTCATCACGGCGACGATGCGTCGCCATAGGAAACAATGCACACGATGCATCGCCATGAAAAAACTTAAACGACGATGCATCTCCACGATGCATCGCGCGCCATATAAATAGGGAAGTGCAATGTGAGATTTTGGCTAAGTGTAAAACTCTTCTTTTTGCTTGTGCAGGGTGTGAAGGCGTGGACAATGAAGGCTCAAAAGCGTAGAAAGTGTGATGGTGGCGTGAAGAGCTAATGATTGAAGGCGTGGAGCGGAAATTTTGGGCTGACTTAGAGTTTATCCACGTGCAAAGTTTTTGAGACATTTTCTATATTGCAGTGGCATTTCTGTAATTTAGTGCTTAATTTACGTTAGCGTATAGAATAAGTTTTAGACCTCTATATATAGAGGAATTTGTCATTATTTTAGGAGGAGAGACTTCTAGAATTGTTACCGGATTTGTGATCTTGAGCGGAAAATTTTCTCTTTCAAAACTTTTTCTCTCTCCAGATTCTCTCTATATCATTTTAGCTCTGATCTTGATTCCGGTTGAAGATTTGATCCGATCATTTTAATTCTCTATTCAATTAAGGAGGCATTTCACGATTCTTTTGTGAATTTGAAGCTTTAGAAGCAATTCAATTGGTAAATTCTTCCCATGTTATGAAAATCAACCGTTTCAAGTTTCAATTTGATGACCGTGAACTGAGAATGGAGTTTTGTGGCTAAATTCGTCATGTTCTAGGGTTTGGACCGAATGAGTGTGAAATTAGACGATGCGATGCTATGCATTTGACACAAATTCTAAAGAATAGAATCATACTTGGCTTCAATGCTTAAATTATGTTAAAAAAATTTAATATTTATTAAAGCATGTTGTGAGATTGATTCAATTGAACTTTAATTGTTGAGTCTTTCACTTGCTTTGCCTGATCATGTTCTGAGATGCGGTCGCCATGCCGATCGAAGATCATTTGAGTTGTTAGGAAGAAGTAATAAGAAACTTTTTTGTGTTAGCGAAGACTCTAGGACCTAGGTCAAGCCTCACCATGAGAAGACCTTAGGTATTACATGCTAGATTTGTTAACCTCAGGGAGTTGGGACAATGTGGTTTTCATCCGTCACTCTTAGGCCTCGCCATGGGAAAGAGTGATGTCAGGGATATTATTGTGCAACATCCGCCATGCTGGTTGTGAGCTAGTCTCCTAGGCATTTAGGTCTCCTCCTTGCTTACCTTTTGTGTCAATTGCATTGTGTTGTATTGTCTAAGGTGCATTCATCCGGTAACAGAACCCTAGGACATCCAACTCATACTTGTTCTTCCATTTCTTTTCATTTGCTGGACTTGTAGTTGTTTCTTCTTGTTCCTTTCTTCTTTTTGTTGTTATCATCTATTCTCGTGATTCGTTTTTGTGGCAAAATCACTGAATTCTTGAAACCACTCCCTTTCTTGAGGATATATCCCACTCACCACTACTACAGTAGTGTTAGGGTAAAATTGTAGAGGTACGGGATAAACCTATCAATTTTTGGCACCGCTGCAGGGAAAAGCTTGGTTTCTTGATTTCTTTGTTTTGTGTTATTTTTGTTTTGTGTACTTCTGTCTTTAATTTACATTCTTGTTAATCTGTTGTTGCATTTCTCTCATACCAGGAGTTGTCTATTCTTGAAGTTCTTGTGTTGTTTGTTTTGTTCTGTTTCTTTAGTTTACATTTACAACTTTTGTTACTATTGTTTTGTTTTTGTCTTTCTATTAGGATAACTTGTGGTGTGTTGTACGCCCAGGCTTAGATCTGCAGGAGAGCCAGAACATTCATTAGATCTTGAATTGCCAAGGACTTTGAGGAATCAACAAAGAGAAATAAGAATGGCTAATCCAGGAGCTAGACCACCAAGATTTGGCAACCACTATGCCATCAATTTCGAGAATGGGTTTGATCAACTGGATATTGATGTAGAGAGTTATCACATTCTGACTCAGATAGTGTCGATGATCACACAGGGCCAGTTCTTCCAAGGTCTAGATAATAAGGATCCTAATGAACATCTTGATTGGTTCTTAGGACTATGTAGTAACTTTAAGCTCTAAAGAGTGCCAAGGGGTGAAGTTCACATAATTCTTTTTCCTTTATCCTTGAGAGACAAAGCAAAACATTGTTTCAAATCCATTGGGGGTACAAATGTTGTGACATCTTTTGAGGAATTGCAGAAGAAGTTCTTAGCTAAGTATTTCCCACCAGCAAAGCTAGAGAAAATGAGAATGGACATAATGAATTTCCAGCAACATGATGGAGAGTCATTCCGAGAGGCTTAGGAACATTTCAATGAATTAATCAAATAGTGTCCAAATCATAACTTGGGGGAAATAAGAGAATTAAACACCTTCTTTAAGGGACTCACAGCAGAATCTTCAATGATGGTAAAGGCATGTGCAAATGGAGCCTTGAAAGAAAAGAGCGTTCCAGAAGTGAGGGAACTCTTTGATAAAATTACTGAATTCTTGAAACCACTTCCTTCCCTGTGGATCAATCCCTTTCACCACTACTACAGTAGTGTTAGGGTAAAATTGAAGAGGTACACGACAAGCCTATCAATTTTTGGCGCCGCTGCCGGAAAAGGCACAGCTTCTTGAGTTTTGCTTTGCTCTATTTTATTTTTTTTGTATAGATTAGTAGTTCATTTATGTTTCATTTTTGAAAATTTTGTTGTTTTTCTTGTTTCTGTGTTTTGTTCTATCTACTACGGTTTATTTGTCGCAAGTGTGGAATATTGGAACTTTATTAAAAGAGGATATTACACACCACAAGTACCCAGGCATGTCTAGGTGGTATGGGTACTATTTTAAGTCTTATCATTTTTGCCCACTAATTGGGGTGGTTGACACATGACCAACACTTAGAGTATTTGGGGACTTCTCTCCACCACCATATGAGGATAAAGCAACATGTCGTATCTCATTGGAAACCAAAGACTCTCTGTGGAAGACATGTTTTCTCAACTTTTGGAAAGACTTGAGAGAGGCTCACAAAAGAAAGAAATGAGATTCTCTCAGAAGACGAGTTTCCAAGAAGCCAACAAAGGAGGACTCAACTAGATGCATCATTGGGCAATGTGATAGGACAAAGTGAGCTACCAATTCAATATGCACCATGCTATCCACAAGGTACACCTCAAATTGCTAGAATACCAACTCCTGAGGTATATTATTTTGAAATGCAAGCTAATGTTGAATGTGGTGAAAGAATCCTAAAGAGGTGGGGTCTACAAATATTGAGGTTGTCTCACAAGAATGCATTGTTAATGAACCTTTGTTTCATGAGTCAAATTTTAGCAGTTATATCAAGAATGATGACTTCTATGATGAACTTAATACTGATAAAATTAGAGCCTTGTGGTTTATTAGTGACAAGATGGGAAGTGTGTCTAATGCTGGGTCTTGCATTAATTTTATGGAATTCTATGAGTCAAGTGATATTGATAGCCGTTCATTAGATGCTTCCCCTCTTAATTACCTTGTGAATTGCACAGAGTCACATCTTGATGATCGTTGTGATAGCATGAACAAAAATAACGTTGCAATTGCTAATGAGAATGTCAATATATTGATTGAAACTCTTGTTGAGGCACCAATTCTTGAAACGGTGAATGAATCTAAGTGTCTAAATGGTGACTCACAAGAAGTGCAAAATGAGATACCCTTGTTAATTGATGATAATGCTTTGTGTGATGATAACAATGAAAAGATTCAAGAAATTCCCCATGTTAGTCTAGATGACGAGGATGTGAAAATTTTTAATGAAATAGCTAACATGGTGGAAAATTGCTTTGTTGATTCATCTATTTTTGAGCTTACAGATGTCATTAGTCTAGATGGCGAAGATGTGAAAATTTTTAATGACAGAGCTAAAATTGTAGAAATTTGTTTTGTTGATATATCCATTTTTGAGCTTACTGATGAGTTTGTTGAGACTATGGATGTACAACCCTTGGTTGAGCCTTGCAGGATTAAAGTGCCTAGTATGGCGGGAGAAGTAAATGATGTGCCTCCAATGGTGGAAGAAGTAAATGAGGTGCCTCCAATGGGAGAGCCTCAGTGGTTCAAAGTGCAATTTGTAGAGGCTGCTCCCCATGTGCATGAGCTTAAGACCCTCCTTGAAAATATTCCTCAAGTGCCCTATAGGAGGAAAAAGAGTGTTTATGAGAGAGCATTTTTCTGATACAGAGATGGATATTCCGAATCTTGAGGGAGAAAATTTGGAGAAATAAAGTCTGGCTGGAGACTAATGAAATCCAGAACTACTTCTTTCTCATATTACATTCAATGAAGTATTTTGGTTAAATTTATGTTTCTTGCATTTTGTTATGCTCACTAAGGGCACTCATGTTGTAGGGGCCTGCACATGAAGGAAGTTGCAAGGGAAAATAGGCGCTGCACACATGAGGCTAAGTGTGGGGAAGTGGTGCCATGGAACATTCCCGTGCTGCAAACTATCATTTTGTTTTACATTTCAAGCATGAATTGTGCATGTGCCACTTAGTGTTACTAGTTGCATATTTTTACACCACCTTGACTCCTAGTCATGGTGCGACACTTTGCTTACATGCTACCTCCATGTCATGTCTAACTTGCACCAATATGTAGTGTACTTGAGTGAGTGATTTCTAATAATCTTGGTTTCACCATGTGCAGGACATTTTTCATGCGTGAGAGCACTATGGTCAAAGACATTCCACCAAGCAAACATTGGAATTCATGACATATCAACATCAGGGAGCTCCTAAACCTATCTTTACTTTACATTGAGGAAAATGTAAGTTTTAAGTGTGAGGGAGGGAATGTTTGCTATGGTTTGTGTCTCTTGGACGTTATATGCTTACTTTCTTTCATTAATGAATTTTTTGTGCATTGTGATGCAAAGCATGCTCCTTTTCAGTTTTGAGTGCATATGTTGAGTTTTTCAATTCTTGTGCATGTTTTTAAAATTTGTGCGTAAGTTTGAAATTTTATGAATAAGTGATGCTGTGAACACAAGTTTTGTGTAGTTGGAATTTTTGTGAAAGCACTTGTCTATCCATAGAAAGTTTGAGTGTTGAGCATTGAGAATGTTTGTTGGAAGATGTAATGTAGTGTGCGGGGTTTATGAGAATGATAAAATGATGACTTGTAAGTGGAGAGTGTTGAGTTTCTGGGAGATGTTAGTATTTGTACGTGTGTTGTGCAATAATGTGGTTGGGTTGGGCTTAAATGAAATGTAGTGTTTGTGCTGAAATAAAATGAATCAGATGAGTTGAATGTGTTGCGTGAGTGTTGGAAAATAGTGTCGAATAATTCTGTATTTGGGCACTTGTCTCCGAAGTCATATGCCATGATCCAAGTTTATCACTTTATTTTTTGTGTATGCATGCAAAATGTTTTGTCTATGGCACCGAGCTTGATGCGTTTGGCATATTTTGTTGGCCAAGGCATGATGTTAAAGTAAGATAGATATGCCATGCAAAACAATATTAATCGACATAGGAGGAAGCCTGAATTGTGTTTGCCTTTTTCTATGTGTTCTCCTTATGTTTTGGTGTTCTTGCATGGATAGTCCCTTGAAGACAAATATGAACATGCAGTTAGATAAGAAGGGATATGGAGAAAAAGCCTTTGGCAACTGGGAATGAAAAGCCGTAAGACCCTGGCAAGCAAATATGGGAAAAAATAGCTATAAAACCCAGGCAAAAAGTGAGAAAAAAGAGCCACAAGACCTAGGCAGCCATGCACTAATGTGTGTGACAAATGAATGCACCAAAGTGCAAGATGAAAGAAAAAGGATAATATCCAATTGAAGCACCAATGTGCATTAGGTTACCATTGTTCTCGTGTGCCGTAAGTTCATGTGTGTGGACATGAAGATTGTTGTGTCCTATTTGGAACCATGGGAATTGTGGTTTCTTTTTGGCGTGTGAAAAATTTTCATGAACTTGGGGAATGGTAGTGTGAATAGGGGACAATGTGATGAATGCAAATGATAGGTCAAATGCTGAAGTGAAGAGTGTGAGTCTCGCTTGAGGGCAAGCAAGAGTTCAAGTATGGGGGAAATTCATAAGTTGGTTTTATACCAACTTATATGTGTTATTTCACTTAGCTTTTGATTTGTTTTTCATGCAATTGTGTAGTGTTATGTGTGATTTTGTGCATTTTATGTGGATTACAACTTGGAGTGCTAAATTGAAGAAAAATACTAAGAATTTTGATTAAAGGAGACAAATGTGTGTTTGAAGATAAAGAAGAAGGAAAGAATTCAAAAGGCTTGAAATGGTGCTTTTGGAGTTTGAAGAATACCTTAACATGCTTATTTTGTGTTTGGGCAGAACAGAAAGTTCACTTTAATTGAGTGTGTCTTTCTCAATACTAATCTGAATGAGTAGAACTTGGATGTTTTCGAAAGGTCTTTGAGTCTACTTCAATTCATATGTTTTAACTTTCTTCCAATTCAGTGTGCAAGTCGGAGAAACGAGAGCATCGTTGGGATTGCTACTTCAGGTTTTGAATGTTAAGCTCACTGCCACAGTTTGGTGGAAAGCTTATATCTTGAGCTACCGAACTCCGAAATTGATGATTCTTGAACCAATGGAAAGCCAAGTGAAAGATCTACAACTATTATGTTTACTACAAAGTCCGGTTCAGAGGCTAAGACACACAGATATCGCATATATGTGGCACGTTGTGCTGAATAGGGTTAATTGCATGGCGAATCATCGCCATGGAACCAAATTGTAAGGCGATGCATTGCCACGATGCATCGCCCATGGAATCTCTCCTTAGCACAGTTCTATAATTTGGCCATAAGGTTCTCGTTCAAGTTCCGAATTGAGTGATTGAAAAAGCCATGGATAGCTAACACATTGGGATACTACTTTCATGTTTAAGTTGTGCCAAATTCACAATACATCAGGGCTAGAATTGGGTTGCAAGGTGACAGTTTGTTATTTTTCATAACTTAAGAGGTAAAAAGTTCCAACCTTGTATCCTTGTGTTTTCCTTGCTTATTTGAGCTGAATTGGATGCATACATTTGTTGTTTATCTTACAAAAGTTGATGCCCACATGTTATGCACAACACTTTGCACATTTGTGGCATATATGCACACTTATGCATGTTGGTTCACACTTGCACACTTGCTGCACACGCTGGTGTACATCGCCGCATACGCTGGAGCACATCGCCGCATGCGTGTGGCAGCACCACAGCTGCGGCACTTCACAGCACACTCATGCACTCACTTGCAGCACTTCACATCACACTCATGCATCACAAAGCACACTTTATGCACACAACTTTAGGAATACATGCCCACTCTTGCTACACCTTGTGCACAATTTTGCTACACTACATGCACTACATGCACACAACATGCACACTACACATACACACGAAGCATGCACACAATCAACACAACTCCTAGCACCTCCTCACCATACCACTACATTGTTGCACATGCACTCTACAACACACTCAAATGCATTCCATAGCATTGCATGCACAACACAAGTCATGCATCTCCTCACATATAGTGTAGGCACATTTTCATAGAGATGTATCGTGGAGATACATCGCCATGGAAACTTCACAACGGTAACGAATCGTCACATTCTAGGGTTTGGACCAGATGAGTGTGATATTAGACGACGCGATGTTATGCATTTAACACAAATTCTAAAGAATAGAATCATACTTGGCTTCAATGCTTAAATTATGTTAAGTTTCATGAATTTGCACTGTATTGATTGAATTGAACTTTAATTCTGGTTGCCATGCTAAATTGAGGTGAGATTCACCAATATATATGAGAATTACACGAAATGAGAACTGAAAGTATGAATGTTGAGTCTTTCACTTGCTTTGCCTGATCATGTTCTGAGATGCGGTTGCCATGCCGATCGAAGATCATTTGAGTTGTTAGGAAGAAGTGATAAAAAACTTTTTGGTATTAGTGAAGACTCTAGGACCCAGGTCAGACCTCGCCATGGGAAGAACTTAGGTATTACATGCTAGATTTGTTAACCTCGGGGAGTTGGGACAATGCGGTTTTCATCCGTCAATTTTAGGCCTCGTCACGGGAAAGAGTAATGTCAGGAATATTTAAGTGCAACGCGGTCGACATGCTGGTTGTGAGCTAGTCTCCTAGGCATTTAGGTCTCCTCCTTGCTTAACATGTGTGTCAATTGCATTGCGTTGTATCATCTAAGGTGCATTAATCCGGTATAAGAACCCTAGGACATCCAACTCATACTTGTTATTACATTTCTTTTCATTTAATGGACTTGTAGTTGTTTCTTCTTGTTCATTTCTTCTTTTTGTTGTTATCATCTGTTCTTGTGACTCGTTTTTGTGGCAAAATTAATGAATTCTTGAAACCACTCCCCTCCTTGTGGATCGATCTCTCTCACCACTACTACAGTAGTGTTATGGTAAAATTGTAGAGGTACGCGATAAACCTATTAGCTGTGTGTGCTGGGCTGCTACGCTGCATCGCGTAGCACTGTGTGCATACAGTGTGCGGGCTGTGTGAGCAGTGCACGCAACTCGTGCGTTGTTTGTGCGAGTTGCATGCAATGTGTGAGCGATGAGCAGGCAAGGTGTGTGTGATGAGTGTGCATAATTGTGCGAGGTGTGCGTGATGAATGCATGCGAGGTATATGAGATGTGAGTGCCTCATGTGTGCCTAGTGTCGTGTCTTTATGCACACACTTTTGTCTACATGCAAACTTGTGTGCACACTAGTGCACCAATTATGGCCCCCTTTTCCATCGAACAACACCACACACTATCCATCAGATAAACTTATAAATCAACACACAATTTCGGACAAGATGCATTAAAACACAACAAAAGTCAAGTAAAACAATCATCTACAAGTCAGTATAAAACTGACTTATCAATTTCCCCCACACTTACACTTTTGCTTGTCCCAAGCAAATCTCACACTCTCCATTTCTAACCTTGATTTATCACCTGCATTCAACACATGGCCCCCTGTCCACAGTGCCAATTACCAAGTTCATCAAAACATTTTTCACACACAAAAACTATGAGGAGTATATTTGCTGACCCCAAACTCTCAGAATTTCTACACACGTTATCTAATAGCAATCCATCCACATCCATGGTGCCAAAGCCGAATCCACATGTTGATCTATTGGAAAATCTTGATGGACCATTGACAAAATCAAAGAGTAGGAGGACGAAGGCCGCATTGCAAGCTTTGCTCACAACTCATTCTAACATTTTGGATGAACACACGGCTCAACCATCTCAAGAAGGAGTCATATGGAATATTTCTTCAATCACAATTCATGAAGAAGTTTCTAAGAGTTCTACATTGGAGCTTGAAGAAATTCCACTTTGAAGATTTATTCATGGAGCAATCACATTGAAGACCAAGATGGTGTGCTTGAGCTTTCTTAAATAGAATCATGCCATTTTTAGAGTCATAGGAATTATTATTTTTGGAATAAATTAAGTCCATTAAACATTAATTTGGGCTTAATATTTCGGTTATTGTTTAATAAATTACTTGGCCCAATTATCTTGCATGATAATGGCAAGTATTTGTTTAGGAAAGCAAAAACATGTTTAGCCTCTTAAAGGACAAAATCGTGTGCTATCCCTACATTTTAGGAAGTCTCCTACTTTTTAGGAGGAAGTCTATTTTGTAGGAAAATAGTGTGTCCTATTTTACTAGGAGCAAAACCGTGTGGGTTTTTTTTGTTAGATTAGGAAACTAGTTAGATAATTCGTTAGTTAAGAAGTCAAGTTGTAATAGGATTTCACTAGGGTTTCCTATTTGTCTTGGCCGAAATTATTCCTATTTAAAGGAAAGGCCATTAACGTTGTTTATATATGAATGAATTAAGAATTTTAGCTTTGCTAATTTCGTTAAGCACTTTGTGTTTACAAACCTTGAATTTTCAATTAAATTTAGTTGAATTTCATTGACCCGCAAACCTCTAGCTAAGACATTTAGGCGAGCCAACTTGTTCTTGATTTCAAGAACACCTCAAACCATTTAATTTAGTTTCATGATTTACGTGAGCTAGATTAATTGTTTGCTTTAGACGTAGGGGTTCGATTGGTTGATATCCAATCTTCTCGTCTTCTCTTGATTTCACTTCCGCATTATTTTTGTGTTAATCTTGTTTTCTGCAGCTCTTGAGTTTGTCTTTTGTGGTGAATTTAAGCTAACAACGATCCAAAGGTTGCGATTCGAGTGATCCAGGACATCAAGCCTCGATCATCCGTATCATTTTCAGCCAAGGCACAACAAATAAAGACCAAAATGACATGTGTGCAAGTGTGCGCTGAGGAATGCTGACTTCATTTGCTCTCTCCAGAAGCACACCCCTTAGCATTTCATCTAACCATTCATTGCACAACAATCTTCTTGTCCACACACATAAACAAGTAGCAAAAAAGATCAATGGTAAACCTAAGTGCACATTGGTGCTTCTATGGGATATTTCTCCTTTTCTTCCCTCTTGCACATTGGTGCATCATTTGCCACACCCATTGGTGCATAGCTGCCTGAGTTTTGTGGATCTTTTTCCCATTCTTTGCCTTGGTCTTATGGCTCTTTTTTCCCTTAATTTGCTTTCCAGGGTCTTATGGCTTTTCATTCCCAGTTGCCAAAGGCTTTTTCTCCATATCCCTTCTCACATAACCACATGTTCATATGTGTCCTCAAGAGACTATACATGCAAGAACACTAAAACACAAGAAATGTGCATAGCAAAAGAGCAAACTCCATATAGATTACCTCCTATGTCATTTAAAATTTTTGCATGACATATCTATCTTACTTTGACATCATGCCTTAGCCAACAAAATGTACTGAACTCACCAAGCTTGGTGCCAGTAAAAAAATTTTGTTTTTTGCATACAAAACACAAAAGAACAAAGTGATGAACTTGAGTCATGACATAATGAATTAAGAGACATATGCTTGGAACACAAGATGAAATCCCATTTCTTACCCATACTCAACACGTTTACATGGCCCTCTCAACACAACCCACACCACTTTTTATTAATAACATAAATGACCCACACATAACAAAGCACATATATTGCTATCATATTTCCCTAACTCACCACTTAGAAACAAACAAGTCATCATTCTAGAATTTTCATAACCCATGCACACTATATGATAGCATAACAAATGCTCAACACTCACAAGACTTCATAGTAAAACAGAGCAGACACAGCAAAACATAAAATATCACATAAGCTTTCCACCCAACACCATCTACTGCCAACATAGCAAACCAACCCAAAGCAAACTTCAGCAGAGCATACAAAACAACATGGCAACACCTTCCGCAATCATGGCATATCACAAATGGCACAACAAAGCCTAAATAGTTCAACCAACACCTCCCGCAATCATGGCATAACCAACCAAAACCAAACTCCTCCATAATTAGCATAAACATTGTCCTCAATAAAAGAAACTAGGAATGAGAATCTCCCTGAGTAGAAGAGGAAGGCGTAGATGACAAAGGTGCCGTAAATGCTGCGGAAGTAGAAAAAGAATGACCCAAAAATAGACCAGCAAAAGCAGCTGTATTAGCAAATGAGGGGCCCGAGAATGGTCGCCTAGTATCATTGAAGTTCGGCAATCGCGTTGCAGGCATGAAATCATGGTTGTACAAAAAGGTTGGAGTGAGAGGGTACGTCAGCAGCCGACCAAATGTAGGCAATAGCTGCAGTGATTGTACTCCAGGCACTCCAGGAGGAAGTTCATACACAACCCGAGTTCTCTCATTCACTGTCAAATTGGGCCTTGGATACATCGCTATATCATGGGAAAAGGTTGGTTGTGGTTTAGGAAGGCCCAGAGGGGTGTGGTAGTAGGCAGCCAACTTGTTGCAATAATCCAGGTCACATTGCATCGAAAATTGCCTATGGTAGAAGACTTCAAACTGTTGCTGCGCAAAAGAGGCAATGTCATCCAATTTAGTACCAAGCATAGAAGAGTGGGTGGACCAGTCCTGGTACATGCCATCTAGCCTCTCGTCCAGACGTTGAAAGCGAGAGTCCATAAAATGCTGGAGATCATGCAAAGCTCCGTTGAAAGAAATGAAAGCAAAAGGCTGAGGTTGAGGTTCTTGTTGGCTATAATAGATCGGGGAGGCATCTTAGTCATAGGCGGTGCCATAGCCAATTCCCTATCCATCCGCAGATACTTCGCATAAAGAGGCGTGGAGATGGGAGCCTGGACCTTGCGCCAACCTGCGCCCATGTCATCATCCACCCCTTGGGCGCAGCAAAGTTCCGCAATTAGCACAAAAAAATAGACCGCGGTAGCATCCTCATCGATGCCCGTTCGAATGTGATCTACAATAATCCGCCTGACATCCAAAGGTTTGCGATTCCATATAGCCGAGATAAGGTATAAGCGCCCACGCATAACCTTAGTGACATGTGAGCTAGGCATGAGCCTTGCCAAGACGAACATAAGCTAGATCTTCACATCACAACGTAAAAACTGCTGCATAATATGATTGTGCTCACTGCGCTGATTTACCACCCATGCAGATCCAGGATGAGCGAGCTCCTTATCTAGGGCCTAGTTTGCATCATCATCGTTAGTAGGCTCATAATCATTTGTTGGATAGCTAGGCGTGCCTAAGTATGCATTGACCACCTCACTATCCATGCTTATCCACTTCCCCCGAACATAGACCGCCCCATCCTTATTTAGAAACTTACCATTTGCAGAATATTCCCCGTCGATGCTAATGTTACAGAAATCTGGGGCAAGAACCAACCTCTCACTGAACTTGTGGAACTTTATTAATTTTTGGAACGGACCATTGTCAACATTGAAAGCTCACTCCACATGCAATTTTTTCACGTGCACGCCATCTCCCCATCTTGCCTGCGCCTCAGCATTGATAAAAGCCGACACAGGAGCTGCCCCCTTACGATTCTTAGGTAGATGCAGATTCACAGTAACTTCGGGAGGATCTTCAAAGATAGGCAAATCTTCGGGGAAATAGTCGGTATCGGAGTCAATCGGTACTCGTGCATTACCTTTGCGTGTGGTGACACCTTTTTTAGTACCCATGCCGACTTCCTGAGGCTAGGAGGCACAAAATGAGCACCACAAGCAACACCTTGGTATATAATAGCAAATACAAATATACACAACATTCCAACACTTAGGCACACAATACCCCCAACATGCACTACGGTACAAGCTGAACCAAATCATGCCCACAAAATGTAAATGATAACCCAAGTGTTAGCTACTTCAGAGAATTGATTCTCAAAGTTTAGAGCACAAATGACTCACTGAGGGCTACAATATCAAACTCTGAGTTATACGCACACACAAGGAGCAAATCAAGAGAGAAACTTCAGCCTAGTCTAATATCGTACCACACAATAAGGAGGTCTATGCCTACAGAATCGAGCAATGCCTATAAAACAAGAATTGTAGCCCCGAGTTTAAGCTAAATTCAACAATTTGAAACACTTGATTTGGAGTTAAATCGACCAACCTATGACTGAATTACCGAGCTGTGGCACACTAGGCAGAATATACACACAGAGTTTCAAGCCTAGAGCAACAATTAGACACACAAAATGAAATGCATTGTAGGCAAAATGTGCCAAAAATTACAAGACAAAGGTTGTAGTGCTAACTCTTAGCTAAACATAGGAATTAAAATCAGCCAGTGGGGAGCTCAAATGAGCAAGTTATGTTCAAAATACCAGACTGTACCAAAACTGGGCGAAATAGGCCTTCCATCAAATGACGAACACAGCATGAACTACACTTTAGCCCCAAAAATGGACTCCTAGGCATGCAGAATTAGAAAAAGTGTAAAACATGAATGTTGTAGCTCAGTGTTTTATCTAATCATCCCAATTAGAATTACCAAGTTTGGAGGTCAATTACTCAAGTTACGCTCTAATTACCAAACAATGGCAGAACTGATTTAAGCATGCAAGTTATGGCAAACTCCCCCACACTTAACATTTTATAAAACATGGTCTAATACTCAATAAGCTCGGTACTCCTTCAAATCAACCGCAAGAATTCAACACAAAAAAACATAGCATCTCCAAACTTTTAACACAGAATTTTCATGAACTTAACTCTAGCCTTCATCTTAGAAGCATTGAACAAATACTATGTAATCATTAAGGCATGAGCAAAGATGCTTACCTTGAACTTAAGATAAAAAGAATAAAAGCTTGAGAAGGAGTATGGAGGATGACTCTCTTGCAGCAACACCAACCACAATTCACCAAGCTTGAATGTGAGTAGCTTCAAGCCTTACCTTATCATGCATTTATAGAGTCAAAAATGAAGGCATCCAATCTATCGGTCAATACATCACTAAATTAAGCCAACCACTTAATGACAAAGTACAACTAATTTGTGGGCCTAACTCATGCATTTATGGGTGTATTTCATTATTGTGCCCAGCTGCAAGTTTGATGACAACAGTCAACACTATTCCTCACATAATTGTTCACATGTCACAAGTGGCCAAACAATTTCAGCTTTTGCATTTCTTCTCATGCGATTTCCCATCAAAGCTTTTCTAATGTTCAGTTTTTTTCTGACTTTACATTCATGCTCAGAAAGAATAAATTTCATGTTCATAGATACTCCATGTGTGTTTGTGTCATACTAGAGCCTTACCATAGCATTCATTAACGAAACGAATTTAAGTAAGGAAAATTATGCTGGGTTTCCTCCCAGTAGCGCTTGTGTTAACGTCGACAGCCCGACATGATGCAGCGACATGCTATTACATAGAGTCATATAAGAAGAGTTCATGTGGTGCCTCATGGATCGCTTTTTCATTGTCTTGCTTCGGTTATGCTACATAAGGCTTGAGCCTATGACCATTAACTTGCCAAGTATTACCACTTTTCTTGTTCAATATCTCTACTACTCCATATGGTAATACCTTTGTGATACAAAAAGGTCTAGTCCATCGTAACTTAAGCTTTCCAGGGAAAAGCCTAAGTCTAGAATCATATAGCAAGACCAATTGGCTAGGAGCAAAACTTTTTGCCCGTAGCTTAGCATTATGCAACTTCTTTGTCCTTTCCTTATACAACTTAGCACTGACATAGTTGTTGAACCAAAACTCATCAAGCTCATTAAGCGCCATCATCCTCTTAGATTGTGCCCCATGCAAATCCATGTTTAGCTTTTGAATGGCCTAGAAAGCCTTGTGCTCTAGTTCCACTGCTAAATGACACTCCTTGCTATATACAAGCCGAAATGGTGAGGCACCAATAGGAGTTTTATATGCCGTTCTGTATGCCCACAATGCATCATCCAACTTAAGAGCCTAGTCCTTCCTATTCGGTCCTACTACCTTTTCCAAGACCCGTTTGATTTCTCTATTAGAGATCTTAGCCTGGCCACTTGTCTGGGGATAGTAAGCTGTAGAAACCTTATGCTTCACACCATACTTAGCCAGTAGTGTTGCAAAGATCTTGTTGCAAAAATAAGAACCCCCATCACTTATTATAGCTCGTGGAGTGCCAAATCTGTTGAAAATGTGTTTATTCAGAAATGAAGCCACACTTCGTGCATCATTATGCGGGAGTGCCACAGCCTCAACCCACTTCGACACATAATCCACAACAACTAAAATATATTCCATGCCACAGGATTTCGAAAAAGGTCCCATGAAGTCTATGCCCAGATGTCGAAAAGTTCCACTTCAAAAATGTTGTTCAGAGGCATTTCATTACGCCATGAGATGTTGCCACTTCTTTGGCATTTATCACATTGACCGACCCATATACGTGCATCCACAAAGATATAGGGCCAATAGAAACCCGTTTGTAGCACCTTGAAGCCCGTCCTAGTAGCACAAAAATGTCCTCCAAATGGGGCTTCATGGCATGCCTTCAAAATATCATCTTTCTTATCTTTTTTCATACATTTTCTTATCACCTTCTCACTGCAAATCTTATAAAGGGCATTGTCATCCCAAAAGAAATATCTTGCATCATGCCTCAGCTTCTTCCTTTCCTCGTGCGAGTAGTATGAGGGAACTTGCCCAGCCACCATAAAGTTTGCTATTTTAGCATACCAAGGCAAGTCCACCTTGAAAATTGGCTCATCAGGGAAATGCTCACAAATCAATATATTTTGCTCACCTTGCCCATGTGAGTCTAGCCTTGACAAGTGATCGGCCACCATATTCTCGGATCCCTTGCGGTCTCTAATTTTCACATCAAATTCCTGGAGAAGCAATACCCATCTAATGAGCCAGGCTTAGCTTCTTTCTTGGCCAACAAGTATTTCAAGACAGCACGGTCGGTGTGCACGATCACCTTCGAGCCCAACAAATATGCACGAAATTTGTCAAACACAAAAACTACTGCGAGCATTTCCTTCTCAGTTGTGGTGTAGTTCATTTGAGCCTCGTTCAACAATTTGTTGGGATAGTAGATTGTGTGGAAGACTTTGTTTCTCCTTTGCCCAAGCACTGCCCGAAGGGCATAGTCACTCGCATCACACATAATATCAAATGGCTCACCCCACTTTGGTGTGACTATCACTAGAGCTTCAACAAGCCTTGCCTTGAGTAGTTCAAATGCCTTCGAACACTCTTCGCCAAAATTGAACTTAACATCTTTCTCCAGCAAACTACACAATGGCCATGCTATCTTTGAGAAATCGAACATTTGATAGAATCTAGCATGGCCCAAAAAACTTCTTATGCCCTTAACATTTGTAGGAGGTGGTAGCTTGGCAATGACATCCACTTTGGCCCTATCAACTTCAATTCCTTTGTGTGAGATCTTATGTCCCAAAACTATGCCTTCCTGCACCACAAACTGACATTTCTCCCAATTGAGTACCAAGTGAGTTTCCTCACATCTTTGCAACACTCTTGCCAAATTGTCAAGGCACCCATCAAAGGTCATGCCAAATATTGAAAAGTTATACATAAAAATCTCGATGATGGATTCTACCATGTCATGAGATATGGCCATCATGCATCTTTGGAAGGTTACAGGGGTATTGCATAGGCCAAATGACATTCTCTTGTAAGTGAAGGTGCTGAATGGGCAAGTGAAAGTAGTCTTCTCTTGATCCTTGGGGTCAATAGCTATTTAGGTATAACCTGATTACCCATCAAAGAAACAATGGAACAGAAAGCCCGCAATTCAGTCTAGTAATTGCTCCAGTAAGGGAAGTGGAAAATGATCTTTCCTTGTTGCTTTGTTGAGCTTACGGCAATCCATGCATACACTCCATGCACTAATGATCCTAGCCGCCAAGAGCTCATTAGCCTCATTCTTCACCACAGTGAGTCCACCCTTCTTGGGCACACATTATACGGGGCTCACCCACTCAATATCAGATATTGGGAAAATCATGCCAAAATCCAAAAGCTTGATTACTTCTTTCTTCACCACTTTCATCATTTGAGGATTTAGCCTCATTTTTTTATCTCTTATTGGAATAGCATTTTCCTCCAACAAGATCTTGTGCATGCATATACTTGGACTAATTCCTTTTATGTCTGCAATGGTCCAACCAATAGCTTGCTTAAATATTCTCAACATGCCAAGTAATTTTTCTTCTTGCCACGCTTCCAGCTTTGAAGAGATCACTACAGGCAAGGTCTCATTCTCACCCAGGAAAGCATATTTCAAGTAAGGTGGCAAGGACTTGAACTCCAACTTGGGTGGCACCATGATAGAAGGCATTACTTTCTCATTTCTACATAACACTTCTTCATACCTCACCTCAGTGGATGATAGCAATCCATCCATGTCCACGGTGCCAAGGCCGAGTTCTCATGATCCATTGGTGAATCTTGATGGACCAATGACAAGATCAAGGAGTCAAAGAATGAAGGCAGCCTTGCACAATTTATTGTCATCATATTGTGAAGCTATGGAGGCCGAATCATCTCAAGAAGGAGTTCTTTGGCATGTTTCTTCAATAACAATTCATGATCCACCTTGAAGAATTTGCTTAAGGCCGAATGTTCAAGTCCATGAAAAAGGAGTGTTTTTGGGCTTAATATGGATCACGCCATTTTTAATCAATTAGGGTTTATTTGTTTTAAATAAATTAAGTCCATTGAACATTATTTTTGGGCTTAATAATTCGGTTATGTAATAAGTTACTTGGCCCAATTCTCTTGCATGATAATGGAAAGTAAAGGATTAGGAAACTAAGAAGTCAAATTGGTTTTTGCTTCTTGGAATTTAGGAAAGTAATTCGATTTTGCTTCCTATTGGTCACAACCAAATTATGACAGTGAGTTTGTTAGTTTGTTAGTTAGTTGGTTAAGAAGTCAAGTTACACTTTGCAACTTCTAGGATTTTGTTTCCTAAATTCTAAAGCAATGGCCGAATTCACTCCTATATAAGGCCATCATTGTTACATGATTTTGATATATGAAATTTGAGAAAACTTTAGCTTTGCTAAATTTATTTGCAGCTGTGAAAAGTTGTGAAGAATGTGATTATTCAATTGATTGTGAAAAATTCAATTCAACCTATGTAAATCAAGAGTTGAAAAGTTTTCAGTTTGGCTTGTTCTTTAAATCAAGAACGGGTAAGTTCTTCCTAAGGTCTTAGCTTAAGAATCACGGGTCTTATGAACATTCAACTGAAATCAATTGAATAATCACGTTCTTCACAATTTTTCACAGCTGCAAATAAATTTAGCAAAGCTAAAGTTTTCTCAAATTTCATATATCAAAATTGTGTAACAATGATGGCCTTACAAAGGTGTGAATTCGGCCATTGCTTTAGAATTTAGAAAACAAAGCCCTAGAAGTTGCAAAGTGCAACTTGACTTCTTAACCAACTGACTAACAAACTAACAAACTCACGTTCCTAATACGGTTGTGACCAATAGGAAGCAAAACCGAATTACTTTCCTAAACTCCAAGAAGCAAAAACCAATTTGACTTCTTAGTTTCCTAATCCTATACTTGCCATTATCATGCAAGATAATTGGGCCAAGTAACTTATTACATAACCGAATTATTAAGCCCAAAAATAATGTTCAATGGACTTAATTTATTTAAAACAAATAAACCCTAATTGATTAAAAATGGCGTGATCCATATTAAGCCCAAAAATACGCCTTCTTCATGGACTTGAACATTCGGCCTTAAGCAAGTTCTTCAAGGTGGATCATGAATTGTTATTGAAGAAACATGCCAAATAACTCCTTCTTGAGATGATTCGGCCTCCATAGCTTCCCAATGTGCTGAAAATAAATTGTGCAAGGCTGCCTTCATTCTTTGACTCCTTGATCTTGTCATTGGTCTATCAAGATTCACCAATGGATCATGAGAACTCGGCCTTGGCACCATGGACATGGATGGATTGCTATCATTCCCTCTCTCCTCGAAAGGATTCGTCCTCGAATCACCTAAAACAAACA
The DNA here is from genome assembly GCA_016586305.1 of Ophiorrhiza pumila. Classification (NCBI taxonomy): domain Eukaryota; kingdom Viridiplantae; phylum Streptophyta; class Magnoliopsida; order Gentianales; family Rubiaceae; genus Ophiorrhiza; species Ophiorrhiza pumila. The sequence continues at coordinate 18,826,166 of BLIW01000004.1, read as the reverse complement.
AAGATAAATCAGTAATATTGAATGTAGATGAAACATTGCCATACTCACTTGGAAGTTCAATCTTGTAAGCATTGTCGCCTATCCTTTCCAAGACACGAAAAGGACCATCTCCTCTTGGATGAAGTTTAGACTTCCTCTTTTCAGGAAACCTTTCCTTCCTCAAGTGAATCCAAACCCAATCTCATGGTTCGAAAATCACTTGCTTTTTACCTCTATTTGCTTGCTTAGCATATTGCTAATTTTGCCTCTGAATATTAGCTTGAACCCTTTCATGTAACTCCCTAACAAAATCAGCTTTCTTTTTACCTTCAACATTAACAAACTCATTAATAGGCAAAGGTAAAATATCCAAAGGAGTTATAGGATTGAAACCATACACAACTTCAAAAGGTGAAAGATTAGTAGAACTATGAACAGTCCTATTGTAAGCATGCTCAATGTGAGGTAAACAACTTTCCCAATTCTTTAAGTTTTTCTGAATGAGAGCACGAAGTAAAGTAGACAAGGTACAATTAACTACTTCAGTTTGTCAATCAGTTTGTGGATGTGCAACAGTAGAAAATAACAACTTAGTGCCTAATTTATTCCATAGAGTACGCCAAAAGTGGGATAAAAATTTAACATCTCTATCACTAACAATACTCTTAGAAATTCCATGCAAACGAACAATTTCCTTAAAGAACAAATCAACAATATGTGTAGCATCATTAGACTTAGAATAAGCAATAAAATATGACATTTTGCTAAATCTATCAACTACAACAAATATGCTATCATGACCAGTGCGTGACCTAGGCAAACCAAGTACAAAATCCATAGAAATATCAATCCAAGGATGACTAGGAACAGGCAAAGGTTGATATAAACCATGAGGCTTTACTTTAGATTTCGATTGTTTACACACAATGCATTTATCACAAACACTTTTAACATCTTTAATCATGTTAGGCCAATAAAAGTGTTCATTCAAAACATCAAGTGTTTTAGCAATTCCAAAGTGCCCTATTAACCCTCCCCCATGGGTTTTCTTAACAAGTAAATCTCGAATGGAACATAGGGGAAGGCGTGTTTTTGGGCTTAATATGGATCACGCCATTTTTAATCAATTCGGGTTTATTTGTTTTAAATAAATTAAGTCCATTGAACATTATTTTTGGGCTTAATAATTCGGTTATGTAATAAGTTACTTGGCCCAATTATCCTGCATGATAATGGCAAGTAAAGGATTAGGAAACTAAGAAGTCAAATTGGCTTTTGCTTCTTGGAGTTTAGGAAAGTAATTCGGTTTTGCTTCCTATTGGTCACAACCGAATTAGGAAAGTGAGTTTGTTAGTTTGTTAGTTTGTTAGTTAGTTGGTTAAGAAGTCAAGTTGCACTTTGCAACTTCTAGGGTTTTGTTTCCTAAATTCTAAAGCAATGGCCGAATTCACTCCTATATAAGGCCATCATTGTTACACGATTTTGATATATGAAATTTGAGAAAACTTTAGCTTTGCTAAATTTATTTGCAGCTGTGAAAAGGTGTGAAGAATGTGATTATTCAATTGATTTCAGTTGAATGTTCATAAGACCCGTGATTCTTAAGCTAAGACCTTGGGAAGAACTTACCCGTTCTTGATTTAAAGAACAAGCCAAACTGAAAACTTTTCAACTCTTGATTTACGTAGGTTGAATTGAATTCTTTTTGTGATAACTTGGGTTTGATTGCTTTTTTCAATCAAAACTGTCGTTCAATATCTTTTCGTTTTCTTTGTTGTCTTCCGCAGTATCTTGTTTGTGTTCTTGCTTGTTCGTGATTCTTGGTGGAACAAAGATCCAAAGGTGAGGGTTTCGTGTGGTTGAGGACTCAATCCAAGGCCATTCGTATCAGTGGGTGTACAAATTTCATTAGTTAATACATTACAATCGCCATCTTTTTCAAAAACTTTAGTACATGCTTCCTGTACCGTACCTTCTATTGAAATTTCATCTTTCATTTCAAAAACTTCATCTGGCATTTCAAAAATCGATTCATCTAAAACACAACATTCTACTAAGTTTGCAAGCTCAGAAACAATCATGCAATCTTCATCATCTAACTCTGCATTATCAACTTGTTCATCACATACGTTCAATTCATCAACACAAATGTAATCACCTTTCACATCTTTATCTACCATATGCATGTTTCAGGCTACAGCTCTAATTGAAAAACAAGGTTCTACATGCATGGGCTGCTTCATAGCATAATTGACATAAAAAATAACTTGTTCATTATTGATTCTAAATGTCACAGTTTTACTTCTCACTCCAATTCATGCATGTCCAGTGGCAAGAAAATGTCTACCAAAAATAAGAGGTACCTCGGGGTCTTCCGCTATGTCGAGCACAATGAAATCCACTGGGAGTGTGAATTTGTCTATCATCGCCAGCACGTCTTCTACTATACCTTTTTGCTTCACAAAAGACCTATCCGCAAGTTGTAGTGTCACAGCCACATGTCGTATCCTTGCACGCATACCCCACATTTACAGCAATGGAGAGGGGCATCAAGTTGATTCCAACACTAAGGTCGCATAGTGCCCTTTCAAAATATTTGGTGCCTATTTTGTAAAGAATAGTGCAACTACCTGGGTCTTTCAATTTTGGAGGTAGATTAGGCACCGCCCACGTTTGACTACATTTAGTGAGCATTATGGGCGCTTCGCACTGAAGGATTTGCTCTTTGCTGGAGATAAGATCTTTAAGGAATTTTGCATATTTTTGCACAGCACTCACCAAGTACAATAAAGGAAGGCTCATATTGACTTGCCTCACATCATTCAAAAATCGATCAAACTGTGGTCCTCTCTTTGGTGGTGGTTTCACTCTCTTAGGAAATGGACGAGAATGAGCATACTCTGAATAATTGTAAGGACTTGGTGGTTCTCTAACTTTTTTAGTCACCTCTTTTCCATCATTATCACTCACTGCCTCCCTCTCGGGTGCCATGGCCTCATGTGCACAATCCTCCTCAGTTTCATTTACAGTTTCATGTTGTTCTTTGTCATGTGCTATAGTGGTCCCTTGCAATTGCTTTCCACTCCTTAAGGTAATGGCATTACACACCTCCTTGCCCTTAGAATTAGGGACTGTATTATTCGGGAGAGATCTGCTGGGCCTATGATGCACTGCATTGGCTAGTTGCCTCAGTTGCATTTTAATGTTTTTTATTGTCGCATCATGATGTTTGACGATTGTCTCCAACCCAGCAAATCTTTGTTAGCTTTTATCCAGCTTGTCCATGATATGGTGGAATATATCTTCTATGGAAGGCTTCCTTGGCTCTTGCACGTTGGGTTGATGATCAAACCCAGGAGATGGGTTTGAAAACCTTCTTTGATCATTGCCTTGGAAATATTGGCCTCCTTAATTCTGTTGTCCCCAATTGGTTGGACCACTACGAAGGGCCTATTTCCAGAGTATTGAGGTTTGTTGTAGTTTTTGACATATTGCAAAGACTCTGTGGTGATAGAACATTCATCCGTGTAATGCTCTCCCTTGCACAATCCACAAGAGAGCACATGAGTTTTGGCTGGTGTGGCCTTGAGTGTTTGTACCTGTTTTGCAAGAGCTACAAACTTAGCTCCCAGAGACATTTCATCATCAAGGTCCAAGACTCCTCGTTGTTTCCTCACATGTGGCTTCCTTGTCTCAGGGAAGAGATATTCATCCTCAGCTATTTTATCAAAAAGCTCTCTCACCTCTGTAACACTTTTATCTTTCAAAGCTCAATTGGCACAAGCCTTGACCATTATTTAAGACTCTGCCATAAGTCCATTGAAGAAAGTATTCAGCTCTCTTATCTCACCAAGGTCATGGTTTGGACACTGTCTAATCAATTCATTGAAACGCTCCCAAGCTTCACAAAATGTCTCTCCATCATACTGTTGAAAATTCATAATGTCCATCCCCATCTTCTCTAGCTTGGCAGGTGGAAAGTACTTGGCCAAGAATTTCTTCCGGAGTTCTTCAAAAGATGTTACAGCAGTTGTGACTCTTATAGATTTAAACCAATGTTTGGCTTTGCCTCTCAAAGACAGAATAAAGAGAATTATATGCACTTCACTATGAGGTACACATTGAAGTTTAAAGGTGTTGTACAGTCCCAAAAATCAATCCAGGTGTTCATTTGGATCCTCTTTATCCATTTCCTGGAAGAATTATCCATAAGTGATCATCGACACAATTTGAGTGGGAATATGATAACTCTCCACATTGATGTCTTGTTAGTCGAATCCATTTTCAAAGTTAACAGCATAGTGGTCACGAAATCTTGGTGTTCTAGCTTCTTGATTAGCCATCCTTCTATCTCTTTGCTGATTTCTCAAAGTTCTCTCCAACTAAAATCAAGGTAATACTCTGGCTCTCCTCCGGACCTTTGAGATCTAGGCATACAAGACTTGAAATCCTGTAAAACACTACTCACACACCAAAAGTAACGAACTGGTACTAGAGTAACTTAAACAAGCAGAGAAGTAAAAATTAGAAATGTAAAGAAGCAAATGAAACACAAAACAAAAACAGAGCAAAACAAAATTCAAGAAACCGTGCCTCCCTCGACAGCAGTGCCAAAAATTGACACGTTAATTGTGTGCGTACTAATTTATCCCTAATTAACTATAGTAGTGGTGATAGGGTTTAGTTCCACAGGTAAGAGTTGTTTCAAAAAATTCTGAGAGTTATTCTAAATGTTGTCACAAAGAAAAAGTAACAAGAACTGCAAGTAAAATATAATGAAAGTAGAGAGAAGAGGATATCCTAGTGTTCTTCCACCGGATGAATGCTAACCTAAACAACTCACGCAGGGCAATTAACATATGTGCAAAACCAGAGGAGAACTAGTTGCCTAGAAACCTAACCTACGGTAAGCATGTAGACCACACTACAACCTAGGCTTCCTATCATCATTCTTTCCCATGCCGAGGCCTGAATTTAGGTTCTTATATCTTCATTAGCATAAAAGTATTTCTTTACACTTCTATCTAAAGAATTCCGTGATCCGAAATCAGCATGGCGACTGCATTTTAGAAAACAAACAAAGCAAAGCAAGTGCAAAGACTCATTTCATACTCCAGTTCTCATTTCACAAATTCTCAACAGACACTGGTGAATTAAGCTTCAATTCAGCATGTCGACCGCAACTAAAATTCAATTCAACAATACCGGTGCAAATTCATGAAATTTAACTGAATTTATAGAGCAAAACAAAGTATGATTTCATTTCTTCGTAGATTACGTTAATTGCTCCACATTGAGTTGTCTAAATTAAGTATTCATACATCGAAATCCTAGAACATCACAAGTTTAGCCGGAGGAACTCATTCTCATCTTGTAATCGACAAAGTGCACTATTAAACAATTCATCTTCATAAATTATAAGAGTTTACCGATTGAATTGCAAGAGAATTGTTCAATGCTTCTTTAATTGAGAATTGAATTTCAAAGATCGGTCCAAAAGTTCAAACGGAATCGCGATCAAAGATCAAATTCTAGGGAGAGAAAATTCTATAGCGAGGAAGTTAGAGAGAGAAAATTTCCACTCACAAGTTTCTAGATTAATCTCTGAATTATTTTTTTATAAATAATGACAAATCCCTCTATTTATAGAGTTCTTAAGCTTAATCTACACGCAACATTAAACTAAGCACTTAATTATAGAAATGCCACTGTGAAGAAAAACTATCCAAAATATGCACGTGCACTAGGCTCCACATCAGCAACCTTTCCAGCTTTCCACGCTTTTGAGCCAGTACCAACCACATTTCCATCTTGCACTACACGCTTCCGAGCTACAACGCATGCGCCTTCGAAATTTGCACAAGAAAATAAGAGTTATGAACACTTAGAAAAAATTTTGAAGAAGAACAAGAACAATACACGGGCGGCCGCAACTCACATACTTTTACACGGTGTGGCCGCCCGAGGTGGCCGCATCATGTAATTTTTATGCATGGTGTGCAGTGCTTTGTGTGCAAGTGTTGCACTTATGGTGTGCATGTCTGAGTGCATGTGTGCATATAATGCTCTTGAGTGTGAGCAAGTAATGCATGTAGTGCATTAGTGTAGTAAGAGTGTGCATTTAGCATGTGTTGGAGCCTTTCGTGAATCGTACATTATGTGTTCTGGAGCCATGCATAAGTTGTGCATAAGAGATACAGCCTAGGCCAGATTGGTGTGTGAAAATACGTGCGTCACCGCGCGCGAGCCTTAGGCATGTGCAGGGCCGCTGAGCCACATAGCATAGCAACCTGTGCAGATGGAGTGCAAAGCTAACGTGCTGTGTGGTGCGGCAGCTGGTGCAGTATTCTGTACGAGCTGCGCGTTCAGTGAATGCAGCTTGTGCGCTGTGTGTGTGAGGCTGCTGTGTTGCTGCGTGTTCATATAGTGTGCAGGCTGCACGCGCGGTGCACTCAACTCGTGTACTATGTGCGCGATAAACGGGCGAGGTGTGCACGATGAGCGGGTGAGGTGTGTGTGATGAGTGTGCATGATTGTGCGAGGTGTGCGCGATGAATGCATGCGAGGTATGTGCGATGTTAGTGCCTCATATATGCCTAGTGTTTTGTCTTTATGCACACACTGGTGTCCACATGCAAACTTGTGTGCACACTAGTGCATCAATTATAAATCAACACACAATTTCACACAAGATTGCATTAAAACACAACAAAAGTCAAGTGAAACAATCATCTACAAGTTAGTATAAAACTGACTTATTAAATTTGCGCCATGATATTCGCTAGAGAAGTTTTGCAAATCCTAATCTCCTTTTGTTGAGAATCTATTCTTGATAGGGCAGCTTGCAAATCTGCTTTCTGCCCCTTAATGACGTGTTGCAGGTTTTGTTTTGACGTTTCACTAGAAGACATTTCATTACTGTTTTCATTATGTATCTTGCATCCACGTGAATTGCCAATGACAATCCCTGACTTTTTGCTGTATTCCTCTAACACTATGTTAGTTTCAGTCTTCTGTGACCCACTTTCATTGTTCTCCATCAATTTATCCTTCATCTTTAGCTTAATTTTTCATCCAAATTGAAAAGATGTGATAAATTATATTTTATTACACTACTTATACACATAATTATCCATTTTTATTTTGTGGGAGCAACACTTTAAAAAATGACAGATTTATGAGATCTTAAATTATTTACTTACAATTGTTTCCTCAGAAGCAGGAACAACCCATCCATTTTTGTTCTTAAAGGGCATGTTAAAGAAGGCTTCTCACGTGTTTCAAAATTTGTGGATGAAATTTTTAATATTACATAAGTAGGATGAAAATTCAGCTTCAGTTATAATTATTTGCTTCATTCGAACATGCAACTCTTTCTGCGTAAGGATTTTTTTAGATGAATATTGGATTTGAGAATTGGTGTTGAGAGCCTCTAACTAAAGTATGGAGCATTTAGCAACAAAGTGAAAAATTCTCTTAGAGAGAATAAAAATCGTGGCTTTAGTTCCCATGGTTTTCAATTCTCAAGTAAGAATTACATTTGGACTCTCTTAAAACTTTTACTTCCTTTTTCTTTTCCTGGTTTATACTCTCTATTTCATTGTCACTAGTTTATGTGCTCTTTAGTTATAGCTAATTTGGGTTGTCAAAATTTCTTTTTAACACACTAGGATTCATATCTTGCAGCTCAAACTTTCTTGCTGGCTTTTCAGTACTACATTGTTATGCTTGTAACTACAGTTATGCTTGCTACATTTCTTGCGCCTTGAATGGGTGGAGGCCCTCTAAGCTTTTTCCTTTTCTCCCTTATATTAACTTAGAATGCATGTATAAAGTTCATAAATTGAATAAGAGCTATCCTGAATTCTATGGATCATGTGAACAGGGAGACAAAGAATGGTATTTAGTCTATGCTTTTCATGTCCGGGATAAATACACTTTTGCAAACTTTGTTTGGTCTAAGACTTCCTACTGTGATTGTTCCATCTTATTAGAGTAAAAAATATTTCACTTTTTGTTGTGTTTTTTTACTTTCCATGATTTGTTGACGTTTCAAGGAATTTAAAGAATACCATATATTTCTTTTATAATTAACCTACATTTTATTTGTTGATGTTTGAGTTTAAAGTCATGTTTTATTCAGAATTTGTCTAGTACTAATATTTTTTTTTGGTTGTGCTCGCATTTATTTATTCAACTTGCACAAATAACATATTCTTGTTTTTTGTTTCCACGTGTAGCAGGAAATCATTATACTTCTGGTAAAGGACGTTTAGTGTTATGTTCAAATGCTTTTGTGGATATTAAACGTAGTCATCACATATATATTGTAGAAATATTGATACTAATTTTTTTGTTGCACTATTTTTTGAATGTGCTCATCATGGGTTAAATTTTGTAAATTCTATTATGGATATATAGTTTGGCACTAATTTTATTAATTAATTTTGTAATTAATAGTATAAATCCTTTTGTAATAGGAATATTATTTTGAATTATCTATTTTACAAAATTGTGTTTGAATCGATCATATTCAATTAGCAATAATATATTGGTGAAAAAATAAGTGTTACTTTTGTAAAAATAAAATACAAATTGAAGTGTTAATTATGTATTAAAAAGTGATGCATTTATAAAAAGAAGTGTTATATTATTAAGTCAAAATTTGTAAAAAGTGTTGCATTTCGTAATATAAAGTGTTACTATAGTTTAAAAAAAGTGTTATATTTCAATAGAAAGTGTTGTAGTTGTCTAAAGACAATAAATAAAAAAGTGTTGCATTTGAAGAGAAAGAAGCGTTGCAGATAGAAAAGCGTTGCATATTCTAAAAATAGTAACACATTTAGAAAGTGTTGTATAAAATGGAAAAAATGTTATTATAAGTCTAAGGAGATATATTTTTATAACACACTTTGTAAAGTATTGTCTTAGTCCTATAGCAATATTTTTAGGGCAAAAAACAACACTTTTTGGGTAATGTTATAGGCTCATTTTTAGTAGTATAACCTGTTGCGAATTAGTCATTGCTTCCAGTGCATCAGTTCCAAGTATTTCTTCATCTTGCTCACCAAACAGACAGGCTATAATAGCACCACTCTCATATCTCAATTCCACTTCTAAACGACATCTAAAAATATGATATGCCCATTTTTTAAATAACTATAATATAATCAGATATTATTCTAATAGAAAAATTATTATTCATGAAACTTTAATACCGCGGTTCAGCTAATTGTGTTTCTCCACATGAATTGCAATTGTATTCACATCCATAGGAAGCAGCGGTAGAACTATAACATTTTTTGCATGCCATGTACCAATATTTCTGCATAACATGTTCAAAAGACAAGTGGACCTTGACAAATGTAAACTAGGATAATGAAAAGAACATATGTTAAACGATCATTGTTAATTACCTCCAATAACAATACATAAACTATATACTAATAGTAATGAAAAAGAGACAACATAATCACCTTTTGTGTGGTTAATAAGTTAGCAACCAAGGTAACCTTTTGCCGAATTCACAACGCATTAGGGCCATATATCTGTTGCAAGGTGACGGTTTGTTAATTTTTGAAACTTGAGAGGTAAAAAGTTCCAATCTTGTATCTTTGTAATACATGCTTGTGTTTTCCTTGCATCTTTGAGTTGAATTTGATGCACAAATTTATTGGTTATCTTACACAAGTTGATGCCCACATGTTCTACACAACACTTTGCACATTTGTGGCATATGTGCACGTAGGTATGCACAGCCCTCTCAGCACTCACACATGTTGCTGGCATGGCGCGCACACACCGCGCACAGCATGGCACACCCATGCGCAGCAGCCCCCGTATGCTGCCCGCACGGCGGGAGCAACAGCACCCTCGCACAAAGCCCGCGGGCTTGTACACACTCTAAGTGCACCGCACGAGCAACACGTACACCACACGCACATGCGCGCAGCAGCACCAACGCACAAGGACACTACATGCACTACACTAAGGCACACTATATGCACTGCACTAAGGCACACTACATCCACTACACTAAGGCACACTACATGCATATTGTAGGCATGATAAGTCCGTATTTCACCGACTTATTCGCTTGACTTTCTTTATCTTTTGCTATGGATTTTGTGCGAAAATGATGCTTGGTGTGTTGACAGTATGCTAGAATGTGCATGTTTTGGAGATTGTTGTGAAAATGCCTAAGTGTTGTAAATCAATGTGAAAGTGCTGTGATCTTCGAAATATGCAAGACACTAAGTCATGCACACCACTGACCTCCAAGCTTTCATGGAGGTCCGTAACTATTCACTCAACACAACACTTAGTCATGCACACCACTGACCTCCAAGCTTTCATGGAGGTCAATGACTATTCACACAACACAAGCACACAGCACACAACATAACACTCACACAACACACTTAGCACAAACACATCACACACACGCACAACACATGGCGGTCGAACCTTGCGACCGCCATACACACGGTGCGTCCGCCTCACACACGCACACACACAACACGGTGCGCCCGCCACACACACGGCGGTCGCACCATGCGCCCGCCACACTCACCTCACACACTGTGCACATTTTGTTCTTTCATGCATTTTTCCTTTGTTATATTTTTACTTAGGAATTTTCTCATGCATTTCGTATACACTACACTTCACATCTGGTCCAAGTGCACTTAGCAAACATAGCATCCAATCTGTTTGATATTTTGCCTCGCCACTCTTATTTGTTAAGTACACGTGTCTTCACTAAATTCTTGGCTTATATTCACAGGGACACGTGTCAACATCTGGGCATAGAGGGGGAAACTTCCAGGAAGCTCACTTGGCTAGGACATGGAGAGAAAACTATAAAAGCCAGAGGAGGAGAAGAAGAAACGGGCAACTTTTGGGGGAGACTTTTGGAGAGATCATCGAGAGAGTGACGGAGATCAATCAAGAGAGTTAGGGTTTCAACGAAAAAGGAGATCAGAGTGGAGATCATTCCATTTTATCTTTTTGTAATAGCTATGTTTGATCAGACTTTGTCAAACTTGTTTTCAAAGCCGATCAACATGATCGGCTATACATTAGGTTGTTGCTTTGAGGGATTAAGATTGATGACTTTAAAAACCGATTTAAGACATTCGTATTGCTCATTATGTGTTTGATTTTTGGTTCATATCGTTTGATGTTTCATTTCAATGTTTACTCACACACGATTATGCCCTTTATGTGATTTACGGTATCCACTAAAGTCAATCTAGTGCTGATAAAGGAAATTGAAACAACATCACTCGAATATGGAACAAACTTGTATGAGTCCTAATATCTGTGCCTTGTTGTGATTTTAATCGTGCGGTACCCACTAACAATTGAAGTCAATCCAGTGAAAGAGAGTTAGGATTATTTGAGTATTAACACTTGAACCTTTAGCTTGGGCTTTAATACCAAATAGGGATCTGGAATTAGGAAGCTGAGCCTGAATCTTGCCCTACAAAGGGAAGACTAGGGAGTATTGTGAGTTAGGGTTGTGAGATCTACCAAGAAGATCAGTCCTAATCTCACTAGAGGTCAGTCCCCCCATACATGCTTGTACACAAGTCAAGGATAATTGGAAGAGGTCATCATCACTGACTCCCTCAAGGCAAAACCAGTTTACTTCTTGATTGAATTGAGTATTTGCTTCTTACTTGTTACTCGTTATTTACCAATTTACTATTCTATCACTTGTACAATTCTTGGTTCAATCCTCTCCCTGTTGGATACGATCCCAATTGCCACTTCTACTTATTTTGGTGATACTGGGTAAAATTACAAGGTACGAAGACGGCCTTGCCAATTTTTGGCGCCGCTGCCGAGGAGAGGCTTAGCGTTGAGAGTTGTTGGTGATAGTTTTACTTTGTTGTTACTTTACGAATTCATATTTGAAATTGTTGGTTATTTTACTTTGTTGAAATCTTAATTCATTACTAGTCTCTGTTGATTTTGTTCCACTGATATCGGGTTCTAGTGCTGTTTCTTTTTCTTGTGAGAATTCCCTGTTTATGCAACCTAGAGCAAGGCTACGTGGTAAAGCTCCGGAATTTGCACTTGACTTAGAATTGTAAAGGACATTAAGGCAAAGGAGAAGGGTCATAGAAATGGCGGAACAGAATGAGGAGAGGCCTCAGCCCCAACCACCTCGGTTTGGGGACTATTTCGCAGTTAATTTCGAGAGGAGGAACAATCACCAGGGAATAGACGTAGAGAGCTATCAAATCCCGACACAAATCGTGTCCATGATCACTCAAGGGCAGATCTTTCAAGGCTTGAGCAACGAGGACCCTAACGAGCATTTGGACTGGTTTTTGGGACTTTGTAACACTTTCAAGCTGCAAAGAGTGACTCCGGATGATGTGAGGAGAGTTCTATTCCAACTATCTCTGAAAGGGAAGGCGAAGCATTGGTTCAACTCAATCGGTAGACCAGCCATATCCTCTTTTGAGGAACTTAAGCGGACGTTTTTAGCCAAGTATTTCCCTCCAGCCAAGTTGGAGCGGATGAGGATGGTGATCCGCAGCTTCCAGCAGCAAGATGGAGACACATTCAAAGAAGCCTGGGATCGTTTCAACGACTTCCTCCGCCAATGTCCAAACAATGACTTCGGGAAGGTAAGGGAGCTCAACACATTCTTCAAAGGTCTATCTCCGGAGTCTTCGCTAATGGTTAAAGCGTGTGCTAACGGGGCTTTAAAAGACAAGAGCGTGCCCGAGGTCAGGGAGCTCTTTGATTTTATTACGGACGACGAGTATCTGTTTCCAGAAGCAAGGAAGACTCCTATGAGGAAGCAACAAGGTGTGTTGGACTTAGACGATGAGACTTCCTTGGAAGCTAAACTTGAGGCTCTCACAAGACGAGTCCAAGGTCTAAAGGCTGCCAAAGTCGCCCCCGTGTTGATGTGCGGTTTGTGCAAAGGAGAGCACCACACGGATGAGTGCGAGCTCACCCAGGAATCAGTGTAGTACGTGACTAACTACAACAACCGCCAACAATACGGAGGATATCAAAATCAGTCAAGCCAAGGCAATTAGGGACAAAATAATCAGGGAACTCAGCAAAGGCAGTACTACCAGAGTGGGGAGTCAAGCAACCGGGAACAGAGAAAGTCAACCGATGATTTGCTCCATGAAATTCTGGGAAAAATGGACATGTATGAGAAGAGGACCTCCACACTGGAAACTCAAGTGAAAAACATGGAGGCTTCCATCAAGAACATTGATATGCAGATGGGTCAGTTGGCTAAGGCAAGCCATCAAAAACCACAAGACACCCTCCCGAGTGATACCGAGTTAAATCCAAAAGGAAAATGACCAGAGGTCTGCAATGCTATAACGTTGAGATGTGGAAAGGAGCTTAGTGGTAACAAGAGAAAAGAGGGAGAGGAAGTCCTAGAGGAAGAGGTCAGTGAGGAGACCACACTGGTGGGAGATGAAGCCCAAGGCAAGGACGGGAGTGTGAAGGCTCAGGAGAATAAAAGGAAGAAGGGAGCTCCAAGCCCATGCGATGACTCCCCATATGCACCACCCCCTCCATTTCCCCAACGACTTCAACCTCCACCTAAGAAGGGGGTTCAATTCACAAGGTTCTTGGATATGGTGAAGAATGTCAACGTGAATGTTCCTCTGTTAGATTTGGTTACAACGGTACCGAGGTATGCAAAATTTTGGAAGGACTTGATTGCCAACAAAGAACAGATTCTACGATGTGAAGTACCAATTCCGCTCACCAAGGAAAGCCAAGCATGGATCAACAATGAATTGCCTCCCAAGGTCAGGGACCCTGGTAGCTGTACGGTGCCATGCTCAATTGGTGGAAGATTTTTTAGCAAAGCCCTGTGTGACCTTGGGGCTGGAATCAAGCTCATGCCTTTATCCATTGCCGAGAGTATAGGATTGGGAAAACGAATTAAGCCTGTGGCAGTGATGCTCCAGTTAGCAGATAGATCATTAGTTCAGCCAACCGGGATGGTGGAGGATGTTCTGGTCTCTGTGGATAAATTCGTGCTCCCAGTGGACTTCATAGTGTTGGACATGAAGGAGGACCCCGAGGTCCCACTCATCTTTGGGAGGCCATTCTTAGCTACAGGGGATGCTCTCATTGGGGTCAAGGGTAAGACCATCACATTCAGAGTCAATGGTGAGGAGGTCGTATTCAATGTGGACTATGCTATGAAACACCCTCATTCCATAGAACAATGTTGTTTGGCAAGCTTGGTGGAAGGTGATCTCCAACCTTTAAGCTTTGAACATAAACGTAAGTCTTCCCTTGATTTATATGATTCTTTTGATGATGACATGTGTGAAGATTTTAAGACTGTGTTGATTGTTGAAGAAACTGATACACTCCACGAAATGAACTCTTGTGATGAAAAACTTGGAATTGATTCGTCTGTGAAAGAAATGGACTTTGCATGTGAGTTTCATGAAAATTGTGGAAATGGTGAGAATTTAAGTAAAATAAAAAATATGCATGAAAATTGTGAGGTGCATGATCACAGTAGAAAAATGGCGTTGAACATGGAAATTGAAAAGAATGATGAAAAAATTGAATGTTGTGAAAATTTGACAAATGCCAATGTTGATACTGATGAGATGGTGAAAGTGGTGCCCACCGAGGTGAGGTCCGGAAATGTGGATGACAGGAACAATGCCTGGGAACCTCGAAATAAAAAGCAACCTAAGAAGAAACAGCCGCCTCTACTCAGATATCTCAAAAGCGTGATGTGGCGAGAAAAAAAAAACCAACAAAGACCCACCATCCAGAGAGGTGAGAATGGGGGCCTCAGACGCAAGGTGGAGAGACAAGGAGCCTAAGGCGAAGATCACCCAGTTAGCTTGGAAAGACACGGGACACACACAGTACCTCGACATTCCACCACTCTGAGAGCAACACTGCTGTGTCTGGCTGGGGACAATAAACCAAGCGCTGTGTTAGGAGGCAACCCAACCTTTTCAATTTCTGTCGTTGTTTGTCTCGTTTTTAGTAGTAAGTTAGTTCTAATAAATGATTGAAACTCATCTCTCGAACGTAGATAATCGGGATTCCACGCAAGCAGCTGGGATATGCGTATTCATATGTCATGCGATGTAACAGGTAAACAGTGAAGAATATTCTCTGCACTAGAACAAAATCCGAGATATACACCCAAAGGTAATGCGAGAAGATTTGATTCCACCAAAAGCTTTCAAGACGATTCTTGCTCTGTATTTTCAACTTCCAAGATAATTTGACATGTTAACTGAGTGTTGCAAGGAAAGACCGAATTCATTATGATTCAAAATAAAATAAAAATAAAAAAAAATAAAAAAAATAAAATAATAATAATAATAATAATAATTGCATGGTAGAACTGATTTGTGCATGAGTGAAGAGATATGTGCATGTCATGGTGGGGAATTGGGTGAACCAAGTAATGAATTGGAAAAATGGTGACAAAGTGATGACATATGGGACCACTAAATTTTTTGGTAGTAAAAGTGTGCACATGGCCGAAAAATGCAAGGAAAAGTTGATTGGATTGGTCAAGCTCTTGTTTGCATTCATTTTGTACTTTAGCAATTTGTTTTTAATGCATTCACATGTCTATTGTTTACTTAGAGCAGGAGGTGGCCGAATCTCACCATGGCATTTGACAAGACAAGACAAATTTTGTTTGAATGCCATTTTCTTTCTTTCTTTTTTCTTTTCGTGAGTAAATGAAATGTCTTCTAGTAAAGTCACATGCATTTGTTATCTAGCCTATCTAGTAGCCGAGTCATGCATGAAGTTTTGTCTATAAAAGCCATGAGTCATGCATTTAACCTTCAGCACTCCAGTTACATGCATTATCAATAAATCCAGAAGAGCCGTTCGTCGACTTTTGAGTTGGGGCTGCACATACTTTGTTATAATTGCACATTAGCTTTGCTAAACTTCAACCAAGTAAGTGCTAAATTCTTGTTAGCCATAGAGCTTGAATTGAAATGCTGTGATATTGAATGTTGAATATTGCTTATCGGAACATGGAATGATGAAATGCTTGAATGCTTTAATTGTTAAGGAATCTCGATTCATGGTTTTTAATATCTGAACTGAGCTTACAAGTTAAACGGCAGGCATGCTATATGTGTATTTCCATTTTCTTGAAGCCTACGAGGATAAAATGAAAAAATTGAATTCCTAGGAGGAGACTAAATGTGTTGCAATATATGTATGAACATTAAATCTTGGCATGTTGGTGGGGATGAGTTAGAACCTGGTGATGATTACAACTTCAACATTCGGATGATTAAATATATGAGTTTTGGTGGAATATTTGTTTGGCATCGCGAATATAATGTTGTATCCAGTGCATGATTTAGATGGGGAATTTTATTGTTATGTGATGCCTAATGATAATGCTTTGTGACCACCAATTGCCCACACGTGGACCTCTTTATAGGTTTAAGGAGCTTGAATGAAACTCCACTCATTGAGGCTGTAATTTTCAGGTACCATGGCACCAAAGAAGTACTCTCAAACTCCTGCTACCTCCTCCAAGGGTCAAGCATCAAAAGGAAAGGCCAAGGTCATTGAATATGAAACATCTGATGACTCGGGATCAGACGAAATTTCCCGGGAGACGAGGAAGTGTATGACACTAACCAAAAGAAACGTGAAATCCCTCAGCAAATTGTTCTTCAGCGTTTTTGCAACGCCGAGGCTCAGGAAAAATTTTGCAACTTTGCCATCAGACCTATTGATACGAATGGAGTAGGATGAAGTCCCAATCCACACGAATTTTTCCACAAGTTCGGATCGTTGTGCACCAAAAACCCAATTCAAGAAGCAAGAACACAATTTGCGGAAAAGAGATATGGAACGAAAAGGCAAGATTAAAATTAACCTAACCCCAACGTTAACACAAATTGATTCAGTTTAACAATTGTAAATCAATTAATTAAACCTATCAGTTTGGCCGGTTCTATAAATCTAGAACTTGTAAGCTTTACCTAAAGTTCCTCATTTAAGGTTTGGCGGGTCTTATGAATTACTCAAGAATAATTCACGTTGGTAATGTCAAATTTAATTTAGCAAAGCCAAAATTCTTTCAATTCAACATATGTAAAAACGTTACATATCTTTCCCTTTTATAGGGAGTAATTCGGCTTTCCTAAGAGAAAAAGGAAATAAAACCCTAACTTCACTCCTAAACTAACTAACATACTAATCCTTTTCCAAAAAGGATTTGTGACACACATAAGCTAATCCTTTTCCAAAAAGGATTGGTGTCTCACGTTTTCTTCCTAAAGGTGGCCAAACACAATTTGGCTTACTTTGTTTTCCTAAACCTAAACAAAGACTAAAATCGGTTTTGCCTTGAAGAAGCAAAATTCGATTTTACTTTCTAAAACTTTACTTTCCTAATTATCATGCAAGATAATTGGATCAAGTAATTACTTAGCCCACAATTAAAACATAAAGACTTAAGCCCATAATTAAATGTTTAATGGACTTAATTATTACAACTCAAAAGAAAACTAAATAATTCTCAAATGGCGTGATCCAACATAGCAAAGCCCAAGCACGCCATCTTGGTCTTCAATGTAGTCCATGAAATTCGAGATGAAAATCTGGCCAGAATCCCGTCATCAACTTTGGAAGGCATTTTCAACGGTGATAATGTCAGAATCGTGGACAACTTAAAACATGAACGTTGTAGCTCTATCTCTTATCGTTCCAGGGCTTCTTGAATCATGCAAATCCGAGTTATATCGAAAGCGTTATGGCAAGAATACCAAAACGTGACAGAAACTTTCAGGATGACAATTTGACTTTAACACCACGGACATGGACACGGGCTCATTCTCATCACCTATTCACGTTGAGCGAGCATTTGGAGTCACAGAAAATCCCTATATTGAAATCATCAACTACTACAATTGGCAGAAATTGACAGAGGCACCAAGAAGTTGCAATGTGGCTATTGCGAAGGAGTTCTACTCCAATGTCGCGGGAGCCTAGGCCAAAGAAGTAAATGCAAATGGTGCATTCATAAGGGGAAAATATTTGAAACTCACGACTCAGCTGGTGAATAAACATTATGGGCTCAAGGATTATGCACGTGACGAGATTACTGACTTGAGGAAGACCGGAGACCCAGACACGATCCTGCATGAACTGAGATTTCCTGGGACCGATTGGGTAAGAACTCACCATGGCGAACCAAGATTTTTCAACCTTAAGGATCTGACAGAGGAAGCTAAAACGTGGCTACTCTTCATAAATTCCAGCCTGATGCCTACCACCCACAACACACGAATCTCGAAGAACAGGCTTTACCTGGTCTATGCCATTAAAAACCGACTGACGGTGGATGTAGGAAAGTTCATAATAACCTACATCAACAATGCCTTAGCTGAAGAACATCAAGCCATGTATTTTCCCCACTTCCTTTATGAACAAGCTGTAAAACTGGGTGTAAAAGTGTCTGGAGGAGATGAGAGCCGAACCCAGCACTTCCTGTAAAGAATGGTCAAATTAAGATATATCAAGCTATCGAAAAGACAGACAGAGAGCAGCGGGAAGAGGAAGCAAGGGAAAGAGAAAGGGCAAAGCAAGAGCACGTAATGGACGATATCGATGAAGATGAACCTCAAGCCCAACCTCAGCCTAACCAACAACCACCTCAGGCGCTCGGGAACTTCCACCATATGCATCACGCATTGGAGGGGCTGCAAACTTCAATTCAAAATCAACAAAACTCCCTCATGAAACATATGGAAGAAATAGAGGGGCGATGGACGGGCCTGCAGGATTGCATGGGAATTATTGGAACGAGGCTAGATACCATGGTACAGGAACAGACCACTCAATGGACTGTAATGGATAATAAGATCTCCCAATGCCAGACAGAAGTCCATAACCTCAACTTGATGATGGTGCACCACCACCAAACCCGAGGGCCAGACTAATACTTTCCCCCATTAGAAGAAATGGACAGTCATGCATGTATGATCGTAGACACTTCAAGTAGTAGACGAGTGGTCATGCAACAAGGAATAAGTTCCAGCGCGGGACCGCATGCAAAAAATTTCAGACCCGCACAAACTCATTTCCCGAGGTTCTCTCATTTCGCCGAAGAAACTCCACCGCCTAATACTGGGTAGACTCTTTCCTTTATCCACAATGGGAACCATTGTTGATTTTAAGTGTGGGGGAAGACTTGCATGTTCTAGAGGTCCATGTGTGGTTGTCTAATCTGTGGCTTTAGTTGATGCTTGTGATGATGAGGCCTAGGGCCTTTGTTGATATTCTTAAATGTTATGCTATGTGTGCTTATGTGTTACAGGGATCAGTGGTGTGATATTATATTAGTAGTAGGGGGTATATTTTTTTTTATTTTCCGTTTCCTTGTGTTGTTGTGTGGGAATGAAAAACAAGGTAGTGACTAGCACTGACCTTGTAGTGTGCTTTCCATTCAAGTTGTGATGCAGTGTGCTTTGATTTCCAATTGTTATGAATATAAGAGTTTGATGTTGTATTGTGCAAGGATTGCCACTGTCCATCTAACACACTTGCACATCCACTACATTCGCACTTCCAATTTCATCAACGAATCCACAAACTGTTCAACGTATGCGAAAATTTTTTGAGTTTTACAGTATACATTTGATGCATACAAATTGCTGGGTAAAGTGCGATGTCAAAGTAAGATAGAAACGCCAGCAACGAATTTGACATGGGAGAGAGCTTATGATTTTTTGCTTGTATGTGCCTTCTACTCGTAAACACTTATTCTTGCATTTTGAGTATATAGTATATTGAAGACACACACGAACACTAATTATTTAAAAGTTGTGCAAAATGTGAAAGAAAAAGCCAGAAGGCGAATAAAGGGAAAAAAGAGCCACAAAACCCTGGCAGCCAAGCACCAATGTGCGGCATGATTTTTAAAAGAAAAAGCAAATAAGCACCAATGTGCAAGTTAATTTCTGTTGAATTGTAATGGTTTAGTGTTCATGTGTGTGGACAAAAGGATTGTAGTGCAAGAATTTTTCCTGAGTGTCTACTTGAGTACTTTGCATAGACGTTGTGCGGGAACATAGGAAACTCTTAGCACACACTGCACGCTGACGGTTTGGTCTTTATTCGTTGCACCCTACTCGACAATTCGTGTAAGTTAGATGAACTGTAAACTCACTACTCAGATCTTTCTTATTGCGTGCGAAAATTTTGAAAATGGACTATCGATGAGGTTGTGAGTGTTTGAATGTGGGATAGACAAGAGCTTAGTTATTTTTTTATTTTGCTCGGGACTAGCAAAGATTTTGCTCGGTATTTCACAGACTTAATCGCTTGACTTTCTTTATCTTTTGCTATGGATTTTGTGCGAAAATGATGCTTGGTGTGTTGACAGTATGCTAGAACGCGCATGTTTTGGAGATTGTTGTGAAAATGCCTAAGTGTTGTAAAACAATGTGAAAGTGCTGTGATCTTCGAAATATGCAAGACACTTAGTCATGCACACCAGTGACCTCCAAGCTTTCATGGAGGACCTTAACTATTCACACAACACAACACTTAGTCATGCACACCACTGACCTCCAAGCTTTCATGGAGGTCAATGACTATTCACACAACACAAGCACACAGCACACAACATAACACTCACACAACACACTTAGCACAAACACATCACACACACGCACAACACATGGCGGTCGCACAATGCGACCGCCACACACACGGTGCGCCCGCCTCACACACGCACACACACAACACGGTGCGCCGGCCACACACACAGCAGTCGCACAGTGCGACCGCCAATCACACGGCGGGCGCACCACGGGCCCGCCACACTCACCTCACACACTGTGCACATTTTGTTCTTTCATGCATTTTTCCTTTGTTATATTTTTACTTAGGAATTTTCTCATGCATTTCGTATACACTACACTTCACATCTGGTCCAAGCGCACTTAGCAAACACAGAATCCAATCTTTTGATATTTTGCATCGCCACTCTTATTCGTTAAGTACACGTGTCTTCACTAAATTCTTGGCTTATATTCACAGGGACACGTGTCAACATCTGGGCATAGAGGGGGAAACTTCCAGGAAGCTCACTTGGCTAGGACATGGAGCGAAAACTATAAAAGCCAGAAGAGGAGAAGAAGAAAATGGCGAGTTTTGGGGGAGACTTTTGGAGAGATCATCGAGAGAGAGACGGAGATCAATCAAGAGAGTTAGGGTTTCGACGAAAAAGGAGATCAGAGTGGAGATCATTCCATTTTATCTTTTTGAAACAGCTTTGTTTGATCAGGCTTTGTCAAACTTGTTTTTAAAGCTGATCAACGTGATCGGCTAAACATTAGGTTGTTGCTTTGAGGGATTAAGTGTGATGACTTTAAAAACCGATTTGAGACATTCTTATTGCTCATTATGTGTTTGATTTTTGGTTCATATCGTTTGATGTTTCATTTCAATGTTTACTCATAAACGATTAATTATGCCCTTTATGTGATTTGCGGTATCCACTGAAGTCAATCTAGTGCTGATAAAGGAAATTGAAACAACATCACTCGAATATGGAACAAACTTGTATGAGTCCTAATATCTGTGCCTTGTTTTGATTTTAATCGTGCGGTACCAACTGACAATTGAAGTCAATCCAGTGAAAGAGAGTTAGGATTATTTGAGTATTAACACTTGAACCTTTAGCTAGGACTTTAATACCAAATAGGGATCTGGAATTAGGAAGCTGAGCCTGAATCTTGCCCTACCAAGGGAAGACATGGGAGTATTTTGAATTAGGGTTGTGAGATCTACCAAGAAGATCAGTCCTAATCTCACTAGAGGTTAGTCCCCCCATACATGCTTGTACACAAGTCAAGGATAATTGGAAGAGGTCATCATCACTGACTCTCTCAAGGCAACACCAGTTTACTTCTTGATTGGATTGAGTATTTGCTTCATACTTGTTACTCGTTCTTTACCAATTTACTATTCTATCACTTGTACAATTCTTGGTTTAATCCTCTCCCTGTTGGATACGATCCCAGTTGCCACTTCTACTTGTTTTGGTGATACTGGGTAAAATTGCAAGGTACGACGACGGCCTTGCCAACACACAACTTATGCACACATGAGCATTCTTTGTTGCACACTCTTGCCACAGCAAAAGCACATACATCCACACATGCACAGAACTGTGCACAACTCCAGCACACACGAGCATCACAGCTTCTGCAGCACATACACCCATGCAATCATGCACAACACATATGCACATACCATTCACTATTTTTCCATGGTGCGGCCGCACCGTGAAAAAATAACATGGTGCGGCCGCACTGTGAAACAATTAACATGGTGCGGACGCACCATGATAAAATTGTGCACGGCACGGCCGCACTGTGTAATCTTGCATTTTCATGACTGAAAAAATTTCTAATTGTCGTTGTTGCCTTTTCATATGCAGGTCTTGGAGGCGTGTGGTAATCTAGCTCAGGAGCGTGAATGGTGAAGTGAAAGCGTGGATATTGCTGGCTCAAAGGCATGGGAAGCCAGAAAGGTTGCTGACGTGGAGCCTAGATCATGTGAATATTTTTTATAGTGTTTCCATTATAGTGGCATTTATGTAATTAAGTGCTTAGTTTACGTTTGTGTGTAGATTAAGCTTTAGACCTCTATAAATAGGGAAATTTGTCATTATTTTTTAGGAGATGAATAATACAGAGATTTATCTAGAAACTTGTGAGCGTGAAATTTTCTCTCTCTAAAACTTTCTCTCTTTAGAATTTAATCTCTGATTGCTATTCCGTTTGAACTTTTGGACCGATTGTTGGAATTCGATTCTCAATTAAGGAAGCTTTGAAAAATTCTCTTGTGATTTTGACCTCTTTGAGGCAATTTAATCGGTAAATTCTTCAAATTTAATGATGAATTGTTCATTACTGCACTTTGATGATTACGAGATGTGAATGAGTTTCTCTTGCTAAACTTGTGATGTTCTAGGGTTTCGATGGATGAATGCTTAATTTAGACAACTCAATGCGGTGCAATTAACGTAATCTATGTAGAAATAGATTCATACTATGTTTTGCTCTATGAATTTAGTTAAATTTCATTAATTTGCACCAATATTGTTGAATTGAACTTTAGTTACTGTCGACATGCTGAATTGAAGCTTAATTCACCAATGTTTGTTGAGAATTTGTGAAATGAGAACTGGAGTATGAAAGAGTCTCTTCACTTGCTTTACTTTGTTCATTTTCAAAAATGCGCTTGCCATGTTGATTTTGGATCACGGAATTCTTTAGATCAAAGTGTAAAGAAATTCTCTGGTGCTAATAAAGAAATAAGAACCTAAATTCAGGCCTCACCATAGGAAGTCTTTAGGAGTTAATTGCCAGAGTAGTTAAAAACAGGGAATTGAGAAGTTGAGGTGTGAATACATTATTCTTAGGCCTCATCATGGGAAAAGAATGATGACAGGAAGTCTAGGTTTGCAGTGCCGTCAATATTCTGGCTGTAGGTTAGGTTTCCAGGCAATTGTTTATCCTCTGGTTTTGCATATACGTTAAGTGAATTGCATGAGTTGTCCAGGTGAGCATTCATCCGGTGAAAGAACCCTAGGACATCCTCTTCTCTTCTCTCTACTTGCATTTACATTTAATTGTTGTTCTTGTTATTTTGTTCTTGTAACAACGTTTAGAGCAACTCTTAGAATTACTTGAAATCACACTTCCTCATGGAACGAAACCCTACTACCACTTGCTATAGTTAATTAGGGATAAATTGATACACACACGATGAGCTTCATCAATTTTTTGTGCCACTGCCGAGGAAGGCACAATTTCTTGAATTTTGATTTGTTCTATTTTTTGTGTAGATTAGTAGTTCTATTATGTTTCATTTTGGGAAATGTTGTTTTTTTTGTTGTTTTTGTGTTTTGTTCTGTCTACTATGGTGTATTTGTGGCAAGTGCAGGATATTGGAACTCAATTGAAAGAGAATAGTGCACCCACAAGTAGCCAAATATGTCTAGGTTGTATGGGGACTATTTTGAGTCTTATCATTTTTGCCCACCAATTGAGGTGGTTGACAAACGGAAAACACCTAAACTATTTGGGGACTTCTCTCCACCACTATATAAGAAGCAATGGCACAATCAAGCACAAAGAAACAAGTCGGGTCTCATTGGAAACCAAAGACTCTCTATGGAAGACATGTTTTTTCAAATTTTAAAAAGACTCGATAGAGGCTCCAAAAAGGAAGAAATGAGATTTTCTCAAGAAGAATAGTTTCCAAGATGTCAACAAATGAGTGCTCAACTAGATGCTTTATCGAGCAATGAGAGAAACCAGAACGATCTACAAATTGAATATGCACTATGCTATCCACAAGGTACACCTCTAATTGCTAGAATACCAATTCCTGAGGAATATCATTTTGAATGCAAGCTAATGTTAAATGTGGTGAAAAGAATCCTAGGGAGGTGGAATCTACAAATATTGAGGTTGTCTCACAAAAATGCATGTTGATGAACCTTTGTTACATGAGTCAAATTTTAGTTGTTCTATCGAGAATGATGTCTCCTGTGATGAGCTTGATACTGATGAATTTAGGGCCTTGTGGTTTCTTACTGACAAGATGGGAAGTGTGTCTAATGCTGAGTCTTTCATTAATTTTATGGAATTTCATGAGTCAAATAATGATGATAGCAATTCATTAGATGCTTCTCCTCTTGATTGCCTTGTGAATTGTATAGAGACACATCTTGATGATCATTGTGATATCATGGACGAAGATAATGTTGCAATTACTAATGAGAATGTTAAAGCATTGATTGGGACTCTTGTTGAGGGACCAATTCTTGAAACGACGAATGAATCTAAGTGTCTAAATGGTGACTCACAAGAAGTGCAAAATGAGATACCCTTGTTAATTGATGATAATGCTTTTTGTGTTGTTAACAAAGAAAAGACTCAAGAAATTTCCTATGTAAGTCTAGACGATGAAGATGTGCGAATTTTTGATGACATTGTTAACATATTGGAAAATTGCTTTGTTGATGCATCCATTTTTGAGCTTACTGATGAGTTTGTTGAGACCATGGATGTACATTGGTTGAGCCTTGTAGAGTTAAAGAGCCTAGTATGGTGGAGAAAGTAAACGAGACGCCTCCAATTGGGGAGCCTGGGTGGTTTAAAGTGAAATTTGTAGAGGTTGCTCCCCATGTGCATGAGCTTAAGCACCTCATTGAAAATATTCCTCAAGTGCCTTATAGGAGGAAAAAGAGTGCTTATAAAAGATATTTTTCTGGTACAGAGATGGATATTCCGAATCTTGAGGGGGAAGATTTAAATAAATAAAGTCTAGCTAGAGACTAATGAAATCCAGAACTACTTATTTTTCATATTACATTAAATAAAGTATTTTGGTTAAGTTGATCTTTATGTCTCTTGCATTTTGTTAGGCTCACTAAGCCAATCATGTTTATCAAGGCATGCACATGAAAGAAGTTACAAGGGAAATAGGCAATGCACACATGAGGCTAAATGTGTGGGAGTGGTGCCATGGACCACTCCCATACTGCACACAATCACTTTATTTTACATTTCAAGCATGAATGGTGCATGTGCCACTTAGTGTTACTAGTTGCATATTTTTATAGCACCATGACTCCTAGTCATGGTGCAAAACTTTGCTTGCATGCTACCTACATGTCATTTCTTCCTTGCACTGACATGTAGTGTCCTTGAGTGAGTGATTTCTAATAAGCTTTGTTTCACCATGTGCAAGGAAAATTTTTATGCAAGAGGGAACTATGGACAAAGACACTCCAGCAAGCAAACATTGGAATTTATGACATATCAACACCAGGGACCTCCTAAATCTATCTTTACTTTACATTGAGGACAATGTAAGTTTTAAGTGTGGGGGAGGGAATGTTTGTTATGGTTTGTGTCTCTTGGACTTTATATGCTTACTTTCTTTCATGAATGAAATTTTTTGTGCTATGTGATGCAGAGCATGCTACTTTTTAGTTTTGTTGTGTTATTGTGAGCTTTTGTATATTATACCCCGTACATGTTGTGTTTTTAATTTTTTGTGCAAATTTTAAATTTTTTGCGAAATTTTGAAATTTTTTGTGAATAAGTGATATTTTTGAAAACAAGTTATGCATAGTTGGAATTTTTGTGGAAGGACTTGCCTATCCATGGAAAGTGCACTAGCACTGGAGTTGGATGTGTGTTTAAAAACTTGAATAAAAATGCTTAGTGGTGAGGATAGTTCAATGCTAAGTGTTAGGAGTTAAAAACTTAGTGGGAAAGTTTAAACTTTAACATAGTTGTTTTCAAGCACTAAAATAGAATACATACATTGATGTTGAACTTATGTGAAAAGGCGAGAAATAGAGAAATTGTTTTTAAAAAAATTATGAATTAAGCTAAGTAATCCTCGGAAACCTTTAGTGACATTTAGGCACCAGGGGGAGATGATTTGGACAAAAGAAGGTAGGCTATGCTAATGTGAAATGTGCAGGATGCTAAGTGCGTGGACAATGTTCCAAAAGCATACATTATGAACTATTCCTTTGCTGGACTGCTCTACCACACTAAGTGTGCATTTTAAGAGAATAATCCACATGAATGGGGATGGAATTAAAAAGCCATAAAACCCAAGGCAATAATTAGAAACAAAGGTAAAGCACTAAAGGATGACAACCAGGGGAAAGAGTGGTAAGAAACGAGGGCAACCAATGATCCTTAAGATGGTGCATTTTTATCTATACAGTGTTTACAGGTTGAGGACTTGAAAAGAACTAATAATAAAATCTTTGCATTCTCTACTATTGCTTTGATTATAAGTGAGACTTGAGCTGTATGTAAGCATTTTGCACACCACTCACACATTTATGTTAGAGCTTTAAATGAGTACAACTTAGTTTTGATAATTTCCTTGAAGATTTGAGCATATCCGTACCACTAGAGTACAATTGGTTAAATAAGAAACATTCACATCCAATAATAGTGTGAAATATTCTTGAAGTGGATAGGTAGGTTTCTCTACAAGAGTTCACTATGTAGCGACGTGTGTTATGTGTTAGTGTATTATTGTGACCTTGCTTGAGAGCAAGCAAGAGTTGTGTAAGTGTATTGTTGTGACCTTGCTTGAGGGCAACCAAGAGTTCAAGTGTGGGGGAAATTGATAAGCTAGTTTTATACCAACTTATATGTGTTATTTCGCCTAGCTTTTGACTTGTTTTTAATGCAATTGTGTAATGTTATGCGTCAATTTGTACATTTTATGTGGGTTACAACTTGGAGCGCTAAAATGAAGAGAAAGACGAAAAATGTTGATTAAATGAGACAAATGTGTGTTTTAGGTTAAAGAACAAGGAAAGAATTCAAAAAGGTTTGAAATGATACTTATGGAGTTTGAAGAATCCTTTAACATGCTTATTTCGTGTTTGGGGCAGAACAGATAGTTTACTTTAATTGAGTGCATCTTTCTCAATACTAATCTAAATGAGGAGATCTTGGATGTTCTAGAAAGCTCTTTAAGACAATTTCTTATGTTTTGACTTTCTTCCAGTTCAGTTCGCAAGTTTGAGCAACGGGAGCATCTTTGTGATCAGTCCTTCAGTTTTTGAGAGTTGAGTTCACTACCACAGTGGGTAGCCAATATCTTGAGCTACAGACCTCCAATATTGATGATTCTTGAACCTATAGAAAGCCAAGAGAAAGATCTAAAACTCTTATGTTTACCTTGAGCTCCAATGCTGACGCGACAAAAACATATATTGCATAGAAGTGGAACATCGTGCTGAAAAGGGAAAATTGCATGACGATGCGGCCGCACTATGAAAACTAATACACGGTGCGGCTGCACCATGAGAGGGTTTGCACGGTGCGGCCGCACCATGAAATTTCTTCCTTGGTACAGTTCAGTAGTTTGGCCATCAGTTTGTCATCTAAGCTCCAGATTGAGCGATTCAAAAAGCTATGGATAGACATAGGGCTACAAAGTTCCAGTTTTAGGCTTTGCCGAATTCACAACACATCAGGGCCATATATCTGTTGCAAGGTGACGGTTTGTTATTTTTTAAAGCTTGATAGGTAAAAAGTTCCAATCTTGTATCTTTGTAAAACATGCTTGTGTTTTCCTTGCATCTTTGAGCTGAATTTGATGCACACATTTATTGCTTATCTTACACAAGTCAGCACTCACACATGTTGTGCACACGGTACGGGCAGCACCCATACACGCTGCGCATACACCACGTGTAGCATGGCACACCCACGCAAACGAGCTGTGCGCAGCCCTCACACTTTGCTCGCACACTGAGCGCAACAGCCCCGGCAAGCTACGCGTACGGCACGCGCAGTCGCCCTCGCACACTGCGCGCACAAACATGCAACACCCTTGTACAAAGCCCCAGTGGATGCGCGCAGACATGCACACACGCTGCGCGCATAGCATACACCCCACACCCACATGTTCAGGACAGCACCACCGCACAAGCACACTACATTCACTACACTAAGGAACACTACATGCACTACACTAAGGCACACTTCATGCACATTGTAGGCACAACTTATGCACACATGAGCATCCTTTGTTGCACACTCTTGCCACAACACAAGCACATACATGCACACAATTGTGCATAACTCCAGCACACACGAGCATCACAGCTTATATAGCACACACACCCATGCAATTATGCACAACACATATGCACACACCATGAACTATTTTTACACGGTGCGGACGCACCGTGAAAAAAATAACATGGTGCGGTCGCATCTTGCGGCCTCACTTTGAGAAAATTAACATGATGTGGCTGCACCATGACAAAATTATGCATGGTGCGGCCGCACCATGTAATCTTGCATTTTCATGACTGAAAAATTTTCGAAGTGTTGTTGTTGCCTTTTCATGTAGAGGTCTTGGAGGCGTGTGGCAGTCTGGCTCAGGAGCGTGAAGGGTGAAGTGAAAGTGTGGATGTTGCTGGCTCAAAGGCGTGGGATGCTCGAGAGGTTGCTGAGGTGGAGCCTAGTGCACGTGCATATTTTTGATAGTCTTACCCTTACAGTGGCATTTTTGTAATTAAGTGCTTAGTTTACGTTTGCGTATAGATTTAAGCGGACAACTCCGTAGAAAAGATAAATCAAGGCAGTCCTAAGAAGCTTTCTCCAATGTTTTAGTCACTATGTCTCGTTTGATTAGTAGGAATATGAGTTTGAAAAGTAATTTTTTATTTTTAAATTCCAGTGTTTAGTTTATTATAAAAACTCTTATGAAACGGATTCATATATGAAACGGTTTCACAAGAATTTTTGTGGTCAATTAATGACCATTGGAATCGTGATTCTAATTTCTACCATTTATATTGTTCCCTAAAATTGCTATTTACTCTCGTTTCATACATGAACCCGTTTCACGGGAAAATAGCTGTTAGTTTATTTTTAGACTTTTGGGAAAGAATCTTGCAGTTAAGGAGAGTTAGTACAAAATTTATAGATTCTTAATTTTCACTCCAACCTGTTATTCTCGTTGTTTTTCCCATGAAAGTTAGTCAATCTCTTATTAAATATCTAATACAACATCATCCCTTCTGCTGCAATATACATGTATAAATAATTCATTCTCATTAAACTTTTAATTAAATAACTCACTAAGTTCAAGTACAAACATATTTCTTATTAATTGTAATTTTACATATTTGTTCGTCAAACTTTACATATTTCTTTTCAAGCCGTGTCTTCAATTGTGTTCCTTATTATTAAATCCTTGATGTTGTATAATTTAGCCATGCTCTGCTAAATTAATTTTGCTTCTGGAGGTATGAATATGAGTTTCTATGCTTAATTTACAGGTTTTAAGTTCTATTCTACGTTATATGTTTAATGAGCTTTATTGTCATGCTCTTCATAATTATGCACAATTTGACGTGTGAGTTATGTATGAGGAATATGTTTCATTTAGTGTAGTAAATTACTAGAGATAACTTACTTAATTTAATTTTGCCTATTGCCACATAGGAGAATTCAAGTAGGTTATTTGGAATCTTTTGTGGGTTGGTTGTGAATTTGTTAGGCTAGTTTTGCCTTAATTTTTGTCTCTTGCTACATAAAAGGAGTTTGGGGGATTAGCTTAGCATTAGCGTAACGTGGTTCCCCATTGCCTCTTCCTACATAAGAGCGGTAGAACTAGAGGGTTGGTTGTTGGTGGATAACATTATATTCCGGGTTAATTATGCTTCTTGCCACATATAGGGGGTTTAATTACCTATTAATGTCCAATAGGTAGACACCTAGACCATTCCTCATCTCTTACCACATAGAAGGGGGTGTGATAGGGTTGAGTCGATAGGGTGCTCAGTATAGAGACTCATGTCTAGTAGTGACAATTTACCCTTAATTATAATATTTTCATGATATTGAATTCCTACACAACTATCTTTGTAACCCTAGTCAGTGTTCTCGAGTATTTTTCACTCTATTGCATTACTTGATCATTAGCTTTTGGGTAGGTTTATTGTTAGTAAACTCTTCTCTTTTATTTTATTAATTATTAGTATAGTTGTTCAGTTTAAATATCTGTTATTTGATTTGTTGTCCACTACTTTACACTCATACACTTAGTCATAGTTTTCTCCTTTCCTGTGGGGTCGAATCCTACTTCTCATTTGCTATACATATCGGTGTATTAATGCACCTTAAAGTTGTGAGGAATTAGGGTTTTATAAATATATATTTGATCCGGCTAACCTATAGAGTTTGAGGCTTAATTTACTCTACTTTTTACCGATTATCAAAGACGTAAAAAATCCAAATAAATAGACAACATTAACTTTTCAAAATTTATAAAATTATATGTGTTTTATATAATAACAACAATATTTATAACGTTAAATATGTGACGTACATTTTTCAGCATTTTGGATTATTTTATTTTTTTGTGGTTACAATACATAGATTAAATGTTATGACTTATTTTAGACATTATAATTATATAAGCATTTTTATGTATCTTGGTGGATAATTGTTTATTACACATGAATGAAAATTTTTGAAAAATATTTATAAAATATTTTTGTTTTATAACACTATGCAAGTCACAAAGATATTTCTTTATAATTGAACCAAAAATACAATGCATTCGTTGGATGATTAATATAAATCAAATAGTGAAATCAGAATTCTGAATAATTTTATTATTAGCATTTCTATCCAAACACAGGAAAGAAAAGTTGTTGTATTCATTTTCCTTAGAATTAAAATTCTAAAAATCATATTTCTAAAATATTTTTCTTTCTAGTCAACCAAATGAGTCATGATATAATAATAGGCATTGAAAAATATAAAATTAGCACTAAAAGGGAAGAAGATTCGAAACTCCTTGTTGTGCTAGGAAGATAACTATTTATTATTTCCAATAAAGACAAGAATATTCTACCACATCGTTACCTGAAAAAGAAGGTCTAAAAATACCCTTTCATGATGATTAGAGGTCAAAGAATTTATCATTGGTCCTACATTCAACCTACTAACATTTTCTTGCATTACTAAGGCCCAACTTTTATTTCTTCATTCCTCTAAAGTAAGTCCTCAGATGAGTCATAAAAAATTGCCATTATGAATCCTTGGAAAGTGAATGGTGCATTATAATGATTCAATTGCAACCTTTTGATTACAAATATACCAAATGGGTAAGTGAAAATAGTTTCTCCTCATCTTTTAGGGCTATATAAATTTGATTATAGATCGAATAGACATCAAAGAAACAATAATAAAGGTATACAACTATCTGGTCCAATAATTGGTCCATAAATGGAAGAGAAAAATTATCCTTTCGAGTTGCCTTATTCAACTTACGATACTCTATGCAAATTTTCCACACACTGACCATTCTTGTAGCAAGGATTTCCTCTTTATTATTTTTCACCATGTCACTCTTCCCTTCATTAATGCACACTGTACTGGACTCACCCATTCAATATCGAAATGACATAGATCATGACAAATTTCAATAGTTTGATGACTTCCTTTTCGATCACCTCTATCATCATGGGATTCAATTTTTTTCCTATATCTTATTGACTTTGAATCATTCTCCAAAAGAATCTTGTGCATGCATATAGATGGTCTAATTGTCTTAATGTCGGTAATTGTCCACCCAATAGTTTCCTTAAATGTTATCAATACATTCAGTAATTTCCTACTAAGACTTTAAGGTTGAAGAAATTACCATCAGAAAGATGTCGTTGTTTCCCAAAAAGACATATTTCAAATGAGCTTACAAGGGTTTCAATTCTAGTTTTGGTGGTTTAACCACTGATGGCTTCATACGCTCACTTCTACATGATATCTCTACTGTGTGCCTCATCTTTGTGGTTTCTGCTATGTTATTATCAATCTTATCCAAGGGTTCATCAATAGAACAAGCCACAATAAGAGTTATAATATCATTTGAGATTATCAATTCATTCTCTTTACCACCACATGCATGATAATTTTCACATCATATATGATGACATCATATTAGACTGTCACTACAGTATAAAAAATATAGATCTCACGAGGAGAGAGTCAGCTTTGTGGACTAATATAAGTGTGTATGATAGTAAAAATAGAGGTAAATGAGAGAGCAGATAAGTAATCTAGGTAACAAATGGTAAAATATCAAAATAAATATGGTTGAGAATTTAAATAATTAAGTGTATCCTTAATTAAGTTTTGCAACTTTCAGAGTTTAACTTATCTCAATCTTGAAAGGGATTCAATCCATTGCCACTACATGAACATGCCATGCAACAATGGTAAGGAGATTGTTATTACACTTATGATTGCTTACTTGTGGTTTATATAATAAAGGTGTTCCAAAAACATCGATGTGGATTCGAGGATGAATTGCTTCAGGAGGAGGGAGTATAATAAGATCTCAACCAAGGTTCCCAAAAGTTTACATATAAAGACTAGGTGATACAAAAATAGGAGGCATATCATATTGGTATTTATCAATCAAAGAATTTGTGTTATTTATGGCAAGTGTTCCTGATCAATCCTATTTATAGAGGCCTAGAATAGCATGTAATTCTAGTTTTAAGTTAATCCTATGGAGGTCCAAGACTCCAAAGAGGGTTAACATAGCAAAATATGACAAGAGGCGTCAAAATTTTAATATTGAGATTCTGCCACACTTAGTACTCTGGTCATATCGCTCTCAGTTTAGCTGGGAATTAGATGATTCAAGTGGTCCTGGAAAGCTAAGAGACAAAGTTACAACTTTTATGTTTTGGATTTTCCAAAATTCTACCTAAATTGTGGTAAAAAAATAAGCAACATTGCATACGTTGTGACGTAAACTTCTAGTTTTATGACAAAGAGTATTTGTCTTTAAATCATATTTTTATTGTGTTTTCTTACATGGCTACTTGTCCTATGTGGCAAAATCGTGTAATAAGTTATTCCACATGTCCAGAGTTATCTAGCATGATAAAAGCATGTGATGGGTTATTTTTAAAAAACTTCAACAATGGTAGTTTTTAGGAAATAAGTGGGATTCAATTCTAACGTAAATTAAGAAACTTGTTAGCAATAGTCCCATATTAGAAAATTACCAAACTTTAAGATTGCTTGTAGCCTATATAAAGGCACATTCATTAACGTTTTTAATGGAGAAGAATTTTAATTGAATTTTCTTTGTGAAAATTTACTTTAAGCATTGCTTAAACATTCTTTAATTTTTGGAGTGAACCAAATTGAAAACTGATAAGTTGGTTTTATACCAACTTAAATGTATTAGTTCACTTAGCTTTTGGCTTGCTTTTCATGCAAATGTGTTGTGTTATGTGCAAATTTGAGCTCTTCTGTGGTAGACAATGTGGTGTGTTAAAATGGAGAAAAAAGACCAAAAATGTTGATTAATTGATGCGAAGATGTGTTTGGAGTTAGAGGTTAGGAAAAAGAAGTCAAGAGTGTTTAATGATGTTGTGAAGAATGGAAGAAAACCCTAATGTGCTTAATTTGTAAGTTTCGGGATTTGGGCAGAATGGATAATGTACTTCAATTGAGCGTATCTTCCTCAATACTAATCCAAATGAGTAGATCTTGGATGTTCTGGAGAACTCTTTGAGTG
The DNA here is from genome assembly GCA_016586305.1 of Ophiorrhiza pumila. Classification (NCBI taxonomy): domain Eukaryota; kingdom Viridiplantae; phylum Streptophyta; class Magnoliopsida; order Gentianales; family Rubiaceae; genus Ophiorrhiza; species Ophiorrhiza pumila. Next base: position 18,792,035 of record BLIW01000004.1, on the reverse strand, counting down.
TACTTCATTTCTTATGTTTTAACTTTCTTCTGATTCTGTGTTCAAGTAGGAGAAACGGGGGGATCTTTATGACTGCTTCTTTAGGGTTTTCAGTGTTGAGTTTTTCGACCACAGGTTGGGCGTTTGTTAATAACTTGAGTTCTATGCATCTAATGGTGTTGTGTCTTGAGCCATTGGAAAGATAAGAGGAAGACCTAGAACTTTTATGTTGATACCAAGTTCTGATTTGAAATAGAAACTGATGATTTTGTGCCAAAAAGGGAAGAAAATTAGAATGCATAAAGGACTTGTAAATTAACACTATGATCTCATCGTAGTGTTAATTTCATTCTCTGTCAGGTCTCAGTATTTTGGTCATAACGCTTTGGTCTTAGCTCCAATTTGAGTGATTCAAAATGTTATGGAAAGCTGAGATCTGGGGCTACAACTTTTGTGCTTTAAGGTTTCCCAAATTCCCATTGCATAATATTCGAATATTGGTTGGAAGTAGCTGGAAATAGTTGAGCAGTTGGACATTTTGAGCTTAAAAGTTGTACCACGATCTCATCGTGGTGCATTTGCATAATCAGCTATTTTGCACTGCGAACTCATCATAGTGCATTTGCACAAGCACAAAATTTACACTACGATGAGTTTATACACACATTGCACAATAAATTCTCACAAGCACAATCACTCTTGCTATTTTGCACAATAAATTCTCACAAGCACAATCACTCTTGCTGTTTTGCACAAATCACAAACACATTTCACAACACTCATTCCTTGCTATTTCACACAAAATCTTGGCAACTCTTCTTAACATTCTGTAATCTTCACACTTTGAATGATGCATTCCTTAACATTTCACAACATTCATTAACACTTTCATAACATTCTTCATATCATGCGTTTTGATTTCAACCATCTTCATTTCATTATGAACACCACATTCACTTAGCATTTCATAAGTCCTCATCACAATACACTTTTCATTTCATTCCATTTTCTCATGACATTTACAGGATAGAGTTTCAGCATGTCTTTCACAACATTTCCTTTCAGTAATTCTAAACGAGCATCATTTGCACTTAGCTTGATTTCGCAAGTTCTTCATAACACCTATTATTCATTTCATTCTTGGATTTTTCATTAGTTTTCAGTTTTCATTTCACAACACTGCACACAACTCACAGCACTCTTCATCGCATCACACACACATACATTAGCACAATTAACACCACGATGCATCGCAGCGATGCATCGTGGTGAAACACAAATGCACTACGATGCATCGCTGCGATGCATCGTAGTGTTGCTACGTTTGTGCTGCGATGCATCGCAGTGATGCATCGCAAGCTTGTGGGAATTTTGAGCTGCCGAAATGCGACTAAGTGTTGGATTTTCTCCTTTTGGTGCACAGATTCATGGAGGCGTGATCTAGCTAGGCACAAAGGCATAACTTCTTGAAGACTGGAATGCAGGAAAACTCTTGAGGTGCAAGGAGGCTGCTGGAGTTGTGAGGTGCTGGAAATTGGCTAAGTGTTGAAGTCTGATTCTCAGGTCTCGAACAAGCGGATGAAGGCGTGGAGCTCCGGAGCCCAAAGGCGTGAAGTCTGGAGCCCTGGAGTGCATGAAGACTTGCGTGGGCGATGAAGGCGTGAAGCTGACAAGCTTGAAGGCGCTGGATTGTTCTGATTTCTTCATTTGGATTTCTGAGGAGTGAAGGCGTGAAGCTCATTGGCTTGGAAGCGTGCTGTGCATGGCGAGGACGTTGAAGGCGCGATGTTGCTGAAGCTGAAGGCGTGGAATTTCTGAACCATGTTCTTCAACTTCGAATTTTCCCAACTTAAGCTGATTTTTGGTCCTTCCATTCAAGGGCAATCCTGTAACACTTTAGATATTTTACAGTTGCGTATTAGTTACATTTTCATAACTCTATATATAGGAGGTATACCTAATATGTAAGGGGTATCCCTGGACCATTATTCATTAGAGAGATTTTACATTTTGTAATAGACTTTTGAACTAGAGAGAGGGGGAATTATCTTGTTAGATCTACTTTCTCTCTCTAGTTTCTCTCTCTACATTTGAACTCCAATTGAGATTCCGATCGAGCTTCTGGACCAATCATTGTAATTTATTTCACAATTAAGGAAGCTTTGAGCAATTCTCTCACGAATTGGAGCTCTTTGATTCATTCTAATTGGTAAATTCTTTCCATCTAATTGAAATGAGTTGCTTGATTTTGAGTATTGACGATCGTGAATTGAGAATGGAGTTCTGTGGCTAGGTTTCTAATGTTCTAGAGTTTCAACCAGTTAAATGTATAATTAGACTATGCAATGCTATGCAATTGACACAATTTCTTAAGAATGAGATCATATGTGGTTTTAAAGCTTGAATTTTGTTAAGTTTCATGAATTCGCACTTTTATTGAATGAATTGACTTTGATTGCTGTCGCCAAGCTGAGTTGAGGTGAGATTTACCAATATGAGTATGAATGCATGAATTGAGAACATCGATTATGATAAATGAGTCTTTACACTTGATTTACATATTCATTTCTGAGATTCAGGCCTCGCCTTGGGAAGTTTTGATGAAATGAAACATTAGGAAAAGTATTAAAGAAATTCTCTGTGTTAACAAACGAAGACATACGAATCTAGGTCAGGCCTTGCCACGGGAGGGAATGGTGTTAGGAAGTGTAGGGAGTGGTGTGGTCGCCATGCTAACCATAAGCTAGACTTCCAGGCGATTTGATCTCCTCTCTGTTTTGCTTGAGTGTCAATTGTATTGTATTTGTGTTGTCTAATGTGCATTCTTCCGGTGGAAGAACTCTAGAACATCTATACTCTTCCTGTTTTTACACTTCATTTGTTGTACTTGATACTTTACTAGTTAATGTTGTATTTTAGTTCTCTTGTGACATTCTGTGAGCAAATATTGAATTCAAAGAATCCATCCCCTTCCCTATGGATACGATCCCTACTTCCACAACTACAGGTAGTGTTTAGGGTAAAATTGAGCTGATACGACTTTAAAATATCAATTTTTGGCGCCGTTGCCGGGGAAAAGGCACGGTTTTCTTGAATTTTGAGTTGCTCTGTTTTGTTTTTGTGTATATTAGTAGTTTGGTTATGTTTCATTTTTGGAAATTTTGTTGTTTTTCTTGTTTTTGTGTTTTGTAGTCTACTTTGGTGTATTTGTGCTTAGTGCAGGACAATGGAAATCAATTGAAAGAGAAGATTGCACACCACGAGTACCCAAGCATGTCTAGGTGGTATGGGGACTTTTTTGGCTCGTATCATTACACACAGCCAACACCTAGAAGATTTGAGGACTTCTCTCCACCACCATATGAAGAGCAATGGCAAAATCAAGCACAAAGTAACAACTTGTATCACTTTGGAACACAAGGACTCTCTGTGGAATATATGTTTTCTCAACTTCTGAAAAAATTTGATAGAGGCTTACAAAAGGGAGAGCAATGGTATAACCAACAACAAAGCAATGAGTGTTATCTCAGAGAAGAGGAAAAAATGGAAGACATGTTGTCTCAAGTTTTGGAGCGACTTGATTCAAGTGCATTTGGTGAAACACGGTTGACTCAAATGGAAGAGGTGGTTCTAAGGCACCAAGAGAGACTTGTTCGAATCAATGTGTTAATCAGCAACATAAGGGAACAAGTTGAGACACCAGTTCTAGATGCTCAATGTAACTCTGAAGGTACCTCTCTTTTCACTAAAACACCAACTCCTGAGGACAATTATTTTGATATGCATGAAAATATTGACTGGGGTTTCAAGTGTCCAAGGGAGTTGGAGTCTACAAGTTGTGGGGATGATGTACAAGAGTGTTATGTTGCTGATTCTTTGGTGCATGAATATGTGAACTTTTATGATGAGGATGGTTCTTTTGTGGGTGAACAAAGTGAACTACCAATTCAATATGCACAACTCTATCCACAACCACCTCTAATTGCTAGACTACCAACTCCTAAGGAATGTCATTTTGAAATGCATGCTAATATTGAATGTGGTGAAGAGCATCTTTGGGAGGTGGAATCTACAAATAATGAGGTTGTCCCACAAAGATGCATTGTTGATGAACCTTTGCTTCATGGGTCAATTTTTAGCTATTCTATTGAGAATAATGCCTCATGTGATGAACCTGATACTGATGAATTTATAGGGAGTGTGTCTAATGCTGAGTCTTTCATTAATTTTATGGAGTTCCATGAGCCAAATAATGCAAATAACCATTTATTAAAGTTTTCTCCTTTTGATTTCCTGGTGAATTGTATGGAGACACTTCTTGAGGATCAACGTGATACATGAATGAAGATAATGTTGCAATTGCTAATGAGAATGTCAACACATTGCTTGAAACTCTTGTTGAGGCACCAATTCTTGAAATGGTGAATGAATCTGATGAGTTGGTTTTATACCAACTATTTTGTACTAAGAAATCTTGGCTTTTGTCTTGTTTTTAATGAAATAAGTGGTGTTTTATGTGTTTTATGCATGTTTGTGATTTGCAAGTTGATAATGTTTAAATGATGCAAAAAGAGTGAAAAATGATGGAAATGAAGTGAAATGTGTTAAGGAAAAAATTGGAGAAACTTAATATGATCTCTTGGAGAAATTAGGTTTTTTGGGCAGAGTTGAGTATGCGAATTGTTTTGAGTGTAACTTGTTCAATTCTAATCCAATTGGTGAGATCTTGGATGTTATGAAAAGCTCTTAGCATGTAAGGTCATGAAACGAGGACTTCTTTGTAGACACTACATTAGGGTTTCAATGTTGCCTTTACTGTCACAGCTTGGGAGATTGCTGACATCTTGAGCTCTAATTGTCCATTGGTGTTGTTTCTTGTACTCAGGGGAAGGCAAGAGGAAACTATACAATTCTTGTGTTGAGCTCAATTTCTAACTTGGAAGATAAAAGGGAGAATTTTAGCCATGAATTGCTAAGATGAGATTTGCACTACGATGCATCGTAGTGCAAATGTCCAGTTCTGCCATGACTTGGTATTCCAGCCATAACTTCTTCATCCGGGGTCCAAACTGGGTGATTCAAACGGCTATGGAAATCTGGGATCAAGAGCTACAATATTGGTTCTTTAAGTTTCTCCAAATTCCCAACGCATTACAGTTGAATTTCGGGTGAAAGATTGGTGAATTGTGTGCACAATATGGAAATTTCACTACGATTCATCGTAGTGCAATTCTGCTCCAGCACAAAATTGTACTACGATGCATCGTAGCGCGAATTTACTCACACACTTTAACACAACAATTCATCGTAGTGTAAATTTTCTTCATACATTCATGCTTGTTTTACTTAAAATTCCAAACCACATTTCATGCATTTCAGCTTTAAGTTTCCAACTTCTTTCATTTGCATCTCTACGTTACTCATTTCAATTTCACAACATGTGTTCACTACATCTCTCACTCACTTCACAATGAACTGGATACACATATGTATTGGATTTGTTTTCATTGTTTGTTATGTTCCATCACTTGGTAAGCATTCATGGCAGTGAGCTTAAGTTCATGAATTTCTCATTTCATTCTTTCAATTTCCTTTTGCATCCTTCATCGATTTCACTTCATCTCATTTCATTTCTTTCACCATTCATTTCACTCATTTCATTACACTCATCCTATTACACAATTTCACTACAAGCTACAAAGAAAACATCACACACATATTGAAGTTCAGAATACACGGCGATGCATCGCCACGATGCATCGCCATTGTGTTGCGTTTGGCCGATGATGCATCGCCACGATGCATCGTCGTGCAATGAGTTTATGCTACGATGCATCGCGGCGATGCATCGTAGGCTTGAAGTCTGATTCTCGGTTTTTGTTGCTGAAATGGCTAAGTGATTTTGTTAGTCTTGTGCAGATGGCAAGAAGACGTGAGGCATCTGAGCTTGAAGGCGCGCAAGTAGCTGAGTAAAAGAAGGGCGCTGGAGTTGTGATCCTGAAGGCGTGCTTCGCTCCACTTATGAAGGCGTGGTGCTTGCTGGAGAAGAAGAAATTGTGGCAGATGCTTGAAGGCGCAATACATTTGGTAGGAAGGCGTTATGAAGTTTTGAAGGCGCAGATACTTTGGCTCAAAGGCGCTGGAGCAATAATAAAAGCTTCCCACCTTGGTTTTTGTCTTCCACATTACTGAGACAGTTTTAGTAATGGTGTTCATGTAATACTTTTTAGTTATTGATCGTTTGCGTATCATTTACGTTTCTTTTGTAACCTCTATATATAGAGGATTAGTCAACATTTTAGAGGATCCGATTCATTATTCACTATTCACATTTTCCATATTGTAACCGACTTTTGATTTTGAAGAGCGGAAAGTGTTCTTGAGATCTACTTTCTCTCTCTACTTTATCTCTCTAAGTTTGTTGCTTCATTTTGGATTCCGATCAAAAATTTGCTCTGATCATCGTACATCTCCTTGAAATTGAGAAGAAAAGTGACAATCCTCTCGGCATTTGGAAGCTTTTAAGACTCTTAATTGGTAAACTCTTCCAATTAATGATTATGAACTGTTTAACCTTCCAATTTGTTGATCGTGAAGCTGAAATGGAGATTTGTGGCTAATTGTGTGATAATCTAGGATACTGAGGGTGAATGCTAGGTTGAAATTGTAAATGTGCAGTAGAACTAACAATCAAATATAAGAAATGAAATTTCTCAGCACTGAATTTGTAAAACTTGTTAAATGCATGCTTTTGATCTGAATTTGATGAAATAAGATTTGATTGCGGTCGTCATGCTGAATTGAGTCTTCTTTTGTAAAATTTGGATGAAAATCATGAATAAGAACCTGAGAATGCATGAGTTCTTAAACCTGTTTGAATTTGCAGAGATCTTAAGGCTAGACCTCACCATAGGAAGCTTTGAGTCTGTATAATCCTGAGAACAAGGTGATAAGAGATTCTCCTACTTAAATGGTGAATTTACATGCTAGGATCGGGCCTCACCATGGGAGATTCTAGATGTTCATGCCTGAGTAATTTGAGTGGGGAATTGAGATGACACGGTTTTACTTCACCATTCTTAGGCCCGATCATAGGATAGGATGGTGTCGGGAGACTAAAATTGTAGTGTAGTGACCATGCTAACTATAATTTCGGTCTCTATTTGTGATTCTCCTCATCTGCTTTGATTGTACGTTAGTAATACTGCATGTATTAGGAGTTGCATTCACCCGGAAGTAGCCTAGATTATCAGCTTAATTTTCTTGAGAACTTTGCTTTTACTTCTCTGAGTCTTACTTGTGTGTTCATTTCAATTCGTATTCGTGTGGAGTTAAACCAATTTACTTCCTGTTAAATTTTGTAATCAGTGTTCTTTTAATCTTGTTATATTTTGGTGACATAATTGAGCATATCAAACTTCTTGAATCGACTATTTCCCTGAGGAACGAAACCTAGCTCACTGCTACTATATTTCCCTGAGGAACGAAACCTAGCTCACGACACTCGACATCAATTTTTGGCGCCGTTGCCGGGGAACTAGGCACGGTTCTTGGAATTTGTTGTTGTTCTGTTCTTAGTTTGTGTGTTTTATTGCTTTGATTTAGTTAATTCCTTTGCTTAGTACCAGGTTTCTTGAATTGCACATTTTTTTTACTCTTTACTGTGTGTTGATTCTGTTACTTTTACCATGTTGTATTGGTTTGGTTTCCGGATTGATCCATTTGTTCTGTTCATTTGGTGAACTTGAGTGTTGAATGTGTTTTCCTGTGTTCTGAGTTTAATTCTTGTTATTTTCTTCTCTTGATATCACTTGGTGTTGTGTATGCCCAGGTCTCTAAGATCTGCTGGGGAACCTGAATTCATACTTGACCTTGAATTGCAAAGAACCTTGAGGAGGCAAAGAAAGGAAGAAATTGCTGCACAAGGAGCACAAGCACCTAGGATTGGAGACCATTATGCAGTAAATTTTGACAATCGATTTGGTCATCAGGACATCGATGTGGAAAGTTACCACATTCCTCCACAAATCGTTTCAATGATCACCCAGGGCCAATTCTTCCAAGGTCTTGACAACGAGGATCCTAATGACCACCTTGATTGGTTTCTCGGGTTATGTAGCACTTTCAAGTTGCCGAGGCTCGACAGGGGAGAGGTTCACAGAATTTTTTTTCCATTATCTCTGCGTGGAAAGGCTAAACATTGGTTCAAAAGTATTGGGGGAGCTAATGCTGGAATGTCATTTGATGATCTACAGAAAGGTTCTTGTCTAAGTATTTCCCTCCAGCCAAGCATGAAAATAGAAGGTTGGAAATTATGAACTTCCAACAATAAGACAGTGAGTCATTTAGGGAAGCTTGGGAGAGATTCAACGATTTGATTAGGCAATGCCCCAATCATGACTTGGGCGAGATTAGGGAATTAAATACTTTCTTCAAAGGCCTAACTCCTGAATCCTCTTTTATGGTTAAAGCTTGTGCTAATGGGACACTTAAAGACAAATCTGTGCCTGAGGTGCGTGAATTGTTCAATCAGATAGCTGAGGATGAATACCTTTTTCCAGAGACTAGAAAGCCACATGTCAGGAGACAAAGAGGAGTTCTTGATGTAGATGAGGAGACTTCACTTAGTGCCAAGTTTGAAGCATTGGCCAAGCAGGTGCAGACTTTAAAGGCGACTCAAACCAAAGTCCCAGTACTTTCATGTGGACTATGCAAAGGGGAACATCACACGGATGAATGTGCAATCACTACTGAATCCATTCAGTATGTGAATAACTATAGTAACAAGCCCCAATATGCTGGAAACTATTCTGGGAACAATTACAATGGAGGAAACAGACAATATGGTGGAAACCAAGGTAATTGGAATCAACAGCAGAACCAAGGAGGAAATTACTATCAAGGTAATGATCAGAGGAGAGCAACGAATCAACCACCTCCTGGTTTTGATAATCAGGCTAGTACATCAGAACAAAAGAAGCCAACTGTGGAAGATATGTTTCAAAAGCTTATGGAAAAGATGGATAAGAACGAATAGAGATTTGGAGGTTTGGAGTCCACTGTGAAGCATCACGAAGCCACTCTGAAGAATATCGAGATACAACTTGGTCAGTTGGCCAATGCTGTTCACCAGAGGCCAAAAGGAGCACTTCCTAGTGACACAGTACCAAATCCCAAGGGGAGAGAAGCATGCAATGCTATTACTTTGAGGAGTGGAAAATTGTTGCCTGGAAGCAAACATGCAAAAGACAAGAGTGATGGCTTAGAGGAGGACCAAAAAGATAAAGCTGAGAAAGTTTTGGAACCTGAGAAGAATGTTGAGCAAGAGGAAAATAAGTCTAAGAGGAAGGAAATACCAGCAAGGGTGAGGAATGAGATTACAAAAAATGTCAATCCTTATAATTTCCCAGATTATGCTCCAAAAGCTCCATTTCCAGAAAGGAAGAAACTTCCACCTAAGAAGGGACCTCAATTCAATCGTTTCTTGGATATGATCAAACAAGTGAATGTCAATGTTCCTTTGTTAGATTTGGTGACAGCCATGCCTAAATATGCTAAGTATTTAAAGGATCTCATTTCAAACAAGGAGCAAATCTTGAGATGTGAAGTTCCAATGATGCTATCAGAGTGCAGTCAAGCATGGATGGTTCATAAATTACCTCCAAAGCTTAAGGATCCAGGTAGCTGTACCATACCTTGTAAGATTGGAACCAGATATTTTGCAAAGGCCCTCTGTGACCTTGGAGCTGGAATCAACCTGATGCCATTATCCATTGCAATAAATGTGGGCTTGAGTGGAAGGATTCGACCAGTTGCAGTGACACTACAGTTGGCAGATAGATCCTTGATGACTCATACAGGCTTGGTGGAGGATATGTTGGTAAGTATTGATAAATTTACCTTGCCTGTTGATTTTATCATACTTGATATGGAAGAGGACCCTGAGGTCCCTCTCATTTTTGGAAGACCTTTTCTTGCTACTGGTGATGCTTTAATAGGTGTGAGAAACAAGACAGTCACGTTTAGGATTAACAATGAGGAAGTGGTTTTTGATGTAAACTATGCTATGAAGCAACCTCTAAATATGGAGTCTTGTTTTGCTATCAAAGCTATAACATGTTCTTATTTGAATAATTTGAACAATATGCATGATTTCTCAGTTGTTGATGAGTTAAGTGTTTGTGAGGATGATTTTGATGGAATTGACTTAGATGTTGAGGACAAGAAAATTATTTCTGAAATTGAGGATATTATTGAATGTTGCTATTTGGAAGAATCGATTTGTGAAATGCAAAGTGATGTTGTGGAAGTTAAAATGCATGAAACTGTGAAGGAAAATGAACATGATTCGTTTATGTTGTCACATGTTTTGACTAACGAAATTTGTAATCCCACTGAGGTGAGGAATGAAGAATTTCTTTGCAGGAATGAAAAGCTTTTACCTTCCATTGTGATGGCACCAAAGCTTGAGCTGAAACCACTTCCACCTTATCTCAAATATGCTTTCTTGGGAGAAAATGAGACATTGCCAGTTGTTATATCTTCAAAACTTGAAGGTTGGCAAGAGGAAAAGCTTTTGGAAGTTTTGAGGAAACATAAGTTGGCTATTGGATGGATAATTGCTGATATAAATGGCATAAGTCCAGGTTTATGTATGCACAAGATTTTGCTTGAGGAAAATGTTGTGCCAGTACGGGATAGACAGAGAAGACTAAATCCCCAGATGATGGAAGTTGTGAAGAAAGAGGTTATCAAATTGCTTGACTTTGGGATGATTTTTCCAATTTCAGACAGTGAGTGGGTTAGTCCTGTTCAATGCGTTCCGAAAAAAGGAGGGGTCACGGTTATAAAGAATGAGGCTAATGAGCTTCTAGCAACAAGAGTGGTCAGTGCCTGGAGAGTTTGTATGGATTACAGGAAGCTAAATAAGGCAACTAGAAAAGACCATTTCCCTCTTCCATTCTTGGAACAATTATTGGATAGAATTGTTGGTTACCTTTTCTATTGTTTTTTGGATGGATACTCTGGTTACAACCAGATTGCAATTGATCCCAAGGACCAGGATAAGACAACTTTCACTTGTCTTTTTGGCACATTTGCTTATAAAAGAATGACATTTGGTCTGTGCAACGCCCCAGCTACCTTTCAGAGGTGCATGATGGCCATTTTTCACGATATGGTTGAATCAATTATTGAGATCTTCATGGACGACTTCTCTTTGTTTGGAATGACATTCGATGGATGTTTGGAAAATTTGGCAAAGGTGTTGAGAAGGTGTGAAGAAACGAACCTGGTGTTGAATTGGGAAAAATGTCAGTTCATGGTTCAAGAAGGTATTGTGTTAGGCCATAAAATTTCTCATGCTGGGATAGAGGTAGATCGAGCTAAGATAGATGTCATCGCCAAACTTCTTCCACCGACCAATGTTAAGGGTATCAGAAGCTTTCTCGGACATGCTGGTTTTTATAGAAGGTTTATTAAGGATTTTTCAAAGATAGCTAGACCCTTGTGCAGCCTCTTGGAAAAAGATGTCAAATTTGAGTTTGGAGCTGAATGTGTTGAGGCATTTGAAACTTTGAAAACGAAATTGGTGGAAGCTCCTGTGATAGTCACTCCTCATTGGGGTGAACCCTTTGAAATTATGTGCGACGCCAGTGATTATGCTTTAGGAGCTGTCTTAGGCTAGAGGAGAGACAAGATTTTTCATAGTATCTATTATGCTAGCAGGCTACTTAATGAGGCTCAAATGAATTATACAACTACAGAAAAGGAAATGTTAGCAGTGGTCTTCGCATTTGATAAATTCCGTGCCTATCTTTTGGGGTCAAAGGTCATTGTTCATACAGACCATGCTGCATTGAAGTATCTGCTTGCAAAGAAGGAAGCAAAACCACGTTTGATTAGATGGGTGTTGTTGCTCCAGGAATTCGATGTGGAAATCAAAGATAGGAAGGGCTCTGAAAATGTTGTTGCTGACCATCTCTCAAGACTGGAATCAGAGGCTCAAGATGATTCACATATTTTGGTTAAGAAGCATTTCCCTGATGAGCAGGTGTTCAAAGTGGTTGAAAGGACAATGCCTTGGTACGCTGAGATTGCAAATTTTGTTGTTGCTGGCAAAATTCCATCTTATTACTCCAGTGATTAGAAGAAAAGACTGAGAAGTGATGCTAAATATTTCATCTGGGAAGAAAATTCTTTATATAAAATATGTAGTGATCAAGTGATAAGAAAATGCGTCAAGGAAGAAGAAAATGAGGACATCTTAAAGGCATGCCATGAAGACCCTGTGGTGGTCATTTTGGATCAACTATGACAGGCTTCAAAATCTTGCAATGTGGGTTTTATTGGCCATATATCTTCATGGATGCCAGAATCTGGGTTGGAAAATGTGATCGTTGTCAACGAACTGGTAATATCTCTTCAAGAAATGAGATGCCGTTGAACAACATCTTGGAGGTAGAGATTTTTGACGTATGGGGGATTGACTTCATGGGGCCATTCCCTAAGTCAAGAGGTATGGAGTACATCCTGGTGGCAGTGGATTACGTTTCTAAATGGGTGGAAGCTGTGGCTTTGGCTCATAACGATGCAAAAAGTGTAACTGCCTTCTTGAAGAAATACATCTTTAATAGGTTTGGAGCTCCCAGGGCTATAATAAGTGATGGTGGGACTCATTTCTGTAACAAGCTCTTTGAATCTTTGTTGGCAAAATATGGTGTTACTCACAAAGTTTCCACAGCTTACCATCCACAAACTTCTGGTCAAGCTGAAATTTCCAATTGGGAGATCAAGAGAGTTCTTGAAAATGTGGTAAATCCATGCAGGAAAGATTGGTCTTTGAAGTTAGATGATGCATTATGGTCATACAGAACAGCCTACAAGATCCCAATTTGAGCTTCTCCTTTTCGATTGGTTTTTGGTAAAGAGTGTCACTTGCCAGTGGAACTTGAACATAAGGCGTATTGGGCTATTCAACATTGAACATGAATCTGTTTGAGGCTCAATCAAAAAGAATGTTGAAATGGAATGAACTGGATGAATTTAGATTCAATGCTTACATGAGTGCCAAGATGTACAAGGAGAGGACTAAAAGAATTCATGATGCCAAGATTCAATCCAAGATTTTTGTTCCAGGGCAATTGGTATTGCTTTATAACTCTAAACTCAGATTGTTTCCTGAAAAATTGAAATCAAGGTGGAGTGGTCCTTTTAGAGTTGTTGATGTCAAACCTTATGGGGTAGTGGAAATCAAGAATGAAAAGAATGGCAATGTGTAGAAAGTGAATGGCCATCGTCTCAAGCCTTACTTAACTTCTCAGGACAAGGATAGCACTAATGTGGAACGAGATCCACATGAGCTATACCTTGATGATCCTATCATCTCCAATTGAGCTATGAAGCACGGTCGGGCTGTGGACTGTAAACCAAGCGCTCCTGGGAGGCAACCCAGTGTTTCTTTCCATTATTTCTTTTCTTTTGTTAGGTTGGAATTATTTTTCTTTGTTAATTTTTAGTTTGTGTCGAATTTGGTTTCAAATTGTGGCAAAATCTTCGAACATAACTCAGGGTTATCCTTAGGCAGATTTGCATGAGGATGAAGATGGGCATTTTTGCTAAAAGCAGGAAATGAATCTTTGGTTTTTTCTATTCATTTGGGTAAATGAGTGTATTTTTCTACAACTCAGGTAAAAGTTCTGATGGTAAGAATTGATTCTAGCCCCGTGAACTTGAGAGCATTATTGATGCATTACTGGTTTGGATGGATTCAATGATAGAATAATGCGGACAATAAGCTCAGACATGTAGGCTTTCGTTTTTCAGAATCATTCACATGTGTTTGTTGGGTAGCTCGATGGCAATTCTATACATTGAATTTCGTTCTTTTTCATGCTCATTATTCTTCTTTACATTGTTTTTCTTATTAGACATTTTTCATTTCTTGATCATGGCTGATAATTATCCTCATCAGAATCCTTATGAATATGCTATGTTTAGTGAAGATCCAGGAACTACTTCTTCTTCTTCTTCCTCTTCTAATGATGATGCGGTGGTGCTTGATGTTGAACCAGCTAACTTTCCTCATTTTATTAATGCTAATGCTGAGAATTTGTACCATTGTTTTAGCAATAGAGCTGTTATGATTGAGAGGCCATTCGAGGTCCCTTCCAGGAGATTTGAGGGTGTGATCTTCAGGTAATCGTGGTCTCGTTTTGCACGATCTTCAGTAGTAGTGAATATGGATATAGTTAGAGAATTTTATGCTAATTCACGAGCTAATGGAGTTCACTCAGTGTTTGTGAGGGGGAAATATTTGAGGGTCACCCGACATAGTATCAATATGCTTTATCGCCTTGATGATTTTCCTAGTAACACTTATTGTAGGTTGCTTTGGGCTGCCGATACTGATCGCTTGTTGGCTTCAGTGACTTTACCTGGTGCTAGATGGGTGAGGAATGCTCGACGCGAGGCTTTATATGTACCTACTAGTGAACTCACAGCCGAGGCAAAATTATGGTTAATTTTTATCAATTCCAGGCTGTTACCTACTAACCGTGCAGATATTGCATCTAGAGAACGCGTTCTTTTGATTTATGCTATTTTACATGATTTCTCTATTGATGTTGGGAAGTTGGTGTTAGAGTTCATCAAGCGAGCACAAAGAAGTGAGTTTGGACCAATGTACTTTCCAGCTTTGATAACAGCCATGGCTCGTGTGAAGGGTGTTGATATCACTTCAGCTGATAATCCTCAACATCCTCTTGGTCTTTTGGGACCTCTTCAATGGCCTGTGTTACAAGAGGAAGAAATAATTGCAAGATTGTCTCGTGGTTTGTGAAACGTGGATGGCCAGGTTCCTTTGTTCGTGATTGTTATTGTTTTCTCACGGGGACCGTGTCTTATGCAAGTGTGGGGGGGTACCATGATTAAGTTTAAGGAGATTAATTGCCATGATTGAATTGAGTATAGTATTAGTAGTATTAGCCTTTTGGTGATTTTGTTACTAGATAGGTTGTGATGTCTAAATTTTGTGTTGTTTTCTGTATTTCGTGTTAATAAAATTTCTTGGGTTTAATGTTTGGTTTTATTCACACATTGATGAAGAGAATATCTGCACTTCTGAACCCTTCTGAACATGAACTCAATTTTCTGAAAAACTGATAAAAATTGACGTAGAGATTGGATTGATATTGAGTCATGAATAGGAAATGGATATGAAATGAAAGAAAAAAAAAAGGCTGGCATTTTGGGTGGACGTTTCTATGTGTAACAGGTTAAGTTCACATGGCAAATATAAAAGCTCCCTGTTTGTTTTTGCTATTCACTATTTTTGAGAGCATGATTGAGAAATGTCGGTTGAATTGAATAGAGTGAGTGCAGCTTTGTGTTGATGTTTTGCGTGATATGAATGCATTACTATTTTTGAGGAGCTGAAACATTCACATGCATTGAAAGGAAGTGGGTCCCACCTTTAAATGACAAGAAATTGTTTGCATGTGTTGGGTGGGAATATTAACTTCTCATTTTGACCAACTTAATGTCATATTTTGGTATCCCTTTCTCGTTTGGGTATAAGTGCAAGTGGTCTTGCTTGTTGCGTCAAGGTAACTAAAGCTGAGAACAAAGACAGCATTAGCAAGAGCATAGGGCTTACATTTGGTTTTTCATTTCCTTTTCTTCCAAGACTTAAGTCTAGCTCTCCAAAAGTTCTCCACTAAGGTATGTTTTTTAACCTTCTTGAAGCTTTGTGATTCCTTTTGTGTACATTGAAATGTTTAAGTAATGAAAGTGGAGGCATGATTTTGATTATGATGTAGCTAGAAAATGGATTGATGAACATGGAAAACATGATGTTGATAACCAAATGACAATGCATGTTAAGTGTGGGGAAGCATGAGTTAAAAATTTTGATTTTCAAGAATTCCAGCTTTGCCACATCTCTGTTTTAGGGCATAACTTGAGTTAAGTACGTTGAAATGATGTGCTTCCAGTTGCATCGTTTAGCCAACATGATAACCTTCAACGTTTATTTTGTACACTTTTGTTAATTGTGGCTGGTACATAGGCTAAAAAAGCTTAGAATGTGAAGTACATGTTGAAATCAGGATTTGAGTTTGATGAATCTGCCCAGCTTGACATGTCACGGTATTTTGAGTAGAACTTGCAAATGAAATGTCCAAATATGTAGATTCCGGTGGTGGGGTTTAGCTAGGAGGAAGGGCTTCATTGTTTATGTTATACACTTTTGCTGGATTTAGCTGGATCATTGTCCATTTTAGAAGACAATAAATGTTCATGTTGCTGAAATTGCTGAAATTGCTGAATTGACCATTTTTTGACACTTCTCGGTTTTCTGGTTATAATTTCCTCAATTCAAATCCGAATGGAATGAGACCAATTGCAGATTTTAGCCACAGGATAACCTACAATGTTGGTGTTTACCACTTTAGCTAATTGAAATTGGAAGATAGGCTAATGAATAGAGGAAGGTAGAGCTGAAGCTAGGGAATAGTGCTATGAATACTGAATTGGCCCATTTTGGTAGCCTTTGGTATTTTCACCGTAACTTGCTCTTGATAAGTTCAAATGGGTTGATTTTTTTGTCCACATTTTTTAGCTCAGATCACGCTCACTAATTTTCATGTTTGAAGTATTGTAAAATTCTTCATGCTTAACAGGGTATTCATTCGGTTTTCAATGAGTGTAAGCTGGAAATTTCATTTGAGAAAACCGATCCAATACTGCTACTTGATGTTGATAGTTTATACATTCTGAGCTAACTCTTAAAATGTGAGGTCATGATTTGGATTGTCTAAAAATGTTTTTATGGTATTCATGGTGTTTGTTATTCTTACAGATATGGCCCCAAAGAAAGACTTGAGTTCACAAAAGGTCACAGCTTCTAAGAAGGCAGCATCAACTTCAAAGGGTGAAAGTTCTAAGAAAGGAAAAGCAAGGGCGAAAGGAAAAGCACCATTGCATGAAGACACGGACTCAGAATATTTTGCCGAAGATCTCCCAATTTTTGAAGACCCTCCCAGAGTTACAATCCAAGCTCCGACCCCCAAGAAAAGAAACGGTGTTGATACCCCATCAATATGGGTTGATGATGAAGCACAGCGACGCTGGGAGATGGGATTGCCCATAAAGAAACTTCATCTGGAGAGGGCTTTCACTGTGGATACGGGACCTTTCAAGAAGCTCATGGAATTCCATAAATTTGACCAGAAGTTGACAATAGCCCCTCCTTTTTGGAATGTCAGTATTGCTCGGGAACTTTATGCGAATGGTAAATCTCCAAATAAGGAAGATGCTATCTATGTGAGGGGAGTATGGGTGAAAATCACCAGTGAGATAATCAATGAATATTTGGGTACACCGAGTTTTCCAATAGATCCTTTTGCATGTCCAATGGAGGAAGATGGAGATCAAGAGTTACTCAACGAGCTTGCACATCCTGGGGCCGAATGGGTAGTAAATCAGCGAGGGGAGCACAAGCATATTCGCCACCAATTCCTTAAGGCTGATGTTAAGTTGTGGTTGTCATTTGTGCTCTCACGTTTGATGCCAAGTTCGCAAGTGACTGAAGTGACACGGAAACGGTTGTATCTAATCTCAGCAATTAGGGGGTGCAGGTCTATTGACGTGGGCTGAGTTATTCTGAACGACATAAAAGAGGGGATTGAGGATGAGTCTGCTGCTATCTATTATCCATTGCTTCTTGAGGAAATATGCAAAGCTCAGGGAGTGAATGATGAGCTTGGTGGCGACTGGAGACCAACTAAGTTGCCTATTGCGCCTCATTTATACAAGAAGTACCTCAATATTGATCGTGAGATAGTGAAAGCACAGGCAGCTGGACGTGGAGTTCGTCGAGCTAATGTTGAGTCTTCAGGACATAATGACCAATCTGGGCACCAGCAGAATGTATATGATTTCAGTGCTTTCCAGAATAGTCTTAATGATTTTCAGCATTCAATTGGAAGTCGTTTTGATAACATTGGAAGTCGTTTTGATGATATGGATGGGAGGCTACAATCTATTGAACATCGCTTCATGAACATGGATGAAAGGATGGAAAGGATGCACGAGGGCATAGAGACTATGCATCAGGAATGGACAACTCATGCCTCGAGCATGGATCACAGATTGGATGACATGACCACAGTAGCCCAGCAGCAATTTGAAGTGCTTTATCATAGGCAATAGTGCATGTAACAGGAGATCGATAGGAGCAATAAGATGACAGTCAATTATCATTCGGATGCAGGACCTCCGAAACCAACTCCAACTTCGTTACAGTTAGCTGCGATGCCGTCCCTTCCGTCATTACCTACATTTGGTAGAATTCCTTCTATGCCTTATACTCCCACATTCCTACCAAATCTAGGGTTTACACCTGCTACAAGATTTCCATTGTTAGCAACTGATCAAATTATTGAATATCAAACTCATGGCCCTTTTCAGTATGTGCATCAGCCCTTCGTTGCTCCCACATTTGCTACAGCATCATTGTCATCTCCAGCGGCATTTGAATTCCCTTCTTCCTTTGCTCCATCATCGTTTGGTACTTCCTCATTTGTTACAGCACCATTGGATGGACAGTCTTTGCCATGTACAGCTGCGTTTGGATCTCCTTCTTCATCAACTTCATCATCGTTCTCTCAGGGAGTTCCTCCTCCCTCTTAGCCTATTACATTGAGGACAATGTTTAATTTAAGTGTGGGGGGAGGCAGTTGTGTGTGATGTGTGATGTGGTTGCTATGTTGCTTGATACTCAGTGTGTTGATTGATTGATTGATTGAAATTTTTTTT
Organism: Ophiorrhiza pumila; assembly: GCA_016586305.1. Taxonomy (NCBI): domain Eukaryota; kingdom Viridiplantae; phylum Streptophyta; class Magnoliopsida; order Gentianales; family Rubiaceae; genus Ophiorrhiza; species Ophiorrhiza pumila. The sequence continues at coordinate 18,773,240 of BLIW01000004.1, read as the reverse complement.
CTATTGCATGTGGGTGCTTAATATTGTTGAAAAGGGGGGATTCGGATGATGAGGGTTATCTTGAAGATTTCCTGTGTAATAGTCTGAGTTAAAAATTTGTGTGAAGTTCTTGAAGTTGAAGATTGGAAGTTGTTTTGTGTTGATGACTTGTGAAGTGATGATGAGTTGAAGATTTTTGTTGAGAAGTTTTCTTTTGAAGAATGATATGCCTTGTGAAGTTGGGAGAAGTTGAAGCCTTGTGAAGAAGTGCTAAGAAGATTGCCTATTCTGTCTACTTTGTTTAATTTGTGTTTAGCATGGTATGTGTTGAATAAAATTTTAGATCATGGAGTAGGGTTTGGCTTGTGATAAGTAGAAGTGTAGGACAACTTTGTACTAGTACTCGGATCCTTGCTCTTTCAACAAAAATTAGAGTGTGTTGTGTTGTGTGAAAAGTATGAATTGCGATGTGAATTTGTGTGGAAAAAGAATAATCTGGTGATGTTTTGAACTTATCATCCTGCATGCAAATTGTGGAATTGAAAGTGTTGTGCGAAGAAAAATGTGTGCTAAAAGTGCATTGAATAAATGCAAAAAGAGGAATGAAACGAAAAAAGGAGTGAACAAACCTAATCAAATTTCAGGAGAATGAGTAGTCACTTTGTATGTGAAACTTTGTTCTTAGTCCACTTTGGCTTATTCCAAGTTCATCTTTATTATATCTTTTTGATATTGCATGTGAAAATTTTTTGTTTTTGGTACTAAATTTGAAGAAATTGGCACATTTTGTTAGCTAAAGCCCGATGTTAATGTAAGATAGATATGCCATGCAAAAACTCAATTGACATAGGAGGTAATGTGTATGGATTCGTTTCTGTTTGTTATGCATTTATCTGGTGTCTCCAGAATTCGTGCATGTTTAGTCAATTTGGGATCCTTATGAACATGTGCTTGCACAAGAAATGATATGGGAGAAAAAGTCATATTGGCAACTGGGAAGGAAAAAGCCATAAGAACCTGGCAATCAAATATGGAGAAAAAAGCCATAAAACCCAGGCATTATTTCAGTCATCAATATGAGCACCAATGTGCAGCACTAATGTGCAAAATAAGGGCAATGTCCCATAGAGTACCAATGTACGCATAGGTACCATTGATCTTGTGATTGCATGTTCATAAGAATGGACAAAGAGATTGGCATGTATTGAATGGATTGTGAGACAGGCTAGATGGTGTATAACAAGGGAATAGATGAAGTTCATGTTCCTCAGCACCCACTACACGCATGACATGTTGGTCTTTATTCATTGTGCTTTAGTAGATAACTTGTGTTGAGATCTGAGAGTTAGTGCCAGAAACCTTGGAATATATATATTCGTGTGTGGAAAAAGTTTTTTTTGATGAACTAGAATGAGATCATTGTGGGTAAGTGAACAAGGTGTCAAATACAAGTGATGAAAATGTTTTGTTTTGTGACTTTGCTTGAGGACAAGAAAAAGCTCAAGTGTGGGGGAATTTGATGAGTTGGTTTTATACCAACTATATTGTACTAAGAAATCTTGGCTTTTGTCTTGTTTTTAATGAAATAAGTGGTGTTTTATGTGTTTTATGCATGTTTGTGATTTGCAAGTTGATAATGTTTAAATGATGCAAAAAGAGTGAAAAATGATGGAAATGAAGTGAAATGTGTTAAGGAAAAAATTGGAGAAACTTAATATGATCTCTTGGAGAAATTAGGTTTTTTGGGCAGAGTTGAGTATGCGAATTGTTTTGAGTGTAACTTGTTCAATTCTAATCCAATTGGTGAGATCTTGGATGTTATGAAAAGCTCTTAGCATGGACTTCATCTGCTATGTTTTAACTTTGTCAAATTTATGTATGTAAGGTCATGAAACGAGGACTTCTTTGTAGACACTACATTAGGGTTTCAATGTTGCCTTTACTGTCACAGCTTGGGAGATTGCTGACATCTTGAGCTCTAATTGTCCATTGGTGTTGTTTCTTGTACTCAGGGGAAGGCAAGAGGAAACTATACAATTCTTGTGTTGAGCTCAATTTCTAACTTGGAAGATAAAAGGGAGAATTTTAGCCATGAATTGCTAAGATGAGATTTGCACTACGATGCATCGTAGTGCAAATGTCCAGTTCTGCCATGACTTGGTATTCCAGCCATCACTTCTTCATCCGGGGTCCAAATTGGGTGATTCAAAATCCTACGGAAAGCCAAGAGTGAGATCTACAACTTCGGTGTTCAAGGTGAAGGTCAGTTCTGAAAGGAAAGTTGGTAATTCAACGTGGGAAATGGCAAAATCAAATTAGGGTTTTAAGCCTACGATGCATCGTAGGCTTAAAATGCACATTCTGCCTTGCGTTGGTATTTCGGCCATACCTTTCTCACCTGATCTCCAATTTGGATGATTCAAAAGGCTATGGAAAGGTGGGATCACGAGCTAGAATATTGGTTCTTTAAGTTTCTCCAAATTCCCAACACATCATAGTTGAATTTCGGGTGAAAGATTGGTGAATTGTGTGCACAATATGGAAATTTCACTACTATTCATCGTAGTGCAATTCTGCTCAAGCAAAAAATTGTACTACGATGCATCGTAGTGTGAATTTACTCACACACTTTTACACAACAATTCATCGTAGTGTAAATTTTCACTTCATATATTCATGCTTGTTTTACTTAAAATTCCAAACCACATTTCATGCATTTTAGCTTTAAGTTCCAACTTCTTTCATTTGCATCTCTACGTTACTCATTTCAATTTCACAACATGTGTTCACTACATCTCTCACTCACTTCACAATGAACTGGATACACATATGTATTGGATTTGTTTTCATTGTTTGGTATGTTCCATCACTTGGTAAGCATTCATGGCAGTGAGCTTAAGTTCATGAATTTCTCATTTCATTCTTTCAATTTCCTTTTGCATCCTTCATCGATTTCACTTCATCTCATTTCATTTCTTTCACCATTCATTTCACTCATTTCATTACACTCATCCTATTACACAATTTCACTACAAGCTACAAAGAAAACATCACACACATATTGAAGTTCAGAATACACGGCGATGCATCGCCACGATGCATCGCCATTGTGTTGCGTTTGGCCGACGATGCATCGCCACGATGCATCGTCGTGCAATGAGTTTATGCTACGATGCATCGCGGCGATGCATCGTAGGCTTGAAGTCTGATTCTCGGTTTTTGTTGTTGAAATGGCTAAGTGATTTTGTTAGTCTTGTGCAGATGGCGGGAAGGCGTGAGGCATCTGAGCTTGAAGGCGCGCAAGTAGCTGAGTAAAAGAAGGGCGCTGGAGTTGTGATCCTGAAGGCGTGCTTCGCTCCACTTATGAAGGCGTGGTGCTTGCTGGAGAAGAAGAAATTGTGGCAGATGCTTGAAGGCGCAATACATTTGGCAGGAAGGCGTTATGAAGTTTTGAAGGCGCAGATGCTTTGGTTCAAAGGCGCTGGAGCAATAATAAAAGCTTCCCACCTTGGTTTTTGTCTTCCACATTACTGAGACAGTTTTAGTAATGGTGTTCATGTAATACTTTTTAGTTATTGATCGTTTGCGTACCATTTACGTTTCTTTTGTAACCTCTGTATATAGAGGATTAGTCAACATTTTAGAGGATCCGATTCATTATTCACTATTCACATTTTCCATATTGTAACCGACTTTTGATTTTGAAGAGCGGGAAGTGTTCTTGAGATCTACTTTCTCTCTCTACTTTATCTCTCTAAGTTTGTTGCTTCATTTTGGATTCCGATCAAAGATTTGCTCTAATCATCGTACATCTCCTTGAAATTGAGAAGAAAAGTGACAATCCTCTCGGCATTTGGAAGCTTTTAAGACTCTTAATTGGTAAACTCTTCCAATTAATGATTATGAACTGTTTAACCTTCCAATTTGTTGATCGTGAAGCTGAAATGGAGATTTCTGACTAATTGTGTGATAATCTAGGATACTGAGGGTGAATGCTAGGTTGAAATTGTAAATGTGCAGTAGAACTAACAATCTAATATAAGAAATGAAATTTCTCAGCACTAAATTTGTAAAACTTGTTAAATGCATGCTTTTGATCTGAATTTGATGAAATGAGATTTGATTGCGGTCGTCATGCTGAATTGAGTCTTCTTTTGTAAAATTTGGATGAAAATCATGAATAAGAACCTGAGAATGCATGAGTTCTTAAACCTGTTTGAATTTGCACAGATCTTAAGGCTAGACCTCACCATAGGAAGCTTTGAGTCTGTATAATCCTGAGAACAAGGTGATAAGAGATTCTCCTACTTAAATGATGAATTTACATGCTAGGATCGGGCCTCACCATGGGAGATTCTAGGTGTTCATGCCTGAGTAATTTGAGTGGGGAATTGAGATGACACGGTTTTACTTCACCATTCTTAGGCCCGATCATAGGATAGGATGGTGTCGGGAGACTAAAATTGTAGTGTAGTGACCATGCTAACTATAATTTCGGTCTCTATTTGTGATTCTCCTCATCTGCTTTGATTGTACGTTAGTAATACTGCATGTATTAGGAGTTGCATTCACCCGGAAGTAGCCTAGATTATCAGCTTAATTTTCTTGAGAACTTTGCTTTTACTTCTCTGAGTCTTACTTGTGTGTTCATTTCAATTCGTATTCGTGTGGAGTTAAACCAATTTACTTCCTATTAAATTTTGTAATCAGTGTTCTTTTAATCTTGTTATATTTTGGTGACATAATTGAGCATATCAAACTTCCTGAATCGACTATTTCCCTGAGGAACGAAACCTAGCTCAATGCTACTATATTCAGTGAAATTAGGATAAATTGACGAGCCACGACACTCGACATCAAGTAGGGATCGTATCCACAGGGAAGGTTTGGGCCAAGAATCTCAATGTTTGCTCACAGAATGACACGAAAGAAATATAACTAGACACTAACTAGTAAAGAATCAAATGCAACAAATTAAATGTAAAGGAAAACAGGAAGAGAGTGGATGCTCTAGAGTAATTCCACCAGTTGAATGCACATTAGGCCATGATTGCAATGCTCTTGACACACAAGTAAAACAATGAGGAGATCTCTAGTCGTTGTAGTATAGTGGTAAGTATTCCTGCCTGTCAAGCAGGTTACCCGGGTTCGATCCCTGGCAACGGCGCCAAAAATTGATGTCGAGTGTCGTGGCTCGTCAATTTATCCTAATTTCACTGAATATAGTAGCAGTGAGCTAGGTTTCGTTCCTCAGGGAAATAGTCGATTCAAGAGTTTGATATGCTCAATTATGTCACCAAAATATAACAAGATTAAAAGAACACTGATTACAAAATTTAACAGGAAGTAAATTGGTTTAACTCCACACGAATACGAATTGAAATGAACACACAAGTAAGACTCAGAGAAGTAAAAGCAAAGTTCTCAAGAAAATTAAACTGATAATCTAGGCTACTTCCAGGTGAATGCAACTCCTAATAGAATCTAAGTGTCTAAATGGTGATTCACAGAAAGTGCAAAATGAGATACTCTTGTTAATTGATGATAATGTTTTTTGTGTTGTTGACAAAGAAAAGACTCAAGAATTTCCCCATGTTAGTCTAGATGATGAAGATGTGAGAATTTATAACGAAATAGCTAACATTTTGGAAAATTGCTTTGTTGATGAATCCATTTTTGAACTTACTGGTGGTTTTGAGCTTACTGATACGTTTGTTGAGACCATGGATGTACAAGCCTTGGTTGAGCCATGCAGGGTTAGAGAGCATCGTGTGGTGGAAAAAGTAAAAGAGTTGCCTCCCATGGGAGAACCAATTGTGGTGAAAAAAATAAATGAGGTGCCTACAATGGGGGAGCCTCAGTGGTTCAAAGTTAAATTTGTAGAGATTGCTCCCCATATGCATGAGCTTCAGCACTTCATTGGACCTACTCTTCAAGTGCCCTACAGGAGGATAATGAGTTCTTATGAAATATCTTTTTTCTAGTACAGAGAGGGTTATTCCGATTCATGAAGAAGAACGTTTCAAGAATAAAGTTTAGCTGGAGACTACAAAACCCAGACCTATTTTTTTTTCCATATTACCTTAAATAAAGTATTTTGGTAGTTTCGTGCATTTTGCTTATTTTGCTTATACTCACCAAGGCCACTCATGTTGCAGGAGAGCTTGCATATGAAGGAATTGCAAGGGAAATAAGCCATGCATGCATGAGGCTAAGTGTAAGGGAGTGGTGCCATGGACCACTCTCACAATGCAAACAATCACTTTATTTTACATTCCAAGCATGAATTGTGCATGTGCCATTTAGTGTTGCTAGTTGCATATTTTTACACCACCATGACTCCTAGTCATGGTGCGACACTTGCTTCCATGTTGCTTTCATGTCGTGTTTGTCTTGCATCAACATGTGGTGTTATGAGTGAGTCATTTCTAATAAGCTTGTTTCACCATGTGCAGGACTTTTTCATGCAAGAAAGAACTTCAAACAAGGACACTACACTAAGCAAACATTGGAATTCATGACATATCACCATTAGGGAGCTCCTAACCCTATATTTACTTTACATTGAGGACAATGTAAGTTTTAAGTGTGGGGGAGGGAATGTTTGCTGTGGTTTGTGTCTCTTAAACTTTATATGCTTATTTTCTATCATGAAAGTTCTTTTGTGATATGTGATGCGAAGCATGTTACGTTTTTAGTTTTGTTGTGTTATTTTGAGTTTTGTTTATGTTATATCCTGTTTAAATTGAGTTCTCAGTTTTTGGGCAAATTTTTTAAATAAGTGTGCGTGCGAAATGGAATGAAAAGAAGTGTGGTATGTGTGATGTAACGAAATAAAATGCTTAGAATGAGAAATCACTTTGTATTGAAGCTTTGTTCCTAGTTCACTATGATTTATCTCAAGTTCATCACATTACTGTTTTTGATCTTGCGTGTGAAATTTTTTTTTGTTTTCTGACACTTGAGTTTGAAAAAATTGGTACATTTTACTGGTTAAGGCACGATGTTAAGGTAAGATAGATATGCCATGCAAAAATTCAAATGACATAGGAGGTAATGTGTATGGAATTTGTTCTTGTTGCTATGCGTTTGTCTGGTGTTTCCAGTGTTCTTGCATGTATAGTCTTTTGGAGACTCTTATGAACATGTGTATGCATAAGAAGGGATATGGAGAAAAAGCCTTTGGCAATCTGGGAAGGAAAAAGCCATAAGAACCTGGCAAGCAATGAAGGGGAAAAAAACAGCCACAAGACCCAGGCTAAGGCACCAATGCGTGCAACAGAAAAGCACCAATGTGCAAAATAAGGGCAATGTCCCATAGAGCACCAATGTGCGCATAGGATGCCATTGATCTTATGAGTTGCATGTTCATAGGAGGGGACAAGGAGATTGAAATGTATAGAATGGTAAGAGAGACAACTAGATGGTGTATAGCAAGGGAATAGATGAAGTGCATGCTCCTCAGCACACACTTGCACGCATGACATTTTGGTCTTTATTCATTGTGCCTTGGTTGGTAATGTGTATTAAAATCTGAAAAGCTTGGTGTTGGAGAGCATATCATGAGTTTTTGTGTGGAAAATGTTTTGATGAACTTGGAGTTGGTCATAGTGAAAAGGGAGTGAGGGTTCAATGCATTTTGGTGAAAGCCTAAGTGTGAGTTTTGCTTGAGGACAAGCAAAAGTTCATGTGTGGGGGAATTTGATAAGTTGGTTTTATACCAACTTAAATGTATTAGTTCACTTAGCTTTTGGCTTGCTTTTCATGCAAATGTGTTGTGTTATGTGCAAATTTGAGCTCTTATGTGGTAGACAATGTGGTGTGCTAAAATGGAGAAAAAGGACCAAAAATGTTGATTAATTGATGCGAAGATGTGTTTGGAGTTAGAGGTTAGGAAAAAGAAGTCAAGAGTGTTTAATGATGTTGTGAAGAATGGAAGAAAACCCTAATGTGCTTAATTTGTAAGTTTCGGGATTTGGGCAGAATGGATGATGTACTTCAATTGAGCGTATCTTCCACAATACTAATCCAAATGAGTAGATCTTGGATGTTCTGGAGAACTCTTTGAGTGTACTTCATTTCTTATGTTTTAACTTTCTTCTGATTCTGTCTTCAAGTAGGAGAAACGGGGGGATCTTTATGACTGCTTCTTTAGGGTTTTCAGTGTTGAGTTTTTCTGCCACAGGTTGGGCGTTTCTTAATAACTTGAGTTCTACGCATCTAATGGTGTTGTGTCTTGAGCCATTGGAAAGATAAGAGGAAGACCTAGAACTTTTATGTTGATACCAAGTTCTGATTTGAAATAGAAACTGATGATTTTGTGCCAAAAAGGGAAGAAAATTAGAATGCATAAAGGACTTGTAAATTAACACTACGATCTCATCGTAGTGTTAATTTCATTCTCTGTCAGGTCTCAGTATTTTGGTCATAACGCTTTGGTCTTAGCTCCAATTTGAGTGATTCAAAATGTTATGGAAAGCTGAGATCTGGGGCTACAACTTTTGTGCTTTAAGTTTTCCCAAATTCCCATTGAATAATATTCGAATATTGGTTGGAAATAGCTGGAAATAGTTGAGCAGTTGGACATTTTGAGCTTAAAAGTTGTACCACGATCTCATCGTGGTGCATTTGCATAATCAGCTATTTTGCACTGCGAACTCATCGTAGTGCATTTGCACAAGCACAAAATTTACACTACGATGAGTTTATACACACATTGCACAATAAATTCTCACAAGCACAATCACTCTTGCTATTTTGCACAATAAATTCTCACAAGCACAATCACTCTTGCTGTTTTGCACAAATCACAAACACATTTCACAACACTCATTCCTTGCTATTTCACACAAAATCTTGGCAACTCTTCTTAACATTCTGTAATCTTCACACTTTGAATGATGCATTCCTTAACATTTCACAACATTCATTAACACTTTCATAACATTCTTCATATCATGCGTTTTCATTTCAACCATCTTCATTTCATTATGAACACCACATTCACTTAGCATTTCATAAGTCCTGATCACAATACACTTTTCATTTCATTCCATTTTCTCATGACATTTACAGGATAGAGTTTCAGCATGTCTTTCACAACATTTCCTTTCAGTAATTCTAAACGAGCATCATTTGCACTTAGCTTGATTTCGCAAGTTCTTCATAACACCTATTCTTCATTTCATTCTTGGATTTTTCATTAGTTTTCAGTTTTCATTTCACAACACTGCACACAAGTCACAACACTCTTCATCGCATCACACACACATACATTAGCAAAATTAACACCACGATGCGTCGCAGCGATGCATCGTGGTGAAACACAAATGCACTACGATGCATCGCTGCGATGCATCGTAGTGTTGCTACGTTTGTGCTGCGATGCATCGCAGCGACGCATCGCAAGCTTGTGGGAATTTTGAGCTGCCGAAATGCGACTAAGTGTTGGATTTTATCCTTTTGGTGCACAGATTCATGGAGGCGTGATATAGCTAGGCACAAAGGCATAACTTCTTGAAGACTGGAATGCAGGAAAACTCTTGAGGTGCAAGGAGGCTGCTGGAGTTGTGAGGTGCTGGAAATTGGCTAAGTGTTGAAGTGTGATACTCAGGTATCGAACAAGCGGATGAAGGCGTGGAGCTCCGGAGCCCAAAGGCGAGAAGTCTGGAGCCCTGGAGCGCATGAAGACTTGCGTGGGCGATGAAGGCGTGAAGCTGACAAGCTTGAAGGCGCTGGATTGTTCTGATTTCTTCATTTGGATTTCTTAGGAGTGAAGGCGTGAAGCTCATGGGGTTGGAAGCGTGCTGTGCATGGCGAGGACGTTGAAGGCACGATGTTGCTGAAGCTGAAGGCGTGGAATTTCTGAACCATGTTCTTCAACTTCGAATTTTCCCAACTTAAGCTGATTTTTGGTCCTTCCTTTCAAGGGCAATCCTGTAACACTTTAGATATTTTACAGTTGCGTATTAGTTACATTTTCATAACTCTATATATAGGAGGTATACCTAATATGTAAGGGGTATCCCTGGACCATTATTCATTAGAGAGATTTTACATTTTGTAATAGACTTTTGAACTAGAGAGAGGGGGAATTATCTTGTTAGATCTACTTTCTCTCTCTACTTTCTCTCTCTAGCATTTGAACTCCAATTGAGATTCTGATTAAGCTTCTGGACCGATCATTGTAATTCATTTCACAATTAAGGAAGCTTTGAGCAATTCTCTCACGAATTGGAGCTCTTTGATTCATTCTAATTGGTAAATTCTTTCCATCTTATTGAAATGAGTTGCTTGATGTTGAGTATTGACGATCGTGAATTGAGAATGGAGTTCTGTGGCTAGGTTTCTAATGTTCTAGAGTTTCAACCGGTTAAATGTATAATTAGACTATGCAATGCTATGCAATTG